>JAUPFV010000005.1:66226307-67515610 GCA_036936605.1 Limnanthes douglasii subsp. nivea
CCCGCACAGCTTTGCTTTTAGTCCACTTCCAAAAGGCCTCACATTAGTTGAGATATTTCATTCACTTAACTCACTCTTAACAAGGACAACCTGTAGAGAATTTGCATATTAAAGTATATTTAGATATATCAAATGAAGTTTCTTGGTATTTTGCCAAAAATGAATAAATTTGTGATTTCCATGATCTTGAATTTGGACATTTTTATACTTGAACTCATATGTTCAATCTTTGACTACTTCCGCATAAGTTTTGAAGATATTGTTTTGAAACATATGCTTATCAAGAGCATTCTTTAGGCTTATCGTTTTGATTTTTAACCGGTTTGACATGTTCGGTCCCTTATCTGTTTTGGTTTTTAGAATGGAACCGCAAACCATACAGCTAAGTTTCGGTACGTTTCTCGGTCTGGTTCCCGTTTCTCTCAAACCATTAATAATCCTAACAAAGAGTCATGACTCAAAAATAAATATATAAATAATAGTATTCATAATAATTTATACGTATAGGTGTTTTCAAATTCAAAAGATGAAGAAGAAAAACAAATAAATTTACAGAAAAATATTATACCTCTGTCTTTTTTTTTATTAGTGCTGAAATAAATTTCCATATTATTTGTTCATCCCCGATAAGCTAGTTTTTATTATTCGATCTGTTTTGAATGAGTCAAATAGTGCCTTGTCAGTGTATCGTGTTCGGCGGTACAGTTTTGTGTCTCTCATAGTGTCATTATGCCTTGACTGTGTACCGTGTTCGGCGGTACAGTTTTGTGTCATTGACAGTGAAGCTAAAATAGGTAATGTCAAAGATCTCATGTATACGAGCCCATTATGATTATTATCTAGTAAGTCTATTTATTCCATATAAATAGATTACTAGGGCTACACAAAAAGACAATCTGAAATCTGTAACCTTTTATATCATAGTGAAACTCTTTTTCTCTGGCGGCGCACGTGGACGTAGACAATTATCGAACCACGTTAAATCTTGTGTTCATTCAAGTTTTTCCTTCACATATGTTCTGTGCTTGGGACATCTTGTCATAATTGCATAGCAATTTAATAACAAAATTGGTATCAGAGCCACGTGGTGAAATTAAGGCTTTTGCAATTAGGGTTTCAAAATGACGTCTATAGCAACAAAATACATGATTGGAAAATTTGATGGGGGATCCAGCTTTGCGTTGTGGAAGATTAAACTGAAATCTTCATTGGTACTGCAAGGGTTGTCAAAAGCTGTGGAGAATAAGTTACTAGAAAAGATGAAAGAAGAGGAGAAGCAAGATCTTCAAGAAAAGGCTTTGTGCTGGATTTTAATTAGTGTGAAAGACAATGTACTTCGTGAGATTAGTGGTGCGAAGACTGCTGCCTGCGCGTGGAAAAAGCTAGGAGATCTTTACTCAGAGAAATCAGTAGTAAACCGATTATACTTGAAGACACGTTCATATGATTTCAGATTGAAAGAAGGTATGTCCATAACAGAGCACTTAGATAATTTCAAATCAATTATAATCGACTTGGAGAACATAGATATCAATATTGAGGATGAGGATCAGGCTTTGTTTGTATTGAGATCGTTACCAGCTCCATATGAAAACTTCGTAGATACCATTATGTATGGTAAGGATAAGTTATCGCTAGCAGATGTCAAAGGGGCATTGAAATCAAAGGAGATAAGACAGTTGCAGCCAGACAATCAAGGTGAAGGGGAAGGTCTTATGACTAGGAGAGGATCTAGAAGCAAAGCGAGTTCTTTAAGAAGGAAGAACTGGAGGTCCAAGTCAAAGGTAAACCACTCAAGCTGTTATGAATGCGGTGAGCAGGGTCATTATATGAGAGATTGTCCGAAACTAAATGGTAAAAAGAGAAATCAAAAGGAAAATGCAGCAAACATTGTTGAAGGTGTGAACGATTCCGACGATAGTGAAAACAATGGTAGAGGAGATAATTGCATAGTAATTTAATAGCACAATATCTCAAATATTCAATCACTGCAACATAAAAATTAAAATTAAAACATAATCAAAATCCCACGAAATGAAATCATAACCTATAGAGATGAGAAGAAAAAAAAATGATTAAAACTGAATTTAGAAAAGAAGAGAAAAAAAAATTAAAACCCATAATTCATAGTTACCACTTACCATCGCTTAAAAGAAACATGCAATAAGGATGCTATCATCCAAAAGTTTAAACCTTTCTTCTGCTTCTAATTTACCGATAAGATCTTTTATGTAGTTTTGGTTAGTTTTGAAGATTTTGACTTTCTTTTTGAAACATCTCTTATTGATTCATACATATTTTTAGAGCATATAACAAACTCAAATATAAAAATAACTCCATTATTATTATTTATAACATGGACATAAAACAAATCCAAAATAGAAACATTACTTAAAAAATACCTTGCACATGCTGAAACTAGAAGACTTTTGTAAGCATTTATAAGATCTAAACTTAAAACAAAATTTATAGAAAAAGAAAGTGAGAGAATATAGTAACACTGTGTTTTTCTAATAGGAAAACAGGAAATGAAACTAGAAAGGGAAATGGGTGAATGTTTCATAAATAAATGAGTGACGTGCAAAATTATACACACGTGACAACACTGTACACGCTTGACAAGAAGATAAATTATCACACTAAAATACAATTTATAGAAATATACTGTTTAGTTTGATTTATTTGCGTAGGGATGATAACGTTTTTGGAATATATGGATGATGGAAATCATATGGTATAAAAACAAAACAATACTGAACTATATGCGAAACAAAATTGAATATGGGCGATTTTATTTTGCTCATTCTCAACAAAATAGAGTAAAAAATATATTTCGTGGATCTAGTTATAGACATATACTGCTTATTAGTGTATGATTTTTTTGGAACTACGGTTGGAAAAATATGACATCATTATAAAAAAAATCATAACACAATTATTTGTCCAGAACTCATGACCTCTGGTCACAAGCATGCCATACTCAACCAGCTCGGCTACCCATGAGGCCGAAGTTTGTCGAAAGTCAAACCACTAGGCTAAGGTATAATGTTACTGATTTTGAATTTTTGTCATCCATTGCTGCATCCACTTGTAGTTCCAGACAGACTTGAGCACAAAGTGAATTGTGAATTGTGAATGATGAAAGCTGAAATGCATGTTTGAAAGACAAAGAAATTAGACATCTATGTGAAAGGCGCAAATTATACATATGCAAACGGAGCAGTGAATGGGCGACTAAAGAAGAGGAATGCGAGTTTAACTTCTTATAGAACTAGTCAGAGAGCTCTTTGCCCAGAAAAAGATGGTAAATTGTAGGCTAACGTATCTACCCTAGCCTAGTAGATAAGTAGTTTAATTACATGTAGTTGTGTTTATAAGTAGTTTATATACTCCACTTCTTAATAGCAGAAGCTTTTCGTGAGATACAAGAACCCATGTGTGTGCTTCCTGGGACAACAACACTCATTTCGATAGTGTCTGTTTACCGTAGGAAGAAATGATAATGGAAAAAGCTCTCCAGTTATAGGACGTATCCTTTAATACTAGTTTAAAAGAAATTGTGAATAATTTTATTCTTATTTTTAAGACTGATGAAATAAATACTTGATATTGCAGATATCACAAATCATATAAATATGTAGTCACTCGGGATACATAACAAACCGAAACATAATCTAATCCAGGATTCAATTTTCAAATTTACATAAGAGACGGAAACATAATCTAATCCCGGATTCAATTTTTGAAATTTACATAACAAACGGAAACATATTAATTTTCTCCAGATGTGTAGAGCCATAAAATCTCGACCGTACACTTGTTTGTTGCTGTCTAATCGACGGTTCTAATCACCAAAAATTTGAATATTTTGTAACCGTAGTCTAATCGTTGATGTTATCCCAAGCATTTCGGATAAAAGACCACGATATTCGTCACCCCTCTCTTCTCTCCATATATACTAACTTACTCGTGACTCCTCTCTTCTCTCTCTATACACTTAATAGATAAGTATTAATTAACTATCTCTAATTAACTATCTCGTCAGTCAGTCAGTCGTCACTCCTCTCTTCTATATATATACAGTAATAAATACTGACCAGCTAACTCTGGAAAAGAAATAGAAATCCTAAAAACTAGATCCAGTAAAACGTTCAAAGCAAAGCCAAAAGTAAAACCAAACTAAAAGATCATCCCATGGCATCTTCCGGCTTCAACAACTTCGGTCAAGCAACCAAGAAACCTAAGCTTTCTGAATTTCCATCATTTATGATATCCACTCCGGCCGACAGAGATCCGGTCACACGGCGCGTAAAAAATACCACTGCACCTCTTACGAATAAGAGTAAGACTCCTAAACAAACTCTTAGTTCTAAGATGGTCGAACAGGTGACGCGAACCGTTAGACAGACGACTATAACTAAGAGTAAGACTATTTTTCTTAAACAAAGTTTTACTACGAAGACGAAGACGATAACTAAGAGTAACACTGTTGTTCCAAAACAAAGTTTTACTACTAAGACGAAAACGATCGAGTTGATTGCTGCTGCGTTAAGTAAGGTTCGTGGTGAGACTCGGAAACAAGTTTATGCAGATCCTCTACAAATCGCATATGCCGTGGAGAAAGCGTTATATCAGAGTCAGAGCAACAACAAGACCCACGTCAATGCCAAGCTAAGATCCCTTCTCTTCAATCTTAACGATTCACGCAACCCCGACTTCAGAAGGAAAGTTCTTAATGGCCAAATTAAACCAGAGAGCATCCCAAATTTGAAGCCAGAACAAATGGCTAGCGATAAAAAGCTAGAAGAAGATGATCTACTGTTGAAAAATATACGCTCAGAAACTACAACGGTCAAATTTTGAAAAAATTGGATAACATTTTTATATTTTTAATTAGATTTTGTAAATACTTGTGGAGAAGATATTCATCACAAGGCAATTTGATAATTTATTTTTAAATATTAGATTTGATAAATATTTGTCGGAATTTATTCATCGCATGGTGTTCCAACCATCCGCTTCACATCCAAACACATATTGAATAACTAAAAGAGATTTAATTAGCAAGATTCAGAAACCGCACAATGAAAAATGTGATTAAAGAAAACTTTAACCTAGAATAGCAAGAAAGTGAAAAAGTTTTGAGAGTATAATAAATTAAACTAGTGTTAGAAGTAAGAATGCATGGACATCCTTTATTCTATTAAGATCATTTGTCTTAACTTTAAATCATTAATTTTTATAATATTTAGCACCCATTAACCAAAATATATCAAAGTGAAAGAAGAAATTTGAAGTGCTCCGGTGACTCTTGTCTCTTCGCTGCTGCTTTTCTTATAAAGTCTCCTTATTTTCTCTATTCTCATGAATTCGCGTTCTTATAGTTTATACTATGCCGTTTATACTTTTTTTTGGAACCACAGTGTGTACAATAAAAAATTTGAAACAAATAGTAGAAGAATAGTATATATATACACACACTATATACTCTCGGTTGTTGTAATTCTACTACAATTTATGGTTTACAAAAGGTTTGATTAAGCAATCATAAGTTATTCATCTAAATAGTGAAAGGTAGTGTTAGTTTTGTTGACGTAGTTCTTTTGCTATTTAGCTTCTTGTTTCGTTGTTTGTGTTTATGCATGGTGATAATGGTCACCTGGGTGGTGCTGCATATGTACAAAGAGAAGAGAAGTACTTTGCCTTTAGAAAATGAACTTAAAAGGGGGTCGAAAATGTATGTTAAAGGGGTCGAAATGTATGTTATACGATGCCAATTTAGCATATATGATAATAATAAATTGAGAAGGTGATCTTGCATGACCAAAGTTTAAAAATAACAACTTTTTTGTTACACAGAGGCCTACATTTATTTGAATTGATGGTGGATCGATATACTACTAAAATTATAAGATGTAGCGGCAGATACTCGGAGTTTAAACTTCCAAGATGGTGGCTATTATGTGTGGTATAGTATGTTAATTGTCTATACTTATTATTTCTTTGTAGGGTGTGATGTAATAATTAACAAGGGCGAAGAGTGTATCGAGTCCCTGTCGAGTTAATTCTTGATTCAATGGTTTACTTGAAAGATCAACAAAATAAGAAAAGATAAACAAAGAAAGACGATTACAGAAATAAAAGGACGGTTAGACTTTTATTATTTAGAGAGCTAATCAATTATATAGAGTATAAAGCATTTAATTATAGACAAATTATATGGGTTAATGGGTCTGGATCTTATATCGCTAACGTCTCTCAAAATTATAAGAATTATGGGCATGTGCCACATAGTTAGGGGAAATTTTCAAATTCTTCTCACCAAGCATGTCCGATGAACAACAACTTAGCACCTCGAACTGGAGGGTATTCGAATCAAGCTCCATCATACCAATTCAATACGTCGAGGCCAAATCAATGAATAAGGCCTGAATACTATCCGGATCTGACTGGAAGTGTGGCTACAATTTTTAATAAAATTAAATGATATGTAAATTTCACGAAGCCCGCTCCAATCAACAGGTATAGGGAGGAGCGAAACAACAAATTCTGTAGGTATCAAAATGACATTGGTCATGATACTGCTGATTGCATCGCTTTGAAAAAGGAAGTTCAAACTTCAATTGAAAATGAGAAGTTATTGAACTATGTGAAAGTACATAGTTATGCATCAAAAAATCTCATAACATCGACCTCACACCCAACCAATCCAAATGCATAGGCTGAAAATTTGATAACCCTCGATTCGAAGGTTGATGATTTCGATGTTGCATCGGAATACTTAGACAAGGATCCAGATCGGTTAATTTTGATGGCAGTAGAAGAACCACTAAAAAGGCCATGTTCAAAGCTTGTGTGAGTATTTTGAGTCTTTGGCCATTTTCGGGGGTGATTCTATGACTGGTAACACTGATAGCTCGAGAAAAAGACATAAAGTGAACTTGGCTACTCAAATAGAAGGAAAAATATCTACTCATTTATATGCTGAGAGAGAAATTCCCTGTATTCTTTTTTATGAAGATGATTTGCGAGGTACTGTAGAGAAACACGAGGATGCACTGTCATTGGGGCAGAAATTACTGGCGTTGAAATTCGACGTGTGTTGATAAATACTGTGAGTTCTGCATGATGTTGTTTATTTCAGTTTGAGCGTAATATGGTAAAGTGCTTTTAAAAGTGTTTTGGTAATTTTGTGGTGTTTTGTGTTTAGTGTGTAAAGTAGATAGATAATTAAGTAGTTGGGGTATTTATACTTAATTATTGACCCATTGGCTTGTTGAGTCGGGTTGTGAAATCGGGTCGAGTTTAAGGACCATTATTCATATAGTTTTAAGTTGATTAGCAACTAGTTTAGCCAATAATTAGTACGTTTGTCGTGTTCTGATATTTAGTGTGGTGGTGAGTGATGAGTAAAATGATGACAAGAATGGGGGAATCTTGGATCTAGTGCTTGATGTGACTAGTGCTAAAAATGTAGAGAGAGAAAGTAGAAAGAGAAAGTATTAAAGAATGTCCACCTACCGAAGAATAAAGGGGCTCCCTTATAGAGTGGGGAAAGTGGGCCATATTTATATCCTAGGTAGTCCTTGATTATTTAGTTGTTAGTCCTTTACATCCTACTTCTTTTACATATTGTTCTCTAATAAATAATAAATACATTAATGGGTTTATTTTATTTATAGATCGAGTCGCTTTCTCCTTTTTCGGTGGTGCTTTATCTTTGGACTTGGATTTTCGTACTATAAATGCCTTAACCGCCGACGCGGCCGTGCTACCTATAGTGGCGGGAGTACTAGCGCCTACACTATTGTATTCAAACCCGGATGGGTTCCGCTTAGTTGACTTGTCGACACCGACTTTTTTCCGGCCTTTCGTGACAACCGGTTCCTTAGGTTCCAACACATGGCTTGTAGCGGGATCTAGGATTTGCATCATCCTATTTATTATGTGATCTTGCACTTGTGGACCGTAACTGCGTATTGTACTATCAATTAAGGATAAATTTCTTATAAGCTCATCTTCGGTACCAACGTTTTCCCTAGGCTTGATCGCTAAAGTACTCCAATAAACATCACATTCACTCGTTTGAATCGACCTACCTTCTTTCGCGATCACATCACACTCACACGCACAAGGAAAATTGTGTGTTGTCCTAATTACACAACTACACTTTGCGGGAGTGAACCACAAATCCCCGATCTTTCTAATAGTTTCTTCTAATATTTGAATGGCCGTACATGAAAGTTTACTTTTGATGTCGCAAAAGATAGCTACCCTAGATGCTTGTCTAGGACAAAACAAACTCCGTTCAAACGTTTCGAAGATGGTAGAGTGTTGAATGCGAAGCAACGCATGAACTTTATCCCAAAATTGCTCAAACGTGCATAGGCTTGTGCCGATTGCTCGTTTTAGACTAGAGTGAGCACTCTCCGCCCTAAACCATAAACTTAAATTTGTTACAAGTCTAACAACTAATTAAATATAGTAATGTATACATATGATAATATAACTCACCGGTTGCTAGTGTGGTTGGCCAAATGTTTAATCTTGTTAGTGTAGACATTAAGGAATTTGTGTCCGTAAGGGTCTATCCATTGTTTCATCAAGTACTCGAGAACCTTAGGACAATATGCGTAGGCTTTGTGAAGGTCGGAGAGGTTTTTGTTATACTCTTCGATCGTCGCAGAATGTTGAACCGCGACATAAAATTCTAAGAACTCCTCCCCCATGTCCTCTTTGGGAAAAACTTTCTTAGAGTATGAGCTAATGTTCCTGTTTATATGCCAAGTGCATAACATATGAGTTGCATCCGGGAATACCTCATCGATAGCGTTCATTAAAGCCAACTCCCTATCCGTGACGATAATATTTGGTAATGCGCACATGTTGTTCACCATCACTCTCCTTAGAACGCTCATTGCCCACGTGTAGTTCTCTTCTTTCTCCAAGCTCATAAAAACAAAAGCTATACAAAAAGTCTTTTTCGTCGAAGTTTGGCCAACTATTTCTAGCAAAAGAAGTTTATACCTTGTAGTCTTGTACGTGCTATCCATTATAAGCACTTGAGGAAAAATGCGCAACAAATCGATGCTCGTGGGATGTGCGAAAAACAATTCTATGATTTCGTCGGTTTCTTTGTTTGTGCGCTCCCAAACATAGTACTCGTGCTCCTTTAACTTACCAAACAAGTATTGCATTTGGGATTTGTCCGCTTTATCAACCAATTGGTGCTTGTGCCGCATGTTGTAGATGGTACGCATACTAGATACATTTTTCGGATCTCTTAACTTCAATCCACGGTATATATCTCTTGGCCGAGAACCGATTGTTGTGAGTTTACGAACATACTCCTCCTCTTCCGCCTTTAACCTCGCGGCCTGTGAATGACCATCCAAATGCAAGAAGGGTTGGTGGTTGTGTTTTCCAATTATAACTACCAATTTCCAATAGCCGGGTGCTTCTAACACCGAATTGCCCCTAAGCATGAACGGACATCCGCATTTTTTGGATGAACAATCTCGTCGTTTCTTCACAATCCCCGGTTTAGGCCTCGGCTTGTAAACACCGTGCCTCTCGCACTTAAAATATAACCGCGGTTTTTACCGTTTTTACTACCATCGTCATCTTTATCTACCACGACAATAAATCCTATACTCTTGCTCTCTTTGACAACCCATTCGATCAATTCCGCCTTGGTGTAGAATTTATCCGTCGTAAATATTTGACTATAATCCGTCATGTTACATGGTGCTTCCGCCGCTTCCTACACAAACACAAACATGTATTTACAAGTCAAATAATAAAGACAAACCCAATATTCAACCAAAAAGGCAAGTAAAACCAAGACAAACCCAATATTCAACCAAAAAGGCAAGTAAAACCAAGACAAACCCAATATTCAACCAAAAAGGCATGTAAAACCAAGACAAACCCAATATTCAACCAAAAAGGCATGTAAAACCAATACAAACCCAATATTCGCATTAAAATGCTTAGATTTGGTAAAATCTTCGCATGTTCATGCCTAGATTTTGCCAAATCTTCGCATATTAATGCGCAGATTGTGCCAAATCTAAGCATTTTCATGCCAAGATGTGTCATCTTCCACGCGTGTTCTTGCGTGGAAGTGTACATCTGAAGGCTCGAAAATGCAAATATTTGTTCTGTGCATAAAAAATGCTAATTTTTACCTCAGCTACACTCTCCATGTGGTCAGTAAACGGTTCCTCCTCCGAAAGGAAATCATCAACGTTGCAGCTCCAATTGTCATTATAGTCGCTTAAATCCATGCTCGAAGTAATTGGGTTTAACTTTTAATAATTAATGTTTATTAAATGTTGGGTGGGAGTTTGAAAACTTTAAAGTTTGTGTTTTTTTTTGAATTTTGGAGAGAGAAGTGGTAGGAAAGAGAGGAGGAAAAGAAGAGAGAATGAGTTGGTGGAAAAAATTATGGTTTTTATATGTGGAGGCAATTTGATAATTTCACATTTTCAGAAAAAATTTGGATTCGGAGTCTTACTGTAAAGAAATTGGGTCTCATTTTAGCCGTGCCCTTAAAAGAAATATAACATTTAAAATATATTTAGTCATTGGTTTTCTGTCCTCCGTACTCTTTTAAACATTAAATTGTTGGCGATAAACAGTTTTGATTTTGGTTTAAAATGATCAGTGATAGATTACTTTCTATTAAACCGCAGAATCAATTATCATCCTATTTTATTTTTTATATTTATTGAGAATGCATGCGCATCATTTGTCTTAACTTTAAATCATTACATTATTAAATAATATAAATCAAAGAAGAATTTTGAAGTGCTCCGGTGAGTCTTGTCTATCTTTGCCTCCAAAAGCCTTTTCTTCTTCCAAAATTTATAATCTACAAGGTTTTGATTCACGAATCACTATGGTCTGGAGTCTCTTCCCTACTGATCCGACCACAGGTTTTCTCATAAAGTCTTCTCCTTTTCTCCCTTCTCATGAATCCACGCTCTTATACTTTATACTTCACGGTTTATACCCTTTTCTTTGGAATCACAGTGTGTACAATAAAAAAATTGAAACGAAAAGTAGAAAAACAATCTCAAGTTTTGTATATCTATAGACACTATATAGTCGGTTGTTTCTAGTTCTACTACCATTTAGGGTTTACAAAAGGTTTGATTAAACAAGTCATAGGTTATTCATCTGAATAGCCAAAGGAAGTGTTAGTCTTGGTGATGTAGTTTCTCTGCTATTTAGCTTCTTGTTTCGCTGTTACTGTTTATTCATGCTGGATAATGGTCACCTGGGTGGTGCTGAATATGTGCAGGAGAAGAGAAGTACTATATCTTTGGAAAAGGAACTTATAAAGTGGGTCGAAGAGGTATGTTATACAATAACAAATTGAGAAAGTGATCTTGCATCTTCTTTTTTATAATCTGTTTATTGAGCAAAGTTTAAAAATAACACTTCTTGAGACATGGAGGCCTAAGTTTACTTGAAGCCTAAGTTTATTTGAATAGATGGTGGATCTATACACTTCTAAAATTATAAGATGTAGCGGCAAATGCTTGGACTTTAAACTTCCCAGATGTTGGCTATTGTGTGTGGTATAGTATGCTAATTATCTATACTTATTATTTGCTTGTAGGATGTGATGTAATCATCAACAAGGACAAGGGAGTGTCTAGAGTCCATGCCGAGTTAATTTTTGATGCAATGGTTTCGTTAAAAGCTCAGCAAAAGAAGTCTTCTAAAATATTATCCAGAGTTAAAGTGAAAGATTGTTCAAAATTTGGGACATTCATCACGAGTAAATTTGGTACAAAGGAAAAAGTTCACGAGCTACCAAATAAAGAAGGAACGTTGAAAGATGGTGATGTTGTTTCGTTTGGAGTTGGTAATGCAAGTTACAGGTATCCTTTGTGTTTTACTTTTTCTAGTTTATGTATATTTTTAGTATTTGTGCATTTGTGGCACTTTCAGAGCTGTTTGGCATTGTTTGGGAAACTACATTTTGACATATTTGTATTTTCAGAATCATTACTGATTTTGAATTTTTGTCATCCATTGCTGCATCCACTCGTAGTTCCAGATACACTTGAGCACAAAGTGAATTGTGAATGATGAAAGCTGAAATGCATGTTTGAAAGGACAGAAATTATACATCTATTAAACCTTCCACACTAAGGCGCAAATTATACATATGCAAACGGAGCATTGAATGGGCCACTAAAGGAGAGGAATGTTTCTTATAGAACTAGTCAGAGAACTCTTTGGTTCTTCACAGAGTTTTATTTTGGTCCTTTCTTGAATTTTTGTAAACACTATCCTTGATGTGTTATTCATGTTCATGATGAAAATGTCACATGACAGTTCGTCGCTTTAGATATATGATCTGCAAACAAAAACTTTAGAAGAGTAGATTAAGCAATTCCGAGCCATACGTTCTAATTCTAGACTAGCCTCTCTCTCACTATCACCATACTGTAACTTCACATAATGTACATATGTCTATCCTCTGATGTATGATAAAGGATTACTTATATTTGTCTAGAATTGTCATTCTGTTGTTTAACCATTGCAGGTTTTGCTTTGTTCCCCTAGATTTTTTCGTCTGCTCTGAGCCTTTGCAAGTTAATAATCTACTTCAAGAAAGCATTTCATCTATTGGTTAGTGACAAATATCTACGTTAGTATCTGTAGCTGCTTCTTTCAAGTTTATCTAAAAGCTTTCTAGATTGCTTGAGTTACTAAGTAACCTCTTTAGCATGCAACTGGGTGGAAGGAGTTATGCCTCTTACGTACAAGTACTTTGGTTAGCGGTGTACTGGAATTTTTTATCTTGCTGGATAATAGCATACAGCAATGTCTAAAATACACCTGATAAGGCTGAGTCTGTGTTTAGCAGATTTTGTATGTAGTTTGCATCTAGGATTTGAAGAAGGTATGAAAACCTTGCAAGCTCTAGCTAAAGAAATGATCTTCCTGATGACAATATATTGTGTCCTAAGTTTATTTCCTTAGACCTGTCCTTTGGCAGTGACTTATGATTCTGGCACAGCTTTATTTTGCATCATTGAACAGTTCAGGAGTATGTTGGCCTGATACGATTAGTTACTACTGGAGCAAGGTTAGTAATCATTTTAAGGATGCAATTTTAAAATTAGTTTTCTATCATTAATAATAGAAAAACGAATGCATTACACGGATTACGAGCTTTTTGTTTTGAGACAGGTGCTTATTTCAATTTTAACCTTGCTTCCAGTGAAGCATTTTCTTTTAAGCTTCTTTAGAACTCCGTGCTTACTCAGAATTGTCAAAGTCTTTATGTATTTCAAATGTTCTTCAGAGATAAAGACACAGAGGTATGAGAAAATAACATAAAAAATGGTTCTACACTTCTAGTGCCTCAGTGAAACAATAGCTTTGTATTTAGGAATTCCTCCCGTTCTTTTTCTTTTTGGAATTTGATATAATTCTACTTTAGTGAACATTAATTTTTCAAACAATTATGTGCTTTTCGGCTATATCACTTTTTTGCAGCCAACTAAGTCATCTAATGACAGGTGCTCATGTTACTACTATCTTAAGTCAAGAATGCACCCATGTGCTTGTCGAACAAAATATGCCAGTAAGCCAAAGTTTAGTTGATGCTATCGTAGCAAAGAAGCCTATTATTTCCGTCTCTTGGGTTGAGGTAAGAAGATTGATTCTCTGATTTTCTTTACTTGGAGTCCAATTATACTATACTTTTAGGAGATAATTTAAGGTGTTTGTTTCCTTTGCCAGCTGTTATGTCTAAGGCATTACTCTATATACTCTAGATATGTTTTATCTTCTGTACAGCTACTAACTGCCGTGTGCTGTTTAGATTCTGGCGGAGAAAGGTATTCGCAGTGAACTTCCCAGCTGCAGCCAGTAAGTATTGCTTCTAGTCGAAATAATTTGTCCACAGCTAATGTTCCTGAGTTGATCGTTTACTTTTCTTCAGGTGTGTTCCATTGGTCCGAGTGGAAGGAGAATCGGTTAAGGTTGCAGACGTGAAGACTCGTGAAAAATGTTTGGAAGGATATACTTTTGTGTTGGAACCGACAGTGAAGGTATCGTTTGATTTCTATATAACATCTCTAACTGCTCACCGAGCCAATTGAAGTTGATTTGTTAGCAACAAGTTTTTTGGCAATGCAAACACTATACTTCCGTTTATTTATTTTCCTATTCACCAGCTGTTTCCCATGCATTGACTAACCTTATTGTGACTTTGCGGTGCAATGTGACATTGATGTTTATATATACTTTTTATAACCAACAGTAATCAGAGGTTGTCTGATCTGTGTTCTTTACATAAGTTTCAATAATGGAAGAGTTGGGATCCTCGATTTTACAATGTGACTTACGTTTAAGAGTAATACTATTGGTAAAAGTTTTTGTCTATGCTGCTGATTTAAATATTACGAGTTTACTGGTTCGATGCAGTATGAGTTTGGGGACAGATTCCAGTCCTTAATAGAAGCGGGTGGTGCAAAGACGGTATCCCTGGAAGAACTGTGTTCAAGTAGCCAGGTATTTATCAATACACAATAAGCTATGCATTTGTTTGTCTTGTTGCTTCATTTCGTACAGCACTTTCAAATTGCTAGATACTAATTCCAGTAGCATTAGACTCTGGGTTAAATTTTTATCTGCTCTTTCTGTACTATTATGTCGCTATTTTTATTTTATTTTATGTCATTTTGGCTAGTGATTGAAATTTTCTCAAAGATGTTGGTGCAATATGACTTTGGCCTTCTAGCTCCTTTAAAGTAACAGTTCTTGATCATTTGCTTTTTAAGGTGGAATATCCAAAGTTTGGTGTTATTAGTAAGCTAGCTAGTGATAAACTTACTTAACGCTAGCCCGAAGATCCTAAACCCTAGATGCTAATTGCAAAAGGCACGGGTGTATCTTGTTTCAGACCTAATGGAATGTTGATGTAGCAGGGAACTTTGCTTTTTAGCTAACTTCATGCCTCCATGGTATAGTATAAGTTGTGATGTTACTAATTGGGACATTGGAGTTAAAAAATCAGTTAAACTTATAACCCCTCTATTCTGATCTTGGCCAAACGCTCTATGGAAGTTTGTAAATTATGCTGACTTTTTTGTAGGACACGGAGTATGGAGAAACGGATCATCTTGTTTGTGTAATCTCTAAAAGTTCAGCAAATAAGGTTGATTACTTCAATAAAATCACTTCACTTTTTAGAGTGAATGAGATGGACTTAGTATGTGCTGTCGTATCTGGAACTCTGGCTCAGTCGAGCTTGATATCAGCACCTGGTAAGATGTAATCAGGATAGGCGTGCTTGTTGTCCTCTTGATCAAATCAAGTTAATACATATGTAAAGGCTGAATTTATATGTATTATTCCTATATCTTCACAAATTAAGACTTTTTAAAGCTATCATCTTAGTAGAATGCTCAATCTTAATTAAATCTCACGCAATATCAGTTTTTCGATAATTTTCTTTGTGTTTACTCTTCTTGAGAGTAATCTCTGGGTACCAAAATGGGGTTCACTTCTTTTAATCAGTGGCCTTGCAAAGTTGGCGGAATGCATCGTTTGCCTTATCAGACAAATTTAAAAATAAAATCTGATTCTCTAATTTGAAATATACGATTAGGTGGAGTTTCCTTGAATACTTTTATCTTCTGAGGTTATAGTTATATTATTATACATATCTTTCGATTGCATCTAATTAATGACCCTTTTGCAGTAGTTGTTTTATCTTCATGCTCCACGGATGAGACAGTGGTTCCTGATTCTGACGGTGAAATGGAAACGGCTGTCTCTGTCGTTGCTGTTGACAGTGAAGAGACCCCTAAAGATGCTCACGAAGACGCGAAGACAGAAGAAATGTTTGTTCATCTTGACACCACTGAACCAGAGGAAAGCGGATTTATGAGCTTCAAAAAAGATAGTATCGCCGTGACAGCAGACAGAGCCAAAGTTGATGAGTCTAAATGGGAAAATGTACATTACAGCGATAGTACATTACTAGGAAGAGATAAAAGTGTTGGGTCTGAATATGTAAAGTTAGGTAATATTAGTGCGTCGACTGCAAGAACTAACAAAGTTGACGAGCCTGAATGCGGAAATTTAGGAGGTTATAGTGGTGACATTACGGCAAGAAAAGACGAGGTGGATGAATCTGCCTACGGAACTTCAGATATCATCTACAGCCAAAATTTAATTGTTAGAGATTCAAATTTGACCTCAACTGTCCGTTCAGTTCCACAAACCGGACTTGTCAATTTCAAACGCTTCAGAAAGGTAATTTATTTTTATTTTGTTACAAATACAATGCATTTGGGGCGTGTTTGGTACACAGGATAGGATTAGCGGGGATATAGAAAAATAAATCGGATTGCGTCTAATAAGATTACAATGAGGGCTACCAATCCTTTGTACCCAACAAGCCCTTGGTGTCTACATCAATTACAAAATTATGTTCTTTAGTTTCTAGGTTTCGATACATACAAGCTAATTCTTTTATTGCCGGTGATTTCGAAGGCACACACTCAGTCAGGAAACAGCTTCAGTACACTCATCCCATATTCAAAGTATCCTTATAGGTAACTATCGTTGTCGATTCTGTTTTATCAACTTTGAAACATAATCTCAGATTTCCACTCTGTGTGATATCAGAGAATCGGATAATGGGGAGGCGACTGATTATATGCAAGAAGAGCGAAAACGCAAACAGATGGAAGCTATTGCGGAAGACTTGTTTAATAACGAAAAGGTGAGTTACAAACTTCTTCGTATGGCCGATATGGAACAAGGTTGTTATTATATTCAATGATTTATATTTTATTTCATTTAATGTAGGGGAAGAAACGTGGCAAAGCTGGTGCAATTCTCGGGTTCATGACTCGTGGTTGAAGTCCGGTGTGCAAGTTTTGTAAATTTGTTTAAAGCATCCTGGTTCGTAGATGATCTGGGTAAAATTAATGTTAAAAGATATTAGTAGTTTGCTTCCCTGTCTTCTTTTGATGTCTGGTCCAAGGTCTATTATGATTCTGGATATGTGATTAACTATTATATAAGGGAACTATTTTAGCAGATTTGACTGAGGTTCCCCAGTTTGGACTACCCCTCTCTGTAGCTGAAACATTAAGAATATAATTAACATTCAAAGTTTCTATCTAAAAGGAGATAGAAAGAGCAACCGTGTCATAACTAGTAGTTACGTAAGGATCGGGATCGAAAGAGCTCAAAAATTGTAAAACAACAGCATGTGAAATTATTTATTATTCGCTGCCCGTTTAAAAACAAGCAGTAATATGTCATCAGTTATTTATCTTTCTTAAAAACATTTTTGTGACTTGCCTCAACTTAAAACAAAGTTGCAGAGAAATATATTTGACATTAAGCGGCTTTTGGGTGGATCAACGATCAAATGCGTATGTTATACTATCCGTACCAGGGTGGATTGAGAATAAACAAAACTAAAGCTTCTTATATAAATAAATTAATTTAAGATAAGGTTGACAAGTGGGTCTTCATAATTTGGTTTTGAATTAGAGAGAAAAAAAAGAAGTATTTCATGATCCATAACATTTTTTATATAAAAAAATGTATCACTTCTACATTTTCTAACTATAAAAATTATTAGGTCTCTAATTTAATTATAATTTTGATAAATATAAGAATATTCGAACTCAAGATGCATTCCAAGAAAGATTTCCTCTAAGAATACGGTTATCATATTCAATCTTCAACAAATTCCTACCCATCCACTGCTTGTCGATCCCTATCCTATTCATTACAACATGCAAGGCTTAAAGAATTACATCATACGTGATCAATTCAACAAATAGGCTAAAAAGCACCTGTAGTCCCCCATGTTTACCACTTGTATCAACTTGGTCCCCTTCCTTCAATCATGCATAGAACGCATCCCCATCCTTTTTTTAATTTGCATTTTTAGTCCCTCCGCACATGTGAAGCTTGTGAGCTTGACACGTGGCATCAGTTTTTGTTGCAAGAATGGTCCCCCAATTTTTTTTCCAAAATTGCCCCTTCCCATTCCATCTCAGCAGCCTTGTCAGCTTCCACGTCACTTTCACCATTTACCTTAATTTTTTACCATTTAACTAAAAAAAGTTACCATTTACCCTAACTTAACCCAAAACCCGAAACCTAATATAACCCGGCCCAACCCGTAGCAATATAACCCGACCCGTTTCCCTTTACCCAAATCAATCGGACCCGTCGTCGTTCTCCTTCTCTCTCCTCTTTTTCTCTCTCTTTTCTCTCTCCATGGTTACAAGCCCTCAAATACACGGCAACAATGGACAAATCCGACTGTTCATTTATTCTCATCTGAAGTTCTGATGGATCAAGCACAAGGAAACATTAGTCAGTCACTGACATTCTCTACCTCTGCCTCTTTTATTCTCATTTGAAGTTCTACTGGATTTTCGCTTACTACCTACAGACATTTGTGGATCTACGCTCTTTTTTTAGATGCTACTGCCTTCACAAAGCCTTCCCTTTTTTTCGAATTCTTGGTGGTTGATTTTTTTGTGGAGATGAAATTATCTTGGTTTACGATCTAATGTCGAATGGTAGTATGCACACCAGCGGTTTAGGGTTAGGGTTTTCATTTTTGCAAAGCAATTTTAGTCTTTACAAATCAGCTAACAGTTCAGAAACTAACTCGTTTTTCCCATCTGAATTACTGGCTAAATCGCCGAAAATCAACCAATCAGGCGATTCGAGGAAGAGAATCACTGAGAATAAAACTGATTATGGAAGACAACGGAAGGCTATTCAACCGGATAGAATTCTCAGGGATATAGTCTCGGAACCCGTTACTATTATCGCTCTTATGGTTAAGGATTTCCCCAGTGAAACCCTTGAAACAAGAGTATCTGAAGAGTATTATAGATTCACCGGAGAAGAGAGACGCACTGGAAGCTCTTCAAAACCGGCAGGAGAGAAGATCTGATCTCACCAAAGAGACGCTCTCGAAATGCCATAAAGATCAGCTTGACATGTTGGTTGCAGTAAGAACAGGGCTTAACTGCATTATTTCTGGTAAAACTTTAGTCCCTGTGAGTGAGTTGATAGAGATTTTCTTGTTTATGAGATGTAAGAATGTGAATTGTAAAGGGTTGCTACCTGTTGAGGATTGTGACTGTAAAATTTGCTCGACAAACCCTGGTTTTTGTAGCTCGTGCATGTGCCAAGTTTGTATGAATTTCGATTGTGCTAGTAATACTTGTAGTTGGGTTTCGTGCTTGGGGTTTGGGATTGAGTTTGTGTGGAGTGGTTTTGTCCGATGTTGGGTTTAGATGTTCCCGTTCTGTTATGATCGCCATTGATGGGATTTGGAGGCTTTATGGGTTGAGTTATATTACTACGGGTTGGGCTAAGTAAACGGGTTGGGTCGGGTTATATTGTTATGGGCTGGGCCGGATATATAGGGTTTCGGGTTTGGTTAAATGGTGAAGGTGACGTGGAAGCTGACAAGGCTGCTGCGATGGAATGGGAAGGGGCAATTTTGGAAAAAAAATTAGGCGACCATTCTTGCAACAAAAACTGATGCCACGTGTCAAGCTCACAAGCTTCACATGTGCGGAGGGACTAAAAATGCAAATTAAAAAAAGGATGGGGATGCGTTCTATGCATGATTGAAGGAAAGGGACCAAGTTGATACAAGTGGTAAACATGGGGGACTACGGGTGCTTTTTAGCCCAACAAATATTATCTTCCATTGCAGCCTTCCTCTTCCCAATACCTTCAAGAAAGACACATGAGTTTCGTTCCACAACAAGTTAGAATGCAGAGATCTTTTATAAACATGGTAAGCAATGTAAAAACTCAAGACTTCAAGCCCACCTGCATACAACATATAGAAGATCATATTCAATTCAGTTTGAGAAAGATTATAATGTTTATGTGAAGTCATCAACAACTTACACGTTAGTAGGTAAATTCAGCAAAGGTTTGCCAAAAATAACAAACCTTGAATAAATTTTTTGAGGTTAGAAAGTTTGAAGACGAATTCAACTATACAAATTGGGATTCTAGGTATCTTTTCCTTGAGTTTTCTTTAAAATCAGATCTATGTAAAATATGGTCTCGACTTATTTGGACAATAGGAGATCACTCAATGAGAGTGCCAAATTGGACATCAAGATTCAACCCAAAAGTTGAAAGCCCTATTGTCCCTGTGTGGATAAAGCTGAAAAATTTACATGAACACTTATTCAATGAATCCTTCATACACTCTATAGCATCTTCAGTTGGCTCCCCGATTAAAATTTGGATTCCTCCAAAGAATCATGCATTGTATAGTGCGTGTTACGCCTGGGTAGAGGTTGACATCTCAAAAGATCTACATCACCACGTATGGGTAGGCTTTGGGAGCAATAATGGTGCTTGGATTCATATAAGCTACAAAGATGTGCCAAAATACTGCACTCTTAGTTCTCATATGGGACACGAAAACACAGTCTACAAGAAAGCCAAGAAAGAAGTAGATAAACAATCTAGCAAAGCAGACTAAGAAGCAGAAAAGTTATCAACACAGTCAGGCAAGAGATCACCCCTCTAGTTACTTATCATGAATGTCAACCAAATAAGATCAAATATACCATCATAGATCCTAGCAAAAAGACTAAGGTGATTAATACAAAAAATACAAAAATGGAGACACAAACAGAGATAAGAGAAGAACTTATCTGGAAAAGGTGAAAAAGAAACAATTCTTATAGACAGTCCTTTTGAGAAGATCACACCAAGGAGTAAGAATTCCTCGAGGAAAGCTACAAGTAAAATATCAATAAAAAATCAAGACACAAATAATCATAAATACTGTAAAGAAGATAAGAAAGATTACATGTGATGAGGAAATCATTGAAGCCATAAGATCACTGGACTCTGATCATAACTTAACAACATTGGCTAACTCTAATAACTCTCTTTCATCAGGATATCAAACTCTAAATAGAGCTAATATGGGAGTCTGCCCTTTACTCTAGACCTGAGAATAAAAGAAGTAGATACAGATTTTCAAAAGGTTTTGAACAAAAAACTGAAGTTGGCCAGAAACAACAAAAGAACAAAGTCATTAGTAATTAAGTCTCTGCAGTTCCTAAAGGCCAAAATAACTTACTTTCAAAACCCTCAATGATCAAGAACTAAACTAGAACATTAAGGGTATTGGAAATAAATCTTCTGCCAGAATACTAAAGTCTATAATCAGGAAATAAAACATTAAGCTTTTATTCATTTAAGAGCCTATGGTAAACTCTACTCAATTAGCTAATATTGCTCTTATTCTTAACCTCCCTAAATATTTTGCTAAAATATCTAACAAGATATGGGTGTTATGGAATGATGAATTAGTTATAAACATTATAATGGACAATGCTCAACTTATACATGTGAATATTAATCATCCTAACTCTAATCTATATAAAGTCTTTTCGGTTACCTGTATCTATGCTAAATGTCAGAGAAAGGAGCACTTTGAACTGTGAGACAATCTTCATGAAATAACTGCATCAACAAAAGAATGGTTATTAGTTGGAGATTTTAACACTATCAGTTCTCTTTTAGAATAAACAGGATATGTAAGCTATTGTAATCAAAGCTCTAATGATTTCAATAACATGGTAAAATATTTCTTTTTGGAGGATGCAGGATTTGCAGGAACAAAATACACATGGACTAACAAAACTAAGTGGAAACCACTTAACCGTGTGTTATACAATCAAGAGTGGAGAGACTACTTTGTTGGCACTAAAGTTTTGCATAGAGAACGTACTTGTTCAGATCATACGCCTATATGCATATCATTACAAAGGACAGAATCAAACAAGCCAAAAGCTTTAAGTTCTTAAATATTGGGACTATGGATGAAGAATTCCTTACCTTTGTTGAAGCTATCTGGAATGTAAAGTTAGATGGTTATCCACTGTTTGTATTTTGGAATAAGATTAAAATACTGAAGTTAACACTGAAAGATTAGAATAAATCACACTTTGGAAACATATTTGAGAAAGTAGCACAAACTGAAGAATAACCAAAAGCTTGTGAAGTAAACTACTTTATATTCAATAGTGTTGATAATAAACCAAAGCTCTATAAAGCAACTAAATATCACCTCTTAGCTCTAACAACGGAGGAGGAATATTGGATCTCTGATAATTATGCAAAAAAGAAGAAAAGGAAAAGTAAAAGCACAAGTATAAAAATCAACAACAGTTGGATCTCTGATGAAGAATCTATCATTAACTCTGCAAAATCCTACTTTAGAAACAATTTTACTTCATTTTCTAACTCTAACTCTAATCATGATATTAATTATATGTTTAATATCATACCTAATGTTATTTCTGATGCAGATAACAATTCTTTGCTTGTTATTCCTACTGAACAAGAGGTGTGAAATATAATTCAAAATCTAAAACCAACTAGTGTAGTTGGTATGGACGGATTCAACAAGTGTTTCTTTACTTGTTGAAACATTATTAAGACAGACCTATTAGAGCATTAACATATTTTATTCAAGGCCAATCCATCCCCAAAAGGTATCAAAGCCACTAACATATGCCTTATTCCTAAAGTAGATAACCATTCTAGTTGGAACCAATATAAAACCTATTAGTTTGTGTACTATGCTGAATAGGATTATGTCTAAACTATTAAATAACATATTATCTACCTTATTTCCTAAACTAATATATGAAGTTTAGGGAGCTTTTGTTAAGGATAGACTAATACAAGATAATATTCTTATTGTCAAAGAACCAGTACATGATCTAAATTGGAAAGACTAAAACATGCAATATTACTATAAAGGTTGATATGTCAAAGGTTTTTGATAACCTTTCACATGGTTTTGTAATTAAAATACTTAAAGCTTGTGGTTTTAATCAGA
This sequence comes from Limnanthes douglasii subsp. nivea, assembly GCA_036936605.1. Taxonomy (NCBI): domain Eukaryota; kingdom Viridiplantae; phylum Streptophyta; class Magnoliopsida; order Brassicales; family Limnanthaceae; genus Limnanthes; species Limnanthes douglasii. The sequence continues at coordinate 66,249,226 of JAUPFV010000005.1, forward strand.
AGGTACTTAACATAATAAACAATCTAATAAGATCAGTTTTTGTCTCAATAATTATCAATGGCAAAACAATTGGTTTTTTAAAACAATTAAAGGTATTAGACAATGAGACCCTTTGTGGTTAAGAGATTCTTATAAGAGGGTCAAGTCACCTATTTACTTCTAATAAATCTCTTAAGTTCTCTAACAGAAGTAAAATTATAATAGCATGTATATTTTTTACAGATGATCTACTAATATTTACTAATGGCCTAGCTTCATCTATGGAGACAATTGACAAATTTTTGTAGGATTATGAGGTCATATCAGGTGAAATACTTAACAAGGACAAAAAAATGATTATTACCTCTACTAAACTCCCTCAAGAAAGAGTTAAATCCTTACCAATCAATCTTTAAAACAAGAAATCTACCAACTACCTACTTGGGAATCAAACTAAGTCCTCATAACAAGTCAGTTAACTACCTACCTCTCTTGGAGAAAAATTAGAAATAGATTCTATGACTGGGAATACAAAAAACTATCATATAGTGGAAGACTTATCCTGATAAGATCTGTCTTAATGTCAAGATCCTTCTACTGACTTTAAAGTTGTTGGCTTCCTAATTCCATAGTATCCAAGATTAAAATGATTTTCAATTGATTCCTATAGGGCTCTACCAGTGAATCAAACAAAAACATTGGTCATCTCGGGTTGCTACTTGTAAGATTTTGGTAATGGTGGATTAAACTTAAGAAGTTTACAAGACATTCAAAAAGCCAACTCTTGTAAATTTTGGTTTATGTTTAGAGAAAATAATTCTCTATGGGCTAAAATTCTATACAATATCTATTGCAAGGATGAGCACCCAGTACAACTGAACTACTCAAAAAAGGGTTCTCAAAACTTTAAAAGGTTAGCCAATATTAAAGAATTTGCTAAGAAAGGGTAATGTGGATCTATGGTTGGATAACTGGTTTGATAAGCCTCCTCTTATCTGTCTTAACTCTAATCAAATTAACTCATGGTTTAATGGTTAAGACTTTATGGGAAGATAATACGTGGAACTTAGGAAAACCAAAGTCTCTACTGATTGATGCTGATATTAGTCTTGTCTCTAAACTAAGTATTGGGGAAATAGTGGATGACTCTATCTATTGGATTCCTTCTGAAGAAGGTAAATTTAATATTAAGGAAACATTGGATTTAATAAAACCTAGCTCTAAAAAATCTTCTTATATGAGAAGATTTGGAATATGATTATATATATTAAATGCTCTTTTCCAGTGTGGAGGTTGATTTAGGATAAACGGCCTATAGAATGAATTATGCAGAGTAAACACCTACTAATAGTCTTTAAGTTTCAATTTTGCTCTAATATAGAGACTTAATATCACCTATTTGTTTATTGTTCTTTTGCATGGAAGATATGGTCTCATTTTGCAGGTAATCTAAATGTCAGCATTAATAGTTTTATGACTACTAAATACCTATTATGTTGCTGGCTATGGTCTGCCCCAAATAAAATAGCCATTAACTTTATTCAACCTATCATCACTTTTTGGGAAATCTGGCAAAAAAGGAACAAAACAAAGATGCAAGGAGAATCCTATTCAGGTAAGGCTACTATAAACTATATTACTAACATCCTATCTAGTATGGATCACTTAACAGATCCAAGCATAAACATTGGGAAAATGTGGAAGATGCAGCAATCACATTAGGCTGTATTAATCATCTAACAATAACGAGGAATCACATACCTTTCTCGAATTCTTCCATCACCAGGCAGGGTTAAGTTCAATACAGACGGTAGTTGCCTTCCAACAGGAGAAGCGAGTCGAGCCATTATTATCAGGGACAATCAAGGTTCTATCATCCATAGATATGGAAATATTTATGGCATGATCTCCCTTATAAATGAAAAAGCCTGAGCTCTCCACAATGGCCTGCAAACTTGAAAAATACATGGATTAAGGGAAGTTGACATTGAAACTTACTGTGAAACTTTAGTATATTGAATTGCTTATGGAAATTTCCAAGTAACTTAGGAATTGTTTTGAAAAATATAAAAAGATTAATAAAGCCAAATATGATCCTTCATCACATATTCAAGTTATTTTTTATGTATTTAAGATCTTGAATATTGTTTATTTTTTATTTTTTCAGGTTGGGTATTTATAGTTTTTAACCTAAAAAAAATTCAACATAACGCATAATACCGATGAGGTGGTCGATATTTGTTGTTTAAAAAAAATACTTTCGCAGACATGGTGCATTACCATTTAATTTTTTACAACGATAAATGGTGTAGAAATCAATTAGGGATGACAATGTTGGTTTTGTCCATTTCGGCCTGACCCGACCTGATCGAGTTTTATCCGGCCCGAACATATAAAGGGCCGGGTATGGTTTTAGAAATCATAACCGACAAGCGGGTCGGGTCGGGTTTGGATTTCTAATTCGTCCGACCCGGTCCAGATTGAAAATTATATTATATATATAATAAAAATATATATGAAATAATAGGCTAAAAAGCACCCGTAGTCCCTCATGTTTACCACTTGTATCAACTTGGTCCCCTTCCTTCAATCATGCATAGAACTCATCCTCATCATTTTTTTAATTTACATTTTTAGTCCCCCGCACATGTGAAGCCTGTGAGCTTGACACCTGGCATCAGTTTTTGTTGCAAAAATGGTCTCTCAATTTTTTTTCCAAAATTGCCCCTTCCCATTCCATCTCAGCATCCTTGTCAGCTTCCACGTCACCTTCACCATTTACCTTCAGTTTTTACCGTTTAACTAAAAAAATTACCATTTACCCTAACTTAACAAACGGACCGGGTCAAACCCTAATTTAATGAATCAAACCCGAAACCCTATATAACCCGGCCCAACCCATAGCAATATAACCCCCGACCCACCCGTTTACTTAGCCGACAGCTCTCCTCCTCGAGCTCACCACCTCCATTAACCATATCCACCAAATCCTCCCTCTCGTCATTAAAAACAACCTGTACAACCAACTTCTCTTCCAAACCAAACTCATCAGCTTGTTCTGCATCCACGGCAATGGATCAAGTCGACTCGACGGTGCTGACTCGTTCAAAAACTATACCATAGGTGTGAACCTCTTCGTCGACTCGTTCCGGCAGTACAGTCGTAATTCAGCGGCCTACAAAGATCGGTTCTTTACATAAACAATCCTTCTCTTCTCTCTTCCACTAAAACATCCACCATCTTCCGTCGTGTTCGACTCGCTAATTCGACCTTTCGTACCTGGTCAACTCACCCCGAACCTGCAAAACCCAACCCCTGAATATCACGCCCAGGATCCGAAAACCGTATAGTGATCTATTTCATGAGTTCCGCGTCATTCGATCAATGTTTAAGGACTGCAAGTCCGTCTTATCCATCGTCCGACTGTTCCGCTTCAAAATCGAAGAACCAGATCTATCTATGGACTCATTCTTAGCCGCCGAACTGCAACAAATCCTCGGGCATCAACAAAATCAGAACCTAAACTCTCTATTGTTTTTATCAGCGGATTTTCTATGTTACCCATGTTTGTTTGTTAACAATAAATTTGTTTTTTTACATTGATGTTTGGTGGATAATAAATTGTGAGATAGGAAAAAATCGAAGTTGTAATCTGTTTGGATGCTAAGAAAACGATAGAAAATTGAAAGTTTAAATGTTTGTTTTTAATAAATGCCTGTTTTTATTTGATACCTTATAGTAATGGTACTTTTATGGTAAATTTGGTTAGTTGAAGAAGGTTAAATTACAAACTGGATCTCTTAAAATTCAATGACACAATTTGGTTGCTTTTAATGACGAGAGGGAGGATTTGGTGGATATGGTTAATGGAGGTGGTGAGCTCGAGGAGGAGAGCTGTCGGCTAAGTAAACGGGTGGGTCGGGGGTTATATTGCTATTGGTTGGGCCGTGTTATATAGGGTTTCGGGTTTGGTTAATTAAGTTAGGGTTCGACCCGGTCCGTTTGTTAAGTTAGGGTAAATGATAATTTTTTTAGTTAAACGGTAAAAAGTGAAGGTAAATGGTGAAGGTGACGTGGAAGATGACAAGACTGCTTAGATGGAATGGGAAGGGGCAATTTTGGAAAAAAAATTGAAGGACCATTTTTGCAACAAAAACTGATGCCACGTGTCAAGCTCATAGGCTTCACATGTGCGGGGGGACTAAAAATGCAAATTAAAAAATGATGAGGATGAGTTCTATGCATGATTGAAGGAAGGGGACCAAGTTGATACAAGTGGTAAACATGAGGGACTACAGGTGCTTTTTAGCCGAAATAATATTACCTATTTAAAATAAAATAAAATATATAAAAATATTAAAATTAATGTGCGCTTAGGGTTTGAAAATATTAAGCTAGGACCAAGATGGGCTAGATTCGGGCTCAAGCGTAAAAAAACAGGTTTGGCCGACCCAACCCGTACCTGGCCCGTGGACGTCACATTGTCATCCCTAATACCAATGCTATTGTTAATTTAATTTTTTTTATAAAATTTTAGCTACAAAATGAATGATGTCGATATTATGCGTTGACATCAACTACCATTGCAAGATAACTATTGCCGGCGTAACATGACAGCGTTACATGGATAGTTATTTTTAAACAAAAAATGTGGAGCATCCTTATTGATATTATGGGTTATGTTATTTTCTTTAAACCTAAGCTTTTGTGTTTTTTTCTTCTAATGTTAAAGTTACATTTTTCAAACTTAAATAATTTAATTTATTTCTACGTAGGTTAGGATAAATTTAAGTTATACCAAACTAAATTACGAAAAATATAGTTTCAAAGTAGACCGTTATAATAACTGGAAAGGTATGTCATTTTGGAGTGTTATTTATTTTATCCATGAAGTTGAATACATCTTCTTATCGGGTCGAGAATAGTGGATGCATCCAGCAAAGTCCATTTTATCCATAATATATTTTCTAATAATGATGAATATAAGGTAGAGGTATGTTCGAATGAATCATAACTTGTTATTATAATACAAATATTATTATTGGTGATGGTAAAAACTTGACTAAGGGTAAAAATGAGAAAAAGTTTAGCTGGTGGATATTAACTACTTTTGTAAGAGGTTGTGAGAGAAATGAGGTGCGTGCTTCTATTTAATGTCTTTGGAAAAAGTCAAACCCTCTTAATGATGTTGGTTGGGGTATTTATAGTATTTTTCTCTGACCCATGGGTCGTGCGGGTCAGACCTTATTGTTGGTTCATTTATATAAGCCCCCAAGACCAATAAATAAGCTACTAGGTACGTAGCTGAGTCATCATTACACTCAAGATACTGTTCATCCACTAACTTTTATTTGATTTATCTGAAATGCCCTTCGAATATTATCAGAATCACTAGTGATATGCTTCCAGCGATATCCGAACTGATCAATTATGAAAATAAAATATTGTTATAAACGTAATAAACAACTTAATTCATAAATTTTGTTACGTTAAATAAATAATTCATGTCCACTTGAATGATTTAAATCTATTTTATTTTGGTGAGAAGGGCCGAGACACCTTTTTGAGGTAAATAAGTCCTCGATTCACATAGACAAAATAAACACACAAGGCATTTAAACATGATAGCAATAGTAAACCAAATTTATGGAACTTTCATCCAATTATTGCGATTGACAATTATAACAAAGCTTTTGGCCTATTTTGTTCTTCATCTATTTTTTCGTGAGTATTTAAAAAAAATCATACAAAGATAAATATTAAGTGATTTCACTCATTAGGGTTCTGACACAAGGTTAGAATTCTAGCTCTTTCAAAGTGGTATCTCACTTATGGCTCCCCCCCCCCCGAAGCGGGCCTTCTTCGCCTTCCACCCAAGCTGCACACGAAAAACCCAAATCCAATCTCGTGAGGATCCACCAGAGTGCCTTGTACTTATAATAGGTCGTGACCTATATCATAATCATTCTCAACGAATAAGGGCTCCTCTATGAGTTTGGGAGCTTACGGTTTCACGTTCTATTTCACTCCCCGATTGGGGTTCTTTTCAGTCTTCCATTGAATTTTTGTCTTCTTCAAGTTTACCTATTGATGTAGCAGCGTGAATATGATCTCCACCAGACAGACGTAAGGCTTTGGCTCAACATGTTCTATTCAATACGGGTAGTATAAGCGGTCTTCTTTTCTTAAACTAAAAAATAGAGATATTTACAGAATATATGGGACCTTTCCTCAGAGGGGAAGATTTAGAGAAAGACCCCCATTCCTGGTGGCTAGGCTAGTGCAAAAGGCCAAGTCAGGAGCTACTATGAGGTTTTGGATCAAGCGTATCTCTTAACTTCCAAACAAAGAATGACATGTGATGAGTCCGGAAATATTCATCACTCACTGTAGAAACCGGACAAGGGTAATCCGGACAATAATCACCGACTAAAGTATCCGGACAGGACAAAAGTATTAAATAACTAAACATTTTTTGACTAAGCTAATTGTTAATCTGCTTAATAAAATAATGGGTTTTTGAACTCGACCCGATTCCATAAGTTTGACCCGAAAACCCATATGACCCATAATTAAGGGTATAAATACCCAACCACTTTCATTAATGAGGGTAATGAATATTTAATACAACCAGACAGCTTAAATCTCTCACTATAAAACACTTAAACATTTAATACCTTTGAATCACCACAAAACATCTGACAAAATTACCTTCAGTCGAAAATAATCCACACCAACATGTATTTCTAAAATTATATGATTATTAGGTTTCATATTCGTTACCACATAAATGAACAAAATCATAAACAAGGGTTGAAGGTTGCAAAATAACAACTCTTTTTTAACCCTTCATGTAAGTTTTGGTGTTTGGGTGTCTTCGTGGTATAAATGTTAGATGAAATAATTACTGGTTTAAACTTTTGATACTCTTGTGGTGCTTGCAATTGTTTTCGAGTTTAGAAGGTTGTACTTTGAGGGTGCGCTTTTGCTGCCCGTTTCTTCGATGACATGCTGAAATTATGATTTCTCATGTTTTATCAAAATATCGTTAGCATAATTTTTCCACGTCATTTCCTTTCGTCGTTTTTTTTGAAAAGGTTGGGAGGAGGAATACTTTGGGTATTTTTAGGATCAATGTTCGATAATATGTGAAGTCATGATTCCAGATCATACTCACGGAGTAAACTGACCATTTAGAAGAGCTTTTTATCCACAAAAACATTTAACGCATTCATATTTTGTAAGAAGTTTGTAGTTTACCACCTTTATCGATCATATTAAAATTCATAATACATCAATCTATTACCATTATACATATCTCGCACGCATACGAAAACCCATGCGTAGATTTAAGAACACACCCATATTCTAGTTTAGAAATATTCTTTTACCATCTTCATATTCTTTTACCATGATTCTAATGTGATGTCTTGCTGACCCCAATTGTAACCTATATGAATATGAAATTGTAGTAGTCTTAGTATTTCAGTATACTATGTGTGTTGCATACCAAACAAAGTGCTAAATATAGTCTAGAATTGTTCAAAGTTCAGTCGGTTCGTCCCGATAAACCGCTTCAGTAATGAGGATGAATAACCTTACTGATTAGTTTATGTGTCTTCGTAGTGCTCAACAAGTTAATGTTTGTATATAAGAAGTTTTCACTGTATGGTTTGAGCTTAGATGTTTCAGCTTACTCCAATGTCTTATTGTAAAATTTATATGTTCATTCATTTTCACTATGTTTGTATGCAACTCAGAAGCATTTGATGAGTACACGATTGAATTTCAAGAAGCAAAAAAGTCGTCCGACACCGTTCCTTCTTCAAATAATTTATTCATATTGCAATAATATATGATACTTGTGTAACAAGTATGTAGCTTATGGAAATATCATGTTGATTGTATCCATCAATTTCATTTGTATGTATTTCAAGATAATATTAGGTAATGCACACTCATTTATTTCACGAACAACCGAAGATGATTCATTATCCACATGTAGTTGTCTCATATTTTTGGCACCCACAAAAATAAATGCACCAAAATATATTATAAGAACAGTTTCATTCTATACTTCGTTGGTTTTTAGGTACAATCGATAATAAGAACATGCGAGAATGTCCTTAGAATGCCTATAGATGTCGAATGTGCGAAACATATATTTGTGATTACTTCAAACCCCTTAATTATCGTTCGATTTTAGACAACATATTTTTTTATATTTCAATATACCTAACCCAAACTGCATGTGCGACTGACTGCACATCTCCAGAGTATGGTGTTTCTGTTTTGCATTATAAATATTACATATGTTGGATATATTTATAGGTTTGTCATTCCTCAGCCAACTAAAACTTACTGAGGATGTGAACTAGTTGTTGACAATTTCATAACTAATTTTTCCTCTTTTATTTTCAATGTCTCGCTCTTGGACATCTTTCTATGAATTTTAGAGGGTCGTGATTATGCTTTCCACATATAACTATTAAGTTCTATAATTCATTCTCAAATGTAACATGATAAACCCTAAGTTTAAAATGATAATAACACTGTATTCCTATGGAAACATTAGGTTTCTTATGTTATTTATTATATGATCTAACTTTTGCAAGCAAAAATTAATCTAAGAGCTCTCGCAGTCTTGGAGTTATCGTAATAAATCTTACGAATCACGTACACATTTAGCCATCGATGCAACCATTCTATAAGTTGAGGTTTAGTGTAATACATTTACATAGGGAACCTCTTCATGATTTTTTGATTCAATAATAGCATCGTCTCCCTATAAAACTTAACAATAAAAATATAAATTAAATATGTAAATTGTGAACAATGGGTTCAGAACCTAAAACCCCATTGTTCATATTTTTATTTTCGATTTTGATTATAACCTATACAATAAATGAATTATATACTTTTATTTGTGATTCTTAAATCTCATTTGAACATGGTTAATTCTTATATTTCCAAAGTTTGATTTTTTAAACATTTTGTTCATTTTTTAAGTTTTTGAGTGTTTAAGTTTTTGTTTTGATTTTATTATAATTCGGGTATTGAAGTATTAAAGTTGATATTTGGTAAATTTATGATGAGTTAAATATGTGCTATATAGGACGAGTGACATAAAAATATAATCTGATTAAGAACCTAAATTAAATTAAATATAAAGAATTTGTTTTACGGATATAATAATTTTGAGACCGTATAACTTTTGCATAATATGAGTAGTTGTGACTAAAAGTTGAAGAGATTATGGTATAAACTGACATAATATTTCCTTCTTGTTTTTTTTATGTCCTCAATATTTGAGGTGTGTTTTTTACTTCGTTATTTTCTCAAAGATCCAAATATGCTCTTATATAAATGCGGTATTTTAAAAAAAACATATTATTCCCCAGATTGATTCCAAAATTAGGTGTTTAAGAAAAATCAAAATAACACCTAATTTTGAGACTCGCCCACAAAATTATGACAGGTGGTGAAAATTAGTTGTTTTTTTAAAACACCTAACTTTTCAGACTATCCTTCTGGCGACTTTTTTTAGTTTATTTTTGGAAACTGGGATTTTGAAATTTAATGTATCTAAAACTTAATTAAACATAGGAGGGTTAGTGGTTTGAGGAACAATTCTTTTTGGTATTAATTCATTGTATTAGTTTATTAATCTAATATTGTTCGATTTACGTTTTATTTTTTTGGATTTGACTTTAAATTTTAAAAGTTTATGAATATATTTTGGATTTAATATAAAAAATTAGATTTATTCGCAGAAAATAATAAATGAAAAACCGAAAATAACAAAAAAATATATGAATTTAAAATCAAATAAAAAATAAAAAAATAAAAACATGTGTCTGAAATATTTAAAAAAATAAATGAAAAATATAATAAATTGGTCGAAGGAAAATACATCTCCCAATATACATACGGGAAATGCATTTAGAGCACGTATCGATACATAATCTCAAAAAGTTAAATATTTATTAGACTGCCAAAAATACAGGACAATTAGAGGGTTAAGCAAAATAGGGTAAACCGTAGCACAAGAGAACCAGCTTTTCTCCGATTATGGAACCTTGAACATAGCCTCCACCCAACTTTAATAAAAAACACTTTTTCTAATCAGAACTATCGTATACCTCTCTGTCGGCAATCAAAACTCGAAGCTCAGGTATGATTTCTGTGGTTTCTTTTTCTTATTCTTTTTTTGAACGCACACCAACTGTTCGTTAAAATTCCCATAAGAAAGAAGAAATGTAATGTCTTATAGTGTTGCTATGAATATTTATTACTTTTAGATACTGTTTGCACTTTTGAGCCATACAAATGCTACTTACGGTGGCTTTAACGAGAAATATATTCCTTGACTTGGTGCTTTTCGATTTGTTCTTGCAGCGGGTTTTGTTGTGTTCGTATTTACTAGCTCGTGAAGATGTCAGGTGGTCCGGGACTTGAGTCTCTCGTCGATCGTATGTCATGGTTTTTCTGTTTGATTTCTCGTGATCTAAGCGTCTTTGTTTTGGTTTAGAGTTCGAATTCTTAAATGTTTACATTGGGTTTCGTTTATCTGTATGGAAATACTATGGTGTTATTGATATTTAGTTGTTGAATGTTTTTTCGATGTTTGTAGAAACTATCTCGGTTATTACCAACGATGGGCGCAACATTGTGGTGAGTTATTGAAAATTGGCTTGGTCTGGACAAGGAAACACATTCTTAAATTTGATAAATGTATTTGAAATGTTCAGGGAGTCTTAAAGGGTTTTGATCAAGCTACAAATATTATTCTCGACGAATCTCATGAACGGGTTTTCTCCACCAAGGTACATATCATCAATGTTCCATGTTTTGTTTGTGTTTCCACATTGTTTCAGCATATTTGTATAGCTCATTTTACATTTAGAGTTGTGCTGTAATGCCTAGTGTGGATGCCGACGAATGTAAGATAGTTCGCAAATAGAAAAGATAGAGATTTTTCTTTGCTGAAATCAGACTTTGATACCAGGTTGCACTTGTTTAACTATTCACCGAACAACATTTTAATTTAAACATACCAAACTTTGATGTCTTTTTAGATTGTGCTTTACTAATTGATTATTTTCCCCAATTAGTTGACTAAATGTAAAAGAAGTCTACTCTGATGGGTAATTTGCAAGTTTAGGCTTTAGGCCACTGAGCTAATGATACAGCCTTTCACTTGTTTCAAGGAGTAGGAATAGTCTCTTACTGTCTTGTTTTGTTTAAAAGTTTCAATTTCAAATAAATACAACGCTCTAAAGTATAACTTTTTATTTAATCCTTCTGAGTGATTTTTTATGCATCTTTCTCTCCCCTTCACGATTCTAACATCTTGACTTATCTTTTTATACCCTCCATGACTAACTAATTAAAATGTGCTTGTTTGCTTGGGATTGGGATTTCAATTTAGTGAGTCGTCTGTAACAAAATCGGTCAGAAAATATATGGTGGAAAAAATGTTTGATGGAAACATTGTGAAAGCTTTCTAAGCTTCATATGCAAGGTGTAGTTGAAACTGCATAGTGATAAAATGTATAAGAAAATACGTCCAACTCTAAACTTGATGTTGATGCCTGTTTGTTGGAAGGTCTTGACTATCAGTTTTGATAGTGAAAGTTTAAATGTATCAAAACTAAGGGTGAGCACAAAAGCTAAAAACCCAAGCAGGCTGAACGAATCAAACCGGAGAATTGGCGGTTCGGTTGGTTTTTGTAAAGGTGGGTTGGCTTTCGTTTTAGCCTATAGAAAACCAAAATGAAACCAATCCGACATAAAAAAACAATGTAAACCTACCTGAAAAGCCAAAAGATCAAACGTTTTTAGTCATTTTTTTGATACAGATTATATATTTTAATAATTCTAATAGTTTATTTGGCATATAGTTATGTATAGATCTATTTTTAAGAAACATAATCAATTTATTTAGTATATATATAGTTGTTAGTATCGGGATACTTATCGCTATATCACGATACGTATCGGATTTTTAACCCTCGGCGATACGTATCTTAGTGTTTATCGCGGGGATCATATTATCAGACAATCATTATCTATATTGTACGATACAATGCGTATCAGACAATAATTATCTATATCGTACGATACAATACGTATCAGACAATAATTATCTATATCGTACGATACAATACGTATTTGATCCATATATATATATATATATATATATTAATGGATCACCGTATACGATTCGCGGTACACGATACGGAAAAAATCAAAATCGATACAAGATACTATACACGATTTGACAACTATGTTTGTGTATAAAAAATATATATAAATAAGTCTTTTTTCCGCTCAAAGCCCAAAACTGACAACAGATGAGAAAGACCCATTTTTTTAGGCTAAAACGATTTTGGTTTTTGTAAACCGAATGAATACAGTTCGGATTCAATATTTCCATAAAAACGGACCGAATCTCACCCTTGATCAAAATTGAGCAATCATCTCTTGTATAAGTTTGTCTACATGGTATATACATCAAATCCAGCGAAAATCAAAATGAAGTTGATTGCATGGTGAACCTATGTTCGAATCCTCTTGGCCACGTCTGGAGATCCTGAATTTACCTGGTGGGGGTGGGCCTATGGTGAGGCTCTCTGCCTTTTAGGTTGGTGCTCGAGGAGTCTGGGTCAGAATATTATAAAATAAAATTAGGTTGATCTTCTCTATTATGGTAATATCAGTCACCATGACATGATTATATCATTGTTAGATTTTGGGAAACTTGTAATGAGTTTCATTTCTTTTGAGTCCACGAGCTTACAAATCACATCGTCTTTTTCACAGACAGCACACACATGCATAGATATAAGTGGATTCATGACATCTATAAGTACTTGAGATCCTTCTCTTGGTAGTTACTGCAATTATATGAGCTATAATTTAGTGCTGTGCATCATTAATCCCACTGTCGTGATGGCCCTCCATAGACTTCATGGTTAAGCAAGAGAAAATTTCAGCCCAATCTTAGCAACTGAGTTTTTCGATATTGCTTATAAGTATTTATTGTTAGTCATAAGATTTAAAATCTTGTTAAGCTTTGAAGAATGATTTCAAACCTGGCAAAATGTTTTTCTTCTAATAGTTTCACATGGAGGAAATTCTAACTCTTCTTTGTTTTTTGACTATCTTTTTGGTTTGCAGGAAGGAGTACAGCAACTCGTGTTAGGGTTATACATCATAAGAGGCGACAACATGTATGTTTGTTTTTTTTACTTACTGCATTCGACCGATCTGATAATTTAGCTAATCCACAATCATTTTCTCATGTTATGTTTTTATCTTCTGGGTTTTTTCAGAAGCATTATAGGAGAACTTGACGAAGACCTGGATGCTAGCCTGGATTTGTCAAAATTGAGAGCTCAACCCCTGAAGCCTGTTATCCATTGATGAATCATTTAGTTGTAAGAGTTTGTATGCTAAGCTTGATCTATTACAAATCTTTTCCTGAGATAATTTCCAACATATGAGAAAGAAGAAACTTGCCCACTAGTGACTTGCTGTTGCTGGATCTTCTTGTAAACTTCCAAAGTCTGGTTTGCATTGTTGAATTAAGGCATGAACATTGTTGTCCTTAACTTTGTTTTTCCCTTCTTTATTAGCTTTCGATTTTCTTTAGTTTAGTGCAGGTGATTTTATTCTTCTCTCTTCTATGGAAAAATTTATAAGAATTCATAGTTATGCACACTTAAATGCTGATTTTATCCGATCTCTATCAGGGCACCCGGTAGGGTTTAAATCGTCAGAGGATATAAAGAGAAAAAAACTTGGATCATAGGGCAAATCGGAACCAATAAGGCTGTAGCAATCCCTCGATATTAGGGTTATGTCAATATAGCCTTACGCTAAACTATAAAACTTTTTTTTAATAAGGACTTATATTGAATTAATAGGAAAGAACAAGCCTTTTAGGCAATATTACAAAAATTTGAAATTAGCCGTTAGAGTTCATCTTCTTCCTCACCACCCAGAACCAGAGAAACCCTAATCTGAAAATCGTAAATACCCCAAATTGAGATTTTCCAACAAAGCAATGGCCTTCAACTTCGAAGGAGCATCAATTCCATTGAAATCCACATTCGATTGAATCCTTAAAGACTCTTTAGCAATCCAATCAGCCCCAAGGTTTTGCTCACGGTAGACATGTTTGATAACCATTTTAGACTTGATTAGCTTCCTACAACAGCTTAACAAAGGATCAAGATACCAAGCAGAGTTTCCATAGAGCAACAGGTTAACCAAAATCAACGAATCAATCTCCACATCGACCTTGTTCAGACCAAGACTGTTACACAATCTCAAACCATCGAACAAAGCTCGACACTCAGCGATTAATGGCGAACTTTTGCCATACAATCTGCCAATGCCCATGATGATAATGCCATTACTATCTCTGATTAATGCACCGCCTCCTGATTCATAGCTGAAGGTACATGGTCCATCAATGTTTATCTTATATCTGCCCTGCTTAGGATTTTTCCATTTCAGAAAAAGTGGCTTGTTCCAAGCTTTAATTTGATTTACACAACCAATGTTAGCAGCTTCTCTTTCATATCTTCCCCAATGCTTCTTGTTCAGAATCTTCGCATGATCTAGACTGGTTAAGATGTAAATAATATGCCGGATTATAGTAGCAGAATTAGTACTTTCATTGTTAATCTTCTTTTTATTTCGACCTGACCAGATCGACCAAACTATTATTGCAGGCAAGATTGTGAATATGTCACAGTTTCTTTGAGCAGCCCAATACCACTTCATGATGATGTGCGAAACCGTCATGTAGGGATGAATCTGTACTTTGAAGATAACACTGAAATGGAGCCAAACAGACCAAGCTTGAGGACATTGCACCATAGCATGGTTAGTAGTTTCAATGTTGTTGCAATGAACACACTTAGAAGCCAGATGGAAGTTTTTAGATTGCATAACTTCATCAGTAGGTAACCAATTGTGCAGAGCTCTCCATAATAAGAACGAGCATTTTTTTGGGGTAACTACATTCCATGTCTTAGCATAAACTCTAATAACATTACCCTTGCTTCTAATGTGATTCAAAGTATCTCTTGTGCTAAACTTCCCATCCTTTGATAGAGACCAAAGCATAACATCTTTATTATCAGAAAGACTAACCTCCATAATCTTGTTAATCTCTGTAGTAGTCACTCTTGTGCTGAGTTTGCCTAAATCCCAAGAATCATTCAACCAAAAATCTTTAACAGAATCGTTGGCACTGTCCCAAAGCATTCTTCTATCATTGTTATTAGTAACTTTGATGAAAGGACTATTTGAACACCATCTATCATACCAAAAGCTCATGTTTCCATGACCAGGTAGCCAAAATATATAATCATTAGCCTTCTCTCTAGCAATAATTATACGATTCCAAGTTTTAGACTTCTTATAAGGAGATATAGCTAAAGCAGGATGTATACTATCTCTGCAGTATATAGATAACATGAATTTAGCCCAAAGAGAATGTTGCATCCTGAAGTTAAACCAGAGTTTCATTGAATAAACATTCTGCACATCTTTTAGCCTCTTAAGATTAAGGCCACCTTCATTGAAAGGCTTGCAAAGCCTCTCCCATCTAGCCCAACTAATGGCTCTCTTGTCATCTTTACTTCCCCACAGGAAATTATTAAAAAGGATCATCAATAGGTTCCAACCTATTGATGATGCCAACAGGCAAGCTTGAGTGCTGCAGATAGTAATTGGGAAAAGCAACAAGAACAGCCTGAATCAACAGCAAACGACCAGCAAACGAAAGGTGCAACTTGTCCCATTCCATTATTCTGTTTCTGACTTTGTAAATTAAATCTTCAAAGTGAGCAATTCTAGAATTAATATAAATTGTAGTGCCAAGATAACTGAAAGGAAAATGTGTATGCTTGATATTCCACATGTTTTCAATGATAGTAATCTGTTGAGGAACTATCTTGCTAGAAACAATTAGCTTGGACTTGGCAGTATTAATTTCTTGACCAGAAACACACTGATAGTGATCCAAAACAGACTTTATAGCACTCATTGAATCAACATCACCATTTGTAAAAACCATGAAGTCATCTGCAAAAGCTAGGCAAGCAATATTCTGATTACTTCTACTTTTGTATCTGAACATGGTATTACCATTAGAGGTTAGATTGATACTCCTTATCAGGTACTCTTTAGCAAGAATAAAAAGACTCGGGGAAAGATGATCCCCTTGTCTTAGGCCTTGGGAGTTAGCAAAGTAGCATGTTAGCTCACCATTAACCAAGATGGAAGAGAAAACCTTGCTGATACAATTACCAATAAGAGCAGAAACATTAGTATTAAAACCAAATAACTTTAGAATGTTAAAGAGAAACTTATGATTCAGCTTATCAAAAGCTTTAGTCATGTCAGTCTTGATGATGACATTTCCCATCTTTCTGTTGCTATTGATGTCAAAACACAGCTCCTAAGCTAGAAAATAGAGTCCTGAATACATCTCCCCTTAACAAACCCACCTTACTCCTCAGAAATTAGCTTAGGCAGGATTGTTGATAACCTGTTGTTAATTAATTTCCCCACAATCCTTGAGAACATTGTGGTTAAACTGATAGGACGAAAATCTCTCCACTTGTTAGGATTATCCAGCTTAGGTATTAAGAAAATCATTGTAGCCTTCATACCCTTAGGCAGATCAAACCCTTTGAAGAAACCCTTAACAACATTACACAGATCATTACCAACAATTGCCCAACACTTCTTATAAAACTCTCCATTGAAGCCATCAGGGCCAACAGCTGACTCAGAGTTTAAGGATTTAATAATCTCATAGATCTCATCAGTCTCAGGAACACAAGAAATGCTGCTATTGTCCTCCTCAGTAACCAAAGAAGGAATCACACCCATCAGAACAGGATCAGACTCAACACTACTAGAAGGAGCAATCAATGTTTTAAAATACTCAATAGCAGAATTACCAATGTCTTCCTTAGTAGTTAACCAATTATCATCAACCTTAATTCTATCAATTCTGTTCCTCTTGAGCCTCTTCTTCACAAAGCTATGATAGGCAGACGTATTTCTGTTAGAATCTTTACCCCAAGAAGCATGAGCCTTCTGCCTCCAAGACATCTCTTCCCTATCAAGAAGCAACAAATGATTCTGCCTAGCCTTCTCAGATCTATTAACATCATTAGAATCATTTTGAAGCATTGTTTCTCTGATGTTAATGATTTATTCAGAATGCTTAATAGCATCAAAGATGTTCCCAAAAGTACTCTTATTCCAAACCTTCAACACAGCTTTCAATCTTTGCTGCTTAATCCAGAAAGCCTTAATGGGATTCCTCACATCATCATTTATGTTAACAGACCAACTCTCTTTAATCGTCTTCAAAACGTCAGGGTGAGTAACCCACATATTCAAAAACTTAAACGAGGCTTTAGTTCTTTCAATATTTGAGGTAACTTTGATAGCAATGGGACAGTGACCAGAACAATTTCTTGCAAGATGGGAAACACCAGTACAATAAAAAAAGTCCAACCAAGAAGAGCTATACAAAACACGATCCAACCTCCTCCATTTATGCCCATTTGACCAAGTATAGGGGCAACCAGTATAACCAGCATCAATTAGACCACAATCCATAATAATACCATTAAACTCATCCATTCCCCTTTGATTAATAATAGAACAAGAAAGCTGCTCCGGAATACTAGTAATTACATTAAAGTCTCCAAATATAATCCACTCATGAGATAGAACATCAAGATTCCTAATATAATCCCAAAGCAAAACTCTCTGATCTCTTTTACACTTTGCATATACAACAGACACATGAAACTTTTTGTTCATAGAAGGATGACACACTTTAAGGTGAAGCAGCTGCTCACTGTCAAAGACCACCTCCACCTTGTAATCATGATGCAAAAAAACCCATATTCTATTATTCACATTACAACTATACCCACTCAACTTCAATTTCTTAGCCACCAAGTTCATCTTATCAGCCTTAACAAAAGGTTCTTGAACAACAACAAAAGTAGCCTTTAAAGAAATAACCATAGACTTTAACCTTTTACTCTTTTCCTTATTAGCAAACCCTCTTGCATTCCAATTTAATATAGTAATGGTCATTAATTAGAAGAAAATTTATGGGCTCTTTTGAGCTTCATAATTTTAGAAGAAACAGGACCCTTTGAATTCCATATCTTTGACACCTTCTTAGTCTTCTTAGACTCTTGTCTTTTTAACTTACCTTCCTCAAACTTATCCTTCACATGAGAACTAGCAAGACTACCATCATGCTTTGGAGAACCATGAATTTCATCACTCAGAGTTTCAAACATGTTTCTTCTTTTTAACGTTTTCAATGCATCTATCATTTCTCCTTCATTAATAGGATCAGAAGAACCACTATTCTCAACAACAGTTTTTACCATTCGAAGAGAGTGACTATCAGACTCCAAATGATCTTGCAAAGAACTGTCTACAATCTTGTCAACCACAATCGATTTTAACAGACGACCAGTCTCTTTATTCTTAACTGAAGCAAAATGAACCGATTGATCACAGAGACCATTTATATCTTGAAGGTTATTATTTTCACTCACCTTATTAGGACTCTGAGAGCAAGAAACTTGATCAGGCACACATGAACCATCTTGACCAGGCCAATTACCTTGAACATTCCTTAAGATCTTTCCATCAGACAAAAGCTTCTTACATTTATCATTTGAATGACCAATACAAGCACAATGACTACAATACAAAGGAATGTTGTCGTATACAAGATCAATCCAGTAACTATCAGCCTCACCAAATTTTAACTGAATCTTGTATACTAAAGGCTTAGATATATCTACTTTAACCCAAAACCTACAGTAGTTTTGCCTGGCCCTGTTAACAGAAGGCACCCAGACCTTCAAAGGAGTTCCCAAAACCTTCGCTATTTCACTAATCGTAGAATTATTAAATAAGAATTCAGGAAAACTTGGAAGAGAAACCCAGATCGGCGTATACAGACATTCAAGATTTGGATCGAAACCTGGAGTCCATTTTAACAACCGCATTGTTTTACTACCCAAAACCCATACATTTCTTGACCAAAGCTTCTTGAAATCTTCAATCTCATTAAATTCAACAAAGATATGTCTGTAATCCTAGACAAAAACACTATAACTACCAACAAAGTTAAATTTAGATAAGAAGTTCCTGAAGATCTCCATAGAAGGTTTACCAGTTGCAAATTTTGCTATTAATGTGTGTTTTGAAATCTTCATTAACTTCTCCTTATCACCAATATCAAATGTAATAACAGGACAGAGACATTCGAATGCTGGAACTCTGTTTTCCTGACTTTTAGCATATCAGCATAAGAACCCTTCTGAGATTCATCACTATCTTTCTCTTTACTTCTCTCCTCAAAGACCGGATTAGAGATTATGTTGCAATCATTCCCATGCAACTTTGAATTCACCATACCCTTCTTGATTTCCAGTTTTCCTGCCTGAGACTGAACCGTATACCTAAGCATAGAAAAATCCTCAATCAAAGCAATTTTAGGATTATTAGACATTTTCATAAACAAGCAGAATCAATCAGGAAAAGAGTTGAATGATTCAAGGAAAGAATCAAAAATTTCAAAAAAACTGACTCTGTTCTTGATCAAGAACAGAGTTTCTCCAAGAAACCATTTTTCCTCCAACTTTTGTTTTTTTCTTAAATTATTATAATTTTACTAAACTATAAAACTTGGTTAAATTAGAGAATGACATTTTAATTATACAGGATAAGCTTCTATGTAAGAATTAAAAATAAATAAACCGGACTATAAGTTTTGTATTACATTTTTTTCGAATTTAGAGATTAATATTTTTTTTCTTTATTTTTCTAAAAATAAATACCTTATTGAATCAGAAATATAATGTTAACTTTGTCATTACTTCCTATTTACAACAATGAAACTTGAAATAGGAGTCAATTAAATTAAGAATATAGAGGAACATTAATCACATAAGCACCCTCAAACAACATTAATTGTCATCTTTTTTTAACAAAACTTGATCTTTTTTTAACTATTTAAAAATTTAGTACACATTATAAATACTATCGATCCATATTGTAGCATTCTACAGTCATCGATTTCTTGTTCACCTTCTAATAACTAATAGATTATACTGACTTCTAATTCTACTTTAGAAGTCTATTGCATTTGAACCACATTGGATTTAACTTCATCATTTGTATCGTGGGTGAAAAACAAAAGAATTTAAAATTTTCAAAACGTCTCAAAAAATTAATTTATCGCTCCAGAAAACTAAACATTATGTGTGACATGTTAAATCAACTAATAACTAAACACAATGTTTCAACTGTTGAAAATAGAGTAGATCTAGTTAGGTCGATGAGACAACTCATGGACAAGTTCTGACAGAAATAGGTAGAAGAATTCATGGTTATTAAAATATGGTGTCCTTTTATTAAAAAACTAGGCCGTCTAGTTTTGTTCTTGGGGAGATGAGCCAATAGACGATGCATTTAAAAATCCATCGTCCATGTCGTCACGACGAATCTAATAAAAACACTCCACCGACGCTCGTGAAGACGAGAACACATCAATTATCTTCTCAAAGAAGAAGTTCTGAGGGCAATATGATTTAGGAACCGGTCTGAAAGAGGGTTGGTAGGTAGGAACGAACGTCATCAATGCATGCGCTACCGTTCTTGTTCAATGAGCCTAACTTTTACTAACCATTAACATAATGATGCATCAATCCAGGTCGAGCTCAATAACAGAGCATCGAAGGGTCTTCCAAGTTATCCAACGGTCCCATTAAACTTCTCTTCCAATTGTAAGACACCTACACACGACTCACAATGGTCTGGGCAATACCAACATCGAATCCTGGATATGCCGAACTACAATTATCCAGGATGAGGGAGCACAACATGAGATACAATATTGTGACGTCCCCAATAACACGAAATATATTGATTGGAGACTTATCTCTCAAGTCGAATAAGGACAAGATGCATAAGTGAGATGTGACAAAAAAACATGAACATCATATTGGATAATTTTAAACAAAGATGTTGGGGTTTGGCGGCGACGATATGCCCATATGCTTAAACCTTGAAACCTTATAAGGTAGCGTGCTAATATGGTTGAATCAGTTTACTCGATGCTCAATTTACAACTTTGAATCAGTTTGGAAAATATGTACAAATACGAATTATATCATCCATTATAAACATGATCTCAATAAAAGCTTTCTAAACTATACAAAAATATTCATTAACACGAAGAAAAACTTAGAGAACTACCATGATATCGTGGCATATGTCGCCTACTAGCAAGCTAGCCTCCACGATCTCTTGGCCGAAGACATTATGAAGTGCAATGCTACGAATTTTAGTAAAATATTTTTCCATGTCGAACAAAAAATCAAAGTTAAAGAAATAATATGTGTGAGGACGCAAGAAAATTCGAATGCCTATCCTTCATAAGAACCGAATTATGTGCCAGTTGAACCCCTCCCGTTGCCCCAGCTCAAACAAGTCGATACTTTTCTGACCAGTCACAAAGACAATCCTTCGACCATAGTAGAATCAACCGAAACAAGAACATAAGACCCATTTTTTTTTTAGATTTTCAATATATTATGGGTTCAAATTTTCAACCCATTAGGGATTCAAATATCCAATGATTTGATATGATAAAATTATGATAAAACTACAAGTGCACAATTTATCATCCATTAATAATTATGCGATCATACCTTTTATATTGAACTCCACATATTAGGTCTAATTCTTCTCATTAATAAACCATTATCTATTTTCTATATAAACTATTATCGATTTTTTATTTATTAAAAACAAAAACTAGAATTAAAATACATAAAAATAATAATTGATATGCACTTTGGAAAGAGTTCTATCAATATCAAAAAATCTAAATTTATTAAGTTATACATTAGATTCAGTATCTTAATTATAATATTAATTAGTTATAGCTAAGGATTTTTTAGTTATAGCTAAGGATTTCTTAAAATCTAGGTTCTTTTAAGTGTGTTTATATTCTTTCCAAAAGTAATAAACATACCATTTTATATCACCGGATATCTCTTTACTACTTCATAGATCCTGCTAGTCGTGCATCAATTTATGTTGTTACCTAAATATAATATCTCAATCTCTATAGTTATAGGCCAAATTTTTTTATAAAAAAAACAAAGAACATATAGTAACAACTAAGAAAATATTTCTAAACTAAAACTAATTAAAATACAACTAATACATAAATTCAGATAAACTAGTCTCGAGAAACATATAACTAAAAGATCGTAACAAAACTATAATAGCAGATATTTATCAAAATTATATAATAAGACCAAAGTTTTCAAATTTTAAAAAATGAAATTTAGTGAAATCCTCGAATAAATGTTATTAGACAAATATTTAAAGAAGTCCAAATCATACCATTTTCTTTTAAGATAATATTTTTACAAATATATGGTTATTTTGTTGGAATATTTTAAAATATTTTTTTAATAAACTAAAATAATCCAACTCTTCCTTAGTTGAAGTTATTAATTTTTTGTATTTTTTAAAATCATTTTTATTTATCCATGTGGCAGTGAACGACTTCCGAGTCATTTGAATTAATCCATCAAGTGATGAGGTACCCTAAATGACATATGAAATTAGAATAAACACAATGATTTTAATAAAATTTATATGACTTGTCCAATATTTAGTTTTCGTAAGCTTTTAACTAATTTACTTAGCGAATGTTAGATCAATGTCTTTCATCACAGTTGGTTCAGAGCATTAGGTAATAAAACACTTCAAATGTTTTGATAACTCAAGAATAATTAGAAAAAAAACTAAACAAGACATGATTTTTTTAAACATAAACCTTTTCGTTTTTTACGCGAATATCTATGATGATTAAAAATGAAATCGATTATTCCATAAAAATTATGAAAAAATATTTATTTATTTATTCCTTTTGTTTTTGTCATATGAAAACTACCATATAACAAAAATACTATTATTAGTTTTGATTAAAAGTTATAATCGCAATATAAGAATTTATAATAACAAAAATTTTAAAAATATATACATATATTTTTTAATACTTTATCTCAATAAAAAAAATATGTTAAATGGTTAGTTAAATAAAAATCTATACATATAATTATTGATTTTCAATTAACTAACCATTCATTAGACCTAAATTAAACCCATATATTCTTACGATATATAATTTATAGTATTTGAGATCATATAGTTTTGTTTGTGACATTACTTAGATTAAAATTTAGTAATTGTATTTGTACATTGTTTTAAAGTTGATACAGTAAGAATAAATCTTAGAAGTTAACTAAATAACCAAGATATTTTAGAGGATCACGACCCAACAATAACCACAATACTTGGCTAAAACACATTCTTATTTTTAAATGGGGTCACAATAAGTATCTTGAGTCTTGACTTGGCCTAACAACTAAGTCAACATTAAAACATGATCACTCGTAATAGGACAACTCATGACCTTGGTAAATGACCAAGTCAGAATTAAATCGAGGTCACGTGGAATGACGCAACCTCTGGCCTTGGCACTTGGCTAAAATTAACTCATAATGGGGTTGCACTACTCCACGTGATCCTTGTCTTGGACATTTCCACAAAACTAACTCAAGACACAGTCGTGTTTCTCAATGCAAAAATTGTCTTGGAGAAGTGGCTAATATGAACCCGAGACAACGTGGGACTAGCGACACAACCTCAACCTAAAACAAGGGTCGCACTGTCTTGGGTATTGAGCCAAAACCTACTCAAGACGGGTTTGCACCGACCAACGCGACACCACCTTAAAACGGAGCCTCACTGCTCCGTATGACCTATGTGTTGGCTAATTTGCCAAGAAAAACCCAAGACAAAGTCACATCAAGTAGCATGACCATAGCTCAACGCGAGGTCACGTTGCTCAGCGTGACCTTTGTCTCTACCCTTTGGCCAAGACGAATGCAAGGCAGGGTTGCGCCGATCAACACGACCTTTACCTTGGCCACTTGGGAAAGAACAACTATATGTGAGGTTGTACTACACCACATGACCTCACACTTTACTAGTTGGCCAAATTTAGCTTATTGCAGGGTCACTCTCACACTCGCAACCCCAAACCAGACAGTCTGACCAAAAGCACTCCACACATAATTTATGGAAACTTATACCTTTATGAGTTCTCGCCTTTAATTTTTTTTGCGGAGTAAAAAAGTTGAATGATAAAATGATGTTTCGTCCATGTACATTATATACAACACTAAATAAAAAAAACACTGTTGGGGAAAATTCTCTCGGTTACATCGCAATACTTGTTAGAAAACTCAAAATGTTTCAATATTTTGAAAGGCATAGATCTAGTAAAGATCAAAGTGATATCGTTATTGGTATTTTCTATCCATACCATGTTATTATATATTTGTTATGGATATTTCTAAAAATGCTAAAAACTGATATCACTTACACGATAATAAGGTACGATATTTCGTTGTTTGAGATCGTCAGAACAACCTCTATCGACTTGAATTTTAATGTTAGATTTATGTTTATGTCTAAGGAGGAAATTTAATAATTTGTAGTGGGTATTAGACTATTTGAAATCATTAATTGTACCTAACGGTATTGAACAATTTTTTGTGGTTGTGACGAATACAGACTTAACATTGTTGAATTCTCTTGAACAAAATGTTCCCCAAAAAAATGCACATATTATGTCAATATCACATTAACATGAAGAGTCTTGGGAGTACGAAGAAGCACATGAAAGGAATTGTTTTTGATGCTTTTATGGTTTTGTGGAATAAGATAAAGTACTCACAAATAGAACGTGAATTCGAGAACAGTCAGAATGAGATATAACATGACTTCAAAGGTTATCTTCATGAAGTCAAATACACCAACAATTCTTGGTTAATTCTTTACATTAGTAAGTTTATTATGTGCAAAACTAGCGGGTTCATATATTTCAAACACAACCACTAATTGGGCCGAGAACACTTAATGTAACCTAAAGCATTTTTAAAAGCATGATTAACTCCAAATTATTTGGAGGTAGGATGGATTATTTGGTTAAAATGCAACACGAAGTAAATAGAACATCATTTCAAAATAGTCAATTTATAACACAACATAAATTTGAAGACAAAATGTTCGACAAACTTAGAGGTAACATCTCAAACACTTCTTTAAAAATATATATTTTTGAATTAAAATGTGATAAAGATAATGAAATAAAAGATGAAATTTCCGCTTATGCGGTACGGTCTACGCACGATATGTCGTGGTTGCATAAGATCACGAGTTTTTAGCAAAAAGCATACCTTTAGAATATTCGGACGACCATTCGAAGATGTTAAATATAATAATGTGAACAAATATAACCATGAAAAATCTCTTTGAATAATTTTGGGCAAAACTTGTACTAGCTGTCATGAAAACCAATGATGAAGGAAGCATAAAACATATTTACAAAAAATGGTTTGAAATGGTACATGTTCCGTTTTAGATACTTAAGATAAATTGGAAAATATGGGTTCATCCATTTGTCAAACATAAACTATCTTTTGTATCATCCATTAAACGAGATAAATAATATTTTTAAACATTTGCTAGATTCAGAAAAAATAAATACACTTCCGTTACGTAACATTTTTAAGACTTTACCGGCCAAAATGCGGAGAAAGATCAGAACTACGCCAATTTGTTTCGAACCAACACAAGTTAGTGATCTTATATATTCGTTAACGAAACCTTCGGTAGTTGGAAATCTTACAATACCATTGTTATCTGATAGTAGCGAACCGAGCTCCAATATTGGTTTGAAACTACTGTTTATGATCCAAATGAATATGTATTTTTTTTTATGTTTTACTACATACCTTTTATAACTATGATTAACGATGTTAAATCCTATGGGCATTGCATGTATCATTCATTTAAATATGGCTTGTACGACCAACAAGATTGGTGGCATGTTGTTAGGAAGGCTCTTTATAATGAGCTTATGGAAACTGTGAAGTTTATATACATATATTTAGTGGTAAAGTTAGTATTTACATGTCAATGAAAGTGTAAACTATTATGAAGATATTACATGTATAACAAACTGGATGACAACTTTGAAGTTGGGAATCGCGGTGACATTAGTTTATCCGCATCGTCCATTTTGTAGTACAACATGGATCCTTGTATACAAGTTTCACTTAATTACCACTACTAGGTGCATGCTTTCCGATGTGTCAAAAGGATAAAATCGGGGTTGGTTTTGTTAATTACAACAATTTCAGAGATTTAAGTATTTAATTTTACATTAATTGTTTTTTGGTTGAAATAACGTGTCATTGCATCCTCATTTGTTTTTATTTGTTCGTAAAGGTTTCTATTGCGAATGATACACCATACACACAAGTACATCATTCTTGTATCATATTGTGTAATCCAGAAGCAGAAACTTGAGAATTATTATTGTAACACAATGAAAAATATATCAAGATATTGAAATTCGTAAGCCTCGTATCATCAATACGGAAGTGATCGATTTAGACAACTACGTCTAAAATTAAGTGCATTCTTTTTTGTAACTATTTGTCATTTTAATGTATTTACGCTAATATTTTTTAATGTATTCATTTAATGTTCTTGTGCTAGCAATTTGAAAACACCAAACTTAAAGTGATAAAACAACATAAAAGGAAAAAACATGAGAAGAAAATACACTACTCATCAAATGAAAAAGATACATCATATGAAAATTGACTACACGTAAAATGAAAATATAGCAAAATAATATATATTAAACCGAAATACGCAATACAAATAACACAATACTTTAGGAAGAATTATATCATTTCATATCTAGTTTTAAGAGGTAAGCATCCTCATACACTTGTTCTAACTTTTTTTCAACGAGGTTCAAGTCTGCATCTTCCAATATATGTTGTTTAATGGAATTAGTAATGTGCAGACCAAACACCTTATGGGCGCCTTGCCTAATATCATGTAGAAGGTCAATAACCCAAAAACTTTAAACTAATTTCTAATATTAAAAATTAATATGAGATGTGAATAACTTACAAAAATAAGATCTAACATAAAATGAAAACTACAAAGTAGCAAACAGAATAACTTAAGAACATAAAACTAAGTTTGAACATGAAATGCGACAACACATATAGTTTTAGTTAAAGTCATATCTTTTGTTAAATTCATATCCTTCAACAAATGTGCACTAAGTTAACGCATTCTCTTGTTCAGCAAGAATCTCCTCCACGTAACCTAACATATTTTTTTAATAAAATAAATATTTTTCAAATTAAACTATGCACAACCTCTTGCTTGAATTTGTACAAGAATTCGTACACCTGAACCATTGGTTATGATTTCAAATAATTATATATGGTAGATATTTTTTCACGACTTTGTGAAGGTGCAGATGAAGCTCTTCCATTCTCGTACACGTAATATAAAATATACACACAACTTCATCAAAAAATATTATCAGAAGTCTTATCATACCTTGTTCTATTCACATACTTGACGACTTGCAACAAATGGTTGTCTTCACAACTAACATTTCATATCGTAAAAAATTACAAGTTTGATTAGTTATACCATTTGGTAGCTAAATAAAAATTCTACACTTGATGAGCTATTCATAGAGAAATGAATGATGAAGTTGGCAACAAATCATCTTTTGTGAGAAATCGTCTTCGGTGGAAAATTAAAATTGATGGGAAATTAGTTAATAACTTACACCGTCGGTATGGTGCACATAGAGTATAGGTTATACTTGTACCATTAGTGCTAGTAGGCACTATTGGTTAATATACACCAATGTTGCACTTAGCATCATCAATGTTGTGTCGTGCCATCATTGTACAAATGGTGCTGGTTTGCATGTTATTTTTCTATAAATGTAAGTTAAAAGAAATCTAAGTATTTTTTTTAGTGACTTCACAATCTAAGTTTTTTACTAAATTATTTTTGTTATGAATTGATTTGTAAGTTGATTAAAAAAAATTAAATAGTTATTTTTATTGACTTAAATGTATAAATAGAATTTATAATTATACATTTATATTTGATATTCTTAATGAACAAACATATCATGTTGTTATTTACTTTTGGATATTTTTGTTTATGAGTGAATTATATTCAATGATGTTGTTTTTGTGGAAGTTATGTTATGATTTAGGTTTGCCACACAAATGTGTGATGGTACAAAAAAGCGAGGTAAATTTTTTCAAACTTGCTTCAATATACCGACGATATAGACATCGTATATCGTCGGTAAAATAGATGCAGTAACGGTATGAAACATTTATACCAACGTTATAATATTTTATCAACGGTATAAGAATTCTCTACTACTATTATGGTGACCAAAAAGTACTTTTATGTTTTTTTTCTTATCTCTGTACCGGCAGTATAGAGATCGTATAACGTTGGTAGAATAGATGCACCGTCGACATGAAAATTCCATACTAATGTTATAAGATTTATCTACCGCCGATATACTAAAAAAAATAGTTTTTAGGTTATTTTTTTATCTCTATACCGACGATGTAAATTACGTACACTGCAGGTATAATAAATGCACCCCTATATGGAAATTCCATATCGGCGGTGTAATATAATACCGATGATATAACAATTTTGTACTACCGGTATTGACAACAAATATCTCTTCAACTTTAAAAACTCTCGTAAGCTAATGTTTCCGTCAATAAAAATCATGTTAACCATAAGTTTTCTGCCAATTTATAATTCATTTATAAAAAACTATCAAAATCTACCATATTAATTCATCTATCAAAATAGTATAAGTAATCGAATTCAAACTAAAACTCTATATTTTTTACGATATGGAATGAATTGTCAACGAAGACAGCCACTTACTGCAAGTCGTTAAGTTTGTGAAGAGATAGAGGTCGGATGAGACTACGAATGAGTTTGTTAATGAAGTGTTGTGTAAATGATGTACATATACCAGTACATGTACATATGTGAATAAAATCATGTCCAAATTATCACTCTCATGAAGAAGTCTCTAGTAGATACACTTATTTGAAATCACAACGAATGGTTTATGTGGACCTCTCTTACAAACTTAGGCAAATAAGTGTTCAACTCGTTCAATTTGAAAATTACTGATTTTATTAAAAACGATATACCTCGTTACATGGAGGAAAAATCGTTGAAAAGAATTGTGAAATAATTTTCTTTTACAACAATGATTGATATGACTTTAGTTGATATTACGTGTTGTTTTATGTTCATTTGATGTTTTTTAAAGTTATTGTACTTGTTACCATATATGTTTTATTTATGTTAAATGTTATTTTTGTAAGTTATTTGCCTCTTGTATTGATATTAAATGTATCCATCAGGTCACAATAAGTTGCTCGGATCGAGAATACTTGATTTTGTTGAAAAACATATATTTTACAAGATTAACTTGGACCTCGATGACATCATACTCAAACAAATGGTATAAGATGCTAAAGCCCTAAAAATAGATATACAAGGATATAACTCGCCATATCGTTGGTGCTAAATTACCAAGAACACCGACAATGTACATGCAACATACCGATGATATAAGTATCGCGTATCGTCGATATACATTGTGATTTGTTTTTTTTGATTTTGTTATAAAAAAATCAGTTAAAATTTTGTTATTAATGAATTCGTTTTTAAAATATTAATTTGATAAATAAAATCGTTGTTTTCTATTTTTAATGTTTCTTAATATTTGAGTTAAAGTTATTTATTTTAAAAGTATGAACTTTAAAAATCCGAAACTAAAATAAAATTGGTTAAATATTATTATTTTAAATGATTTTAATTAAACTATTATGTTTGTTTCACAATGTTCTTATGGGGTTATAATATCAATTACCTTTAAATATAATATCAAGAATTAACAAAATTGTAAACAAATTCTTATGGGGATATAATGATACTAATAAGACTATATTATGGTTAGAATGGAGAAAACTTTGTAAACCATTTAGTGAGAATGACCCAAACTTAAGAAATCTAAAAGATATACAGACAACCTATTCATTCAACTTATGGTTTATGTTCAGAGAAAACAGAAGTCTATGGGCTAACTTGATGCACTCCAAATACTGTTTTAATATGCACCATTTACAAACTCATATGGCAAGAACGAATTCTAGAACCTGGAAAAGAATGTTCAAAATAAGAGACCAAACTGAAAAAATAAATATTTTGGAAATTAAGAAAATGTAACATAGATTTCTGGTGAGATAAGTGGAATCACACTTCTCCTCTTATAACTTTAACTCCATCAAATAGTTCTTGATATACTCATTCAAAGGTTTCTGCATATTGGTTGAACAATAACTGGGACATCCGTAAACTATCTGCTAGTGTATTACCTTCTGATATAATCAGAATTAAAAAAGCATCACTTAATCTAACTGTGGAAGATTCTATAATATGGAAGTTATCATCAGATGGTAATTTCAACTTTAAAAACACTTGGAATGCTATAAGAACCAAAGAGGTCAACTCTTTAATAAAAGTATGATATGAAATAACATCTCTCCAAAGAAGTGCTCTGTCACTCTTTGGGGAATTTTAAACAATACCTATTGATTCTATACTTCAAACAAAAGGTTTTCAGTTAGCTTCTAAGTGTCAAACATGTCAAAACATGAAAACAAAAGAGCATGTTTTTTGTATCCTGTGACACTTCTTGGGCAGTCCAGCAGTACTTTGCTGAAATATTTGACATTAAAATAAGGAAACACATGACATTTAATCATATAATTATTTGTTGGTTTCTTTCAACAGCTAAGAGAACACATGTTAGAACAATTCTATCATCATTAATAGTTTGGTCAATTTGGATAGCAAGGAATAACTCTAAACATAATAAAATAACCTTTTTATCTAAAAATGTAATTAAACATGTTACTCATATACTCACTACATTAGATATGGCTCACACTATAAAAAGAAAACATTGGCTTGGAGATATTCACATAACTAAAGAACTTTATTGTTTTAACCATTTGGAATCTAACAGACCTAATGACATCCACCCATCAGAAATCGTCTCAAGCTTAATTGCGATAGTTCATCATCATCTGATGGTGAGTCCAGCAGTGGCTTCATTATAAGAAATGAAAATAGTGAATTAATTGTTGCCAAAGGTTCACTGCTTGGAAAATGTTCTCCTTTAACAACTGAAACTCAAGCCTTATTTCATGGCGTATTATACTCTAGGGTAAATGATATGAAAATGTAGATGTTGAAATAGATTCCTTAGTGTTATTTAACATGCTTGCATATAGAAAATACCCTCGGTACTTAGAACATATATTAAAGTGACGTAGGAACTTAATTCATCAGAATATGATCATTAAGCATATACTTAGAGAACAAAACGCTGCGACAGATTGGCTAGCGAAATTCACTTTAAAAGAAATTATTGAATGTCTATTCTTAATGAATCAAGCTCATGCAACACTGAATGCTATAGTTTTTCTAAAATGCATGAACTCTAATAGTCTTAAAACCACTAACCTTCTGGTAGGTATAACCTACCTACAATGTTGTTCTGTTTTAAAGAGAGGAAAAAAATCAAGCTAATTGGATTGAGAATGAGATGTTTAAGGATATAAAAATACAACAGAAATGCAAAAGAAAATTTTTACAGCAACATATTCATAGGAGACCCACAAAGAAGATTCAATAATGAGATCTCAATTAAAAAAAAAAATTCCTTGCATATCAATAAAATTTATATTCCTTGGAAAAAAAAATGTTTGTATAACAATGTTCCTTCTATACGGCGAATTATTCAAAATTAAAATAAAATAAAATTATTCGTAGTAAAAAAATTAAAAAGATAATTTTGCTTTTTAAAACCTCACTTTTTAGGACTAACTTTATAGCCTAACCCAACGTTAAAACA
Organism: Limnanthes douglasii subsp. nivea; assembly: GCA_036936605.1. Lineage (NCBI taxonomy): Eukaryota > Viridiplantae > Streptophyta > Magnoliopsida > Brassicales > Limnanthaceae > Limnanthes > Limnanthes douglasii. The sequence continues at coordinate 66,281,237 of JAUPFV010000005.1, forward strand.
GAGTAAAATGTACAACTTGTTGTATCCGTGTACGCTACCTTTGTCTTTCTCAGTGACGTGTTGTAGTTACTTCGAACCACCAACATCACTCTCTTATCTGCATAACACTAACATACTGACGATCATAGAAGTCCCAAAATATCCGACAATGGTGTATGCTTCTGCTTCTTCCTCTTCTTCTTCTCCATCATTCATTACTAAAACCAGCTACTGCACCCAAACAACTTCTCTCTCGTATCGTCAATCTTCCATTAAACCTTACTCGAACCACACTAATCTCTCTTCACTTAACAGTCTTAAACTCACTCTCCTATCGATTAACAAACGCAACAAACTTCTCCATTCAGCGCTCTGCAAGAACACGGAGGACGAATCATCATCCCCCGATTGCATGGGGACAGGCCAGAATGTGGAGTGTATCGCCGATAAAACCGATTCAGCCGAATCTCTTTTGTCTTCACGAGAGAAGCGAGAAACCCTGCCAGAAGATGAAGTTTCGTTAGGAAGCACGATTTTGGAATGGGCCGTTCTGGTGTCGCCATTTTTCTTCTGGGGCACGGCGATGGTGGCGATGAAGGAGGTTTTGCCAAAAGCAGGTCCGTTTTTCGTGGCTTCGTTTCGGTTGATTCCGGCTGGTCTACTTTTGGTTGCCTTTGGGAAGTTCAAAGGCAGGCCTTCGCCTTCTGGTTTCTACGCTTGGCTCTCCATCGCCGTCTTCGCTGTTGTCGATGCTACTTGTTTTCAGGTCTGATTAGTACATCTCTTTTGTACTACATGATTAGTATTTGTATATGACGAATGATGCTTAAGAGTATGGAGTACTTGGGCGCAGGGATTTCTCGCTCAAGGTTTGCAGAGGACTTCTGCAGGGTTGGGCAGCGTATGTATGTTTTATATTTATTATCTTGCTCACTTGAACAACACATCTAGATTTGGTGATAGTATGTTTTTCAAAATTTGATAGTAGAATAGTAGAATCTCCTCACACATGAACAATATAGAAATTGAGATAAGCAGTTAAGAAGTAAAGTCTGCTGTTTTCTTTTATGTGCATAGGTGATAATTGACTCGCAGCCATTAACGGTCGCTGTTCTCGCTTCCTTGTTGTTTGGTGAATCCATTGGATTAGTTGGTGCGGGAGGGCTTGTACTTGGTGTTGTTGGCCTTTTACTTCTCGAGGTAAATGTTTAAAAATTGGTTGGATGTTAACACTATAAGGATGAAAGTCTTGAATGTCTTTTGATCTTTATGTAGACCATCTAATTGATCTGGCTTATGAAACATTGTGGATATTCTCCCTGACTATACTTCTGCTATGGAATTAAAGGCATACTGCTTTATATTTTTATTGATTATCTCCTGACTGGTGCATAATTACACTATAAAGACTCAGCGCCAATTTCTGTAGGCACCTGCTCTTGCTTTAAACGATAATAGTTTCTCACTATGGGGGAGTGGGGAGTGGTGGATGCTCCTTGCAGCTCAGAGCATGGCTGTTGGCACGGTTATGGTTCGCTGGGTTGCCAAGTACTCTGATCCTATTATGGCAACTGGATGGGTAGGACTTCTCTCTATCTGGAGACATTACCTCATTAAACCTGTAAAACTAATGTTAACAAGGTACTCTAGATCTAGTTGGTTCTCTTGTTCTGTCTACATATATACTTGACTGGAATGGTCAAGTAGTACTCACGTCTCATTTCTCGACACCCATGTTTATGGCAGTGTTGAAATATACTGCTGCCTCATTACAAGAGTACAAAGCTTACGCAAATAATAGAAATGAAAGAGCAATAACCCCAAGCAATTTCTATTGCAGCACATGGTGATTGGTGGCCTCCCTCTTTTAATAGTCTCCATACTCAACCATGACCCTGCTGTTGCTGGGAATTTTCAGGAGCTTACTACAAATGATATTTTGGCACTCTTATACACTTCAATTTTCGGAAGTGCAATCAGCTACGGTGTATATTTCTACAATGCTACAAAAGGTGAGAATTGAACAACTAAGTTTATCGTATTATTTCTTTTCATGGTTTGACATGATTCGATCTTCTGTTTCTTAAAGCTATCGGCTGATGTTGTTGTCCATTTTATTGATATGCTTTAGATCTTATTTAGTCCTGAATCTATTTGAAATGTCTTTCTTATAAATTTCAGGTAGCCTTACAAAGCTGAGCTCACTCACATTTTTGACACCTATGTTTGCTGCAATTTTTGGGTAAGGTTATTAAACTGAAACAAGAGAAGAGTCGGTTAAATCTGTAGTAAATCAGCTTTTACACATGGAGGTTTAGTCTTGTTAACTTGTTTTTGTGCTCAGGTTTATCTATCTTGATGAAACCTTCTCTCTTCCGCAACTGGTTGGCGCTGTTGTCACTCTGGCTGCAATATATATGGTTAACTACCGGACTAGTATTGAGTAAAGTATTATAGAAGGGGTGTCCAATGAAAGACCGAAGGAAAAGATGAGGCAAAATTAAATTAGATTCTTTAAGATCTAGTTAGACACATTCGTTATGTTTCGTATACGTGTAAACATAGACTGTAAATTAAGTTGGATGATTCCATGCGAGGGTGATCCAGGTTCCGTGGCTTCCATTCATGTGTAAAGTTAGATACGTTTTTACTGTTGTTGTACTTGATGTGGTAAACACCAACCAATTTCAGTGCTTTACGAATTCTGGGCAGATTCTTTCTCGAAAAGTGTTTATACAAAATGTCTTTCAAATATAAAAAATTATCACTAGAAAAATGAAACAAAACAAAAAAAAAAAATAGCTGAAACCAAGCTTCGTATCATATCCTCTTTAGAGAAACACAAAATTAAATTTTAATTTATATTGACATTTACAAAAGAAGAAAAACAAACAATGAATTTGAGGTGTATGAGCCTATCAAGTGTTTTTTTTTATCAAATTAAATTGATTTTTGAAGCAACCGATTACTTTCAAGTTTTTGTGTTTTTCATATTTTGTTGTTAAATATTTAGGTTTTTATGAAAAAGATAACTTTTTTTTTTATGGAATGAACATGTTTTGTTTTGTATGTGGACCAAAATCTATGTTTATGAATTTTTTTTTATTTTTGTTGGTTTTTCTAGATATTGTTTTAAGATATTTGAATTTCAGTTTTTCTTCGTCCCGTACAATTTGAGAAATAAGCTCATGAAAAGGTGGATCTGATAATTGTTTATTGTCTCATTTTTTTTAATATTAAATTGGAAAAGAATAAAACGTGAAGTTTCCAACTACATATTCGAGAATGTCAATTTCAAGTGTTTCAGATTTCTAACAATGTTTGACATTTTGAGGATGTGATTCTTTAGTCTTTTTTGTCCATATACTTAATAAAAACAAACTTGATAAGTATCATCTTAATCTCCACTTTATCATTTTTTAGAAAAATATTTATCTACTTATTTGAGAAACATCGGAATCAGTGAGCTTGTAGAACTACATCACGATATAAAAATAAATGTATTAATTGTTTGATGATTACAAGACTTAGTTGGTTAGATTTCTCACGTCTCAAGTCTTTCTTCCGTGAAAGATCTTTAGTGAAGGGAGAATATTTTTCAACCCTTAACGCCAAGTTGATATCATGGAACATTAGTTAAAATATAATATATCTTTTCCATTTTTTTGTTACTTATTAGGTTATAGGCACACACATTCGCTGAATATAATAACACACAAACTACACATAACACATAAACATCACAATTCGACACGTAATACTCAATAATATTTAACAATATAATTTAACATAAATAGAACACACTTACAACATTGATACAATATATTTGGACAAACATACTAACTCATGCATATATATAACAATAAAATTTAGCATAAATAAAACACACCTTTATAACATTAATGCGATATCATTGGACAAACATACTAACTTGTACTTGTATGAGTTTGAGAAAAATCATGTTGGTCATACTTAATCGACTTAATAAAGAAAATATTTCTCTAATCGGTTCTCCTAGTTGGATTCTTAATGATCAATTCACATATAACAATCTTGTGTTCATGATCAACTATATCAAATATTAATCTTCTTTTAGTCCAATTGATGTGCACAATATCATTAGCTACAAACTTGTCAAAAACTCTAAAATGAAACAAGTTACTAATAAGGACCTATTTAGAAATATATTGTCTCATCAATGATATACACAATTTTGGATAACTTAAACATGCTAATTACATAAAATAATACCACACAACTAGGAAAAAAATTCTCAATGTCCAAACATTTTGTAGTTCATCCAAAAATTATCAAATCGGATCCAAAATCACACGTACAGTGTTGCTGCGGTGAATATACACATTGCGGTAAAATTGCCATCACCCCGTCACTAACACAGGAACTACGACAAACATAGACAATGACAAACTTCACCATAAATCCTATGATGATTTATAAAACAAGTCACTGTTTTTCACGCTGATGGAAATATGTTATCATAACAAATCAATCTACACGATTACTAGAACCTTTTATGGTCATTTATCCATGACGAAGGTCTGCGTTGAAGTACACAACATGTTTTTTTTCACTACTATAACATTGAGGGTATTTTTGCAAGGATGATGGCGTTCCAAAACCACAAAAAACTTCTCGATGTTCACCAATTTTGGCAATTCTAAGGTCTGGAAATAAAATGCATATTCATATAATTAATTATAACACACATTTGTTTTGTCATAGATACATACTTTTATCAACCAAAATAGAAATTAAAGCAAGGGTGTGTGTCTTTTACATAATCTAAATTTCAACGTGTGTAATAATCTAAATTCAATCAAAATTTCAAAAACTTTATCTCATATGGGTAGTTCTGAAACTGCTTAAGAGAATCTAATTTCCCTAAATATTTAACATCTCATAGATTGCGCATTTTTATAAGTTGAAAAAAAACTACTTACATGAAGCCTTAGATTTGAAATTTTAAATTGTTGTTTGTTGATGTTAAAGAAGATGATCTATTATTAAATTATAGATCTTTCAAGTGTCTGCAACTCTAGATTTTTTTTATGATTTTACCTTGAATGATCTAATCGGACAATCTCTTATGTAATTTTTAGGATACAAAATTTCTTATAGAGAGTAATCTATTTTTGTTTACAACTTTTTAACTTATGAAGACTTATTTTGTTTATCTCTCTATGCTTTATTTTGTATTCAAAATAAAACTCTAAATTCAGAAATAAAAGTCTACCCATCTTTACCAGAATCTGATACCATTTATTGTGTTTGATGGTGATAACTTGAGAGATGTTGCTGGATCCCATGAGGATGTTTTAGTAATCGAAGTGGTGATTGACGGAACTCAAATCCAAAAAATCTTAATTGACACAAGTAGTTCAACAAACATCTTGTTTATGCTCACGTACAAACTGATGAAGAACCCTCTAGTCAAACTCTGGTCGAACATGACAATAGTGGGATTTACAAGAATTACTGCAGATGTAATTGGAGAATTTGAAGGAGATGTATTACTTGGACGATGACTGTTTAAAAGATAGTAAAAGTACTTTTTATAGTCGAGGATGGACCGACTTTGTATAATGCTATTTTTGGCAGGTCATGGCTATCAAGAATGCATGTTGTTTCCTCAACTGTCTATCAATGTTTAAAATATGCCATTTGGGATCAAGTTGGAGTTTTCTCCAGGAGCCTGAGGCTGGATAAAAAATGCTATGGATCCTAAGGTACTACAGAATTCGGATACGGAAAAAGAATAACAATTCCCCGAGTTCACTTCAGAATCAGACACTATAGAAGATCCGATGGAGACTTCTAGTTTGTTAACACCAAATGATGATATTGAGGTGTATACTTTTTCCAAATGGAAAGACTGTGAAGATTGAGGCTCGGTTACCACCAGTCATAAGGGAATAATTACTAGCCTTTTTATATTGGAATTTGCACATGTTTTCCCGGTGTACTGAGGATGTAACATGTATCCATGTAACTGTTATTTTCCATAAGCTAAAATACGTCCCAACGTATGCTCTATTATCCAGAAACAAAGATCCATTTCTGTTGAAAAGTCAGACACAATTGCTGTAGAGGTTGATCGGTTAACAAAAGTAGGACATATCTGAGAATCTCAGTACCCATTGTGGACAACAAACCCATTACCTATTTAAAATAAAAATGAAAAGTGGCGCATATGTGTGGATTTCATAGATTTAAACAGAGCTTTTCTGAAGGATCCATTCCATGTTCTTAATATTGACCAATTGATAGACTCAACTTCGGGTAATAAAATATTATCATTCATGGACATTTTTGCGGGGTATAACCATATACAGATGCATCTGAGGGACCAAGACAATACCATATTCATAATAGGTACGGACTCAATTACTACAAAGTGATGTTATTTGGTTTGAAGAATGCTGGTGTTACTTATAAGCACTTGGTAAATAAGGCATTTTAAACAATGAAGTTTATATTGATGATATGTTGGTTAAGAGTATGAGAGATAATGATCATTTCTCCGATCTGGAGGGAACTTTTTCTAATTTGAAATCCATCAACTTAAAATTGAACCCATACAAGTATACATATTTGGTGTGCACTACATAAATTTCTTGGGTTATGTTGTAAGTCAAAAAGGTATATAAGCTGACCCAGAACAGTTGAACGCTTTAATTAATATGGATTCCCTCAGGTCCATCAAAGAAGTAAAAATTTAACTAGAGGCTTAACGAATTTAGGCAGATTTATATGACGAATCTTTGGATAAGTGTACACCATTTTTCAAAGTATTAAAAACTAAAAACATGGTCAAATGGACTCCAGATTATGAAAAAGCCTTTATAAAGATAAAAGAACACCTATCCTCCCCAGAGACTTTAACCAAACCAACTCCGGGAGATTGTTTTTTAACATAGCGATTTCACATTATGCCGTAAGCGTGGTTTTTGTCAGAGAATTTGGAAGCTATCTGCGCCCTGTTTATTATATAAGTAAAAGTTTACTAGATGCTGAAAAATGATACTTTAAATTGGAAAGATCAGCTATGGCTCTAGTAGTTACAACTCATAAAATGAGGCATTATCTCCAAACCCATTCGATTACTGTTCGAATTTCATTTTCACTTAATAATATATGGGAAAAACCAGATGTGTTAGGCCGGATGATCAAGTGGTCAGTGGACTTAAATGATTATGACATCAAATTCTCTCTTCAAATATCAATTAAAGTACAAACGCTGGCATACTTTTTAATTGAGTTCTATTCCAATCGACTAAAGCGTTGGCCGAATATTGAGAAGCCTCTGAATGAGTGGAAATTTTTTATGGATAGGGGCTCAAGTGTTTCAAGATGTAGAGCATGGGTTTACTTGGTGTCCCCCTTCAGAAATTCGTTGTATCGAACAATATTATTTGGTTTCAAAACATCAAATAACAAGGCAGAATACAAGACAGAATTGGCAGGGCTAAGGCTTGCACAAGTCTATGGTGCTAAAATGCTTTATCTAATAAGTTATTCACAGTTTCTTATTAATCATCCCTCAGGTCGATTCGAAGAAATAAAATATCACTTGATAAGATACTTAAAGTCCTTGAGAGAGCCAACAACTTTATTTAAACACCTCGGATACGAACACGTTCTGCAGGCAAAAAATTTGATGACTAATAACTACCATTGTGCATACCGAAAGATATTCTTAGATCTTGATACGAGAGCGCCTTTCAATAATGATGAGTTATGAGCATAAATTAGGCATTAAATGAGCATTTCAGATCCCGACCACTATAGAGAAGGGTTGGAGATATGAGATGAAATAATTTATAAGTAAATGGGCTCTGCCAATAGACAAAACATTGGCCAAAAGATTAAGGCTCAAGGCACATGGTTTCACGGTCCTCCAGTATATACTCTATAAAAATTCCTTGAGTCGACCACTATTAAGATGCTTCAGAGTTAATGAATAAAAAATGATATTATCTGAATTTTACGACGGGAAGGGATATGCCCACTGTGGCTATAAGATGTTAACAAGAAGGGTTTTATTGGTTGGGTATTACTGGCCTTCTATCATATCAGATGGCAAAAAATTAGTTCGAAAATTTTGCGAATATAATACATGTACAAGTTGTACCAGGTGCGTCAATATCCAAAGCATTTATTTTGATAGATGAGAGCTAGACTTTGTCGGACTCTTACCTCTGGCTTTCAGAGGCAGTTAGACCATTATTGTGGCTGTTAATTATTTTTCTAAATGGGTGGAAACTGAAAATCTGTCATGAACCACATCAAAATATGTTATTAAGTTTATCATATCTAATATATGTTACAGGTTTGGAATCCCAAAAACCATTACAATATATAATGGTCCTCAATTTAAATAAGGACATGGAAGCATTTTGTTCATTCAGGGGAACTCAAAATTGTTTTTCATCATCTTTTCATCATATTTTCATCCTCAAGCTAACGGGAAAGTAGAAGTCACAAATAGAACCATTCTTAATGACTTGAGGAAAAATTCAGAGGGGGCATCCAGAAAATGGCCATATTATATATAAGAAGTATTATGGACTTACCGAACTACGCCCCGAACGACAACTGGAGAATTTCCTTTTTGCACTGGTTTATGGGATGGATGCAGTTGGTGTGGATAATTATCGCCTGAGGGTAGGCTTGTAATTTGGTTGGTGTTTTATAGTAGTATGTGAGTGTTATGTGTTTAGAGTAGAGAGTAGAGAGATAATTAAGTTGGATGGTAGCAGTTAATTCTCATTACCCACACTTAATGCAGGTGGTTGGGTATTTATACTTTAATGTTTGGGCCCTTATGGGCTTTCGGGTCATGTTTAATGGACCCGGGTCATGTTCAAAGACCCATGAGATCTAAGGAGGAGAGCAAGTAGCTTAGTCAAGAAGTGTTTGGGTTTTTTAGTACTTTTGTCATAGTTCGAACAGTCCTATGGCCTGAGTGTTCGAAGTGATCTGTCCGGTCCGGAGGCCTTGGACCGATCTGTCCTTGCCCGGGGAGCATGCAGAATTCGGACTCATCAGGAGCCCCTTTTTTAGGTGTTTGTACAAATACTCTTGTCAAAGACCTGAAAAACAGTCCGACTTTAGGGGTAGTTTTAATCCGGAAAGGTCTGTCAATTTGGGCTATGTGTTTATCCGGACAGATAAAGCTTCACGAATTCAAAACGGTTTTTTCCAGAGTTCGTGGGACACGTGTCACTCTCTGATTGGTTGCTTCAGCCGTTTTTTCACCTTGAATTTCGAACCCACCTTCTTCGAAAAGCAACCTCTTAATTAAAGGTGGTGACATCAGCGCCGTCTTTTAATCATTGCCAATCTTTTCGAATTCTCCTAGGAATCAACTTCCTTTTTCAGATTTACTATAAATACAAACTCATTTTCTACGGTTTTACCATCTCTTTCACATTCACTCTGCAAAATTTTCCAAAGCTCTCTCTCTCTAAAACAAAAACTTTGTTCGATAGTTTATGCTTACAGTGAGGAATGCTCTTGTTAAAGGCGGGTGGCTCAACCTTTCTGAGTTAGAGAAGGCTCAAAAAGCCGAAAGAGAAAGACGAATTGCGGCAGGGTTACCCACTTCGCCTGTTGACAGACCAATCACCTCTGCTACAGAGTCAGATCGAGGCTCTTCTTCTTCCAAAGGCACTAAGCCTAGAAAGTTATTCCAAACTAACCTCTCTCCTATCATCTCTGGTTCTTCGGTCCAAGAATCGAAACCTACTGTAAAGCCAGGAGTTACAGCCACTAGCCTAAAAAAACCCTCACCCTTCATAGCAATGGGGTCGGATACGGAGCACTCTCCTGAGAAGCTAGTTGATAGGAGGAAAGGCCGATTAGTTAGAGGCCAAGGTTCCAAAAACACTCCCTCAAAGTCGGGGGCAAAAGACAGCAGCACCGGGTCAGAGGTGCCTATTAGAGCCCCCAGGGATAGACTGTCCGGTCCGGAGGGCACCAGCTCAAGCCTCTAAAAAGATACACCTGCTCCGGAAACTCTACCAGAGGCCAGAAACCAACAGAATACAGAGGCCCAGCAGTCCGGAGACAAGGCTGAGTCAAACTTGAATCCTCCCCCCACTACAGCTGCTGAAATCCCTTCTACAATTATGGAGGAAGTGATGGAGGACTCTGTTGAAGAGGCCCCATTTGAGTCTGAGCCCTCCGGTCAGACCAGTAAAGAGATAGTTGCCAAGAAGGACAAAGGCAAAGATAAGCGGTATTTGAGGCATCCAGATCTGCCGGAGAGCCTTGAAGGAAGAGTGGGGCCTTGTTTTTACAAGGTCAGCGTTAATTACCTCCTCTCCTTACAAAAAATAAACTACGCATTCATCCATACTGCCGAGCTGGGAATGATGCGTACGAAGTGGGGCATACCAGAAAATGTAAAGATCAGGATTCCTGTACACCCAGAGACTCATATGGATTGCAAGTTAAGCGAAGTGGTCATGTTCACGGAGCTATTCAACTGGGGGCTCAGGTTCCCATTGGATCCAGAGATTGTCAGATACTTCCATCTGGTAAAACTCTGTCCGAGCCAACTGAGCCCCAACGCTTGGTATACCCTCATGTTATGCATCATGGCATCAAGGCTGTCCGGGATCCTTCTGCCGATGGAGGAATTGGCTGCAGTGGCCAGCCTTTGTAGAAACCACCACATCCCCTTTTACCACTTTAACATGGGGGATGACTTCAAGGCTGTGGACGATCTGCTGGAGGCAGAGAGGAATTGGAGGACCCAGTTCCTATTCGTTAGTGGCGCTTGGGAGAACGGCAAAAAGATTAAATTCGGAGAGAACGCAAGCCTCCTCAGAAGCAGGTGGAGGAGTGACCGTAAGCATTCTGCCTTAAACTTTTGTCTCTTTCTCTTTTTAGACTTAGTTTATACTGACTGGTCTTACTTTTGTCTTAGCAGAACTGCCTAAGGAATTTAGTGACCACCTGAAAGCCGGGCAGGTTACTTGTGGCAAGATTAATGCCTGGGCTGCTGAGAGATGGGGGAACCGATTCCATGCTGCTTTTACCAGTGGCAATTTGGCAAGGTCTCACCTGTGGAATACCACAGGTCGGAGAGACTTGAATTGGGAGGAGCTCACCACTCAGCCTCCTCCGGATGTTGTGCTTAAGAGGACCCATGAACCGGACGGGACACTCTTCTTGCCAGGCCGGGCCAAAGCCCCGAGCAAGATGAAAGGAAAGAAGAAGAAGGGGAAGAAGGTGGTGGGTGGTGCTAACCCTGATGATACAGAGAAAGATGCTCCAACAGACCCGGAGGGGCCAGCCTAGAGCCAAATTGATGCTGCTCTCTTGCAAGTGGTGGAGCAAGAGACTGAAAGGCAAGAAACGAACCTCCCAAAACCTCCAAGGGCTTCCAAGAGGAATCGTAAACAGGGAAGCGAAGGCACAGACCGGGAGGCCAAGAAGAAGAAAACTTCTAAGGGAGACGAGCTTTCTCTCCGGGCTCCGGAGCCTTCTGTCCAAGCTGATCCTACAGACCCAACGCATGCTGAGGAGATTCCAGGTGACTTTCACACCGATGAGGTTGAGGGGGAGATATCAACATTGATGGAGTAGACATCACCGGTCTTGGTGAGCTTGGTGAATACTTTCTCAATCTCCCCAGAGATTACTTTGCAGGGCCTTACCTTCCTCCAAGCACCTCCAACACGGTCACTTTTAATGGTAAGACTTTTAGCGTTTCTAGTGAAAGGGATCCCATAGCCCACTCTTTGTTGAGCAACGTTCAGCCTGTACTTGTGTTGGAGAAACAAGTCCGAAACCAGGCTGATATCATCAAAGATCTCAAGTCTGACAAAGAGAAGCTGTCCGATGACCTTCGCACTGCCACTTCCAATGCTGACATTTTAAAGGAGGAAAACGAGGAGTTGAAGAGAAAGCAAGAGGCAAGTACCACAAAAGTCTCCTCTTTAGAGGACACCATAAGGGATCTCCAGGAGAAGCTGTCCGGTCTGGAGAAAGACCTTGCTACCTCAAATGGAGCATCCAAAGCCAAAGACCAAATTATCTCCAACTTGACCAATGATAAGAATGCCCTTGAAAATACAGTGTCCAAGGCTGCCGAGGAGAAAAACACTTTGTTAAGGGAGCAAGAGGCCAAGATCCAAGCCAAGGTCGATACTTATGCCAACCAGGTGATCGACTCCCAGGAGGATATGTATGCTAAGGTAAGGTCTGCCATGGTTCTACTCTTTCATGAGAAATTTCCGAAGAGGAACCTAGGGGACTTGTGGCTTTATGTAGACGATGATGACCTTCCACATCATACAATGGCCAAAGGCGATCAGTATGGAGTCTCCAGTGCATCCTCATCTGATGATGAAGAGAAAACCGGAGAGAGCCCAGACAAGGAGGAAGATGATCCCAAGGGAAAGAAGAAGGTAGATGAAGGTGAGCCATCTTCAAAGGCTCAACCTTGACTTATGATTTATTTTATACTTTTTATCCAGACTAAAGTCTTTGGAAGGCCAATGAATTCTTTTTGTAATTGTGTCCGGTATCTGACCGGATAGGTTTTTTGTTCTTACTTTGACTATTCAAAAGTCCTTGGAAGGCCAAGGCACTTTAAGCTATTTCAATGAATGTTTATGTTTTGCACAAATCTCATCTTCTTTCATTGTTTGTTCCAATTTTGATGGCTAGAGTTTAAATAGCCTTTAGTTATTTTATAGTGAGAGTGTTTAAGTTCTCCGGCTAGAGTTTAAATAGCCCTTAGTTATTTCAATCCGGATAGTGTGACAACGGACAAAACTTAAAACACTTGGAAATTTTTTAAAAAGGCATCAACTTTCATTCAAAAGCCCGGACACCTCATTAAAACCTCCCCGTGCCACCAGGGAGGAAAGAGTATGCCCCCAAATATTTACATGGATGTTTAAACAAGTAAATATTTATACAAATGCTATTCCAAGTACATCCGGAGATGCTCGCTATTCCAAGGATGAGTCAAAACTCTCCCATATTTGTCTTCCAACCAGTATGTTCCAGGTTTAATTCTCTCAACAACCATATACGAACCCTCCCAAGTTGGGGCCAGCTTTCCGAACAACTTTTCTTTAGTGTGTAAGAAGACTTTCCTTAATACCTTGTCCCCCGGTTGGAAATCTCTTCTTTTAACTTTGGAAGCAAACCTGCTTCTCATCAAGCCCTGATAGTGTGCAACTCTAAGGTGAGCTTTAACTCGTCTTTCTTCTATCAAATCAAGTTGACCTCTGATTGCCACCTCGTTAGCGTGTTCGGAGAAGTTGTGAACACGAAAGGAGGGGAGAGTTGCTTCTATGGGAGCTACTGCATCCATCCTATAGACCAAAGCAAAGGGTGACTCTTGTGTTGCAGCCCCAGGTGTTGTCCGGTAGGCCCACAAGACCTGTTGTAGATAACTAGGCCACTTCCCAGCAGCCCCTTCCAAATTCTTCTTTAAACCGGACAGTATAGTTCTATTAGCCACTTCAACTTGCCCATTTTCTTGTGGGTGGAAAGGCGAAGAAAAACAATGTTGTATACCCCTTGAGGCACAGAAACTTTCCATTTCCCTATTGTCGAACTGTGGCCCATTGTTTGTTGTTATCTTTTGTGTGACACCAAATCTGCAACAGATGTTGGATATAATGAATTTTATAACCGCTTTTGATGTTGTTCCTGCTAGAGGGGCTGCTTCAACCCACTTTGAAAAGTAGTCTATGGCCACAATTATAGTTTTGCGTCCTCCGGACGCCACAGGGAGAGGCCCTACTAAATCCAACCCCCATCGAGCAAAAAGAATAGGCTCAGAAATCGACTCTAAAGGAATGGCTGGGACATGAATTTCATTGCTGTACCTCTGGCATGGGTCACACCTTCTTACCAATTCCTTAGCATCTTTCATGATAGATGGCCAATAGTAACCGGACAGTAAAACTCTTCTTGTTTAAGCTCTGAACCCACAATGGGCTGATCCCTCACCATCGTGCAATTCAGAGAGGACTACTTGAGACTCTTCATCCCCCAAACAGCGCACGAGAGGTTTACTATAAGATTTTTTATACAAAACTTTTCTCAATATGATGAAACCACGAGCCTTGTGTTTCAATGTTCTGGCTAGTGATTTATCCGGAGGCACGACACCATCGGAGAGATATTGCAGGAGAGGATACCTCCAGTCTTGAGGTTGTTTCATTTGCACTTCAAAAATTTCCTCTTCTTTACCCTTGCTAAGTTGAATGGAGGGGCTTTCCAGCACATGGATCCATGGATATGACTCCGTATATGCTATGGTTGCTAATGAGTCTGCTAGCTCATTTTCTGCCCGGGGAATGTGCTCATAAACAACACTTTTAAACTTGAGTGCTTCATTCTTAAGGACGAGTAAATATTTCACGAGCTGCTCCTTCTTAGCCTCAGATTGGCCTTGGGTATGGTGGATAAGAAGTTGGGAGTCACTTAGTAGCTTGACCCTCTTAGCCCCACAAATGTAGGCTAACTTTAAACCAGCTATAGCCGCTTCGTATTCGGACTCATTATTAGATGCCCTGAAAGCAAAACAAATAGCCTGGTACATTTTGTCTCCATATGAGGAAGTTAGACACACTCCTGCACCACATCCCATGGTGCTAGATCCACCATCTGTTCGGACGAACCATACCTTTTTATCTTTTATGTCAGTAGTTTGCTCCGAATCACTGTCGGAGTGAAATTCAACCAGAAAATCAGCCACAACTTGGGCCTTGACTGCTGTTCGAGGAGCAAAATCTATGTCGAAGTCCCCCAACTCTACTGACCACTTAGTCATCCTGCTTGAAATGTATGCCTTTTGGAGGACATTCTTCAGGGGAAAATAAGTCCGGACGATGATGGGATGAGCTTGGAAATAAGGCCTCATCTTCCTGGCAGCTATCACCAGGGCTAATGCTAATTTTTCAAGTTTCAAGTAACGCCTTTCTGCATCTATCAAGCTTTTGCTGATGTAGTACATAGGATGGGGATGACCATCGACCTCCCTTACCAACACATCACTGATGGCACAACTTGAAACTGCCAAATATACGAAGAGTGTCTCCCCATCAACTGGTTTAAACAAAGTTCTGGGGAGGATAGGTGTGTCTTGATCTCATTGAAAGCTTCATCACACTGTAGGGTCCAATCGAATCCCTTTGCACCCTTCAAGGTTTGAAAGAAAGGAGAACACCTGTCCGAAGACCTTGAGATAAATCTGTTTAAGGCAGCTAATCTCCCCGTTAACCGCTGTACTTCTTTAATGTTTCGAGGAGGTTCCATCTGAAATAGGGCATTAAGCTGGTCCGGGTCGGGTTGTATTCTATGCTCACTTATAATATAGCCCAGAAACTTCCCGGACTGCACTCCGAACACACACTTTTCTGGGTTTAATTTCAAATTCACTTTTACCAAGTTGGCAAAAGTTTCTTGGAGATCAGACAAGTGCAACTGCTCATCCACACTCTTCACCATCATGTCATCAATGTACACTTCCATATTTCTTCCAATCTGATCAGCAAATACCTTGTTGACTAATCTCTGATAAGTAGCCCCAGCATTTTTCAAACCAAATGGCATTACCTTGTAGCAATGAAGACCTCTGTCAGTGACAAATGTGGTATGCTCTTGATCCTTTGGATCTACTTGAATTTGATTGTATCCGGAGAAGGCATCCATAAAGGAAAGCAGCTTGTTCCCAGAGGTGGAGTCTACTAACTGATCAATCCGGGGGACCGGATACAAATCTTTTGGGCAAGCTCTATTGAGATCTGTGAAGTCAATGCACATGCGCCACTTGCCGTTTTTCTTCTTTACCAGAACCGGATTGGCAGTCCACAAAGGATATTGAGACTCGTTGATATGCCCCATCTTTGTGATCCTGTCAACTTCTTGCACAATGACATCAGCCTTCTCTTTAGAAAAAGCTCTTCTTTTTTGAACCACTGGTGCTACGTCTCTCCGGACAGACAGGTGATGTGATATTACTTCTGATGGAACCCCAGTAACATCCGCATTGCACCAAGCAAAAACGTGCTGATGGTTCTTCAAAAACTTTAACATTTCATCTTTCAAAACAGGTGGCATCTTAGACCCTATCCTGACACTTTTTCCTTCTTCCAGACAGTGTGTTTCTACCTCTTCGACCGGTATCAATACTCCAGGGGTCTCTCTGGGGTCATCAATTTCACCCTCACCCCCAGAAAGGCCCTAAAATTGCTATTGTTCGTTAATACGGACTGCCCCCAGCGTTCGAGGAGCCAGGGCGGTAGCATAACATTCCCTTGCAATCTTTTGGCTGCTCCAGACGACTCCAACCTGTCCATGAACAGCATATTTCAAGCACTGGTGGACTGTTGAAGCCACTGCATGCATCCTAGAGAGCCAAGACCTCCCTAGAATAGCATTATAGCAAGTGGGAAAATCCACCACAATAAAGAGTATTCTAACCATTTTCTTGAAAGGGCCCTTGCCCAATAGAACTTCCTCTTCGAACTCTTCGATCACATCTGCTGAGCTGCCTGTAAAGCCCAAAATTGATCTGTCCGAACTCTGAATTACAGCTGGATTTTTCATTCTCTTGTATGTGGTTAAGAAAAGGATATTGGCTGAGCTTCCAGTATCCACCAGAATCCGTCTTATGTCGTTGCCCCCTATAGATGCTCCTATGACAACAACATCCTCATGAGGGCCAGCAATGTCTCTTAAATCATCTTCATCAAAAACAATGAAGGGGAATGAGTTTTGTGACTGATAGGAAGTCATGCCTCCTTCTAGCTGGGAGGATAAAGTATGCACGTGCCTCTTCCTCGAAGAAGCAGTAGGAGCTGTCATAGTGTCCCCTCCGAAAATTGTAAGTGACTCAAAAAACTTAATGAGTCCGGAGACCGACCTAGAACATTCCTCAATTGTACCCACTCTGTTTCGAGTTGGATCAGGATCCAAGTACTCAGATTCCACGTCAAACCTTTCAATTATAACCATGGCTCCCTCCGGAGCAACATTACTTGGACCAACCCGGTGAGTGTTGTCAGGCCTGTTACCTCCTCTTCTTTTCACATAAGCCCCCAGCTTTCCCCTTTCAATCAAGTTCCAAACTTCTTGTTTCAATGCTATGCAGTCATCAGTGGTATGACCAATATCGTTGTGATACTGGAAAAAAGAGTTATTACGATGCTCTCTGGGAGACTACAATGTGGCTGGTCTCCGATAATGCACATCTTCCTTTGTTTTATCAAATATAGTGGCCACACTTTCTTTCAATTCTGCGAACCACTCCGGTTGGACCCATGGCCCTCTCTTGTTTCTGGATTGCTGACTTTGAGCAGGAGCAGCTGGCTGAGACTGAGCTTTTGCCTTACCATGCCCCTGTCCAGTCTCTCTTGCTTTGTTCCCGGACTGATTTTGATTGGGATTTGGTGCCACTGGGGTAGACCTCACCTGCCTGTGCACCCTGGTTTTCTTTGTTTCATCAACGTTTATTTGTTTTCCAACCTGATTCAGCAACCCTCCCCAGGTCATGGCCTTCTTTCCGGTCACTGAATCAGCTAGATTGTCTGGGTTCAAACCCTGTCTTAGGGATGCTATTGCTACCTGTTCAAAGCAATAAGCCAACCCATTCTTGGTGTTCACAAAACGGCTTATATATTCTTTCAAGGACTCATTTGGTTCCTGGGCACAATGGATTATTGTGTCTCCATTGCCCTTTAGCTCTTTACTCCCTACAAACTGGCTTCGAAAGGCTACCCAAAAAGTATCGAAGTCTTTAATACAACCCTGAGGCAGGCTGTTGTACCATTTTAGAGCACTCCCCGTAAATGATTGGGAGAATGCCCTACAAAGTAGTTTATCATCTTCGTCAAAGTTCATCATGAAGTTTTTAAATTGTTCCAGATGGTTGTCCGGGTCAGTAATGCCATCGTACTTCTCTATTTTGGTGCTGTCAAACCTCTTTGGGAGGTTCCCGGACAGAATTTTAGAAGACAATGGAGATTGCCTCCAATTCCTTCCATAACTGAACACAGTATCCTCATTGGGAGTTGCAAAGATACCTGGCTCATCGTGAAAGGCGAAGGGATCCATCAGCATCCGGTCCACATGCCTCCGGCTGTGAGATGATCCTTTACCAATATTCTTCTTCATCCTTCCATGTCTATCCCTTTTACTTGAATATTTTTTGATCTGCTTTTGTTTCTTTCTAGTTCGTCCCTCATCGCTGCTTGAGGATAAAGATTTTTCAACTCCTTCATCGTCCGAAGAGCTATCAGAAGATTCTGAAGTTGAGCCAGAACTCTCCACTGGCTTGGACCGGTGAGACTTTTTAGAGCTGACATGAGTCTTTTTGGTGCTCACATGAGTCTTTGTAGACTCATGCTCTCTGGGGTTATCGGTGTGATGAGCAACTGATGCTTTGGACTTTTCTTTCACGCCCATCTTAGCCTTTTCTGCCCTCAGAGCTTCTATTTCACCCTTTAGCCTATCGCGCTCTTCGATAGTGTATTCATCGTTCTCTCCCACCACTTCGAGCAGAGCTGGTGGTACTTCTGGATTGTCCGGATTCATTCGGACAGATTTTCTTAGCTGTTTTTGAATGCTTGATTCAGGCACCCTCGTTCTCCCACTGTGGTCGCCAATTTGGTGTGGATAATTATCGCCTGAGGGTAGGATTGTAATTTGGTTGGTGTTTTATAGTAGTATGTGAGTGTTATGTGTTTAGAGTAGAGAGTAGATAGATAATTAAGCTGGATGGTCGCAGTTAATTCTCATTACCCACACTTAATGCAGGTGGTTGGGTATTTATACCCTAATGTTTGGGCCCTTATGGGCTTTCGGGTCATGTTTAATGGACCCAGGTCATGTTCAAAGACCCATGAGCTCTAAGGAGGAGAGCAAGTAGCTTAGTCAAGAAGTGTTTGGGTTTTTTAGTACTTTTGTCATAGTTCGAACAATCCTATGGCTTGAGTGTTCGAAGTGATCTGTCCGGTCCGGAGGCCTTGGACCGATCTGTCCTTGTCCGGGGAGCATGCAGAATTCGGACTCATCAGCAGTAACACTAGTTGAATCTACTCTCGTATATTTCTGAATTGCAAGTTACTCCGAATAGGGTAATGATATGGGCAGAAGAGCTGAGCTGGAGTTAATTAAGGGAAAAATAAGTGCACATTTAAGATATCTTCATTATCAAACGCTGATGAGAATCAACTATGCTTCCCGAATCCGAATAAAAGAATTTAGAGCGATGGATAAAGTTTTGAAAAATGTCTTTATACATACTAAAGATAATAACATGGAGAAGTTGGTACCAAATTAGAAAGGGCCTTATTCGATTATTGATAAGGTAAACCCTGTAACTTATCGGCTGTAAGATCAATAAGACAACCCTCTTCGACACCCACGCAATATTGAGCACTTTATACTTTATGTGGAATAATTGTTAAACAACCCATTTATGGACATTTTCTAATTCTATGTTGTAAATATCCAACAACACACTCTTTCCTACCCTGGTGGCTGATGGAGGTTTTAGTGTTTCCATCCCCATATTTTAACCATCCTGAGTAGCACTTTTGATGCCAGTACGCCTCTTCCATAGTAAGGGCTATAAGATAGTTAACATTAGTCTTTTTCAATTTGTTTTGATCAAAGATACTTTTAGATAGCTGGTAGTTAACTTTTATGAGATCGGATAATCGAGTCACAGCCTACTGTGTTATCCGGACAAGGGTAATTCAGATATAAACGTACCACTGAACTATCAGGAGAGGACAAAAGTAAAAAACACCTAAACACCTTTTGACTAAGCTAAGATATGTGTTAATCATCTTAAAAGATTAATGGGTCCTTAAACTTAATCCGGTTTCATAACTTGACCCGTAAGCCCATGGGTCCTTAATTGAAGGTATAAATACCCCAACCACTTTCATTAATGAAGGTAATGAACATTTAATACAACCAGGCTGCTCAAATCTCTCACTAATTTATACCAAACACTTAATACTCAAAATACTTTACAAATCACTTTACAAAATTACCCCCAACCCAAAATAAACCAAACCAAATTGGCGACCACAGTGGGAGGCGACGGTGCCTGAATCTTGCATTCAAAACCAGTATAAAATACCTATTCGGATGGATCCGAACGAGCAAGCAAATCTACCACATGTGGTGGAGGTAGTTGCGGGATAAAATGAGTACACCATCGAAAAGCGAGACAAGTTAAGAGCAGAGATAGAGGCGTTGAGGGCCATAAAACAAGCAGAAATGGGTATAAAAGAGAAGTCAAGGGCGTCAACCATCCATCATATTGATAATCCGAGGGAGAATGATCCATCAGCAAAGACTCATTTGAGTTTAAAAAAGACCCATGTCAGTTCAAAGAAGACTTAATGGTCCAAGCCGGTTGAAATTTCAAATTCTGAGTCCTCCAGCAGCTCTTCTAACGAGTCTGAGCTTGAGGAGTCTTTGTCATCGAGCAGCAATGAAGGGAGGTCCAGGAAGAAACAAAAACTAGTTAAAAAATATTTAAGAAAGAGAGATAGGCATGAGAGACTTAAAAGTCACCTGGGTAAAGAGTCATCTCATAGCCACGGTCACAAGCATGTAGATCAGTTGCTGATCGATCCTTTTGTTTTTCAGACCGAACCATGTATCTTTGCAACACCTAATGAAGACACAGTCTTCAGTCGTAATAGGAATTGGAGACAATCGCCATTTTCTGTCAAGATACTGTCTAGAAACCTACCCAAAAGGTTTGACAGTTCCAAAATGGAGAAGTATGATGGGAGTAAGGATCCGGACAATCATCTGGAGTAGTTTAAAAACTTCATGATGAATTTTGATGATGATGACAAGCTTCTGTGTAGAGTCTTCTCCCAATCTTTTACGGGAAGTTTTCTTAAGTGGTACAACAGTTTACCCAAGGGGTGTATCAGAAACTTTGATACATTCTGGGTTGTCTTCCGAAGGAAATTTGTGGGAAGTAAGGAGGTGGAGGGAAATGGAGATACTATTATCCATTGTGCCCAATATCCAAATGAGTCCTTAAAGGACTACATAAGTCGATTCGTAAATACCAAGAACGTGTTAGTAGATTGCTTTAAACAGGTGGAAATTGCTTCTTTGAGACAAGGGTTGAACCCTGGGAATTTGGCTGATTCGGGGACCAGAAAGAAGGCCATGACTTGGGGTGGCTTGATAAATCAGGTGGGAAAGAAGATTAACGTGGATGAAACCAATAAAACTAGGGTGCATCTTCAGGTGAGGTCCACCTGAGCAACGCAAAACCAAAACGAGTCCGGGTATGAGGCTAAGGAGACTAGACAAGGGTCTAACAGGGCTAAGTAGGCTCAATCCAACCAAAATCAATCTCAGAGTCAGCAGTCAAGGATTAAAAGAGGTCATTGGGTTCAACCAGAGTGGTTTACAGAATTAAAAGAGAATGTGGCCACAATTTATGACAAGACCAAGGATGAAGTCCGTTTCAGGAAACCAGCAGCACTGCAGTCTCCCAGAGACAGTCGAAATACTTGTTTTTGCCAATATTACAATGATATTGGCCATAACACCCAAGACTGCATTGCTCTGAAGCAGGAAGTACAAATTCTCATTAAAAGAGGTAAGTTGGGGTCTTATGTCAAAAGAAAAGGTGGAAACAGGTCTGTCAATGCTCCTCGAAGTGGGCCTACGAACAATACGGGAACATTTCCTCCAGAGGGGGCAATGGTGATCCTTGAAAGATTTGATGTTGATTCAGAGTACCTGGATCCTGATGCAACCCGAAATAAAATATGGGTCATAACAAAATAAACTAAGACGGTGTCCGAAGTCATTGGTTTCTTTGAGTCACTCACTATATTTGGAGGGGATACTATGACAACGCCCACTCCTTCATCAAGAAAGAGGCATGTTCACTCTCTGGCTACTCAGTTGGAAGGAGGCATGTCTTCTTATCAGTCCCAAACCCCTTTTCCATTTATAGTCTTTGATGAAAAATCCGGTCGTTATTCAACGGTCAAATAGAACCATTGTGGGCTTCACAGGGAGCTCTGCGGATGTAATAGGGGAATTTGAGGAAGAGGTGCTGTTGGGAAAGGGGACTTTAAAAAAGCTGGTCAGAGTGTTATTCGTTGTGGTAGATTTCCCCACATGTTACAGTGAAATCTTTGGGAGGTCCTGGCTCTCTAGAATGCATGTTGTGGCCTCAATAGTCCATCAGTGTTTGAAATATGCGGTTCAAGGGCAGGTGGGTGTTGTCTGAAGTAGTCAGAAGATAGCAAGTGAGTGCTATACAACTGCACTTGCTCTTAAAACTTTGGGAGTAGTTCAAATCAATTAAGATTAGTAGTTACTGGGGCCGTCTGAGGGGGAGGGTGAGATTGATGACCCCATAGAGGCTGCTAATGTTATAATACCGGTGGAAGAAGTTGAAACCCAACCCTTGGCAGAGGGTATAAGTATTAAGGTTGGCTCCAAGATGGAGCCAAAGTTAAAAAATAAATTGTTGTCCTTTTTGTTAGACAATCAACATGTTTTTTCTTGGTGCAATGGTGACGTAACCGGAGTACCAGCAAGCGTTATCTCTTACAAACTATCGATTCAGAGTGATGTTGCACCAGTCGTGCAGAAAAGGAGGGCCTTCTCTAAGGAGAAAGCTGATGTAATAGTCCAAGACGTTGACCGGCTTACCAAGATGGGGCACATAAAGGAGTCTCAGTATCCTTTATAGACTGCCAATCCAGTGTTGGTCAAGAAAAAGAATGAGAAATTGCGTATGTGTATTGATTTTACTGACCTCAACAGAGCTTTCCTAAAATATCTTTATCCGGTCCCCTGGATAGATCAGTTGGTGGACTCAACGTCTGGCAACAAGTTGTTTTCCTTCATGGATGCCTTCTCTGGGTACAACTAGATTCAGGTGGATCCGAAGGACCAAGATCATACTACGTTTGTTACGGACAAAGATCTCCATTGTTATAAGGTGGTGCCTTTTGGGTTGAAGAATGTTGGGGCTACTTACGAGAGGCTAGTAAACAAAAAATTTGCTAATCAGATTGGCAGGAATATGAAGGTGTACATAGATGACATGATGGTTAAAATCTTAAAGGATGATTTGCATATAATTAACCTTTAGGAAACTTTTCCCAATCTGACAATGGTGAATTTAAAACTGAATCCAGAAAAGTGTGTCTTTGGGGTTCGATCTGGAATTGTTTTGGGGTATTTGATAAGTGAGAAAGGGATACAGCCCGATCCGGATCAGTTGAATGCCCTATAAGAAATGGATCCTCCCCAGAATATCAAAGAAGTCCAGAGGCTTACTGGAAGGTTGGCCGCCTTGAATCGTTTTATTTCAAGATCTTCAGATAAGTGTACTCTGTTTTTCCAAACCTTGAAGAGTGCTAAAGACTTTAATTGGTCTCCACAATGCAGCCAAGCTTTTGATGAAATAAAGAAACATTTATCTTTATTAAAGACCCTTTTTAAGCCTATATAAGGAGAAATACTGTATGTATACTTGGTTGTGCCAGAATGCGCTATAAGTGCAGTATTGGTAAGAGAGGTGGACAATTACCCTCGTACGGTGTACTATATCAGTAAAATCCTCACAGATGCTGAGAAGAGGTACTTGAAGCTTGAAAAGTTAGCACTAGCCTTAGTGATTGCTGCAAGAAAAATGAGGCCGTATTTTCAATCTCATTCCATCATTGTCCGAACGTCTTTTCCATTGAAGAATGTTCTTCAGAAAGTAGACATATCAAACAGGATGACCAAGTGGTCAGTAGAGTTGGGTGATTATGACATTGATTTTCCCCACGAACTGCTATCAAGGCTCAACCTGTTGCTGATTTCCTGGTAGAATTCTATCAGGATAAGAGTTTTAAATAAGTTTCAGAAGGGAAAACCAAAAAAGAATGGGTAGTCCGGACTAATGGTGGATCAAGCACAATGGGTTGTGGAGCTGGAAGTTTCCTAACCTCTCCGTATGGTGATAAAATGTACCAGGCTATATGTTTTGGGTTCAGGGCCTCTTACAATGAGTCTGAATATGAAGCAGCTATAGTTGGTCTTAAATTAGCTTTCCTTTGTGGGGATAAAAGAGTTAGGTTGATGAGTGATTCCCAGATTCTTATCCACCATGTTCAAGGTCAATTTGAGGCCAATAAGGAACAACTGATCAAATAATTACTCATCCTTAAAGAGGTGGCAGCCAATTTCAAAAGTGTTTGTTATGAGCATATTCCTAGATAAAAAAATACGCTGGCCGATTCCTTGGCAACCATAGCATATTCTGAGTCATACCCTTGGATTCATGTACAAGAATGCCCATCCATACAGTCAAGCCAGAACGAAGAAGAGGAGGAAATCTTGAGTATACAAGTAGTTAAACTTAGATATTGGAGATTTCCCCTTCTTCAATACATTTCTGATGGGTTTTTTCCTTCGGATAAAGCTATAGCAAGAAAAATTAAACACAGGGCTCGTGGATTTTTGATCATAAGGCAAGTGCTCTATAAAAAATATTTTAGTAGACCTTTCCTACATTGTTTAGGGGTTGAAGAATCTCAAGTTGTTCTATCCGAACTACATGATGGTGAAGGGTCAGCCCACTGTAGCTACAAGGCACTAACCCGGAGAGCATTGTTGGCCGGGTATCATTGGCCATCCATAATGGCAGATGCTAAAGAAATGGTAAATAAGTGTGATTCATGTCAAAGGTATGGCAACGAAATTCATGTGCCAGCAATACCTATGGAGTCAATTTCTGAGCCAATACCTTTTGCTCGTTGGGGATTAGATTTAGTTGGGCCTCTGCTAATGGCGTCCGGAGGGTGCAGGACTATTATAGTTGATATTGATTACTTCTCGAAATGGATAGAGGCAGTTCCTTTCCTAGGAACCACTTCGAAAGCTATGATAAAATTCATCTTATCTAATATATGTTACAGATTTGGGATTCCTCAAAAGATTACCACAGATAACGGACCATAGTTTGATAACAAGGATATGGAGAATTTTTGTGCCTCTAGAGGCATCCAACACTGTTTCTCTTCTCCATTCCATCCACATGCAAACCGCCAAATTGAAGTTGCCAACATGAACATTTTGTCCGGATTAAAGAAGAATCTAGAGGGGGCTGCAGGGAAGTGGCCAAGCTATTTCCAAGAAGTATTGTGGGCATACCGAACTACTCCTCAGGCTGCTACACAAGAATCTCCTTTTACTTTGGTGTATGGGATGTATGCCATCACCCCCATTAAAGCTACCCTACCATCATACATGGTCCATAACTATTCCGAACAGGCTAATGAGATAGCAATTAGGAATCAGTTGGACTTAATTGAAAAAAAGAAAGGTTAAAGCTCATTTGAGAACAACCCACTACCAAGGCTTGATAAGGAGCAGGTTTGCTTCCAAGGTCAAGAGAAGATATTTTCAACCGAGAGATAAAGTTTTGAGAAAAGTTTTCCTACACACCAAGCAGAAGCAGTTCGGTAAGCTGGCTCCAAACTGAGAAGGCCCCTATGAGGTCTCTGAAAAGCTTAAGCCTGAGACATATAGGCTTCAGGACAAAGAAGGGAGGGTTTTGAAGCACCTATGGAATATTGAACATCTCAGGTTATATTTAGAATAAAAGTTGTATAAATATTTACTTGTTAGATATCAATGTATATATTAGAGGGCATACTCTTTCCTACCCTGGTGGCGCGGGGAGGTTTTAATGAGGTGTCCGATTTTTTCATTCAATAAAATACGATGCCTTCTTACAACATCCGGTGTGGTTTAACTACAATTCAATTCAAGTAAAAATCTTTGGTTTAACACTTTGGATGTTTGATAGATCGGATTAACCTGGTTGAGTGATGACCATTAAATACATGCATCAGAGAAATTAAACACTCTCATTTTAATACTTCTGAAATAATATGGGCTACTGAAACACTAGCCATGAAAAATTTAAATGAAAGAGAATGTTAAATAGAAGAAGGTTTAATAAATAAACCTATTCGGACTTTATCCGAATAGGAAGAATAAAACATGTCTTGACCATCCAAGGACTTTAAGTATTTCAAAGACTTATCCGTACTCTGACCGGATAACATTATAGAATATGCCTTGGCCATCCAAGGACTTTAACTGTTCAAAAAAGATAAAAAAAACATGATTAAATCTTAGGGCTTGTTCCCTTCGGATGTCTCACCACCACCGCCTTTCTTGGGACTTTTGAGCTCAGCACTTGAACTCTCGCCAGTTCTCTCTTCATCATCTGTAGTGGAATCAATTTCACTGGAGAAGTTTTACTTGTCACCAGTTGCCATGTTATGATGAGGAAGGTCTTCGTATTCCACCTATTTCCATAGGGGACCAAGGGTCCTCTTCGGATAGGTTTCATGGAAGAGCAGCACCATGTCAGACCTGACCTCATTGTATCTTTTCTCAAGAGAATCTATCACATCGTTGGTATATTTATCAATACTTTCCTGAATAGTTTATTCCTGCTGCTTCACCAAGTTTTTTTTTCTCCTTGGACATCTTAGACATAATACCTTCTAAGGAAATATTTTCACTGTATATGGATTGAATGACACCATCTTTGGTATTCAGGTACTCACTTAATGTTATGAGATCCTTTTCCAAACCGGAGCACTTAGTTTGGAGCTCAGTACTGGCAGTCTCCGAAGTGGCCAACTTGGTTGATAGATCTTATTTGTCCTTCTTCAAATCTTCGATCTCTTTCTTCAGTTCTTCTATGCTCTAATTAGCATTGATAAGATTGGTTGACATAGACTCCTTGTCAGTGGTGGGGGAATTGATGAATGTAGTCTGGCTTTTCACTTGTCTCTCCAAGTCAAGCACCGAATGGATGTGACCAAGAAAAGAATGGCTTAGAACATCTTGCTCTCCGAAAACGGAGAAGGACTTACCATTAAAGGTCACCATGTTAGCAGAGCTTGAAGGGCGGAAGGGACCTGCGAAATCATCCTTTTCAGAATCATTGAAGTATAAATCAATGTCTTGAAGGACACTAATGTTCATTCCTTCAATACTTCCCCCAGCACCCTCTCCAGACTGCAGACCTGTTAGGATCTTCTCTTGTAGAGTGGGATCAACAGGGGCTCGTGAAGGTGGAAGCTCCGAAGGACGAATAATTATTTCTTCTCCTAAGGTGACCTTCTTCTTTTTGGCAGCCTTTTCGTCACTGTTTGCTCTTCTTTTCCGGTTTTTTTTGGGAGGCTTTGGTGGGTTTTATGACTCTCCCGCCTCCCTAACAGTCTCAGCCTCTACTACTTTGAGAAATACAGCTTTCTTCTTCTTTGGTTCCCCAAACCAGTCCCCTTTGTGGCAGCTTGGACCGACTCAGTTGCAGCTTTCTTCTTCTTCCCTTTCATTTTGTTGGGAGGTTTGGCCCTAGAAGGTAAGGCCAATTTACCATCTTTGGCCCCCGTTTGCTTGCAAATTACACCAAGAGGAGGTGGCCTTGTTAGCTCTTCCCATGAGAGGTCCCTCCGACCTGTGGTGTACAACATATGGGACCTCGCAAGATTGCCTGAGGTGAAGCAATTGTGGAAGGAATTCCCCCAACGCTCCGCAGCCCATGCATTAAGTTTGGCACAGGTTGTTTGCCCATTCTCTAAGTGTCCGGTGAACTCCTTCTGTAGTACTGAAAAATAAATGACAAATAAATCAGGAGATGAATACTTATGAGTTAAAAAGAAGACCATGAAAAATGAAGATAAAAAAGTCGCCAATACTCTTCTACCTGCTGGTTAGCATGCTGGGATTGGTGTTGGCCTTGATCTACCTATCGTTCTCCCATGTCCCACTGATGAACATGAACTGTGTCCTCCAGTTCTTATCAGACTCTAGCAAGTCGTCTACCACCTTGAAATTGTTCCCCATTTTATGATGGTAGAATGAGATATGGTGATTCTTGCATAGACTTGCCACAACGGAAAATTTCTCCATTAGAAGTGGGATTTTGGATAACCTTGATGCCATTATGCAAGCAAGGAGAGAATACCAGGCGTTTGGGCTTAGTTGACGTGGGCAGAGCTTAACAAAGTGAAAATACCTGACAATTTCTGGGTCCAATGGGAACTGAAGTCCCCAGTTTAGCACCTCAGTGAAGATAACCACCTCATTGAGCTTGCAGTCCATCAGAGTCTCTAGAGTGACAAGTATTCTTACCTTCACTAACTCTGGGATGTCCCATTTCTTCCGTATCCGGCCCAACTTAGAAGTGTGGGTGTAGATATAGTTGATATTTTGTAGAGCCAGCAAATATTTAACAGTTATATTTTTGAAGCAAGGGCCTATCATGCCCTCTAAGCACTCCGGAAGTTCCGGATGGGTCAAGCAGACCTTGACTTTGCCATTGCCCTTCCTGTCAGAAGCAACATCCCCAGTTTGACCTGATGCTTCAGTTTCAAAGGGAGCCTCTTCGATACTGTCTTCTATTACTTCTTCCATCACTGTGGAAGGTTTATCAGTTGCCTTGGATAGTGGAGGATCAGCTTATAGTACCGAAATCTGTTCGCATGAATGAGCACCCGTTGTTTCTGAAGACCTGGTGTCCGGTTGAGGTTGGGACCCAGAGGACTTAGCCCTTGGGGCTACTTTAGATGCCTCCAATCCGGAGGGATTATCTTTTGAGGTTGCTTTAGATGCCTCCAATCCGGAGGGATTTGGAAGTGAAGTAGTAGTTTGAGCTTTGGTTAGGCGAGTCATCCGGCGAGGGGTTAACTTCTCCGGGGACTTCTCAACATCTGAACCCATAGCTATGAAAAGGGAAGGTTTTCTGACACTCGAAACCGCTTTTTCTTTAGCAACAGAAGGCTAAGACTCTTGAACAAAAGATCTTGAGGGGAGAGGAGAGAGGCTTGGTTTGAATAACTATCTAGGCTTGGGATTTCTGGAAGAGGATGATCCTTGATCAGCTTCTTGGGTCGGTTGACCAGACTTCTCACTTGGGGAAACTAAGAGACCAGCAACAATACGATTCTCTCTTTCAACTTTTCTTGCCCTTTCTTGCCCTGATAAGTTTAACCAGCCACCTTTAACAAGTGCGTTTCTGGCTATGAACATAAAACTCTTCAAGAACAAGTTTGAAGATAAGAGTGAAAATCTCTCTAGAATTTTTTTGAGTGATGAAGACAATAAAATAGTGAAAAAGGATTTATATAATAGTAGAAAAAAAAACTGTTACCTAGGAAGAGTTGAAAAGGTTTGGCAATGATTAAAGACGTCATAAACATGTGAAGGGTTAAATGCCTAGGTAAATTTCGAGACTTAGTGGGTGCGCCGATCTAGGAAGAAAAGCGGCTGGTAGGTCAAACCAGATTGTGACACGTGTCCCACGATCTAAGAAGAAAACTCTTAGAATTCTGGAAAGAGAAGTCAGTTCGGACAGAATTCGAACTGAGTTAATAATAAGAATAAAACCTCCTAGTACGGATTGCACAGGCAGATCGGACAAAGTCACTACTGGCTAAGTAAAGTTTTTAGTCCTACCAAAGATATTTGACAAGGCCTAAAAAATGGGTTAATGATGAGTTCGGATTATCCAGTCACAGCATATAGTGTTATCCGGACAAGGGCAATTCAGACATAAACGTACCACTGAACTATCCGTACAGGACAAAGTAAAAAACACCTAAACACCTTTTGACTAAGCTATGTGCTAATGAGCTTAAAAGATTAATGGGTCCTTAAACTTGAGCCGGTTTCATAATTTGACCTGTAAGCCCATGGGTCCTTAATTAAAGGTATAAATACCCCAACCACTTTCATTGATGAAGGTAATGATCATTTAATACAACCAGGTTACTCAAATCTCTCACTACTTTATACCAAACACTTAATACTCAAAATACTTTACAAATCACTTTACAAAATTACCCCCAACCCAAAATAAACCAAACCAAGCTTCACGTAGGGAGACTTCATTTTCAGTAGCATTGACCTTATCGAAAATATTTCCAAAATGGATTATGTTCCAATCTTTAAGGGAAATCTTTAATATTTTAATTTTGTTTCAAAAGATAAACATAAGAAAGCCATGCATTTTCAGAGTCCAGTTAGTTTCCACCATGTTGATAAAGTTGTTGTCGAGAACCCACATATTCAGAAACTTAAAGCTGTTGGTTGGTTTGGTTCTGTCTTTAGAATTATGAATACATATCGAGGCATGGTCTGAAGAAGTATGAGCCAAGTGATTAACCTTAGTTGTAGAGAAGTAGTCCATCCAATCTTAGTTGAATAAATCCGAATCAAGGCACTTCCACTTAGAGTTGTTAGGCCAAGTAAACTTAGATCCATAATACCCAACGTCATCCAAATGACAATCTATAATCATATCATTTAGGTCATCAAAACTCTAATTACTGAAGTAATACAACCCAGCTGATCAGTAAGTGTTCTGATAGAGTTAAGATCTCCAAGAACGAGCCATTCTTTAACTTTAAGAGCAATAGATATGAGAGTATCCCATAAGTCTAATATTTTAATTCTTTGACATTTGGCATAGACAACAATAACATGAATGGGTTTTTCAGATAGAGTATGCTTGATCTCTGTATGTAAACACTTCTCATGATCAATAAGGACACTGATCAGAAGATTGTCATTCCAAAAATCCAAAGGTTATTAAAAATGCTAGCAACACAATTTTCAAATCCCAGAATGTAGGTTGTAGAATCTTGACGATTGTTGTTGATGAAGGGTTCCTGAATGAATAAAAGGTTGATCTTTTATTTCCTAACAATTGATTTGAGCCTTTAGGGAGACACCTTCTTTCCGAACCGCAAATATTCAAATTTAGAATCTTAATCATGTTGGACTGTTTAAGGTAGATCCTTTTGTCTCTGTAAATTGCAAAAACTTAATGACTATAGTTTTCTTTTTCTTCTTGCTTCTAGTTAACTTGAACTTTTTGTTGAGCAGGTTTTGGAAAGTGGTGTCAACTTCTTTCGTCTTAAGGGTGGGTATACCAGGATAGCTGCCAATATAATTTTGGTTTGGGGTATGGTTGCCTAGGTAAAAGGTTTCATAATATATTGGTGACGAACGATTATAGTCGTAATCAAGGGATTTAATTGCCTCAATTATTTCATCATTATTGGTTGTCGGTTTAGGTTGGTAACGAGGATTTTGGTTGTCTATATGATAGGCTTTGTTAGGAATTTCTTGAGTAGTTTGATCATTAAAGGATTGGTTTGCGTGCTTTGAATGAACCGTGCTGACATTTTGTGATTTGACAGTAGGCTCATTTGTCTCTTGTGGTTGTTTTGTAGAGTTGGAAGGAGACAAAGGCTTGGTTATGATTTATTTAATCCTTTGAGGCTTAGAATATGCAGGTTCCGGCTCTTTAAGGGATTAACATCAAGTTCTTTCTTGTCTTCAACTTCTTGAGTGGCTTGTAAGAGGTTTTTTGCAGGTTTCTTTGCTATATCCTATATGATTGAATTGATGACAGTAGGATGTGATTCTTTTATATCTAATACCTAGCTAGCAGCCCTCATTATCACCGAAGACGTAGCAAACGCTATGTAAAACCCTATTTCTCTTAGGAATCCAGGATTCGATATGGTTTCCTATAGGAGAAACAATAGATAGAATCATAGCCTCATTATACAGTACTATGGGACCTTTGAGACCTTTATCCAGATAGGACTAATTGGGCTTTCTATTCTTGGGTTGAAGTAAAGAGTCCGTTTAAGGATTCTCATCAAAGAAGAGCCTATGGTCCATACATTTCGTATTAATTAATTAATTATTTATCTATCTATTTATTTATTTATCGGAACATCATACTTATGCTTTGCTTACTTCCGCCTGATTATAATAAATGATGTTTAAAAGTTTTTTACCAACACTAAAAAGAAAGTTAATGAGTTTTTAAAAATTAGAGTAAAAAATAGTATCAATTGGTGAAGGTAGTAACTTGTACAATGAGCTTAACTATGATATCGCAGTTAATATGTTTTTGTACGAACAATTTTTTATTATAAAACAAATATTTTTAAAATGTAAAAATATTTTGATGTATGGAGAAAAATTAAAATAGACAACCAAGAGCAATAGGATATGAGAATAATAATCAATAATAAATTATAAAATCTTCAAAAGAAAACAACAAACGCTTGTTTATCAAGTTTAGTCAAATCGACCTACATTTGGAAAAGAGAAAGCTCTCGAATTTACAATTTCGACACAATATTTTACCAGAGAGATTTTCTCAAATGATTTACAAGAATAAAACTTTTCTCTTTACTTGACCCGCTTCATAAAACTCTTTTAAGACTCTATAGTTATTTTTTTTGAACGATGCTTATTCTTAAAGATATATATGAGTATTTATGATGTTAGCATTCTTGATCCAATAACATAATTAGTTACGTCTTAACAAAATTGGTTAATTTTGTTGTATTAATTGTTTCACAACTGATCAGGTATCTCGTCTTAGGATCCTTGTCTTCAAGATCCTCGTCTAGAAGACCCTCATCTAAAAGATCTTTATTTATAAGAAGCTCGTCAAGAAGATCCTCTTCTAGAAGACCCTCGTCTTAGATGACCCTCGTCTTAGAAGACTCTCATCTTAGAAGACCCTCATCTACGATATCTTCGTCTAGAAGACCTTGCTTCATCTAAAAGACCTTGTCTCGTCTTGAAGACATTGTCTCATTTAAAATACCTTGCCTCATCTAAAATATATTGCCTCATCTAAAAGAATTTGCCTCGTCTTGAAGACCCTACCTTGTCTAAAAGACCCTGCCTCATCTAGAATTTCCAAAGCAAAACCAACAAACCTCCAGCTTGTATTTAAATAGGTGGTGATAGAAACTTCCAACCAACCACTAGACCTGTTATCGGGTCGGGTCGGTCCGGGTTTGGACGGGACCGAGACCGACTCGTTAAGCTATCGGGCAGGTCGAGTCGGACCGCTAAGCGAAGGGAGCCAAATATGATGGACCGGGACCGGCTCGTTAAGAGTCGAGTCGGTCCGGTCCGACTCTTAACGGGCGGGTTTGTTAGTTTATCATAATTTTTTTAGGGTTTTAGTAAAAAATATACATAGATTAAGAAAAAAAATTATATATCTCCCTTACCCGGCTGGTTACCGGACGGACCGGTCCAAACCGATAAGAGAATCGGTCCAAAATTTTGGCTCCCAACCCGCTCCCTAAGGTATCCGGACCGGTCTCGGGCGGGCCTTACCGGCCCGGTCCCGGGCGGGTTAACGGGTTGGGAGGCCTCCTAAGAGCTCTACCAACCACCATACTACGCTCTCCAAAATCCATCTAGTCTTCAACGAAGTTAATCAAGTTCAAGCAATACTTGAATTTCACTATAGGTAATGATTTGGTAAACATGTTTGATGGATTTTCTTCATATAATATTTTTTTCATCATGATATTTTTTTGTCTCAATCACGTCCGTTATAAAATATCACATGATGTCAATGTACTTTATCCTTTCATGATACACCTGATGATTCGCCAAATGAATGACACTTTGGCTATCACAATGTATCTTCACACATCCTTGACTAATCTCTATTTATCCAATCATACCCTTCAACCATATGGCTTTCACAACCCCTTCAACAATGACTATGTATTCTGCTTGAGTTGTCGACAAGGATACAACCGACTGTTGATTGGCCATCCAAGTAACTGCTGTTTCGAACAATGTAAACACAAAACATGATAAGGATTTTATAGTATTTATATTATATGAATAAATTCATTTATCTTACGACCCCTTTCAAAGCTTGCTAGTGAACTTGGCCCGATTTCGCCATAAACCGACTTACCACGCTAATTCCATATGATAAATATGGTATATTAAAAACCATACCATGCATGATTCTTCCAAATCCACTTGCATCAGGAGTAATATGCATATTTTTTCATCCACAGATCGAGAAAACTATTTAAATGAATACCTAGTGGAGTATATACTACCGTAGATTTTGTCATTCTAAACCGCTCCACCACTTTCTTCAAGTAACTTCGTTGAGATAAGAATAATTTACCTTTACTCCGATCTCTCATGATATCCATCCCAAGTATCCTCCTTACATTACCAAGATATTTAATCTCGAATATATCATTTAAATTCATTATGAGCCTCTGAATCTCTTGTTTGTAAGAACTTGTTATAAGGATGTTATTGACATAAATGAGGAGATAGAAAATAACTTTCTCATCCCTTTTCGTCATGTACACACAACTGTCATAGTTACTTATCACAAAACCAATATTTAATAAAAAAATCATCAAACCAACGATACCACTGCCTTAGACCCTGCTTCAACCCATATACATATTTCTTTAACAAACATACTCTTGAGTAGTCTTCCAAAAAACCTTCAGGTTGTTGCATGTGGATTACTTCAAATAAATATCCATGTAATAATGCGGTATTCACATTCATCTGTTCCAAATCAAACCTATACATATGTACAATTTCTATAAAAATCCTTATAGAACAATGTTTCACCACTGGTGAAAAGATCTTGTTGTAATTGATCCCCATTGCTTGAGTAAAATTCTTTATTACAAGTCTCGTTTTATACCTTGCTCATTCGACCCCTTGTATACCTTCTTTGATTTTGAACACCCAATTGCTATCAACTACCCTTTTGTTTTAAAGTAATGATACAAGATTCCAAGCATGGTTCTTCTCTAATGAAAGTATTTTCTCTTTAATTGTCTCCAGCCTGGTGCAGTTTATTTTAAGCTGAGGGTAATTTTGTCAAGTGTTTTGGAGAGTTTTAAGGGTATTAAATGTTTGGGTGTTTTGTAGTGAGAGATTTAAGCTGTCTGGTTGTATTAAATGTTCCTTACCCTCATTAATGAAAGTAGTTGGGTATTTATACCCTTAACTATGGACCTATGGGCTTTCGGGTCAAGTTATGAAGTCGAGTCAAGCTTAAGGACCCATTTACTTAATAAGTTGATTAGCACCTAGCTTAGTCAAAAGGTGTTTAGTTGTTTAATACTTTTGTCTTGTCCGGGTAGTTCAATGGGAACTTATTGTCCGAATTACCCTTGTCCGGATTTCTCAGTGAGTAGTAGTGAACTCGTCCAGACTCATCAGTAGCCCCATTTTTAGGCTTTGTAAAAAATCTTTGGCAGGACTAAAAAAACTCACTTAGTCAGTAACAATATTTTCCGGCCCG
Source organism: Limnanthes douglasii subsp. nivea (assembly GCA_036936605.1). Classification (NCBI taxonomy): domain Eukaryota; kingdom Viridiplantae; phylum Streptophyta; class Magnoliopsida; order Brassicales; family Limnanthaceae; genus Limnanthes; species Limnanthes douglasii. Next base: position 66,316,428 of record JAUPFV010000005.1, read on the forward strand.
CTCATGTGCTTGGTTCGAGTCCGGATTGATTTCTTCTCAGATATCTAAAAGTTTTTCTTTGGATCGTGGCCGCATCTTGATTTGACCTACTAACCATTTTTCCCTAGAACGACGCTCCCACTAAGCCTAAAAAGTAACATATGCATTTAATATTTCCTACGTCAGCGCCGTCTTCAATCATTGCTCGAATTTTTTTGTCTTCTCCTAGGTATCAGTAGATTTTTCCCTTACTAATATATAAATCACTTTCTTTTACTGTTTCACCATCTTCACCATTCTACAAATCTTTTACAGAGCTTTCACCTTCTTTCAAAACCTTTCTTGGATAGTTTTATGTTCATAGCTAAAAACGCTCTTGTAAAAGGCGACTGGTTGAATCTTTCTGAACTAGAGAAGGCAAATAAAGTTGAACGAGAGAGACGCATTGCTGCTGGTCTTCCAGTCTCTCCATAAGACAAGTCTGATAAACCATCTCTTGAAGCTCATCAATGATCGTCTTCTACCAGAAATCCAAAACCTAAACGTCTATTCAAGCCAAATTTTTCTCCAATCCCATCAGGCTCCTCTGTTAAGGAGTCCCAACCCTCTATTGCCCAAGAAAAACCAGTATCAAGCGTTAGAAAACCCTCCCCGTTCATAGTTATGGCATCTGATATAAAAAACCCCAGAGAAAACCAATCCATGCCGGACAACATGCTTGGTGTAAGCCCAAGCGACTGGTTCACAATCAAAATCCTCTAAACCGGGGCCCTCTAAGTTTGCAACCAAATGCAAACCTTCCGGATCGAAGATTTCCATAAGAGCCCCTCGAAATAAGTCCTCCGGATCAGAGGCATCAAAAGTAGTTTCTCTAACAAAATCCTCCGGAGCTGAGCCCCAACCGGACACCAGACCTCTTGAAGAAACTGGTGCTCAACCATATAGACAGACCATTAGGCCAGAAGCTGACACTCTTCGATCCTTAACAACTGATAAACCTTCCATAATGATAGAAGAAGTGATGGAAGATAGTATTGAAGAGGCCCCCTTCGAAACCGAAACCTCTAGGAAAACTAAGGATGCTGCCTCTGACAGAAAATGGAAAGGAAAAGTTAAGGTTGGATTGGCTCATCCGGAGCTTCCGGAGTGCTTGGAGGGAAAGGTAGGACCTTGATTCCAGAAGGTCAACGTGAAGTATTTGTTGGCCATGCAGAACATGAACTACGTTTATACTCATACCGCCGAGCTGGGCCGGATCCGGACTAAGTGGGGGATCCCAGAATCAGTGAAGGTGAGGATACCAGTCACACTGGAGACTCTGATGGACTGCAAACTCAATGAAATCACCATCTACACCGAGATGTTCAACTGGGGGCTGAAATTCCCTTTAGACCTAGAGATCGTCAAGTATTTTCACCTGATTAAGCTTTGCCCAAGCCAGTTAAGTCCAAACGCTTGGTATACCCTCCTTGCGTGCATAATAGCATCGAGGCTGTCTGGTATCCCTCTCACTATGGAGCAATTCGCCGCTGTGGCCAGCCTGTGCAAAAATCATCACATCCCATTCTATCAGCATAACATGGGAGACAACTTCAAAGTGGTGGATGATTTGTTGGAATGAGAGGAGAACTGGAAAACTCAGTTCCTATTTATCAGTGGGTTATGAGAGAATGGGAGAAAGGTCAAGGCTAAAGTTAACCCTAGCATGCTTACCAGCAGGTGGAAGAGCACAAGTAAGTCTTCAATTTTGTTTTTATTATTTTTACAAACATTCCACTCCTGAATCGCCTATTTTTTCCTTGTCAGTATTCCCGAAGGAGTTCACCGGTTATCTGGTGGAGGGGCAGAACACATGTGTCAAGCTGAATGCATGGGCTGCAGAACGTTGAGGGAACATTTTCCATAACTGTTTCACTTCTGGCAACTTGGTGAGATCGCACTTGTGGAACACCACGGGCCGGAGAGATCTCACTTGGGAGGAATTAACCACAAAATATCCCCTAACATTCATTCTTAAGAGAACAGAGGAAAAATATGGCAAACTGGCCTTGCCCTCTAGCCCCAAGGCTCCTAGTAAGATGAAGGGAAAGGGAAAGAAAAATAAGGCTGCAGCAGAGGCAGTTCGGGTTGCTGCAGAAAGAGAGCGGTCCGGAGAACCAAGGAGGGATTGATGCTTCTTTGCTCCAAGTGGTTGAATATGAAACTGTTAAGGAGGCAGGTCAATCGCAAAATCCACCAAGGCCTCCGAAGAAGGACCGAAAACAGGGAGCCAGTAGTGATACAAGGGCTGCCAAGAAGAAGAAGGTCACCTTAGGGGGAGAAATAACTCTTCGACCTTTAGAGCTTCCTCCTCCACTAGCTCCTGCTGAACCTACTTTGGCAGAGAAAATTCCAACAGACTTGCAACTGGGAGAGGGCACCGAAGGAGGGCTTGACATCAGAGCCCTTCAGGACATTGGTCTTTAATTAACCGATTCAGAGAAAGATGGCTTCGCCGATCCTTTCCGTCCTTCAGGTTCTTCCAACATGGTAAGTATTTTTCTATTTGCGAAGTCCAAGATACGGTGGCTTATTCTGTTTTAGGTCATATCCAACTAGTGCTCGATTTGGAGAGGCAAGTGAAAAATCAGTCTACCCTCATCAACACCCTTAACACAGACAAGGAGACTCTGTCAGATAACCTCCTCAAGTCTAACCAGAGCATTGAGGCACTGAAGAAGGAGCTTGAAGAGTTGAAGAAGGACAAGGAAGACCTGTCAACCAAGCTGCCCACTTCAGAGAAAGCTACCATACAGCTCCAAACTAAGTGCTCCGGTTTGGAGAAAGATCTCTCCACCTTGAAGGAAGATGTGAAGACTAAAGACAATGCCATTTAGACCTTTTCTAGTGATAAGAATTCCCTTGAAGAGGCTGTGTCCAAGGAAACCAAGGAGAAAGAAGACTTGGTGAAAGAGCAAGATCAGAGAATTCAGGCCGGTATCGATGCATACACCAACGGGGTGATAGATTCCCTAGAAAAAAGGTATGCTGAAGTTAAGTCTGATATGGTTTTGCTTTTCCACCAAACGTTTCCGAAGAGGACGCTTGGTACCTTGTGGAAATATGTAGAGTACGAAGACATCCCATTCCATACGATGGTATATGGTTATAGAAAGAACTACTATAGTGGAATGGATGACACTACCGATGAAGAAGAAGGAACCAGGGAGAGTTCAAGTGCTGAGCTCAAAGGCCCTAAGAAAAAAGATGACGCAGGAACATCCGAAAGGAATAAGCCCTTAGGTTTTTAACTATTTTTTTTGTTTTCTTAATTTTGTGAACTATTAAAGTCCTTGGACGGCCAAGGCATTTTTGTAATCGTGTCCGGATTGAGTCATGTTAAGACTTTCTTAAAACTTAAATTCCTTGGATGGCCAAGGCATATTCTGTGTCCTAATATCATCATCCGGTTTTTACCCGGACATGTTTATCTTATTCGATTTTTGCTCTGTTTCATACTTGCTTTCAATTTCAATGGCTAATATTTAAAGAGCCCTTACGTACTTTACAAATATTTAAGATGAGAGTGTTTAAAATCTCCGATGACATGTGTTTAAGGGTCATCATTCAACCAAATTAATCAGATCTATCAAATATCCTCAGTAAAATTGAAGACTTGAAAGGAATTGTAATTAAATCACTCCGAATATTTTAAGAAGGCATCATATTTTATTGAAAAAAACAGACACCTCATTAAAACCTCCTCGCGCCACCAGGGTAGGAAAAAGTATGCCCCATAATATTTACATGGACTTTAAACAAGTATAACCGAAGGTGTTCAATATTCCATGGGTGGTTTAGGATTCTTCCATCTTTGTCTTGAAGTATATATATGCCAGGCTTAAGTTTTTCGGGGACCTCATAAGGGCCTTCCCAGTTTGGAGCTAGTTTTCCGAACTATTTTTCTTTAGTATGTAAGAAAACCTTCGTTAATACTTTATCCCCTGACTGAAAATCCCTTCTCTTGATTTTGGAAGCAAATCTGCTTCTCATCAAGCCTTGGTAATGGGTGGTTCTGAGATGAGCCTTAACCCTGCTTTCTTCTATTAAGTCCAACTGAGTTCTAATCTCCAACTCATTGGCATGTTCGGAATAGTTGTGGACTCTATATGATGGAAGAGTTGCCTCTATAGGAGCAATTGGATCCATCCCATACACCAAGGAAAAAGGGGATTCTTATGTAGCTGCTCCAGGAGTAGTCCGGTATGCCCACAATACTTCTTGCAAATAGTTTGTCCACTTCCCTACAGCCCCTTCTAAATTCTTTTTCAGACCAGACATGATGTTCCTGTTTGCCACTTCAACTTGACCATTTTCTTGTGGGTGGAAAGGAGAAGAAAAGCAATAGTGAATGCCCCGGGAGGCACATAAATTCTCCATATACTTGTTATCAAAGTGTGGCCCATTATCTGTGGTTATCTTTTGTGGAACCCCAAATCTGCAACAAATGTTGGACAAGATAAATTTTATAACAGCTTTTGAAGTAGTTCCTGCCAGTGGGGCTTCTTCTATCCATTTTGAGAAATAATTATTGGCTACAATAATAGTCCTGCACCCTCCGGACGCCATTGGTAAAGGCCCAACTAAATCCAGTCCCCAACGAGCAAAAGGCACTGGCTCAGAAATCGACTCCATAAGAACAACTGGGATATGAATTTCGTTACCATATCTTTGGCATCGGTCACATGTTTCACCAATTCCTTGGCATCTGCCATTATGGATGGCCAATAGTATCCGGCTAACAAAACCCTCCGGGTTAGAGCTCTATAGCCACAGTATGATGATCCCTCTACATCATGTAGTTCAGATAAGACAATTTGGGACTCTTCAACCGCCAAACAACGTAGGAGAGGTCTACTGAATGACTTCTTATAAAGAATCTCTCTTATGATTAAGAAACCACGAGCCTTGCGTTTCATTTTCATAGCCATAGCCTTCTCCGGAGGCAAAATCCCATCAGAGATGTATTGAAGAAGGGGAAATCTCCAGTCTTTGGGTTGAACTACTTGTACACTTAAACTATCTTCCTCTTCTTTGCTCTGATTTGGTTGTATGGATGGGCATTCTTGTACATGAATCCATGGGTAGGACTCAGAGTATGCTATGGTTTCTAAAGAGTCTGCCAGCGTGTTTTCTAATCTAGGAATTTGCTCATAGCTAACATTTTTGAAATTGGCTGCTACTTCTTTAAGAATAAACAAGTATTTGATCAACTGCTCCTTCTTGGCCTCGGATTGACCTTGAGCATGATTGATAAGAAGCTGAGAATCACTCATTAACCTGAATCTTTTAGCCCTACACAGAAAAGCTAACTTTAGACCAGCTATAGCGGCCTCATATTCAGACCCATTGTTAGAAGCCCTAAAAGCAAAGCATATAGCCTGATATAATTTATCACCATACGGAGAGGTTAAACATATCCCAGCCCCATAACCCATTGTACTTGATTCACCATCTGTCCGGACAACCCACTGTTTTTTAGTTTTCTCTTCAGTGGCTTGTTTAGTACTTCTGTCCGAATAGAATTCTACCAAGAAATCAGTAAGATTGAGCTTTGATTTTAGTTCGTGGGGAAAAATCAATATCATAATCACACAATTGTACTGTCGATTTGGTCATCCTGCTTAATATGTCTGCCTTCTGAAGAACATTCTTCAAAGGAAAAGACGTCCACAAGATGATTGAATGAGACTGAAAATATGGCCTCATTTTTCTGGTAGAAATCACCAAGGCTAGTGCCAGTTCTTCAAGCTTTAGGTACCTATTTTCAGCATCCATCAGACTTTTGCTGATGTAGTACACCGGACGAGGATAATTATCCACCTCTCGTACTAGTACTGCACTTATAATAAATTATGACACAACTAAGTATATATACAATGTTTCTCCATCAACAGGCTTAAAAAGAGTTTTGGGAGAAGACAGATGCTTCTTTATTTCATCAAACGCCTGGTCGCATTGTGGAGACCAGTTGGAGCCTTTAGCACCCTTCAAGGTCTGAAAAACGGGGCACATCTGTCCGAAAACCTTGAAATAAAACGATTTAATGCAGCCAATCTTCCTGTCAACCTTTGTACTTCTTTACCATTTCGTGGAGGGTCCATTTTTAATAAGGCATCGAGCTGGTCCGGATCAGGCTGTATCCCTCTTTCACTTATTACATACCCCAAAAATTTTCCGGACTGCACCCCAAACACACATTTTTCTGGATTCAATTTTAAATTAACCTTTGCCAAGTTGGCAAAATTTTCTTGAAGATCAGTTAGGTGCAACTCTTCTTCTAAGCTTTTCACCATCATATCCTCAATATATATTTCCATACTTCTCCCAATCTGATCAGCAAATGCTTTGTTCACAAACCTCTGATAAGTAGCCCCAACATTTTTCAACCCAAAAGGCATCACCTTGTAACAATGGAGACCCCTATCCGTAACAAAGGTAGTGTATTCCTGGTCCTTCAGATCCACCTGTATCTGGTTATAACCGGAGAAAGCATCTATGAAGGACAATAACTTGTTTCCAGATGTGGAGTCTACCAACTGATCTATCCGGGGGGACTGGATACACATACGCCATTTCCCATTCTCTTTCTTTACTAACAATGGGTTTGCTGTCCATAAAGGATATTGAGACTCCTTTATGTGCCCCATCTTGGTAAACCGGTCAACTTCTTGAACTATTACATCAGCTTTATCCTTAGAAAAAACTCTCATTTTTTGCACAACAAGTGCAACATCTCTTCGGATAAACAGCTGGTGTGATATAACACTTGCAGGTACTCCGGTCACATCAACATTGCACCAAGCAAAAACATCTTGGTGATTTTCCGAAAAAGACAACAATTGTTTCTTCAATTCTAGTGCTATCGTAGAACCAACTTTAACACTCATTACTTTAGCTAGAGAGTGGGTTTCAACTTCTTCGATTGGTATCAAAACACCAGGGGTCTCTCTGGGGTCATCAATTTCACCCTCACCCTCAGAGGGCCCCAACAACTGCTAATCTTCATTAATATGGACTACCCCCAGAGTTTTAGGCCCAAGTGTAGTTGCATAACATTTTTTGCTATTTTTTGGCTACTCCAGACAACTCCCACTTGTCCTTGAACTGCATACTTTAAGCATTGGTGGACTGTTGAAGCCACAACATGTATCCTATAGAGCCAGGACCTCCTAAAGATCGCATTGTAACATGTGGGAAATTCCACCACAACGAATAGTACCCTGAACATCTTCTTGAAAGAGCATTTGCCCAACAATACCTCCTCCTCAAATTCTTCGATTATATCCGCAGAGCTCCCTGTGAAGCCCACAATGGATCTGTTCGAACACTAAATCATTGCTAGATTTTTCATCTGTTTATAAGAACTTAAAAAGAGAATACTGTCTGAGCTGCTAGTGTCAATCAAAATTCTCCTAATGTCGTTGCCCCCAATCGAAGCTCCTATCACCACGACATCCTCATGAGGTGCAGCTATGTTTATTAGATCATCTTCATTGAAAACAATGAAGGGAAAAGGAATTTGGGATTGATAAGAAGACATGCCTTCCTCTAACTGAGTAGCTAGAGTGTGAACATGCCTCTTCCTTGAAGAAGGAGTTGGCGCAGTCATAGTGTCCCCTCCGAATATAGTAAGTGACTCAAAAAACCTTATGAGTCCAGACACTGTCTTAGTATGTTCTGTTATAACCCCGACTTTATTCCGGATTGGATCACGATCCAAATACTCCGATTCGACATCAAATATTTCAATGATTACCATAGCCCCGTCCGGAGCAGACGTCCTCGCATTATTCGTTGGGCCAGTCTTGTGAGCATTGTCACGCCTGTTTCCACTTCTTTACTTGACATAAGCTCCCAGCTTTCCCTTTTTAATCAGATTTTGTAGTTTTTGTTTTAAAGCGATGTAATCTTCGGTATTATGCCCAATATCATGGTGATATTGGTAAACACAAGTATTACGACTTTCCGTAGGAGATTGAAGCGTTGTCGGCTTCCTAAAATGCACTTAATCTTTTGTTTTGTCATAAATGGTTGCCATATTCTCTTTCAACTCAGCAAACCACTCCGGTTGGACCCAAGGCCCTCATTTATTTCTGGACTGCTGGCTCTGAGCTGGAGTTGGGTGGGATTGAGTCTGTTTGGCCCTATTGGGCCCATATCCGGTTTCTTTAGCCTTGTATCCGGACTGGTTCTAGTTTGGAGCAGCCGGGGCAGACCTCACTTGCCAGTGTACCCTAGTTTTCTTTGTTTCATCTACGTTGATATGTTTTCCCACCTGATTTAGCAAACTGGCCCAGGTCATGTCCTTCTTCCTGGTTACCGAATCAGCCATATTCCCAGGGTTTAACCCTTGTCTCAAAGAAGCTATTGCTACCTGCTCAAAGCAATCAGCTAACCCATTCTTTGTGTTTACGAACCGGCTTATATAGTCTTTCAGTGATTCATTTGGCTCCTGGGCACAATGGATAATAGTATCTCCATTGCCCTTCACCTTTTTACTCCCCACAAACTGCCTTCGGAAGGCCATCCAAAACGTATCAAAGTTTCTGATACAACCCTGTGGTAAGCTGTTGTACCATTTCAAAGCACTTCCCGTAAAAGATTGGGAGAAAGCTCTACAAATAAGTTTGTCATCATTATCAAAATTCATCATAAAAGTTTTAAACTATTCCAGGTGGTTTTCCGGATCTTTGCTCCCATCACACTTCTCCATTTTAGTAATGTCAAACCTCTTAAGAAGGTTTCCGGACAGTATTTTGGAGGACAATGACGATTTCCTCCAATTTCGACCACGACTAAATACTGTGTCTTCATTAGGTGTTGCAAAAATACCTGGCTCATCATGGAAAGCAAAATGATCCATCAGCAGCTGATCTACATGCCTATGGCTATGACTGTGGTTGTGAGATGACCCTTTTCCCAGATACCTCTTTAATCTCCCATGCCTATCTCTCTTTCTTGAATATGTTTAACTAGATTTTGTTTCTTTCTGGACCTTCTTTCATCACTGCTTGATGACAAAGACTCCTGAAGATCATTCTCCTTTGAGGAAATATTTGAGGACTCAGATTCTGAGCTCTCCACCGGCTTAGACCGGTGAGATTTCTTGGAACTGACATGGGTCTTTTTGTGCTCAAATGAGTCTTTGTTGATGGGTCGTTCTCCCTTGGGTCGTCAGTATGGTGAATGGCTGACACTTTTGACTTTTCTTTTAAACCTATCTCCACCTTTTTAGTGGCCCTCAATGCTTCTATTTCAGCTTTCAACCTTTCTCGCTCTTCGGTCGTGTACTCATTGTTTTCTCCCACCACCTATACCAAAGGTGGTGGCATTTCTTGCTCGTCCGGATTCATCAGAATTGGTTTCTCTTGCTGGTTTTGAATGCTAGATTGAGGCACCTTCTCCTCCCACTGTGGTCGCCAATTTGGTGCGGTTTATTTTAAGCTGAGGGTAATTTTGTCAAGTATTTTGGAGAGTTTTAAGGGTATTAAATGTTTGGTTGCTTTGTGGTGAGAGAATTTAGTTGTCTGGTTATATTAAATATTCATTACCCTCATCAATGAAAGTAGTTGGGTATTTATACCCTTAATTATGGACCCATGAGATTTCGGGTCAAGTTATTAAACCGGGTCAAGCTTAAGGACCCATTTACTTAATAAGCTGATTAGTACCTAGCTTAGTTAAAAGGTGTTTAGTTATTTAATACTTTTGTCCTGTCCGGGTAGTTCAGTGGGCACTTATTGTCCAAATTTCCCTTGTCCGGATTTCTCAGTGAGTAGTAGTGAACTCGTCTAGACTCATCACAGCCAGTCTATTCTATCATTGCTTTGGAATAGCTCTTTGAAGTTCTTTATTTTTGAGTCTTGCACCTCTTCAGCCGCATTTAAAGAATAAAAAAAAGGTCAACATAATAACATCTCTTAGGTGGATTAATAACTTTTCCATTCATATTTCATAATAGTTGATAGCCTAGAGTAGTTATTGTTTGGTTTCCACTTTCTTCAAGTTCTTGAGTCTGATCCTCTTATTCCCTCTCATCACTAGAAGGCTCAGCCTCAAATTGAATTTTTTTTATCGTTGTTTTTGATTTTGAATTCGGGGCTTTACAATTCATCCTCATACAGGTCTTATCAAAGGTAACATCCATTCTTATTATAAACTTTGATGTTTTACGTTTCATGTTCCATAACTTTTAACCCTTCTGACTTTCAAGATGAAAAATGAAAACACACTTCACAGTTCTAGCATCAAACTTGTTCTGCTTGACGTGGGAAAATTCCAAAGCTCCATATACTTTGAAGTTTGAGTAGTCTGCCAGCCGGCCACACCAAACATCCATGGGTATATTTATATTTATCCCTGTTGATGGACATATGCTGATCAAGTATGCAAGATTACTAACAATGTTTTTCCAGAAACCTTTAAGTAATCTAGCTCCCAACAACATACACCTCATCCGTTTTAACAAGGTCATGTTTATTTTTTATACAAGACCATTATGTTGCGGTGCGTATGTAAAGGCTCTATGATTCTTTATACCTTTGTTCTTGGAAGAATCACTAAGATGCTCTGAAACAAACTCCATGCCATTATCAGTTCTCAAAATTTTTGTTTTTAGTTCTTATTTGATTTTCTATAAGAGTATGTAATTCTTTAAAAATTTTAAAAGTGAAACTTTTACTTTTAATGACATGCACCCATATTAATTTCCCCCCCATAAGTGGAAACAGACATTGGACCCCAATGGTCAAAGTGAACATGGTAAAATAGCTCACTAGGCTTGTGTACTCCCACCCTAAACTTCACCTTGTGTTATATTCTTCGTGTACAGTGTTCGCAAAGCTCTAGTTTGTTCAAATTTCCATTTTATAGAAAAATTTGTTTAGTTAATTCAATTTAACCTCTTTCACTAACACATCCCAACCTCAAATGCCATAGTTTAGTTATGTGCAGTTTATACACTAGTTACGAATGTATTAGAAATAACAGTGAACCTTCTAAAATATATAAAAAATATTATTTTAGACCCTTTGGCTACTACTGATGCGCCATAAAAAATTATCATTACCCCATGTTCAACTCTAGTGCAATATCCTAGATAATCAAATATGCTAATATAAATTAAATTTCTCTTGAGTCTGGGAATACACCTTACATACTTTAAAAGGAAATCGTGATCATCAAACATTTGGAGTCTAATAGAACTTATACCTTGAACACTGCACCCCTTATTGTTATTAAGACGTACAACTCAACATTCTTTAAATTTTGAGGTCTCAAAGTATTCCTTTCTTGGACAAATGTGATATGAGCATTATGAGTCCATGACCTAGCTTTTCTCAAGTTCCCAACTTGTCGCTCTTAGTGCTCCTGCAATCTCATAACCTTTATCTTCACTTACAAAAATATGAGTAGACAAACTACCACTGTCTCCTCTATGAGGACAATCCTTCTTGAAATAACAAGGAGCGTAACAGTGATAACATTTCAACTTTGAGATGTCACCACCAATCTTTGACTTAGACTAAGACTTGTGTATTTTCCTCATTCTTCTCCATTTGTTCTAGATTCTTCCCCTTGCGACATCCAAACCTTCTCAACCATCATTCTCAAACTTTAAATCTTTAAAATTTATCAATTTCTTGGTTCTCAGAGCCGATTAGACTTCATCCAAAGTGATGCTCCCTTCTTTTCCATATGCATAATATCTTTGAAATTTTCATATGACCGGGGTAAAGAACACCAGGTGTATGGCTTTGTCCTCGTCTTTCAAGTTCACATCAATATTCGGCAAATCATCGATAATCTTGTTAAACTCCTTTAAATACTCAATTATCGACTTGGTTTCCACCATACGGTAGAAATATAATTGTTATTTCCTATGTGCCAATGACTTGGTCATATACAATCAGTCAAGTTTAGACCACATAGACACAATAGACGTTTCTCTAGCTACTTCTCTCAATATCTTGTCTTCGAGGCATACAATAATGAAACTGATTGCCTTATCATTCATTTCGGTTTTCTTTGCAACTGAAAGATGCAATAAAATCTGTGTTTCTCCCTTTGACGTCTAAACACATTTTTTTTGGATTATAATTTTCTTCATCTTCACCTTCCATGAACCAAATTCGTTACTCCCGGTGAACTTCTTAGTATGCCACTTTGAAACCATGATGCTTAATTTGATTGATCTTTGCCCCTTGGTAAGCGCCAATTATTTCAAGAATTCGTTAAACTTACAAAAGTAACTTGATTTATAAAGTAAAATCAAAATTGGCAACCAAGAACAATATGATACGACAATAATAATGAAGAAAAAAAAAATTAAATCTGCAAAAGAAAACAACACAAATACTTGTTGACCCAAATCGAATTACATCTGGGGAGAGACTAGCTCTCCAATCTACTATCTCGATAAAGTATTTTACAAGAGGGATTCTCTCAAATGTGTTACAAGAATAAACTTTTTTTTCTTACTTTACCCACTTCCTAAAACTCTTTCAAGACTTTGTTCAGGACTACAACTACTTAGTTCTTTAAACCGTGTTTTTTCCCAAGGCATGTGAGAGTATTTATAATGTGATCCAATAACAGAATCAGTTAGTTCTGAACATAATTTGTTAATTATGTTGCAACTAATTCTTTCACAACTGATCAAGTACCTCGTCTTAGGGCTCTATGTGGTAACTAATTCTTTCACAACTGATAAGTACCTTATTTTAGGGCCCTATGTTGTAACTAATTCTTTCAAAAATGATCCGGTATCTCATCTAAAGGCTCTCGTCTTCGAGACCCTCATCTAAAAGACCATCGTCTTAGAAGATCCTCATTTTAAAAACCTTCATGTTAGAAGATCCTGCCCCATCTAAAAAACTGTGCCTCGTTTAGGAGGCAAGTCTCGTCTAAAAAACATTATCTTCTCTAAAAGACCCTACCTCACCTAGGAAACCTGTTTTATATAAAAAAAATCCTACTTTGTTTAAGATCCATACCTCTTCTAGAATACACAAGGCAAAACCAACACAGTCGTAGATATTTAATAAGATAATTTAGACTCATCAAAAAATAAAAAATAAACGAGGATAGTTTCATTTACTTATTATTTCAATAATCATATTTAAACATACCATCCGAATATGTGTTTACATATCTGATATTGTTTAGTTTCAAAAAACTACGTCGTGATAAATATGAAGCCAGAAAATAAATCTGACGGAATAATTTTGTCCATATTAATATCTTAGATATGGTTTAATCATCTCTTTATTGGGGTTCATTGTAAACTTGTTGAACCAAATAAATTAGTAAAAAATAACCGTTATGAGCGTAAGTATAGACTTTCGATTTAAACAACATTTATTTATTGAAAAATAGGGAGAGAAAGAACCATGATGAGCATAAGCATAGAGTCGTCTCGAAGAATAGATATGATCTCCAGGATTAAGTGCTTCCCTCGCTATTTTGTTAGAGAAGTTTTTCCAAATTTCCATTTTGTTTGTGATTGATATTCTGACAGATACGAATTTGAGAAATGAAATACATGAATTGACCAATATTCGTTGAAATACATTAATAGAATAGTTGATAAATCTTCTTTATATTTAATTTTCCAGACTTTTCTCTACTGACATTATTGCGCAACTTCCTTTTCTCTTTGTCTCATATGTTTATCAAATAAAAGAATAATTAAGACATGGTTCAGTGTTAGAAAGTTTTTAATAATCACAGATCATTAAATGTTTATTACAAATAGTTAGTATGATTAATGACTAATCTAATTTAGTATCTTTCGGAAGAAAAATAAATAAAATAAAAATAATTTAGTATCTTTCGGGAATAATACTACTAGTATGGATATTGTTTGGTAAATATCTCATTTTTCTTTTATGAATAATTGTTTAACAAGTCAACACTATTAAGATACTGTGTCATTGAGTTTTATGATCTCAATATGCTAGACCAGACTGATTTTGAGCCAAATCAACCTACTCACCGCAACGAAAAACCATTTTACCAATGAATTATAAATGTCCACGACAGCTTTGTTTCACCTGCTGAAAGGGACATCCGATGGATGATAGAATTTTCTTTTTCCTTTGTTTTGTCCCGTCATTTCCAATATTCAAAAGATTTTTAAAAGGTAAAAATTATAAAAAGGTGTTATAGATATAAGGTCTTAAGTCATATGCTTAGTCCACCATTCATATATTTAATCTACAAATAAGTGGATGTAATTTGTAAACTTTCTAAATAATATAAAATCATAACCATTTTTTTTTTTCTGTTTCTATGTTCGTTTCGTTTACATGGTATCAAAGCTTGTTCGATTTTTGGAGTAATATGATTGATTTTTTTACAAAATATTATGTTTTTTTTGTTTGTTTGATTTTGTTTCAGATTTGTTTTCATTTAAGAATATGCTTTTATTTTTGTGTTAGAGACCGTTTCGATTTGATTTTGCTCGACCTGTTTTTGCTTGAGAATAAGCTATCGTTTTGGTGTTATAGATTGTTTCGATTTGAATTTAGACTTCGTTTTGGGTTAGAAGTTGTTTCAATTTTATTTTATCTGTTTTTACTTAATCGAGAAAAATAATTGTTTGTACAACAATCGGGCCACGAAATCATGACACGAGATACAAGTTTTGGTTTTCAGATCTGTTGTGTGCAACCACAATCAAAATGTCAGATCAAGAAGAAACCAATGTCGTTTTTTGCTGAATTTTGGACATAATATCTTGAATATCTATGGATTTAATCTGACTGGTTGGATTATGATTTGGTGCTACGGTTTAGGACAAATCGCTATTGGACTGCTGATGTGTTTTTATTGGTAAATGAGGTTTGACTTTACAGAGAAATTAATATTTGGATTTGATTTTGATTTGAGTTTGGATTTTGATTTGTATTAGAATTTGATTTTCATTTGGATTTGATTTGAGTTCGAATTCGATTTGTACTTGATTTGGCTGGTTTCCGATTTGGATTTGATTGCGATTTCGGTTTGATTTTGGTATTTTAGTTGGATTTCGATTATGATTTCGACTGAGATTTTCAATTTGGACTTGGTTTGATTATGATTTTAGATTTGGAGTTTGATTAAGATTTTGATTTGATTTTTTGATTTGGATTTAGTATCACTTGATTTTTTGATTTTGTTCGATTAAAGATTGTAGATTGTAAATCATATTGCTAATATTATAAGAAAATATGAATTTCGATAGTCTACTAGTACCAAACTTAATGAGAAGTTATACAGACAACTAGTTTACCATATCTGTTTTATCTGCTAATGCTAAAACATTGTAAGTATATGTAATTGCCTATATTTATACCCCTCATATATCGCTATCTAATGTTTACTACGTTCCCACCCTTGCTTTGAATCTTATTTCGGTTAGCCAATTTTGTAAATCTGGTTATTGGGTATTGTTTTCTGATTTTGTTTGTGCTATACAAAATCAACATACTCAAACAATGATTGGGACATGTCATAAAATAGGGTAACCTTATGTTTTAGAAAAACTCGAAGTAACTGATATGAATTTCTATGGTTTTGATAGTGGAAAAATATTATTGACTGATATTTCTACTATGGTCTTAATTTGTCTTTATTCGTTTGAGTCATTTGTCGTCTGATTTTTTTATCTTTAACATTCTCTTATGAAACACATATCTGCATCACATTTGAAGATTTTAGTCTCTACAGGTGCTTTGGGTCAGTTAAACACTTATAATATCTCAGATTGTAGTGGTTGTAAACTAGAAGGGATGTCTCCCTTTCAGAAGTTATATAGACAACTTCGAGATTATTCTTCCTTACGAGTGTTTGGATGTACATGTTTTGTCCTTCTTCCTCATGTTAAACGAAACAAATTGGATCCTAAGCTATACGTGTTTTTCAAGGTTATAGTATTACATATAATTTTATTCTTGTTATGATCCCACCAGTCAGAAGCTATATGTATCTCGTCATGTCACATTTCTTGAGCATATATTGTTTTATTCGATTTCAAAAAAATCACATGATGTAACAAAAACAAACCTTGAGGCTATTGATCACTTTGAAACTGATAACAATACATCTTTTGACATTGATATACCATCTCTAAGACATCTAAAATAGTTGATACTACTGATGCTTCATCAATACCTAAGCCAACTCATTCACGTGAGGAGATCCATTAGTACAAGTAAGTCTACCTAACTACCAGACTTCACTTATTATTCTTACTCAACTCTTTTTTCTTCTTTCATAACAAACATACATGATTTTATATGAAACTTAGTTGTTTAAAGAAGCTTTTTGTGATCATCGTTGGTAAAATAATATAGTTAAAGTTCTTACAATTCTTTATCAGACTCATACATGGGATATAGTTCAACCTCCACCTGGTAAGCATATAATCGGGTCTCGTTGGGTTTTTAAAATTAAAACAAAGTCTGATGAGTCCGTTGAAAGATATAAGGCTTGACTTGTAGCAAAATGGTATTCACAGAAGTATGGTATGGATTTTGAGGAGACATTTCCCCAATGGCAATAATGACAACAATTCGTACTTTTATTGGAGTTTCATCCGTTGTCCAGTGGAAGATTTTCGAACTGGATGTCAAAAATGCGTTTCTGAATGTTGATCTTCACGAGGAGGTTTACATGACTCCTCCCTCGAGTGTTGCTCACCAACCAGGTGAAATCTGTCGACTTTGGGAAGCTTTATATGGTCTCAAACATGCTTCTCGTTCTTGGTTTGATACTTCACTTAGTTTTCTTACTACAAACATTGATTCAGATTTTTTTATCAGATGTACAAATAAAATTGAAATATATTGTCACTTTACTCAACATCATCTTCAGATTGGGACCATATTCCTTCCATATGTTCCATCATCTTTATAGGTTACTGATATTTTCACGAAAGCTCAGTCAACAGCGCAGTTTTGTTTTCTCAGTGACAAAATCTCAATGTTTATAACTGTCGCACTGTGAGTTTGAGAGAGGGTGTTCGAGATATTAGGTCCAAGCCCATTAACTCATATGTTATATCTAAATAAGAGCCTATACTCTATGTAATCTGTAAGCTTTCTAAATAATATAAAACCCTAGCCGTTTATCTCTTTTTTTGTCTTCATTTACAAAAGAAAGCTTAAGTATCAAACGTAACCTGAAACTTAAATGCGGGTTTTATAATAAAACATATGAATAATTGTTTTGGTGTTAGAATCTTGGTGCATAGACATTGATGCGAAAATTTAGGAGCATGAACTTTGTTGATGGAACCTAAGTGTTGAAGCTTTGGTTGGTTCAAGATAATTTTCTATTTCTTTATGCAAACAGTTTTGATACTTTATGATGAATCAATATAGATATGACAAATTTTTTCGTTGGCAAAAGCATGTTTAAAATGAGTGTGTTTTAAAGTCGTCAGAAATAGTAAATGCAATACGGATGCCAATTGTGTGTAGCCACTAACTGTTAGATATTTGTTGCAACAAACTGTCATTTTATCGTATGAACCTAGAGTTCTTGATTTCCATATTATATTTTCTATAAATATCAATGAAGCTATGTGAAGCAATGTGTGTGAAAAGATGAATTTTAGAGAAAAGAATCGTTAGTAGTTTCCGAGATAAAAACATTGAGAGAAATAATGTGAGTGAAAGTTCCTTTTGTAAGCTTGTACTCTAATTTGAGAAACTTTGTAACAAAGTCTATGAGAGGTTTGTTATATGTGTTCTTGAGTTCTTTATAATCGTTATTATATAAAAATAGTGTTCCATTTTATGTGGATGTTAGATATCTGCATAGTCCGGACCATGTTAAATCTCTTGTGTTGTGTGATCTACTAAATTTCTCCACAATAGTGTTCCATTTGTTGTTTCTTCTAGAATTTGGTCGAACCTTTGTTATTTTAAGCTACTCTTGTAGGTACTCTTCAAAATTATGGAAACATCTCGGCCCAACGTTCGTAACTTGTTAATATTATGATTTTCACCCCAACAAGTGTCACGGTAAGTGCAGAATCTGCAATAATATTTGTCGTTGGTGATAAAAACGAAGTCAGAGAAAATAATTTGTTCAAGATCCTTAGTGTTTATATACTTAAATATCGTCTAAAAGTCAAATACAATCATAAATATGCATTCTATGAAGTTCCGTCGTGATAAATTGGCCAGCGCTAGCGATTTTAATCTACAGAGAATTAATGTTAGAGTGTTATTTATATACACATAGGAAATACTGCCCACATTGATGAAAAACTTTGAAAGAGTTGGATATGAAAAGATATGTGAAGGTATTATCCAAGGCCTATAATGCCTTGATCTTGAGTTTGGGGGATGCGACGATTCAAGAAATGTCTGAATAGTCTAATGTCGCGAGGATTTGAAATTTATTCAAATGAAATTATATTCTGAAAATATATTGTATCTAAAGAAGCAGTTGTATACGCTCACATTAGGCAGAGAAAGAAAAGATATTAGACTTCCAAAAAGGTATGCGAATCTAGTTGCATATGATCTGTCAATTGTAGAAGAAGTTGAGATGCATAAACCTAGTAGCTACAGAGAAGTTATAGCGAGTTCAGAGGCAGATCAATGGATTGGTGCTATGGGGGAAGAGATTGAATCTCTTCATAAGAATCAAACATGGAAGCTTGTTAACTTGCCTAAAGGACAAAAAATAGTAGGCGACAAATGAGTGTTCAAGATAAAGGAAGGTAATTCAGGGGTTAAGGCATATCGATTCAAGGCAAGACTGGTCGCTAAAGATTTTACTCAAAATGAAGGAATCGACTTCAATGAAGTGTTTTCTCCAGTAGTGAAGTATAGTTTGATTAAATTTTTGTTAGCAATGGTAGTTTTGCAAGATTTAGAGCTTGAGCAGTTGGATGTGAAGACTTCATTTCTACATGGTGAATTGGACGAACGAATCTACATGAGACAACCATAGGGATTTATCAAACCTAATATGGAGGACAAGGTTTGTCTGCTGAAAAAGTCACTGTATGGTTTGAAACAGTCACCTAGGCAATGGTACAAACGTTTTGATACATTCATGGTGTAAAAAAGGTTCACGATGAGTCCATATGGGAATTGTGTGTATCATCAAAATATGTCAGATGATTCTTATGTTTACTTGCTGTTGTATGTGGATGATATGCTTATTATTTCTTGTTGTATGTCACACATTGTGCAGATAAAAAAGCAGCTTAGTGCCGAGTGTGAGATGAAAGATTTGGGTAGAGCAAATGAGATTTTTGGTGTGGAGATTATCAGGAACAAAAGTGTAGGATCATTACACTTGTCTCAACGAAGCTATATTGAGAAAATGTTACAACGATTGAACATGTTTGATGCTAAAGCAGTTAGCATCTCATTTGCTACGCATTTCAAGCTGTTTGCACCAGGAGCGGCCAAGGATGCTGTTGAGTTGGAACAAATGTTGAAGGTTTCATCTTCAAGTGCAGTTGGTAGTATCATGTATGCTATGGTATGCACACGTCCTGCTATTTTACATGTGGTTAGTGTTCTTGGGAAAGAACACTGGCAGGCAGTGAAATTGATAGTTCAGTATCTTAAGAATACTGCGAACGTTGGCTTAACTTTTAACAAGTTCGATATTGGTGGATCGCTGAATGATGGTGCAGGATTAGTGGTTGGTTTTGTTGATTGTGATTTTAAATGTGATATAGCTGGGAGTGCGATCAGTTGGAAATCACAGTTACAAAGCTACTGTAGCTTTGTTTAGAATAGAGACAGAGTACATGGAGGTAATATAAGCAGTTAAAGAGGAAATATGGTTGCAAGGTTTGGTGGCAGATTTGGGCTTGGATATGACTACTAAAAAAGTGTTTTATGAGAGTCAAAGCGCCATACACCTTACAGAGTACTAGATATCCATGAGCGTACAAAGCACATAGATGTCAGGTATCATTTTATTCGTGATATAATATCATAGAGAATTGTTGATGTGAAAAAAATGTCTACACGCGACAATCGAGCAGATATTATGACCAAGGCAGTCTCAGTTCCAAAGTTTTGGGAGTTCTTAAATTGGATTGGTGTCGCAGTATAGAGTGAATGATTAGGGGCATTTGGTTAGTCAAAAGAAGAGAAGTTTCTTTGTTGATAGTGAAGAAAGGATATTCTCCTCAAGGGGAAGATTTGTTGTGAATGAGTCGAATAATTCCTTGACAGTGTATTGTGTTTAACAGTACAGTTCTGTGTCTGTGATAGTGTCATTGTGCCTTGACAGTGTACTATGTTCGGTAGTACAATTTTGTGTTGTGACAATATCATTGTTAGTCTTGTGGTATGAGCCCATTAGGCCTATTATCTAGTAAGTTCTATTTATTCTCTATAAATAGAGGGCTACACAAAAACAAAATCTGAAATATGTAACCCTTTTCTATCATAGTGAAACATTTTTCTCTAGCGGCACCCGTGGACGTAGACAGTTGTCGAACCACGTTAAATCCTGTATTATTTTCTTTTCTTTTCTTTATCGCGTGTTCTATGTTTGAGCCATTTGTGATAAATTGCATAGTGATTTATAACATTTATATTCACTTGAAGGACAGTCTCATTGTTAATTGCGTACATCCGAGATTTCTTTTCGGATCCTTAGTCTTACTCGACAGTATCTCAAGTAGTCGGTATGCTTCCTCTAGCATTTTTTTTCTTCGGTTAATG
Organism: Limnanthes douglasii subsp. nivea; assembly: GCA_036936605.1. Taxonomy (NCBI): domain Eukaryota; kingdom Viridiplantae; phylum Streptophyta; class Magnoliopsida; order Brassicales; family Limnanthaceae; genus Limnanthes; species Limnanthes douglasii. The sequence continues at coordinate 66,337,142 of JAUPFV010000005.1, forward strand.
ACCCCCTTGCAACGTATATCATTAACTTGTTTCCCATCCGACCATTATAGAAGGTCTGAACTATTAGCCAGGCTGGGATCCCATGATGAAAACATCTTCGCATCAACTTTTTGCATTTTTTCCATGAGTCACTCGTCTGTTCATTGCTTATCCGTGCGAAGGTTGAAATATCATTGTAAAGTTTTACACGTTTTACAAGTAAAATATTTTTTGCCAAAAATAATTGAATTAGTTGTTCCCAAATTGTTACTTGGCATTAAAATTACCGCCATGTTTTAGCTTTTCTTTTAAAAGTGAAAGGAAAAAAACAAAATCTTAGCGGATCAGCTGATAAATATTATTATATCTGCACGTGTACACACATTTTTTTGGGCTTTCAAATTTTATAATTTATTTAATTGTATCGAGAAATACGTAACTGAAGGGTAGAAAAGGATGGACTCAATCATATTGAAGATCTCCTAAGAAACGAGTATATATCTAAATTTAGAGAATTTGAAAACGGTTGTTTACTTAACAAGACATTTCCAAAATGACTGTACTAGTAGGGGTGTCATTACAATTTACACACACATGCCATTTAAAGACCGAGAAAGTAATATTTAAAATATGCACACACACCCAAGAATAAGTTGAAAATTCATAAGCTCAAACTTCAGAGATAATTTTACAAGCAAACCATTCCTTGGCAACATAGAACTGCATCACATAACTTGTCTTTTGGCCACTTGTCTTCCTCATCTTTTCCAGCTATAATATCGGGACTCTAGCCGCGGCAGTGCATTAGCCAGAATTCAAACACCTAATAGCAGCAGCAGCCAGAATTAGAGGCACAGTTGTTATAACGATTACAGGAGCCACAAGTAGAGGCACAGTTGTTATAACGCTTACAACAGCTGTTTTAACGAATGAAACTTGGCTACTACTACCAGCTGAAGCAGTACTCTTGTTCTTACTGATAACCTTTAATTCTGTTTTACAGTATAAGGCAAAATCCTCACAGTTATTGTCACAAAGATCATAAGGACCAAAACTGTTATTCTCGAGGAGAAAATTAGCACGGTGAATAACTTTTTCAGGTGAGTCTGAAACAGCACGTGAGCAAGTCCCTCCTCGGCCTTGAATAAGATGCACTTTTATAGAGACACCGTAGCGATAGAGATATAGATCGCCACCAACTAGAAAACACTTGAGGCAAGAAGCGATAACACCCTCTAGGTTCGACTGATCACCGCAGTCTAAGCAGGGACTATGAGGACTAGGTGCTAAGCTGGAAATCATGCGGTCTATAAAAGTTCCCGTCGCAATTTCTTGTCCTGCTTTCTCAGTGAAGTGGACGACCTTATCGTTACCAACATATATACCTACACGAAGCATTTTAATAAGCAAGTCTCTCTACCCTTATAAAACATGTTTATAATCAATTATCATGAATAAGTAGCCACAAGTCACAAATCTCATTCTTAACAAACTACTTCTGATACAAATCTCAAACACTTCAACATAGTCTTATTGACTCCACTATTTTCGACTATATCAATATCTTCAATGGGAACCCCTAAACACTTAAAAAAGATCAAACGAAGAGTGAACCATCTGTGGATCAATTTACTACATCGTCAAGTCTCTTCTCGACACCAAACTTGGGTACTTGCAACTGAAGAAGCTAGCCTAACCCTTACGATGACCGCAAGAAAGATGATACCATATTTTTAAGCCCAGACAATCATTATCCGAACTTATATTCCCATGTGATTGAATTAAGTATCATATCGTAACTAGACCAACCATCAAAGAAAGAAATACTGAACCTTGAAGGCTGACTGCATCTCATCAATAATGGTAAGCTTATAAAATTCTTCAAAAACCGAGCTCCTCCAGCATGAAAAAGTTTTTTAGCACAACCTCTAATACCTAAGGTCAAGCCTTTTCGCAAGAACCCCAAGCTATGGCACCCTGGATTGTGGAAATATTGGTCATATTTAATATTGTGATGAATACTTAAAGATAGATTCGAGCATATAGTTAACATCATTGACGAAGTCGAACCCCATGTTAGAATATACAATACATTTTGGAAACGCTCCCAAGGGGGTAGCCGAGTTGGTTGAGTATGACATTCTTATAACCAAAAGGTCATGAGTTCGAGTCCCTCTACATACGCTTTCTCGGCTGAGCCTGTCACCTTGTGTGGTTTACCTTCTGGCGTTGGTTTGCAGGCTAGTGCGTCAGACTGAGGGTTTACCCTGTGCGCACTCATTGCACTCTGAATAGTAGGACCTCAAAAATACATTTTGGAAACTTCATAAAACTGATATCAAAGTTCATTAAATGAAATGTAATTTAATTCATATCTAAAAAACTTCTTATCCAAACCTTAGCGATTTAAGAGGGATAGTAGGACCTCAAAAATATATGGTAGTTATTATCGTCAAGGTCTTCGGGCTTTAAAATCGAAAGAATTACTATAGATATTGGCAGTTCATCCAATATTATTTTCCAAAAAAACTTATTTGAGAGTCATGATGTCGCTCAATTGATACCTTCGAAAAGAGTAATATCTATTTTCACCTGAGTAAAAAAACTAAACTCTAATGCTTAAATAATTGAGCTCGATGAAGTCTTGCGAAAAAAGAATGCATGAATATGGAACAATGTATGTTCATCGTAGCAAATAGCCTATCTTTTTAATGCACCATATTTGGGATTCTGTGTCTTAACCAAATCCATTCCATTGTTTCTTGTTTGGATTAGTGCAAACAAGATACCTAATCAATGGTGATGGGGTAAGATATTTTCTAGTACAATAGACGACAAGGGATGGGATTTCTTCCGAGGGGTAATTTAGACCAATAAATATCATACTAACTAATCTATGAGCTAGCTATATATTTACTTATGATATATATATATATATATATAATATAAAATAAACAATGGTTAATGAGCTTTAAAGTTGATGGATTTAATGCTGATGGATGTGACCCATTTTCATGACCCGACTCGGTTGGCTCATGGACTTAAAGTGAGCCTATAAAGACTTAAGAGAACAACATTTAAAAGGTTTGAGATTTTATCTCTCTAGGCATTTAATATAATATAAGAACCTCAATTATCTCTCTACCTTCCACCTTAATTTTAGTACATCACCTAAAAACTTACAAAAATTACCCTCATACCAAGTTTTATCCATATCAAATAGATGGATCAGACGTAGAAGATAACTCTTACATCAGGATGTTCCGTTGCTTCCTTGGTACCCACCAAATAGAAACTAAAGACCCCCACCCCCCCATAGGTTTATAGGATGTGTTCGATCCAATGGAGGACTCCTGTAAAGTCGAATTAAGGGAAGCGATAGAATAAGTCACTCATACAAGCATAACATATAGTCGACATCGGTCGGGGGCATATAAGGGGTCATTCGCAATACTCAACTAACCCTTTTCTCCAAGAATATGGATATATTTTCTTCTTCGGTACGTGATGTAACCGATGCTTCAACTACAATATCATTTTATATGTTATTTATCAATAGAACATTTTAGACATCTAAATAAAGGCTCATACAATTTGATAATATTATGACTAGAATAACTAGACCAAGACAAATCAACCACGACGGAAAATTTGGTATGGGTCAAGAAGAAAATAGAAAATCATGCATGTGTGTAGACTTAAACGATCTCAACGAAGGATGCGCTCACGAGTTATTCTGAGTTTCGTGCATTGATAATTTGGAATATGAAACTTCAAGTAATAGAATATTGTCATTTGCGGATGCTTATCACGAATATAATCATATTTATATGTCTCTGAATAATGAGGAACACACAACCTTCATGACCAAATGAAAGTTATACTGTGACAAGGTAATATTTTTTTGCCTTAAAAATGTAGGTTCATCGTATCAGAGACTAGTACAAAAGGTTTACTCCTCCCAAATTGAAGAAAATGTAGAAGTATCAATCGATAAAATTTACAACCATACATTGATGATATATTCATCATAGGAAAATTTGAAGATAACTTAATACCTCTAGATAGTAAATTTGAAGCTAAATACAGAAACATGTTCATTCAGACTTCACGTAAGTCTATTTTAAGATATATGGTCAGTGAAAGGGTAATCAAAATATACCTATAATAGTTCTCAAATATAGAAATTATAAAGCTCACGTAAAGTATTAAAGAGGTTCATATACTAGTAGGAAGGTTAATCACAACAAATCAATTAATTTGAAAATCTCAGAAAAAAGATATGCCTATTTTGCTAAATATTAAAAGCGCTAAGGAGTTTCAATGGGACCACACAGTATGATAAAGATTTTAAAATATAAAAACGTACTTGATTTCTCCCATAATTCTAACATGACCTAACCCATATAATGTTATTTATTTATGTTTAGTAATATCTAACCATGCGCTCAACACAGTCGTTTTAAAGGAACAGTGAGCCATTTTTTATCCATCTACTACGTGAGCAAATGTCTTCTCGATGCGAATACTAGGTACTTACAACTGGAGAATCTAGCACTAAATCTTATGGCGGCTCCAAGGAAGATGACATCATATTTTCAAGCCTACACAATCATCGTTAAAACCATTTCTCATTGTGATTATATAAATATGATAACGAGACCGAAACTCATATAAAATAATTTCCAACATCGAAAGATGAGATCTAGAGTCTCAAAATTGATGGTAAACTTATAAAACTTCTAAGAAATAGAGCCTTTCGAGCATTAAAAAGTGTTGTAGCCTTATAAAAGAATCTAGAACTAGATTGTGGCTCTAAGGAAGATGACATCATATTTTCAAGCCTACACAATCATTGTTAAAAGAATAAAATAGAAAATGACGCGTGAATGTGGACTTAACCAATTTCAACACATATGCCCTGAGGTCTTGTTATTAGTTTCGTGCATTGATCAAATCAAAGATTCTACTTCAAGTAATAGTTTTTTTATAAACACTTATTCCGGATATAATCATATTGATATGCAAGCATACATCAAAATGTAGACAACCATACATCGAATATATGTTCGTCAAAAGCATAAAAAATAAATCATACGACCGACCTTGAAGAAACCTTAGTCCCTCTGGTCACTAAATTTGAAGCTGAATACAGAAAAGTGATCAATCATAGTTCATTAAATTTTATTTTGGAATATTTTGTTAGTGTAAGGAAAATCAAAGTAGACCCAAATTAGTTGCTAAATATAGCAATCATAGAGATACTAGGAAGTATTAAAGAAGTTCATATACTGGCAACAAGGTTATCCGCACCAAATTTATTCATTTCAAAATCCCAAATAAATATGCATATTTTTTTAAATATTACGTTGGAACCTAGAACGAAGGAAAGCCTTAAAAATATCAAAGAACATTTTACATCTCCTAAAAGCGTAATACGACGCAAACCATGTAATTTTGTTTATTTATATCTAGTATTATCTTATTAAGGAATATTGAGCCATTTTTCAATCCATTTACTACGTTGAGAAATCTATTCTCGACACCAAGACTGAGTACTTGCAACTAGAGACGGTAGTACTAGCTCTTATGATGGCTGCAAGGAAGATGAGACCATATTTTCAAGTTCACACATTCACTGTCAGAACGTATTTTACTATGTGATTATGTAAGAATCATATACATAAAGAAATCATCTTAAAAATAATCTAAACGTTCAATGAATTGAATGAACTTTAATTATTCTCTACAAGAATCCTTACTACACCATTAGATTTTATGGTAATAATTCAAAAGGAATGTAAGACCCCAAGAATATGTGGTAGATATCGCTGTCGAGATTTTCAAAACCTAAATTGGAAGAATTATGATTGGTACATGCAGTTCGCCCAATATTAGTTTCCACAAGTCTTACAATCAGAGCCATGATGTGTGACAATTGATATATTTGAAAAGAGTATTATTTATTTTCACTCGATCGAAAACTAAAAATCTAGTGTTGAAAGAATGGAGCTTGGTGTAGTCTTGTGGAAAATGAATGCAATAATTTGGTATAATGTATGTTCATGGTAGTAGATAATCTATCATCGTACAACACCATCTTTGACCATTTTTTTGGCTTAACAAAATTCATGCCCTTGTTTCATGTTTACATTAGTTCATTCAATACATGATCAATGGCAGGATCAGACGCGTAAGAAAATCTTAACTGTATTATGTTGTGTTTCTTCCTTAATTCCGACCAAATAAAAACCAACGAGTTCCCACAGGTTATGAATGATCCAAAAAATGACTTATGAAAAGTCAAACCAAAGGAAGCAGTTAAAGAGTCGCCCTCAAAGTAGAACATATAATCTATATCGGTCATGATATATAAAAGTTCCTCCAGACTATTTTATTTACCTTTTTCGTTAAGAATATGGATGTATTTGTGTTGTCCGCACCGGATGCAACCGGCATGGATTCTTTATTAATATAAACTATAGGCCATTAAAATAAATTCTCATTCACTTCTCCTATAAAAATTCTAAGCGTAAATTGATGAGCTTATTATGGGTATAAACCTCTTCATAGAAAAATCTTTTTGGATGCCAACATTCCATGCAATAGTTAAGGCATTCTTACAAAAATATGATACTTTCCAATGCTTTGAAAACTTCGTCCAAGTCCAAGTCTCAGTAGCTTTTATAAAGTCTATTTCTGAAGCAACTCTTTTTGACACGTGGTGTTTAGACATAGTTGGACCACTTCTAAAAAAACATCAACGAATCGACAATACAGTAAGATAGCAGGTGACTAATTCTTGATTGGGGTCCGATAGTAATCACAATTAATAATACTGGTAATTCTAGCATAAAAAACTTGCATTATTTTTCGAAACATGTTAGCACATTTCCATCCTTAAGCTACGACCAAGTTAAAGTAAAAAAAAAGGAGCATATTGGATGGGAGACATGGTCTCTTCGAAGATTAACAGAGAAGTAGCTTGATACATTTCAAAAAGTACAATGATCTTACTAAACTACAATAGGGACCACAATATGAGAGACCTCATTTGCTTTAGTCTATAAGATGGAAGTGCTGTTCTTGCAGCAAATATATTTTTGCCTTCCTCGCAAATCACTAACTAAAATGAAAGCATAAAGTGGGATAATCGTAAAGCATAACTAGGTTTGGTCGAGGAGAAACGAATCAAAACTCACTTAAAATGTAATATGTTTGAATTTAAAGTCTTAGATGGGAAATCAAGTAATGAAAATGGTATTCTTCCAAACCAAAGATAAAATTCGTGTAAAAATAAATCCAAATTGAAAAAAACCTATGCGGTAACTATCAAAGTCAAAACATGAATATAAAAACTAGTAGATGCTCTTCTAATTCGGTAGCGATACATAGATTTTAACGAAAAACCTTTTTATTTATGAAATTATAATATGCTATTTTTAGTTGATGTATTTATCTTTCATCAATCTGAACCATTAATTTTTATTTGGTATCCACTGCCAATTGTAAAAATGATACTTACATTTTTACTGCAATAGTTGCTTCGGTAAAAAATTATTTTCAAAACCCTTCTTTTACGATGTTGACTGAGTGAGATTTTGAATTCGCACAAAGAAAGCAACAAAGAAACCTTTTTCATCTGGCTAAAAATCATAGTATATTTATCATAGTAATGTCAACCATGCATCAAAATGGTTATAGATAAGGAAAATATGTACCAAAAATCAATGGATATATAAAGGGAGAGAGAGAAAAAACCGTGATGAGCATAAGCATAGAGTCGTCTCCAAGAATAGATATGATCTCCAGGATTAAGTTCTTCGCTCGATATTTTGTTAAAGAAATAGAAACTTTTGGAAAGTGCCATTGTGTTTGTTTTGGTATTCTTAAGACACGATTAGGAGAAATGGAATAAAAATAGACTTCGTTATCTCCCTCTAACTTTTATTTATTTATATTTTTATATACAAGAATTGATCAACCTTCTTCATTCATTTTTTAAATTCATATTCTCCAACCACCAACCCCACCTTACTTTCTTTTCTCATTCATTAATTCCAAACTAATTTTTTTCTTTTGACATTGTTGCCCACCAATAAAAAAAAAAGACAACTTGGTCCAGTGTTGGATCATTAGATGTTTATTTTAATATCTAACCTATTAAAAAGAGTTATCATGGAGTAATTTTATTCTCTAAAAGTCAGATCATTCGAAAATAATTTTATACGTATCCATGAATTTTAGTATGAAATTCTCTCTTTTTCTAGAAATTAATAGTATGTCAAAATATTTATTGCTTTATCATAATGATTCACTCGAGTATTTTTTTTCCAAAGGGAACATGCAGCCGCTATTCAATGAGTGTGCACAGGGTGAACCCTCAGTCTAACGCAATAGCCTGCAAACCAACGACAGAAGGTAAACCACACAAGGTGACAGACTCGAACCAAGAAAGCGTTTGTAGAGGGGCTCGAACGTATGATATTTTGGTCACGAGCTCATCTACTCCACCAACTCGGCTATCCCTTTCGGAGCTACCACTTGAGTATTACTGTTTTGAGGAGAGAGTTTTTTTGATGATTTTGAATAAGGAATGATGAAGTTCAAAATTAAAGATTTTTAGTACTACGGTCTTAAAACAAAATCTTTTTGATGATTCTGGACAGAGAATAGTGAAGCTGAAAGTTAAGGAAATTCTAGTAACTTTTGGAATAGCATAAACTTAATACTTGAAGCAAATCAATTGAAATCCTCGATGAACAATGTAAGTGTATGTTCAAGAGAGCAGTTACGTAGCTTTTGGAAAAACAGCAGATGATGTTGTGATATTAAAACTAGATTTAGGGATTTAATTTATATTAAGTGAACCAAGTTCACTTTATTACATAGAAATTCTCACGTGTTTTATACAATTATTCACTTATACCTTCTTTTATTCACTTTCTTGTTATCTAACTCTTGCAATTGGGTCCTCATGAATTCACTTCTATCACGAACCATAACGTCTATTGGGCTTTTAGAGCCCAATACTAAAATTTTGGACTGAAGACCCTCATTCAATATATAATGTAGCCAAATCAGTATCCAAAATTTATTTATAACACCATATGACTAAATAATAATATTTAATAAATAAAATTATTATTATTATTTATTGGTATGATATTCTTAGTGATTACTTAATTAGATTTTATCACAAAATACTTGGATACCCTAAATTACACATGACGAGACATTCTAATTTAGGATTTTCTAACAATCTCCCATTTGGATTATTCATGTGTACTGAATTGTATTCATCTAAATGTGCACTTATGTAATTTTGTTGTTAACAAATAATAGTTGAACATCAATCCATGTAAGATAACAGCTAACAACCAAGCAAAAAAGTACATCACGATTCATTTTGCGCAATAGATTTACAATAAATCAAGTTATTGAGTGCCACTTTAGTAGACCCTGACCTTTTATGGATTAAATCATGAAAGTAAGATACAACCTTGCAATTAACACGCGTCTATTATTCAATTGATCCTACTAAATTTTAGAGCAAAATTAAATATTGAATCGTTTATTGATTCAATCTCGATTACTTAAGTATGTACACGATAATAATACAAGCTATAATAGTATTATTGATAAAAACTGATAACTTAAGTTTATGTAAACGATAATAATACAATCTATAATAATGAAAGCTAATTTGAATTATAAATTGAAATCAAGGCTCAACTTTAGTCATTACAATAACCCTAAGTATCCTCTAGATTAAGAACCCCAACATAAATATTGTGTTCATGAAAGACTGGTGTGTTCCACAATCTTAGTAGAAAGAGATGGATAAGAGAAAGCTAAATCTTTATACTTTAATGTAATCCTAATAAATTAAATGAGTTTGTTTTATATGCTCTATATTTATTTACTTGATTATAAGGAACTGAATATCTTTACTATATTGAATGTTATTATGGGTACTACAAATTTTATCCTCATACAATATAAGGAATTGAATAAAACTTCTTTAGTGTAAAACCTTCTGAATATCTTAACTAAATAATCTTACATTGATTTTTATTCATGTTATAATAGTCTATAGATGAACATTGAAACTCTGAATATGGTCATCTTGAAGCTTAAATTGAATTCTTTCATTATACCATATTATTGATAATATTTTGTGGAGCTTTTTATAGTATTACAAAAGCTAAAACTTTACTTATTTTGTTTCACCATAAAATATTGTAATGTTATCGTGGAACTCTTTATGATATTACAAAAAACTTGAACTAGATTCTTCTGTTGATCATAAAGAATCTTAATGTTTGTTTTCAACTTCTTTATGACATTTAGAAAAAATGAATTTTTTTTCAAAATACTTAATATTAAACAACTTTTTGATGATGTTGAGTTTCTTTCATAAACAACTACAACTTTTTAATATTAAGTGAGGATTTTAATGTTGGTTCCTATAAATGAATAAAGATACAATTTATGATTCTCCCCAATATCAAGGTTATTCGCTGATTATTTCCTCCAAAGTAAATATCCTCAAAATAACTGATTTTTTGCATATATGAATTGGGTAGTATGATTCTAAAATAACTTTTATAGAATATAATAATTTCAAATGTATACAATTACTAATGTATTAAACTCTAGTTCCCAATATTAGGTCCGTAAGGCTTTGCTTGTATTGGAACTCTGTAAAAAGTACAAATTTCTTAAAAAATGCTTTTGATATATTACAACTTCATGTACTGATTTTCTAGTTGTCTCTCTATGAGCTTGAGTTACTAAGGTACTATTGCACATTTAAACTACGTAGACCCAAAAGTTGAGCCATGAGAGTGTTCACTGAACTACCATACCTTCCTTAAGTGATAACCACTAGAAAATGATATAACAAACTATTTGAACTTGTCAATGGACTCCATCTATATTCAAATTTATATATAAAAGATCCAAAATATATATCAATATAACATATGTTTTTATAATTTTCTCTAGATAATAGCGTGTTCCTCATAACCAAGAGATTCGTTTAAAGAGTTATACTATGCATTATAAATCTAATTTTCTTTATTTCGTCTATTCCCCCGTGTTCATCATATATGTATAATCATGATACTCAGAGGGTTCTGAAGGATCTTATAAACTAGATATCCCACCTTATTTTGAGAGATATGATTTAAATACTATTGATAAAGATGTATTCATAATCCTAGTATTTCAATGTATTTTTCTAAATAATACATAAATATGAATATTATTAGTACAAAACTAATTAACTAAAATTCTTAGCGGAAACGGTAGACGACATCGTTTAAACATGTTTGCTAATTCATTTTTAAATGCTCTATTATTTAGTCACCATTATATGTAGAGATGTTTTATCGTCACTAAATTTTGGCGATTCAATGTATCTTTGTATGAAGATCAAAGATCTCCTATAGTTATAAGACAATTATAAATTTCCAGTATATGTAAATATGTTTTATAATAACTTGATTTGGCGATTGAATGTATCTCCTCAATATAGATCAATAATCCATAATAGATGGATATAAATTTGTACATAAACTAGGATTTGTTGAGGTTTGAAATTTGGTGAAACATAATTGTACTTATTACTTAATATGTTTTTTAGACGGGCATAATTTGTAAGTACCTTACTAGTCAATAATGAATTTATGGGACTAAACTACTCAGTTATCCAAAATTATAGTTGAATGATCTTGTAGATCTCTAAATTTAGATGAAATAACAGAGCCCCAAGATATGAGCGTCCGAAGTCAGCCAATCATGTTGTTTTTCATACTATTTGAACACCGAAAAAATAAAAAAATTCACTTTTTATTCTGAATTAGGAATTATTTTTTTCACATTTTTTGTCAGAAACTTGACCCTATAGTTTGAAAAAATATTTTCTTATAATTTTTTTTTATAATTTCTCTTAAATTAATTCTTGATTTGCATCAATTCTATATTCAACAACTTAAAAACTGAAGACTTAATTTTTATTTTTTTTGGCAATAAAATATATAAAATAAAATTTAGTTCATGATGTGTTTTAAAGAATATCCCATGGAGTTTCATCATTGTATATTGTTGGATTATTAATATCTTTTATGAAGAGTATTCAATTACCATAGTCTAGTAGATATCCATGATTTCTTAGCGAATATAATATCACTCTTTCCGTCATATCTGAATAATTTGGATTAAGTTACCTTAGGTATAATAATATTCTATAATCACAACACTTAAACATAAGCATATAATATATATAACATAAAAATGATGAAGCTTATCATATTAGAAATTGTAATTACGCATTTATATATACCGCATTCGTCATAACCGGAGACATGGATCTCCAACGTGCTCTACATAACCTCAGGAGCAAGTAGTTTAATGTTAGACATTGTAGGTTCGATTCTATATCTAAACAGTAAATACTTCGTAGATGGAAAAACCTGATTGATCAAGGTAATTAAAATAGCCTTAAACAATGAAAAAACTAGTTCCTTAGATTGAGGGGCCCTAAACTTGTTAGGTGAGTCATGCAACAAACGTTTACAACCAGGAAATATGTGTTGTAGTCTTTCGAGAGGGTCGACCTATGCACAAAATAATCGTTCCTTATATTGTAAGGCCTTAAACTTCTTTATTTTCATGACTCAACTAAAAAAATCCCACTAAGGTGGGGTTACTAGTTCTGCTAATTAATCCAAAAAAATGAGCATCTTAATGCTTATATTGTATTGTGTACCATCGTGACCTGACGTCTATCTTACTATATAAAACCTAAGTTTTTTGTACCAAAATATACCTTGAGTGTCATAAGCAGTTCAATTATACTATATACCCCACCTAGTGCTTATAAATCTTAAAGGGAGATGAATTCCAATAAAAAATCCATGTACCTGAAACAAAAAATCCATGATCATGCAGGTCATCACTTCACACATCACATAGTCCAAGTGCCGTCAGTAATAGTTTATTGCATCCCATCATGTGAATATTTATATTTTTAATTTAGTGCAGTATCATGATTGTGAACCCATAAACAATGTTCATAACACCCAATCATGGAAAATGTTTAAATAATCAGTCAACCTCAACGTGCAAATTATGTTAAATATCGCATTTGAAGACATAATGTTTTGTCATGCATATATATACATATATATCCATGATAAACTTGCATTAAAACATACATACATATATATGATATTTTAAATGTCTAAATCAGCTGCACCTCTACATAGCGTACGTATAATAACCTCCTGAAAGCGTCACAACAAAGAAAATAAATAAATTACATATATTGTAGTTTTGTGGGATCAACCATATTGTTACTAAAACAAGTAACTAAATGATCATGTATATCTCTAAATTTTAAGAGAAATTTAAAAAAATCACGTCAATCAGATAATCGAGCGTCAAATTATGGCTTCATAAAGTCAGACACCCAGAGCTAAACCTACAATAAAAATTCTTCATGACCACATCAGGGGTGATCACGGAGAACTACAGTTTTCCATGGTGGCCATGATGATGGTCGCAACAAACTACACCTGTAAGGATTTCATCGTGGCAACCACCCCTTGGTCACGGCGAACTCCTAGATTTGAAAATGAAATTGAAACACCTGACTACATAAAATAGGGTTTTGTCTTTAATTTTTTTGAAACTACTCATAGACATAAACATACAATAAACGATAAAAAATTATATATGCTCGATCACACCGATTAGTTCCTAAAAATTTGATTATATGTTCATCAAACACTTACTTCATGCATAAGTCTCTAAAGATAAATAAATAAATATCTCTAAATCGTTTTCTCCAAACCAAATCAATTAAAAATATGTATTATTAATTGAATTTTTGAAGACCTATTTTTTCAGTTCATATTCCTAACGAATAAGAAATATATGTGGTTCTGATACTACTTGTTAGAACATACAGTTTAATCACATGTATCCATACCCATCGATTTCATCCATGAATTCCAATTCTTGTATGGTATAAATAAAACGAACACAAAATAGTAGGACAAAACACTTACAGTTTTGCTATATCAATTCTCTCCACTATTACTGTCTTGAAGCTGGATCATTATGATGATTATGAATAAATAACGATGAAAATGAGAGTTAAAGATCTTCTAGTAGCTTGTGAATTGACATATACTCAATCCCTGAAGGAAGGGGATTGAAGCCTTAGATGAACCCTGCAAGTCGATATTAGAGAAGGGATAGAAAAAAACATTATGTAGCTTTAAAAAAAGTGGCAGATTATGCTGCAATACTAGTTTAGGTTAAGAATTTGCTTTTATATTAGGTGAAACAAGTTCAATTTATTACATAGAATCTCTCAACCCTTTTACTTAATTATTAATTTATACTTTTATTTTCTCTATTTATTATGTTATTATCTAACTCTTACAATTTGGTCATGATGAGTTAACCTCTACCACGGACCATCATACTTATTGGGTTTCTAAAGCCCAATACTGAATTGTTGGATTAAAATATCATCTTTTTATGTATAATTTAGCCTAATGTAATTGTCCATACTTTATTTATAAAACCATAAGACTAAATAACAATATGTAAAAATATTTTATTATTATTATTATAATTATTATTTGTTGATCAAATATTTTGAGTGATTACTTTAATTGGACTTTACCACAACATCATGAATATCATAAATTACACATATAAAACATTCCAATTTAGATTTTTCTTATATTTGTTGCATATATATCATGTTGTTGGTTCTTAGTTTGATGAAAGATTGAATCACATATCTACATTTTAGTTATTATGCATTTTAGTTCTATAAGTTCAATAAGATATAGTTGGTAGACAATGCACATTTATTTTGAGCCGAATCAACTTATTTAGCACCGTAATGATAACAATTTCTACCCAAACCGTATATGTTTGTCATGTTAATATTGTTTCTCGCCCTCAAATGAGACACTAATGGATTGTGTGTTGATTTTAAAGTTTTTTATGACACTGCAAATATTTAAACATCAATTGATGTAAAAAAGTTGTTAAAATATCGTTAAATTAATATGTGTTGAAGTATGAATATTGGATGTGTTTCTAGAACTTTATTGTGATATTAACTGACTAATAGTAAAGATTGCTTATGCATAAGTCACATTTAAACAATTTAGATGTTCGAACTTTGGATATATACTAACAAAACAAATAAATTATCCAAATTATGATTTCTTTGCAAGTTATTCATCGAAGAAGTGTCAACGTAAAACGTATGACTAATGACATGCATAAAATAATCATAGTACGTTTAGACGATTTCAATGATCTAAATGACGTAAATAAATTAAACGAGTTAAATGAATTGAACATGTTGAATGAATAAATTTAGATGAGTACGATAACCGGCTATGGTGCCAAGCTAAAATAAAGTAAATTGACGAGGTAAAATGACCAAAGCATGATGAGCTAAAATAAGCTAAAGCGGATTGAGAAACTAAAAATTCAATCCAAACTAAAAATATTAGGAGACTAGTCGCGCTATAATGATAAAGTATTGTAATAAAAAATAAAAATAAAAAATAAAATAAAGACATTTTAGCGAGAAACTCGTTTGAAAACGTTCGATGCGTATTTAAGAAAGGTATAGACTTATTCTAGAAGATACCAGATGTAAAAAATGTATTATAGATATTTTATATCTAAAAGAGTACGGGAAACTTTTATACTTATAACCATTTGGTAATTATAATAAATAGGAGTGAACACAATAAAATATCATCTGTCTTTTTTATGACCTAACTACTTTTTTGCTGACCAACTACCTACTTTTTATTGGATATATATTTGTTTAGTTTATTCATTATTGCTATATTATTTTGGAGATTATTTTTCGTAAACTTGGTTTTTATAAGCCTATCTGATGCAAAATTATACTTATATATGTTAGGAGTGAAAACATATGAACATTCAATATTGAATGGATATATTCGATTTTACAAATTAGGAAAAATGGCCCAAACGAATGGTTTTTTCATTTTAGATGTAATTGATACTAACTATAAATATCCTAAAACCATTATCTAGGAATAATATATAGTGTGTTTACTCAAATGTCTCGTGTTAAAGACTATGTCAAAATAATTTATATAATATTTAAAAAGAAAATTAAAATTAAAAGCATATGTTATCCAATGAAATGATACGTATCATTTTCATTAGTTATTTATGTTTTTTGCATTTTAAAACATAAGTTTTTAAGCATATCGGCTTAATTTGATCAATTGAAGGAATATAAATGTGATATGATTCTTTTAATGAAAATAAGTGGTATAATATGATTAGGATGCGGAGGATAAAGTATGTAATCTTTTAAATAATATTTTTAATAAAAAATATTGTTAAAAATAAGAATACCTAATGTACTTTTCTTTTAATAAAATATATTTTTTCGATATTTGTATAGATTCATACTTTATGGTAAATGGAAACTCATTGAAGAGTTCAAATATTTTTAAGTCGATATTGAGTTACAATTCGATAAAAAATTTAAGATTTCTAAATGCAACTACGATGGTGGATAGTATTAAAGTTATTATGACATATAAGCCTTCGGTCGGAGCAAAATCTTAGAGAAGGTCTTTAGAGTCCCATACTATCCGTTTAGTAGTGAATAACCTGAATACCATGTGCTTGTAACATCAAACAATAACGTATTCGTCTTCGAATCTCTTGAAATATTTGGCTTCGAAACTAATTACTTGCTCTGGACTATAAGGTTATATTTCCTCCTCGACTTGTGAAATAATGGTTATGACTTTATGGGTTAAATGTTAACAGATTGAATATATCAACTATATTTTCTTATGCGTCTTTGAAGAATTGATTGTTTATGCATATGCATTGTTGATGAATAGGTTGCTTCAATTATGATTTTGGTCGCTTCGACCTGTAAGTCTTTGGTAAAGCCGATAGATTTATTATACAAGAATGTTATCATATGGGAATTGTTTGCTTTAAATAAAAAGTCATTGGTACAGCCGAGCAAGTACATCTACCAGAAATGCCTCAACAAATGTATTGGCTAAATTGGTTGGGAAGATTGGTAATTCTAAGCGAGTTCATAGACTTGGGAGGCCTTTGGATGATGCGAATGATGCTTATGCCTAAAGGATTAAAAATGAGGTAAAATCTACACTATCTAAATAGTTATCACATAGACTTAGAATTTTTTAAGTGTGAATGCTGGTATAAGGTGCTAGTTATATGAGTTAGATTTATCTTTTGTTAGAAACATAATCAATTACTATTGTTACAACAAAAATTGTTAGTTTTTAACACTATAATTTGTAGTTTCCGTAAACACACTGTTTCTTTGTTATATTAATCTTGTACATTTTTTAACTATTAAGCATCGAAGTAATAACATTTGTTTTGACTAATAATAGACGTATGTAAATTTTCAAACCACTATAAATCTCTGTGTTATACAAAAAATCATGGTCTTTAAAGATCGATTCTTATCCCTCATAGATATGGAGGAAAAATTAAAATTGAGGAAACTTGCTGGAAAATTGTATATGGTTTGACCCTTTGTGTTATACCTTCTTCTGGTTGGACCCTTTATTGCTATTAACCTCTTTGGTCAACCACCATTGATTTATTATTATTACAGATTCTCATATGATGTGTAACCTCAAGGTTTACGATATTAAGTAAGGTCTGCTTCAATTAGGTCTGAGATGGTTTTTAGAATTCATTAATTCAATTAAGGTTATCTGGTACATTCTCCAAGAATTAAACCATCTCATCCTCTTCATCCAACTTCCTTGCATCATCTATAATTACGTCCACTACTGGATCACTAAGAATTGAATGACCAAGTTCACAATCAAGGACACCTACAATGTCATCCGTACTCCAATCATAATTGTTGGGTGTGAAGAGTTAGTATGACATAAATTTAATATTATTCGCCACTCATTCATCATTTGGCTTACTATCCAAGGTACAGTTTCCACCCGTGATAAGCTTCTGAGCCAAGGTTTAAACACTCCCGCTAATCTTGTCTTATGCAATTCTGCCTCTGAAATCATTAATCATATATTTTATAACTGTACTTACACTCAGAGCATCTAGGATTACGCAAGCTCTAATCTTGGTTTTTCTTTAAGTTATAATAATAATTGGATCGCTCAGATCTATGAGGCGTCTAACTGGCCTCCATCCAGTTGACGACACTTTTAACGTGCCTACTTTGGCGTCATCGTCTACCATGTCTGGTGTGAAAAGAAGGCTAGAATTTTTAGATCATCTCCCACCCTTGCCTCTGTGATATCTTACCGCATGCTTTCTTGCTTGCAGTTCATAGTTCATGGTAAAAAGGTTTCCAGGGAAACCCAATCCCTTAGAAATCTAACCTAATGTTGTTTTATTTTTTAGATTGTTGCAGACTTCTTCACTACAGATCTTATTGATTTGCTGACTTACGCCGCTGCTACTTACTCTCCTTGTTTATGTTTCAATTGATGAAGCAATATTTCATTCTGCAGTATTTGCTTACTTTTGTTGCTGCTACTTGTTTATTTGATTATATAGGTTTTAACACTTCACTTTGCTTTGTTGAACTTGTTTGGTCAAGTTTATGTCAACTTCTTTGTTTTGATCTTTCACGGCTCTTAAGCCAATCGTTGGGGGTATGTCCTATGAATTTGTAAGAATCATTTTTATTTTTATTTAAAGCAATTTTAAAAAAAAAAATACTTACTAGTTTCTGATTCGAGGTTAATATTTTTTTTTGTTGTATGGAGTAATTAATGTGAAGATAAAGAATGTAGGTACTGTTACGAAACAAAGATTTGAAGAAGAAAAAAGAAATGGTTTTGAGAGGCTAATGTTTGAGGAAGATGATGGTCGAGAAAGAAAAAACACAACTCGAGCTAAACCTAAAAGATTTACTATCCTAAGTTTGTGTTGGACTTCTAAAGTTTAGATCAGACTATCGTGGTTCATGGGTTGCACGACCAAGTTTAATTAAATATAGTTATTTTATTGTATTATATAAAGGTCGATAATAGTAACGGGGTGAATAACTATACAAGCTAACAAATTTAGCAGTAATATATATATATATATATATATATATATATATATATATATTACACTTGTAAATTGTTGAGAGGTTCATATAAATATTATATACATAAATTACAAATTCTCCTTCTTTCTTTGTGTTGAGCTTCAATCTTTGACTTGGTATAGAGCACATCAATGGCATATTCCACCTTTCTGGCTCTAAGCTCCGACACAGCTGCTTTAGGTTATCTTCAACCTGATATGAATATGAACAACAAGTTACGAATCACTCAAATAGGTAACATCAACAACATAATAAACCTAAACATAACCAAGTTTCTAATTTTGGAAAGCTATGATTATTCCAATCATAAAAGGAAATCGAATGTTTGGCCACATATCAGGTGAATTATTCAGTCACCTCAAAGGTTATCTCTGATTCTATTGGAAATATGATTATGTATGTGAATAGTGATACTCTAGAGACCAAATCTTATTTGGATGGATGTTCACCATTAAATCCCCTGAAATATCAACTCATTTGCTAGACTAAGAGTCTGCTAAGGGATTGTGGGATGTCATAACAAGGGTTTATGGTTCACAAACTAGAGCCACAGTCACTTACTAGGAGTGAATTTTAGAGAACTGAAAATGAGTACACACCATATAGGATTACTTGGCTAAGATGAAATCTTGCTAATAACTCAATACGAACAGGCTACACTATCACCATTGATGACTTAGTCTGACAAGTCCTTGGCAACTTAGACTCAAACTATACTCGTATTGTCATGAGTCTAGCAGAAATTGACATTAAAAACTGGGTTGATATAAAAACTTCGCAACTAACTTTTGAAAGCAGATTAGATCAACTATCTAGTCTATAATATGTTATGGCCAATATGACTCTGAAAACTACCAACAACAATTCAAAAAAAAGAGAAAATAAGTCATCAGATGGTAACCATCACAACACCTATACAATAGGCCAAATCTTTATGAAAAGATCTATTGCAAGTAACCCAATTACATTTTTTCTAAAATAATTTGGGTGTGCGTGTTATCCTTGTTTGAGACCATTAAAAAACATATGTTTCAGTATCACTCTATCAAAGGTGTATTCATATGCTACTATGTCGTTCCTAAAGGTTATACGTGTTAGCACCATATGGTATGGTTTACATTTTTGGTTACGTAGTGTTTACAGAAGTAAATTTTCTCTGTGCCAAACAGTTCCTACAATCTACTCCAAAGTAGTCGTATGTGTCTAGTCTAAGTTCAAGGCGGTTTAGTAGTTTTCATACTCTTGATTTTATGTGTAGTGACTAAATGCAATACAGTTTACCTAGGACTACTAGAGATAGAAGCTTAACTGGATTCTATACGCATATCTTCCCAAACACGTCGTCATCTTTTTCTCCATCTGATCATTGTTTTCCAACTCCTACCATCACAGACACAAACCTATGTTATTCATCTGTCTTCAGTAAGCCAACCTACTCAGTCATAGCCTTTTATTTATTCTCAAGTTATTACACATCCTAGGCAAGATGCTACACCTAATTCACTCAAACGTCATTGAGCATGCCATGCCTATTCAATAAGTCACGACATTACCAGAGGAAATTAAGATATCTGAATTTATAACCACTTATAAAGGTCTATATAGAAAACTAACTACTTCCAAAGAAGCATTATCTGAATTTAACTGGTTGGGTGCAATGCACGGAAAGTTTTAAGCCTTACAGTCCAATAATACTTGGCTTTTGACACCTTGGTTACCAGTTATAAGCTTGGTTGGTTGTAAATGGGTTTACAACATTAAATATGTTGTTGATGGGCCAATTCTGAGGTACAAAGCTCGTTTGGTAGCTAAGGGTTTTCACCAATTTCCAAGGATTGATTTCAATGAGACGTTTCTTGTGGTCAATGCATTTACCATAAGGCTAATCCTCAGTATGTTTATGTCAAAGTGTTGGGTGATTCGTAAACTTAACAATGTTTTCCTAAATAGTTCTCTAAGTGAGACAATCTATATGACCCACCCTCAAGGGTTTGGTGGATCATCTGAGACCGCACCATGTGTGCAAGCTAAACAAGGCAATCTATGGTTTAATTCGAGCATCTCGTGTAGAGTATTGTAGGTTGTATGAAGTAATGGTTAGTTGAAGTTTTCATAATTTAAAAACTTCTAGTTCTATGTTCTTGTATGTTACTCTTTAAGAGACACTGATCGTATTAGTCTATGTGGACGACATTATAGTTGTTGGAAACTTACCTAACGCTTTAAACAAAATTATTACTCAGATCAATGTAATTTTATTGCCTAAGAATATTGATAACCTCCATGTATACCTAGGAATGGAGGTTGCAAGGGACTCTACGGGACTTTACCTAGCTCAAGAAATGTATATAGAAATCTTTTGACCTCTATTCAAATAAAATTCTCTTAATCTTGCCTCATTCTGATGGTTGTTAGTCAGCTTCCTTCTCTTTTTGATGGTACCCTACTTTCTGACCGTACACCATATTGAAAACTATTAAGTTCTTTGCAATACTTGCTACATACCAGACCCGACATCTCATTTGCAGTTAATAAATTATATCAATTCTTAAAAACTCACACTAATATGCATTTATAGTGTGTTAAACGTGTATTGAGGTACTTATCTAGGTCGACGAGACTTGGATTAGACATCAAGCCATCTACTCATATGTGTCTCACGCGTTTCTCTAACATTGACTGAGTGAGCTCGCTTGATGACCGAAGATCGGTGGAAGGTTATTGCGTGTTTCTTAAAGACTCTTTGATATCATGGTCATCCAAGAAATAATAAGTTGATACTAGGTCTAACACATAGTTGGAGTTTTGAGCTATGGTTGACCTCGTTGCTGAATTGATGTGGTTTCAATCTGTTTTTCGAGAACTCGTATTCCTATTCCTCGAGCCCTAGTTGTTTGGGTTGCTTGCCTTAAATCTGGTTTTCCATGCCAGAACTAAGAACATCAAAATCGATGTGCATTTCATCACAGATCTGGTTATGCGTCGGAAGCTTGAAATAAGGTACATTCCATTCCATGACAGACCGCCAATAACTTTATCAAACCGGCTACTTATTTCTGATTTGGTTTCCTAAATGAAAAACTAAGGTTTTGTTTCTCTCCGTCTAGTTTGTGGAGGAATGTAAAGTTAACGAATAGAGTTATTATCGTGAAGCAAAAGCTTAAAAAAAGGGGAAACAAAGTGGTGAGAAGCTCACGCTTAAAGAAGATGGTGGTATGAGAAAGAAAATAGGTAGCTCGAGCTAAACCTATGAATATTTTTGTCCTAAGCTTGTGTTGCGCTTCTAAGGCTTGGATCGGGTCATAATTAAGTTTGTGCTGCAAACCAAAATGTAAATAAACAAAAATCGGTTTATTGGACTGTATAAGAGTCAAATATAGTTGTTAGAGTCACCTGCTAAAAAATTAAAAAGATGACAATTATTGAGAGGTCATTAGAATTACTATATCCAGAAATCACAAATTCTTCTTTTTCTCAGCCTAGCTTCAATCTCTGACTATTTCATGGTAGAAAAAGATGTAGATTATATTGAAGATCTCATAAGAAACTAATAGTATATATAGAGACAAAGAGAGGGTTTGCATAACATGACATTGCCAAAATCACTGTATTATTAGGGATGTCGTTACATTTAAACTATGCACTCGCATTCCATATAAAGACCGAGAAAGTATGTTTAAAGTATGTTTAAAGTATGCGCACACACATGCGCAACCTTGACAAATAAATTTACAAGCACACTGCTCATTGGCAACATCTAGCGGCCACATATCACTTTTTATTTTCAGCAGCAGGGAGACTCTCGCCAGGGAATTTTTCAGCTTGATCATCAGCAACACGGAGACTCTCGACAGGGACCCTAGCAACGTCAGTGCGTTGGCCAAGATCATATTTCAAACAACCAAGATTAGCAACAATGAAAACAACCACAGCTGTTATAGCACCACCAACAATGGTTGGAACAATTGAAACGCTCTCCTTCTCCACCTTTGGTTCTGTTTTACAGTATAAGGCAGATGCTCAGCAGTTATTGTTACAAATATCATAAGAAATTCACGTTTCATGCAATCAAACGAAAATACATAAAATTTTAGAATATTAGATTTCCACAATATTGGTATATATCTTCTTTTTGGGTGTTATGAAGCATATTACAATGAGATTCATATGAAAACTACATGTTCGGCCATGTCTATATTAATTTTCTAACCGCGAGAGCTTTAGAAATAGAACAAATCTTACCGACTTTTTTTGAAGGTGCCATTTTGTTTGTTCCTGATAACTGTATACAAGAATCGATCGAGTTTCATTGACCTTTTATCATGTTATATATATAACCAACGGCGACAAGGTCCACGTTTCTACCGTTTCTCATTGATTAGTTAATTGATAGGTTTTTTCTTTTATGAAATTGTTGCCCACCACTTCCTTTCCTCTCAAACAAAAATAAGGATAACTTCATGGATATTTCGATCAACTCGTCACTTTTATCTGATATTTGATATCTGATGTACTCTTTATTAAAAAGTAATTGATGTACTTTTATCTGAAATTGTTGCCCACCCTTCCTTTCCCTGCATATAAATATTTAGATTACTTTCAAATTATCATTTATCATTACTTAATATTTATCTCATCTAAATAACTCTGTTTCAATATCTATTTCTTTAATAATACTTTAAATATTCATGCTTTATGAGGTAATCACTTCAAATTCTTGTACCAATTTTTTTTTTTTTTTAAAATACGAAAGTACCATTGGTTTTGTTTTTTTAAGACGAACAAAACTAGATCCATTGATAATATTTTGTGAATTTTAATTTTAATTTATTTTTTGCCAGTAACATGCGAGTTCAACCATGAGAATTTTGTACATTTTTAATCGTGCGAGTTTATTAAATATTAGACATACTACTTCTTTAATATAATCCAATCACGCGAGTTCTAGTATATTAAACTATTCGATTTTAAGTCAATTAGTTGTGCTAGATCCTTATGTTTCCAACCATGCGAGTTCTGTACATTTTCAACTATACGAGTTTATTGAATTAAACATGCTACTTCTTCAATATAATCCAACAATGCGAGTTCGTGTATATTAAACCATTCGATTTTAAGTCAATTAGTTGTGCTAGATCCTTATGTTTCCAACCATGCGAGTTCTGTACATTTTCAACTCTGCGAGTTTATTGAATTAAACATGCTACTTCTTCAATATAATCCAACCATGCAAGTTCATGTATATTAAACCATTCGATATAAGTATATTAGTTGTGCTAGATCCTTATGGTTCCAACCATGAGAGTTCTGTACATTTTTAACCATGTGAGTTTATTGAATATTAAACATGCTACTTCTTCAGTATAATCTAACTATGCGAGTTCTTATTTATTAAACCATCATATCTACTTAAAAGACCTAGATGAGATCATAAACTTACGATATTAATTAAAAAGAGATTACAATTTGCATTGAATGAATAAAAAAAGCCCCAACAATCTTCATAAACTGTAGAAGCATTCTTTGAAAGACATATTTCTTGCAAAAACATAAATCCACACGGGTTGACTAAGGAGAAAATAAACATACTACTTCTTTGAAACACAACCATGCTACTTCTTTGAAAATTAACAATGCCATTTTTTTAGAAAAATCAAACATGCTACTTCTTTGGAAAATCAATTGTGTGAGTACTTTGAAAATTTAAACATGCGAGTTTAGAGGAAGACAGAATTCACAAACACAACTGCGTGATTCCTTTGAACTAACCTACAATTCCCTAGCACAATACAACCATGCAAGTTCTTCATACAACATCTAAAGAAGATGCGAGTTTAGGGTATTTTCAAAGGATGAAGATGCGAATTTATTGTTACTTTCAAGAATTGAGTCACAAACGAGTAAACCCAAAAACAGATAATACACCAGAACCCATAAACAACACAACACATAAAATGTAACACACTATATGCACATAAGAACCCTAGAAAGAACCTTAAAATATTATGTCAATCAAAACTAGAAGCTAGCAATGATCGACGATATACGTAACAACAATATGAGGAAATAGACATGCTACTTATTAGAAATACCAACCATGATATTTGCTTGAAAATTAACAATGCTATTTGCTTGAAAATTAAACCATGCTACTTCTTTGGAAAATCAACCATACGAGGTTTTTGAAAAAATAACATGCGATTTCTTCGTACAACACCTAAAGAAGATGTGAGTTAAGTGTATTTTTATAGGATACAAATGCAAGTTTATTACTACTTTCGAATATTGAGTCACAAACGACTAAACCAACAAATAAGAAAATAAAATAAACTCATAAACAACACAAGACATTAAAATATAATATAATATATGCACCTAAGAATCCTATAAAAGCACTCCAAAATGTTAAGACCACCAAAATCAGAAGCTAGCAATGATCGACGATATACGTAACAATATGATTCTAACTAAGAACCTAGTTGTAAAGAACCCTCGCAATACAGAGCAAAACCCTAGGTGATGGTGAAGAATGTAATATAGTGAATTTTTTTTAGTTTTAATTTTAGTACATGTACGGTTTTCTTGAGGTTAGAACGGCAAATGAAGCTTCTAATATGTATTCATTGACGATAATAAACGGTCAACGACGTCTTTATTGCTTCTTCAGACTAAAAAATCATCGGAGGAGGTGGCCGGAAAGGTTGGTTTGTCGGATTCTAGAGGTAATTGGAGGTTAATGCGTATTTTGGGTGTTTCGTGGGTTTACTGATTCAAATGGGTTTACTATGTTTCAGGGGTATGTTTGAGAGGTTTGGTAATGAAAGTTTTTGGTTCAAAGGAGGGAAAATATCTTCTACATAAAACACCCTATTTATAATAGTGAGGGTATTTTTGTCTATTTTTTTGCTCTGTACCTATTGGTAGTTTATTATTTTTGAATATTAGGTAGTAATGAGGTATTTATGAATACTTTTCTCTTATTAATATCCAATAATAAAAAAATTGGTGTCATAGTTTTATGGTTTTAGTATTGGGTAAATATTATCATTAGTTTTCTATGTTTTGCGCTTGTATCAAACTACTCTCTTATGTTTACTTTTGTTTCCCAAACATCAACTTTTGTCTCAATATTGGTCCTTTAGAAATCCAAAACCCTAATTCAAGAAACACATAGTCTTACTTCTAAATCCTTAATTCGAGAACCATATTCTTCATATTTTTAGAAGACCAATAATGAGACAAAATTTTGATGTTTAGGCTGCCACATGTCAACTTCTTAATACTCACATGTTTGGGGGGGACTAATAATACAAATTTACAAAACATAGACGACCAATAAGAGAAAAAACTGAATATATGAGACTAGTTTGATACAAACGCGAAACACGAGGGACTAATAGTGATGTTTAGTCTACAAAAAATAGATAACTATCAATTATTTTTTATAAGTGTTGGTTTCCTAAGAAATTAAATTAGATAATCTGAATGCGTAAATTTTAAAATTGTATTTCCAATTTTTATTGAAATTTTTCATAAATAAGATATGTATCGGTATTATATATAGTTACCAACTATGTTTTTGGTAATTATTATAGTTAGATATTATATTTATTTTTCGTTCGGTTGGATTTTATAAATCTAATAGTTTATCAAGAATGATACGGATGGTATTTGATTCCTAGCACATAAGACGTTTTTGCCATAAATTTCACATCAGGTTGCTTTAATATTTTTTTGTGGCATGTAATACGTTACCATAATTTATGATAAAGAATATGTTAATTACATACAAGATTGGATCTTAATCCACTCCCTGTGAACTTATTGCGTCCATAATACTTTATTAAGTTCATCTCAAGACTAAACGAGACTATAACTTTGAGAAATCGTGATATCATTAGGGAAACACTTGATTTAATATCGTAAATAAATATTTTAATATTACAAAATATTAACCTAGGCTTAAATTCACATACAATCGTTAAAAATATTTTAATCTTTCTTTATTATGGAAACTTAAATAGAATTTTTCTTTTAGATCGATAATTATTTGTAACCAATCATATATAACTAATAAAGATATTGGGTTATACAGTACTATATATAATGTTTTCTCAATGTCTCAATTAAAAAACAGGATCTTAATATTCATTTGATGAAGGTTAACATTGATTTGTGCAATTTTGTACTATGATTTTCTTCAAAGAATCTTTCGTTTGACTGAAATGAATGTTGATTTGAAAGCCAATATTTCTCATATTGACTAAAGCCCATTTGATATTGGATATTGAGTATATATTATCATGTTCATGTTCATGTTTTAGTTAAATATGGTTCAAATATGAATCTGCAACAAAGTAGTCCTTTTATTTAGCTAATAGATAAGTGCTTACTCTGAATTTTCTTACGTTATACTTTTTATCTTGTTAAAATAATTCAGGGTTTCAAGTTAGGATAACGTGTGATGTTATTAAAGAGGAAGCTAGATTGTTATTTTACATTACAATAATTTCAGTGCTCTTATAAAAATATTAATGCAGTTAGATAAGATGAAATTAAATTATTCTCTTATATAATGAACAATCCTCATGTTCTTGTAGAACCTTTTACGATGTTATAAAAGCTTAAATTAAATTCTTTTATGTTATATCATAGGAAATCTAAATATTTTTTTAGAACTCTTTATGGAGTTAAATAAGGTGAAACTAAATTATCCTTTTACATCATAAATGTTTTTAATGTTATTTTAAAACGCTATAAAAATGTTTTACATTAATTGAATACAAATTAGGTAATTTCTCTCTACTTGTGGATCTCTATAATGGACTATTCTTAGTTTTATTTGTAAAATTTCTTAAGGATTTTGAGTTTGTTCTTCATGAGCAACTACAACTACTTAATCTTAAGTGGATATTTGAACAATGATTTCTACAACAAATGATCATTCTCGCGCTTAGAAAATAGTCAACAATGAAATATCAAATCCTTATTGTGTAAATCTAAACGCATAATTTATGATTTCCCCCATAAAATTGAATTTGTTCACTAAATACTAGCTCTCGAAGTTAATATCCTAAAAATTAAATTATTATCTCAAACTAAATTTTGTTGTGGGATCCTAAACTAAACTGTTATAAATTAGAGAGAATGCTAAAAATACAATAGTTATTATTGTATCATACTCAATTTTCATTTTTTTAAGCCCATAAGAATTTTCTTCCGCTTGACATCCACGAATGCACAAGTGTATCTAGAAAATATTTCATCATGTTTAAAGTTAATACATCTGCTTTTATAACTAGTTTCGAATGTATTAGCATAAAAAGGAACTTCTACATATTTTAACTAAACGAATTATGACATTGTTCGGTGAACCATCATACCTCTCTTAGCGACAACCACAATTATTAGAAAATGATATACTTAACTATTTTACCAAAGTGGTACCGAACTTCGGGCTTAAAAGAATTAACTTCTCAATGCTTCTATTTACTATGAAATATAGGCATAATATAGCCAAATAATATCGTTAGATTGTATGTGTTATCTTCTTAATCTCCATAGAAGAACAATTAGCATATAAATTTCTTAATTTAATCTAAGAGTTATTGCTTCGTATACACTGAATTTTATTTATTGTTATGTTTTCTCTTGATACATCCAATGTATAAACAGTTAGAATAGTCAAGAGAGTCAGTAGCACCTAACATAATAATTTTGTCAACCTTTTTTGAGAGATATGACATGATGTCTATGCAAATCTGTACTAATTTATCATTAGATTTCAATTTATTGTACAGTATGATATATAAATATGTATAACATAATTTCAAGAGGTAATTATATATTGTATACAAATTATCCAATTCGCAAAATCTTTATGCGTGAATCACCATTGTATGTAAATATATTTTACTATCATTTAATTTTTGGTACTTTAATGTATCTTTAGAATGAAGAATATGATGGTTACAACTTTATTAATACATCAAGCGACTCCGTGTTGCAGGGATGCTTGAATGCATTTCCATCCAAATCTTTTAGCCGATATACCCCATGACGTCCTCCAAAAATATCATTGTAAGGTTCATCCCAGTTTAGAGCTAACTTTCCCGTATATTTATCTTTTGGTCCTTAGAATATTTTATTCATGACCAATCATCTTTTTTTAAAGATTGGACTTTCAATTTTGAACCGAATATGCTCTTTGTTAAGCTTTTGTAGTGTTCTACCCTAACTCGAGCTTGAACTCATTGTTTTTCAATCAAATTGACATAAACTAGTATTCCCTCACTTTTTTCTTCGTCCGAATAATTTATTATGATATGAATATGGATCATAATCACTTATGAGACTCCTATTTCCATCTCATACACCTATGTAAAAGAACTTTCTCCCGTAGTCAACTTGGGTTTGTTCTGTAAGCCCATGTCACCTTTGCTAATTCATCATGTCATTTTCTCTTAGATCTCTCGATCTTCTTCGTTATTACATCCATAACTTTTTTATTTATCACTACCACCTGGCCAACTGATTGAGGGTAATATAGAGTCGAGAAATGTTTCTATTGGATACATCTACGAAACATCGTCATCTTATCATTCTAAAATTGAGGCCCATTCTCCATCATTAGAATTCTCGAGATCCTTTATCTATATAGAATATAGCTGCTAATAACAAATATGTTGAGCACTTGTCTTATATATAGAGTTTGCTACGACCCTGTTTGTGAAATAACCAACAACTACAACCAAATATTGAATTCTTTTTGTAGCCTTCAGTAAAGGTCTCTCTAAATCTATTCGTTATTTACGAAATGGATACGGTACATGGAATATATTCATTGATTCGCTTGATAGGTGGCTCGTATTAGAATTTTTTTTACAGTCACTACAGCCTTGTACTATAGCCTCGATATTTGTTGCTAGTTTTTGCCAATAAAAACCTGCAAGAAGAAAATACATGATCAAGCTTCTATATCCATAATGTTCTTCAACAACACTCTCGTACAAATCTATGAGGATGTATATATCTTTTTGTTTATTCAAACATATTGGGATCGATCTTATGGCATTTTTCCTCTAAATGAACTCCTCAAGGATTGTTTACTTTACAGCTCGTATTCTTAAAGAATCAGCATTGCCGTATCTTTAAGAAGAATTTGATCTCTCAAATATAACAAATATTATTACCTTCAACCCTCAACGATCATTATTGTTGAGAGAGTTATTTCTAGCTCTTTGTTTTTAGATGGATTTTCTTAAAAGATAACTAATGGGTTATCTTATGATATTGCTATTTTTGCAAATGAATCTGATATATAATTATTTACACGGGGCATTTGTTCGTATTCTGTTATTTCAAACCTCTTTCCTATTTTCTTAAAATAGTTCCAAATACCACCGCATACTCTCTTACTTAGCCTCATATACCTCATTCAGTTGACTTAACACCAGCTGAGAATTTGATCTTATACGTATGACCTTTGCTTTACAGATAATAGCTACTTTCAAACTAATCAAGATCGCCCCATATTCTGCTATATTATTTGTTATTTCAAAACTGAACTTTATCAGTTGCCTGAATTCTTCACCAAATGGTTCTTTCACGATGATCCTAACAACTCCTCCATTGAGACTTG
Organism: Limnanthes douglasii subsp. nivea; assembly: GCA_036936605.1. NCBI lineage: Eukaryota > Viridiplantae > Streptophyta > Magnoliopsida > Brassicales > Limnanthaceae > Limnanthes > Limnanthes douglasii. Next base: position 66,367,927 of record JAUPFV010000005.1, read on the forward strand.
ACCCTTTATAAACTTCCACTATCAATTCCAAATATTTCACTTTGTCTGACTGTATACCTCTGTCATGGTTAGCCCTTTCTTTAGTGAACTTACTAATAAAATCAGAAGTCGTTTGAGCTTTGATCGCCGTACATGGTTCGTATTAAATCTCACCCTCTCAATTCTCTTGACTATCTCATAATCCTTCCTTAAATATCTGATTTTTATAGCACACTTATTACAGGAAAAAAGGTTTACAAGACGATAGTATGACTTTGAAAGTATAGTCTCATCTTTCTGGTAGCTACCACCATAGTCAAACCTAACTTCTCCAAATTCAAATACATTTTTTCTATATAAATTTGGATTTTACTTAAATAGTAAATTGTTCTTCGCACTTGTACATATTCTTTAACCAGTTCAGCACTAACAGAAAAATTGGACATGAATAAATATAGATATAACACTTCACCTCGTATTGGAGTTGAATAAATTTATATTTAAGTCAAATACTCTTTCAATGCACGAGAAGATTTATTAAAATAATCATTCCCACTTAATGTTTTCACTCATTTGAGTACCTCAAAGAAAAAATAAGTTTTGTCAGAAGATATAGAAATAATTGTTGACAATTTTACCAAACAACATGTTAATTTTTTAACTTCGTTGATCTTTTTTGGTGCCTACATGTTTAATAATTCTTTCAATTATTTTGTATTCGATTCAAGAACATTATTATTAACAACATACCTAACAAAGTCTCTACTTCAAATACCACAAGTACACTTCAAATGGTTTACCTTAAGATTGAATTCCCTCAGCCTTCCAAATATTTTGGATAAAAAATCAACTTCTCGCACCTCATTATTACTTTTCACTATCATATTTTCTATATAAACTTCTATGGTTGTTCCCATTTATTTTTCAAAAATTTGGTTCCCTAACCTTTGGTAAGCTAACCCGGTATTTTTAAAAACCAAAAGGCATAACCTTATAACAATACAATCCCCTTTCAGTTTGAAAAGTAGTATCATTTTTGTCATCAGGATGCATTCTAATTTCTTTAGATATATCCATAAATGACAAAAACTCATGAATCGAGGAAACGTTTACGAACTAGTCAATATGAGGAAAAGGAAAACATCCTTTGGACATGCTTTATTAAGATAACTGATTTCCACACATATCCTCCATTGTCTATTTTTCTTTTTAACTCAAATTGGATTAGCAACCCAAGTCGGGTATCTTGACTCCCTGATATGTTCCAAATTTAAAAATTTATTCACATCTTTAACAATGTCCTATGCTTTCTCATGTAAAAACACCTTTTATAAACCTTCAAAATCCCGAATCGATCCATTGGGTAAACAATAGAACCAATCTAAAGTGTTTATTTTGAACGTCATAGACATGTATCTACACAATAACATATTATCCGAATTAAACCCCATCAACATACACATAAAATTCTCTAAAATATGAATACTATAATGCATGGTTTGTAAACCTTGAGTAAGAAGATTCCCTCCTTAAGTTGGAGTAAAATAGTTGGGAACACCAAATGTTGCTCGGGTTGGTCGATTAAATTTTGACATGGTAACTACCGGAATCCTCTGCTCTTGAGAAATTACGTTGCCAAACTTGAAGGTTGATTTTGTCTCGGGTTACTTCCGCTAGCTTGCAAGTTAGTTACAATTCTTGGAACAACCACCCGAATAGCTCAAATCAGATAGATTATAGAAGTTTCTCTTTGAGCCTCTGAACAGTAACTCGTCCTTGGACTATCGCACTTGGTGACAGATACTCCCTGGACTTTCAAAAGTCCGTTCGTAGTCCCTCGACTATCCAGTTTGGTGACATATAGTCCCTGGACTTTCAAAAGTCCGTTGGTAGTCTCTGGACTATCCAGTTTGGATAAAGTTAGTCCCATGCACATGTTTAATACGGGGACTAACTTTATCAAAAATAGAAAGTCAAAGGACTAAATTTATCGAAAATGAATAGTTGAAGGACTATCTGTCACAAAAATTGATAGTCAACACATGCAAAGGGATTAACTTTATCCAACCTGGATAGTCCAGGGACTATCTGTCACCAATTGCGATAGTCCAGGGACGAGTTACTGTTCAAAGCCTTCTCTTTGTAAACTGATAACAATTTGAACTTTGAAAAAAAAAATCTCCCCACAAATGGCGCAATTTTGATAAGGAAATTCCTCATCTAACTGCTTCTATGTGACGCTCGTCTAACATTTTATTTGTGACCGTCGTATGAATATTTCTTTGATATGATCTTACATCATCGTTAGAAATAATATATACTATATATAAGATATAACATTATCAAATAAATGACAACAATATAAAGAAGGAAAAAAGTGAATAATCCAAAACATGGACTCTATTATACATTCATAGAGGGATCTTACGTCCATAAGATATTTTAAAGTAAACGGCCATAATTTGATCACATAACATATGTTTCACCACCTCCACGTATAAGGCCCCTCCGCTAGTAAACGAAAAAGGCCCACATATGGAGCTCTTCAGTAATGATTGCAATTTTACCTTTTGTCATCACACAACGACATCCTTATTTGATTGCAATTAACCTCTCAATAAAGTAACAACACATTTTATGGTCGTATATTATTCTGTTACTAGTTTCAGTTATAATAACATATCTTGCAAGTATATAAATGTTACCACTCTGAAACTGGCAATAAACAGAATTAGCTAGTTTATAAATGAAAATACTAAGGATTAAGGACGATCACACCTCCACAGTTTCTTTTTCAATAACCTAATTCTGCACACATGATGAATTAATCCAACTTTCATCCAAGCATAGATACCATCCACCGCATTCAGCGAGATGTTAAAACAAGCCTATCCATATGTTACTTGTTAGGTTTTTTATTAAAGGGAGGTTTTGGCCAACGAATGATGTTTTAAGGAGGTTCTAACATGGTCAGTATTAGTATGGATTATTTTTTACTCAATGGTAGTTTGGGAAAGACTTTTGGGAATTTAATGTTTAGTGTAAAACGTAGAGAGATAAGTAAGGTGTGTGCTAACAATAAATATTGATCACCCTTATTAATGAAAGTAGTTGGGGTATTTATACTAATTTAATAATCCATGGACCTTTCGGGTCAGATCATGGGCTTGGGTTAAGTTTAAAAACCCATTAACCCAAGAGATGAAATGATTAACAACTAGCTGAGTCATGTTCCACTAAGCTATATTGTTCGGTGGGGCATAGTACTGGATATGTACGAACTTCTCATCGGATATATACAATGGTCAGTGTCAAAGAAATTCAACCTCATCAGTAGCCCTTTTAGGTCTTTCAAAGAATCGTTTTAAGAGCTAATTCGGAAAACAAACTCAGCACGTATTCAAAGTAATCGTCCGATCTGACGTTCGTATCTGAACTCAGTTTCGATCTGATCCGAAGAGATTAACTTTACAGTTAAGAATTCCAAAAGTCAGTTTTCTAAAGTGGGACACGTGTCGAGTTTTGGTTAGATCTCTAAACCTTTTTTCTCCTAGATTACTGTACCTACTTGGCTAAAATATGATTTAGGGTGTAACCCTCATACTTCATAGCCGCTAATCATTACTTTGATCGATTTCTCTTCCCTTAGGTAAAGTCCTACATATTCATCTCTATTTCACTGTTTTATTATATCTGAGAACACAAAAAATTCTAGAGAGAGAAAGCTTGATAATTTTCTTAAATTGTGTCTCGGTAGATTTATGTTCACAGCCATAAACGCATTGGTGAAAGGAGGTTGGCTAAATTTATTTGAGTTGGAAAGAGCAAGAAGAGACGCAAGACTTGCAGCTGGACTCCATGCCTCTCCTATTGCAGAATTCAGTCGACCAAAAACAAGCACAAACCATAGCTCATAATCATCAAAGACATAAAAAGTTCAAAAATCACCTTTTGTCCCAACCTTATCTCCCTTACAGTCAGGGTCTTTAGTCTAAGAGTCCCAAAACCCTCTGCCTAAAGAAAAGGTAGTTTCCAGTGTTAGGAAACCTTCACCTTTCCTTGTCATGGGTTCAGATGCTGATAAATCCACCTCTCGTAGGGTAACTCGTCAATCTAAAGCCAAAATTACTATATCTTCTTCGAAACCTACTAGTTCAGAGACAATAAAGCCCTCAACAGATACTAAACCGTCCAAACAGCATTCAAACGTAATCGAGGAGGCCATGGAGGACAATATGGAAGGCACTCCTTTCGAGACGTCTGAACTGACATAAGATAATAAATCAAATCAGATAACCAGATTGAAAGTGGGCTTATCCAATCCTAATGAACTTTCAGAGTGTATGGAAGGTAAAAGTTAGGCCAAACTACCAAAAGGTTAGTGTGAAGTATTTGATAGCTCTTCAAAACATTGTTTAGGCATACACCCATACTGCTGAGTTGGGTCAGATCCGAACAAAGTGGGGCTTCCTTGATTCTGCTAAAGTGAGAACTCTGTTCACTCTGAAGACCCTCATGGACTTTAAATCCTACGAGTTGGTGGTATATACTGAGGTGCTCAATTGGGGCCTTCGGTTTCAGTTGGACCCAGAAATCGTCAAGTATTTCCACCTGAAAGGTTATGTCCAAGTTAACTGAGCCCAAACGCATAATATACGTTGCTGGCCGGTATAATGGCGTCTAGATTGTCAAAAATTCCTGTATCCATGGAGAAATTTGCTGTCATGGCTGGTCTTTGCAGAAACCGCCATATTCTCTTCGACCATTACAACATGCGTAATGATTTTATGGTGGTAAGCGATCTGTTGGAGTCCGAGAAGCCATGGAGGACTCAATTCCTTTTTATTAGTGGGGAGTGGAAGAATGGAAGGAAGATAAACTCTACCAAAAATCCAAGTCAGCTGACCAGTCGCTGGAAAAATTCAAGTAATACATATTCCTATTTTATTGGTTTCTAAATGCTATGTTAATATTCCGAACTGAGTATTGTGTTTTATTGTAGTATTGGCAAAAACGTTCCCAAAGCACCTAGAGGCCGGCCTTACTACTTGTACCAAGCTAAACTAATAGGCATCAGATAGATGGGGAAACAATTTTCATAATTGTTTTACTTCTGAAAACTTCGTAAGGTCTCACCTTTGGAATACTACGGGGAGTACAGATCCTACTTTGGAGCACCTGACCAATTCTCCTCCTGTAGATGTTATTTTGAAGAGAATTAAGGCTCAGGATGGAAAACTTCACTTGCCTTCCCGGAACAAAGTCCCTAGCCACCTGAACAATATTAAGAATAATAAGAAGAAGAAAACCAAAGTTGACCCATCTAAACAAGTAACTGAAAAGGTCAGTTCGGAAAACCAAGGAGGAATCAATGCCGCTTTGCTGGAGGCAGTTGAAGTTACAGTCAAAGAAGCTGGCAGATCAGATTATCCACCCCATATCACAATGAAGAATCGTAACAGACGCAAGGAGAGTAGTGACGAAAGAGCTACAAAGAAAAAGAAAAGTAGCTTAGGGTCAGAGATAATTCTGCGTCCTTCCGAACTTCCTCCTCCAATTCCTACTGATCTTCCTCCACAAGAAGAAATTCCATCTAACCTTCATTCTCAAACATTTATTCCGGCCGAACAGGAAGCTGCCGAAGGAGATGGCAATCTGGATGCATTTTTCAAAACATGTATTTTAGTGATCAGGATAAGGATGACTTCGCGGAGCCTTATTTTCATGCCAATGTGGCCAATGTTGTAACCCATAACGGTGAGACATATGTGATATCATGCGAACAAGATACTCTGAGTCATGTCCTCTTGAGTTATATCCGTCTGATAGTTGACCTGGAAAGGCAAGTGAGGGAACAAACAATGACCATAATCTCAATGACCACAGAAAACCAGGGCTTAAAGAATAGTATCTCCCCTGCTCAACAAAGTATAGAATCCGTAAAAAAGGAAAAGGTGGACTTAGCTGCCAAATTGCGCAAGTTGAAATATGCTAAAAAAAATCTCCAGACCAAGTATTATGGACTGGAAACTTCTTCCTCTACCGAGATAAAAAAATTGAAGCAGCAACTATATGTCAGTGTCATTACTATCAAAAATTTATCTGAAGCAAAGGCTAACTTGGGAAAGCTTCTCAAGGAGGACAGATGAAAATGCTTCTTTAATAAGCAAGCAAGCCAATGAGATAGCTGGAGGAATAGAGAAGTATGCTACTAGAATAGTGGATTCTTTGGAGAAAAGAGATGATGGGGTTAAGTTATACATGGTTTTACTATTCCATGAGACTTTTTTGAAAAGGACTCTTGGTCCTTTGTAGAAATATGTACCATACAAGGAGATCCCTTTCCATACCATAGAAGTTGGTGACAAGCATGGTTATTCAGGTGGAGAAGATTTTGATGAAGGAACTGGTGAGAGCTCAAGCGTTGAGCTCAAGAGTTCCAAGAAAGGCGACGGAGATAAAGGAACCGAAGGGAGCAAGCCCTAAGGTTATAATGTTATGTTGTGTTTTTTAAAACTAAAGTCCTTCGATGGCCAAGGAATTTTCTTATGTTGTTCTTTTTTTAATTCCTGCCTAAAGGGCCAAAGTTCTTGAATGTCCAAGGCATTTTGTGAATCGTGGATCAGATAGATTCCGATCAATTTTTAATATTTCACTTTTATTTTGTACGAACTCCGTTGTCTTCTTATAGTTAATGTCCTAAGTAAATTTCAATATTTCTGATTTGTTAAATAAGCGTTTAATAAGTATTGAATGATTCCAATCACAAGTGTTTAATAAATGTGAACAAGTGTTTAAGAAATCTGATCAACTCAAATATACTTCATTTGAGAGTCGGGGTGTTTAATGAGTATTTGATTAATCTGATTTCCTTATACCATCGTCAAGAAGTTTTCACCAAACTTTTGAAGAAGGCATACGTTATTATTAAAAAACCCGAACACCTCGTTAAAACCTCCCCGCGCCACCAGGGTAGGAAAGAGTATACCCTCTAATATTTACATTGAAGTATGAAAAAGGTAAATATTTACTGAAAAGCTTCATTCTAAATATAACCTCAGATGTTCAATGTTCCATGGGTGCTTCAATACTCTACTTTCTTTGTCTTGAATTTTATGTGTTCATGACTTGAATTTTTCACATACCACATAGGGACCTTCCCAGTTCGGAGCTAACTTTCCAAACTATTTCTCTTTAGTATGTGAGAAAACTTTCCTCAAGACTTCGTCTCCCAATTTAAAATCTCTTCTTTTAACTTTGGACGCAAATCTGCTTCTCATTAAACCCTGATAGTGTGATGTTTTTTAAATGTGCTTTGACTCTCCTTTATTTAATCAAATCCAACGGATTCCTAACTACTAGATCATTTTTCATGTTCGGAATAGTTGTAGATTCTAAAAGATTGTTAAGTAGCTTCTATAAGTGTAATCGTATCCATTCCATAAACGAGAGCAAAAGGGGATTCTTGTGTAGCAATTCGGGGAGTAGTTCGGTAAGCCCACAGTACTTCTGGCAGATAACTTGGCCATTTTCTTGCAGCTTTTTCCAGATTTTTTTAGCACGGACAGAATTATTCAATTAACAACTTCGAATTTCCCATTAGCTTGAGGGTGGAATGGGGAAGAAAAACAGTGCTGAATCCCTCTGGACGTACAAAACATTTCCATATCTTTATCTTTCGGTTATAAAAGTGTAATAAGATTAAAATCATTAATAACAAGGCAAACAATACACATGTGTCATTTTCCATTCTTTTTATGTGTAATAAAAGTGGTGTGATCTTGATCTTTCGGTTATACTTGTATCTGTTTGTACCCTGAAAATGCATCCATGAAAGACAATAACTTGTTCCCAGAGATAGAATCCACTAGCTGATCTATCCGAGGAACAGGATAAGGATCTTTGGGACATGCCCCATTAATATTAATGAATTCAATACACATGTGTCATTTTCCATTCTTTTTCTTGACTAAAACGGGATTGGGAGTCCATAATGGGTACGAATATTCTTTGATGTGGCCCATTTTGGTCAAACAATCAACTTCTTGAACAATTACATCTGCCTTTATTAAACGTGCACTTATTTTATTAGAATTGTTACGTTCTCTAAATGCACTTATTTTATTAGAATTGCTACGTTCTCTAAGGGACTCATTTTATTAAACGTGCTACGTTCTCTAAATGAACTAATTATATTCAAAATATTAACATGTTCCAAGAGCACTATTTTTATTTGACAAATTATGTAGTTATCTGTGGCATATGTTGAAATTCGCAGTGATATTGAATTCAATAAGATTAAAATCATTAATAACAAGGCAAACAAATAACGAAAAAAGAAGGGTACTTGTTCATTGAAGTTTGCATTCCATGTTACAAAAGATGTTTTGAAAACCACACAAAAATAAGTCACCATACAACATCAAATGACTCCATAACTTGCACACAAAAAAAACATCAATTAATTATCTTCTTCTGAGTTCTCTTCACATGAACCTCATTTATCAGTGGCATTTTCTACTGACTCCGTCTCTTTGGAAGAATCAGTGGGGATAGGATCGAAAGCTTCGCTGGGACGGTTATCCAGGGAGATTAATTCCCAAAAGCTTGCCGAATTGGCCTCTGGGAACGCTGTCTGGAATTCGCAGAACAGAGTAATTATTTGTTGCTCCTCGGTATTTTTTATTGCAGCTGCTGTTTCTTTTCTACAGTGAGTCTTGCCAATTTCCACATCAGTTTATTTTTCTTTTTCGAGTATCGTCTTGTGAAGTTTACAGGTCTGAAGAATACTCTAGAATCACCTTCTTTATTTTTAGTCAAAATAATTTATTAATTTATTATTAACATTCCTCTTTAATTTTGAATACTCTTAGTAGAATTCGAAATTTGATGAGGACTTCACTTTTTAGGGGTTTCGTAAATATGTCACTGATTTGATCTTGAGACTTCACATAGTTGAGCTCCAATTCATTTATTTTAATGCACTCTCGAATAAAATGATATTTTTTTTATCAATATGCCTACTTCGTTCATAGAACACCAGAGTTTTTGCCAGAGCTATAGCCCACTTGTTATCAACTAATATTTTCGTGGTTTAATTTTGTGTCATATTAAGCTCCTCCAAAAATCTCCTTAACCATATAGCTTGACAAACACAAGAACATGCCGCCACAAGTAGATATAGTAACAATGAGTTTCTTCTTTGAGTTCCATGAGAAAGACGTATCACCTATAAAGAATATATATCTAGTAGTATTCTTTCGATCATTAATGTCACCAGCCCAATCACTATCACAATAGCCAACAAGTTTGAAAACATCAGAATGATGATAAAATAATCCATAATTAGTCGTACCTTTAAGATAACGAATACTCTTGGCCGACTTCAAATGTGTTGTTGTTGGAGCCTCCATATAGCAACTAACAAGTCCAACACTATATAGTATATTTGGCCTCGTGAATGTAAAGTGTCTCAAACTTCCCATAAGACTTTTGAAGTAAGTGGGATCCACCTTTTCATATTTTTTTACAAATTTTGACAACTTTATCCCATATTCAAATGGGGGTGCTAACAGCTTGACAATTTTCCATCTCAAATTTCTTCCAAATTTCTTTTGTATAGCTTCCTTGTGAGATTATTTTTCCATCTTTCAGTTTTTCACTTCTATGCCAAGATAATATGACATAAGCCCAATATCGGTCATCTCAAATTCTCTTGCCGTGTCTTCTTTAAGTTTCTTGAACATATTTGGACTATTCCCCGTAAATATCAAATCATCTACATACAAGCATGCAAGAAGAAATTCTCTGGGTTTCATAGTCTTGGCATATAAAGCATGTTTTGAGGACAATTGTGAAATCCTTGATCTTGGAAATATTTGTTGAGTTTACTATTCCAAGACTTTGGCGTTTGTTTCAATTCGTCGAGGATCTTCTTTAATTTCAACATTTTTCTTTGTAGTCATTTTCACTATGTATCCCAATGGTTGCTCAACATACATGGTTTCTTCAAGAACACCATTCAATAAAGCAGATTTTACATCCATTTGATGGATTTTCCATCCCTTTTGTGCAGCCAAACAGATTATTAGTCTAATAGTCTCGATCCTTGCAACCGGTGCAAAAACTTCATCATAATCCACTCCTTACCTTTGATTGTAGTCTTTGGCCACCGATTTTTCCTTCTATTTTTCCACTATGCCTTGGGCATACTCTTCACCTTATATACCCACTTCACACCAATAGCCTTTTGTCTTTTGGAAGTGTTTTTAACTCCCATGTGTCATTTTTTGATAGATTCAATCTGCTCATCCATTGTTTTTTTCTATTTTTCATCTTGGATGGCTTCTTTAAACCTTGTTGGTTCAGTTTCTGCTAAAAGACAAAGAAGAGTTTAGTAAGAAGCTCTTTTGTTTCATCATATATTTCTCCAAGTATTTTATAACGCATAGGAGATGTCTCATCAATATCACTTGATGAGGATAAGAAGTGACTTGTCCATAATTTGTTGTTTGTGGTGATGTTGGAAGAGTTATATGTTGCTCATAACTTTCTTCTACAATGAATGGAAATAAATTATAATCTTCTTGTGCATTGATCCAAACCCATGAGCTTTCTTCATAATAGACAACATTGCGACTAATAACAATCTTTCCATTGATGGGGTTATAAAGTTTGTACCCTTTTGCTCTTGCATCATATCCAACAACAACAAACTTCTCACTTTTGTAATCCAACTTTATCCTTAGCTCATCATCAACATGTGCATAAGTTATGCTTCCAAAAACTCGTAAGTGAGTAATAGTTGGTCTCACTCCTTTCCATGCTTGTTACAGAGTCTTGTATTTGATACTTTACCACTTCAACCCAAAATTCCTTCGAATACTTTTTCTCTTCAATATACTTCGTGTAATGTTAAGAATGCTTCTATTTTTCCTCCCTGCGATCCCATTTTGTTGAGGTGATCTTGAAGCAGTTGATGGTCGCCTTAATATTTATATATAATATATTGTTTTGCATATGGGTTGATTACAAATGTGATAATCCAGAGCTTTATATAGGATTCCAAGGGAAGGATCTAGATGATTTTTTTAAATGTTAAAATCTTATGGACTTCTAGACTCCAAGAGACTCATTTGATGTTTTTATGCATACATGTATCAAGAATACTCTAAAATCACCTTCTATATGTTAAGTCAAAATTATTTATTAATTTATTTTTGGCATAGGTTCTTGTCCCAAGAAAATGAGCTCTCTCTGTTTAATAATTTTGTAACCACAGTGTTCTTTTTTGTTCTCCATGATGAAGATGGTACTGCAAATATTTAGGTTTCTCTCTACATTTGGAGATAGAGATTGACATAGATTGAAGAGATATTGAGATAAATGTTGACAGTATATTAAGAGTGTAAAAATCAATAGACTATTATTTAATGTATGTTTGTTTTATGTCTGAAGCAGTGGCGGATCCATGAATCAAAGTAAAGGGGGCTAATTGTTTTTTATAAAATGCATTCTACAAGATTATTTCGTCGTATAATGGTTTCATTATCAATTTTAAATTATCATTTAATAAAGGCTTCTCTAATTGTATACAACTACTTTAAGGTATTTCTAATATATTTTAATATATTATATATTATATATAAAAATAAAAATTATCAATAAATCTTAATTATTTAAAAAATAAAATATAACAAAATCAAATTTATTATGTAATAGATATTTTTGAAAATAGATGAAATAAAATCAAATTTGTTACATAAATGATATTTATGAAAAATATATGAAAATAATATCATCTTTTTATATAAAATACATGGAAATAAAATCAAATTTCTATTAAACATAATTTATAATATAAATAAATTATTGTATTTAAAAAAACTAAAAGTTATTTTGATATATATATTGTTTAACAAACATGTGTGTAAGCATATTAAAAAATAAAATCAATTATTTTATAAATGAAAATCATAATATATTGCTAATTAAAAAATATTTTAATAAATATAAAAAAACAAAATGAGAATTGTTATTCAAAATATATTTTAAAAAAATATAATGAAAGTAAAAACAAATTTGATAACTAAAAATATAACTAAATTTACTCACTAATAATATTATATATATATATATATATATATATATAACTTTGAATTTGGGTTCTCAATATTATTTATTTATTTAATATTTTATTTGTTTTAATTTATTGAATTAAAATCTCCTCGTTCTATAATTTATCTTATTAAAATATATATCTTTTTTCTTTTCTCCATCTTCGCCTACTTTTTCTCGGCAACATCACATGAATCATTTTCATTAGCTAAAATCAGTGATGCCACACAGCCACGGCAAGCAATGAGGTTCTCAACAGGTACTTTTTTCACGTCATCAAAGACTCCCGTATCAGAAAATTAACGGTTACTAGAATATCCAACAAAACTTACAAGTGACTGGCCAGCAATTGTGCCTGACAAGAATTTCAGAGGTACATATTTGATAGCGTCCGAAGCTGCTTGAAAGGATGCTGCTTGGCCACTCCGCCCAGTGTTAGTGTCCAAGGCCACCAATAGTCCCGTTTTACAGTATATGGAGAAATCCTCACAGTTATTGTTGAAAAGACTATAGGCACCACAACCCTTCTGAAGGAGATAATTATTGATCACCACAGTTTTAACATGTTTTAGTAAGAGTAGACAACTCTTAGAATCTGAATTTGCGTGTGAGTGTGTGACGGAATTTACAGACTAGCAACATATTATCGGTTTTGCGTCCGTAACCCGTATGGATTTGGTTTTAGGTGTATTCCCAAAAAGTGGCTTATATACATTCTATTATTTTTCATCTTAGCAATGTCGGATTGGAGTGGTCTATGGGATTAAAGTTTATCTTTCGGGGATTAAACCGAATATATCTATGATACAATGTTAAAATTTGTGTGTGAGTTGGCAAGATATTGTCCACGCTCACACCAATTTCCTTTTGCGTGTACTCTAAAAAAACGTGTTGCTAATTGAAATGAGTTTACACTTATATTATTTTTCATCTTAATAATTTGGGATTGGAGTTGGTTGAAGTTTATTCTTTATTACAAGAAGGGTGGGCATTGCCTGGCGTACAAATTTTTTTTATCTTTATTTCCACCACTGCTCTTTGCATGAAGTGGTAGACCCTCCCTTCACCAACCTAGTTTCACAAAGATACAAAATTTACAAATTAACACTTCGTAATTCACAATCATAACCGCTAGGCACAACCAAACAATACTTGCTTTAAACAGCATAGTTTTAATATTGCTGAAAAGAAGGTAGAAGTTAGTATTTATTAATTATTCATATATATACTAAAGCGGTTGTCTTTATGTTTACATGTTCTTTATTTTACATATATTATAGGTATGACTTTTACTGCTCCCATCTGTTCATAATAAATAGCGTTAAAGGTTTTTCCCCGATTCTAAATTTTTTAGAAAAAGTAAAAATGGTTTTGATAAACAAATGTTAATAGCTAGTTAATAATTTGTCTATTTATAAGATTTAGAAAACATCTTAACTTTTTCTTTTACGTAAAACCGTAATTCTATGAACATGCACGATTCGTCAACACATCGGTGATACAATTTTTACCAATTAATGTAACTATTGTCACCGGAGCAATATTATTGCCTACTGATTTATAGTTATGTGTTTACATTTTATGTCTAGATAAATGCAATAACTTTTTTTGTCGTTGTAAGGTGAATATATTTTTATTTTAAATAATTACGTTATTAATTTTTTATCTAGCTTATCTGATCTGTTGCGAGAATTCAGTGAACTCATTTCAATATCCTGATATATGGAGTAAAATCAAAATAGACAACCAAGAACAACATGATAAGATAATAATATTCAAGAAAAAAAAAATTAAATCTTTAAAAGAAAATAATATAAACATTTGTTTATCCATTTTAGTCAAATCGACCTATCTGGGGAGAAATGAGCTCTCCAATTCACTATATCGATAAAGAATTTTACAAGAGAGACGTTCTCAAATGAGTTACAAGACCAAGTCTTTACTCCTTACTCTACTCTTTAAACTCTTTAAACTCTATTCAAGATTACAACTACTTAGTTTTTTGAACCGTGCTTCTTCAAAACATATGAGAGTATTTTTAATGCTAGCGGTCTTGATCCAATAACAGAATCAATTACGTCTTAACAGAATTGGTTATTTATGTTATAAGTAATTATTTCACAACTGATCAGGTATCTCCTCTTAGAATCCTCGTATAGAAGGCCCTCATCTTAGAAGACCCTCGTCAAGAAGACTCGTATTTTAGAATACCTTTGTCTTAGAAGAGCTTCGTCTTAGAACACATTCGTATTAGAAGACCCTCATCTTAGAAGACCCTTTTCTAGATAAACTCGTTTTAGAAGACCCTCTTTTATCTAAAAGACTATTTTTCGTCTAGAAGACCTTGTCTCATTTAAAAGACCATGCCTCATATAAAGTACCCTACCTCATTTAAAAGACATACCTCATGTAGAAGACACTTCTTCGTCTAGAAGACTGTGCCTTATCAAGAAAATCCTGCCTTGCCTAGAATTTTTAATAGAAACCAACAATTTTCCACTTTGCAACTAAATAAATGGTGAGAGAAACTTCTCACCAACCACCGTATCGCTTTCTCCATAATGCGTTTACTCTTCAACGAATTTTATCAAGTTCAAGTAATGCCTGAACATTTCTCTAGTTAATGATTTTGTGAACACGTCTGTTGAATTTTCTTTTGATGCTATTTTCTCCACCATAATTTCTTTTGTCTGAGTCATGTCCCTAATAAAAGGTAATCGGATGTCAATATGTTTTTTCCTTTCATGATACACATGATGATTCGCCAAATGAATGGCACTCTAGCTATCACAATGTATCTTCATACATCATTGACTAATCCTCATTTGTCCAATCATACCCTTTAACCATATGGTTTCCTCGATCCTTTCAACAATGGCTATGTATTCTTCTCGAGTTGTGGACAAGGCTACAACTAACTGCTGATTGTCTTTCCAAGTAACTGTTGTTCCGAACAATGCATATACAAAACTCGATAATGATTTTCTAGTGTCTATATTACATGAATAGTCCTTATCCACATAACTCTCCAAAGTAATCCTACATGATTATGTTCTAGTGTACTTCAAATTACTCTTTAAGGACCCATTTGATATATCACAACACTGATTTCAAAGCTTGTCAGCAAACATTTCCCGTTTTTTTTCATAAACAAACTTACCACGCTAATTGCATATGATAAATATGATACCATACATGATGCTTCTAAACCCACTTGCATCGGGAGTACTCTGCATTTTCTTTTCTCATCCACAGATTGAAGACATTGTTTAATTATTATTGATGTCGAATGCCTTTTTAAAGTTCTTTAGTTTTGAGTCTTGCACATTTTAAGCCGCATTTAACGCATAACAAATAAGGTCAACATAACTACATCTCTTAGGTAGAGTAATAATTCTCCTCTCCCTATGTCGTGCTAGCTGATAGCCTGAAGTAGTTATTATTTGGGTTCGACTTTCTTTAGGTTCTTGAGTGAGATCCTCTTCTTTCCTCTTATCCGTAGAAGGATCCACCTCAAACTGAATTTTCTTTATCGCTGATTCTGGTTTTGAATCTGGGTCTTTACACTTCATCATCATCAGAGTCTCATCAAAGGTAACATCCATGCTTATCCTACGATCTTCCAGGTTCCATATTTCAGAACTTGTAACCCTTCACACATTCAGGATAACTAATGAAAATATACTTCACCGCTCTAGCATTAAACTTGTCCTCCTTGACATGGGAAAACATCAAAGCTCCAAATACTTTCAAGTTTGAGTAGTTTATTGGCCGACCACACCAAACCTCCATAGGTATCATTAGATTTATCCTTGTTGATGAATATTTGTTGATCAAGTATGCTGCAGTACTAACAATTTTTCCCATAAACCTTTGGGTAATCCAGCTCCCAACAGCATACATCTCACCAGTTCCAACAAGATCATGTTCATTCTTTTTGCTAGAACATTATGTTGCGGTGCGTATGCAGTGGTTTTATGCTTCTTTATACCTTTGTTCCCGGAAAGCTCATTAAATTCTCTCAAACAAACTTCATGCCATTGTTAGTTCTTAAAACCTTAAGTTTAGTTCCTTTTTTATTTTCTACAAGAGTATGACATTCTTTAAAATTTTCAAAAGTAACACTTTTATTCTTAATGACATGCACACATACCATTCTAGAATAATCATCAATTATGTTAAGGAAATATGAATTCTCCCCATAAGTAGAAACAGACGCTGGACTCTAATGGTCCGAGTAAACATACTCAAATGGCTTAATAGACTTGTGTACTCTCACTCGAACTTTACCTTGTTTTGTTTTCCTAACGTAAATTTGTTGCAAAACCTTACTTTGGTCAATTTTTAATTTTCCAGATACCTTGTTTAGTTAATTCAATTAAACTTCTTTAACTAACATGAGCCAATCTCAAATTCAATAGTTAAATTATGTATGCAGTTTATACACTAGTTACCAATGCATAAAAATAAACAGTGGAACCTTCTAAAATACATAAATTTATTATTTTAGAATCTTTGGCTTCTACTAATGCTCCATAAGAAATTCTAATTACAGCATGACAAACTCTAGTTCTATATCCTAGATCATCAAATAAGCTACTGAAAATTAAATTTCTCTTAGCTTTAAAATATACTTCACATCCTGAAAAAAGAAATCACGATCATCAAATGTTTTGATTCTTATGGAACCCATACCTTGAACTCTGCACGTCTTATTATTGTCATGACGTAAAATTCAATCTTCTTTTAATTTGAAGGTATTAAAGTATTCATTTCTTGACATTTGATTCTTACCTTGAACTCTGCACGTCTTATTATTGTCATGACGTACAATTCAATTTTCTTTTAATTTGAATGTATTAAAGTATTCATTTCTTGGACAAATGTGATATGAGCATTATGAGTCAATGATCTATTTTTTCTCAATTTTCTAACTTTGAGATGACCGAGACTGTGACAATGATAACATTTCAACTTTGAGATGACCGAGACTGTGACAATGATAACATTTCAACTTTGAGATGTCACCAGAAACCTTTGACTTAGACTTGGATTTTTGTTTTTTCCCATTTCTTCTCTACTTTTTATCGCTTATTCCCCTTGGAACGTCCAGACCATCTCCACCATCATTGTCAAAATTTAAATATTAAAAAAAATCAATTTCTTGGTTCTCAAAGCCGATTGGACTTTATCCAAAGTGATGGTGCATTCTTTTCCAAAAGCATAATATCTTTCAATTTCTCATATAATCGGGGTAAAGCACACAAAAAATGTAAGGCTTTGTCCTCGTCTTCCAAGTTCACATCAATGTTCGCTAAATCATTAATAATCTCGTTAAACTCTATTAACTGCTCCATTATCAACTTTTATCCACCATACGGTATAATTACAGTTCTTATTTTAGACAATTCATATGTGATAATGACTTGGTATTATACAGTGAATCAAGTTTAGACCACAAAGAAACAACAAAAGTTTCTCTAGCTACTTATCATAGTATCTTGTCCCCGATGCACAAAATAATAGAACTGATTGCCTTATCATTCATTTCGATTTTCTTTGTACTTGAAAGATGCGATGACAACTGAATTTCTCCCTTTAATGCCTCAACACATTTTTGTTGGATTATAATTTTCCTCATCTTCACCTTCGATAACCCAAAGTCGTTACTCGTAGTGAACTTCTCAATATCCCACTTTGAACCCATGATGCTTAATTTGATTGATCTTTGTCGTTTGGTGGACGCCAATTATTGAAAAAAATTGGTAAAGTCAGACCAATACCTTGATCTATGTACCAAAATTAAACTAAAAAACCAAGAACAATATGGTACAACAATAATAATCAAGAAAAAAAAATTTGCAAAAGAAAACAACGCAAACACTTGTTTACCCACTTAAGCCAAATTGACTTACATTTTAGGGAGAGAGTAGCTCTCCAGTCTATTATTTCAACACAGTATTTTATAATAGAGTTTCTCTTAAATGAGTTATGTAAACAAGTTTTTATTTCTTACTTTACCCACATCATAAAAATCTTTCAAGACTATGTTCAAGATTAAAACTACTTAGTTTTCTTAAACCGGGTTATTTCTTCAAGACACATGATAGTATTTATAATGCTAGTTCTCTTGATCCAATAACATAATCAGTTAATTCTTAGCTAAGAATTGGTTAATGTTGTTGTAACTAATTCTTTCTCACAACTGATCAGGTACTCGGGACTCTCGTCTAAAAAATCATCATCTTAAAAGATCATAGCTGTAGAAAATCCTGCCTCATCTAAAAAATACTATCTCATCTAGTAGACATTGTCTCCTCTAATAAACCATAATTCATCTAAAAAGACCGCATCATCTGAAAAATTCTATCTCGTCCAAAACATTCTGCTATCATCTAGATATTCTAAGACAAAACCAAACTATTGTAGATATTTAATAAGATTATTTTGACTCATCACAAAATATAAAATTATTTTGACTCATCACAAAATAGACTCCCATAATTTTATTTACTTAATGTTTCAATAGTCATATTTACGCATACATACCTATATGCATTTAGTTATCTCATTCGTTTAGTTTCTACAAAATACTACATTGTAAAAAATATAAAACCATAAGATAATCCAAACTCAATAGTTTTTTCCTTATTAAACTATTTCCTTATTAATATTTTAGATTTGATTTAATTATCTTTCCATTCGTGTTTATTGTAAACTTGTTGAACCAAATAAATAAGGAAAAGATTTTGCGCAAAACAAAATAATTATCTCTCATAAGTATGGAATCTCGATCTGATCAACATTTATTGGAAAACAAAAGACAGAAAGAAACCGTGATGAGCATAAGCACAAGCATAGAATCGTCTTCATGAATAGATATGATCTCTATGATTAAGTGCGTCACTCGAGTCGCGGACGTATATAGAATTCCGAAAGGGTGCTGGCCTCTGCTTACCGTAAACTATGTGTTAATTTATATAATTTATTTTGGGATAAAATGTATTTTAAAAGAAAATTTTAATTTCAACATATAAAATAATGATTATTTTTAATGAAATTTTTCATTTAAAAATATAAAATGATGGTTACTTTTAAGGAAAATTCTAGATTAAAACTTGGTTCATTTTTTTATCTTTGTCTTCTTCTATTGTTCTACATTATTGATTTGATTTAAAAGCTAATCGATCATTGTTTATAAAGGATAGATTGTAATTAAAAAAATATAAAAAGATATGTGAAAATAGAAATATTAATGAAGATGAAGATTTTAATTAGATAGATTATAGAAGATGAAGATTTTAATTAGATAGATTAAAGAAGATGAAGATTTTAATTAAATACAGTTGAACAATATATAGAAAATGAAAAAGATGTATATTCTAATAAAATAAAATATGAATGTGGAGATTTTAATAAAATTAATTAAAGAATGTGAAGATTTTAATTAAATCAGTTAATGGAGACCAAGAAACAGTCATAAATAAATAAATAACATTGATAATCCAAATTTATAGTTACATATATACGAAAATTATATATTAGTGGCTATATTTACTTATTTTTTTCATTCAACAATTTGCATTTACTTCAATCATCTTTAAAATATATTCTAAAAGTTAAAAAATATATATTGAAATATATTTTGTAATTTTGTTCAATATAATAATTTATTTATGTTACAAATTATGTTTCATACAAAATTGATTTTATTTTCATATTTTTTATATAAGAATTTTGATTTTATTTTATCTATTTTCAAAAATATATTTTGTATAATAAATTTAATTTTGTTATATGTTTATTTTTTAAATATCTTTTGAAATAATATATTAAAAAAATATTAAGATCTAATGTTAAATATTATTTTTATATATAATTTAAAATTGATCATGAAACCAGTTTACGATGAAGCAACCGTGTAAAATTAATTTTATAAAATTTTACCCTTATTTTGATTCCGGGATCCGTTTCACTCATTACTTTATTTAAAAAGTTTATTTAAAGTTCCATTTTATTTGTTCTTGATATTCTGATGAATACGAATAGGAGAAATGAAATATAATAAGGTTTTGGTTAAATTGGAGCCTAAAAAATGTTAACCATTCTCAAAATTTGAGCGTTTTTGGACTTTAACTATTTTGTCTTTGGATTTGTTTGTTCATCCGCCGGTTAAGACTTTCTCAACCGGCGGGGGAACTCCCCGGCGGGTGAAACCTTCTCATCCGTCGGGTGAGACCCTCTCACCGGCCGGGCCACCTATATTCATCCGGCGGGGAGCTTCCATGCTGGCTCAACTGTCGGGGATTAAAAAGTATTTTTGGTAAGTTTAAAATTGGTCAAAATTTTGGGTCTCGTTATCCCTTTGACCCTTATTTAGCCAAAACCATACAATAATAGATCAAGTTTTGTTAATAGAAGAGAAGAATAGTTGATCTATCTTTTCTATATTTAATTTATGGACTTTTGATCTTACGATAAATAGGTAGTATTTACAAATATATAGTATGATTAATGAAGAAATCAAATTTAGTTAAATTTATATCTTACGGAAATAATACTATCACGGATTTCGAGGTTGTGTTATATGCATTTTTAAGTTTATTTTAGTTATTTTAAAATCAATATTGTTTTAAAAAAAAATCATAATTTAGATCATGTTAAATCTTTTGAATTGTGTGTTTAATTTTAATATTTTTGTATACTCTACTAATTCATTGTTCGTGTGCAGTTGAAGTTTTGTTCTTCCTGAAATAGTCCAACATGTGTTAATATTATGGTTTTCACCCTAATAGGTGTTGTGGTGTTGTATTAAGGGTGAAATCTCTAACAATATCTATTATTGGTGATAAACATAAAGTCGAAGGACAAAAATCGTTCCAAATCTTTAGTTTAAAGATATATATCTTAAATTGCATTCTATGAAATTCGCTCGTGATAAATTCGTTGATGATAATGATTTTAATATCTGGATAATTAAGGTTAGATCGTTCTTTATATATTGGAAATACTATCTCCATTGATTAAAAATTGTTGAATGAAATAGATATGAAGAAATATGTCGAGGTATTATCCAAGGCCTATAGTGCTTTGATCTTGAGTTTTGGGGATGCGATGCTTCGAGAGGTGTTTGAAGAGTCTACTGTCGCGACCATTGGGAATATGTTGAAAACCACTTAAATGAAAAAAATATTTGGCCAATAGACAATATCTCAAGAAGTAGTTGTATACACTGGTCATAGATAATAGTAAATAGATTCATAAACATGTAGATGATATAGAATAACTTTATTTATTTTATGCAGTTGGTGTCACGGTTGAAGATGATGATCAACGAATTATTTTTTGCGACTTTTGTCAAAGGTGTACGAGCATTTTGTTGACATTATACTCTATGGAAAATAATTTCATATGATGTCAAAAGATAAGAGTGCTCGAAAGTAAAATAAAATTCAAGTGAAGGCTGGTTTGAAGAATGACTCTGATAGTGAAGGTTTAAGTGTAAGAAGAATGTCTGGAAAGAGGATTCAAACAAGAAAGTTACTGATTCTAGGGTGACATGTTGGTTTTGTAAGAAGGAGGGTCATATCAATAAGAACAATCTTTAGATGAAGAAATGAGATAATCAACATAAATTTAAAGATGGAGATACCTCTATTAATGCTTTGGACATGACTTACAAGTACAACAACAAGTGGGTTATGGAATTAATAGCGTCATTTCATATGATTTCTGATAAACACTGGTTTTCATACTCGAAAGAGTTCTAAGAATTAATATGATCTTCATGATTAAGTTTTTCGCTCAATATTTTGTTAGAGAAATAAAAACAATTCTAAAGTTTTTCACTATATCTTCCCTGTAGCTACTAGGTTTTAGCATCTCAACTTCTTTTTCAACTAACAGAGCATATGTAACTAGATTTGCATACTTTTCTAGTGGTCTAATCTCTCTTCTTCCTCTACCAAATAATATGTTATACGATTGTTGTTCCGGTTTGGGCACATTATCGCTACTGTCATATGATGGTGACGTTTCACCTCCTAATTCTAAATCTACCTCAGAACCATTCAAATTATTGGACTTATTTGAAACTGATTCTACTTCAAGTTCCACCTATTTACTCACAATTGATGTTAATTTAACCGTTTCTCCAACTACATTCTGACTTTCTAGCAAAGAAAACTCGTTAAAAGTCGCGTCCCTACTTATGGGAAGACCTGAAGACTTTGGAGAGGTACACCATAATCTATATCCCTTCACTCCAGTAGGATATCCTAGAAGTATACACTTATTTACCCTCAGATCAAGTTAACCATCTCTCACATAAGCGTACGCAGGTCAACCAACCACCCTCAAGTGTTCGTACTCACCAATATATCCAGAGAAATCTAAAAGGAATTTCACCAAGTAACACGTTGTATTGACAGATTCAGCCCAAATTCTTTTTTTCGACACCGGAATGTGAGAGCATGTTTTGTGCCTTGTTAAAAATCACTCTCGTCATTTTTTCTACGATCCCATTCTGTTGTGGTATTTTAGAATAAGTGTGATGACACAATATTCCCTCAAATTCACATAACTTGTTGAAGTCAAACCTGTAAACTTCTAACCTATTATATGTCCTAAGATGCATGATCTTTCTTCATGTATGTGTCTCAATCATCATCTTTCATGTGAAAAAATGTTAAATATGCTTCATCTTTGGTTTTCATTAAATAAATTCACACCATTCAAGCGAGCTTATGTAGTATTTGACTACACTCTTTGATAGAATTATGTTTGGACCTCAAAGATCTGAGTGACAGTAATTTACTATCCTTTTAGTTTTTTTACAGTTGACTAGTTGAATTTGACTCTTGTTTGTTTACCAAACACACAATATTAATAAAATTCCAATGGTTTTTTATATCCTTTCAACAAATCTCTCTTTTCCAAAACATCTAATCCTCGTTCACTCATATGACCAAGATGCCAATGTCACAACTGATTCAGATCTTGTCGACTTTGGCTATTACTTCCTTATGATTCTACTACATCATCTCCAATAACAACACTCCCTTGGAGAACGTAAAGCCTCTTTTACAAAGTGCTTTTCAAACACACTATTTAGCTCTTTGTCACTTTGATCACATCATTGTTTTCATGATACTTGTAACCCCAAGAGTCTAGTTTTCTTAGAGATATTTGCTTCCTCTTTGACCCAGAAACATGCCAGCACGTCAAGATTACAACAACCGCATCAAACATTTTGATTTTGAAGTTTCCTATACCACCAACATGCAATGAATGATTATTCTCTAAATAAATAGTTCACTGCATTGGCGTGTAAGTATCAAATCATTTCTTAAACTAACACATGTGATACATAAAGCTAGTATCAAGTACCCTATATTTTTCCCCACAGTCTCAACTCACAAAAAACACATCTCATGTACCATCATTTTGACCATCATCAGAATCGTTCACACAATCTACTAAGTTTGCAGTATATTTTATTTGATTTCGCCTCTTACCTTTAAACTTTGGTCAGTCTCTCTTGTAATGACCCACTCACCGCATTCATAACAGTTTGATTTCTTGGTTCTTGATTTAAACCTTCGGGTTTTTTTTTAAAGAAATCGTCTTATTTCTAGATCTTCCCTTAGTCATAAGACCTTTCCATTTCGCTTGATTATCTGGCTAACTCCTATGATTTCATCGACTTTTTGACATCCTCTAGTGATAGCGTATCCTTACCATATATTATGGTATCCAAAAAGTTTTCATAGGGATTGGGTAACGATCTCAAGACAAAAAAGGCTTGATCATCATCCTTAATGATGATATCATGTTCTCCCAGTCCATAATAGTTTTTTAAAATTATCTAAGTGTTTAGTTATGGGGATACCTTCTTTCATTCTGAAATCATACAAACGTCTTTTCAAGTATAACCTGTTCACCACTTATTTATCTCAGTAAAGTTCTCCCTAATTCTTTCGTGCATAAGCAACAATCTTCTCACCACTAATCTCGCGAGTAACATTATCCTTTATACTCATTATAATCCATCATAAGCCCTTTTTTTAAGATCTTTCTTCTCCTCTTCTCATATCTTATTCTCCTCAACCTTCCATAACTTTTGTAATACTAATGCATATTTCAACTCAATCTTCTACAACGCAAAGCTGGACCCCCCCCCCATCAAATCTTTCGATTTTTTATTTTATTGATATAGACGTCATTGTAAACCCTAATTGCAAAATCTAATTTCATAACCCATGATTTGATACTAATTTGTTATGAATTATTATGCAATGTATCACAAATTTCTAAAAAATAGAACAAAATAAAGAACACAAAAGAAAAAAAACACAAGATTTTAACGTGGTTCGATAAATGTCTATGTCCACAGGTGCCGCCATAGAATAGTGTTTCGCTATAATAGAAAAAGTTACATGATTTGTAGATTACTTTTTCGTATACTCTTAGTTGTCTATTTATATGGAATAAATAGAACTTACCCCAATAGTGGATATAATAGACTCATATACAAAAGTATATAAACTATAGCAAAAAGTACGCTCTCAATGATACAAGACTGTACCAATTGACAAATTTTAACAATATACATTATTAACTTCTTCGACTCATCCTCAACATATCTCAAGAACACAAACCGTCTTTTTCCAAATTATGAAAACTTTGTTTTATTTTAGTTAAATTTTCTCTAAATATAGTGTTATACTCAAATTTTAATTTAAATGAAAATCAATACGAGTTAAGTTATAAACCTTGGGGGACCGTAACCTCATACTTATTTCTTCTTACAAAACAGTCCTAAAAATTTAGTTTTGATTGTGTGTTTGTGGATCTAATCCCTCACATTATCTGAAATAAACCTCGTATGTAATTATCTCAATGTACAGGTTTTATCAATTAGTTTGTTACTTAATATTTGATTAATTTTATTTGATTGATATTGGTGATAGTCAAATACATTGATAAAACATGTAGCTTCATATCCTAATAGAGAAATTCCAACAATCTCTAACTTAGGTCATCATATGGTATTCTTGCATCCACCAAACGTGCGTTGTTAAATTTTATTTCCACATAGATAAATTTTACAATCTTGTACATAACAATTAACGATATAAGACTAAAGTTATATCAATTACTTTAAAGACCGCAAATGGATGCATCAATCATTACAACATCAAAACAATCAACTACATGGATCTATTGTGTTGCATAACATAAAAATAATATAGAATGTCATATGACATATCTATTGTTAACTCGTTCTACTTAATTGAAGACAATAGATCACTTAAAATTTTATGAAATGTGCTGTGATGTATCCTAAAACAAAATTTTTTATCAAAACAATATAGTTTTACTTAAAATTTTAGCATATGCTTCTACAATACATCAAGATAAAATTTTAGCATATGCTTCACGATTAACATATTTTCAAGACAATAGATTAACATAAGTAGAAGCATATGCGATGGATCTATTGTGAAGCATATGCTAATCTAGTTCACAAAAATTCAAATTTAATAACACGAGATAAAAAACAAACAAAAAAAGATATAAATTATTAGAAAAAGAAAAAACTAAGATTTGTTAATAAAGCAATATACTGCATAAATAATTAGAAATTGATGAATTTAGTGGTTTTCATATAATGTGTTTTACTAAATTTTTTTTTTATTGGATTAGTAATACATAATTAAAGTTTAAGGATTCCCCGTGTATTATTTTCTTCTGTATATTAGAAATTTGGATATTAAAAAATTATTATTATATAACAAATATATATATTATTTATCATAATATTGGTGGGTGATAAAAACCGCATAAATTATTGTTCGGTTCTTTTGAATCGGTGATCAAACTTTTTAGAGTGTTCTGATAATAGATTTAACCAAATTATTTATATAATTTGTTTTATAAAACAATTGTCAAAAATAACAAAATAATCTAAAGAAACAACATGAAATCTAACGGTAGGAAATTCCTACAAAAAAATCCGAAATATTTCCTAAACCTACAGACATATCGTACACTTAATAATTTCTTTAGACAAAGATAAAATATATCAAATTTTTGTATCTCTACATTATAATCGTATATTTGAGTAAAATGCTTAAAAGTTTGTTACATGTTAAAACTATGTGTATGAAAGTTTTGAATGTCGTTTGACTTTTACTTTTACGTTCACGTCAGAATTAGTCTGTTATCGTATACATTTTATTGATCTACCATTAGAAGCATCCCCTTACTATATTTTTGCTGCCTATTGTTTTATACTTTTATTAATTCCTTTGGCTTACGCAAAAGAATATTCGGGACCTTTATTAGTCCGGTTATTTTGATTCCAATATTGATTTAAAATTATTTAAAATGTTTATAATTTTTTTAATATATAATTTATAATTATATGATAATAACTTTGGTAATTAAATAAACAATACAATGGAATAATTTCTTTCCAAGAAAGAATATTGGGAACTGTTATATCTCTCTTTTTGCTTGATAAATTCCACTCATAAAAATGATAGCTTCTCTTATGAAGGGTATCATGATTTATGTCCGACATCCAGACCCCTGAAGAAGATCAACAACGCCAATCACAAGAATCAATAACCTGTATTCAAAATTTTGAAAATGATCAAACAATGAAAACCTATGCAGATAAGCTTCGCGACACACCAATGACACGAGAATTTAAACAAACAAGTATGAAGCATAATATGGTTCATGTGTCCATCCAATTCAACAAAGAAATTAAAGACAGACTCATGGCTAACTCTAAGCATACTATTATCGGGAAATTCACTCAACGTATACCAAAGAGAGAAAAACTGAATGAATTCCTTCATACTTTCAAATTCAAAAGAGAGTATGATTACAATGTCTAGGATTCTAGACATATATTTCTAGAATTTGACTCGAAATAAGATTTATGTAAAATCTGGGTCAAAACAGTCTGGTTTATATGAGATACTACTATGAGGCTTTTTGAAATGGAATCCAAAATTTAACCCAAAATTTGAAAACTCTACGACTCCAATTTGGGTTAGGTTTGAGGATGTACCTGAGTTTCTCTTTAACGAGAATATGATTCAAATCCTGCCTAAAACAATTGGAGATCCTTTAACCATCAAAGTGCCTTCTAAAAATAAGACATTCCAAAATGCTTGTTTTACTTGAGTGGAAATTACATAACAAGAAAACTGTAACACCAAATCTGGGTTGGATTTGGAGAGAACAAGGGTTACTGGTTGAAAGTCAACTACAAGGATCTGTCGAAATATTGGAACAATTATTATCATCTGGGCCGTGACAAAAAAACCTGTAAAAAATCCAATACCAACATTAAGAGTTTAGTAAAGGAAAGTAATCAAGTCAAAGAAGATAATGATAAGGATCTCAACAAAGAGAAGATGAATACTAACAACAATATGATCAAGTCTATCATCGTTAAAAATCATAATGAGAATAATTAGTCTGCAAATAACTTTATTCACAAGAATCAAGATTCAAGATCTAGAAAATAGAATATAAATATTATTCCTAAGACACCAGAGGATGGAGAAATAATTAAAGCCATAAAGTCACTTGAAGTTGGATATGAAGCTTCTAATTCTCATGATTATGATAATACATTATGAGGATATATATCTCCAGTTCAAGGAAACATTGATAGTATGCCTACTACCCCTAGGATCAATAACAAAGAAACTGATACTGAATTCCAAGAAATCTTAAACAAGAAACTAAAAGAAGCTTGTGGAAGAAGGAAAAAAGTTACTAGTCTTGCAATTAAATCCTTAAAGTTTTCGGGATCTAACAAACATGCCTACCACTCTAAATCAAAATGATCAAGATTCTAAGTTAGAACATACGGGGAATCAGAAACAAATCTCCAGTCAAAAGACTAAAGGCTATTATTCAAAATGATCATATTAGTTTGATTGTTATCCAAGAACCTCTAATCAATGAAGAGAATATGCCTTCTACTGCTTCTAAATTTGCAAAATAAATTTGTTGTCATCATTACATTACCTGTAAGAACAAGCTGGCATATGTTCAATGGAAGCCTCCTGCTCCTGAAAGACTGAAGATAAATACAGATGTTTCCAGTCTCTCAAATGAAGACTCAAGTGGTGGCATCCTTGTAAGATATTTCTCCGGTGAAATTTTTTAGCTATGGAAATCTCTACGAAAACTTATCCTCGATTATGGCAGAAACTCGAGCCCTTCTTGATGGTTTGTTTCTCTGGATCATGGATTGGTAAAAGAGTGGTTCTCCATAAGCTTATTGTAAAGTTTTAAGTTGCTAATTCTTACATATCTTTATCACAGTCAAAGGAAAAGAATTATAGAATAAGATCTCATTCCACCAATACATTACATAAGCATGCACCTTTATGCCAAATATGCTTAAATATCGTCTTGTGGTAAGTGTAAGAGAAAAAGTCAATCAAAGCTAGGGGCCAGTAAATGTACTGATGAAAGTGCGAAACCGAATACTCCACAGCGGACTGATATCGATCATTTCTCAAAAGGAATATAAGTTAAAAGTATGATGAGGCTTCGATGGTTATAATATCAAAGAAAGTAAAATTTCTTGAGATACCTCCCTCTAGAAGAACACAAACTGAAATGTTAGTTTTTGTGTTAGTTTCTAGGAACCATAAAGTAAATTAAGCTGATATTTCAGCAAGTAATGCCTCTCAAGTTGCTGATGCCCAAAGGTTCCACAACAATATATGAAAAATGATAATAAAAATAAAACCCATCTCGGAAGTTCGAGAAATCCAACGCCAAATGGGCATAAATCTGGGGCTTCTGATACGCGAAGTCCTTTGGTGAAGGAATCCAACAATCAGGCTGCAACCATTTCCTTAAAAGAAGCTATATATTGAAAACACATGGCTGGCCGTCTTAAGAACTAAGGAGCAAATCTTCATAGCACAGGGCATTACGTTCAAACAACGTTGGAACTTCTTCTTCCAATATCACGATTAGAATAATCTAGTGTCAAAAGTACTAATTATGAAGATATGGCTCATTTAATGCAAATCTATAGCAGTACGTAAAGTTTTGCGAGTTTTGTGCCCGTGAATATGTAAGAGTCTTTGATACGGAAACCGTTGCGCTGGCATACAAACTCGTGGAGGTAGCATATATGAGGGTAGTTTATTCCTCACACAGCATTCCAAACAGGTATCAACATGAGTTACATAAGAATTTACCGATGACCAATAGAGATCCATCTTGCCATTGATGCACGTCGTAGATACTGTTCAAGTTTAAGTCGTCATCTTAATAAATTCAACTTTAGAATTTAACAAATCTTATGGTTTCAAGAAAATTTGGGCAATTGTAGATTAGAGAAGCTGTATTTTCAGGGTTAGAAAATTATAACTTTGGGGAGACGAGTGAAACGATTCTAGGGTTTTTCAATCTAGGCCGATTTCCCTACTCGCATGTAGACACTTAAGCCTTAGGCCCTGTTTTGTTTTGAATCCCATCTTGGGCTTCTTGTTGTTACTAAATGGTCTTTGAATTAAAAAAAATAGAAATAAACAATACAATTACATATTTTTATTAAATTAATGTCAAATATTGACGATAATAAGATTAATTGGATGTACAATTAAGCTATAAACAATATTTATTTAAAAATTGATAATAATAATAATAATAATAATAATTGATGAGTCCGGATTTATTCACCATTACTCACTGAGAAAACCAGACGGGGTCATTCGGACAATAAGTGTCCACAAAACTATCCGTACATGACAAAAGTATTAAAACACTAAACACCTTTTGAGTAAGATATGTGTTAATCTACTTAAAAACTAATGGGTCTTTAAACTCGACCCGGTTTCGCAACTTGACCCGAAAGCCCATGTGTCAATAATTAAGGGTATAAATACCCAACTACTTTCATTAATGAGGGTAATGAACATTTAATACAATGAGGTAGCTTAAATATCTCACTACAAAACACCCAAACATTTAATGCCTTTAAAAACTCTCCAAAACACTTGACAAAATTACCCTCGGTTTAAAATAAACCCCACCAAATTGGCGACCACGGTGGGAGGAGAAGGGGCCTGAATCTAGCATTCAAAACCAACAAGAAAAACTAGTTTGGATGAATCCGGATGAGCAAGCAATACCACCACCTTTGATAGAGGTGGTGGGAGAGAACGATGAGTACACGATCGAAGAATGAGACAAGCTGAAAGCGGAAATAGAAGCGTTGAGGGCCGCTAAAAAGGCAGATATGGGTTTAAACGAAAAGTGGAAAGTGTAAGCCATTCACCATACTGACAACCCAAAGGAGAATGACCCGTCAGCAAAGACTCACTTGAGTACAATAAAGACCCATGTCAGTTCCAACAAATCTCACCGGTCCAAGCCGGTGGAGAGCTCAGAATCTGAGTCCTCCAGTAGCTCCTCGAATGAGGATGGGCTTGAAGAGTCCTTGTCATCAAGAAGTGGTGAGGGAAGATCCGAGAAGAAACAAAAGTTAGTTAAAAAATATTCAAGAAATAAGGATATGCATGGGACATTAAAGCGGCATCTGGGAAAAGGGTCGTCTCACAACTACAACCATAGCCACATGCATGTGGATCAGCTGCTGATGGATCCATTTCCTTTCCATGATGAGCCAGGTATATTTGCAACACCTAATGAAGACACGATTTTCAGTCGTGGCCAGAATTGGAGGCAATCCCCATTGCCATCCAAGATACTGTCCGGAAACCTTCCCAAGAGGTTTGACAGTACTAAAATGGAGAAGTATGATGGGAGCAAAGATTTAGACAACAATCTGGAATAATTCAAAAAAATTATGATGAATTTTGATGATGATGAAAAACTTATTTGTAGAGCCTTCTCTCAATCTTTTACGGGAAGTGTTTTGAAATGGTACAACAGCTTACCACAAGGTTGTATCAGAAACTTTGACACGTTTTGGGTGGCCTTCCGGAGGAAGTTTGTAGGGTGTAAGGAGGTGAAGGGTAATGGAGATAATATCATCCATTGTGCCAAAGAGCCAAACGAATCATTGAAAGACTATATAAGTCGGTTCGTGAATATAAAGAATGGGTTACCTGATTGCTTTGAGCAGGTAGCAATAGCTTCTTTGAGACAAGGATTAAACCCTATGAATCTGGCCGATTCGGTAACCAGAAAAAAGACCATGACTTGGGGTGGTTTCCTAAACAAGGTGGGAAAGAAAATCAATGTAGATGAAACAAAAACGACTAGGGTATACATGCAAGTGAGATCTTCCCCAGCTGCACCAAACCAAAACCAGTCCAGATACAAGGCCAAAGAAGCCGGACAGGGGCCCAACAGGGCCAAACAGACTCAATCTCACCCAGCTCCAACCCAGAGCTAGCAGTTTAGAAATAAACGAGGACCTTGGGTCCAACCGGATCGGTTTACTGAATTGAAAGAAAATATGGCAACTATCTATGAAAAAACAAAAGATGAAGTACATTTGAGGAAGCCGACAACGCTTCAATCTTCTAGGGAAAGCCGTAAAACTTGTTTTTGCCAATATCATCATGATATTGTCCATAACACCGAAGATTGCATCAATTTGAAACAAGAGGTGAAAAATATGATTGAAAGGGGGAAGTTGGGAGCTTATGTCAAGAGAAGGAGTGGAAACAACCCTGACAATGCTCACTGGACTGGCCCAACGAACAATACAGGGACATCTGCTCCGGACGGGGCAATGGTAATATTTGAAAGATTTGATGTCGAATCAGAGTATTTAGATCCTGATCCGATCCGGAATAAAGTGGGGGTTATAACGGAACATACCAAGACAGTGTCTGGACTAATAAGCTTTTTTGAGTCACTTACTATATTCGAAGGAGACACTATGACAACACCAACTTCTTCTTCAAGAAAGAGGCATGTTCACACTCTAGCTACTCAGTTGGAGGGAGGATTGTCCTCCTATCAGTCCCAAATTCATTTTCCCTTCATTTTTTTGGATGCAGATGATCTAAGAGACATAGTTGGTCCTCATGAGGATGCTGTGGTAATAGGAGCATCAATTGGGGGCAACGATATCAGGAGAATTTTCATTGACACTGGCAGCTCAGCTAATATTCTCTTATTAAGTTCCTATAAACAGATGAAAAATTCCGGCAGTGATTCAGCGTTCGAACAGATCCATTGTGGGCTTCACATGGAGCTTTGCGGATGTGGTCTAAGAATTTAAAGAGAAGGTATTATTAGGCAAAGGCCCTTTCAAGAAGATGGTCAGAGTACTTTTCGTTGTGGTAGATTTACCCATATGTTATAATGCAATATTTGGGAGATCCTGGCTCTCCAGGATGCATGTTTTGGCTTCAACAGTTCATCAATGTTTAAAGTATGTAGTTCAAGGACATGTGGGAGTTGTCCAGAGTAGCCAAAACATAGCAAGATAATGTTATGCAACTGAACTTGCCCCTAAAATCCTGGGGGCAGTCCGGATAAATGAAGATTAGCAGTTAATTGGGCCCTCTGAGGGTGAGGGTGAAATTGATGACCCCAGAGAGACCCCTGGTGTTTTGATACCAATCAAGGAAGTTGAAAATCACTCTCTGGACTAAGGAAAGAATGTTAAAATTGGCTCCAAGATGGCACCGGAATTGAAGAAGAAAGTGTTGTCCTTTTTGGCAAACCACCAACATATTTTTTCTTGGTGCAATGCTGATGTGACCGGAGTACTTGCGAATGTTATATCACACCAACTATCCATCCGAAGAGATGTTGCATTTGTTGTGCAAAGAAGGTGATTTTTCTCTAAGGAGAAAGCTGATGTCATAGTTCAAGAAGTTGACCGAATTACCAAGATGGGACAAATAAAGGAATCTCAATATCCTTTATGGACAACCAACTTAGTGTTAGTAAAGAAGAAGAATGGGAAATGGTGTATGTGTATCGACTTTACTGACCTCAACAGGGCTTGCCTAATATATCTCTATCCATTCCCCCGGATAGATCAGTTGGTAGACTTCACATCTGGGAACAAGTTATTGTCCTTCATGGATTCCTTCTTCGGTTATAACCAGATACAGGTTGATCGGAAAGACCACGACCACTCTACTTTTGTTAAAGATAGGGGCCTCCATTGTTACAAGGTAATGCCTTTTGGGTTGAAAAATGCTGGGGCTACTTATCAGAGGTTGGTGAACAAATAATTTGCTGATCAGATTGGGAGAAATATGGAAGTATATATTGATGACGTGATGGTAAAAAGCTTGGAAGAAGAGTTGTACCTAGCTGATCTTCAAGAAACTTTTACCAACTTGGCAAAGGTTAATTTAAAATTGAATACAGAAAAATGCGTGTTTGTGGTGCAATCCGGAAATGTTTTGGGGTATGTGATAAGTGAGAAAGGAATACAGCCTGATCCGGACCAGTTTGATTCCTTGTTAAAGATGGATCTTCCTCGAAGTGTTAAAGAAGTACAAAGGTTGACAGGAAGGTTGGCTGCATTAAATTGTTTTATTTCAAGGTCTTCGAATAGGTGTGCCCCGTTTTTTCATACTTTAAAGGGTGCAAAAGACTTTAACTGGTCTCCACAGTGCGACCAGGCATTTAATGAAATAAAAAAGCATTTATCTTCCCCAAAACCCTTTTCAAACCTGTTGACGGAGATACACTCTACATATATTTAGCTGTGTCTAAATGTGCTATAAGTGCAGTACTGGTAAGAGAAGTGGACAATTATCCTCGTCCGGTGTACTATCAGCAAGAGTCTGATGGATGCTGAAAAGAGGCACCGGAAGCTTGAAAAATTGGCGCTAGCCTTGGTGATTGCTGCCAGAAAGATGAGGCCGTATTTTCAGTCTCATTTTATCATCGTCTGGACATCTTTTCCTTTGAAAAATGTTCTTCAGAAGGCAGACATATCAAGCAGGATGACCAAATGGTCAGTGGAATTGGGTGATTATAATATTGATTTTTCCCCACAAACTGCAATCAAAGCTCAATCTGTTGCCGATTTCCTGGTAGAGTTCCATTCAGACAGAAGTACTAAGCAAGCTGCATATGAGAAAGCTAAGAAAGTGTGGGTTATCCGGACAGATGGTGGATCAAGTACCATGGGTTGTGGTGCTCGGATATGTTTAACCTCTCTGTATGGCAATAAGTTATATCACGCTATATGTTTTGCGTTTAGGGCTTCTAACAATGAGTCTGAATATAAGGCTGCTATAGCTGGTTTAAAGCTAGCTTTTCTATGTGGGGCTAAAAGAGTCAGGTTGATGAGTGATTCTCAACTTCTTATCCATCGTTCCCAAGGTCAATCCGAGGCAAAAAAGGAGCAGTAGATCAAATACTTGTTTGTCCTTAAAGAAGTGGCAGCTAACTTCAAAAAAGTTAGCTATGAGCATATACCTAGATCGGAGAACACACTAGCAGACTCTTTGGCAACCATAGCATACTCTGAGTCCTACCCATGGATTAACGTGCAAGAATATCCATCCACACAACCCAATCAGAGCAAAGAAGATGAGGAAAGTTTAAGTATACAAGCGGTTCAACCCAAAGAGTGGAGATACCCCCTTCTTCAATACATCTCTGATGGAATTTTGCCTCCAGAGAAAGCTATGGCAAGGAAAGTGAAGCATAGGGCTCGGGGTTTCTTAATCATAAGAGATGTCCTTCATAAGAAGTTCGTTAGTAGACCTCTTCTTCGTTGTTTGGGGGTTGAAGAGTCCCAAATTGTGTTATCTGAACTACATGATGGAGAAGGATCAGCGCACTGTGGGCATAGGGCTTAAACCCAGAGGGTTTTGTTGGTCGGATACTATTGGCCATCCATAATGACAGATGCCAAGGACTTGGTGAAGAAGTGTGACCCATGCCAAAGATATGGTAATGAAATTCATATCCCAGTTGTTCCTTTGGAATCGATTTCTGAGCCTGTGCCTTTTGCTCGTTGGGGACTGGATTTAGTTGGGCTTCTACCAATGGCGTCTAGAGGGTGCAAGACTATTATTGTAGCCATTGATTATTTCTCAAAATGGATAGAAGCGGCCCCACTGGCAGGAACTACTTCAAAAGCTGTTATAAAATTTATCTTATCTAACATTTTTTGCAGATTTGGGGTTCCACAAAAGATAACAACATATAATGGGCCACAATTCGATAACAAGGATATGGAGAACTTTTGTGCTTCCCGCACATTCAGCATTGTTTTTCTTCTCTATTCCACCCACAAGCAAATGGTCAAGTTGAAGTGGCAAACAAGACCATCGTTTCTGGTTTAAAAAAGAATTTAGAAGGGGTTGTAGGAAAGTGGCCAAGTTATTTACAAGAATTATTATCGGCATACCGGACTACTCCTGGAGCTGCTACTCAAGAATCTCCTTTTTCCTTGGTATATGGAATGGATGAAATTGCTCCTATAGAGGAAAATCTTCCATCATACAGAGTCCACAATTATTCCGAACAGGCTAATGAAGTACCAATCAAAAGTCACTTAGACTTGATAAAAGAAAAAAAAGTTAAGGCTCATCTTAGAACCATCCATTACCAAGGCCTGATGAGGAGCAAATTTGCTTCCAAAATCAAAAGAAGGGATTTTTGATCAGCGGATAAAGTATTGAGAAAGGTTTTCTTGCATACTAATGTTAAAAACTCATGGCTTATTCCCTTCGGATGTTCATGCATCATTTATTTCTGGGGATCTTTGAGCTCAACACTTGAACTCTCCCCGGTTCGTTCTTCCTCATCGGTAGTATCATCAATTCCACTAGAATAGTTCTTCTTATCACCATCCACAATCGTATGGAATGGGATATCTTCATACTCAACATATTACCACAAGGTACCAAGCGTTCTCTTTGGAAACGTTTGGTGGAAAAGCAAAACCATATCAGCCTTAACTTCGGCATACCTTCTTTCTAAGGAATCTATCACTTCGTTGGTGTATGCATCGACGCGGGCCTGAATTTTCTGATCCTTCTCTCTCACTAAGTCTTCTTTCTCTTTGGTTACCTTGGAAACAACCTCTTCAAGGGAAGTCTTGTCGCCGGACAAGGTCAGGACGGTTTCATCTTTAGTCTTCACATCTCCCTTCAAGGTGGTGAGATCTTTTTCCAAACCAGAGCACTTAGTTTGGAGCTTTATGTTAGCATTCTTTGAAGCGACTACTTTGGTTGACAGATCTTCTTTGTCCTTCTTCAACTCTTCCAGTTCCTTCTTCAATGCCTCAATACTCTGATTGGCGTTGAGAATGTTAGTTGACAAAGTCTCCTTGTCGGTGTTGAGGGTATTGATGAGGGCAGACTGATTTTTTTACTTTCCTTTCCAAGTTGAGTACTTGCTATTGAAATTCACCATATTGGAGGAGCTTGGAGGAAGGTAAGGGCCAGGAAAGTCATCTTTCTCAAAAACATTGAAATATAAACCAATGTTTTGGAGGCCACTGATGTCTACTCTATCAATATCCCCTCCGGTACCTTCCCCGGATTGTAGATTGGTGGGAATATGCTCTGCTAAGATGGGGTCAGTTGGGTCTGCTGGAGGTAGAGGCTCCGAAGGGCGAAGGATTACTTCGTCCCCCAATGTGACGTTTTTCTTCTTAGCAGTTCTCTCATCACTACTTGCTCCCCTCTTTCGGTCTGTTTTAGGAGGGATTGGTGGATTTTATGATTCACTTGCCTCCTTAACAGTTTCATCTTCAACTACCTTGATCAAGGTAGCATAAATCCCTCCTTCATTATCCGGAATAGTCTCTTCTGTAGCACCCTGAACTACCTCTACTGCAGCCTTCTTTTTCTTGCCATTCCCTTTCATTTTACTAGGGGCTTTGGCTCTGGAAGGCAAGGCCAGTTTGCCATCCTTTTCCTCTGTTCTCTTAAGTATGACAGCAGGGGGAAGTGGTGTAGTCAATTACTTCCAGGTGAGATCTTTCCGGCCCGTGGTATTCCATAAGTGAGATCTCACCAAGTTGCCAGAACTACAACAGTTGTGGAAGGCGTTCCCCCAATGTTCAGCAGCCCAAGCATTTAGCTTGGCACATGTGGCCTGCCCTTCCTCCAAATAACCGGTGAACTCCTTCGGAAATATTGACATGAGAAAATGGGTGATTCAGGAGTGGAATTTTTTTGAAAATAAGAAAGAAAAAAGAAAAACAAAACTGAATACTTACTTGTGCTCTTCCACCTGTTGGTGAGCATGCTAGGGTTAACATTAGCCTTGATCTTTCTCCCATTCTCAAATGTCCCACTGATGAATAGGAACTAAGTCTTCCAGTTTTTCTCTGACTCCAATAAGTCATCCACCACTTTGAAGTTGTCTCCTATGTTATAGTGGTATAAAGGGATGTGATGGTTTTTGCACAGGCTGGCCACTGCGGCGAATTTCTCCATGGGGAGAGGAATGTCAGATAGCCTCAATGCCATTATACAGGAAAGGAGAGTATACCAAGCATTTGGACTTAGCTGGCTTGGACAAAGCTTGATCAAGTGAAAATACCTAACGATTTCTGGGTCCAAGGAGAATCTAATCCCCCAATTGAATAACTGAGTGTAATTGACAATCTCGTTGAGCTTGCAGTCCATCAGAGTTTCCGGTGTGACTCGTATCCTCACCCTCGCTGATTTTGAGATCCCATACTTAGTTCGAATCCGGCCTAGCTCAGCGGTGTGAGTATAGACATAGTTGATATTCTGCATGGCCAGCAGATACTTCACATTGACCTTCTGAAAGCAAGGTCCCACCATGCCCTCCAAGCACTCTGGTAGCTCCGGATGAGCCAGTCCCACCTTCACTTTGGCCTTTCCTTTTTTGTCAGAAGCAGCGTCATCAATTTTTCCAGAGGATTCCGTCTCGAAGGGGGCCTCTTTGATGCTATCTTCCGTAACTTATTCCATCATTGTAGAAGGTTTGTCAGTTGTTGAGGATGGAAGAGTGTCAGCTTATGGCTCAATGGTCTGTCCGGATGGCTGAGCACCAGTTTCTTCTAGAGATCTGGTGTCCGGTTGGAGCTCAACTCCGGGGACTTTGTTTGAGAAGTTATTTTAGTTGCCTCCAATCCAGAGGGCTTATCTCTTGGGGCTCTTATAGATATCTCCAATCCGGAGGCTTTATCTTTGGATGTTGACTTAGAACCCCCCCCCCCCCCCCCCCCCCCCCTCCCCCGTTTTGGAGGACTTTGGTTCTGAGCCAGTTGTTTTGCCTTTTACCAAGCGTGTTGTGCGGCGATTGTTTATTTTTTCTGGGTGTTTTTCGATGTCAGATCCCATAGCTATGAATGGAGAAGGTTTCCTAACACTTGATACCGTTTTCTCTTGAGCAGTAGAAGGTCGAGACTCCTAAACAGAGGAGCCTGATGGGATTGGTGAAAGGTTTGGCTTGAATAAACGTTTAGGTTTTGCACTTTTGGTAGAAGACTATCCTTGATGAGCCTTTAAAGATGGTTTATCGAACTTATCACTTGGAGAGACTGGAAGACCAGCAGCAATGCGTCTCTCTTGTTCGACTTTCTTCGCCTTCTTTAGTTCAGAAAGATTCAACCAACCGACTTTTACAAGAGCGTTTCTCGCTGTGAACATAAAACTATTCAAGAGAGATTTTTGAAAGAAAATGTTAAAGCTCTGAGAGAAGAAATTATAGAGTGATGAAGATGATAAAACACTAAAAGAAAGTAATTTATATATTAAGTAAGGGAGAAAGTTAGTGATACCTAGGAGAAGACGAAAAGATTCAAGTAATGATTGAAAACGGTGCTGACGTAAGAAGCATTAAATGAAGAGGTTAATTTTCAGGATTAGTGGAGCGCCGTTCTAGGGAGAAAACGACTCATAGGACATACCAAAATGCGACACGAGTCCCACGATCCAAAAAAACACTCTTAGAATTCTGAGAAGAAATGAGTCCGGATAAACCTCGAACCAAGTACATAAACGGGCCGGAAAATGTTGGTACTCACTAAATACGTTTTTTAGTCATACGAAAGATTTTTGAGAAAGCCTAAAAAAGGGGACTACTGATGAGTCTGGATTTATTCACCACTACTCACTGAGAAAACCAGACAGGGGAAATTCAGACAATAAGTGCCCACAGAACTATCTGGACAGGACAAAAGTATTAAAACAATAAACACCTTTTGACTAAGCTAGGTGCTAATCTACTTAAAAACTAATGGGTCTTTAAACTCGACCCGGTTTCGCAACTTGACCTGAATGCCCATGGGTCCATAATTAAGGGTATAAATACCCAACTACTTTCATTAATGAGGGTAATGAACATTTAATACAACCAGGTAGCTTAAATCTCTCACTACAAAACGCACAAACATTTAATACCTTTAAAAACTCCACAAAACACTTGATAAAATTACCCTCAGTTTAAAATAAACCCCACCAATAATAAATTAAATAAAAAAATAATCGAAATTACCGGTTTAGTTTCGTATCGGAAACTGATTTTATTTTTTTTACTCTAAATTAGTTTTGGTTTTTAGATTAGAACCCTAAAACAGATCGATAAAAATCGGTCGAGTTCATGTTGATCAAGTTCAGTCCGGTTTCCAATTTTTGGTAACTATGAACATGCCTACTTACACTATAAAGACCTAGTTCTCATGCTCAATGACGATTTATGTTGATCATACTCTTTCTTAAAACAATAATAGTTTGTCATTATGGAGGAATGGGTAGTGGTGGATGCTCCATGTGGCCCAGAATATTGTAGTGTGATAACTCAGACAAATAACATGATGTATGAAGTAAAAAACAAAATAGAAAACCAATATCAATAGTGTAATATGGGGTACGAAACAATAATAATCAAGAACAAAAGTAAACATGCGAAAATAAAACCAATACAATTAATTATTTACCTAGTTCAGTCGAATCGACCTACATATGGAGGAGAGAAAAACTCTCTAATTTAGTATATCGACAAAGTATTTTGACAAGAGATTCTCTCAATTGATTTACAAGAATATGCATTTCTCTTTACTTTACCCTCTTTTCAAATTTCTTCCAGAGTTTGTTTAAGACTACAACTACTTATTATTTTTGAACCGTCCTTATTTTGAATGCAGATTAGAGTATTTATAATGCTAGCTTTCTTGTGACTAATTCTTTCACAACCAATCAAGTACATCGTCTTAGACCTCTCGTCTTCGAGACCCTCGTGTAGAAGACCCTTCCTCATCTACAAGACCATGCCTCGTCTAGATGACTCTGCCTCGTCTAGAAGACCCTGCCTAGTCTATAAGATCCTTGCCCAAAAGTTCAAATGTAAAATTAACAATTCTCCATCTTGTCTTTATATAGACGGTGATGCCAACTTCCCACCAACCAATGTGCTGCTCTCTCCAACGAAGTTAATCAAGTCCAAGCAATGCTTGAACTTCGATATAGGTAATGATTTGGTGAATAACTGCTGAATTTTCTTCTGATGTTATTTTTACTATCATGGTTTATTTTTCTCACTCATGTCCTTAATAAAATGCAACCGGATATCAATGTGCTTTGTCCTTTCATGATACACCTAATGATTTTCCAAATGAATGAAACCATGGCTATCATAGTGTATCTTCACACATCCTTGACTAATTATAATTTCTCCAACCATACCCTTCAACCATATGTCTTCCTTGACCTCTTCAACAAGGGATATATATTCTTATTGAGTCATCGACAAAGCTATAAGCGACTATTGATCAGACCTTCCAAGTAAATGTTATTCTAAACAATGTAAAAACAAAACCCAATAAGGAATTTCTAATTGATATATTACCTGCATAGGTCATATCCACATAACCCTCTAAAGTATTTCTACATGGATTTGTTATAGTATAATTCAGACCATCCTTCAAGGACCCATTAATATATCTCAACACGCATTTTAAAGCTTGCCAATGCACTGGGCCCGAGATTGCCATAAACCGACTTACCATTCTAATTGCATAGGATAAAGTTGGTCTGCTACAAACCATACAATACATGATACTTCCAACCCCACTTGCATAAAGAGTACTTTTCATCTTATTTTTTCATCCACAAACTAAGGTTACTGTTTAACTGATAAGTTTGAATGATGACTTTGTAAAGTGTTTACTACTTTAGAATTTAAAACCGCTCTACCACTTTATTTAAGTAACTATGTTGAGATAAGAACAACTCACCTTTAATCCGGTCTCTCATGATATCCATTCTAAGTATCATCCTTGTATTACCTAGATCTTTCATCTCGAATTCACCATTTAAATTTATTATGAGCCTCTTAATCTCTTCCTTGTTAGAACTTGCTATAAAGATATCATCTACATAAATGAGGAGATAGATAATGACTTCTGCATCCCTCTTCATCATGTAGACACAACTGTCATAGTTACTTCTAACAAAACCAGTATTTATTAAGAAATCTTAAAC
The DNA here is from genome assembly GCA_036936605.1 of Limnanthes douglasii subsp. nivea. Taxonomy (NCBI): domain Eukaryota; kingdom Viridiplantae; phylum Streptophyta; class Magnoliopsida; order Brassicales; family Limnanthaceae; genus Limnanthes; species Limnanthes douglasii. Next base: position 66,409,440 of record JAUPFV010000005.1, read on the forward strand.
CTATGATACTAGTGCGTCAGACTCAGCTTCAACCCATGAACATATTTCTTTAATAAACATACTTTTGTGTCACCTATAACAAAAGCATCAGGTTGTTGCATGTAGATGATTTCATCTAAATTTTCATGTAAGAATGCGGTCTTCATATCCATATGTTCCAATTCAAGATCATACATATTTATAATTTTCATAACAATCCTTATAGAAAAATATTTTACCAGTACTAAAAATATCTCGTTCTAATTGATCCTTTTTACCAGAGTAAAACCCTTTACTGCAAGTCTCGCTTTATACCTTGGTACTTTGACCTTTGACATACCTGTTTTTTAAACACCCACTTGCTAACAACTACCTTTTTGTTTTAGGTAATGACACAAACTTCCAAACCTGGTTCTTCTCCAATGAAAGCATTTCCTCTTTCATTTCATTCAACCAGTCTTTCCTATTATTGCTTTCGAATGCATCTAGAAAGTTTTTTGGTTTTGAGTCTTGCAACTCTTCAGCGGCATTCAAAGCATAACAAATAAGGTCAGCATAACCATACCTCTTAAGTAGAGTAATAACTCTCATCTCCTTATCTCATGTTCGCTGATAATCCGGAGCAGTTATTTTTTGGCTTCCACTTCCCTTACTTTTTGCCTCGACCCATACCCATTTGTCAGCCTCTTCTATATCCTAGGCCTCCTCCTCTATTGTTAGTAAAACTGCATTGATCAATGTTTTACACATCTATATTTTTGTACAATATTTTTTCAACATCTTTCTTATCCTCAAACTTTTTCATCTTATCTTCAAAGGCTTTTAAAGAGCCTATGATTTCTTCCAAAGTCTTGGAGAAGATATCACCAAACTCTTCAACAGTCATGGCCACTGGCATGAATTTTGATAAAACCGATATACGCAATTTATCAATGACATAGTTGCTGTTAATATTTTCTCCAGAAGACCTTATCTTACCGGCTAGCATAGTCATCTTTTTGGTGTACTCATCAATGGACTCATTCTCATCCATGTCCATGATGTCTAGTTCTCTTCTTAACGCCTAATTTATGACTTTAACAACACGATCTGCTCTAACGTAATTCTATTTCAACGCACCATACACTCCTTTCGCGGTGTCTTTATCCAGAATTTGATATAGTGTCTTCTCATTCAACCCTTGGTAGAGAACAACAAGTGCAAGTTGCTCCGTTTGCGCGTTAACCGTTGACTCCACTTCTTCTTAAACTCCCTGGATGGGCATGAGAATTATCATCTGCATATCCCATACTTAGTAATTTGTATCAAACAGTTTCGAGTACTAGAAGGTCAGAGATTTCTCCCTCAGGTCAGATCTACCTCCAAGAACACTTGTTTGCATACTCCAAGTACCTCTTACCATACTGGCATAATTATCATCACGTCCAGGCGTATGCGGCATTGTTGCTCTGATACAATGTTAGAATATATCTCTCACCAACTAATGTGATATTGTCCATTTTGGGCGATTAGTCCCGCACGACTTTTCTCTTTGTTCACTCCCAAAAGGCCTCACATTAGTTGAGATATTTCATTCACTTATATTGTAAGTACTTTTTTAGTCTAAGCGGTGTTGGATAAATGACCAAGTTTACTCACTCTTAACATCTGGCTGCACTTTGGCTTTGGTGTTTTCTCAGTTAAGAAACATAGTTCGACTCATATCACATTGATCCTTATTTTTACCAAACATGTAATAAATGTATGGGTTTGGTGCTCGTTACATTTTGAGAAGTCATCTTCGCTCCGAGCTAACAGTGAATTAATTATCTCCTTCCTTTCTTGTTTTGTCCTTTTATAGTTTTTCGTGGATTTTTGGATTTTTAACTTCTTGATCTTTCTTTTGGCCATGTAGATAGTGTTTATTATTATTTTTAACTACGACACAAATGTCCTTTCAATAAAAAATAAGTACTTAGGCCATGTTTGCTTTTGAATATGGATTTCAATCTCCAATTTTAGTGATTGTAATACTATTCATGGAGATCGAGATCAAACACGATAAGAAAGAGAAGATGTACTCCAAAATGAGAAAGAAAGAAAAATCTTAGCTGCAGAGACAATAAAATTGGTATAAAAACAGAAAAGAAATATTCCGTTAAATATAAAAAAAAAGATATTTTACTGTTATGCCATCCTTATTTTAAAGTTGTGTAATTGTTACATTTTGGAAATATATAATTTAGTTTGTAATTACATTTAAATACTTAATAAAAGCATAATTTATAATTTAAATACTTAATAAAACTTAATTAATTATAATAAAAACTAAAACTTAAATTATAATATAACATAAACATAATCTAATTTATTATATTAGCTTAATTTATTTGTAGATCGTGTGAATCGTAATCATTTATAATAAAAGCTATTTTATAAGTTGTGTAGAGTAGACGAAGAAAAATACATAAATACTATTTTTTAAAATAAATTTTCGAAACTCTATTTTATAGATTTTTTTATGTTTTAGAATATATACTAACATGATAACCTATATAACCTATGGTTACGAAATAAATATTTATGAAAACAATTTCAATCTTTAGAATATTGATATTAATTTGTTTTAAATAAAAATTAAATAACTAAATTTAAAACATAAATTTACAATAAATACAAAAAATATTTATATTAATTATTATTATGAATTATTTATTTAGAATTAGCTAATGTCAAATTATAATGTAAAAATTAAAAGAGTGAGTTTTTTTAGAAAATGAGATGAATAATGAAAAAAAAATAGTGAGATTATTTTAATCAAATTGTGTATATTAAAAGTTTTTAAAATAGTAAATATGAGTTAGAAACTACAACACAGATCTATAAATTAATGAAGATTTTCGGGATTGTACCATGTCTCTGAAAAAACCTACTATTAAGAAAATGGGTCATGTTAAAAAAATCTCCTAATAAACTAATAGTATATATAGATAAAGCTCATACGAAAAGGGTTGTTTATTTAACACAACATTTTTTGTTGTATAAAAACATTAAAATTAAAGTAAAATGGTTCGTACAAATATCTAGAGCATACCCTGAGGTGATACATCGACTTTAAAAAAGTCAAAACTAAAAGAAAAGATCAAAAGGGCTACTCAAGCAACTAGATATATAAGTGCTAAATAGAAAATATCATAACCAAATGGTAGCTGGAACATCAGCGGATCCAGAAGATAAGTGACATGGAGTATCCCGAATCCAAATCCAATCTGGTACGCAAATGAGCAAGAGGAAGATGACTCCAAGATGCCAAACAGGCGCAGGCAAAGCAAGCGAAGAGACTAAGACCATTATGGTCACAAGGCTAGACAGCGACACAGAAGCAAGCCAAGACTTTGAACTAGAAAGAAAGATGGCCCGAACCGACAAATAATAACTTCAAAGAAGTCCACAACCATGGAAGGAAATAAACGAGACAGAGAAGGAGGGTGCCTGCAAATAAAGAATAATAATAAATAAATGGAAATAAAAGCAGTTACATAGGCCAGCAAATATTGGTGTCGTGGAATCTGAACCGAAGATCAGAGAAGATTCGGTGAGAAACGAGAGAGGCATTGGTCGGAGGGAAACAAAAAATTCTTCAGTTGCTTTCCTTCTAGACGTGATAAATAACCACGCCAAAGCAAGAGCGCCAAATGTGGCGGTTTCGAGAGTGAGAACAATTTGACGCCTCCTAGACCCAAGACTTCCAGCACGAAGCGGAAAAAGGGAAACCTAGTTTTAAACTAACAAATGTCCAAATACTCTGAGTGAAACTACAGTCAAAGAGAAGATGAACAATAGTTTCAGTAGCAGAGTTGCATAAAGTACAATCAAGTGGGGTATTGAATCCCCAACTGATAAACTTATCTCTGGTACAAAGTTTTCCGAGGATAGCGAGCCATAAGATAAAAGAATGACGAGGAATATTGAATTTATTCCATACTAACCCAGCCCACCCTACAACAGGAGCAGGCGTACGAATAGCGTTATTGGTATCCTTGATTGTGAAGTTGTTGCATCCAACTTTTGCAATCCAATAAGGAACATCATATGAGTTAATGTTGGAAGGAGGTAGGGTGAGGATGAGTTTATTGATCTCTAGAAGATTAGAACGACTTCTAGCTCTAGCCGATGTGATGTTTGGAGGCCAATTCCAATGACCATCGAGTATGATATCGGATACATTGAGGTTTTTCCCGAGCTGGGAATCCTTGATTGTATTGGCACCATAGTGCGAAGCTAGTGAGGTAGGTAGGATCCAAGGGTCATACCAAAAGGAAGTACTCAAACCATTTCCAATAGCCACCATGTACAAATTACTAGCCAACGGGCGAAGACGAAGAATTTTCCTCCAAATCCAAGAAGGGGATGAACCAATCGAAAGATCCCAAAAGTTATTATTTTTTATTTTTTCTATTTTTATCCACTCACACCGGATAGAGTGATTGTTATTACTAATAATATACCAGAGATGCTTAAGGACAACCGCCTGATTCCAGATTTTTAGATCCAAGATCCCAAGACCGCCCTCTTTTGTCGGAGAGGTGATTTTAGACAAGGCCACTTTGGCCCTATGGATTTTTATAACGGAACCGACCAAAGGAAACGACGAAGGTTCTGGGTCAGCTCTTTAATAATCCTAAAGGGAAAGATAAAGATGAAGGACCACTAAACTTGACCAACAAATAAGATAGATTTGATAAGTTGAAGTCTACCTGCATAAGATAGATGCTTCGAGGTCCAAGAATCGATCCTGACAGTAATTTTATAAAGAAGAGGGCGACATTCTGTATGAGTAAGACGACCTGTAAGAAGGGGAACTCCCGGATATTTAATTGGGAGAGAACCTTCTAAATAACCCATAATAGACAAGAGCTCAGTACGAATATGGTTATTGATATCCGATAGAAATATATGACTTTTAGAGGGGTTGACTTTTAGACCAGAAAGGGAGTAGAAATCATCCAGAGCCTCTTTGATAAAGACAAGAGAGTTGACATCACCATGACAAAAAATCATAAGATCGTCTACAAAGCAGAGATTTGTATTTTTGAGTTTGTGGCACTTCCAATGAAACCAAAAGTTTTTGTCATTACTCTTCTCATTAAGGATGTTGGAAAGAACTTGCATGACGAGTACAAAAAGAAAAGGGGAAAGTGGGTCCCCTTGCCTGAGACCCTTTCTACCTATGAAGTTACAGTAAGAGTCTCCATTAATATTGATGGAGTAAGAAGGGGAGGAGATGCACTTGATGATCCAAGTGATCATCTTTTCCGGGAAGTTCATTGCCACTAGAATGTCAAGAATGAGATGCCAACAGACATTATCGAAAGCTTTCATAAGATCAATTTTAAAGGCTACCTTTTACCTCTACAATTAGTATGATAGCCTCTTAGAAGTTCTTAAGAAAGAAGGATGTTGTTCGAGATGTTTCTACCCGAGATGAAAGCCGATTGTGAATTATCAATCAAATAGGAGAATGAATCCTTAATTCTATTAGCTAAGATTTTAGAGATTGTCTTATAAACAACATTACAAAGAGCAAGAAGTCTAAAATCTGCAGCGAGAGAAGAAGAATCCTTTTTGGAAATGAAAGCAATGGAAGCAGAGTTCCAAGAGAAATTGAGAATTCTGGTTTTGAAAAAACTCAAGGAGACCATTACAGATGTCGTGCCCAACAATATTCCAGGTGGATTTGAAGAAAGTGGAATTAAAACTATCAGGATGAGACGATTTATTGCTATCAATACTGAAAAGGACAAACTTAATCTCCTCGCTGGTGATCTCACGAATCATTGAGGCTTTGTCACTATCATTGACTTATTTAACACGACATTGTGAAAATCACTTTGTGCTTAGGCTTAGCAGTTTTATTACCCATTTAATTTAAAGACCGAAAAAGTAATGTTTAAATTATATGCGCGCACACGAATAAGTGTAAAATTCATCCGCTCAACATTCACAAATAAATAGATGCTCTGGTGCTGGTTACATTTGAGCAGTTAGCTTCTAATGTTGTCTTCATTCCTAGCTGACAGTGGATTAATTGTCTCCTTCCTTTCTTGCTTTGTCCTTTTATATTTATTTCGTGGATTTTTGGATAACTTCTGGATCTTTCTTTCGGCCTTCTACATAGTGTTCTTTACTATTTTTTTACTATTCCTAGCTGATAGTGTTTTGGCCTTTTACTATTTTTTACAGGGTAGAGCTACATATACTTGATCATAAAGATCTCTTAATAAACTAATATGATATATAGATAAGAGAATACGAACAGGGTTGTTAATTTAACACGACATTGCCAAAGTCACTCTATTATCAGGAGTTTTATTACACACACATTTAATTTAAAAACCGAGAAAGTAATATTTAGAATATGCGCACACACAGGAATAAGTTTAAAATTCATCAGCTCAACATTCACAAATAAAGCATACTGATCCTTGGCAACACCCAGCTGCATCACGACTTTAGAATATGCGCGACAACACCCAGCTTGTCTTTTTTGTTTTTATTGTCCTTCACACCAGGGAGACTCTCCACAGGGACTCTGGCCACGTCAGTGCGTTGCCCAATATCAGCTCTCAAACTACTAACATTAGCAGCAGCTAAAACCATAGGGAAAGCGGCAGAGGTTAAAAGACCAAGACCAAGACCAACAACTTTGGTGTATGAAACTTGCCTACTGGTACCAGCGGAAGAAGTATTCTAGTTATTCTTCGTGGTCACCCTTAGTTCTGTTTTACAGTATAAGGCAAAATCCTCGCAGTTATTGTTACAAAGATTATAAGGACCAAAACCGTTATTCTCGAGGAGATAATTAGCACGGTGAATGACTTTTTCAGGTGAGTCTGATACAGCACGGGAGCAAGTCCCTCCTCGAACTTGAGAAAGATACTCTCTTTTAGAGACACCATAGCGATAGAGATATAGCTTACCACCATCTAGGAAACTCTTGAGGCAAGAAATGACAACACCTTCGGAATGGAAATGGACGACCTTATCGTTACCAACATATATACCTACAAGACGCAGCATTTTAGTAAGCAAGTCTCTACTCTCGTAAAACTTGTTTATAATCAATTATCATGATTGAGGAGGCACAACTCACAAATCTCATTTTTAACACAATACTTATTTATTAGGGCTGTTATCACTCGTTTCTGTCCGGGTTTTGACTGAACAGGAATACACCTTTAAACTTATTGGTTGAGACCTAATTATTAACCTTTCGATTATAGTTTTCAGAACTGGACCGGACTGGACCGGACGGGAAGTTTTTGGTTCGGTCGGTTTGATTTGTTTCAAAAAAGAAAAATACAATTATAATTCGATTTTTGCAATTTTTTTACTTTAGATACATTATATAAAAATTGAAGTTTAAAAGTTAGAATTTTGACTATTTTTAATTGGTTTTTAGCTATATTTTTGACAAAATAATCTAAACAATAAAAACAACCTGGTCGAATTTGGATACGACTGGTTTACCAGTTTTATCCGTAGTATCGATTTGATTAATTCAATTTTAAACCGATTTTACCGGTTTATTGGTTTTAATCGATTCGTTCCGAATTTGTTTTATTAGTTCAACTTTCGGTTTTTAAAATAAAATAGCAAACTAAACCGTAAAAAATGAGACAGGATTCCTATCTATTCGGTTCTAAATATGTTCTGCGTCACGAGAACCATTAACAACGATACTTTTAATACGAATTTTAAACACCTCAATTCCTAACATAGTCTTGTTACCTCCATTATTTTAGTCTATATGTATATCTTCAATGGAGCCCCTAGACAATTTAAATTACAGAATTTCCGGTGCAAAAGTAAAAAAATACCAATAAATAGCTCCTATCAAAATATAATGTGTACATCTTATAATATCTATCAGAATTCCTAGATTAACAATATATACTTTGTACATCTTATTTCATCTGAGAAAACATAATAATATCTATCATACTAATGTCATCAATGCAACAATATGGCTGACTATAAATAAGGAAAATATCTAACACATCGATGGATACATAAATTTATTTATTTATAAAGAGATGAAAAGCAAAAAACCATGATGAGCATAAGTATAGGCAAGCCTCCAAGAATAGATATGATCTCCGGGATTAAGTGCTTAACTCGATATTTTGTTAGAGAGTTTTTTTAGAGGTGCCATTTTGTTTGTTCTTGATATTCTGGCAGATACGAATAGGAGAAATGAAATCCAAGAATAGATCAAGCTTCGTTTAAATACAAGAAGAGAATAGTTGATCAATTTTTTTCGTATTTAATTTCCAAACCTTTTACCTTTTTTCTTCTGAAGTTGTTGCGCAACATTATGTTCTTTGCTCTCATATCTTCATAAAAAAAAGGACTTAAGTCCTCTGTAGGAAACTTTCTAATATCCACACACTATTAATTGTTTATTTGAGAGTGCATTTAGTAAACTCTAGGTATTGCAAATAGGCCGTATCTGTTTATTTGAGAGTGGATTTATTAAACTCTTGGTGCAAATAGGCAGTATTTGTTAGAATGTGAAAGACCAACCTGTCGAGGGAATAAAATTCAATGGAATAAAATTCAATGTACTAAACTGGATATGAAATAACTAATTCATATAGCCTAATTCATATAACGTTAAAATAACTAATTCTTATAAAAGAATGTGAAAGACTTTTGATAGCTTTTATTGACGTAATAGTAATCGATAACGTTTAAATAACTGATTCATATAATGTATAAAAATTACATCAATTCCAACAAGTCTCTCTCTTAAACTGGATATGCCTCGAAAGCAACCAGTTTAAATGACTAGTGCTTGCCCTCCAATTGAAATTCGCCACTTAACAACCGTCTCGAGCTTCACCGCTTTTGCCATCATTTCTGAAACTTGTTCTTCTGTTCCACAATAAACCAGCTTCGCAACTTCTTGATTTGTAAGATCTCATAGATAATGATACCTTACATCGATATGTTTTTTGCGTCTATGCATCACTAGATTATTCGGGAGTTTAATTGAAGAAATGTTGTCACAATAGATTTCCAGACACTCAGATTGTTTATATGCGATTTGTTCAATAATTTTCTTGAGCCACGCACAATGACAAACACAAGATGTTGCAGTTATGTACTCTGCTTCGGTTGTAGACAAAGTAATTACCTCTTGTTTTCTTGAGCTCCAACATATTGCAACTATTGAACATAAAAACATAACCTGAAGTGCTTTTTTTTATCATCGAGATCACCAACATAATCACTATCCGTGTATGCTTTCACCTTCATCTCCAAGAATCTCTGATAGAAAATGTCAAACTCTATTGTACCTTTTAAGTATCGCAGAACTCTTTTAGCTGCGTGCATATGTCCTTCCATTGGTTTGACATGAACCAAGAAATTAAGAAACCACATACACCATGTCACGTATTGTAACTGTGAGATACATAAGACAACCCACTAACTGCTTGTATAGAGTAGCATCGACTAGTTTTCTAGCTAATTAATTTAAGAGTTTAGGACCTCAGACACTGAGATTTTTTTATTGAATTACGATAAGGATATGAAATTTCAAAGACATAATTTAATAGTATGAAGGTTATTTATGATATTTTTATAGTTATAAGTAGACATTTTGATTATTTATAAAGGTAAATGGTTGCAATGTAATTTTCCCACTTAAATAACTGAATCAATTGTAGAAGTCTAATACTTCTATAAATAAAGAGGTGGGACGATGAATAAATGATGATTCTTGGGATAGTGTAAAACTAATTTTTAAGGATACATTCTCTCTCTAAAGTTTAGTTCTAAATTTTAAATTCTCTCTCAAGAAATATAGTTCTAACTCTACAAATTAGTGACCACAATGTGAGAGACTGTCAATTGGTACCTTGATTTCACATAAAAATTAGAAATTATTTAACTTTTAGTCAGTAATATCGTTCTTGATTGATATGGAACCAGGGAATAAAGTATATCCAACAGTTCAAAAATTTATTGAAACTTTGAGATCTGATTTTAGAACGGAAGAAAGTAAAGAAGATGATTAGATTTTGGTACAACAAGGTCATTCTGACATTGAAGATCAAACGAATCAATTGTTGGATTAAATAACGGCGTTGAATGATAAACATGTTCAAAGAGAACATGAAATTCGGTCAGGTACGCTAAGATCTGAAGTACGACAGGTTGAGGAGAAAAATGAAATAGGAAATCAATCTGATCGAAAGAAAGTGCATTTCAATTGTGATAAAGAACACTGAACTTCACGAAAAGAAAAGAAAGATAAATATAGGTATATTACATCTAGTGATTTTGAATTTGATAGCTTGGAATCTGATGGAGGATTGTTTAAGAAAATAAAGTACCGGGGTTCTTCGAGAGGAGAAAGTGAACCTCGTCATATGAGGGATATAATATGGTATGAAGGAAATATGTCTAACCAATTCACAGGTGTAGCAGATTAGAACTTGTATGCGATTGTGGAGACAAGATGTGATGAACATTATGTACAAGGAGTGGATTGGAGAAATTCTCCTTTAACTGCTGAGATTAGGTTCATTTCTCTTCTGAAGCGTTTTGACATCTTCAAGGTCGAAACGTTTGATGGGAGTCAAGACCCTGATGATCACATCAAAAAATTTAAAAATATGATGAACTTCGAAAATGATGACAGGCTGGTATGCAGAGCATTTTCTCAAACTTTAAAGGGAACTGCATTGAAGTGGTATAATTGAATTCTGAGGCGATCTATTGCCAATTTCATAGAATTTTATATAGCTTTCCGACGATACTTCACGGGAAGCAAAAAATGCAAACTAATTGGGATATGATAATACAATGTAAGAAGATTGTGGGTGAAAAACTGAACCATTATACAAAGCATTTTGTGTTGACAAAAGTGGGATCGGATGATTGTGAATAGTTGGTTGCTGTAGCTACTTTTATACAAGGATTGTTACCAGGGGATTTGGAAAAAGAGACAACAAAAAAGAGAACATTAACTTTTTGAACTTTAATGGCTCAAGTAGAAGATCAAATTAAAGTCAAGAAGTCCACAAGAGTTCGAGGGGATCTAACTCTGTACAGAAACATTTAAGGCTAGGAACTTTTAATGATAAATATCAGGTACCTTCTCGTCCGAGGACAAATAAAAATCTACCTCCTCGAATATGAGGGGTTTCTTTTCAAACAACAAAAAATAATCAGCATTACAGGCCAAGGCCTAACCAGTGGACAAAGCCAGAGTATTATGTTGATTTCAATGAGAATATTGTTGCTATTTCCGAAAAGTCTAAAGGTCATGTAAGCTTTAAAAAGCCAACCCCGATAAACAGACCAAGAGAAGAGCGCAATAACATATTTTGTAAGTATCATAATGATATTGGACACAAAACTGAAAATTTTATAGCGTTGAAAAAGGAGTTACAAGTTCTAATATAAAATGGAAAATTAACAGCCTTTGTTAAAGGGCAAAACAGTGGATCGAAAACTCAAAGTCATCAACACAGCAAGCTGTTAATCCAAATTTGAAGCAAGAAAGTGCATTGATTATTTTATATTCAAAATATGATGAGTTTTATGCAGCCTCAGAATATTTGGACACTAATCCAGATCGATTAATTTTACTAGATTTTGATGAACCAATGGACCGGGGACAATTTCGAAGTTTGTGTGAATATTTTGAATCTTTAGCAATCTTTAGAGAAGATTATATGTCTGGTAATACTAATAGTTCCAAGAAAAGTCACATTGTTAGTTTAGAAACTCAATTAGAATGAATGATGTTTACTCACTTATATGGCAAGCACGATACTTCTTTTATATTTTCTATGGGATGATTTGAAGGGACTAGCTGGACCTCACGATGACTTAATGGTTATAGGGGCATATATATCTTGAATTGAAATTCAATGTGTTTTGATAGATACAGGAAGTTCTGCAGATGTGTTATTCAAGTCAACGTATAATTAGGTTTACAGGGGTAACAACTCATGTAATTGGTGAATTCGAAGGTGAAGTGTGTTTGGGAAAAGGTCCTTTTAAAAAAAAGTTCAAGTTGATGGTGGTTGATGATGAGTCCGAATTCAGCATGCTCCCTGGACACGGACAGATCAGTCCAAGGCCTCCAGACCGGACAGATCGGACAGATCACATGGACCAGACAGATCACTTTGAACACTATAACCATAGGACTGTTCGAACTATGACAAAAGTACTAAAAAACCTAAACACTTCTTGACTAAGCTACTTGCTCTCCTGTTTAGAGCTCATGGGTCTTTGAACATGACCCGGGTCCATTAAACATGACCGAAAGCCCATAAGGGCCCAAACATCAGGGTATAAATACCTAACCACCTGCATTAACTACAGGTAATGAAAATTAACTGCTACCAAGATGCTTAATTATCTCTATACTCTCTACTTTAAACACTTAACACCCACATACTTCCTTAAAACACCAACTGAAATTACTAGCCTACCCTCAGGCGATTATTATCCACACCAAATTGGCGACCACAGTGGGAGGAGAAGGTGCCTGAATCAAGCATTCAAAACCAGCTAAGAAAATCTGTCCGAATGAATCCGGACAATCCAGAGCTACCACCACCTTTGCTCGAAGTGGTGGAAGAGAACGATGAATACACTGTCGAAGAGCGTGATAGGCTAAAGTGTGAAATAGAAGCTCTGAGGGCTGAAAAGGCCAAGATGGGCGTGAAAGAAAAATCTAAAGCATCGGTTGCTCATCACACCGACAACCCCAGAGAGCATGCGTCTTCAAAAACTCATGTGAGCACCAAAAAGACTCATGCCAGTTCTAAAAAGTCTCACCGGTCCAAGCCTGTGGAGAGTTCTGACTCGAGCTCAGAATCTTCTGATAACTATTCGGATAGTGAGGGAGTTGAAAATTCCTTGTCCTCTAGCAGCGATGAGGGTCGAACTAGAAAAAAGTAAAAGCAAATTAAAAAATATTCAAGAAAAAGAGATAGACATGGAAGAATGAAGAAGCATATTGGCAAGGGGTCATCTCATAACCGGAGGCATGTGGACAAGATGCTGATGGATCCCTTTGCCTTCCACGATGAACCAGGTATCTTTGCAATTCCCAATGAGGATACTGTGTTCAGTCGTGGAAGGAATTTGAGGCAATCTCCATTGTCTTCTAAAATTCTGTCCGGAAACCTCCCCAAGAGGTTTGGCAGCACCAAAATAGAGAAGTACGATGGCAGTACTGATCCGGAAAACCATCTGGAGCAATTTAAAAACTTCATGATGAACTTTGACGATGATGATAAACTACTTTGTAGGGCATTCTCCCAATCCTTTACGAGGAGTGCTCTGAAATGGTACAACAGCCTGCCTCAGGGTTGTATTAAAGATTTCGATACGTTTTGGGTGGCCTTTCGAAGGCAGTTCGTAGGGAGTAAGGAGCTGAAGGGCAACAGAGACACAATAATCCATTGTGACCAGGAACCAAATGAATCCTTGAAATAATATATAAGTCGTTTTATGAACACCAAGAATGGGTTGGCTGATTGCTTCGAACAAGTGGCAATAGCATCCCTAAGGCAAGGTTTGAATCCAGGCAATCTAGCTGATTCAGTAACCAGAAAGAAGGCCATGACCTGGGGAGGGTTGCTGAATCAGGTTGGCAAACAAATAAACGTCGATGAAACAAAGAAAACTAGGGTGCACAGGCATGTGAGGTCTACCCCGGTGACCCCAAATCCCAATCATAATCAGTCCGGGAACAAAGCAAGAGAAACCAGAAAGGGGCATGGTAGAGCAAAAGCTCAGTCTCAGCCAGCTGCTCCTGCTCAAAGTCAACAATCCAGAAACAAGAGAGGGCCATGGGTCCAACCGGAGTGGTTCGCAGAGTTAAAAGAAAGCGTGGCCACTATCTTTGATAAAACAAAGGATGAGGTGCATTACCGGAGACCGACAACACCGCAGTCTCCCAGAGAGCATCGCAACAACTCTTTTTGCCAATATCACAATGATATTGGTCATACCACTGATGATTGCATAGCATTGAAACAAGAAGTTCAGAACTTGATTGAAAGGGGAAAGCTGGGGGCCTATGTGAAAAGAAGAGGGGGTAACAGGCCCGATAACACTCACCGGGTTGGTCCAAGTAATGCTGCTCCGGAGGGAGCCATGGTTATAGTTGAAAGGTTTGCCGTAGAATCTGAGTACTTGGATCCCGATCCAACTCGGAACAGAGTGGGTGCTATAGAGGAATGTTCTAGGTCGGTCTCCGGGGTCATTAAGTTTTTCGAGTCGCTTACAATTTTCAGAGGGGACACTATGACAGCTCCTACTGCTTCTTCGAGGAAGAGGCATGTTCATACTTTGGCCTCCCAGCTAGAAGGAGGCATTACATCTTATCAGTCACCAAACTCATTTCCCTTCATTGTGTTTGATGAAGATGATTTAAGAAACATTGCTGGCCCTCATGAGGATGCTGTTGTCATAGGAGAATCTATAGGGGGCAATGACAAAAGACGAATCTTGGTGGATACTGGAAGCTCAGCCAATATCCTTTTCCTAACCACTTACAACAAAATGAAAAAATCCAGCTGTAATTCAGAATTCAGACAGGTCAATCGTGGGCTTCACAGGCAGCTCAGCAGATGTGATCGGGGAGTTCGAAGAAGAGGTGTTATTGGGCAAAGGCCCTTTCAAGAAAATGGTCAGAATACTCTTTATTGTGGTGGATTGTCCCACTTGCTATAATGCTATTCTAGGGAGGTCTTGGCTCTCTAGGATGCATGTAGTGGCTTCAACAGTCCACCAATGCTTGAAGTATGCTGTTCAGGGGCAGGTAGGAGTTGTCCGGAGCAGCCAAAAGATTGCAAGAGAATGTTACGCCACTTCCTTGGCTCCTCGAACGTTGGGAGCAGTCCGTATTGATGAACAATAGCAGTTTGAGGGCCTTTCTGGGGGTGAGGGTGAAATTGATGACCCCAGATAGACCCCCGGAGTGTTGATACCAGTTGAAGAGGTAGAAACGCACTTGTTGGAAGATGGAAAAAGTGTCAAGATAGGGTCTAAAATGCCACCTGTTTTGAAAGATCAAATGTTAAAGTTTTTGAAGAACCATCAGCATGTCTTTGCTTGGTGCAATGCTGATGTTACTGGAGTTCCATCAGAAGTAATATCACACCGCCTATCCGTCCGGAGAGATGTAGCTCCAGTGGTTCAAAAAAGAAGAGCTTTTTCCAAAGAAGAGGCTGATGCCATTATGCAAGAGGTTGATAGGCTCACAAAGATGGGGCACATCAAGGAGTCTCAATATCCTTTGTGGACTGCCAATCCTGTCTTGGTGAAAAAGAAGAATGGCAAGTGGCGAATGTGCATTGACTTCACAGACCTCAATAGAGTTTGCCCAAAAGACTTGTATCCGGTCCCCCGGATTGATCAGTTAGTAGACTCTACCTCTGGGAACAAGCTGCTTTCCTTTATGGATGCTTTCTCCAGATATAATCAGATTCAAGTAGATCCAAGGGATCAAGAGCATACCACATTTGTCACAGACAGGGGGCTTCATTGCTACAAGGTGATGCCATTTGGTTTGAAAAATGCTGGGGCTACTTATCAGAGATTAGTCAACAAGGCATTTGCTGATCAAATTGGAAGAAATATGGAAGTGTACATTGATGACATGATGGTGAAGAGCGCACATGAGCAATTTCACTTGTCCGATCTCTAAGAAACTTTTGCCAACTTGGTAAAAGTGAATTTGAAGTTAAACCCTGAAAAGTATGTGTTCGGAGTGCAGTCCGGGAAGTTTCTGGGCTATATCATAAGTGAGCATGGAATACGGCCCGATCCGGACCAGCTGAATGCTCTTTTCCAGATGGAACCTCCTCGAAACATTAAAGAAGTACAGCGGTTAACGGGGAGGTTAGCTGCCTTAAACAGATTTATCTCAAGGTCTTCGGACAGGTGTGCTCCTTTCTTTCAAACTTTGAAGGGTGCATGGGGCTTTGATTGGACCCCACAGTGCGATGAGGCTTTCAATGAGATCAAGAAACACATGTCCTCCCCCAAAAATTTGTTCAAGCCAGTCGATGGGGAGACTCTCTTTGTATATTTGGCAGTTTCAAGTTGTGCCATCAGTGCTGTGCTGGTAAGAGAGGTCGATAGTCATCCCCATCCAGTGTACTACATCAGCAAAAGCTTGATAGATGCAGAGAAGCGTTACTTAAAACTTGAAAAATTGGCATTAGCCCTGGTGATAGCTGCAAGGAAGATGAGGCCTTATTTCCAGGCTCATCCTATCATCGTCCGGACCTCTTTTCCCCTAAAGAATGTCCTTCAAAAAGCAGACATTTCGAGCAGAATGACTAAGTGGTCAGTAGAGTTGGGGGAGTTTGATTTAGACTTTGCTCCCTGAACAGCAGTCAAAGCCCAAGCTGTGGCTGATTTTCTGGTCGAATTCCACTCCGACAGGGATTCGGAGCAAGCTACTGATATAAAAGATAAAAAAGTATGGGTCGTCCGAACAGATGGTGGATCTAGCACAATGGGATGTGGAGCAGGAGTATGTTTAACTTCCCCGTACGGAGATAAGATGTACCAGGCTATTTGTTTTGCTTTCAGGGCATCTAATAACGAATCCGAATACGAAGCAGCTATAACTGGGTTAAAGTTAGCCCACATTTGTGGGGCCAAAAGGCTGAAGCTGTTAAGTGACTCCCAACTACTTATCCACCATTCCCAAGGCCAATCTGAGGCTAAGAAGGAGCAACTTGTGAAGTATTTACTCCTCCTCACAAAATAAGCGCTCAAGTTTAAAAGTGTTGTCTATGAACACATTCCCCGGGCATAAAATGAGCTAGCAGACTCACTAGCAACCGTAGCCTATATGGAGTCATACCCATGGATCCATGTGCTTGAAAGCCCCTCCATCCAACTTTGTAAGGGTAAGGAAGAGGAAATTTTTGAAATACAAGTGAAACAACCTCAAGACTGGAGGTTTCCTCTCATACAATATCTCTCCGATGGTGTTGTGCCTCCGGATAAGTCACTAGCCAGAACATTGAAACACAAGGCTCGTGGTTTCATCATATTGAGAGAAGTGTTATACAAGAAATCTTCCAGTAAACCTCTCCTGCGCTGTTTGGGGGATGAAGAATCACAAATGGTCCTCTCCGAATTGCATGATGGTGAGGGATCAGCCCATTGTGGGTTTAGAGCTTTAACAAGAAGAGTTTTACTCTCCGGTTACTATTGGCCATTAATCATGAAAGATGCTAAGGAATTGGTGAGGAGGTGTGACCCATGCCAGAGGTACGACAATGAAATTCATGTACCAGCCATTCCTTTAGAATCAATTTCTGAGCCAATTCCTTTTGCTCGATGGGGATTGGATCTAGTGGGGCCTCTCCCTGTGGCGTCCGGAGGGTGCAAAACTATAATTGTGGCCATTGACTACTTCTCGAAGTGGGTAGAAGCAGCACCTCTAGCATGGACAACATCAAAAGCTGTTATAAAATTCAATATATCCAACATATGTTGCAGATTTGGTGTCCCAAAGAAAATAACAACAGACAATGGGCCACAGTTCGACAATAGAGAAATGGAGAGCTTCTGTGCCTCAAGGGGTATACAGCATTGTTTTTC
Source organism: Limnanthes douglasii subsp. nivea (assembly GCA_036936605.1). Lineage (NCBI taxonomy): Eukaryota > Viridiplantae > Streptophyta > Magnoliopsida > Brassicales > Limnanthaceae > Limnanthes > Limnanthes douglasii. Next base: position 66,427,062 of record JAUPFV010000005.1, read on the forward strand.
TTCACCTTTCCACCCACAAGAAAATGGGCAGGTTGAAGTGACTAATAGAACTATACTATCCGGTTTAAAGAAGAATTTGGAAGGGGCTTCTAGGAAGTGGCCTAGTTATTTACAAGAGGTCTTGTGGGCCTACCGGACAACACCTGGGGCTGCAACACAAGAATCACCTTTTGCCTTGGTCTATGGGATGGATGCAGTAGCTCCCATAGAAGCAACTCTCCCCTCTTTTCGTGTTCATAACTTCTCCGAACATGCTAATGAGATGGCAATCAGAGGTCAACTTGATTTGATAGAAGAAAGACGAGTTAAAGCTCACCTTAGAGTTGTACACTATCAAGGTTTGATGAGGAGCAGGTTTGCTTCCAAAGTTAAAAGAAAAGATTTCCAACCAGGGGACAAAGTATTAAGGAAGGTCTTCTTACACACTAAAGAAAAGCTCTTCGGGAAGCTGGCCCCAACTTGGGAGGGTCCGTATATGGTTGTTGAAAGAATTAAGCCTGGAACTTATTGGTTGGAAGACAAAGATGGCAGAGTTTTAACCCATCCTTGGAATATTGAGCATCTCCGGATGTACTTGGACTAGCACTTGTGTAAATATTTACTTGTTTAAACATCCATGTAAATATTTGGAGGCATACTCTTTCCTCCCCGGTGGCACGGAGAGGTTTTAATGAGGTGTCCGGGCTGTTTAAATAAAATTCAATACCTTCTTAAAAATTTTCTAAGTGTTTTTTAAAGTTTTGTCCCTTGTCATACTATCCGGGCTGAAATATCTAAGGGCTATTTAAACTCTAGCCGGAGAATTTAAATACTCTCACAATGCAACAACTAAAGTCTACTTAAACTCTGGCTATCAAAATTAAAATGAACAATGAAAGAAGATGATAGTTGCACAAAATAGAGATATTCATTGAATGAAATAACTTAAACTTGCCTTGGCCTTCCAAGGACTTTTAAATAGTCAAGATACAACACAAAAAACCTGTCCGGTCGAGCACCGGACACCATTACAAAAAAGAGTGCCTTGGCCTTCCAAGGACTTTAGTCTGAATAAAAAATAAACAAGGTAAATCATAAGTTAAGGTTGAGCCTTTGAAGATGGCTCACCTTCATACACCTTCTTGCCTTTGGGATCGTCTTTCTCTTCATCTGGGCTCTCCCCGGTATGCTCTTCATCATCGGATGAGGACGCACTGGAGACTCCATCCTGATCCTCATCGGCCATTGTATGATATGGAAGGTCATCATCGTCTACATAACGCCACAAGTCCCCTAGGTTCCTCTTCGGATATTTTTCATGAAAAAGTAGAACCATGTCGGACCTCACTTTCTCAATCAATAGCTCTTCACTTTTAATCATCTGGTTGGCATAAGCATTGATCTTGGCTTGGATCGTAGCCTCTTGATCCCTTAACAACGTATTTTCCTCTTCGGCAGCCTTGGACGCTGCATTCTCAAGGGAAATCTTATCAGTAGTTAGGTTGGTGATGATCTTGTCCTTTGCCTTGGTCTCTTCTTTTGAGGCAGTAAGGTCTTTCTCCACACCGGACAGCTTCTCCCGGAGGCCTCTGATGGTTTCCTCTAGAGTAGCAACTTTTATGTTGCTTTCCTCCTGATTCTTCTTCAACTCCTCATTTGCTTCCTTTAGCATGTCAGCATTGGCAGTAGCAGTGCAAAGGTCTTCAGACAGCTTTTCCTTCTCAGACTTAAGGTCTTTGATGGTGTCTGCTTGACCCCGAACTTGTCTCTCCAGTGTAAGTACCGGCTGCACATTGCTTAGCAAGGAGTGGGCTATGGTGTCCTTTTTATTAGAGACAATGAAAGTCCTACCATTGAAGTTGACGGTGTTAGAGCTGCTCGGAGGAATGTAAGGCCCTGCAAAGTCGTCTCTGGGAGGTTAAGGAAGTATTCGCCAAGTTCACCAAGACCGGTGATGTCTACTTCATCAATGTTAAGCTCTCCTCCCTCAACTTCATCAGTATGAAAGTCCCTTGGGATCTCTTCAGCATGTGTAGGGTCAGAAGGGTCAGCCTGGATAGAAGGGTCAGCCTGGATAGAAGGCTCCGGATCCCGGAGAGCAAGCTCATCTCCCTTAGAAGTCTTTTTCTTCTTGGCTGCCCGGTCTGCCCCTTCACTCCCCTGCTTGCGATTCCTCTTGGAAGCCCTTGGAGGTTTTGGGAGGTCTGCTTCCTGCCTTTCGGTCTCTTGCTCCACTACCTGCAAAAGAGCAGCATCGATTTGGCTCTGAGCCGGCCCCTCCGGGTCTGTTGGAGCATGCTTCTCAGCATCAGCAGGATTAGCATCGCTCGCCACCTTCTTGCCTTTCTTCTTGCCCTTCATTTTTCTTGGGGCTTTGGTCCGGCCTGGCAGGAAGAGTGTCCCATCTGCTTCATGGCTCCTCTTAAGCACCGTGTCCGGAGAAGGCTGGGTGGTGAGCTCCTCCCAAGTTAAATCTCTCCGACCTGTGGTGTTCCACAGGTGAGACCTTGCTAGATTTCCACTAGTGAAAGCATTGTGGAATCTGTTCCCCCAGTTCTCTGCGGCCCAGGCATTGATTTTGCCACAAGTGACCTGTCCGGCATTCAAGTAATCACCGAACTCTTTAGGCAGTTCTGTTAAGACAAAAGAAAGACCAATTAATTTAAATCAACTATGAGAAGGAAGAAGTAGACAAAGATTTAAAGTGGGAAACTTACGGTCACTCCTCCACCTGCTTTTGAGGAGGCTTGGGTTCACTCCGGACTTGATCTTCTGTCCGTTTTCCCAAGCGCCACTGACAAACAAAAACTGGCTCCTCCATTTGCTCTCAGACTCCAACAGATCATCAACAGCTTTGAGATCATTCCCCATATTGAAGTGGTAGAAGGGGAATTGGTGATGTTTGCAAAGATTGGCCACTGCAGCAAACTCTTCCATAGGAAGAGGGATCCCGGACAGCCTTGATGCCATGATGCATGACATCAGAGTATACCAAGCATTGGGGCTCAGTTGGCTCGGATAGAGTTTGATCAGATGAAAATATCTGACCATCTCTAGGTCCAATGGGAATCTGAGTCCCCAATTAAATAGCTCCGTGAAGATGACTATTTCATTCAGCTTGCAATCCATATGAGTTTCAGGATCTATGGGAATACTTATCTTCACATTTTCAGGGATCCCCCATTTTGTGCGCATTCGACCCAGTTCAGCCGTATGGATGAACGCATACTTGGTCTTCTGTAAGGCCAAGAGGTATTTAAGTTCGACCCTATGAAAACAAGGTCCTACCTTCCCTTCGAGACACTCAGGCAGCTCCGGATGCCTCAAGCATAGTTTTTCTTTGCCCTTATCTTTTTTGGCAGCAGCAGTGTTACTATTCTGACCGGATGTCTCAGACTCAAAAGGGACTTCTTCAACAGAGTCCTCCATTCTTTCCTCCATGATCGTAGGAGGAATATCAGTGGCAGTGGCCCGGGGAGAATTCAAACTTGGCTCAGCCTGGCTTCCGGACTTCTGGTTTTCTGTGTTTTCTTGACTTCTAGTCTCAGGCTGGGGCTCTAAGGCAGAAGTCTCTCTTTGAAGTGCTGGGCTGCTAGCCTCCGGACCGGGTAGTCTTTCCCGGGGAGCTCTGATAGGCACTCCAGATCCAGAACTACTATTTTTTGCCCCCGATTTTGAGGGAGAAAGCTCTAAGAAAATATGCAGAGTAAATGTGAAAGAGATAGTAAAACAGTAGAAAGTGAGTCTGAATTTATAAATCTGAAAAAGCAGTTGATTCCTAGGAGAATTCGAAAAGTTTGGCAATGATAAAAAGACGGCGCTGATGTCACCATATGTAATTAAAGAGGTTGTTTTTCGAAGAAGGTGGGTTCGAAATTCAAGGTGAAAAAACGGCTAAAGCAACCAGTCAGAGTGTGACACGTGTCCCACGAACTCTGGCAAAAACCGTTTTGAATTCGTGAAGCTTTATCTGTCCGGGTAAACCCATAGACCTGTCCGGATTGAAAACTACTTCTGTCGTCGGACTGTTTTTCAGGTCTCTGACAAGATCACTTGCTCAAACACCTAAATAAGGGGCTCCTGATGAGTCCGAATTCAGCATGCTCCCCGGACACGGACAGATCAGTCCAAGGCCTCCGGACCGGACAGATCGGACAGATCACATGGACCGGACAGATCACTTTGAACACTATAACCATAGGACTGTTCGAACTATGACAAAAGTACTAAAAAACCTAAACACTTCTTGACTAAGCTACTTGCTCTCCTGCTTAGAGCTCATGGGTCTTTGAACATGACCCGGGTCCATTAAACATGACCCGAAAGCCCATAAGGGCCCAAACATCAGGGTATAAATACCCAACCACCTGCATTAACTATAGGTAATGAAAATTAATTGCTACCAAGCTGCTTAATTATCTCTCTACTCTCTACTTTAAACACTTAACACCCACATACTTCCTTAAAACACCAACTGAAATTACTAGCCTACCCTCAGGCGATTATTATCCACACCAGTTGATGCCCAACCAGTTACAATATTATTTTTTGGAGATGGTGGCTTTCAAGAATGTATGCTATTGTGTTTATTATTCATCAGTGTTTGAAATATGTCGTTGGAGATCGTATTGGTGGGGTTCGAAGTGGCCAAAATGTAGCCATAGAATGTTATTCAACAGCTCTTAGAGTTCAAGTTCCTAAATGTGAAGAAGGAATAGATGATCTGAGGGAAATCCTAGGTTCTTTAACAGTGAGAAAAAATATTGAGGAATATACCTTTATAATGGTAAGAATTTGTGAATAAAGATACTGCTATCACCGACTTAACGTTATCAGTTGTTATAATTTTTGTTTGACAATTTGGATGTTTTTGCTTGGAAAACAGAGGATGTAATCGGAGTTCCATTTGAAGTAATATGTCGCACCTTAGCTATAAATCCGAGGATCAAACCTGTTATTCAGAAGAGACGTGTTTTTTCTATAGAAAAAATATGAGGCTATCGTGGTAGAGGTGGATCTTTTGTCCGGGGCCGGACATATTCGGGAGGCATAATAATCTTTTTGAACTGAAAACCCAATGTTAGTAAAAAAAGAATGAAAATTATGCCTCATGGATGTTGATTTCACAGATTTGAATCGAGCATGCCCTAAAGATCCAGTTCCAGTCCCTAAAATAGATCAGCTGGTTGATTCTACTTCACGGAGTAAAATTCTCTCTTTAATGGATGCTTTTGTAGGTTATAACCAGATTCAAATGGACCAAAATATCAAGAAAGTACTACATTCATTACTGATGGAGGACTACATTGTTATATAGTAAAGCCGTTTGGATTGAAAAATGCTGGAGCGACATAACAAAGGTTGGTGAATTAGGCTTTTGCTCCTCGGATTGGAAGGAATATGGAGGTACACATAGATGATATGTTGGTTAAAAACCCAACATATGGTGAACATTTAAAATATTTAGAGGAGATATTTTAAAATTTAAAGGACATTCGTTTGAAGTTGAATCGTGAAAAATGTACTTTTGTTGTCCGATCAGGAAAATTCCTACGGTATATCGTTAGTGAAAAACAAATAGAGGCTGAACCTGAATAGTTGAAGGCTCTAGTTTCGATGATATCGCATCGAACTATAAAAGAGGTACAAATTTTGACAGGGTGGTTAGCTGCTCTTAATCAATTTTTGTCAAGATTTTCTAGCAAGTATCTTATTTTTTTCCAAGTGTTATAAACATCCAAAGATTTTGAATGGACACCAGATTGTGAAACAACTTTTTCAAAAATTAAGGAATTATTGTTGTCACCAGAAATCTTATTTTACCCTCAGAGTGGCGAGCAACTCTTTTTGTATACAACACTGTCTGATTACGCCGTGAGTGATGTTTTGATATACCAAGACAAGGGAGTTTCAAAGCCAATTTATTATGTTAGTAAGAGTTTGTTGGCATTGGAGAAAATGTATTTGAAACTTGAAAAATTGGCTTTGGATCTAGTGGTGGCTGCTAGGAAGATGCGCTCTTGTTTTCAAGATCACACTATTATGGCTCAAACGTTTTTCCCACTAAAGAATGTGTTGCAACGACTAGACATTTCTGGTAGAATAACGAAATGGTCAATAGAATTTTGAGATTTTGATATTACGTTTTCTCCTCGAACGACAATCAAAGCTCAATCTGTTTAGCTGATTTTCTGGTTGAATTTTATTTTAGCCGATCAGATGAGGGGACATATAAAGAGGTCTTATCAGAAGCTGCGATGTGGGTGGTTCGAACATGGTGGTTCTTACATATTGGGTATAGATGTTGTTAGCCATGCATAATTTACTTTATCTTCTTATAGAGTACTTCATTATTCCAAAGAGCTAAATGAAGAAGCAATAAGAATATACCTATACTCGATCGAAGAGAAAAGAGTTAGAGCTCATTTAAAGTAGGTGATAAAGTCTTAAGAAGACTATTTTTTCATACAAAGGACAATCTACTTGTAAAGATGGCTCCGAATTATGAGGGTTCTTATATAGTAGTGGAGCGAATAAAGACGGGCACATATCGTCTTCATGATGAACAACGCAGGTTACTTCCACATCCTTGGAATATATAATATTTGAAATTATATTGGCGGTGATTTTATTTTTTGATACTTTTTGAATAATTGACATACTCTTTCCTATATTGTTGGCCCATGAAGGTTTTAACAAGGTGTCATGTATATATTCGAGGATATTAATAAAACAATATTTGGCCAATGGCTGTCTTAAATATAATTATTTAAATTATCTTGGTAAGTAGTCAAAGACTGATCATCTTTGAAGTTATTAACCAAGAGTAGCTGTTTTGATTCGACGTGTTATGCGTTTATTAAAAGAATTGTTCCGAAAAAAAATCATATTCGAGGTGCTAACATTCTCTAAACGCACTGATTGTATTCGATGTGCTAAAATTCGTTAAATGCACTGATTGTATTTGAGGGGGTAACATTTTCTAAACGCATTGATTGTATTTGATGTGCTAACATTCTCTAAGCGTATCGATTCTATTCGAGGTGCTAATATTCTCTAAACGCATTGATTATATTCGAGGTGCTAACGTTTTCTATACGTGTTAGTTGTATTCGAAGTGTTGTACGTTCTTTTAATGCATTATTTTTATTTAAGGTATTACTAATTTATTTTAAACATATATAGGAATTCAAGGTGATAGAGACTTGCTCATGAAATAAAAATGTATTCATTATAAGGTAAAAGTTGGCCAATAAATGGGGAATGAAGAAAGGGTTTGTTCATTGCAGTAAATTTTTTGATCTTACAAAAAAATGGGTTTAAATTCCAAGTGGTTAAAAATTCACAAAAAAGGATTCATCAACAAACAATGATGACTTCATAGTGTAAAAATCAAAACAGCAGTTAATCATCTTCTTCGGAGTTACCTTCAGATGAATTTTCCTCGTGCTTAGAAGCATTCTTATCTTCTTCTAAGTCGGTCTCGTCTAAGGATTCAGGTGGTATAGCTTTGAAGGCTTCACTAGGACGATCTTTTATAGGGACTAATTCCGAGAAGCTTGTCAAATCTACTTTTGGGAATGCTGCATGAAATTCCCGGCGTAAAGTGATTGTTTTTTTTTCTCCTCGACATTTTTAATTTCTTGTCAGATCTACTTTTGGGAATGCTGCATGAAATTCCCGGCGTAAAGTGATTGCTTTTTTTCTCCTCGGCATTTTTAATCGCGTCAAGCGTGTCTTTTCCACATTGCTTTTTGGAATGCTGCATTAGTTTCTTCTATTCTTCCTCACATGTGTTGAAAAAACTCTTGAACAGATGAGTATTTATTTTACTCATCGAATATTTCCATCGCGTGTTTTTCCTTGAGCTCATATAACTGAGTTTGATGAGAATTTTTTAGTTCGAGGGTTTGTTTTTATCTTGAACGAATCTCAAATGATGTTTGAGGTGGATAACTACTTTGATGAATTCTGACCTGTCAGCTCAAAACACTTGAAATTGTTTAACGATATGCTTGCGAAAGATTTGTCTCATTTTCTTTTTCTCCTACAACTTCATTTTTCCATTGAACCATATTTTCAACAATAATTTCCAAGTGGCTTCGAGCAGAGTCGACTTCTCAGCACAAAACATTTTCTGTTGCTTCGAGTTTAGAAAACTATTGCAGTGCAATTGAAACTTATTTAAATGGCTCTTCGATAAGGATGAACCTCTGATTATTTTAAGGCATGCGAACAAAAGATAATGAAACTAACGGACATTTTGAGTCCAAAATCTCATAGAGGAGAAGTAAGTTGATGTCTAATCTGCTGAAGTTTCTCTAGGATCTGTTCAACTGAGGGATCCATATCTCGGTAAATCTCTTGCAGTTCTTCTGCACCAATAGGTTCTAAAAAAATTGATTTGTCACTTCCTTTATGATCTTCAAGAGTAGTCTCTTCAGCTTCCGAGGAAGACACTTATGAGGGAGGCAACTCAATACTGTTTTATGCTATTTTGATTGGAGGAGTCTTTGAATAGCTCTTTTTCTTTTTCAACGCTTTGACTTTATTTTCTTTTTTAAGAAGGTTCAACTTCGATTCCTTCTTTGATGGTTGGAAGACCCACCTCTGTTGCTTTTCCGTTTATTTTCTTTTCTCCCTTTGCTAACTTCGGATTTTAAAAGGAGTTGACAATTGTTTTTTTGACTTTTACCCTAATTTTTCGAGGGAAGATGATTTTGGGATCTATTTCGAACTAGAAGAATGACTTTACTATCAGGTGCTAGCATTCTCGTTACAAAATCGTCTAGGTTTAGGGGTTCCATAAAGTCTTTTCGAAGGATATTATCCGAGGAGAGCTTCCACGAGTGACTATTGATGAAGTTCATGGGCATGAAAGTTGAGTGGAACCCGTTTCCCCATGCATTGTTTTTCCCAAGTGGCCAGCTTGGTAAAATCCCATTTGCATTTTTCTCGCGAGTTTTGTACCTCCTCGGAATTTCTACACACAGTATAATAACATGTCAAAGCCATAATCACTAACTAGAGAGTGAACCATTATTAGGTGTGGCTTCTGTAAAGTAGATATGTATGAGCTTGAAGTACTCTACTATCATCGGATCCAGTGGGAGCCAAAGTCCCCAGTTGATGATCTCAAGATAGACCACAAATTCATCAAATTTACAGTCAAATGGAGTATCACATTTTTTCTAGAAGTCGAAGCTGAACATTATATGACATCCCCCACTATTTCTTTCGATGTTCAACAAGAAATTGACTATAATAGTCATATGGCACACTCTTTAGCGCCATGTTATATTCGGCGAGTAGCGGTTTTAAATTTACATTAACTATGTCAACGTCATCTTCATGAAGCTCAGTTGGTACTTTATTTTTCCTTACCTTTTTCTCTAATGCACCTTTTCAAAAGCGTTATCTTCAGTTTTAGAAGCATCACCGCTTTCTGTAGCTTCGATATTTGAGTTTGTTTATGTTCTTTCATTAGATTTAGCTTCTTCTTCAGAAGCTTCATTTACCAGTCGAGGAAGATTTTCACTTGAGGGCAGAATTTGATGTTGGGTATTCGAAGGAGTTTGTTGTGACTCCAAGTTGGTCTAAAAAATCTATCTCGAGGAAGGAGATGATAGTATATGATTATCAATGGTATATTAGAGTGTTATCAATTTCATGGTCTCCCATAGCTATGCATACTTTCTTTCTTATATGAAGGTTTCTGAGTATGGATATGCTTTGTGTTTCTTTGCGGTTATTTTAAGGAGGAACATACATGAAGCTAGGAAGTGCTGAAGAAATACTTCGAGGAGATGGTTGTGATAAATTTTTTGGTGAAATATTTTGAAGTTGTGATGGTGATGACCATCGAGGAGAGTTTGGTACGCTACTATCAAGAGCTATATTAGAAGAACTCTGAGAATTGTGGAGAACTATCTACTACCATACTGCCTTATATTTAGCAGCTCTTTCACTGATACATAAGTAATCATAAAAACTAAAAATGGGTTTTTTAGTACCTGGGGATTTTCTCATAAACTAAGATGAAGATAAATCTTCAAATTAGTTAATAAAGTTTGGAGATTAGCTGCGAAAGATAAGTTTTCATGTGAAGGTAGCCAAGAAATTGGGTTTTTTTTAAGATGAAGAGCCAATAAATCGGGTTTTCCAAATGAAGATAACCAAGAAATTGGGGTTTTAAGATGAAAGTAGCCAATACATTGGATATTCAGATGAAATTTCTCCCACTAAAAGTTAAACGAGAAACAAATAATGAATGAAGTAGTATTTGTAAAAGAACTATGAGAGAGAGACTAGTCTAACGAGTCGGAGGGGTGATGATAGCTATTGGATGGAAAAATGATGCCAAACGGTTACTTGTAGATTGGGTAGTGTGACTTGTGTGTTTTTTCAGACTAAGTGGTAGGCCTAGCAGATTTTCGCATGCATACGAGAGCATACCAAATTTTTCTGACCTTTAGGAAAATGCTGCTGAAAAACTCTATGTATAAATATTTGAGCCATATACAAACGGTTTGTGTAGAATTATCCCATAGCAGTTTTGGGTCGTTATTGAATGGTCTACATTTGAGGCAGAACTTAGGTATGTTTCTATTCGAAGACAAGAGATGTTAAGACAAAATATTTTGGTGAGAAGATCAAAAGGTTAAATTCGAAACGAGTTAGGTTTTGACAATCAACAGTTTCTATCTATTGCAATTTTCGATGATAACTAGTTCTTATTCACTGTCTTTCATAAGAACTAGGGGGCTACTGATAAGGATATGAAATATTGTGGGCATATGTAATAGTATGAAGGTTATTTATGATAAATTGTATAGTTATAATTAGAAATTTGGATTATACGTAAAGGTAATGGGTTGCAATGTAATTTTCCCACTTAAATAATTGAATCAGTTATTGAAGTATGATATTCCTATCAATAAATGGGTAAGATGATGAATAAATGATAATTTTTTGGATAAGTGAAAAACTATTTTCAAAACTACTTTATCCCTATATAATTTAGTTCTCAATTATACTCTCTCTCTCTAGAAATATAATTCTAACTGTACAATCTACCATGTTAAACCTTTTCAACAACTCATGAGCTACTTTTCTAGCTTAAGTGAATCCTATCTTGGCTTTGATCAATTTTAATTCCAAGAAAGAACCTCATCAAACCAAGATCAGTCATCTCAAATTCTCGTGTCACTGACAACTTAAATTCCTCAATTAATTGTTCATTATTTCCAATTAAAATTAAATCATCTACGTTCAGACTTAACATGATATACTTCACTTCTTCCATCTTAATAAATAACGTGTGATCATGACTGATAAGGATATAAATTATTTAGGACCAAAATGTAATAAATAAAACCTTATATGAAAAGTTGTAAAACTATGGGATAAATTTAGAGTCTTATATGAATAATATAGGACTAGTATGTAATTAGACCTTTTGTGTAACTAATTGAGTTACAACTATATCTTGACGCCTATATATAATGGCCAAAGCTGAACTTAATGATGATGAGACTTTTCATTGGTGAACTATATTCTTCTGTTTTACTTTATCTCTTTAAAATCAACTTCCCTCTTCATCTTTTTCTACAACCACATTCAATCCCCGCCAAATTGGTACCTTGATTTCTTAATAAAAAACCAAAAGAAATTTATTTCTTGTTTCATTTTGATTGTTCTTGATCGATTCTTTAAATCTGTTTGGATCGATAATGGAACCAAGATGAAAACGATTCTTTTGTTCGAAAGTCAGTTGAGACGCAAAAATCTGATTTGCAAGGAGGAAAATGTAAGGAAGGTGAGTCAGTTTCAGTTCGACAGACTCACTCAAATATTGAAATGCGAATGGACCAGTTACTTGATAAAATCACAACTACAAATGAGAAATATGATTAAAGAGAGCAAGATATTTAATCATTTAGACGGGAATCTGAGGTAAGAGAAATGGATGTGAACAACCAATCTGGTCGATCTTGTACAACTCACCACGTTCGAAGTGAGTATAGGAAAAGAGAACAGTGACGATGAGTTGAATAGTTCAACATCTGAGTATAAGAGGTATTGGGGGTCTTCGAAAGAATTAAATGACCGGCCTCAAAATTCACAAAAAAAATACAAAACAAGAAAAGACAATGTACCTCATTATTTGAGGGAAGCAGAGTGGTGTGAAGGGAATATGTCGAATCAGTACACATGAATAGATGATCCGAACTTGTATGTTGTCATGGGAACAAGAAATGATAATCAATATGTGCAAGGAGTTGATTGGAGAAGCTCTCCCTTGACAACTGAGATAAGGTCTGGCACTCGTCCGAAGCGGTTCAATATTTCTAAGGTCGAAAATGTTGATGAGATGGAAGATCCTGATGACCACATCGAACAGTTTAAGAAGTACATGATGAATTTCGAAGTTGATGATAGGGTGGTATGTAGAGCCTTCTCTCAAACATTCAAGGGTACAACTTGGAAATCGTACAATAGGATTCCGAAAGGATCCATTTCCTGATTGAAGGACTTTTATACAACTTTCCGACGATAATTTGTGGGAAGTAAAGATGTGGGAAAATAGAGACACAATTTTAGAGTGCAAATAATTTATGGGAGAAAGGTTGAAGGATTATACTAAGCATTTTGTGTTAACAAAAGCTGGTTTAGATAATTTTGAAGAGTTAGTAACCATGGCTGCATTCCGAAAAGGTTTATTACTAAGAGATTTAGCAGATATAACAAAAAGAAGAAGGGATTTTACTTTTGGAGCGTTGATGGCTCAAATCGAGGATCAAATTACTATAGAGAAATCGATTAAAATTTGAGGAGTGGTTCAGCCCAATAAAAAGAGTTCAGGGCAGGTGTCAAATAGTCAGGGACACTCTTCAAATTCGACTTAACCATTGCTTCAGAGGAACAACAATAGTTTTCCTCCTCGAACTGGAGGGTACCCAAATCGAGCTACAGGGTATCAGTTTTAAATTCGAGGTAAAATCAGTGAGTAATACCAGAATATTATGCAGATTTAACTGAAAACGTTGCTGCAATTAATGAAAAGGCAAAGATATGTGAGTTTTAAAAAGCATGCTATGATAAATAGACCCGGAAAGAGCGTAATAACAGGTTATGTACATATCATAATAACGTAAGATATGATACCTTAGACTATATAGCTTTGAAAAATGAGGTGCAAACTGTAATTGAAAATTGAAAATTAATAGCCTATGTTAAAATTCAGTGTAGTGGATCAAAGGTTCTTGTTACATCAACCTCATAGGCAACAAATCCAAATTCAAAGGTATAAAATTTAATGATTCCGGAGTCTAAGTTTGATGATTTCGATGCTGCTATAGAATATTTGAACACCAATCCAAATCGATTGAATTTAATGGAAGTGGATGAGTTAGTGAAACAAGGTAGACTTCAAAGTTTATGTGAATACTTTGAGTCCTTGGAAATCTTTGGAAGAGATACTATGACTGGAAACACTAATATCTGTCGAAAGAGGCATGTTATAAGTTTAGCTACTCAAATAGGAGGATAGATGTCTACCCATTTGTATGGTAAGAAATATGTTCCTAGTATTATTTTTTATGAGGATGATTTGAGATGCACTGCAGGTCCTCATGAAGATGTAGTAGTTATTGGAGAAGAAGTAGTTAGTATTGTAATATGACGCGTTCTATTAGATGCAGAAGCTCTATAAATGATCTTTTCAGATAGGATGCGTAATCCTCCTCGAATTTCTCAATCAGACTATACTATAATCGGATTAACAGGTGTGACGTCCCAAGTGATTGAAGAATTCGAGGGTGAAGTGTGTTTGGGAAAGGGACCTTTTAGAGAGAATGTTCAAGTTCCATTCCTGGTGGTGGATTGTCTAACCAACTATAATGCCATTTTCGGGAGATCTTGGCTTTCGAAGATGTATGAAATTGTATCCACAGTCCACCAATGTTTTAAGTATCTCATGAGAGATCACGTTGGGATTGTCCAAGGTGATCAGAAGATAGCTAGAGAATGTTATACACCAGCTCTTCAAATCCGAGGTTCGAGCAGTAAAGATAAAATGGCTGAATAACAGTCAAGGGGGTTAACCTCGGAAACAGAAGAGGGAGTTGATGACCCGAGGGAAACCTCAGGTTCATTGACAGTAAGTGAAAGCATAGAAGAATATACTTTCCCTGATGGGAAGGTACTTCAAATACGAACTTTATTGACCCGAGCTCTACATCAACAATTGTTATAATTTTTGTTTTATAATTTGGATGTTTTCGCTAGAAAAAACAGAAAATGTGGTAGTTATCCAAATTGAGGTGATGTGTCACAACTTATCTATAAATCTGAAGATCAAACCTGTTATCCAAAAGAGACGTGATTTTTCTTTTGAAAAATGAAAAGTGATTTGTGGTTAAAAATAATAATAAAAATAACGAATGTGTGTTGACTTCACAAATTTAAATCGAGCTTTCTCTTAAGATCCATTTCTAGTTCCTCGAATAAAACAACTGATATATTCCACTTCAGGATATAAAATTTTGTCTTTTATGGATGATTTTACAGGGTATAACCAGATTCATGGGGATCCAAAGGACCAAGAGAGTACCACATTCATCACTGATTGATGCGTGCATTGTTATAGGGTTATTCATTTTGGATTGAAGAATGTTGGAGCAACAGATCAAAGGTTAATGAAGAAAGCCTTCGCTTCTTAGATTGGAAGAAATATGGAGGTGTATATGGATGACATGTTGGTCGAGAGTTTAGCAGATGATGGACACTTAGAAGATTTAAATGAGACATTTTTGAATTGAAGAGCTATTAGATTGAAGCTGAATCTTCAGAAATGTACCTTTGAAGTTCGATCAGGAAATGTTTTCGGGTATGTAATTAGTGAAAAGCGGATAAAAGTTAATTCAGAGCAGCAGACGGATTTGGTATCATGACATCACCTGGAAATATTAAGGAAGTATAGATCTTGATATGAAGGTTAGTTGCTCTTAATAAATTCATTTTAAGGTTTTTTTATAAATGTTTTCTCTTTTTCCAAGTATTACAAAGGCCAAAGGAGTTCATGTGGACCTTGGAATGTGAAGCACCATTTTCAAGGATTAAGAAATTATTGTCATCGCCAGAGATATTGGCTAAGTCTCGAATTGGAGAACAGATCTTTTTATACATTGCAGTATAAGATTTTATCGTGAGTGTTGTGTTGATAAGAGAAGATTCAAGAATTTCAAAGCCAGTCTATTATGCCAGTAAGAGTTTGTTGGCAATAGAAAAAATATAGTTGAAGCTTGAAATGTTATCCCTGGGTTTAGTGGTGGTTTCTAAGAAGACGCGTCCTTATTTTCAAGCTCACACTATTGTGGTTTGAAGTGCTAAGCCCATTGAAAAATATTTTGCACCTCCTCAACATTTCTGGGAGGATGGCCAAATGGCAGTGGGATTGGGAGATTCCAATATCATTTTCTCCTCGAACAACTATCAAGTCCCAAATGTTAGCTTATCTTCTTGTTGAATTTCATTCAAGTTGATTAGATGAAAATATTGGCAGTAAGGTATTGCCAAGAAGTTCGATGTGGATAGTTCGAACTGATCGAGGTTCTAGTATTCTGGGATCTAGTGCAAAAGTCCAAGTGGTTTCTCTATCTATGGAGGCAATGTTTCAAGCCATTAAATTCAATTTTCATGCATTGAATAATGAGGCTGAATATGAAGCTGCATTGGCGGGTTTAAGGCTTGCAATCATTTTTTACGCAACTTCAGTTTGTTTGGAGACATATTCGTAATTAGTAGTTAATCATGTGGCCGATGTTTCTGAAGCTAAAAATGATCACTTAATTTTTTTTTATCTTTGAGAGATTTGAAATTTGGATCTTTTGTTTGAATATGTTATTTTAGAACATATTCGTCGAGGAGACAATTCAGTTGTTGATACCAGATGTAATTCGAAATGATTGGAGAGTTTTTGTCATACCAGATGCAATTCGAGGAGACAATATAGTTGTTGATACGTTATTCAGAGCAGTGTAAATATGCCGAAGAAGTTTTTGTCATACTAGATGTAATTCGAAATGATCGGAGAGTTGGTAGCCATAATTTATTGTTAAGAGGAACGTTGCCTCAAGATGTGCAATTGGCTAAAACATTGAAGTATAAAGCTCATGGCTATGTTGTATTGGATGAGATTTTATACAAGAAATATTTAAGTAGGCTATTGTTGTGTTGTTTGAATAAACAAGAGTCTTAAGAAATTTTATCAGAGTTACACGATGGCGAGGGTTCAACAAATTGTGGGTTCAAGGTATTGACACAACGGGTTTTTTTTTGCATGCTATTATTGGCCTTCGTTTATGAACGATGCTAAAAGTTTGGTTCGAAAGGTTGCGATACTTTTCAACGATTTTCCAATTCTATTAAAAACCTACAGTTCCAATCATGTCCATTACCGAGGCCATTCCATTTGATAGACGGGGAATAGATTTGGTAAGACCATTGCAAATGACTTATGGATGACGGCAAATGATTATTGTGGCAGTGAACTATTTTATGAATAACTGAAACATTCTTTCCTACCCTATTGATCCAGTGAGATTTTCATGAGGTGCCATGTAAATATTCAAAGTTATCAATAAAAGTATTTTTTGGCCAATGGTTGTTTAAGTATAAGTATTTGAATAATTTTGGTAACTAGTCAAAGACTGGTCATCTTTGAAGTGTTGACCAAGAGTAATTTTTCCAAAGTGGTAAACGTCTATTATAAACACTTTTTCAAAGAAACAACCATATTCACAGCGTTATGTTCTCTAAATGAACTAAAATATTCGAAGTGTTACATTCTCTAAACGCACTATAATATTCAAAGTGCTACGTTCTCTAAACGCACTATAACATTCGAAGTGCTACGTTCTCTAAATGCAATATATTATATGTAGTGCTATGTTTACTACACATACTAGATTATTGAGGAGTGACACATATTTTATTTCGAGGTGAATATAACTTGGTTTATGAAATTAAAAGTTAATGCAATAAAAACAAGTAAATATAGAGGATAGAAAGTATTGATACATTAAGATTACTCCAATGATAACAAAAAAGAGTTTTGAATGCAAAGAAAATAAGCATTAAACAAAAATAAGTATCTTACAACAACTAGATGACAAGCAAAAAGAGGGGAGGATACAAGACAAGTCTCCTTGCTCCGAGGAACTTTTGTCTGACTCTGTTTCTTCAGAAGAATCATAGGGCACAAGGTCAAAAGCCTCACTAGGTCAATTCTCAATGGGAATCGACTCCCAGAAGTTTGGAAAGTTAGCTTTTGGAAATGTGGCATGAATTTCACGAAGCAAATTAATAGTTTTCTGTTCACCGGCGTTCATAATTGTAGCCAACATGTCCTTTCCACATTCATTCTCAATAGCTTCCACAATAATTATTTTCTCTTCCTCAAATTGAGTTTTAAGACCATCCATGTCTTGTGTCAGCTTCTTTTTTTCCTTCTCATTATTGTTTATAGATATTTGAAGAGTGGAATATCTTTGTTTCTCCTCGGATAACTCTCGTCCACATTTAGTTTTGAGCTTTTTTTATTTCATATTTATGAAAAATGTTGAGCTCTTCGATCTCATTCTTGTGTACAGATCTGAGGTGGTTTTTAAGATGAATGATGCCTCTAAGGTAATATGATATAGCAGCATGGTATACATAAAATTGGTCCTCCACGATTTTACCAAATATTTCCCTTATCTTCTTCTCTACTACAACAATTTTCTTATGTCAAACCATGTCCTTAGCCATAGTCTCCAAATGGCTCTAAGAAAATTCCACTTCTTTGCATAACTTTTGTACTACAGTTCCAAGGTAGGTAAACGGTTGCAGAGAAAGTGTAACCTCTTCGGATGGTTCTTCAGTAGGAATGAATGTTAGAGTAATGTAGGGCATAAGAGCAGAGGTCGACGGTGGCAAATAAAGTTTTGACCTAGCCAATTCAAGAAAAAAAGGGGCAGTCCTTTGATCAAAGTGTTGTAGTTGGTTTTGAATCTCTTGGACGATTGGATCCATATCTCTATTAAGTTCTTGAATTTTTTTTAGTTGATGAAAGTATCATGATTAAACTGATCGTCTTCTTGGACATTGTCTACTGCAGTTTTTTTTATGATCTTCCACCATAGTGAAATCACCAGCTTTGGAAGGAAGCACTTCTTCAAGGGTCTCTGCAGTTTTATTTTTTTCTTTCTTTGTGGTGGTGTCTTAGGCGTGCTCTTCTTTATCTTCAAAGCAACAATTTTCTTCCTATTTGGTGAAGGCTTAAATGTATTTTGTGTCCTTTTAATGAATTTTATGAATTTTATACACAAAATAAAATATAAAATAAAAATTATTTAAAGTAACA
This sequence comes from Limnanthes douglasii subsp. nivea, assembly GCA_036936605.1. Lineage (NCBI taxonomy): Eukaryota > Viridiplantae > Streptophyta > Magnoliopsida > Brassicales > Limnanthaceae > Limnanthes > Limnanthes douglasii. Next base: position 66,445,447 of record JAUPFV010000005.1, read on the forward strand.
ACACAAAAAAGAAGGGAAGAGAAAATTACTTTTACTCTTCCAAATGAGGTTAAGTCGTGATGGGTTCTCCTCGAATATCTCCGTTCGGTTCTCCCATGCCCCATATAAAAAGACAAATTTTTGTTTCCAAAACTTGTTAGCCTTGAGCAAGTATATCAATAATCTTGAAGTCATCATCAAGAGTAAGGTAGTAGAATGGAAAAACAAGTCCCTTCAAAAGTTTGGTCAAGGCAATGAAGTCTCAGATTGGGAAAAGGAATTTGGGCAAGTCAGGAGGCCATAATCTTAGATAAGAGGGTGAACCACAAGTTGGGTGTTCTGTAGGACAAAGGTGTAGGAGCTCTCATTACTCCACTATCAATGAATCCAACGGAATTCGAAGACCCTAGTTGATGATCTTAGGATAAACCACCAACTCATCTTTTTACAGTTACGAGGAGTCTCTAGCTCTTTTGAAAATTAAAGTATGATGTTATCTGGAATTCTCCATTGTTTTTTCAAATCAGCAACTTGGGACTCTATGTATTAGATGTATGGCATATGTTTTAGTGCTAATATGTATTTTAGGAGGATTGACTTCAAAGTTTCACCTACTAAAGCAGAAACCCTATCGGGAAGGTCAAAAAGAGCTTTCTTTTTTCCTCCTATTTTCTTTGGTGCTCTTATTTTCGAAGCATGCTTAACCACTTCACTATCAGTTTCTTTCGAGGCTTCATCCTCTATATCAGCTTCACTAGCGTCGTCCTCAGTGTCAACTTCGAGATTTGATTGAGTAGCTTCTGAATCAACCTCATCCTCGGAAGCTTTAGTTACAAGTTGATACGGGTTGAAAGTCAAAGTTGATTCCCTTTTTTCTTTATTTGAGAGATTTTGATAAGATGCGGTAGTTATCTCAACAACTTCCCTCAGGGGTGAAGAAGATGGTGAAGCGTTGGTTGTAATATTTTGGATATTGGGGGGTGAAGTGTTGTCAGCATCGTCTCTCATAGCTATAAAAGTTTTTCTTTTAGGAAGGCATTGAAGAGGTGAGTTTTTGGATGGACTTGAGGAGTTTCCTTGCACAGTTTTCGAGGAGATTCAGAGCTGAGAGGAGATGGAGTTTCTTCTAATATTCTTGAAGTAGATGTGGCTTGGGTTACTTTACGGTTGATTCGAGGAGTGTAACTTGTATAAGGTATTTGAGGTGATGACTCAACTGGTGATGGTGAAGTCAAGGAGATTTTGGTGATTCGGTTTTTGATAATTTGGTTTCTTCTGGGATAGATGAATTTGAAAACGCAAAAGGATTTTGAGTGATAAAACGAGGAGCGTTGCTTATCAACCCAACCACTATATATTCATCACCCCTTTCACTAATACAGAAGTAGTCGTAAGAACCAAAATGATGTTCTAGGTTTTGGTTTTTTGATTTTTCGATGATTTTTTATATACTAACTTGAAGGTTAGGTTGAGAATTTAAGTTCTCCCGTGGTGATAGCCTGGAAATTGAAGATTCAGAGTGAAGGTAGCCAAGGAATTTCTGGTGTGAATAGACTTAATTTCTCTAAAAATGTGTTTGTGAAACAAACAATGGCACATTGAAATATTTATAGAGGGGAAATAATAGAGAGAAATATCAGAGAAGTGGAAGAGGTGGAAGGAACCATTGAGTGGAATACCTAATAGTTACGTGAAAAAGAGAGCTTAACACCTGCCACATGACAGACCTAGTGCCTAGGGAATCATCACCCTCTCGATTTTCTCTTCGAACGTTTATGACCGTTGAGAGAAAATATCTCCATATGAAAATGTTCAAAGCATCAATGAAAGGTTACATTGATTCGAGGACAAGATGTGTTGCCAAGAAAATGGGATCAACTAGCTCAAAGCAGTTTGGACTTTGGCAAAAGGGATGTTTTTTCTACTGATGAAGAATCAATGATTTTCATAAGAACTAGGAGGTGCTACTGATAAGGATATAAAATATTGAGGACCAACATGTAATAAATAAAACCTTATATGAAAAGTTGTACAATTATAGGATAAATTTAGAGTCTTATATGAAGATAAAGTAATAATATTTAATTAGACATTCTGTGTAACTAATTCAGTTACACCTAATTCTTGACGCCTATATATAATGGCCAAGTCTGAACTTAATGATGATGAGACTTTTCATTGGTGAACTATCTTCTTCTACTTTACTTTTTCTCTCTAAAATCAACTTCCCTTCTCATATATTTCTAGAACCATATTCAATCCACGCAAATGACTACTTCTTTCAAATCTTTATTGCTTGATATACCACTTCCTTCAATTTTACATATAAGAAGGAACGTTTTACATCTAACTGATAAACTTTCCAAGTTTTGTGTGCAACAACATCCAATAAAGTTATGACTGTATCCCATCGGGCAACGTGTGCAAAGAGTTTATCATTGTTAATACTTCTTCTTGTGCATATCATTTCACCACCAATTTGGCTTTGTATTTATCCACCTCCTCATCTTCATTTAATTTAGTCTTGAAAACCAATTTAACTCCGATTGTTTTTGGATTATCAGGGAGACTTAAGAGTTCCCATGTGTTGTTTTTCTCACTGGCTTATATATCACATTTCATTTCTTCAATCCATTTGGTTTCTTTATAAAATTCTTTAAAACGCATTAGATAAACATGAGATATAAATAGTGCCACAACCATTTTTACTTCAACCTCTTCATCTAAAATCCTTTATCCACTTCTATAATCCTGCATCCGTAATGGTTATCTACGACTTCTTTTTTGATTTGTTTCTGGTCGAGGTGACATGGTGACGTCTTCTTCAATAGCTTCGATCAGTTTTTTATTCTCCTATCTAGTAGTCTTTTATTCTTTCCATTCAAGAGTATTATAAAGAATATTTCACATCAGCATTCCAATCCCACTTCTCTTCCTCTTTGAATATTACATTCCAACTAATGACAATTTTCTTTAAAATTGGATCATAAAGTCGATATGACTTTGACCCCTCTCTTACTCCAAATAAAACACACTTAAAGCTCATGTTATCTAGCTTTATTCTACATTTTTCAGGGATGTGCATGACCTATGCATTCAAAAATTCTGAAATAGCCCACACTTGGTTTAATTCTACTCCGACACTCTTATGGAACAAGGTGCCACTTTTACATTTGTATATATCAATAAAGTTCTTTTTCTTTGCCAGTGTTTATTTTTAAAACACTTAAGTTATTTTGGGAATTGCACAAAGAGTTATCATCCTTGAAGTAGTTAACAAAAGATAATTAAAGTGATAGTAATATTCGAAGTGCCAAATGATCATTTAAACCATTGTTCGAAGTGATGGTAATATTCAAAGTGCTACATGTTCTTTTAAAGCACTGTTCAAAGTGATAGTAATATTCAAAGTGCTACACCTCCGTTTAAAGAACTGTTCGAAGTAATAGTAATATTCGAAGTGTCACGCCTCCATTTAAATCACTGTTTGAAGTGATAGTAATATTCAAAGTGCTACACGTTCATCTAAAGTACTATTCAAAGTGATAATAATATTTGAAGTGCTACACATTCATTTAAAGTACTATTCGAAACGATAGTAATATTCGAAGTGCTACACGCTCATTTATAGTACTATTCGAAGTGTTAGTGATATTCGAGGTGTTATACGTTCATTTAAAGGATTATTCAATGTAATAGTAATATTCAAAGTGTTATACGTTCATTTAAAGCACAATTTGAAGTGATAGTGATATTCGAAGTACCAAACATCAAATCAAAGCATTGTTCAAAGTGATGATAATATTCAAAATACTAACGTTCATTTAAAGCATTATTTGAAGTGGTAAGATTATCTGAAAATGCTCAGATTTATTTAAACCATTGTTTGAAGTGACAATCACATTCGAGGTGCTAACATTCATTTAAAGCATTGTTCGAGAAGTTAAATTATACGGGAATAGAAATTCTAAGTGATAATGTTTATTTGTAGTATGGGTTGATGCGAAATATTATGCAATACGAAATACAAGGCGATGAGTATCTGGTACATAAAAGGAGGCATTGTTTCTTAGGAAAATAAAAAGGCATATTTCAGCCAAAAAAAATATGGTTCAAGCGTGAAGTGTTTAAGCACTTATAAAGCACAACAGATCAACAAGAAGAACAATAACTAACAAAATAACAATGAACACCACAAATAGTGGTGATTCAACAACACAAAAAGTATTATGATACAAATACTTATTTCCAATCCTCATTATCTTCATCTGGATGATTGTCGGAGCTTCCTTGTGAGGAGCTTCCTTCTTAATATGAGTGTCTTCATCTTCCTTTGCTTTGTTTCTTTAGATTATTAAGTTGGAATGGGTTTGAAAGCTTCACTAGGGTGTCGTTCGATAGGAATTGATTTCCAAAAGGATACGCACCATGGAATTCGCGGAGCAAAGTGATCTTTGTTTGCTCTTCCACATTTTTTATATCAGCAAGGCTATCCAGCCGACTTTGGGTGTTTGCGGCTTTCACCGCAAGGCGTTTTTCTTCCTCAATTTTTGTTTTGAGTGTGTCCAATTCATCAATTGGTTTCTTCTTGTTCTCTTCACTCTTATTAAGTAATTTTTTAAAGATGATTACTTTGTATTCACTCATCTCTGTTTCATAATTTTCTTTGAGTTCATACATCGCAGTTTGATCTGAATAATTCAGCTCCATTTTTTAATGTTCACTAGTTTCCCTCAAACGAAGTTTGAATTGGACGAATCTTCCTAGGAATTCCGATCTATCCACTTGGAAGACCTGGAATTGTTTGAGGATTTTTTGACAAAAAAATTCTCTTAACTTCTTTTGTCCACATGATGATATGTTTTACCATATCCTCCAGTTTGCTTTGAGCATAAGAAAATGATGCGCCTAAATGCTTTGTTGCATCTTCATGGTTAGAAAATGGTTTAAGCGCATGTAATACTTATTCAAACGGCTCTCTACTAGGGTGAGAATAAGAATTTTCATAAAGAGTAAGAGCAACTGATGAGGAAGCTTCTGAAAGATTCAAACTTAATTTTTTTAAGCAAATTGACTGCGATAATGTGATTGCCAATCTGTTCAATTTGCTCTTGAATTTGTTGAACTTCAGGGTCCATGTCCCTATAAAGGTCTTGAATTTCATCTTCACCAATTGGATCGTCATTGATTAAGTTATCGTCTTTTTTGTTATTTGGTTTAGCAAATTCTCGCCTTTCATCTATCTCATCGACATCTATAATTGGATTTGGGGAAGGTACATCAAGATTGTTCTCTACCTTGTTGTTGAAGGTTTTTTCGAATAATTTTTATTCTTCTTTGAAATGACAATCGTTTTTTGAAGGTTTAGCTTTAGTTCATTTTTCAATGTTTGGAGTATTAGTTTCATTAGATTTTATTCTAGGCTTCCTCTGTGTTTTCTTCGGCTTAGGGTTTTTAGAAGAGTTGTCTTCTGTTTTTTTCATATTTCGTGGCTTTGTGACCTATCCTAAACCAGAAGTAAGATTCATGTGTCAGGCTCTATTAGTATTTTTACAACAGATTCTGGATTCAGAGGCTCCATTAATTATTATTCTGGAATGATAGAATCCGGTGAAATCCTCCATAGATGGTTGTTGATAAAATTCAAGGGTATGAAGGCCCACGTAGATAGTTTGGAAAAATATATTTGGCAGTTTTTTTGACGGGTTTTATATTACTTCAGAATTTATACATACAACAACAGTAATTTGAAAGATAAAATAAGAAAAGAAAATAAGATTGAATAACATTCTGGTACTTTTCCATTCAAGATTGATATTCAAAGGATTCTCCTTGAAAATTTCTTTCCTGTTTTCCCAGGCGTAAAAGATAAAGAAACATCTTTGTTTCCAAAACTTTTCAGCTTCAAGGAGATTCTTAATTAACTTGAAAGAATCTCCGCCTATGAGATAGTAGAATGGTAGCACCAGATGTTTTGAAAGGCTAGTCATTACAATGAAATCTTTGATATAGAGGGAAATTTAGCCAAGTTTTGAAGCCATTATGTTGGATAAGAGGGTGAACCATAAGTTTCGGCTCACTTTTGTCGGACACAAGTCGATGATTTCAAAATATTCAACTCTCATTTGGTCAAATGGGAATCAAATTCCCTAATTGATGGTCTCATGGTAGACCATAAATCCATCTTTTCCATAAGAGAGTGGAGTCTCTCATGCTTTTGGTAAACAAAGCACAAAATTATCTGCAAGGCCCCATTGCCTTTTTAGACACTTTGCCTCCAATTGGTTGTAGTATTTGTATTGCACATTTTTAATGAAATAAGGAATTTGTTGAGGACATTTTAAGGTGCACACTCAAGGTTGCAGTAATTTCCTCGGGTAATTCAAATGTTTCTTTCTTTTTTCTTCCTTTTTTCTCTACAGACGGTATCTTCAAATCTTTGTCCTCGGATTCTAAAGCAAGAAAACTTTGTGTGTTTTTCATATCATAATCAGTTTATATCCTAGATTTTGACTCAATATCTTCTTCAAAGGCTTTATCTTGTTGTTGAGGTAGGGCACGGTTGCTGGTAGTACCTCATGAATTGGAGGGTGAATTTATTATGTTTTGTTGTTAGGTTTCCGAAAGAATTTTCTTGTGACTCTTTGTTTCTCCTAACCATCTCCTTCGGGGGAGGAGAATATGTAGGATTCTATGAAGAACTGATATCCTTAAAATATATGATGCCTACAAATGGGCTTCTTCGAGGAGGTTGGTTCTTGCGAGAGTGAGTTTCTGATTGGATTCGACGCGTTTCTTTGTGAGTGATTTAAGGAGATTTTTTGTTATATACAGAAGATGTTTCCAGTGGTATTTAAGAAGATTTCCTAGTGTCTCTTTGCGATTGACCGGATGAAGAATTGAAGTATGCTTGTGAAGAATTTTGGGGTGATTTGGTTTTTTTATTGTTGATGGGTTTGTTTTTGGAAAATTTCAGGGGTTATGGTTGAATAATATTGATTTCCAGAAGAAATTTGGCCAGGATTGAATTTTCCGTAAAAAGTAGTATGGGTTGAAAGCTTTGGTGAATTATCTATTACACTTTTTGTTGGATATTTAGAAGTCCATTCAGTGCTATTGAAGTAATCGTAAAGACCAAATATGGGTTGTTTTAGGAATTTCTGGTTTGTTTATAAACTGAAATGAAGAAAAATCTTCAAATTTGGCTATAGAGAGATGAAGATGAATCAGAGAATATGAAGTTTCAGATGAAGGTGGCGGTGGAATGAAATTTTCAGGCTACTTTCTCTTTCTCTCAGTAGGATTCATATATGAAGGGAAGATAAATAAGGAAATAATATTTGTAGAGGAGTGAGTGAAAGAAAAAATGAGAAGAGAAGGTGAAAGGTTGACAACTATTATAGGTTGAAAAGTGAACCGACAAAGGATTGCCTACTCTGAAGTAGAGTAACACTAGTAAATTGTCAGACCTAATAGTACGTTGCACGCGCACTAGGGGTACTCATCAAGTTTCTAGATGTCATTAAAAAAATAATTGAAAAGGTCATTTGTAAATTTGATGCAAAACCTACAAAATCTGCTTAAAGATCCGAGGTTTCTTAAAACATAATAATGGACAGTATTGATTCGAGGCGTCTTAAGGTGTAATGATTGCGTTTTTTATTCTAAGGAACTTAAAGTATGACAATTGACAATATTAGTCTCAAGTGGCCTCGAAGAATTTTAGTCCTTATTAAGAATACTTCATAAAGACTGAAGGGATTACTTTTATTTATATATATATATATATATATATATATTATTAGGATGTAAAACAATTAAAAAAAATTGTTTGCTTTATGAAGTTGAGGTTCATGTAAAATATAATTGTAAAGGGTTAAAGCGCCACTCAATAGTTTTTAAATAACTCAACCGTCTTATAAATAGGACATCGATCTCAAAACTGATTGTTATTAGTTACTTCTCTACAACTTTATTATTTATTTTCTCTTTCTAAAATTACCTAAATTATGTGATATTGATATTGAAAATATTACACTACATTAAACTTATAGAATTTATAAAAAGTCGAGCCTCTCCGGCATACAAAAATATTGTAGGACAACATCCTCTTGTGCCCCAGGTCGGGTCTATTCTACCAAAAACCCTCTGTTGTGGTACCCTGGTTTATCGAAAATTCGGATCATCATTAATCTTGTGGTGAATACTTTTAACTTAATTTGAGAATACAAATAGTTAGTATCATTGATTTAGGAGACAATTTTGTGGGAATATCAAATAGATAATAGAACCATCATAAAATGGTCTAAAAGTTCAATGAATTGAACAAACTTTGATTATTTACTACAAGAACCCGGTGATAATTCAAAAGAGGACTATTCATTTTCACTCGAGCAAAAACCAAAACTCTAGTGTTGAAAGAATCGAGCTTGATGTAATCTTATGGAAAAACAAATAAAAGAATATGGTACAATGCATATTCTTGGTAGTAGATAAACTATCTTCTTACAACACCGTCTTTAGCCATATTTGGCTTAACCAAACATGCAATTGTTTCATGTTTGTATTAATGTATTTGATATTTGATCAATGACAGGATCAGACGCGAAAGAAAAATATTAGCTCTAAAGTGTTGTGTTGCTTCCTTAATTCGGACCAAATAACAAATAACGAGCTCCCATAGGTTTATAGCATATGGATGATCCAAGCAAAGACTCATGGAAAGTGTAACCAAAATAAACGGTAGATTAGTCACCCTCAATAGTAGAATATATAGTCTACACCAGTCATGATATATAAAGGATCCTCTCGACTACTCTATTAACCTTTTTCTTCAAGAATCTGGATGTATTTGCTTTGTCTGGACCGGATATAACCGGTGTTTCAGCTACAATACCATGCTATAAATTCTTTATTAATAGAAATAATATTCCATTAAAATTAAGGCTCATTCAATTATTCTTTTAAAACATCAAAAGTTATAATAACTAGAGTAACTAGACTAAGCCAAATTGATGAAATCATTTAGGATTTTTACATTGTATAGATGCAAATTCAGTGTGGGTTAAGAAGAAAATAGAAAAATGATATATGTGTGTGCACTTAATCGATTCCAACTAAACATGCCCTAAATATTCATTCTCAGTTACGCATATTGATCATTTGGAAGATGCCACTTCAAGTATTAAAATGTTGTCCTTTATGGATGCTTATTAGGGATATAATCATATTAATATGCATCCAAATGATGAGGAACACAAACCATTCATGAATAAATGAAGGCTATAATAGATTAAGTGCACACACATTTCATTCAAATTAACTATTGAGGCATTGGCTCAATAAAAGTGTCACTCGTGAGGCATTGGCTCACACACAAATTATCCTCACCATGATTCATAAAAGTGTTAATTCATATTTCATTCAAATTAACTATTGAGGCACTGGCTCACTAAAAGGGTCACTCGTGAATAACCAATTTATTTTTTAATTAGTAATGAAGAATTCAGAAATACTTCTAGGGTAATTTTGTGTTACGAAAATCTTTTAGTGTTTGAATAGTATCAAGTTCTTTGTTAAGGAGCTTTTTTAGAGAGGGAAAGTAAGAGCAAGACTAAGTAGAGAGCGAAAGTAATATTATATTAATCACCCAGCTTATCCACTCGTGTGAGGTCCTTTTATAGTACAATAATGGGCCCCACATGTAACTTAATTTCTACCTTATTACACATTTAGTCCCCACATTTCCTCACTTATTCATAATAACTACTTCTATTATTCTTTTTTACAATACCTCCCTAATAAGAATACATTCTTACAATTTTCCCCTACATCTTTTATTCTCCCTCATCAGTAGCCCCCAGTCCTAGTAAAAATATTTTTACTGGGACTGTAAAGATATCTCCAACTTTCTTCTTATGGCTTCAATTCTCTTCGAAAATGCATTTCCTCAAATATTCCTTCTTTGAATAGCCTCCTTTTTTTAACAACTTTCCTCTTCGAATATCTTTTATTCCTTAACTCTTCAAAAAACGTCTCTTCGAAAAATACCTCTTCAAGAAATTGCTCTTCGAAAACTATCTACCCAAGAAATACTTCTAAAAAACTGCTCTCTGATAAGGAAAAATTCTCTTCGAAACTATAATGTCTTCGAAAAACTATCTCTCATGCTATTTCCAGTAGCCCCCTCCCCCCCCAATCCTTGCAATAACTTAGCAAAGCTTTGAAGAAAACATCTCTTTAATTGTGTTCATCGGAATTGAGTTTCCCACATTAGGCTAATAAATTGCAAGGGTTGGACGCCTCAAATTTATCAGTACTGAAGGGTAGGCCTTTACCATGACGTCATAAACCGTAATTCCCTGTCACCAAATCTCTCTAGAGATCTTATTCTTGTTCCCAATACTTTTCATCATTGGATTGCCTTTTCACCTTCTCCCTTGTTTTACGAACCAACAAAATTGCACCTATGTTGCCCATAATGCCCATAGGCAAACAAGAGAAAAAATCCCCAAGCCTTATTTACCCTAAAAGCCCATCGTTCTCTATAAATACTGACCCCTTCCTTAACATTCCAAACTTTTCACTCTAAAAATTTCTAGAGAGAGAAAGCTGGCTTATAAACCTCATCAGATTCCAGAGTGGCTTCTAATTAGTAAAAAATTCGAAGAGAGAGTTGCTGCTGGTGAATACGTTGAGCCTCAACCTCAACCTATTGTCACTACGTTCTATGGTTCGTGGCTTCCACCGAAAAATTCTCCTGCTCTCATATCCCTCGAAATATCACAATAGAGTCGAATTACCGATCTCAACACCGTCGCTCTTATGGGTAAGAATAAACATCACAAACACTCATCTAGGAAGAGGAAAAGGAACCATAAGAAGAAATCTGAGGAGCGCAAGCGCGCTAAAGGAACTCCCTTGGAAACCCCGAATCCTCCTTTGGCGGTAACGATTGAAAATCCTCCTCCAAAAACCGACAACTCAGGATCGAGCCTTCCAGACACTCCTTCAATAACAGAAATTGGGAGCCCTCAATTTTCTCCAAGAAGGAACACTGTAACCGAAGACAAGCTTCGAGAAATGCGAAACAAAACCTTGGCTGCTAAAGGGAAAAGAATTGCCTCGGATATTCCTGAGCTAGAAATCCAACCAATGTCTACTGCAGAACAAAATAAGACCATTAACCTTCCCTTAGAATCTTCTAATCAAGCGATTATTACTCACCCAACAATATCCGAAGAGCAAGCTCGTCGGATTGCCCCTAAGTCTAAGGGAGACACCACTCTTTCCTTAGAACTTGATGCCGTCGCAGGAAACAATATTCGAGGAATCGAAAACAAGCATATGGTGGCGTTGAACAACGTACAGTACAAGTATTTTTTACCCTCAGAAGAGCCCATGCTGAGGACCCGGTGGTTCATTCCTTCGTCATTGAGATTAGGTTCCCCTCGGAAGGCGAGACTCTTTTATCAGTGAGGGATAATGAATTAGTTGTTTATACTGAAATTATGAATTGGGGGTTAAGGTTTCCTTATGGCATGCATCATGGATTCGAGGATTTCGGGCATCGAATTTTCCTTAGAAGAGCTCATCGGATTATCTGGCTTAGCAAGGAATCCGTTTTTCCCATTTTATTGGCTGACTTTTGGCCGACGACAAAAGATTTTAAAAGACTTGCTAGAAGCTGATAAGAAATGGAGGCAACAATTCATCTACTTCTCAGGTCACTGGAAGACAGGTTCAGAATCGACTCCTTCAAATCCTCACAAGATATCCCTCTTGTGGACCAACAAATGTGAGTTTACTAACTTCTTCACTTCCCTTTCCTCCTCGGATAATGATATACTGACTTAAAATTCTTGTAGCTATGACAGGTACGTCAAGACCATACTCATATTCTGTGGATAGTGCCACCACTGTCTTCACCAAACTTAGCGAATGGGCCAAAGAACATTGGGAAAACAGGTTCCGCGTGTGCTTTATGAATAACAACTTAGCCATGAGCCGATTGTGGAGGTTCGACCCCCTTGACCGATTGACCCTGAAAGAGCTAATGACCCCTCCCTCACAACAAGAAGTCCTAGATCGAGTGACTAAAAAACATATAGTCATCTATCTTCCGAAGCGCTCGCGTGCAAAAAGTCACCTTGGTGAGTCCGACGAGGAAGTTTCCACAAAAGACTTTCAGTCAGACACCGAAGGATTAATCACCAATCAGGAACCATCCTCCTTGGCCAACATTGTGACAACCAGTTCAAGTTCTCCTCCAACAAAGTCTGTCCATCCTCACAAGAAGAAAGATACCAAGATAAAAAAAAAGAAAGAAAAAAACTGTCTTGGAACCCATCCAAGAATTATCCGACGACGGCAAAACACAAGATGATGTACAAGAAACTACCCAAGGCATTGAGCTCCAAGAGATATCAAGTGAGCCAGAAAAAGAAATTAGAGATAATTCACCCAAGGAATATTCAAGTCAGACACCCAGTTCTCCTCTTACCCATGCATCAAGTCCTGCTCCAATCAAAAATTCCCTACATTAGCACCACTCCTAATTCCTCGAAGCGATCCTCCTCAACATGTTGATCTTAATATTCTAATGGGTGAGTCATCGGATTTTGACCCCACATCACTAGGCTCACCCACCAGCTCCTTCGAAGTTCCTCTATTTGATGAATTCTCACTAAGTCTCCGCAACCTTCTTTATACTTTGGTCAACATGGGAAAAAGAATGCAGCATGTAGAAGACCGAAAAAATCATTATAAGTTCAAGGCATCTCTGGTCTCATTGCAACTTGAAGAGGCAAAGAAAAAATACACCATTGTGGAGAGTCAAACAGATGCACTTTATGAAACATTATCTGCCTCTGAGAATTATGTCATTATACTCGAAAGATGCTGCCAGGAAGAAAGAGACCTCTACCAAAAGAAAATGGGGGCTCAAGAAAAACTTTTGACAGAGCTGCAAAAAGCTCACCAAATAGCATGCAATGGATTTCAAGATTGATGTAACGATTACGAAAAACTTATGAAGGACAGAGAAAAACTGGTGAAGAGAATTAAATATTTTCCTAAACAAGTCGAGGAGGAGAAAGAAAAAGTTGTAAACGCTTATGCGGCTAAGTGTACGGACAACCTCCACGCTCGACGTGCTACAATTCGAGCATGGCTGATTACTCAAATTCATGTAGAGTACCCCGAGTATGACTTAGGAAGCTTTTGGAAGCTTGTCTCCCCCGACCTTCGCCCTACGAACATTGTGGTGAGTGATAGTGAAGCATCGGATTCGGAGGAGAGTGACTCCTCGGGAAATTCTGATTAGTTAAAAAATGTTAAGTCTGTTTGGCAATTTTTGTGTATAAGTCCGTGTAAGGCAATTTTTGTAGCCCATCTGATTTTCTCCGAGGAGCATCGTCCTCGAATTTTTGTGTATGCCACTTGTTGAAATGATAATCTTATAACTTGTTAATTTTTACATTTTTCATATGAAAGAATATGTGCAAACTTGCGTTGAATGGTTGCTCTATACCGATTTGCATCGTAATATTCATTATATGCTGCGCTAAGGCTAGCTTAGAAAAACTAATTCGAGGCACCAAAAAATTTTGTCAGAAAAAGAACTATGTGAGGCAAAAAATATCATTTCACAAAGAATAATCCGAGGCACAAGATATTGACTCAAAAAGAATAGTTCGAGGCACAAAATATGGTCTCTAAAAGAATAGTTCAAGGCAAAAAAATGCAGTTGTATTAATTAGCTCATAGTGGCACCTCGTTAAAACCTTCATGTGCCTAACAGGGTAGGAAGAGTATGCCCTTGCTGTTTTTGGTAAACCTGAAAATACAAAAAAAAACAAATATTGTATGTCAACTTCTTCTTCATTCCAGATAAAATTTTAAGTGTTCGATGTTCCATGGAAGCCGCAGATATCGCCCTTCCTTATCTTTTAATCTATATGTTCCCTTCTTTATTTTCTCTGTTACTTCATAAGGGCTCTCCCAATTCGGTCCCAACTTTTCAAGACTCTTCTTTTTAGTGTGCAGAAAAACTTTGCGTAATACTTTGTCCCCCACCTTGAAATCTCCGTGTTTTACTTTAGAGACATATCTACTCCTCATTAACCTTTGATAATGCAAGGACTTCAACTTTGCGCGTTGTATTTTCTCTTCAACCAAATCCAATTCTAAGGCTCTGCTTTGGTCGTTCAAATCTTTTGTATAAGCTGCCACACGATATGATGGGAAGACAATCTATGAAGGGACGACTGCATCCATTCCATACACTAAGGAAAATAGAGATGTAGCAGTTGCAGTTCGAGGCGTTGTCCTATAAGCCCACAATACTTTTTGTAAATCATCGGGCCATCTTCTTGGCTTTCCTTCCAAATTATTTTTCAACCCATCCAAAAAATTTCGATTGGTCACTTCCACCTGACCATTAGCCTGGGGATGAAATGGGGCAGAAAAGCATTATCGTATGCCGCTGGAAAGGTAAAAGCTTTTAAATTCTTTGTTATCGAATTGAGGTCCATTATCCATTGTGATTTGTATCGGTACCCCAAAACGACAGCAAAGATTTAAACAAAATGAACTTGATAACATCTTTTTCTTTTGTTCCTGCTAGAGGTTCCGCTTCCACCCACTTAGAAAAATAATCCACTACTATGATTATAGTCTGTCTTCCACCAGACGCCATTGGTAGGGGCCCAACTAGGTCAATGCCCCACCTATCAAATGGAACTGCTTCTGAAATACTCTCCAAGAACACCCCAGGTTTGTGGATTATGTTTGCATAGCACTGACACGTATCACACCGCTTTACCAAATTTTTTACATCAGAAGAGATAGTCGGCCAATAATAACCAGCTAAAAACACTCGTCGAATTAACGCCTTATACCCACAATGGGCTGAACCTTCCTCATCGTGTAATTCTGATAGGACAAACTACGACTCGTCCTTGGCTAGACACCTCAGTAACGGTCTGCTCAAAGATTTCTTATATAAAACTCCTCCCAACATGATATAACCTGGAGACTTGAACTTGATCCTCCTAGCCTCATACGTTTTAGTGGGTAAACTATCTTTTTCCAAGAAGTCAATAATTTCCGACCTCCAATCATTTCTGATCACATTGCTTACTTATTTAATGTTCATTGAATGCTCTGTATCGATCATAATCTAAGGGTGATCCTGAATCAATACCCATGGGTAACCCTCCGATCGTGAAGCTGTGGCCAAAGAATCTGGGACGATATTTGCCTCTCTTCGAACATGCTCGTATTGAACCCCATCGAATTCAGCAACCAAATCTTTTAACGCTTTTAGGTACTGTATCAGTTTATCTTTTCTTGCCTCAGACTCGTCCAAAACTTGATTTATCACCAAATTTAAATCACTGATCAATTTAATCATTTTGCCCTCACATATTCGAGCCAATTGTAAACCCGCCAATGCTGCCTCATACTCTGCCTCATTATTGGTTGCCTTGAAACCGAATCGAATAGCTTGGAACATGGCTATCCCTTCTGGACAAATTATTTGGACACCCGCACCACTTCCAGAGTTATTCGACCCCCCATCCGTTCGAACCAACCATTCCGTGTGATCGGAGTGGTCAATAGTCTCCATGTCATTTCTTTTTTAGTGGAATTCGACCAAGAAATCAGCTAAGACCCGAGCTTTTATTGATGTTCAAGGCTCAAATGTTATGTTAAAATCTCCTAGTGCGACTGACCATATAGTCATTCTCCCAGATATATCGAGCCTCTGTAACAAACCTTTCAGGGGGAATGTCGTTCGAACAACAATAGGATGTGCCTGGAAGTAAGGTCTCATTTTTCGGGCAGCTGTTACCAAAGCCAAAGCTACCTTTTCCAACTTAAGATATCGTTTCTCAGCATCTAACAAACTTTTGCTGACGTAGTAAATGGGTTTCAAAATACTGACCTCTTCCCGGAGTAAAACGACACTGACTACACAATCTGATACCGCCACGTAGACAATTAAGCTCTCCCCCACCAAAGGTTTAGACAGTATATCCGGGGACATCAAATATTCTTGAATTTGGCAAAAAGCTGCTGAACATTCCTCGGTCCAATTAAATTGTTTCACATTCTACAATACCTTGAAGAAAGGTTCACATTTGTCTGATGATCGAGAAATGAACCTATTCAATGATGCCAATCTCCCAGCCAGGATCTGGACTTCCTTGATATTCTAAGGTGGGGTCATGGTCGTTAAAGCTTTTATCTGTTCCGGGTCAGCTTTTATACCCTTTTCACTTATCATATAGCCAAGGAACTTACCCGATCGTACCCCAAAAATGCACTTTTCCGGATTCAATTTCAAATTGACTTTACATAGATTGTTAAAAGTTTCTTCCAAGTAAAAAAAATGATATTCGTCCCGTAAAATTTTGACAAGCATATCATCAATGTAGGCTTTGACATTCCTACCAATTTGTCCCTCCAAGGTTTTGTTGACAAAACGTTGATAAGTTGCCCATGCATTCTTCAGGCCAAAAGGCATAACCTTGTAACAATATAATCCTCTCCCAGTGATAAATGATGTTCTCTCTTCATCTTTGGTGTCTGACTTGATTTGATTATATCCTGAGTATGCATCCATGAAAGACAACAATCGGTTGCCCGAAGTCGAGTCTAGTAGTTGATCAATTCGGGACACCGGAAAAGGATCCTTGGGACAAGCTCTATTCAGGTCGGTGAAATCCACGCACATCCTCCACTTGGAATTATTTTTCCTTACCAAGACCGGATTTGAGGCCCATACGGGGTACTGCGATTCTCGAATGTGGCCTATGCTCAATAACCGTTCCATTTCTGACAAAATAGCTACAGACTGATCCTGAGAAACTGGTCTCCTTTTCTGGACAATAGGTCGAACATCAAGCCGTACTGCAAGTTTATGACACATTATCTCTGGTGGTACTCCCGTCACATCATGTGCACACAAAGCAAACATATCTAACTTGCTCGATAAAAATGCAATTAGCCTTTCTCGGAACTCGAAAGAAAGTTTTACTCCAATCTTCAAAAAATTTCCATCCCCAAACTAATGCTCCTTAGAATCCTCTTCTGGAACCAGAAATCCGGGGGTCTCCCTCGGATCATCACATGGAATGATTCCCGAGAGAGTCCCCTTTAATTGCTATGTCTTGTCTGATACTTCTCCCCGAACTCCTTTCGAGGATAAAGCTATCTGGTAACACTCCCGAGCCATCTTCTGGCTGCTCATGATCGTCCCTATGTTGTTTCCTACCACATACTTCAGACATTGGTGAACCGTCAAAATCACACCATGCATTCAGGACAGCCAAGAGCGACCAAGGATCGCATTATACGATGTAGGTGCGTCAACAACGATAAACAACACTTCCACTTCCTTTCTAAACGGCCCACGGCCTAACTCTACCACGCACTGAAACTCTCCAACAACTACCGCTGTGGCACCAATAAATCCTACTATAGTATTATCGGATCATCGTATAACTGGCGGGTCAGAATTTCTCCTATAGGTACTCATAAACAAAATATTCGTGGAACTTCCCGTGTCAATAAGTATCTTATGAACTTGGTCTCCGGCTATACCCGCAGCGATAACCACCGCATCCTCGTGCGGTCCCGCGACATTTCGCATATCATCATCGTCGAAACATATGATGGGGGAAGGTAAGCGATGCATTTGTGCTGACACCCCTGCTTCAATCTGTGTGGTCAAATTCACCATATGTCTTTTCCGCGAACTATTAGAATTCCCTGCGATGGTATCTCCTCCAAAGATAGCCAGTGACTCAAAAAAAGCACACAAGTCATTTACTTTCCCCTTCAGAATAATCTCCTCCACCATGTTCATGTTATTCCTCCCCTCTTTGGGATCCAGATACTCTTGCTCAATATAAAAAACATCAACCTCCTCGAAAATCACCATGGCTGTATTAGCGATATTTAGGACAACCTTTACCACAGCATTTTTCTGGGAGTGTTTTTTCATAAATTCCAACAACATTCCGTTCTCAATCAAAGCTTGCACTTCTTTTTTCAGAGCAATGCAGTCCTTAGTATCGTGCCCAATATCCTCATGGTACTTACAATACCTGTTAACACTTCTGTTTTCCCTCGGAGTTTGAATAGGAAACGGTTTTCTGTACTTCAGCGTTGATATTGCCTTATCAAATATCGTGGCCATATTTTCCATCAAGTCAGCGAAATAATCCGGAAGAATCCATTTATTCGAGATCGGTCTTGCCCCTTGGTTGTAACTTTGCTGATTACTATAGTTTTGTGGATTTGTTCTCTGTCTCGGTGGATACTGACCCGTATTTTTGGCTTTAACATTGGCGTGAGGTCGTTGATTATTGTACTCGGGCTTTTGAAACTGGTTCTGATCCAACTGATCGCTTGAACCTTTCTCGGATGCCTGAGTCTCTTCCACTAAAATTCTCTTCTCAACTTGATCCAGTAATTCCCCAAAGGTCATAGTCTGGCTCTCCGCCACCGTATCCTTTAAGAGTCCGGGGAGGAGCCCCATCCTGAATGATGCAAGTGCCACATAATCTTTGCAATATTCCATATCCGTTTTAGTTTTGATGAATCGATTGGTGTAATTCTTCAAGCTTTCCCCAACTTTTTGCTGACAGTAGATTATCGTATCTCCATTGGCTCGAAACTTTTTGCTCCCCACGAAATGATGTCTAAAGATATTCCAGAACATGTCAAAATTATTTATCAAGCCCTGCGGAAGCCGGTTGTACAACTTAGAAGCCACACCTTTGAAAGTCTGAGAAAACGCTCTACACAGCAATTTATCATCGTTATCGAAATTAATAATGAAATTATTGAATTACTAAATGTGGTTATCGGGGTCTTGCTTCCCGTCGAACTTCTCTAGCTTCGAGATATCAAAATGTTTTTAGAGGTTGCCAACTAAAATTTCTGAGGATAAATGAGAAGCTCTCCAATTATTACTTATCCGATAGACGTTAGCCCTCAAGTTTTCATGGCTCGGAAAGTATAATCCCTCCTCGGATGACAGAGTGTATTGATGTTGCCACTCCAAATTTCGCGGGTCTACGTTTTGATTCCCAGAGTTAAAATTCAGTTGACCATAACCCTGCTCATTAACGCGAGTATGATAACTCTTCGCCCTCGGAGATTTCCTCTCCAAGCTCCTTCCCCTCCGTTGTTCCACACGTCTTCGACCATGTCTTTTCTTTCTGTGATTTTTCCCTGGAGATGATTCCGGTAAGCTGTAATGAGAATAATTGCTTGAGTCAGAAGATTCCAGATGGCGCTTTTCTTTCCTCCTCAAAGAACATCGTTCATAACCTCTATATCTATCATCTCTGGTTTTAGGACAAAAATCGGTTTGGCGCTCCTCTTTTCCACTGTCTGGCTCCCTTCTCACCTCGGAGCGAAGATTTTCCTGAACAGTTTCTTTTTCCGCCCTCAATCTTTCAATCTCGAGCAACAACTTGTTCCTTCGAGCCAACAGATCTGAGTCATCAAAGGTGTCTCCGACGCGGTGGCCACCATACGCCTCATACTCCATATCATTCCGATAAGCGTCACCCACCAGATTTTCCTCATAGTCATTAACAAAATCGTCCTCTTGCTCTTCCATGATTCTGCTCGGATTAGGAATTATTTCCATAAAGCGATTTTCGTTAGAACAATCTTCGTTTCCTACAGACGGCGCCATTGAAGAATTCAGAAATAGCTATAGGGTAATTTTGTGTTAGGAGAATCTTTTAGTGTCGAAATAGTATCAAGTTCTTTGTTAGGAGCCTTCTTAGAGAGAGAAAGTAAGAGCAAGACTAAGTAGAGAGAGAAAATAATATTATATTAATCACCCAGCTTATCCACTCGTGTGAGGTCCTTTTATAGTACAATAATGGGCCCCATACACAACTTAATTTCTACCTTATTACACATTTAGTCCCCGCATTTCCTCACTTATTCATAATAACTAGTTCGATTATTCTTTTTTACAATACCTCCATAATAAGAATACATTCTTACAATTTTTCCGTACATATTTTATTCTCCCTCATCAAGTACAACTATATAGTTGTGATAAAATATTTAAAAGGGTTTATATACTAGTAAGAAGGTTGGCTGTATGGAATTGGTTTATTTTAAGATTCTAAAAACATGTGCTTAATGTTTTATATATCAAATGGGATTTAACACTTCAGTGGTACCCCTACATATGATACAATTTTTAAAAAGATCAAAGAACATCTAGTTTCTCACGAAATTATAATATGACTATGCTCATCTTCTCATCACTTCCTATTCTAATAAAACGAATAACTCTTACAACAAAATTAAAAGCGTTAAATTTATGAATAGGTGGACCAATGATGAAAATTTCCTAAGTGTTGTTGAACAAAACTGGAGTTTAAAGATCAATGGTCATCCAAATCAAATTTGTTTGGTTCAAGTTGAGAAGACTCAATAATTTTTGAACATCAACAGATTTGGTAACATGTTCAGCAAAGTAAAAGACACTTAAGAAAATGTTATGATGATGGAGATGCAGCCCACCAATGTTAACAATCTAGACACCAAAGCTTAATTGGACAATGCGAACAATTTACACCTTCAGTCCTTAAGAAATAAAGTATACTTTTGGAAGCAAAAATGATATAATAACTGGCTTCGAGATGGAGACCAGAACACAAAGGCCTATCATGCTTATGTCTCTAAGAAAAGAAGGAAAAATGTGATCAAAAGTATCAAGAAGACAAAACAACTGGATCCTTGACCCTGAAGCTATAAGAAAATGTGCAGACTGCTATTTCAAGAACATCCTTACTAGAAATCCATACAACAACAATGAAGATGAGCTAAAAAGGATGCAAAATGACATATTTGACAACATTCATAAGCTAGTTACTAAAGATTAAAATGATCTCTAATGAAGCCTACATGTGAAGATAAAATTTGGCTCATTATCAATAACATGAGCCCATCAAGTGCAGCAAGAATATACAGGTACAATATCTTCTTTTATAAAGTTTGCTAGAAAATCATAAAGTAAGATATGTGTTTAACTATCAATTCTTACATATATGGTCAGAGTATCCCTAATGGGATTTTTGCTAGTGGTCTTTGTTTAATTCCAAAGACTACAAATCCTACTTACACGAATAATTATAGACATATAGGCCTTTTGTAAATAGAATCATGTCCAAACTTATTAACACAATATTATCTACAATCTGACCTAACATTATCTCTAATACCCAAAGTTCCTTTGCAAAAGAAAGGTCCATCAATGAAAACATCTTAATATCTAAGGAATTAATCTATGATATAAATAGAAATCCTAAATCAGGGAACATTATTATTCAATTGGACTTGTCAAAAGCTTTTCACAGAATGTCTCATTTATTTATAACTAAAGTTCTTACTGTATTTGGGTTTTCTATTTATTTTGTAAACTTAATTAACAAGTTGATCAAGGATGTTAATATATCTATGTTGATCAATGAGGATATCATTGGCTATTTTAACCCTAAGAGATGCTTAAGGCATGTTGATTCCTTGTCTCCAAGCCTCTTCATAATAGGGTAAGAATTTATAACAAGGGGCCTAGGAAAAGAAGAGATGGACTTCTAGACGGATGAATGGCACATTTACCCTCCTATTATGGATCTTAACTGAAATGAAGTCAAAAACTGGTTCGTGAAGGGTAAAGTAAATACATTATGGAAAAACAAAAATTGAGATATTGGTTCTATGGAAGGTTTTCTATCTAAGTATAGAATTAATAAAATCAAGAAGTACAACATAGACACTAATTAGGAGGACATGATGATATGGAATCTTTCCCAATACAACAACTTGAACATGAAACAAACATGGAAAAACATAAGACAACATTACAATAAAATCAAGCTTATACAAGAAAATATGGAATGCTCTAACTTCCAAGAATTTCTCCTTTCTCTTATGGAAGTTAATTAAAAATTACATTTCAACTGGTTCTTTAACACTAGTGGAAAATCTGGAGCTACTTTCGTGATTTATTTAACACTAAGATAGAAAGATACATTTAACTCATGTTATTAGAAACTGGTTCTGTTTTTCTAAGACTAAAGTTCATATCACCCATGTTATTCTATCTACATTTTGTTGGGTGATTTGGCATATCGTAATAATTCCAAATTTAAAAAAAAAAATTGTGACTCTGCTACCAAGTCAATCAATGTTATTAACATAATTATAGTTGGTCTCGAACATTTTAAAAAGGAAGCACTGTAATAGATGCAGGTTCAATTATTGGCTGCATCTATGTTGGTAACAAAATAAAAAAAAAGTAGTGTACCTCAAGTGGATTGCTCCTGAAATTGGTAGATTGAAGATGAACATTGATGCAGCATGTCTTCGAAACGGAGAGTCAAGTGGTGGGATAGTGATAAGAAATAACAATGGAGAAATCACTCAAGGTTCAGGAAATACATTTGGCAAGTTTTCTCCTTTGCTCGCAGAAGTGAGAGCTTTACTAGAAGGTTTGTTGATCTGCAAGAAAAACAAATTGTCTGAGGTTGATATAGAATACAACTGTTTAATGCTAATCAAGCTTCTGGCAGATTGAAAAACTCAATGATATCTTGATCCTTTACTTACGATTCGTAGAAATCTAATAACCTCTTCCATTACTTCTCTAGAGTCTAAAATCAAGCTGTAGACTGACCTTCAAAATGGATCTGAGATCCAAAGAAAAGCTAAGTTTTTCTTATTTAAAAGCCCTTCACCAGCTCTTACTCTCTTAGAAAGGATTGGAATTTATTATATCAACCATAATCTAGATTGAACATTACCTGAATTTCAAAGCCCAGTTGTTGTCGATTTCTTCTTATTTTCCAGGTTTTTCAAGAACATGAGAGAAGATGAGGAAACAATGATCAAAAGACGAGCTTCAAGGCTCATAAAAGAGCTAAAGGCAATTGAAAAATAAAATGATGTGAGAAATAAGGATCCCGCTTACAAACAAAATTTATCTTACAAAAAAAATTTCAGGATCAAATTCTAAGTCAAATGAGGAAATAAAGTCTTTGAAATTTAGTATCAATTATCAGAAATTTTAATATTATCCCTGTGCTTTGTAAATCCTCCGAATTGGGTCCCTAAATTTAACAAAATGTTTCGTTTGCTTAAAAAAAATGACCAACTCATATAATGTTAGAGAATTGCTAAAAAAAGCCAAAACTACTCCGCGAAGTCGCATGTATCTGATTTTCAATATTTACAAAAATGCCACTAACCAAAAACCCAAAAAACCCAAAAAAAACCCTTGAAAGTCTATATATTTACAAGTCATGCCTGATGAGGGCCGAACTTCAAAGACTCATGTGAGTACCAAAAAGACTCATGCCAACTCCAAAAAATCTCACCGGTCTAAGTCAGTGGAGAGTTCTGACTCAGACTCAGAGTCTTCTGATAGCTCCTCGAATGAGGAAGGAGTTGAAGAGTCTTTTTCCTCTAGCAGCGATGAGGGCCGAACTAAAAAGAAGCAAAAGTTGATAAAAAAATATTCAAGAAAAAGGGATAGACATGGGAAATTAAAGAAGAATATTGGCAAAGGGTCATCTCACAACCGGAGGCATGTAGACCGGATGCTGATGGATCCTTTTGCCTTCCACGATGAACCAGGTATCTTTTTAACTCCCAATGAGGATACTGTGTTCAGTCGTGGCCGAAATTGGAGACAATCTCCATTGTCTTCCAAAATTCTGTCCGAAAGCCTCCCTAAGAGGTTTAATAGCACTAAAATGGAAAAGTACGATGGCAGTACTGATCCGGACAACCATTTGGAGGAATTTAAAAACTTCATGATGAACTTTGATGATGACGACCAGCTACTTTAGAGAGCATTCTCCCAATCCTTTACGGGGACTGCTCTAAAATGGTATAACAGCCTACCACAAGGCTGCATCAAGAATTTCGATACCTTTTGGGTGGCCAAGAACCGAACGAATCATTGTGCCCAAGAACCGAACGAATCATTGAAAGAATACATAATTCATTTTGTAAACACCAAGAATGGGTTGGCTGATTGCTTCGAACAAGTAGCAATAGCATCCTTGAGACATGGCTTCAACCCTGGGAATTTGGCTGATTCGGTGACCAGAAAGAAAGCCATGACTTGGGGAGGTTTGTTGAATCAGGTTGGAAAGCATATTAACGTTGATGAAATAAAGAAAACTAGGGTGCACGGGCAGGTGAGGTCTGCCCCGGTTGCACCAAACCCCAATCAGAATCATTCCGGGAACAAGGCAAAGGAGACCGGACAGGGGCATAGGAGGGCTAAAGCTCAATCTCAACCAGCTGCACCTGCTCAGAGTCAACAATCTAGAAATAAGAGAGGGCCTTGGGTTCAACCGGAGTGTTTTGCAGAATTGAAAGAAAGTGTGGCCACCATTTATGATAAAACAAAGGAAGAGGTATAATATAGAAGACCGGCCGCACTACAATCTCCTAGAGAACATCGTAATAACTCTTTCTGCCAGTATCACAATGATACTGGCCATACCACTGATGATTGTATAGGATTGAAACAAGAAGTTCATAACTTGATTGAAAGGGGAAAGCTGGGGGCATATGTCAAAAGAAGAGGAGGTAATAGGCCTAACAATACTCACCGGGTTGGTCCAAGCAATGCTGCTCCGGAGGGAGCTATGGTTATGATCGAAAGGTTTGATGTGGAATCAGAATACTTGGATCCGGATCGAACTCGAAATAGAGTGGGTTCCATTGAGGAATGTTCTAGAACAGTCTCTGGGCTCATTAAGTTTTTTGAGTCACTTACAATTTTCGGAGGGGATACTATGACAGCTCCTACTGCTTCTTCGAGGAAGAGGCACGTTCATACTTTAGCTACCCAGGTAGAAGGAGGCATGACCTCCTATCAATCGCAAATTCCATTCCCCTTCATTGTTTTCGATGAAGATGACTTAAGAGATATAGCTGGCCCTCATGAAGATGCTGTTGTCATAGGAGCATCCATTGGGGGCAATGACAAAAGACGAATCTTGGTGGATACAGGAAGCTCAACCAATATCCTCTTCTTAACCACTTACAAGAAAATGAAAAATCCAGCCGTAATTCAACGTTCGGACAGGTCAATTGTGGGCTTTACTGGGAGCTCAGCAGATGCGATCGGAGAGTTCTAAGAGGATGTTTTGTTGGGCAAGGGCCCTTTCAAGAAGATGGTCAGGATACTTTTTATTGTCGTAGATTATCCCACTTGCTATAATGCTATTTTAGGGAGGTCTTGGCTCTCTAGGATGCATGCAGTGGCTTCGACAGTCCACCAATGTTTGAAATATGATGTTCAAGGACAAGTGGGAGTTGTCCGAAGCAGTCAAAAGGTTGCAAGTAAATTGTTATGCTACAGCCCTGGCTCCCCGGACGTTGGGGGCAGTTCGTATCAAGGAGCAATAGCAGTTTGAGGGGCTTTCTGGGGTGAGGGTGAAATTGATGACCCTAGAGAGACCCCTGGAGTATTGATACCAGTTGAAGAGGTTGAAACACATTCTTTAGAAGAAGGGAAAAGTGTCAAGATAGGGTCTAAAATGCCACCCGACCTGAAAAATAAGATGTTAAAGTTTTTTAAAAACCATCAGCATGTTTTTGCTTGGTGCAATGCTGATGTTACTAGGGTTCCAACATATGCTATATCACATCACCTATCTGTCCTGAGAGACATAGCACCAGTGGTTCAAAAGAGAAGGGCTTTTTCCAAGGAAAAGGCTGATGTTATTGTGCAAGAGGTTGACAGGCTCACAAAGATGGGGCATATCAAGGAGTCTCAATATCCTTTGTGGACTGCCAATCCGGTCGTGGTGAAAAAGAAAAATGGCAAGTGGCGTATGTGCATGGACTTCACAGATCTTAATAGGGCTTGCCCAAAAGATTTGTATCTAGTTCCCCGGATTGACCAGCTAGTAGACTCCACCTCTGGGAAGAAGCTGCTATCCTTTATGGATGCTTTCTCCGGATACAATCAGATCCAAGTATATCCAAAGGATCAGGAGCATACCACATTTGTCATTGACATGGGTCTTCATTGCTACAAGGTAATTCCATTTGGGTTGACAAATGTTGGGGCTACTTATCAGAGATTGTTGAACAAAGCCTTTGCTGATCAAATTGGAAGGAATATGGAAGTATACATCAATGACATGATGGTGAAAAGTGTGGATGAGAAATTGCACTTAGCTGACCTCCAATAAACTTTTTCCAACTTGGTAAAAGTGAATTTGAAGCTAAATCCAGAAAAATGTGTGTTCGGAGTGCAATCCGGGAAGTTCCTAGGTTATATAATAACTGAGCAAGGGATACAGCCCGATCCGGACCAGCTTAATGCTCTATTCCAAATGGAGCCTCCTCGGAATATTAAAGAAGTGCAACGATTGACGGGGAGGTTAGCTGCTTTAAACCGATTTATCTCAAGGTCATCGAACAGATGCGGCCCGTTTTTTCAAACTTTGAAGGGTGCAAGGGGATTTGACTGGACCTTACAGTGTGATGAGGCCTTCAATGAGATTAAGAAACACCTGTCCTCCTCCAAAACCTTATTTAAACCAATTGAGGGAGAGACACTCTTCGTATATTTGGCAGTTTCAAGTTGTGCCATCAGTGTTGTGTTGGTGAGAGAGGTGGATAACTACCCCCATCCCGTATACTACATCAGCAAGAGCTTGATAGATGCAGAAAAGAGTTATTTGAAACTCGAAAAGTTAGCGTTAGCCCTGGTAATAGCTGCAAAGAAGATGAGGCCTTATTTCCAGGCTCATCCTATTATCGTCCGGACATCTTTTCCTTTGAAGAATGTTCTCCAAAAGGCAGACATTTCAAGTAGAATGACTAAGTGGTCGGTAGAATTGGGGGATTTCGATATAGACTTTGCTCCTCGAACAACAGTCAAGGCCCAAGCTGTGGCTGATTTTCTAGTTGAATTCCACTCTGACAGAGATTCAGAGCAGACTACTGAGATGAAAGACAAAAAGGTTTGGGTCGTCCGGACGGATTGTGGATCCAGCACTATGGGATGTGGTGCAGGGGTGTGCTTGACTTCTCTGTATGGTGACAAAATGTACCAGGCTATATGTTTTGCTTTTAGGGTTTCCAACAATGATTCCGAATACGAAGCAGCTATAGCTGGTTTAAAGTTAGCATATATTTGTGGAGCCAAAAGGGTCAAGCTAATGAGTGACACCCAACTTCTTATCCACCATGCTCAAGGTCAATCTAAGGCTAAAAAGGAGCAACTAGTGAAGTATTTACTTCTTCTTAAAAATGAAGCACTCAAGTTTAAAAGCATTGTTTATGAGCATATACCCTGGACAGAGAATGAATTAGCAGATTCATTGGCAACCGTAGCTTACACAGAGTCATATCCATGGATCCATGTAATGGAGAGCCCCTCCATTCAACTTAATGTGGGTAAAGAGGAAGAAATTTTTGAAGTACAGGTGAAGCAACCTCAGGATTGGAGATTTCCTCTCCTGCAGTACCTCTCCGATGGCATCTTGCCTCTGGATAAATTGCTAGCGAGAAAAATGAAACACAAGGCTCGTGGTTTTATCATACTAAGAGACATTCTGTATAAAAAGTCTTACATTAAACCTCTTCTGCGGTGTTTGGGAGATGATAAGTCTCAAGTAGTCCTCTCAGAATTGCATGATGGTGAGGGATCAGCTCATTGTGGATTCAGGGCTCTAACAAGGAGAGTTTTACTGGCCGGCTACTATTGGCCATCTATTATGAAGGATGCTAAGGAGCTGGTAAGAAGGTGTGATCCATGCCAAAGATATAGCAATGAAATTCATGTCCCAGCCATCCCTTTAGAGTCAATTTCTGAGCCTATACCTTTTGCTCGATGGGGGTTGGATTTAGTGGGCCCTCTCCATATGGCGTCCGGAGGGCGCAAAACTATAATTGTTGCTATAGATTACTTTTCGAAGTGGATTGAAGCAGCCCCTCTGGCAGGAACAACATCAAAAGCTGTCATAAAATTCATTTTATCCAACATCTGTTGCAGATTTGGTGTTCCACAAAAGATAACGACAGACAATGGGCCACAGTTCGACAATAGGGAAATGGAGAGTTTCTGTGCCTCAAGGGGTATACAACATTGTTTCTCTTCACCTTTCCACCCCCAAGAAAATGGTCAGGTTGAAGTGGCTAACAGAACTATATTGTCCGGTTTAAAGAAGAATCTGGAAGGAGCTGCTGGGAAGTGGCCTAGCTATTTACAAGAGGTCTTGTGGGCCTACCGGACAACACCTAGGGCTGCAACACAGGAGTCACCTTTTGCTTTGGTCTATGGGATGGATGAAATAGCTCCCATAGAAGTAACTCTCCCATCATTTCGGGTTCACAACTTCTCCGAATGCGCTAACGAAGTAGCAATCAGAGGTCAGCTTGACCTGGTAGAGGAAAGACGAGTTAAAGCTCACCTTAGAGCTGCACACGATCAGGGTTTGATGAGAAGCAGATTTGCTTCTAGAGTTAAAAGAAGAGATTTCCAGCCGGGGGACAAGGTATTGAGGAAAGTCTTCTTACACATTAAAGAGAATCAGCTCGGCAAATTGGCCCCAACTTGGGAAGGACCTTATATGGTTGTTGAAAGGCTTAAACCTGGAACATATTGTCTAGAAGACAAGGATGGAAGAATTTTGACCCACCCTTGGAATATTGAACATCTCCGAATGTACTTGGAGTAGCATCTGTGTAAATATTTACTTGTTTAAACATCCATATAAATATTTGGGGGCATACTCTTTCCTACCCTGGTGGCGCGGGGAGGTTTTAATGAGGTGTCCGGGCTTTTTAATGAAATTTGATGCCTTCTTAAAAAAAATTCTGAAGAGTTCTTACTTTGTTTTTTGTCACACCATCCGGATTGAAGTAAAAGAATGATGACCACTTAAACATTTGTCATCGGAGTACTTAAACACTCTCACTTTAGACTATTTATAAAATAACTAAGGGCTATTTAAACACTAGCCACCAAAATTGAAACAAACGATGAAAAGATGCGAAAATTGTGCAAAACAAGGATATTCATTGAAATAACTTAAGTGCCTTGGCCTTCCAAGAACTTTTAAATTGTCAAACAAAGTAAAGGATCTATCTGGTCAGATACCGGACACACTAACAAAAAGAGTGCCTTGGCCTTCCAAGGACTTTAGTTTAGATAACATGAAAAGTGAAAAAATAATTCATAATTCAAGACTCAGCCTTTGAAGATGGCTCAGCCTCATACATCTTCTTCTTCCTTTTGAGATCGTCTTTCTCTTTGAGAGGGCCCTCCCCGGTTTTTTCTTCTTCTTCATCGAAGGAGGAAGCACTGGAATGATCATGTAAGTCCCCATCAGCCATGGTGTGGAAGGGAAGATCTTGGTACTCTACATAAAGCCACAAATCTCCCAGGTTCCTTTTTGGGAACTTCTCATGAAAAAACAGGACCATGTCCGACCTCACCTTGGCATACATCTGCTCTTGAGTATCTATCACGTTGTTGGCATAAGCATCGATCTTGGCATGAATTTTGGCCTCCTGCTCCCTTAGCAGATCAGCTTTCTCCTCGGCAGCCTTGGACACCGTGTTCTCAAGCGCAATCTTGTCATTGGTCAAGTTGTGGATGACATGATCCTTGGCCTTGGCCTCCACTTTCGAAGAGGTGAGATCTTTCTCTAGTCCGGACAGCTTCTCCCGGAGCTCTTTGATAATGTCTTCTAGAGTGGCAACTTTTGTGGTCCACCCCTCTTGGCTCTTCTTCAGCTCTTTGTTTTCCCTCTTTAGAATGTCAGCATGTTGAGTGGCAGTAAGAAGGTCATCGGACAGTCTCACCTTATCAGACTTGAGGTCTTTGATAACATCTGCCTGGCTTCGAACTTGCTTCTTAACAAGGCTTTATGGTTCACAAATTAGAGCAAGAGTCACTTACTATAAGAATGAGTTTCAGAGAACTAGAAAAGAGTATACACCATATATGATTACTTGGCCAAGATGAAATCTTGATGATAACTCAATATTAGAAGGCTACATTGTCACTATTTATGACTTAGTCTAACAAGTCCTTGGTGACTTAAACTTGGACTATAATCCTATTGTCACGATTCTAGCAGAAGACGATATTATAAACTGGGTTAATATACAAACTTTACAATTAACTTTAGAAAGCAGGTTGCATCAACTATCTAGTCTACGATATGTTATGGCCAATCTGACTCTGAAAACTACCAGCAATAATTCAGACAGAGGAGAAAATGAGTCATGATATGGTAATCATAATAACATCTATACAATATTCCAAATGTCTAAAGTTCTATTTAGAAAACCAACTACTTTAAAAAAACTAGTGTCTGACTCTAACTGGTTGGGTGCAATGGACATAGAGGTTAAAGTCGAGCAGTCCAATAATACTTAGAAATTGACACCTTGGTTACCAACCATAAACTTGGTTGGTCGTAACTCGGTTTACAAGTTTAAATATGTTGTTGATGGGTCAATTCGGAGGTACAATGCTCATTTGGTGGCTAAAGGTTATCACCAATGTCCAAGGATTAATTTTAATGAAGACGTTTCTTGTGATCAATGAGTCTACCATAAGACTAATCCTAAGTATGGTTGTGTCAAAGTGTTGGGTGATTCGTCAGCTTGATATCAATAATGTTTTCCTAAATAATTTTCTAAGTGAGACAATCTATATGGCCCAACCTCAAGGGTTTATAAATCTTCTGAGACCGCACCATGTGTGTAAGTAAAACAAGAAAATATATGGTTCAATTCAAACATCTCATGTATGGTATATTAAGCTACCTGAGGTAATGGTCGGTCGGGGGTTTTAGAATTTTAAAATTGAGAGTTCTATAGTATTTTATGTTACTCCCCAAGAGACAATAATTCTATTAGTCTATATGGATGATATTATAGTTACTAGAAACATACTTAACTCTCTACAAAAATTTATTATTCACTTCAATGTTATTTTCTAGCCTAAGAACATCGATAACATCAATGTATTCCTAGGAGTGGAGGTTGCAAGGGACTCTAATGGACTTTATCTCACTCAAGGAATGTATATAGAAATATTATGACCTCTGTTGGGATGAATTCCTCTTAACCCTGCCTCATTCTTATGATTGTTAGTCAATTTTCTTCTCTTTTTGATGGTAGCCTACTTCGTGATCCTAAACAATATTGAAAACTACATACCAGACCCGACATCTTATTTGCAGTTAATAAATTATCTCAATTCTTAAAAGCCCATACTAATATGCATTTATAATGTGTTAAATGTGTAATGAGTTACTTATCTAGGTCGAATGGACTTGGATTACACATCGATTCATCTGCTCATATGTTCCTCACGTGCTTCTTTAAGATCGACTAAGTGAGCTCGCATGATGACCGAATATCGGTGGACGGTTATTGCGTGTTTCTTAGAGACTCTTTAATATCATGGTCACCCAAGAAATAACAAGTTGTTATTAGGTCTAGCACAGAGTTGCAGTTTTGAGCTCTGGTCGACATCGTTGCTGAATTGATGTGGCTTCAATTTGTTCGTCGAGAACTCGTATTCCTGTTCCTTAAGCCCTAGTTTTTTGGTGCGACTATTCAAGGGCTATCTCGCTTGTCTTAAATCTAGTCTTTCATACCATAACTAAGAACATTGAAATCGATGTGCGCTTCAACAGAGATCAGAAAAGAAGACTACTTGGGATCATATTTCATTCAACCAAAAAACAAAACTGCTTTGGGTAGGGAATAGCCGTGATGGTAATCAAATATGAAACCGATTGACAATCATCTTGGTGATGACTTTATAGGTCACATTACACAAGCTAATCGGTATGAATTGACTGACGTCGGGAAGTTTTCTAACATGGATAGTTTGCTTAACCATGTTGCACAAAGAATGGTCTAAGGACAAGTCATGTGGCGGAAGCTTAAAATAATGTACACTCCATCGCATGACCAGACCGCCAATAGCTTTATCAAATCGACACTCACTTCTGATTTGGTTTTATAAAGAATAAAATATGGTTTTGTTTCTCTTCGTCTAGTTTGTGGGGCAATGTAAAGATAAAGAATAAAGTTATTGTTTTGAAGTAAACTTGAAAAAACAACGGTGAGAAATTCAGTCTTAAAGAAGATGATGGTATGAGAAAGAAAATAGGCCGCTCAATGTTGTTGTCCAAAGCTTGTGTTGGCTTCTAAGGTTTGGATCTGGTCATGATTGAGCTTGTGTTGCCAGCCCAAATCTAAATAAACACAAATCGGGTTATTGTATAGTATACGAATCGAATAAAGTTATTAATAGTTACCTGTTAAATAACTTAAATTTGTTACAATGTAACAGCGCTACCTTATATATATTACACCTGAAAATAATTGAGAAGTTAATATACGGGAAATTGTACCAAAGGTACCTACTCAACTATTTTATTGTCATCTAATACCCAAGGTTTGATCAATTGTCACTTAATACCCAAATCAACTACCTAATTGTCACATAGTACCTAACTTTATTTTAATACCCTCACTACCATCACCATTCATGAACACGTAACCAAAATTTCTCTTTCCTTCTCTTTCCTTCTCTTTCCTACTTTTTCTTTAATTTTATTTTTAAAAGATCCGTATCTTTCGAACCGGAGCTCGAAAAAAATAAATGAAAGTACCATCACTTTTGTTTTTTAAAAATGAACAAAACTAGATCCATTGATGATATTTTTTGATTTTTTTAAAAAATAAAATTTCACCAGTTGCAAGAATCGTTCAGAAATTGCAAACAATTGGCATCTTGAGAATTGTACCAGTTTTTTTTCATACTAGTTTTTTTTTATCGTTTAGAAATCCTGAGAGTTGCAAGCAATTCGCATCTTATCATGAGAATCGTTCAGAAATTTGCAAGCAATTCGCATCTTATCATGAGAATCGTTCAGAATTTGCAAGCAATTCGCATCTTATCATGAGAATCGTTCAGAAATTGCAAGCAATTCACATCTTATCCTGAGAATCGTTCAGAATTGGCAAGCAATTCGCATCCTCAGAATTTGCAAGCAATTCGCATCTTGAGAATTGTACCAGTTTTTTTTTTTTTATCGTTCAGAAATCTTGAGAGTTGCAAGCGATTCGCATCTTATCATGAGAATCGTTCAGAATTTTGCAAGCAATTCGCACCTTATCATGAGAATCGTTCAGAAATTGCAAGCAATTCGCATCTTATCATGAGAATCGTTCAGAAATTGCAAGCAATTCGCATCTTATCATGAGAATCGTTCAGAAATTGCAAGCAATTCGCATCTTGAGAATTGTACCAGTTTTTTTTTTTTTACCAGCGTGCGCCTATATTTGGTCGGGGGTATTTTTGTCCAAATTTCAGTTCGAGGTACCAAGTTACACTATCCAAAAAACGGGTACCGCCGGGTAATAACATAGTTGAGAAGGTATTTACCGGTACTTTTCTCTTAATATAAATACTACATATATAAATTATAAATTCTCCTTTTTCTTAGCCTAGCTTCAATCTCTGACTATTTCATGGTAGAGAAAGATGTAGATTATATTGAAGATCTCATGAGAAACTAATAGTATATATAGAGACAAAGAGAGGGTTTGATAACGTAACATTGCCAAAATCACTGTATTATTGGGATGTCGTTACATTTAAACTATGCACACACATTCATATAAAGACTAAGAAAGTATGTTTAAAGTATCTGCGTGCACACATACCGTATACATGCAATCTTGCAACCAATGATATAGCTAATATCGAAACATAATAGTTTCTTGGATCTTATGACATTAACAACACGTGTAACAACATTAAAAAATTATTTCACACAAGCATCTTCTCTTACAACTGCAATAACGATTGGTGAAGAAAACAATGCACATAATAAGCACTAGGATTGTCCTTTTAGATCAAAGTTTTCAAACCTCCAATTCTACCACGCATGTTATTTTCCCCATCATATTTTTATCCTTTAATTATAGACATAAACAATTTATATCCACACAACAAACTTTTTAGAGTATTTTTTTCGTGACATTGCACTAGTCTCTTGGACATGAACTATTCCAATAAATCTTTTCATAACAAACTATTTCTCATCAACAAAATACAAAACAAAAATCATTCGTTCTTTACTAGAGCAATCTCCAGATTCATCGACTAATACATAAAAAATACTATCTCTGATTTTTTTGATAATTTTGTTAACTGTTTCAACTGCACAAGCATTCACAAGCTCTTTTTGAATATCAAAAGAAGCCATCTTATGATTTTTCGGAGCATATTTTAACACAACTCTTATTTCTTCATTGATCAAGGAAAACACTTCTAACAACTCAAAAAAGTTTTCTTTATATGAAGAATTTTTAGATTTATCATGTCCATGAAATGTCAAACCACCTAGTAGAAGATATTTAGCAGTTATAAGTGATGCATACAATCATACAAGATAATCAACTTTCTCTTTGTCACATTGCTTCTTTAAAGAAGCTTCAATACTTTGGTTATGAATCATAAGAGATTTACATTTTGTTACTGCAAAGTTATGCTGACTAGCAACATGGATTTTTAATCTATTTTTCTTATTCCAACTTTAAAACCCTTTATTTCCAGTAAAACTCTCTCGACTACTAGTATCACACTCATTCTTGAATAAATAACAAGGCATAAATAAATAATATATATAATAAGATTTTGTATCAAATCTATATATAAATTTATATTAGTTTTTAAATTAATATATTTATTTATATTAGAATAATATATATTGATATTTTATATAAAATAAGAAATAAATTATACATTTACATTAAGATAATATAGATATGTTATTATATATATATGTATATATATATAAAATAAAGGAAATTGCACGTAAAAGTACCTACTCAACTATTATACTTCTATCTAGTACCCAAGTTTCTTTTTATTACCAGGTAATACCCGTCTCAACTATTATACTCACACTTAATACCCAATATTTTTTAATACCCACACTACCCTCTACCAACTGTATGATGATAATTTTCTGTTTTTTCCCTCTTTTCGAGCTTTTAAAGATTTGAAATTTGAATCTGTTTTTTAACAACCTAACATTACGGCCACCACCAAAAATCCACATTTTTCAGGTGACCGGTTAGTTTAAGGTGTGTATATTTATATAATCTTGATATAAAATGCATCTATGTAGTGATTTCCACGTACAGGAGCTGATCATACGTGCATGGTGTTTATGCAAACTCTTCTCTTTTCATCTTACATGTTTATGTTATCTAATGATGTTTAACTATTGATTATCTTGATTATCTGAGTTAAGATATGTGTTATTCTACTGCTTCGTGAGTTAGTAAAGCTAGTTGGACTCATTTTCTCTAGGATTTTTTGAGCGATTGTTTGTTATTGTGTTAATCTAATGTATTAATCGTTGTTTTACTAGTAATATACTAGTTTTTAGTGTATTCAATGTTTATTTGAATGTGAAACAATATATAGACTAGGAGTTTTAGTTGTTCATACGTTCATGATAGAGATGCGAATTGTTTGATGTTTTTTATGTAGAATATGTAAATTGCATTAAATAAGGATGCGGGTTGTTAAATAGAGTTGCACACATATATGAGATAATAGAAATGTAAACAACTCTCAGGAAATAGAGTTTCCTACAATTCTCAGATTATAAAGTTGAAACAACTCTCACCTTATAGAATTTAAACAACTCTCAGGAAATGAAGTTGTGAACAATTCTCAGGAAATATAGTTGCAAATAACTCTCTGGAAATAGAGGGAAGGTAAGTCTGATAATAGAGTTGTAAACAAGTCTCAGCTTGTAGAGTTGCACACATCTCCTAGATAATAGAGGTGATACAACTCTCAGGAAACAGAGTTGCATAAAATTCTCTGATAATAGAGTTGCGAAAAAATCTCAGGGAATAGAGTTGAAAGAACTCTCAAGAAATAGAGTTGCATAAAATTCTCATAAAATAAAGTTGCAAACAACTCTCATGGTTTTTAATTTGTAAAAAACCTCTCAGGAAATAGAGTTGTAAAACACTCTCAGCGTATAGAGTTTTAACCAACAACCAGAATAATACGTTGCAGAAAACTCTCAGCTTGAAAAGTTGCATACAACTCTTAGAAAATAGAGTTGTAAAGAATTCTGAGATAATAGATTTGCAAACAACTCTTAGGAAATAGTACTGAGAGTTGTTCATTTATGGTGGTGCGAATTGTCTGCTATCACTAACTTGCCACGTGACTGCTTTATAATTGTTCAATGCCGGGTAAGATATGTCTAAATCATGAATTTGTATTTTAAAACATGGTCACCAAACTGCAATTGTGCCTTTCGCAGAGTTTGAAAACTTTCAAAGTATCCAAGAGTGCATGGAGAGCACATGGGAGGAGTTGGACAGAGGTAACTACCTAATTACCTACTCATACGGGGCTCGCAAGAATTTTTTCTTTAATAATGAGAAAGATTTTGTTGGTTTAGAATTATATCTTAATTTGGAGCGTTTGAAACGGGTTAGTTTTCTCACAAAACAGTAAGTCCTTGATAAAGGTTCTGGTTCTAAGTGTTCTAATTATAAGGGTTCTAGTCAAAAGTGTAATCAACCAAGCATAAGTTTGGGAGAACTTACATATAATCAACTTACTAGTAGGGAGAGTAGTAATGGTTTAGGTAATTCGGATCAGATAAAAAAACAACTTGCTACTACTGGTTGGGATAATGCTATTACAAGACTTAAGTCAATATTTCGAAGAAGGGGCTGCAGCTCTAAAGTTATCTTTGTGCTGATATGCTTTAGAGTATGGTTTTTCTTTCAAATACATGCACAATACAACAAACAAGATTATTGTTTATTATGGAAATAAATTCACAAACGGATGCAAATAGAGACTTTACGCATCAATTGATTCCGGCACCGGATTAATGACGTTTAAGAGGTATTTATTGCACCATACTTGCAGTCCCATTTTCTCCGAAAAACATAAGAGGCATAGGCATTTAACATCGGATTTAATTGCTAAGGAAATTCATGATTCTATCAGGGCATGTCATTTGTTGACAACCAAAACCATACAAACTTAACAAGATTACCGTCTAGAGATCTCTACCATTTGTCATGGAATGCTTTAGAGAAGGAAAAAAGGGAGTTTCCGGATATAGTTCAAGTTCTTTTGGTTTACTAACGGGGTACTTCAAACGATTATAGAGTTGCGGTATTACTACGATTTCCAGTTGTAATTATTGGCTGGAAACTTCTTCAATCATTATTTTATAGCATTCGGGTCATATCTTCAAGGTTTCCATTCATGCCATACATTGTTGTTTGTTGATAGAACCCGCTTATACGAGAAGTATAAGGGTTTATTGCTTTCGACCATAGGAAAGGACAGCAACTACAGTTAGTTTTATACTTCTCTTACATTTTATTGATTATTAGTTTTGTGTAAAAATTGTAAAAAACTCTCAGTTTAGAAGTTGCAAACAAGTCTTATAATATAGTTGCAAACAACTCCCAAATTATAGATAACTAGAATACAATTGCAACAACTCTAGGGTAATAGAATTGCAAACAACTTCCATGGTAGTTTTGCAACCAACTCTTAGGTAATAGAGTTGCAAACAACTCTCGGGAGTAGAGTTGCAAACAACTCACAAGAAATAAGCTCCAAACAAATCCCAGTATATAGTTGAACATAAATCCCACGTTTTATAGTTGCAAACAACTCACATGATGTAATAGGATTCGAGTTGTTCTTTAATTAAGACCATGATTTAGTGAAACTTCTAACCATGTTTGTCGTGTATCCCATGATTATTCTTAGTTGGAATTGGTATCGCGAGCATTGGGGATTCTGACAATTGGCTGTGGCTTTTGGGATGTTTGAAACCTCATATGTTGGAGTACCAAGTCACATTTCTTTCCGACCGTCATTCCGGTATAATTAATGTTGTTTTTATCTTGTATCCAAAATGTTTTCATGCGTAGTATTATTACCATCTTGTTCAGAATTTGAGAAAAGTACTGGAACATACTAACAGAGACTATAAGTCTAGGTTGCTAAGTTTCTTCTGTCGATGTGCTTATTCTTCCACCTAAGATCTTTTTAATGATATAGTAACAAATTTTCTATGCGAATGGTGATAGAATAAAAACAATTCTTGGAAATTTACCTCCGGATAAGTATGCTCAGGAATACATTACGACTAAATATTTTAGCGCACAGATAAAAAAAATTGCGGCAATGATTGACCGGATTGGAGTCTTGGTTATGACTCAAGTTTCACGAAGATACCAAGAGGGGTTAAGCTGGAGTACTCATTTATGCCCCGAGTATGAAAAGAAGTTAAAGCATAATGTTGAGAAATGACAAACTTGGGTAGCATGTAAGTCTTCTGCAGTTGTTAATTTGTTGGATTTCAAATGTTGTTGTGTAGCATGTCAACATAAGTATATTTCATGCCCTCACATTTTGGCGGTAATTCAGTCAACCAACCAAGATCCTCTAACTATAATAGAGTCGTTCTTCATGGTTTTGAATTATAGGTCAAGTTACTCTTTCAACATACCAGTAATAACCGATTTTTGGCAGAGGATCAGGCTCTAACAATCTGTCGGAGGTGGAATGTTTTTCACCCAACGTGAAAAAGACGCCCCAGAAGGCCTAAGAAAAACGAATCTCGACTAGAGGAGAAGTGACAACCAAGAAGCTGAGGTATTGCCATTTTCAAAATCAGGTCATAACATAAGAACCTATGAGGTTCCAGTTTAAATATCTATATGTTTGGTACATTAATCTATAATATCGTGTGTGTTGTGGACAATACACTAAACAATTTAAAGTTATTTATTACACAGACTGCAAATTGCACCTATTAGAATATTACAACACAACTACCTTATAGTTACACACAACTCTCATGATATAGTTGCAAACAACACTCAGGTAGGTTTCCAAATAACACTCAGATATGTTTCGAAAAAACTCTCATATAATAGAGTTGTAACAAATCTCAGGTTATAGAGTCACAAACAACTCCCAACTTGTAGATTTGTTAAGAAATGTCAGGTAATAGAGCTGTCAACAACTCCCACACAGTGTAGTTGGAAAAAAATCTCACACTCTATAGTTGCAAACAACTCTCACGTAATAGCACTGCGAACAACTCTTAGCTTGTAGAGTTGCATACAACACTCATGAAATGGAGTTCTCAACAACACTCAGGAAATAGAGTTGTATACAACTCTCACACTATATAATTGCATATAAATTCCATGAATATCTAATAATTGTCTGCAACAACATCAAAATACTAGGATGCGAAATGTTTGAACATATATATATGTAAGAAGTTGGTGCAAATTTTTTGCATGTCCTTCCCCTGAGTCTCTACAACCGAGTGAATGCAAATTTTTTGTATATTACTTCCTAGATAGTTGTTTTGAAATAGATTAAGATAGTTTTTTGTGAATGTAACCTGAGAGTTGCTTGCAAAATATCAATGATTCATAAACTTATACAAAAAAAGGGATTACATAGCCATAACAGGCTTCATGCACTAAACACTTCTAACAAAATACTACCGTGTTTTTTATGTTTGCATGCACAAGAAACAAAAAAACATAAGCAATAACAATCAGTCATCACTAGATGATTTATCTACTTCTTCCTCCTGTTCACGCTCATCATCAGCATCTCCGTCATGCTCTTCCTCCATCTGATTGGCCACCAATGATGTACCAACATCTGCCTCCTCTTGCTTCTTTTGCTCATCTTTCTCCTATATGTCTTCCCTCTTCTTTTTCTGGTCTGGAACCTTTGTTGGTTGAGGGTCACCCACCATCTCAACCCCTTAAACTGGTCCAGAGTCAGCAGAGAAGTAGTTGATATCAAATTCTATTACAAAGGCTGGGCTATTTGGTGGTGCCACCGAAAAGATTAATCCAGAGCTTATGTTGGTTGTTATGGAAGACCAAGAGTCACCTAAAGAACTTGAGGTAGACATGGTGATTGTAAATGAAGATGTTAAGAGCTTTTGATTATAGAGTTTATTTTAAAATTACCCTATGGTTACCATTATTTATAGGCAAGGAGGGAGTCTTATAGAGGTGGTGGCTATGTTAATGATTACACAACCTTCTCTCGGTCAATTCAACAATTAAT
Source organism: Limnanthes douglasii subsp. nivea (assembly GCA_036936605.1). Lineage (NCBI taxonomy): Eukaryota > Viridiplantae > Streptophyta > Magnoliopsida > Brassicales > Limnanthaceae > Limnanthes > Limnanthes douglasii. The sequence continues at coordinate 66,485,663 of JAUPFV010000005.1, forward strand.
GGGGTGTGTTTGATTATATGGTTTTTTGTGCTTAATGAAATTACCGGTTACCAAGGCATACATCATAGTCTGTTCGTATTCTTTTGGTATGTTTTCGAATTGTTTAGTATATATTAGGAAATGATGCGATTTTTTTGATCGAGGTCATTGCTGCAAGTTGTTTCCTACTGCACAAACGAGAATTGTTAGAAGCAGTTTTTGTATACGTTGCGAAATATTTTGTCAAGCTGTATAGTGAATTTTTTATATACGTTGCGAATTGTTTTGTCAAGTGAGTTTGAAAATTTCATACATTGCATAATTTTGAAAAAAAAAACTTTATATATACACCAAAAAATTACAAGAAATATATGTAAACCAAAAAATTAGCTCCCTCCATAGTTTTCCACATAAAAAAGATGACTACCGGTATCGGTTAATATTTTTATCGTTTAGGAAATAATAAAACATTTCAGCTCTGACCTCTCTTACCATATCTTTTCGGTAAGTCTTTTGCACGTATCCTTTTTTGATAATATCCCTGGTGTATTGACAGATGAAAATATCGCAGTCGAGGGTTTCTTTTTCGTGTTGTGGAATTCCTCTCGCATTTCTGACTTTATACCTATTCTTTGCCTCTGGTAGGTATTTTCTCTCGAGATAATAGTCCAACTATTTATAATAGTTTGTATCAGACATCAGGTACAAATAAACTCTTAGGTAAATGAATTTCCAATAACTCCCAGCTTGTCGTGTTGCTGACAACTCTCATGTAATATAGCTGTCAACAATTCTCAGGGAACGTAGTTGGAAACAGCCCTCATACAATATAGTTGCAAACAACTCTCATAGTATCGAACTGCATACAATACTCAGGGTAGCAGAATTGCAAACAACTCTCAACTTGTAGAGTTGTTGACAACTCTCAGGTAATATAGATGTCAACAATTCTCAGGGAATGTAGTTAGAAACAACTCTCATACTATAGAGTTGCAAACAACTCTCATGAGATAGAGTTTCAAACAACTCTCAGGTTATAGAGTTGTAAACAATTCTCAGCTTATAGAGTTGCAATCAACACTCAAAAAATGAATTTGTCAACAACTCTCAGGGAATATAGTTGTAAATAACTCCCCGCTTTTAGAGTTGCAAACAACTCCAAAGTGATAGAGTTGCAAACAACTCTCTGGAAATGATGCAAATTGTATACAATTCTCATTTAATAGAGTTACAAGACAACTCTCAGTAAGTAATGTCAATTGCATATAATTCTCACAAAATAAAGTTGCAAAACAACGCTCTGGAGTATAGTAACAATAGTAATCTTACAAGCGGACCAGTCGTCCTTGTTGTGTAGTCTGTTGCATGTATATGAGGCAGGAGTGGGTTGTAGTTTTTTGTCGTCCTAGCGTCTATATTAATAACGAGCAATGTCCAATGGTTCATTGTATCATTCTTAGTGTTGCAGACTACAATGAGCACAATGTTTGTGTCTTCAGGCACTATTTCTAATACATCATCAACTATATTTTTTATTTGGTGTCCCTTTTCCAGTTGGAACTGCATTCAAGTAAAAGTACACTACAACGAGAATGTGCGAGGTGTTGGTAGTTTATAGCTAAACTTACCGTAGTCATGCCAGACATTTGTATGGCGCCATATTTGGCTTCAGGGAAACTTTTGCATGAAACCTTCCAATTTGATGCTTTAAATATCTTTAAGATCCAAGCATCCACAATCCACAAAATAACAAGGGGAAACGAGTTGTTTATTAAACACAATACTTGTGTGTTGTTTGAAATAAATCTGGAAGTTATTTGCTAAGTGGATACCTTGTAGTCCAGGGCATGTTCGAAAGGTAGCGCCAACACATCACTAGCGGGCACGTGAAGTCTGTAGGTAAACAAACATTGGTAAATACGATAGTTGAAGATTGTCATGTACTTCTCCGCCTTGAATTAATTGTACTTTGTGGTATTCACCGATATCGATCAGTTCAATTGTCGTTGTAGTTTTTGGCCAGTCAGTGAGAGTTACCGGTGCAAGTGGCTGTGGATCTTCTAAAAGACAAACCTCTTCCTTCGGCTGTTGGGTAAGTATCAGTAAATTAAAATTAGGTAGCAGCATGTCACTTTCTATGTATTATTATTTAAAAAATCCACTAACCACATAATCTGCAACGACCAATGTTGTTGACTGCTCCAGTATAATCTCAAGAGTCCGTTGATAGAATTTATTTATCGCATTCCCCGATATATTCTCCAAATCCCATTGTATCATATCATTGATTTCAAGATTGTCAATTTTATCAAAAACTAACTGTGAAACTTGCGAGTAATAACCATCAAAAAATAAATTTGGTGAACATATTGTGTTATCGTTCGTATCAGAAGACTCTAGAACTTCTCCTTCTCGCTTTTCTGGTTGATTTGTACTGGTCCCACAACTGATATTTGGCTTAGTGGTTCTGACTTTGAGTTGGCCATTTTTTTTACTTTAGTTATGTCTTCGTCTTGTTGTTGGACTTCTACTGGTGCTTCTTCCTGGCTGAGTAGTTCTAACTTCTTACAGGGATGGGCAGAATCTGAATCTTCAGCCGCTACAGGTTGTGCATCTTTGGTCTGTGTTAGCCTTTCACTCTTTACCAAGGCTGGGTGTTGTTGTTTTTGTTCTTCTTGATTTTGTTGTTGTTGCAGCCATTGTCGGTCGGCATGTTGTTTCATTTGAAACCTGAGAGTTATTTGCACTAGTGGCAAAACAAACCTGATATTTCTCCAAATAACTCTCGGCTACTAGAGTTGCAAAACAACTCTTAGGTTATAGAGTCACAAACAACTCTCAAGTTAGGTTGAGAGTTGTTTGCAAAAAACATCAAAATACTACATTGCGAATACTAACTAAGAGTTGTGTGCTTTTAAACAACGCGATTTGTTTGAAAATAACTATTTGTGATTTTTTTGTATGGGACAGACAAAAATTATTTGGTATATATACCACGCGAGTTATTTGAAATACAAAACACAGATTAAGATGCGAGTTGTTTGAACCAGAAAATGGAGATTTGTCTGGAAAACATACCACCAGAGTTGTTTCAAAAATATATCATGAGTTGTTTTAAAAAAGGTTTTGCTCTTTGTGTTTACATACATACATGTTAGTCCTTTTAAAACACTAGACCTGCTAGGTTTTTAAAAAAAATAACTTAATAGCCCAACATTTTTATTACCTCCACTATCATCGTCTACTTCCTCAGCGTTTCACTCATACTATCATCGTTTACTTCCTCGGCATCCGGTTGGGTTTTCTAGGTTGGCGTTAATGGAATCGTTGTTCTGGTGTCTGCTTGTGGTTGGTCTATGGTTGGGATGTCATGATTAGAGGCTTTCCGTATGTGTGTCACCATTTTCCTTGTTTTTAAGGCTGCGCTTTTCTTTCTTTTTCTCAGTATTTCTTCCGGTAAAGTCGGTGTAGCATTTGGATCTTTATTTCCTGCTACTAAGTAAATGATTCTCTTTCTACCTCTGTCAAACAAATGGGAGATTCCATAACCTACATAGAGAAGAACATCCAAGTTATTACCTGGGCTCGAGTTGTTTAATACCAAGTTATACCGTAAGAGTTGTTTGCAACCATAGCCTGAATGATGTTTACAACAAAATCCTGAGAGCTGTTTGTACTAGACTATGAGAGTTGTTTGTAAGTGTCATATCCTGAGAGTTGTTTGCAATGGTCAGAGGCTGAGAGTTATTCGTAAAGGTCCTAAGGATTGTTTACCACTGTCATATCCTGAGAGTTCTATGCACCTCCAATACTTGAGAGTTTTTTTTAACTCTATTATCTGAGAATTGTATGCAAATCTATCAACCGAGAGATGTATCAACTCTATCTGGGAGTTGTTTGCAACTCTATAAGCTGATAGTAATATCTAAATATTGATGGTTCTAGATTTATTCTGTGTTAAATATCGAATAACGTGTATAGTGTAATTGTGTCAAGATAATAAGTACAAAGTTTTAGAGAGTGAAAGTAGTCAAATCAAAGTACCAATGATTTTAAAGTACCTTTTTCCCAAAAAGGGTACATTTTCTTATATAGTGTTAGTGGTGGGCCCCACTGTCACATGATATGTTTAACCAATTACATATTGGCCCTCATATATCCACTTGTTTCCTATGTCTCCTAATATTTACAAATAGGCCCTTATGTGTTTTTATAATATCAATTAAGCCCCATAATAATCTTGATATTTTATGCCTTATCAATTATAACCTCAGAGTTGTTTGTACACATATATATTTCATATCTCATCATCTCGCAGCAGAGGCAGCCTTCCAATCAGCTGAAAGGTCGGTTGTTTTGACTTCAATCCCCACAATTTGAAGAACATTGGGATCAGATTTGGCTTTACAAGCTCTAGCCTAATTTTTGTATGCTCCATGACAAAGGGTTGCATCGGGTTTTCCCTCCGCAACACTACTCCTAATCGACTAGGGAAGCTTACATAGTATTGATCCAGACCACTCATAGTCGTTTATTATGCCGAGGTCTTCCACAAAATACATCACATTCTAACCCATTATATCTCGAGAGACTGAGTAGAATAATGTTAAGCACAAAAACAATATCAACAACCGGGCAATATCCTCCAACTCATGCTCCCCCCTAGGCTGATGGATTTTGCTATACCTGCCTGTAAAACCCACCACAACATGCTATGTCAGTGCATCTGAACATCCTTCTTATAACATAAACTATATTTAAAGGTACCTTTATAATGGTATTTGGTACAGATTTAGTATTTGTCGGCCTTATCTTCCTTGACGTTTTACCCATGAATCATGTTCTCATCATCCTTGAATCATTCTCCTCTACATTTACGTATCTAATTTGGAATGCTCCAACTTTTGTTAAATCAATTTCCTCTGTGTCGTGCTTAAGGCCAAAAATGACATTTACATCATTTGTCATTATCTTCACCAGCTTTGACCCAAAACGGAAGACGTCTTGCTCAACCGAGAATATCTCTACAATAAACTGAATGTTCGCATAAAACTTCCTTTACGGTAACTGCCCCTCCCAGAATTCGAATGTCACCTTCCAAAGCGTGTAGATAGGTGTGTTTCTCATAGTTTCGATGTGAGCAGCAATAATGTTGTTCTTTCTTAGCAGTTTCACAAGGCTCAAAAATCTCGACCTGTAGAAGCTTGGTTTCGTGGTCTTTTTTCATGCAAAAAACATAACACCAACAACTATATATAACAAACAACTCCCATAACGGAACAACAAGACAACGACCATATACTTGCAAACAACTTGCAGACTATAAAGTGGAACAACACTCTGATATTTTTACAAACAACTCTCACCTAGTAGATTTGCAAAATAACTCTCAGGTATGGAGACAAGCAACTCTCAGGTTCTGCTGGGAGTTGTTTGCATATAGCACTCAGATATATCTCCAAACAACTCTCAGCTGGTAGAGTTGAAAAAACAACTCTCAAGGTCTGCTGAGAGTTGTTTGCATACAACATCAAAAAATAGGTTGCGAATTATTTTATAATACACATGTAAGTATGTGCGAATTGTTTCATTTTTCACATGCACGTTGCTAGGTTCTTGGAAATTTAAAAACAGCACCATAACCAACAAACAATTGAATGCAGATCATCTACTATACATCACAACACGCACAAACGATTAACAGTACATGCAACCTCAAAAACTACTGTATAGAACGATAAACCCATAAACTAAAATACGCACTCACTATCATAACTATGTGATTTCAGTAGAAATAGCAACAAAGATCGTTAAAGAACACCAACAAGCACTTAGAAATCACCAAAAACGCAAAAAAAAACATTTCCCAAAATCGCGATGTACCTGCTTACTGTAACTCGTTCTTTCTTCATCGGTCGACGTAAACTAAACGACAACCAGTCGAAGGGCTCCTGCTTACTTGTTTCAGGGACGAGTAGATGGTCAACGACCAAGGATCGGTGAAGAACGAGAGAATGTTGGTGGAGGAGGTTAACGGGTTTCTGCTATAAAGAGGGAAGGCGAACGGTTTCTTTCTGGTTACTGAAAAAATAACGTTTGTTATGTGGTTATGGGGTCTGAGAAGCAGGAAAAAAGTGGTTTGAAGAAAAAAATATATATATAATCGGGGGTGTTTTTGTTTAATTTTTAAATAGAGGTACTAATTGACACTGTCGTGATTTTAAGTACTAGTTGGTAATTAGGTAGTTGAATGAATATTTACAAATACTTTTCTCCGAAATAAATGATAAAAATAATATAGATATAGAAAGTAATATGGATGGATATTTTGTATATAATAAGAAATGAATTAATATTTTACATTAAAATAACATAGACATGTTATTATTATATACATAGTATCTGTCGCTACGTTTCGAACCTATGACTTATGGGATAAGCTTGCTCTTTGCCAACTCGACTAACCTAAGCAGCTATCATATTATTTTGGGGATGAGGTGGTTTCCTGCCCCCCCGTAGGTTCCCCTGGCTCCGCAGTCGCAGCATATCAATTTTTTAGCTTGATCATCAGCAGCAGGGAGACTCTCTCCAGGGACTTCTTCAGCTTGATCATCAGCAACACGGAGATCTCTCCACAGGGACCCTAGCAACGTCAGTGCGTTGGCCAAGATCAGATCTTAAACACCGATGACTAGCAAGAATGAAAATGCCAGCCACAGCTGTTATAACACCACGAACAACGGTTGAAACAATTGAAACGCTCCCCTTCTCCACCTTTGGTTCTGTTTTACAGTATAAGGCAGGTGCTCAGCAGTTATTGTTACAAAGATCATAAGAAATTTACTTTTCATGAAATCAAACGAAACTAAACACATAAAAAATTTAGAATTTTTTATTTCCACAATATTGTAGATATCATTTTTTGGGTGTTACGAAGCATAATATAATGAGATTCATAGGAAAACTACATGTTCGACAATGTCTATATTAATTTTCTAACCGCGAGAGCTTTAGAATTAGAACAAATCTTACCGACTTTTTTCGAAGGTGCCATTCTGTTTGTTTCTGATAACTGTATACAAGAGCCGATCGAGTTTCATTGACTTTTTATCATCTTATATTCAACCAAACGGTACTAAAGTCCACATTTCTTTCATTTCTCATTAATTAGTTCATTGATAGGTTTTTTCTCTTATGAAATTGGTGCCCACCAGTTTCTTTTCTTATTCAAATAGAAAATAAGGATCACAAGATTAATTTTGATCGACTACTAAATTTTGTTTAATGTACTTCTTTTTCAAAATAATAATAAATAATCATTATTATTGAGATATCTGCTCATAAGTTATATTCACATCTAATATTCAAATTATCATCTATTTATACTTTAAACTACTATTTATTTTTAGTTAATATTCATCTCATCTACCGTAATTATTACTTAATATCCAATTCATTAATTCTTAAACCAAAATTTATATTTTCTTTTTTTCTAAAACTTTATATCTTTAAAACCGAAGTTCGGAAAAATAATCCGAAAATACGATCGTTTTTAGTTTTTGAAACGTGATATTTTTTAAATTTTATTTTTTATAAAAAATTGCTAGTAACTTGAAAGTTCAATCATACGAGTACTTTAAAAAAATTAAACATGCGAGCTTAAAGGAAGACAAACTGCACAAACAGAACCATGTGATTTCTTTGAACTAACCAAGAATACTTTACCACGATACAACCATGTGAGTTCTTCGCACAACAACTAAAGAAGATGCGAGTTTAGTGTATTTTTCGAGGATGAAGATGCAAATTTATTGTTACTTTCGAATATTGAGTCACAAATGAGTAAACCCAAAACCAATATAATACACTACAACCCCGAAACAACACAATACATTAAAATATAACACAATATATGCACATAAGAACTCTAGAAAGCACCCTAAAGTGTTATGTCTACCAAAACGAGAAGCTAGCAACGATCGACGATATACATAACAACAATATGAGAAAATAGACATGCTACTTATTTGAAACGCCAACCATGCTACTTCTTTGAAAATTAACAATACTATTTTCTTGAAAATTTAATCATGATACTTCTTTGGAAAATCAACCATGCGAGTTCTTTGAAAAAATAAACATGCGAGTTTTTCGTACAACAATTAAATAATATGTGCGTTTAGTTTATTTTCAGATGATAAAGATTCAATTTTTTTGTTACTTTCGGACATTGAGTCACAAAGGACTAAACCCGGAAATAAGACAATACAATACAACCCATAAACAACACAACACATTAAAATGTAACACAATATATGCATATAAGAATCCTAGAAAGCACCCCCAAAATGTTATGACCACCAAAACCATAAGCTATGAACGATCGACGATATACGTAACAACAATATGAGTTTAACCAAGAATGTAGTTATAATGAACCACCGAAATACACTCTCGATACAATGTAATAACTAGGTGACAATAAATCAATGTAATAAAATGTAATTTTTATATTGTTTCAATTTTAGTATCTGTACGGTTTTTTATAGGTTATAACGACCTTCAAATATGTATTCTTTGACGATGAAAAACGGCCGACGACGTCTTTATTGCTTCATTAGACTGAGAAATCGTCGTCGGAGGTAGCCGGAAAGGTTGGTTTGTCAGTTTGTGGAAGTAACTCAAGGTTACTGCGTATTTTGGGTGTTTCGTGAGTTTACTAATTTAAATGGGTTTACTGCTTTTAAGGGGTGTGGTAATGAAAGGTTTTGGTTCAAAGAAGGGAAAACATTTTTCAAACTAATACAGCTTATTTATACTAGTGAAGATACTTTTGTCTATTGTTTTGCTCAAAGTACCTATTGGTAGTATACTGTTTTGGGGCAATAGGTGGTAATGAGATATTTTAGTGGGTATTTATGGATACTTTTATCTTATTAATATCCAATAAAAAAAATTAGTACCTTAGTTTTAAGGTTTTAGTATTGGCTAAAAATCAGCCATTAGCTTTCCTTGTTTTGCATTTCTATCAAACTAGTCCTTTATGTTTACTTTTGTCTCCCACTAGTCCACTGTGTTTTATAAATTTGTATTATTAGTCCCCCACACATGTGAGTATTTATAAGTTGACATGTAGAATCTCAAACATCAACTTTTGTCTCAATATTGGTCCCTTACAAATCTAAAACTATAATACGAGAAACACATAGTCTTACTTCTAAATCTTTAATTCGAGAACCATATTCTTCCGATTTTTAGAGGACCAGTAGTGAGACAAAATATTGATGTTTGGGCTACCACATGTGAGCTTCTCAATACTTATATTTACGGGGGACTAATAATATAAATTTCTAAACCATAGAGGACAAACAGGAGACAAAAATGAATATCGGAGACTAGTTTGATACAAACGCAAAACATGGAGGACTAATGGTAACTTTTAGCCAACTAAAAAGAGATGACTATCAAATAGTTTTTATAAGTGTTGTTTTCGTGGAAAATTGGATTAGATCATCTGAATGCGTAGAATTTAAAATTATATTTTCAACTTTTATTGAAATTATTCATAAATAAGATATGTATTGGTAATTATATACAGTTATCAACTGTGTTTTTGGTAATTATTATAGTTAGATATTATATTTATTTTTAGTTCGGTTAGATTTTATAAATCTAATAGTTTATCAAGAATGATACGGATGATATTTGATTCCTATCACATAAGATGTTTTATCCATAAATTTCACATCGGGTTGCTTCAATATATATCTTTTGGCATGTAATAAGTTACCATTATATTTTACAAGGAATATGTTAATTACATACAAAAATGGATCTTAATCCACTCATTGTAAGCTTATTAAGTCCATAATACTTTATTAAGTTTATGTCAAGAATAAACGAGATATAACGCATTAGGGAAATATTTGATTTAATATCATAATATAAATATTTAATATTACAGAACGTTAACCTAAACTTAAATTACATATAATCATTAAAGATATTTGTAATCATTCTTTATTATGGAAAATTAAATAGAACTTTTCTTTTAGATCGATAATTGTTTGTAACCAATCATACATAACTAATAAATATATCAGATTGTACTTAAATGAATGCACTTTTAAAAACCGAACTTTTCATATTGAGTGAAGTTCATTTGATATAGAATATTGAGTATATCTTATCATCTTCATTTTTTAGTTAAATATGGTTCAAATATGAAAATGCAACAAAGTAGTCTCTTTTATTTATCTAATATTAAGTGTTTATTCTAAATTTTTTACATTATACTTTTTATCTTGTTACAATAATTCAGGGTTTCAAGTTTGGATAATGTGTGATGTTATAGAAGAGTAAGCTGAATTGTTCTTTTACATCAAAAGAATATGAATGATCTTGTAAAAACAATTATGTCGTTAGATAACCTAGAATTAAATTATTTTCTTATTTCATAAAAAAATCCTAATATTCTTGTAGAACCGTATATGATGTTATAAAAGCGTAAACTAAATTTTCATGTTATATCATAAGGAATCTAAATATTATTAGAATTCTTTATGACTTTATATAAGGTGAACTAAATTCTCCTTTTACATCGTTTTTTTAATATTATTTAAAAAAACTATATGAAAATGTTTTACATAAATTGAATACACATTAGTTCATTTCTCTCTATTTATGGATCTTTGTAATGAACTATTCTAAGTTTCATTGTCATATTTCTTTAGTATTTTGAGTTTGTTCTTCATGAACAACTACAACTACTTATTCTTAAGTGGTGATTCGAACAATGATTTCTATAAGAAATGATCATTCTAGCGATTAGAAGATGGTTAACAATGCAATATCAAATCCTTAGGGTTTAAATCCAAACGTATAATTTATGATTTTTCCCCTAAAATTAAATATGTTCTCTAAATACTTGCTCTCGAGCATAATTTTCTCAAAATTAATTTATTATCTCAAACTAAATTTTGTTGCGGGATCCTAAACTAAACGGTTATAAATTGAAGCGAATGGTAAAAATAGAATAGTTATTAGTGTATCATATTCTAGTTTTAATTAGTTAAGCCCATAAGAATTTTCTTCCGCTTGAAATACAAAAATGCACAAGTTTTAATGAAATATGTCATTATGTTTAAGGTTAATGTATTTGATTTTATAACTACTTTCGAATATATTAGTATAAAAAAAGGCGGCATATTTTAACTAAACAAATTATGATATTGGTCAGTGAACCATCATACGTATCTTAGTGGCAACCACATCTATTAGACAATGACATACTTAACTCTTTTACTAAAATCGTACAAAAATTTGGGCTTAAAAGACTTAACTTCTCATACTTCTAGTTACAATGAAATATAGGCATAATAAAGCCAAACAATATCTTTAAATTGTATGTGTTATCTTCGTAATCTTTATACAAGAACAATTTGCATATAAATTTCTTAATTTGTTCTAAGACTTATATTGCTTCGTATACACCCAATTTTATTTATTGGTAAGTTTTCTCTTGATACATCCAATATGTTTATGAATAGTTAGAATAGTCAATAGGGTAAGTAGCACCTAACGTAACAATTTTTTCAACATTTTTTTAGAGATATGACATTATATTTATACAAATTTGTACTTATTTATCATAAGATTTCAATTTATTGTATTGTACGATATATAAATATGTATAACATAATTGGAAAAAATAATTACATATATATATATATATTGTATAAAAATTATCCAATTCGCAAATCCTTCAAGCGTGAATAACCATTGTATGTAAAGTTATTTGACTATCATTTAATTTTTGGTACTTTAATGTACTTTTATAATAAAGACTATGATGCTTAAAACTGTATCAGTACATCAAGCGACTCTAAGAACTAAAAACTCAATTGAAATGAGGATTAAACCAAATATGTGAAATCAACTTTCTTGATTGAGCCAAATATCAAACTTTTCATAATTTGTTTAATATGTCCCAGATAAGAGTTTGTTCAACTAAATTATCATTCCAACTAACTTGTATTTTCGTTGGATAATTTTACTATGCATATATTGTGATATCACGGTGGTCGAGATATATGAAGGAAGATAAATAAGAGTCATATATTCTGGATGTTGTAACTGTAGCAACGTGAATGCGCACTGGCGAAAACACACATGTCACCACAACATTGCGGTAGTGCACTTGTTGTACCACTACAAACCAAAAATCATTGTCGCCACAAACAGCTCTCCGCGTTGACCATACACGTTCTAAATAAAAAAAACATATTTTATTTATAAACTAGGATTTTCTCAAAACAAATTATCTAAAAAGGTTAAGTCATACTTCGATTAATATTTACATCAAACATACGTATATTTGATTTAGTCTCAATCACAATTCTCTAAATCTGTAAATTATAAAATCATAATGGTTAAAATAGAATTACATTTAAGATGTTGTATTAATGTTCTTTAAGATAGATTAAATGGTTCTCATATTATTTTTTGATTGGTGTGTTGAGATAGAATTACCTTCATCTAACCGCTTTTTTACGTTCCTCTTCGTATTCCATTTTATGACCCTCTTTTAGCATCTTCTTGGTTACCTTCCTATAACTACTTCCATACGACCCTCGTCTAACATCATCTTGGTGACCGTCGTTTGAACACTTCTTCGTTACCTTTATATTATCCTTCTATTACTCTCTTATATGAACTTATCACAATATTATAAGGATCATATACTATCTATAACCTATAAACTTATTAGGACTTCCCATAGTTCTTCAAATAAATTTTTACTTTTATTCTTTTTAATCTATTAAAAATTACTTAGACGATGTATCATCAATAAATCCAATAATCCATTGATTTATTTTACTATTTGAAACAATTTGACATGTCTTACAATCTTTAACTCCTCAAATTTATTTTCCCACGTATATAATAAATTTAAATGTTTGGAGTCTATAAAAGCTGACACATTTTTCAAAATTGTTCTACTTGTTCAAAACATAATCATTTTCACTTTTTTATTATAATATATATATATATATATATATCTTTGAAAACGTTTACTTTAACCGTTGATTCTTTTTTAATATAACAATTGAGATCTTTCATTATTCCTATTATTTAAACTAAGAAAGCTACTTCATTTATGATTATTATTCTTCTAAACTCTTCTACTATTTATATTTTCTTCGCTAAAGCTCTAATTTTATTGTCCTCACCTTCGTCTTAAACTATTTTAATCATGTATTTTCTATACTAACTTTTCATTTTCTTTTTATTTATATATTCTCATATTACTCAATCAAATACAATTAGATAGTATGTGTTACACAATTCTTCAAACCAAAATGTAATTTTATAAAATCAAAAATGTTTATTTCGTATCGTTTAGATCTAACATACTTAATCTATTTCTCCTTCTTATAAAACCAATATCAAAAATAAAAAGTACTTAACTTAGAAAGCCTAGTGATAACACTTTTTCTTTTACCTAGAAATTGGTCGAAAACGGAAAACACCTTCACCAATAGTCGCTATTGGTGAGGTTTTTTTTTGTCTGAGGGTAAGTTTGTAATTTTTGTTTGGAGTTTGCGGAAGTTTGTAAGTAGTTAATGTTTGAATAGTGAGTAGAGAGAGAATTAAGCAGCCTAGTTGTATTTAATTTTCATTACCCTCATTTAATATTGGTGGTTGAGTATTTATACCCTTACATCTGGGCCTTATGGGCTTTCGGGTCATGTTTAATAGACCCAGGTCAAGTTCAAAGACCCATGAGCTCTTAGTAGGAGAGCAAGCAGCTTAGTCATGAAATGATTAGGTTTTTAAGTACTTTAGTCCTTTGTTCGAACAGTCCAATGGGTGTGGTTTTCGAACTGCCCTGTCCGGTTAGATGGTCTTTGTCTGAACTATCCCTGTCCGAAGAGGTAGCAGAATCCAGACTCATTAGTAGCCCCTTTTTTAGGTGTTTGTTCAAATAACATTTGTCAAAACCTGAAAAACAGTCCGTTGTCAGTGACAGTTTTATCCGGACAGGTCTTTCGAGCTATGTTATGGTTTTATCCGGACTGAAAAAGTTCTTTGAATCTAAACGGTTTTTTGCCAAAGTTCGTGGGACACGTGTCACTCTTTGATTTGTTGCTTTTAGCCGTTTTTTCACCTTGAATTTCGTACCCACCTTATCTCAAAAGCAACCTCTTCATTAATGAGGGTGACATCAGCGCCGTCTCTTAATCATTACTAATCTTTTCGAATTCTCCTAGGAATCAAGACTTCTTTTGGAGGTTTACTATAAATTAAGATACTTTTCCACTGTTTTTTTACTATCACTTTCATCTTCACTTTGCTAATTTTCAGATCTCTCTCTCTCTTAAACACAAATTCTTTACTTAGGTTGTTTATGTTCACGGCTATGAACGCTCTGATCAAAGGCGGGTGGCTCAATCTCTCTGAATTAGAAAAAGCACAAAAAGTCGAAAAGGAAAAGTGCATCGCAGCAGGCTTACCCACTTCCCCCATCGACAAACCAGCAATCTCAGGAAGGGTTCTTCCTCCACAAAGGGTGTCAAACCGAAGAGATTGTTTCAATCTACCCATGAAAGTACCAAAAGAGAGGCTGTCCGGTCCAGAGGCTACTCGTTCGAGCCCCCGAAGAGAAACATCCACATCGGAGCCCCAACCGGAGGCTAGAATTCAGGAGAGTGCTGAAGCTCATCAGTCCGGAAATCAGGCTGAACCGACTCCAAACCTCCCCCTCACAACAACAACTGAAAACCCTTCCTCAATAATGGAGGAAATAATGGAGGACTCTATCGAAGAGGCTCCATTTGAGTCCGAACCTTCCAGACAGACCAGTGGTGCTGTTGCTGCTCAAAAGGATAAAAGCAAGGAGAAGTTGTGCTTAAGGAATCCGGATCTGCCGGAGTGTCTTGAAGGAAAAGTAGGACCTTGTTTCCACAAGCTTAATGTTAAATACCTCCTCGCTTTGCAAAAGATCAATTATGCTTTCATCCATACAGCTGATTTGGGCCGGATGCGTACGAAGTGGGGGATTCTGGAGAATGTGAAGATAAGAATCCCCATAGACCCCGAAACCCCAATGGATTGCAAACTCAGTGAAATAGTCATCTTCACTGAGCTCTTTAACTGGGGTTTAAGGTTCCCCTTGGATCCGGAAATAGTTAGGTATTTCCATCTTATCAAGCTCTGTCCCAGTCAATTAAGCCCCAATTCCTGGTACACACTTATGGCCTGTATCATGGCCTCCAGGCTCTCCGGGATTCCTCTACCAATGGAGGAATTCGCTGCTGTGGCCGGTTTCTGTAGGAACCCTCATATCCCCTTTTATCACTTCAACATAGGGGATAACTACAAAGCAGTGGATGAACTGCTTGAGTCGGCGAGAAACTAGAGGACTCAATTCCTGTTCGTAAGTGGTGCTTGGGAGAACGAGAGGAAAAACAAAGCCGGAGTCAATCCAAGTCTCCTCACCAGCAGATGGAGGAGTGATCGTAAGGCTCCTACTGTATATTCTTTATTTCTTCTTTTATCGAATTTGCTTAAACTGACTGGTCTTGTCTTTTTATTTAGCAGAACTACCAAAAGAATTCAATGACTAGCTAAAGTCCGGGGAGACCACTTGTACCAAGATCAACACTTGGGCTGCTGAAAAGTGGAGAAACCGGTTTCACGATGCTTTCACGGGAGGAAACTTAGCAAGGTCTCACCTCTGGAACTCTACTGGTCGGAAGGACTTGACCTGAGAAGAACTCACTACTCCACCCCCTCCAGATGTAGTCCTGAAGAGAACACACGAACCAGATGGGTCACTTTACTTGCCAGGCCGGGCCAAGGCCCCGAGTAAGATGAAAGGCAAGAAGGTGGTAGGTGAAGCTAACCCTGCCGAAATGGAGGAGGCTGTTCCAACAAATCCCGAGGGGCCAGCCCCAAGCCAGATTGATGCTGCTCTCTTAAAAGTGGTAGAGCAGGAGAGTGTTAAGGAAGATGCTCGATCCCCAAATCCCCCAAGGGCTTCCAAGAGAGACCGAAAACGGGGAGCTGAAAGCAAGGACAGAGAGGCTAAGAAGAAAAAGACCTCTAAGGGTGATGAACTTTCTCTTCGGCCTTTGGAGCCTCTCCCCCCTATAGACCCTACTGATCCAACGCAAGCAGAGGAGATCCCTGGTGATTTTCAAACCGACGAGGTTGGAGGAGGAGACCTTAGCATTGATGGGGTTGACATCACCGGGCTTGATGGACTGGGTGACTACTTTGCCAACCTCCCCAGAGACGATTTTGCTGGGCCTTACCTCCCTCCGAGTACTTCGAACACCGTCACTTTTAATGGTAAGACTTTTACTGTTTCAAGTGAAAGGGATATTATAGCTCACTCTATATTAAGTAGTGTTCAGCCAGTGCTTGTGTTGGAGAAGCAAGTTCGTAGTCAGGCAGATACTATCAAAGATCTCAAGTCTGACAAAGAGAGACTCTCCGATGATCTTCTTACTGTCACTCAACATGCTGACATTCTAAAGGGAGAAAACGAGGAGCTGAAGAAGAACCAAGAGGGGTGGACCACAAAGGTTGCCACTTTGGAGGATACTGTCAAAGAGCTCTGGGAAAAGCTGTCCGGATTGGAAAAAGATCTCACCTCTTCAAAAGAGGAGGCAAAGGCCAAGGATCAAGTCATCCATAACTTGACAAACGACAAGATTGCGCTCGAGAACACAGTGTCCAAGGCTGCAGAGGAGAAAGCAGATCTGCTAAGGGAGCAAGAAGCCAAAATTCAGGCCAAGATCGATGCTTGTGCCAACAATGTAATAGACACCCAAGAGAAAATGTATGCCAAGGTGAAGTCGGACATGGTCTTGCTCTTTCATGAGAAGTTCCCAAAGAGGAACCTGGGAGATTTGTGGCTTCATGTAGAGTACGAAGACCTTCCCTTCCACACCATGGCTGATGGAGACTTGTATGATTATTCCAGTGCTTCCTCCTCTAACGAAGAAGAAAATACCGGGGAGGGCCCTCACGAAGAAAAAAACGATCCCAAGAAGAAGAAGAAGACAAGCGAGGTTGAGCCATCTTCAAAGGCTCAGTCTTAAATTATGAATTATCTTTTCATTTTTCATGTTACCTAAACTAAAGTCCTTGGAAGGCCAAGGCATTTTTTGTTATTGTGTCCAGTATCTGACCGGATAGATCCTTTGTTTTGTTTGACAATTTAAAAGTCCTTGGAAGGCCAAAGCACTTAAGTTATTTCAATGAATATCTTTGTTTTCCACAATTCTTGCATTCTTTCATAGTTTGTTTCAATTTTGGTGCCTAGTGTTTAAATAGCCCTTAGTTATTTCATAAACAGTCTAAAGCGAGAGCGTTTAAATTCTCTGATGACAAATGTTTAAGTGATCATCATTCTTTTACTTCAATCCGGATGGTGTGACAAAAAACAAAGTAAAAACACTTCAAATTTTTTTTAAGAAGGCATCAAATTTATTAAAAAGCCCGGACACCTCATTAAAACCTCCCCGTGCCACCACGGTAGGAAAGAGTATGCCCCCAAATATTTACATGGATTTTTAAACAAGTAAATATTTACACAGCTTTTATTCCAAGTACATTCGGAGATGCTCAATATTCCAAGGGTGATTTAAAACCCTTCCATCCTTGTCTTCGAGCCAATATGTTCCAGGTTTAAGCCTTTCAATGACCATATAAGGTCCTTCCAAAGTTGGGGCCAGTTTGCCGAGCAGCTTCTCTTTAGTGTGTAAGAAGACTTTCCTCAATACCTTGTTCCCGGCTGGAAATCTCTTCTTTTAACTCTAGAAGCAAACCTGCTTCTCATCAAACCTTGATAGTGTGCAGCTCTAAGGTGAGCCTTAACTCGTCTTTCCTCTATTAGGTCAAGCTGGCCTCTGACTGCTACTTCTTTTGCGTGTTCGGAGAAGTTGTGAACCCGAAATAAAGGGAGAGTTTCTTCTATGGGGGTTATTGCATCCGTCCCATATACTAAGGCAAAAGGTGACTCTTGTGTTGCAGCCCCAGGTGTAGTCCGGTAGGCCCACAAAACCTCTTGTAAATAGTTAGGCCACTTCCCAGCAGCCCCTTCCAAATTTTTCTTTAAACCGGACAGTATAGTTTTGTTAGCCACTTCAACCTGACCATTCATTTGTGGGTGGAAAGGTGAAGAGAAACAATGTTGTATACCCCTTGAGGCACAGAAACTCTCCATTTCCTTGTTGTCGAACTATGGCCCATTGTCTGTTGTTATTTTTTGTGGAACACCAAATCTGCAACAGATGTTGGATAAAATGAATTTTATGACAGCTTTTGATGTTGATCCTGCCAGAGGGGCTGCTTCAATCCACTTCGAAAAGTAATCTATAGCAACAATTATAGTTCTGCGTCCTCCGGACGCCATAAGAAGAGGTCCCACCAAATCCAACCCCCATGGAGCAAAAAGTATAGGCTCAGAAATTGACTCTAAAGGGATGGCTGGGACATGAATTACATTGCTATATCTCTGGCATGGATCACACCTTCTCACCAGCTCCTTAGCATCCTGCATTATAGAGGGCCAGTAATAGCCAGCCAGTAAAACTCTCCGTGTTAGAGCTCTGAATCCACAGTGAGCTGATCCCTCACCATCATGCAATTCGGAGAGGACTACTTGGGACTCATCATCTCCCAAACATCGCAAAAGAGGTTTACTGTAAGACTTTTTATACAAAACGTCTCTTAGTATGATAAGACCACAAGCTTTGTGCTTCATTTTTCTTGCTAGCGATTTATCCGGAGGTAAGATGCCTTCGGAGAGGTACTGGAGGAGAGGAAATCTCCAATCTTGAGGTTGTTTCATATGTACTTCGAAAATTTCTTCCTCTTTACCCACATTAAGTTGAATGGAAGGGCTCTCCAGCACATGGATCCAAGGATATGACTCAGTGTATGCTATGGTTGCCAGTGAATTTGCTAGTTCATTCTCTGCTCGGGGTATATGTTCATAAATAATGCTTTTGAACTTAAGAGCCTCATTTTTAAGAAGAAGCAAATACTTCACCAGTTGCTCCTTTTGGCCTCAGATTGACCTTGTGCATGGTGGATAAGAAGCTGGGAATCACTTATCAGCTTGACCCTTTTGGCCCCACAAATATAAGCTAACTTTAAACCAGCTATAGCTGCTTCGTACTCGGACTCATTGTTGGAGGCCCCGAAAGAAAAACATATAGCTGGGTACATTTTGTCACCATATGGAGAAGTCAAGCATACCCCTGCACCACATCCCATAGTACTGGATCCATCATCCGTCCGGACGACCCAAACCTTTTTTCCTTTCATCTCAGTAGTCTGCTCCGTATCCCTATCAGAATGGAATTCAACTAAAAAATCAGCCACAACTTGGGCTTTGACTACTGTTCGAGGAGCAAAATCAATATCGAAGTCCCCCAATTCTGCTGACCACTTAGTCATTCTACTTGAAAGGTCTGCCTTTTGGAGAACATTCTTCAAGGGAAAAGATGTCCGGACGATAATTGGATGAGCCTGAAAATAAGGCCTCATCTTCCTTGCAGCAATTACCAAGGCCAACGCTAACTTTTCGAGTTTCAAATAACGTTTTTCTGCATCTATCAAGCTCTTGCTGATGTAGTACACCGGATGGGGGTAATTATCCACCTCTCTTACTAATACAGCACTGATGGCACAACTTGAAACTGCCAAGTGTACGAAGAGTGTCTCTCCATCAACAGGTTTAAATAAAGTCTTGAGGGAGGACAGATGTTTCTTAATTTCATTGAAGGCCTCATCGCACTGTTAAGTCTAGTCAAATCCCTTTGCACCCTTTAGAGTTTTGAAAAACGGGGCACATCTGTCCGAAGACCTTGAGATGAATCGATTTAAAGCAGCCAACCTCCCAGTCAACTGTTGTACTTCTTTAACATTCCGAGGAGGCTCCATCTGGAACAAAGCATTAAGCTGGTCCGGATCGGGCTGTATCCCTTGTTCACTTATTATGTAACCCAGGATTTTCCCAGACTGGACTCCGAACACACATTTTTTTGGATTTAGCTTTAAATTCACTTTTATTAAGCTAGAAAAAGCTTCTTGGAGGCCTGCCAGGTGTAGTTGTTCATCCACACTTTTCACCATCATGTCATCAATGTATACTTCCATATTTCTTCCAATTTGATCAGTAAAGGCCTTGTTTACTAATCTATGATAAGTAGCCCCAGCATTTTTCAATCCGAATGGCATCACATTGTAGCAATGAAGACCCCTATCAGTGACAAATGTGCTATGCTCCTAATCCTTCGGATCTACTTGAATCTGATTGTACCCGGAGAAAGCATCCATAAAGGATATTAGCTTATTCCCAAAGTGGAATCTACTAGCTGATCAATTCGAGGAACTGGATATAAATCTTTTGGGCAAGCCCTGTTGAGATCTGTGAAGTCAATGCACATGCGCCACTTGCCATTTTTCTTTTTCACCAAGACCGGATTGGCAGTCCACAAAGGATATTGAGACTCCTTTATATGCCCCATCTTTGTGAGCTTGTCAACTTCTTGAACAATAACATCAGCCTTTTCTTTGGAAAAAGCTCTTCTCTTTTGTACCACAGGTGCTATATCTCTCCGGATGGATAGGTGATGTGATATAATATCTGCTGGAACAACCCTAACATCAGCGTTGCACCAAGCAATTCGGGTTGCATTTTCGACCCTATCTTAACATTTTTTCCTTCTTCCAAAGAGTGTGTTTCAACTTCTTCAACTGATATCAACACTCCAGGGGCCTCTCTGGGGTCATCAATTTCACCCTCACGCCAAGAAAGCCCCTCAAACTGCTATTCTTCGTTGGTACAAACTGCCCCCAACGTCTGTGGAGCCAGTGTTGTGGCATAACACTATCTTGCGATCTTTTGACTGCTTCGGACAACTCCCACTTGTCCTTGAACAGCATATTTCAAACATTGGTGGACTGTCGAGGCCACCGCATGCATCCTAGAGAGCCAAGACCTCCCTAAAATAGCATTATAACAAGTGGGACAATCCACCACAATAAAAATTATCCTGACCATCTTTTTAAAAGGGCCCTTGCCCAATAAAACTTCCTCTTCGAACTCCCCGATCACATCTGCTGAGCTCCCAGTGAAGCCCACAATTGATCTGTCCGAACGCTGAATTACGGCTGGATTTTTCATCTTTTTGTAAGTATTTAAGAAGAGGATATTGGCTGAACTCCCAGTATCCACCAAGATTCCTCTTATGTCATTGCCCCCAATGAATGCTCCTATGGCAACATCATCTTCATGAGGGCCAGCTATATCCCTTAAGTCATCTTCATCGAAAACAATGAAGGGAAATGGAATTTGTGATTCATAGGAGGTCATGCTTCCTTCCAGCTGGGTGGCTAAATTATGAACGTGCCTCTTCCTTGAAGAAGCAGTAGGAGCTGTCATAGTATCCCCTCCGAAAATTATGAGTGACTAAAAAAACTCAATTAGCCCGGAGACTATTTTACAACGTTCCTGAATGGCACCCACCCTATTACAAGTTGGATCAGGATCCAGATATTCTGACTCTACATCAAACCTTTCGATTATAACCATAGCTCCCTTCAGAGCAGTATTGCTTGGACCAACCCGATGAGCATTATCAGGCATATTTCCTCCTCTTCTTTTAACATATGCCCCCAACTTCCCTCTCTCAATCAAGTTCTGAACCTCTTATTTTAAGGTTATACAATCATCAGTGGTATGGCCAGTATGATTATGGTAGTGGCAGAAAGAGTTGTTACGATGTTCCCTAGGAGATTGTAGTGTGGCCGGCCTTCTATAGTGCATTTCTTCCTTTGTTTTATCGTAAATGGTGGCCACACTTTCTTTTAATTCTGCAAACCACTCTGGTTGAACCCAAGGCCCTCTCTTATTTCTAGATTGCTGACTCTGGGCAGGTGCAGCTGGCTGAGATTGAGCTTTAGCCCTGTTATGCGCGTGCCCGGTCTCCCTTGCCTTGTTCCCGGACTGATTTTGATTGGGGTTTGGTGCAACCGGGGCAGACCTCACCTACCTGTGCACCCTAGTTTTCTTTGTTTCATCAACATTGATTTGCTTTCCGACCTGATTCAGCAAACCTCCCCAAGTCATGGCTTTATTTCTAGTCACTGAATCAGCCAAATTTCTAGGGTTTAAGCCCTGTCTCAAGGATGCTATTGCTACTTGTTCGAAGCAATCAACCAACCCATTTTTGGTGTTTACAAAACGACTTATGTATTCTTTCAATGATTCATTTGGTTCTTGGGCACAATGGATTATTGTGTCCCCATTGCCCTTTAATTCCTTACTCCCAACAAACTGGCTTCGAAAGGCCACCCAGAAGGTATCAAAGTTCCTCATGCAACCTTGAGGTAGAATGTTATACCACTTTAGAGCACTCCCCGTAAAAGATTGGGAGAATGCTCTACAGAGTAACTTATCGTCATCATCAAAATTTATCATGAAGTTTTTAAATTGCTCCAAGTGGTTGTCCGGATCAGTACTGCCATCGTACTTCTCCATGTTAGTTCTATCGAACCTCTTAGGGAGGTTTCCGGACAGAATCTTAGAAGACAATGGAGATTGTCTCCAATTTCGGCCACGACTTAACACAGTATCCTCATTAGGAGTCGCAAAGATTCCTGATTCATCGTGGAAGGCGAAAGGATCCATCAGCATCCGATCTACATGCCTCCGGTTGTGAGATGATCCTTTGACTATATTCCTCTTTAATTTCCCATGTCTATCCCTTTTTCTTGAATACGTTTTGATCAACTTTTGCTTCTTTTTGGATCGACCCTCATCACTGCTGGAGGATAAGGATTCTTCGACTCCATCCTCATCCGAGAAGCTACCAGAAGATTCTGAGTCTGAATCAGAACTCTCCACTGGTTTAGACCGGTGAGATTTTTTGGAGCTAGCATGAGTCTTCTTGGTACTCACATGAGTCTTCGAAGGCTCATGCTCTTTAGGGTTGTTGGTATGATGAGCAGCTGATGCTTTTGACTTTTCTTTCATGCCCATCTTAGCCTTCTCTACCCTCAGAGCTTCTATCTCGCCCTTTAATCTATCACGCTCCTCGATGGTGTATTCATCATTTTCACCCACCACTTCAAGCAAGACTGGCGGTACTTCTGGGGCGTCCGGATTCATTCGGATTGATTTTTCCTGTTGGTTTCGAATGCTTGATTCAGGCACCGTCGTCCTCCCACTGTGGTCGCCAATTTGGTGAGGTTTATTTTCGTCTGAGGGTAAGTTTGTAATTTTTGTTTGGAGTTTGCGGAAGTTTGTAAGTAGTTAATGTTTGAATAGTGAGTAGAGGGAGAATTAAGCAACCTGGTTGTATTTAATTTTCATTACCCTCATTTAATATTGGTGGTTGGGTATTTATACCCTTACATCTGGGCCTTATGGGCTTTCGGGTCATGTTTAATGGACCCAAGTCAAGTTCAAAGACCCATGAGCTCTTAGTAGGAGAGCAAGCAGCTTAGTCATGAAATGATTAGGTTTTTAAGTACTTTAGTCCTTTGTTCAAACAGCTATGGACTGATTTCCTCCGGTAGAAGAAGCATAAAAAACGTCAAGTTTCAGACTTATTAATGGTTTTTATAATGATGTTGCTACTCTTCTTCCTACACATGATAAATTTCCCTATAAAAGTGAAGAAGATAAAATATTTTTCTTTACTTTTCTATATTACCAGAGTCCTCGATTCTTTTTTAAAAAAATTTATTCAAGAATTCTTTAGATATATTCGCATATTTCCCTTTCAAGTAGATGTTAATGGATGACCTACCATGCTCAGTATGCTACTTAGCTCAAAAATCTTATAAAAGCATGTTGATCTTTCATATTTCCTTACCATTGTGACATTTTTAAATACACAAACACCCAATTCTATTTTATAAGTATCAAATACATGAATAAAATTTTCAACCTTCCCACGTGTGTTCATAATTAGAAAATATCCTTTATTTTTCTAAAATGCTAACGGGGATGTGGTCAAGTTGAAAGATAATGGATGAATACATGTAAGAAAGGATATGTCGATTCTTATTTCTAGTTTTTTTCCAACTTGTTTCATCTTTATAAATATGTTGTTTTTTTACAAATTCTAGTTAGTACCAACAACTCTTAAGGAAGGTTTAAAATAATTTTAATGTAAATCATTTCCCAGGTTTACACGCTGCGGCCTATTTAGTTTGGTTCATGGATTGTTACTATCTCCTTACCATCAAAACAATTTATGTTAGCTGCTCGTTGGCATATCAATGAGCTTACCATGATGACTAATGGGAAGAGTACTCTAACTGAGATTGGAGAAGAAAGTGTTGAACGATGTCGATGGTACCTCTCCTCACAAACAACAGCAATAAGATCAACCTGAACTTGGCACAGTATCTTCTCAAACTGAACTTTGCATAAAATCCTCTTTCCAAAATGATGAGCTTGACAACCCAAAAGATTCATTTGTTATTTGAACAAGTGAAATAAATACAACTATTGTAGACCCTGCTCGTCAAAATAATAATCCAGCTACTGTTCAAGATGAGCCTACACCACCCGATGAGCGCCCTGATAAAAAAAATATGAACACTCGTAAGACATGATAGATACCTTGTTAAACAAAAAGCTCTGACAATATTTGGTACGAACCCTATTACTATTTAGAAGAAAAATTCTAAATCTAACGAACGCCATCGAATAACACAGCTACTCGTAATACGCTTATTGTTAGTACTAGTATGAAAATTCTTGCTTCTCATGATGTCCCTTCTCATACCAAAAAGAACTCCTCAACTTCTAGTCAATATCGTACCTGATACACTTCTAAACCTAAATTTTGATCAAGATAAAAGAAAAGATGTGGCATCTTCAGCTGCTTCAACTAAAATATCAATCCATATAGAAGACTCATTGCTACTTCACAAACTGTTCAAGCAATAACTTCCACGGAGAACAACCTAACATCTCTTATAGGTCATAGTCAACGACTTGGCTCCATAAGTGTTTAATTCCCAACACTACTAATAACTTATAAACTCAAATATTTCCCCATTTTTTTATATTACATAAGTATGATGACCAACATCTTGTAAAGGAAACTTGAGCTTCAAATAGAGGTTTTTTTATCATTACACTTTCTTCAATCTATTATTGATAAATACTTTTCTTATCGCCTTCTTTTATATATATATATATATATATATATATATATATATATATATATATATATATATATATATATATATATATATATATATATTAGAGTTATCATAGTTCAATAATTCTTGCATATAAGTCAATGACCTCATCGGGTGTTATGACAATGCAAAACTTCAAACCATGGCCTATGCAGTTTGGATCAATTATATAACTTATAGATGATTTAGACAAATTTTAAAGGATATTTGAATTCAAAGAAACCAACTCGCAAACTATCTAAAGATAAAGTTTAAAAAAGATAACTTGGTTGCTAAACTAAACACCGAGAAAGATGCTTTGTGAAACGGAAATACAGAGTTTATTTCTTAAAAATCGAATTGGTTACTCATAGTACTGATCAACTTACTATAAATGAGCTGGCTAAAACTAATACCGGTTTGACAAGTCAAATAGATACTATGTATGCTAAGATCAGTACTATGATTAACAGTAATCTTGATCTGAAGACTGAAAATATTACTTTGAAAGTTGATGCTAAAGCTCTTCAAGATAAATTAAATAGTTGTAAAATATAAAACGCTGAATTTGTTTTTGGAAGATGGTGTAAAAAATTATGAGAAAAAAATCTTGGAAGAAACTGCAAAAATTACTGAAGAGAGAAAACAAAACTTTAGCTCTCGCTAACCGTATGTTGAAAAAAGTAGAATAATATAATATCATAGCAATTTGGCAAAAGAATCCTAATGCTATTTTTGGTTATCCCCCTCTGTATAAATTTCTTGCTTGCGTTGTTGAATTTTATAGCTTGAAGAACTATCTTCAATATCTACATTTTTATTTTCGAATATGAATAATACTTTCTTTTTATAAAGGAAAAATATTTATTAAATTAATTAGCTTATGATATGCCTTATTAAAAATCCATCATGCACAACCAAGAAGGAAAAAGAGTGCACAATCATGTTAGAAATTTTACTTATACAATTTCAAATGACTAATGTTCGAGGGATGCTTTAATGCATTTTTATCATAATCTTCTAACCGATAGACCCCGTGATGTCCTCTAGAAATAATTTTGTAAGGTCCATCCCAGTTTGGAGCCAACTTTCCCGTATTTTTATCTTTCAATTCGTAAAATATTTTCTTCATGAGCAAATCACCTTTCTTTAAACTGATTTTTAATTTTGAATCTAATCTGCTCTTTGTTAAGCTTTTGTTGTATTCTACCCTAACTCGAGCTTGATCTCATAGTTCTTCTATCAAATCGACAAAAATTTGTCTTCCCTCATTATTTTCTTCCTCTGAATAATTTTGTATCATGTGACTAGGGATGATAATCACCGACGGGACTACTGTTTTCATCTTATACACTAACGAAAAAAACGTTTCTTTCGGAGCCGACCTGGGTTTGTTATGTATGCCAACAACACCTTTTCTAATTTATCATGTCATTTTCCCTTAAATCCTTTGATATTTTTCTTTACTACATCCATAACTTTTGTATCTGTCACTTCCACCTACCCATTTGACTGAGGGTAATACATAGTCGAGAAATGTTTGTATTCCATACCTTCTATGAAACATCGTCATCATGTCATTCTGAAATTGAGGCACATTATCCATAATTAGAATTCTCGGGATCCCATAACTATATAGAATCTAAATTTTGTAAGAAATAACAAATATGTTGAGCCATCGTCTTGTATAAATCTTTTTCTTCGACCCTCTTTGTGAAATAATATACAACTACAACCAAATATTGTATTTTGTTTATGTAGCCGTCACTAAAGGTCTCACTTAATCTATTCTTAATTTATCAAATAGATAAAGTATATATAATATGTTCATCAATTGTTTTGATATGTGCTCGTATTAACGTATTTTTTAGAGGCACTACAACCTTGTACTATGGTATCGACATGTGTTGCTAGTTTTGGCGAATAAATACATGCAAGAAGAATACACAACATCAAGCTTCTATATCCATAATTTACCCTAGAGACACTCTCGTGCAAATCTACGAGGATGAAAATAGCCTTATCGTTATTCAAACCTCTTAGCATCAGTATTGTGAAACTTTTTCGTGTAAATGAAATCCCAAGGATTGTCTACTTTACACTTAGTATTCTTAAAGCACGAGTATCGTCTTATGTTTAGGAAGATTTTGATCTCTCAAATAAAACAAATACTCTTACCTTCAACCCTTAACTGTCATTATTGTTAAGAGCTCAACTTCCTATTGCTTGAATTTTTTGATGGACTTTCTTAGAAGATAATTTGTGGGTTATCTCCTGATATTACTTATTTTACAAATGATTCTGATATTCAATTATTTTCACGAGGTGATTGTTCTTTATCTTATTATTTCAAACTTCTTTTCCATTATTTTAAATACTCTTCAATACTCTCTTATTTAGCTCCATATACCTCATTCACTTATTTTACCACCAGCTGAGAATCCGATCTTACCCATATGATATTTTCTCTAAATATACTAGCCAGTTTCAAACCAATCAAGATTGCCCCATATTTTACTATATTTTTTGTTATTTCAAAACTGAACTTCATTGGTTCCTTGACTTCTTCACCAAATGGTGCTTTCAAGATGATCCTAACAACTCGTTCATTGAGAATTGATGCTCCATCAACTTCTATTATCCGTTCCAAATATTTAACATCTTATGACTATATACCTTTGTCATTGTTAGCCCTTTCTTTAGTAACTCATTAATAAAATCTCATCCTCTCTCAATTCTCCCGGCGATCTCATAATCCTCCCTCAAATATCTAATTAAGAATTTCTTCCGTAGCCGACCTAGGTTTGTTCTGTATGCCCACAATATTATTCGTTAATTTATCAGGCCATTTTCTCTTAACTCCTTCGATCTTCTTCTTTATTACATCCATAATTTTTCTACTTGTCACTTCCACCTGCCCATTTAACTGAGGGTAATACACAGTCGCGAAATGTTTTTGTTGCATACCTTCTATAAAACGTCATCATCCTGTCATTTTGAAATTGAGGCACTTTATCCATCATTAGAATTCTTGGGATCCCATAACTATATAGAATCTAACTATTTAAAAAAAGATATGTTGAGCCATCATTTTGTATAAAGATTTTTCTTCGGTCCTCTTTGTGAAATAATTAACATCTACAACCAAATATTATATTTTTTTGTAGCCTTCACTAAAGGTCTCACTAAATGTATTATTCATTTATCAAATGGATAAGGTACATGGAATATGTCATCGATTTTCTTGATAGGTGGCTCGTATTAGCATATTTTTTAGAGGCACTAAAACCTTGTACTATAGACTCGACATGTGTTGCTAATTTTGGCCAATAAATACCTGCAAGAAGAATACACCAGATCAAGCTTTTATATCCATAATGTGCCTCAGCGACACTCTCGTGCAAATCTATGAGGATAAAAATAGCCCCGTCTTTATTCAAACATCTTAGCATCGCTATTGTGGAACTTTTCCTGTATATAAAACCCTCAAGGATTGTCTAATTTACACCTCATATCCTTAAAGAACGGGTATCGCTTTATCTTTAGGAAGAATTTGATCTCTCAAATATAACAAATACTCTTACTTTCAATCCTCAATTGTCATTATTGTTAAGAGTTGGACTTCATGTTCATTGATATTTTAGATGGACTTTCTTGGAAGATAACAACTGCGTTATCTCCTAATATTGCTTCTTTTTAAACGTGTTTGATATTCAATTATTTACATGAGGTGTTTGATCGTATTCTATTATTTCAAACTTCTTTTCCATTCTTTTAATGGTTCCAAATACCCTCGCATACTCTCTTACTTAACTGCATATACTTCATTCACTTTGATTAGTCCGGATTTTCTCACCACTCACTGTAGAAACCGGACAGGGGCAATTAGGACAAAAACCACCCACTGAACTATCCGAACAGGACTAACTTATTAAAAATTAATCACTTTATGACTAAGCTAATTGAAAGTCTGCTTAATAAACTAATGGGTTTTTGAACTCGACCCGATTTCATAAAGCATAACCCGAAAGCCCATGTGGCCCATAATTAAGGGTATAAATACCCAACCACTTTCATTAATGAGGTTAATGAACATTTAATACAACCAAGCAACTCAAATCTCTCACCAAAAACCACTTAAACATTAAATACCCTTGAAACACCACAAAACACTTGACCAAATTACCTTTAAACAGAAATATTCCACACCAAATTGGCGACCACCGTGGGAGGAGAAGGTGCCTGAATCAAGCATACGAAACCATCAAGAAAAATCAGTTCGGATGAATCTGGACGAGCAGGAAGTGCCACCAGCTTTGGCAGAAGTGGTGGGAGAAATCGATGAATATACTATCGAGGAGCGAGATAGACTAAAAATTGAGATAAAATCCTTGAGGGCTGCTAAAAGGGCAGAGATGGGTCTGAAAAAAAAAGTCAAAAGTGTCAGCACTTCACCATACTGAAAATCCAAGAGAGCATGAGCCATCGAAAACCCATGTGAGCACTAAAAAGACTCATGCTAATTCAAAAAAGTCTCACTACGGTCCAAACCGGTGGAGCGCTCAGATTCAGACTCATAATCTTCTAGCAGCTCCTCAAATGAAGACGGAGTCGAAGAATCCCTATCATCTAGCAGTAATGAAGGCCGTTCTAAAAGAAACAGACGTTGGTCAAAAAATATTCAAGGAAAAGGGATAGGCATGGAAGGTTGAAGAGGCATCTGGATAAAGGGTCGTCTCATAGTCACAGCCATGGCCGGGGACATGTAGACCGATTGTGAATGGATCCTTTTTCCTTTCATAATGCGCCAGGTATCTTTGCAACTCCCAACGAAGATACTGTGTTCAGTCGTAACCGGAATTGGAGACAATCTCCATTTTCCTCCAAGATACTGTCCGGAAACCTTCCTAAGAGGTTTGACAGTACAAAGCTGGAGAAATATGATGGTAATAAAGATCCAGATAACCATCTGGAGCAATTCAAAAAAATTGTGATGAATTTTGATGATGATGATAAGCTACTCTGTCGAGCATTCTCCCAGTCTTTTACGGGGAGTGCTCTGAAGTGGTACAATAGTCTGCCACAGAGTTGCATCAGAAATTTCGACATTTTTTGGGTGGCCTTTCGAAGGCAGTTCGTTGGAAGTAGAGAAGTAAAGGGAAATGGAGACACTATTATCCACTGCGCCCAAGAACCAAACGAATCTTTGAAAGAATACACAAGTCACTTTGTGAACACCAAAAATGGGTTAGCTGATTGCTTTCAAAAAGTAGCAATAGCTTCTCTGAGGCAAGGTTTGAACCCTAGCAATTTGGTTAATTCAGTAACCAGGAAAAAGGCCATGACATGAGGAGGTTTACTGAATCAGGTCGGCAAATAGATTAATGTGGATGAAACAAAGAAAACCAGGGTGCACCGGCAGGTGAGGTCGGCTACAGCTACACCAAATCAAAACCAGAATCAGTCCGGGTACAAGGCCAAGGAAGCCAGACAGGGTCAAAATAGGGTCAAGGCTCAATCTCACCCAGCTACACCAGCTCAAAGCCAGCAATCTAGAAATAAGCGAGGACCTTGGGTTCAACCGGAGTGTTTTGCTGAACTAAAAGAAAATGTAGCCACCATTTATGATAAAATGAAAGACGAAGTACATTTTAGAAAGTCGGCTGCATTACAATCTCCCAGGGAAAGTCGAAAAGTTTTTGTTAGTATCATCGTGATACTGGCCATACCACTGAAGATTGTCTCGTGTTGAAACAAGAAGTACAGAATTTGATTGAGAGAGGGAAGTTGGGGGCATATGTTAAAAGAAGAAGTGGAAATAGGCCTGATAATGCTCATCGAACTAGCCCAAACAATGCAGGGACATCGGCTCTGGATGGGGCTATGGTGATAATTAAAAGGTTTGATGTAGAGTCAGAGTATTTAGATCTTGATCCAACCCGGAATAAGGTGGGCGTTATAACATAAAACTGCAAGTCGGTGTCCGGACTCATTAACTTTTTTGAGTCACTTACAATATTTGGGGGAGACACAATGACTGCCCCAACTGCTTCTTCAAAAAAGAGGCATGTTCATACTTTAGCTACCCAGCTGGAAGGAGTTATGAATTCCTATCAATCGCAAATTCCATTTCCATTTATTGTTTTTTATGAAGATGACTTGAGGGACATAGTTGGTCCTCATGAAGATGTTGTTGTAATAGGAGCCTCCATTAGGGGCAATGACATAAGACGAATTTTGGTGGACACCGGCATATCAGCCAATATCCTCTTTTTAACTTCTTATAAACAGATGAAGAATCCAGCAGTGATTCAGCGTTCGAACAGGTCAATAGTGGGTTTCACTGGAAGCTCAGCTGATGTAATTGGAGAATTCAAAGAGGAGGTTCTGTTGGGCAAGGGCCCTTTTAAGAAGATGGTCAGAATACTTTTTGTTGTGGTGGATTGTCCTACGTGTTCTAATGCTATTTTTGGGAGATCTTGGCTCTCCAGGATGCATGTTGTGGCTTCAACAGTCCAACAATGTCTGAAATATGTTGTGCAAGGACAAGTGGGAGTTGTACGAAGCAGTCAAAAGGTACCAATGGAGTGTTATGCAACAGCACTGGCCCCTCAAACTTTATGGGCAGTGAGGATCAGTGAGGATTAGCAATTTGATGGGCCATCTGGGGGAGAGGGTGAAATTGATGACCCCAGAGAGACCCCTCGTGTTTTAATACCTATTGAACAAGTTGAAGCTCACTCTTTGGCTGAAGGAAGAAATGTCAAGATCGGGTCCAAGATGACATCAGAATTAAAGAGTAAAACGTTAGCCTTTTTGAAAAACCATCAGCATGTTTTGGCTTGGTGCAATGCTGATGTAACCGGAGTGCCAGCAGACATTATATCACACCAATTATCCATCCGGGTGGATATAACACCTGTTGTACAAAAGAGGAGAGATTTTTCTAAGGAAAAGGCTAATGCCATAGTTCAAGAGGTTGACCGACTTACTAAGATGGGACACATAAAGGAATCTCAATACCCTTTATGGACATCCAATCTGGTGCTAGTAAAGAAGAAAAATGGAAAGTGGCGTATGTGCATTGATTTTGTAGATCTTAATAAAGCTTGCCCAAAAGACCTATATCATGTCCCTCGAATTGATCAGTTGGTGGACTACACATCTGGGAACAAGCTATTTTCCTTTATGGATGCCTTCTCCGGGTATAATCAAATTCAAGTGGATCTGAAGGATAAAAAACATACTACATTTGTTACTGATAGGGGCCTTTATTGTTACAAGGTGATGCCATTTGGGTTATAAAGAATGATGGGGCTACTTAAGATTAGTAAACAAGGCTTTTGCTAATCTGATTGGAAGAAACATGGAAGTCTACATTGATGACATGAAGGTAAAGAGTGTGGACGAAGAGCTACACTTAGCAGATCTCCAAGAAACCTTTGCCAACTTGGTAAAGGTAAATTTAAAATTAAATCCAGAAAAGTGTGTGTTCGGGGTGCGGTCCGAAAAATTCTTGGGGTATGTAATAAGTGAGAAGGGCATCCAAACTGATCTAGACCAGATTAGTGCTTTATTTAAAATGGAGCCTCCTCGGAATATTAAAGAAGTACAAAGATTGACAGGGAGGTTAGCTGCTCTAAACCGTCATAAAGGAATCTCAATACCCTTTATGGACATCCAATCTGGTGCTAGTAAAGAAGAAAAATGGAAAGTGGCGTATGTGCATTGATTTTGTAGATCTTAATAAAGCTTGCCCAAAAGACCTATATCATGTCCCTCGAATTGATCAGTTGGTGGACTACACATCTGGGAACAAGCTATTTTCCTTTATGGATGCCTTCTCCGGGTATAATCAAATTCAAGTGGATCTGAAGGATAAAAAACATACTACATTTGTTACTGATAGGGGCCTTCATTGTTACAAGGTGATGCCATTTGGGTTATAAAGAATGCTGGGGCTACTTAAGATTAGTAAACAAGGCTTTTGCTAATCTGATTGGAAGAAACATGGAAGTCTACATTGATGACATGAAGGTAAAGAGTGTGGACGAAGAGCTACACTTAGCAGATCTCCAAGAAACCTTTGCCAACTTGGTAAAGGTAAATTTAAAATTAAATCCAGAAAAGTGTGTGTTCGGGGTGCGGTCCGAAAAATTCTTGGGGTATGTAATAAGTGAGAAGGGCATCCAAACTGATCTAGACCAGATTAGTGCTTTATTTAAAATGGAGCCTCCTCGGAATATTAAAGAAGTACAAAGATTGACAGGGAGGTTAGCTGCTCTAAACCGTTTTATCTTAAGGTCTTCGGATAGGTGTGCCCCATTTTTTCAAACTTTGAAAGGTGCAAAAGAGTTTAATTGGTCTCCCCAGTGTGACCAAGCTTTTGATGAAATTAAGAAGAACTTATACTCTCCTAAAAATTTGTTTAAGCCTGTTGATAGAGAGACACTCTACATATACCTGGAAGTTTCTGATTGTGCCCTAAGTGCAGTGCTAGTAAGGGAGGTGGATAATTACACTCGCCCGGTGTACTATATCAGCAAAAGCTTGATTGATGCAGAAAAAATATATTTGAAACTTGAAAAACTAGAACTAGCCTTAGTAATTGCTGTTAGGAAAATGAGGCCCTACTTCCAGTCTCATTCGATCATCGCCCGGACATCTTTTCCCTTGAAAAATGTTCTACAAAATGAAGATGTTTCAGAAGAATGACCCAGTGGTCAGTGGAGCTGGGAGACTATGATATTGATTTTTCCCCTCGGACAGCAATTAAGACTCAGACTATTGCTGATTTCTTAGTTGAATTTCACTCAGACAGAGACACCAAACAAGCAACAGTTGAAAAAACTAAGAAAGAATAGGTTGTCCGGACAGATGGAGGATCGAGTACCATGGGTTGTGGTGCTGGAATATGTTTAACCTCTCCATACGGCGACAAAATGTACCAAGCTATATGTTTTGCTTTCAGGGCTTCCAACAATGAGTCCGAATATGAAGCTGCTATAGCAGGCTTGAAATTAGCCTTAATTTGTGGAGCAAAAAAGGTCAGGTTGATGAGCGATTCCCAGCTTCTAATCCATCATGCACAAGGTCAATCCGAGGCCAAAAAGGAGCAATTGGTTAAATATTTATTTGTCCTTAAAGAAGTGGCACTTAATTTCAAAAACATCACCTATGAGCACATACCCCGGATAGAAAATACGTTCGCAGATTCCTTGGCAACCATATCCTATTCAGAGTCATACCCATGGATTCATGTGCAAGAATGCCATCCATTCAACTCAGTTAGAACAAGGAAGAAGAAATTTTAAATATACAAGTAAATCAACCTCAAGATTGGAGATTTCCTCTTTTCCAGTACCTCTGAGATGGCATCTTACCTCCGGAAAAAGCAGTGACAAGAAAAGTAAATTATAAGGCTCGTGGCTTTGTCATCCTAAGAGATGTCCTTTACAAAAAATCCTTTAGTAGGCCTCTTTTACGATGTTTGGGGTTTGAAGAGTCCCAAATGGTGCTCTCTGAATTGCATGATGGCGAGGGATCAACACACTGGGGATTCAGGGCTCTAACCAGAAGGGTCTTGTTAGTTGGGTACTATTGGCCCTCCATAATGCAAGATGCCAAGGAATTGGTGAACAAGTGTGATCCATGCCAAAGATACAGTAACGAAATTCATATCCCAGCTGTTTCATTAGAGTCAATCTCTGAGCCAATACCTTTTGCTTGTTGGGGGCTAGATTTGGTGGGACCTCTACCTATGGCATCCGGAGGATGCAGAACTATAATAGTTGCTATTGATTACTTCTCAAAGTGTATTGAAGCAGCCCCATTGGCATGAACTACTTCGAAAGCTGCGATAAAATTCATTCTATCTAATATTTGCTGCAGATTTGGGGTTCCACAAAAGATAACTACAGACAATGGGCCACAGTTCGATAACAAAGATGTGGAGAATTTATGTGCCTCTAGAGGAATTCAACACTATTTCTCTTCTCCTTTCCACCCACAGGAAAATAGCCAAGTTGAAGTAGATAACAGAACCATCATGTCCGGTCTTAAAAAGAATCTAGAAGGGGCTGCTGGAAAGTGGCCAAGTTATCTACAAGTAGTACTATGGGCTTACCGGACCACTCCCGGGGCTGCAACACAAGAATCCCCAATTGCCTTGGTATATAGTATGAATGCAATAGCTCCCATAGAGGCCACTCTCCCTTCATTCCGAGTCCACCATTTTTCCGAACAAGCTAATGAAGAGGCAATCAGAAGCCAGCTTGACTTGATGGAAGAAAGAAGAGTCAAGGCTCACCTTAGAGCCACACACTATCAGGGTTTGATGAGAAGCAGATTTTCTTCCATAGTCAAAAGGAGGGATTTTCAATCAGGTGATAAGGTACTGAGAAAAGTCTTCCTGCATACCAAGGAGAAGCAGTTCGACAAGCTAGCCCCGACATGGGAAGGACCCTATATGGTCACTGAAAAGCTTAAGCCTGGGACATACAGGCTCAAAGATAAAGATGGAAGAATTTTAAATCACCCCTGGAACATTGAACACCTTCGTTTGTATTTAGAATAAAGACTATGTAAATATTTACTTATTTAAAGTCCATGTAAATATTTGGGGGCATACTCTTTCCTACCCTGGTGGCGCGGGGAGGCTTTAATGAGGTGTCCAGGTTTTTTAATAAAATTTGATGCCTTCTTGAAAAAATCGAAGTGGTTTGACTATTAGATTGAATTATTTTGATAGAGTGATGACCATTTAAACATTTGTCATCGGAGAATTTAAACACTCTCACTTTAAAATATTCAAAGGCCATTTAAATACGAGCCATCAAAATTGGAAAACTATAAAATAGTATAAGAGTTGTGTAAGATGAAACTTCCCGGCAGATACCAGAGAATGATATTAAATATGTAAAATGCCTTGGCCATCCAAGGAATTTAGAGTTTTAAAAAGAGAAGGTTTGTCCGGACAAGGGCCGGACACGGTTACAAAATTTCCTTGGCCATCCAAGGACTTTAGTCTACACAAAAAATAAATAAAAATATGGTTAAAACT
Organism: Limnanthes douglasii subsp. nivea; assembly: GCA_036936605.1. Taxonomy (NCBI): domain Eukaryota; kingdom Viridiplantae; phylum Streptophyta; class Magnoliopsida; order Brassicales; family Limnanthaceae; genus Limnanthes; species Limnanthes douglasii. The sequence continues at coordinate 66,521,928 of JAUPFV010000005.1, forward strand.
TTAGGGCTGAGCTTTCTTGGATGGCCCAGCGTCACTTGGTTTCTTCTTTGGATCCTCGATCTTCTCATCTGGACTCTCTCCAGTCTTTTCATCTACATCAGTAGTATCATACCAACCACGTGCTTATCACCATCGGCCATGGTATGGTGAAGGAGGTCTTCGTATTCCACGAATCGCCGTAAATCTCCCAGTGTCCTCTTCGGAAATTTCTCATGAAAGAGCAAGACCATGTTATATTTGACTTCGGCGTACCTTTCCTCTTGGGAGTCTATCACCTTATTGGTGTATGCATCAATCTTGGCTTGGATTGTCTTCTCTTTCTCCTTTACCAAGTCGTCTTTTTCTTGCTTAGCCTTAGACACAGTATCCTCAAGCGAAAGTTTGTCACTATTTAGGGTTTGAATGATGTTGTCTTTGGCCTTCACCTCCTCTTTTAAAGTAGAAAGATTCTTCTCCAAGTCAGAATACTTGGATTGAAGTTCTTTCACAACCCCCTCTGAAGTGGCCAGCTTGGTGGCCAAGTCCTCCTTCCCCTTCTTCAGCTCCTCATTTTCTCTCTTTAATGCCTCAATACTCTGATTGGAAGTAAGGAGGTCGTTAGACAAACTCTCCTTGTGAGAGTTGAGTGTGTTGATGATGGCTAACTGGTTTCGCACTTGCTTCTCCAAGATTGAGCACCGGTTGAATGTTGCTCAACAAGGAGTGGGTCACCATATCATTCTCTCCTTAAACAGAAAACGATTTACCATTAAAAGTGACTATGTTTGAAGAGCTTGGAGGGAGGTAAGGGCCAGCAAAGTCATCCTTCTCAAGGTCTTCGAAGTAAAGGCCAATCCCTTGAAGGCCACTGATGTCTACCCCATCAATGTTGATGTCCCCTCCGACGCCCTCTGCAGTGTGAAATTCCCCTCCGGCGCCCTCTCCGGTGTGAAAGTCACTTGGGATTTCCTCTGCTTGAGTTGGGTCTGTTAGGTCGACCGGAGGAAGAGACTCTGAAGGCCGGAGAGCAACTTCATCTCCCTTTGAGGTTTTCTTCTTCTTAGCTTCCTATCTCCACCTTCTGTTCCCCGTTTTCGATCTTTCCTGGGAGCTTTTGGGGGCTTTGGAGATCCAACTGCCTCTTTGGTACTTTCGTTTTCTACCACTTGTAGCAAAGCGGCATCAATCCTTCCTTGGTCCTGCCCCTCCTGGTTTGTTGGGACAGCTTCCTCAACATCACCTGGGTTGACCTCAGCCACGTCTTGCTTAGCCTTGCCTTTCTTGCCCTTCATTTTGCTTGGGGCTTTAGCTCTGCCCGGCAAGGATAGCTTTCCATCCTTTGCATCTGTCTTCTGAAGAATCACCTCCGGAGGGGATGGAGTTGTTAACTCCTCCCAAGACAAGTCTCTCCGGTCGGTTGTATTCCAGAGATGGGATCTTACCAAGTTGCCTCCGGTAAAACAGTTGTGGATGCGATTTCCCATTTCTCACCAGTCCAAGCATTTAGCTTGGCACAAGTAGTCTACCCGTCCTCTAAGTAGTCATTGAATTCCTTCGGCAGCACTACTAAAAACAAAATAAGAGAAAACAAACTTATTATAAGAAAGGATAGAAAGATGTAATGAAGTATTTACGTGTGCTCTTCTATCTGCTGATAAGCATGCTTGAATTGTCACCAGCTTTAATCTTCCTCTCATTCTCCCAAGCACCACTGATAAACAAAAATTGAGTCTTCCAGTTCTTCTCCGACTCAAGCAAGTCATCCACCACCTTGTAATTGTCACCCATATTGTAATGGTAGAAGGGGATGACATGGTTTCTGCAAAGGCTGGTCACAGCAGCAAACTGCTCTATCGGAAGCGGGATTTCAGAGAGCCTGGAGGCCATGATACAGGCCATCAGGGTGTACCAAGCGTTGGGGCTCAGTTGGCTTGGGCAGAGTTTTATCAGATGAAAATATCTGACAATCTTTGGGTCCAAGGGAAACCTAAGCCCCCAGTTGAATAACTCCGTGAAAAAGACTATCTCACTAAGCTTGCAATCCATTGGCGTCTCCGGATCGACCGATATCCTCACTTTAACATATCCTGGGATCCCCCACTTCGTCCGGATCCGGCCTAGTTCAGTTGTGTGAATAAAAGCATAATTGATCTTCTACATAGCTACCAGATATTTCACACTCACTTTGTGGAAACAAGGTCCCACATTTTCAACGAGGCACTCCGGCAGGTCCGGCTGTTTTAAACATAGCTTCTCTTTGCCCTTGCTTTTCTTGACAATGGCAGTCTCACTTGTCTACCCGGAGACGTCGGTCTCAAAAGGGGCTTCTTCAACACTGTCCTCCATTACGTCTTCTATTACCATGGAAGGGTTATCAGTTGTTTTGGGGAGGGAAGTGCTAGTGGTTGGCTCAGTAAGTTATCCGGATGACGGAGCATTGCTTTCTTTTGTGGTATGGAGTCCGGCTGGGGCTCAGATCCAGATGGTTCGTTTCGAAGGCTTGAACTAGTGGCCTCCGGACCAGACAATTTGTCCTTAGGAACTTTAATGGACGCTTCTGAACCTGAAATTTTATCGTTCGCCCCAAATTTAGAGGGCACAAATTTTGGAGATTTAGACTGTGGAGCCACAGCCTGCCCTTTTACTAAGAGACCTCTTCGTCGAAGGTTTATCTTTTCTGTGGAGACGTCAGCATCTGATGCCATGGCTATGAATGTGGAGGGTTTCCTAGTACTTGTAACTGCTTGCTCTTATTCAACAATAGGCTCTGACTCCTGGACTGATGAGCCTGAGATGATCGGTGAAAGGCTAGGTTGAAATAACCTTTAGGTTTGGAGCTTCTGGCAGAAGACGAACCTCGATTAGGCTCTGAGTTTGGTGTTTCAGATTTGTCAATAGGAGAGACTGGGAGGCCTGCAGCAATGCGCCTTTCTCGTTCGACCCTTTGCGCTTTCTCTAACTCCGACAGATTCAGCCACCCACCTTTTACTAGAGCGTTTCTTGCTGTAAACATAAACTCACACTAAAATAGGTTTTTGAAGAAGAGAGATAAATGCTTTGAAGATTAGAAGTGAAAAGATGATGAAGATGGTAAAACGGTGAAAAATGAGTTGATTTATACTAGAGAGACAAAAAATACCTTGAAACCTAGGAGAATACGAAAAGATAGAGTAATGATTAAAGATGGCGCTGACATCACCAACATTAATTGAAGAGTTTACTTTTTGAAGTTAGTGGGAGCGCCTTATAAGAGAAAAACGGTTGGTGAGGCAAATAAAAAACGGACATGTGTCCCACGATCTATGGCAAAACCTTTGAGCTTCTGAGAGTTTTGCCAGTCCGGATAAATCCGTTATATAAATCGAAATCAGTCCGGATTTTGTTACAGGTGCTCATGAGCGATTTTTTAGGTCTTGTCAAAGGCCTTCGAACATAACCTAAAAATGGACTACTGATAAGTCCGGATTTTCTCACCACTCACTGTAGAAACTGGATAGGGGAAATTCGGACAAAAACCACCCACTGAACCATCCGAACAGGACTAACATATTAAAAACTAATCACTTTATGACTAAGCTAATTGACAGTTTGCTTAATAAACTAATGGGTTTTTGAACTCGACTCGATTTTATAAAGCATGACCCGAAAGCCCATGTGGCCCATAATTAAGGGTATAAATACCCAATCACTTTCATTAATGAGGGTAATGAACATTTAATACAACCAGGCAGTTCAAATCTCTCACTACAAATCACTTAAACATTAAATACCCTTGAAACACCACAAAACACCTGACCAAATTACCCTTAAACTGAAATAATTCACACCACACTTAACTTACCACCAGCTGAGAATCTGATCTTACCCATATGATATTTTCTCTACGTATACTAGCCAGTTTCAAACCAATCAAGATGGCCCCATATTTTGCTATATTGTTTATTATTTCAAAACTGAACTTCACCGATTGCTTGACTTCTTCACCAAATGGTGCTTTCAAGATGATCCTAACAACTCCTTCACTGAGACTTAAGGCTCCATCAACTTCCACTATCCATTCCAAATATTCAAATTCTTTTGACTATATACCTTTTTCATTATTAGCCCTTTCTTTAGTGACTCGTTAATAGAATCAGTAATTGCTTGAGCTTTGATCGCAGTACATTGTTCGTAAAAAATCTTATCCTCTCCCAACTCTCTTGACGATCTCATAATCCTCCATCAAATATCTGATTAAGAGTTCCGACCTGGGTTTGTTTTGTATGCCCACAACACCTTCACTAATTTATCAGGCCATTTTATTTTAACTTATTCGATCTTCTTCTTTATTACATCCATAACTCTTCTATTTGTCCCTTTCACCTGCCCATTTGACTGAGGGTAAAACAGATTCGAGAAATGTTTATATTTCATACATTCTATGAAACGTCGTCATCCTGTTATACTAAAATTGAGGCCCATTATCCATCACGAGAATTCTCGGGACCATAACTATATAGATCCAACTATGTAAAAATAACAAATCTGTTGACCTCTCATTTTATATAAAACTTTTTCTTCGATTCTCTTTGTGAAATAATCAACATCTACAACTAAATATTTTATTATTTTTGTAGCCATCACTAAAGGTCTCGCTAGATGTATTCTTCATTTATCAAATTGATAATATACATGGAATATGTTAATCAATTTGCTTGATAGGTGGCCCCGTATTAGCGTATTTTTTAAGGCACTAAAACCTTGTACTATAGACTCGACATGTGTTGATACTTTTGGCCAATAAATACATGCAAGAAGAATACACCAGATCAAGCTTCTATATCCATAATGTGCCTCAGCGAAACTCTCCTGCAAATCTATGAGGATAAAAATAGCCTCGTCTTTATTCAAACAACTTAGTATCGGTCTTGTGGAACTTTTCTTGTAAATGAAATCCTCAAGGATTGTCTACATACAGCTCGTATTCTTAAAGCACTATCATCATTTTATCTTTATAAAGAAATTGACCTCTCAAATATAACAAATAGTCTTACTTTCAACCCTCAACTGTCACTATTGTTAAGAGCTCGAATTCATGTTCTTTGAAATTTTAGATGGACTTTCTTCGATGATAACTAGTGGGTTCTCTCCTGATATTGCTTCTTTTGTAAATGCATTTGATATTCTATTTACACGAGCGCTTGTTCGTATTCTATTATTTCAAACTTCTTTTCTATTATTTTAACGGTTCCAAATACCCTCGCATACTCTCTTACTTAGCTGCATATACCTCATTAACCTAACTTACCACCAGTTGAGAATCTGATCTTACCCATATGATATTTTCTCTACATATACTAGCCAGTTTCAAACCAATCAAGATGGCCCCATATTTTGATATATTGTTTGTTATTTCAAAACTTAAATTCATCGGTTGTTTGACTTCTTCACCAAATGGTGCTTTCAAGATGATCCTAACAACTCCTTCACTGAGACTTAACACTCCATCAACTTCACCTATATATTCTAAATATTTAACTTTTTTTGACTATATACCTTTGTTATTGTTAGCCTTTCTCTAATGACTCATTAATAAAATCAGTAATTGTTTGAGCTTTTATCGCAGTACGTGGTTCGTATAAAATCTCATCCTCTCATAATTGTCCTAACGATCTTATAATCCTCCCTTAAATATCTGACTAAGAGTTTCTTCCGTAGCCGACCTGGGTTTGTTCAGTATGCCAACAACACGTTCGCTAATTGATCATGTCATTTTCATTTAACTCCTTCGATCTTCTTCTTTATTACATCCATAAATGTTCTATTTGTCACTTCCACCTCCCCATTTGACTGAGGGTAATACATAGTCGAGAAATGTTTATATTTTATACCTTTTATGAAACGTCGTCATCTTATCATTCTCAAATTTAGGCTCATTATCCATCATTAGAATTCTCAGCATCCCATAACTCTATAGAATCCAACTATGTAAAAAATAACAAATCTGTTGAGCCCTCGTTTTGTATAAATATTTTTCTTTGATCCTCTTTGTGAAATAATCAACATGTACAACCAAATATTGTATTATTATTTTAGCCATCAGTAAAGGTCTCACTAAATCCATTCTTCATTTATCAAATGGATAAGGTACATGGAATATGTTCATCAATTTTCTTGATAGGTGATTCGTATTAGCGTATTTTTTAGAGGCACTAAAATATTGTACTATAGCCTCGACACGTGTTGCTAGTTTTGGCCAATAAATACCTGCAAGAAGAATACACTAGATCAATCTTTTATATCTAATGTGCCTTAGCAACACTCTCCTGCAAATATATGAGGATGAAAATAGCTTCGTCTTTATTCAACAACTTAGTATTGGTCTTGTGGAACTTTTCCTGTAAATGAAATCCTCAAGGATTTTCTACTTACAGCTCGTATTCTTAAAGCACGGGCATCTCTTTATCTTTAAGAAGAATTTGATCTCTCATATATAAAAAATACTCTTACCTTCAACCCTTAACTGTCATTATTGTTTTCGCTCATTTGAGTACCTCAAAGATAAAATTACTTTTTTAGAAGCTTTAGAAATAAATGTTAACAATGCTGCCAAACAACCTGTTAATCTTTGAACTTCGTTGATCGTCTTTGATGTCTACATGCTTAATAATTATTTCACTTCTTTTGGATTGACTTCAATAATGTTCTTCTTAATAACATACCCAAAAAATATTATACTTCGAATTCTAAAAAAACACTTCCAAGAGTTTACTCAGTCTTTCAAATATTTCAGTTAAAAATTCAACTTGTCGCTCATTTTCCCATTTATTTTTCGAAAATTTGGTTTCTTAACCTTTGGTAAGCTAACTTCATATTTTAAGAAACAAAAAGGCATAACCTTATAAATATAATCCCCTTTCAGTTTGAAAAGTAGGATTCTCAAGTTTCCTTAGATACATCCATAAATGACAAAAACGCATGCTCGAGGCAGTGTTTACTAACTGGTCAATACGAGGCAAAATAAAAACATCATTTGGACATGCTTTATTACGATCAGTGAAATCCATACATATCCTCCATTATTTGTTTCTTATTTTAACCAAAATCGGATTAGCAACTCAAGTCGGGTATCTTGACTCCCTGATATGTTCCAACTTTAAAAGTTTATACACATCTTTAACAATGACCTCTGATTTCTCATGAGAAAAAAACCTTAATAAACTTTCAAAATCCCGAATCGATCCATTAGGTAAAATACTGAACCAATCTAAAGTGTTTCTTTTGAACGTCATAGACATGTATTTGCATAATAACATATTACCCAGATTGAACCCCATCAACATACTCCTAAACTTATCTAAAATATGAATACTAGAATATGTGTGTTATAAACCTCGAGTAGGAAGATTCTCCTCTTAAATTGGAGTAAAATAGATGGGCACACTAGATGTTGCTCTGGTGGTCGATTAAACTTTGACATGGTAACTACCGGAATCCTATGCTCTTGATAAATTACTTTGCACGCACTAGATGCCATGTTTGAAGGTTGATTTTGTATCGGGTTACTTCCTCTAGCTGGCAAGTTAGTTACAATTCTTGGAACAACCACCAGAATAGCCCGAATCGGATGAATTATAGAAGGATCCCTTTCAATTCTTGACATAGTCATCACCATTGGTGAACCGTTACAAAATTGAATTTTGAAAAGAAAAACTCTTCATATACGAAGCCAAATTTGATAAGAATATTTCTCGTTTAACCGCTTCCATGCGACCCTTGCCTAACATCTTTTTGTGAACGTCTTCTGCACATTTCTTTATTACCTGCATCTTAACTTTTATTAGTCTTTGATATGATCTTACATTTTTATTAGAATGAATATATAGTATATATATGATATAGCATTATCAAGTAAATGAGAATAGTATGAAGAATGAAGAAAGTAAATAATACCGAATGTGGACTCTAAATATACTTTCATAAAAGGATCTCTTGTCCATAAGATATTTTAAAATAAACGCCCATGATTTGATCACATAACATATGTTTCACCACCTCCACGTGTAAGGACCCTATGCTAGAAGATAAACAATTCCCACGTCTAGAGCTCTTTCACAATGACTGCAATTTTTCCATGTATCATCACATAAAGACTTCTTCAATGACAGTCTTACTTGATTGCAATCAACCTCTCAATCAAGTAACAACAAAATTTATGGACATATATTATTCCATTATTAGTTTCAATTATAATAACATGTCTTGCAAGTATATAAAATTTTACAACTCTTAAACTTCCAATAAACATATTTAGCCAATTCATAAATGAAAACACTAAAAATTAGGGACGGTTGCACCTCCACAATTCCTTTTTCAATAACCTAATTCTTCAGACATGTTGGATTAATCGTGTTTTCATCATTCATAAGAGGCTAATCTCCAATACTCATACATAATCCGAAGTATATCCAAGCACATGCACGATCCACCACACATTCAGCCAGATGCTCTTACAAGCTTAACAGTATGCTACTTGTTAGTTTTTTTCTTAAATGGAGGTTTTGGCCAACGAATGATGTTTTAAGAAGGTAGTAACATGGTCAGTATGAACTAATCTGAAGATGTTTCTAAGTTTTTTTTGAGTTTATAAAATGACAAAAACCAACGTATCCTAATAAACTTACGAGTTCGCGTAAAACTAGGTCATGGTACAATTGAACATTAAAAACATTCGGCATCCATCCATAAAGAGCATAAGTAATTATGAAACATTGGCATCTTGAACAAGCATTAGTCTCAATTATTTTAAAAAAAAATTAGTATGACCTTGACTCTATCAAAAGGATTGGGACTACTTATAAGAGAGCTACTTATAAGAGAGAAATTGTTTTAACGTAATTACCCGAAGTGCTAAAGAATAAAGTCAATTAGATTGCATCACAAAAACAAAAGAGAAACTATATACATAATAAGAACATTTTTTGTCCCACGACTTGTAAAATTAATACAAAACAAACAATGTATTTATAATTATCTCTTCGGTATCTCTAAACTATATTCTTTATATAAATAGGAGAATAATCTATGTAGATAATACAAGATTTTATTGTTTTATTAAAAATTACTCACTTATTTCATTATCATGTTCAATTAATTAGACATTCACTTCTTACAGATTGGATTTTTTCATACCAAATATAATTTTAAAATGATATTAATTTATTTTATGACATCTACATAAGGGTCATAAAAAGTGTATTATAATTATCAAAGGCTGATTAGGCGAATTATTTAGTGAGGATACCATTAGTTATCATTGGTTTCCGATGAAAAACCTTGGTTCAAAAATATAAAAAATGCAAATGTTTTGTTAATATAACATTCCTACTTCGTGCACTTTTTGGATTTGCTTACTACTATTTTCTCATTAGACATATGAGAAATTAATTTAGTTGGTCATATACCAATAATTGTAAGTTAATGCCAATTCTTGATATTTACGCTATACTATTTCACTAAATTGATAGAAACGAACATATTGATATCACTTTGTTCTTATGAGGTTTGTACCTATCCAAACAACTACTTTAAGCATATATGAAATATCAAGGATAACTACAGTTGACTAAATGATCTTGTACCAAACGAAAGGGTTATAATGTTATATCGCAAATACGACATCGAATAATATTTCTCAACTATATAAATTATGCTTATTATGAGTTTGAATCTTCTAAGTATTTGCAATATTAATTTTACTAAGTGATTAGTTTGAAAGGTATAAGCAATTTTGATGGTCAAACTTTGATTTTATTACTGTTTGAAATTTTATCCTTAAGTACACAAACGGTATTTTTTAAATTATAAAATTGTGTTTTATTGTAAACAAACTTTATGTTTATAAAGTGTTAGGATTTTGGATTTAAAATTTAAAATCTAATCTAATCTAAATGAAAGTCAAAAGCAGTTAAGTTGGAATCCTTAAAACACAATAACACCAAACTTATTTTGTTCCCACAAAATTCAGTTTTGATTAAAGTGTTTATTTTTTTATCAAAATCCTCATACTCATAGTATTAGGAATAATATATATATATATATTATCAATTATTTTATAGTTCAATTTTGATTACTTTTATTGGACTCATATAGACGGCAATCAAATGTATTGATAAATCATATGACGATCTATCTTTTTAGAGAAATTCTAGCAATCTCCAACTTGGCTCATCATATGCTACTATTACATCCATCAAATGAACGTTATAAATTTATATCGTCACATAAATAAACTTTGCAATCCCATACATGATCACTAACGTATAAAATAAAAGGCACGTTCATTGGTTTAAACCTACGAATAGATGCATTTATAATCATAACATCGTAATAATCATATATATATATATATACATAATACAAACATATTTTATAATTAGTAAATTTATTTAGACAACGATTAATAAATTGTCTCGATAGTATATTGTAAATTTGATTAATTGTTAAAAAGTTTGTTGGATGTTGACATTATAAATGTTAGAAATCAAGATGCAATATCAATGAAAAATGGCTCATAGACAAAGCATAAAAAAAAATCAAACCAAAAGAACACATGATTTAACGTGGTCCCAGAATAAAGTGTTTTATAATGATACAAGAAGGTTATAGATTCGAGTGCTCTCTTTTCTATAGCCATATGAGTTTATTTATAGGGTAATTAATAAACACCTTATAGTGGTTTTTAAGATAATGGATATAATGGGCCCAATAGCCCAACTATTAAGAGGTATATGCATTATTATAAACACTTGAATCACTTATGACACAAGAAGCTACACGATGTAAACAAGTTAAATTATGGACAAAAGGTACACAATGTACATTGTGAACATAAGTTACATTATGAACAAAAGATTCACAATGTACATTCTAACTCTTATATGGCCAATCATCCAAGCCTTGCAACTATTCGACTCATTCTCAACAAATCTTCTCTTTGAGGAAAATATCATTTCTTCGCTATCAACAAAACCAGTTCTCTTCATCTGACTCACTAAATGCTCATAAGATACTCATTCGATTATGCGAATACCAATCTAGTTTAGGAATTCCCTAAACTTTCGAAATGATACTACATTGGTCATTATATTGGCTAGATTGTCACATGTATCACTTTCTTCATATAAAAATTCCCTTTTATATTATATTACGAATAAAATGATACATGATATATAGTTTTTTGTATGCTTGTGATACATCTGTTTTCTGAAGGTGTATGATACTTTGATTATCATAATATACTTTTATCGTAGTTGGATGTAAGCCCAAATCTAGCACAAAAACTTGCAACCATATTGCCCCCGTAACTATCTATGTTACGACCATGTATTTGGAATCTATTGTGGAAAAAACTACAATAGATTGTAGTTGTTCATTCTAATTGATAGCACTCCTAACTAGAATAAATACATATCATGGCAAATATATATTTTTATCCATATTCATTAAATAAAAAATAACCAAAACCAACCATTGATCCTGCAAAATATCATACAATATTCTTAAGATACCAAAGTATCCATTTGGCTACCTCCTAGTGTTCTATCCCATGACACCCCATGTACATATTCACCATACTAACCGCATATAAAATATCGGTAAGTGTACATACCATATCATACCCATCTGTCAACTGCACTTGAGTATGGAACCTTCGATATTTGTTATAAATCAGTGTCGTCCTTAGTCGATCCTGTTACAAATAACTTAAAATGAGTGGAAATGGGATGCTAACTTCCTTGTCATCAAACATGTTCAATCGTTGTAGCTTGTTCTCAATGTAACATTTATTAGAAATATATAACGATCATACGCTTCTGTTCCTGGTAATATTCATCCCAAGAATCTTCTTTTCTCTATCCAGATCATTCATCTCAAACTAGATATTAAGTTTTTTTTTATCTTCATAATTTGTGACATACTACAAGAAATGAGCATATCATCAACATACAAAAACAAGTAAACATAAGAATAATCTAATGATAAATGACTATCATGTGGATCCTTATGAATCATATTGACATAATAAATGTATCAAATCGTTTGTACCATTGCTTATGTGACTGTTTCAAGCCATGCAGTGACTTCTTCAGCAGACAAACCTTGTCCTGTTTTTTTAGGTTTGATAAATTTGGTTGTATCATGTAGATTAGTTCCTCAATTCACTGTGTAGAAATGCAGTCTTCATATCTAACTGGTCAAGCTCGAAGTATTTGAAAACTATTAATGCCTAACAAACGTCAACTCGAACTATGTTTTATAATTGAATAAAACACTTCACTGAAATCGATTCCTTACCTTTGTGTAAAACCTATAGAAATCAGTATTACATTGAATCGGGGTGCATCAACCCATGAGTTACCTTTATTTTTCTTGAAGACTCATTTGCAACCTCTTACCATATGTCATTTAGGTAAATCAAGAAGCTTCCATGTCCGATTCTTATGAAGAAATAAAATATTTTCCTCCATAGAATTGATCCACCAATCTACATCTAAACTCTTTATAGTTTATATATAGCTAGTGGGTTCGCAAACCTTTTTGGAGGTCTAATATCGCTTATTACGCTATCCAGTGTTATGTTATAAGTTCGTTATTATGGTTTGGATTCATCATCTTCACTATCATTTGATGATGATGTTTTACCTCCTGATCTTGGATCCAACTCGAAACCATTCAAATTATTGGACTAACTAGAAAAATGGTTCTACTTCAAATTCTACTTGTTTACTCACAATCGATCTTTATTTCACCATTTCTCATACATCCTTCGGACTGTCTAAAAAACAGAGTCATTAAAAGTTACATCCCGATAAATAATAAAACCTGGATACTTAGAAGTAGTATATCATAACGTCTATCTCTTCACTCTAGTAGAATATCCTAAAAATATTCACATGTTTTCCTTTAGGTCAAGTTTACCATCTCTTACATGAGCATACGCAATAAAACCGAACATCGTTAAATATTTATAATTAGTTGACGATCCAAACCTAGTCTCAAAATAAGTTTTATAATCAATAGTCATTTATAATAGCATGCTTTGTGCTTTGCCACAAAGCACTTTGTTCATTTCTTTTGCGATACTATTTTATTACTGTATGCCACGTTATTCCTTCAGCATCACACAACTCGTTGAACTCACAACTACGAAATTCTAACTCGTTATTTGTTCTAAGATACTTGATCATTTTTCATGTCTTTTTATCGATCATTGTCTTCTATTTGACAAAAGTTATAAAGTCGATTTTCATAAAATAAATCTTTGGATAATCATTGATCATTCTCATGTAGTATTTGGTTCTACTACTTGATGAAATTATATATGGACCTCAAAGGTTTTAGTGAATGTAATCCAATATATCTTTAGTTTTTATTACACCAACTTACTGAATTTCACTCTAGTTTGTTTACCAAACACTAAATGTTTACTATATCCCAATGATTCTACTTTATAGCTTTTGAAAGATTCTATCTTTCTCAAAATAACCAATACTCTTTCACTTATGTGATCGAGACGCCAATGCCATAACTGATTCTAATATTTCTGATATTTTTTGTTACTCCATGATGATGCTATTACAGCATCTTTCACAAAAAAACCTCTCTAGATAATTTAAAGCCCATTTTGAAATCTACCTTTCATACACACCATCGAGTAATTGGCACATTGATTACACAATATTTTTACCTATTTCTTATAACCCTGAGAGTCTAGTACCCTAAGAAAAATTCAGCTTTATCTTTAACCTAGAATCATGTCAACACGTCACGATTCTGACAACACCGTCAAATATTCAGATGTTAACATTACACATCCAAAAAAAGATTTTTCTCGAAATATATTGTTCTTTGCATTAATTTGTAAGTATCAAACCACTACTTGAACTGACACATGTGGTATGTAACGCTAGTATCAAGTACCCAAGAGTTTTTCCCATAATATGAACACACAAACATCACATCTCATGCGCCATTGTTATCACTATCATTAGAATCCTTTACATATACCAGGTTATCATTATTTTCATTTTGATTTCCCTTCTTACCTTTCAAATTCTGGCCCATTGCATTTATAAAAGTTTGAATTATTAGCTCTTGATTTTGATCACCTCCAATAATTCTTCTTTTAAGAACTCACTTTGTTGTTAGATCTTTCTCTGGTCATAAGAACTTCTCTTTTCAACTGATTGTCTGGTTGCAGTTGTCTCAAATCCTTTGATCTCAATGCCCATTTGACATCCGCCAGAGATAGCTTATCATTACCGTACATGATAATATCTATTAAGTTCTCATCGAAAGTTGGTAATGATCTCAACAAATAAGTTTTGATCATCATCGACGATTATGATATCGACATTCTTTATATCCATGATAATCGACTTAAATTATCAAAATTTACGGTTATGGGCATACCTTATTTTAACCTGAAATCATACAAGCATTTTTTCAAGTATAAGCGGTTCACAACTGATTTTTCCAAGTAACTTCACGAAGAACATTGTCCTTTACATTCATTAAAATCCAACAAAAAGCCTTTTCTTAATCATCCAGTTTATCATCTTCTTTCATTTGTTTTGGTAACTTATTCTCCACAACCTTCCGTAATCCTTGTTGTAACAAATAAGATATAAGTTAATTTTCCATAACGCAAAGATGGATCTCTCATCAATGTTCTTTTTATTCTTTGAATATAGAATACATTAATAACTTTCAATTTCAACAACCTACACTTTGATACCAATTTTCTTGAAATTAAGATGCAATATATATGACAAATAGATCACACCCAATATACGATAAGTAAATCAAAATAAAGAAGATAAGATTTAACATAATTTAAAAATAATATCTACTTCCACGGGCGCTGCCAGAATAAAGTGTTTCATTATCATAGAAGAAAATTATAAATTTAAGTGTTCATTTTTCTATAACCATATTAGCCTATTTATAGGGGAATAAATAGACAACATATAATGGTTTTCTAGAAAATGGACCTAATTGGCCCCATAACCGACTATTAATAAGTATATGCATTAGTATGAACAATTGAATCACCAATGACACTACAAGGTACACTGCGAGCACAAGGTACATAGTGAACAAAAGGTACTCTATATGATATATTGTGAACTCTTATATGACCAATCATTTAAAACTAAGACTACTTAATTTATTCCCTTAATAAACTCTATATTTGTGTATCTTTTTCTATTTATAAGCTTAGGAAAAAACCTAATTATTCAAAAGATACTCTAGTTTAGATCACATTAATCAACGATTGTAATAAATTGACTATCCTTAAAAATAAGAAATTTTACGAATAGGAAATCCAAATTAATAGGAAACCTAATTAAAACAGAAGATCCAATTAATATGAAATCTAATTAATATGAAATCCAATTAATATTTAAATAGGAAATCTAGCACGTAGAAGAAGCCAAGTTAAATTAAGAACTTAAGCCCAACATTATTTGAAGCATCGGACCATGAAGCACTCGACAGATTCAGATCAAAGGCGTCGCCACCATGCCATCAGATAGGATATCGGTATTATTCGATCATATAGGATAACAACAAAATTCCATTCGCTCAGTCCATCCACCATCCCCCTAATAGAAACAAAACTGCATGTGGTCGCCAAAACTCGCATTTAGGTACCATAAAACATCTTTGCACCTAATAAGTCTTGGTCAGCGATCTGTTTTGTCAGACTACAATTGTTCATGCATATACAAGTTTTTGGTTGATCCATCTATGGGCTATGTAATCCAACTGTTCATGTCTCACAAGTTACTTCTAGCTTACATATAATAATTTTATATAAGGCATATAGTATCTTCAACATTCGTTGCACCTAGTGTTATATTCTTTGCAGACCAACTAACCAGTATCCCATACTTGCACGAGTCTCATGAATTTTGTGAGCTTTGAAATTGGTAATACTTAGGTCAGAGTATTCGAAAGATTTTCCTTGTTAGTAATCTTAGCCACCTTAACTTTTCCCCCCTACACTATGTCTCAGATAGAGTGGACCTTGATCTCTATGAATTTAGTTTGCTTATGAAACTTTGGATTCTTCATTAAATAAAGAGCACTAATGTTATCACATAACATAACCACATCCTGCTTCACACTGGTGAGTTCAATCGACAATACCTTCAGCCAAATAATTTCCTTCATAGCCTCTTTAATAGCCATATGTTTGGCTTCCATAGATAACAATACAATGACTTTCTGTATACAAGACTTCCACCTAACTCATAAGGTAATATTCCGTATATAATATCCGGATAAAAATAGAATGTATTTATAATTTAATTAGATGTTTATTATTTGTATTTATTATTTATATTCTCTTACAAATATAAATAAATAAGTACATAGAAACGTTTATGTAATAAATCATAATAAATAAGGAGAGACTAAAGGTCTCGCAAAACTTCTATTAGTAGAAGCTGAGCAATAGATGTAAAGAGAGATCAGAATATATACAGAAATATTTGTATACTGTTTTTCTTTTTTTCTTTTTCTATCTTTTTTTTCTATTAAAATAATTTGGTAGTTTATTAGAAATTTTATCCCTAACAAATTTGGCGTCGTCTGTGGAAACGATTTCACTTTCTTACTCATTTAAAAAAAACTGAATCGTTATATCGAGGAGGATATTACGTCAAGGGAATCGAAATTAGTGAATGGAGAAAAATTTCAATTCAAATAAGATTTTTTATCGTCATCTCATCCAAATCGCGAAGTAACAGATTATAAACGTTCTAATTAATCAATTAAGCGAATGAGATAATCGATCCTAACTAAGAATTCATTTTTCGAATATCTAATTTTAAAACCGATTCCATAAATTTTGTGTTTTTTATTATTTTCTCGTTGTCTATCTTTTGTCGACTTAGAGTTAATAGACAGAAAATGAAACAGTTATTATGTAACAGTGTAAAAGTTTCTTCACTCGTGTGTATATACATGTAATCTATGTATCGTACATATTGTTTATACTTTCGGTAGATATACAAATAATGTTGCAGTTATTCCAATGAAACAATGACAGAATAGTAAAAAATTAAAGGTGCATGATTTACTGTGTTGTAGTATGTGTTGTCGTTTGTTCTATGCGGTGTTATTTTGTTTTGTTTTTTAATTTTAAAATCCGTGTCTGCTACTCAGAATGCAATGAGTTCGTACAAGGTAAACTCTCAGTCTGACGCAATAGCCTGCAAACCAACGCCAGAAGTAAATCACACAATGTGGCGGGTTTAATCTAGAAAGCGTATGTAGAGAGATTGTTTTTTTTAGGTAAATGTGGATATGTATATATATGATGTACAGTGTTACAATCATCTAGAGAGTCCTAAGATCTCTCATTCGGGAACATGTCACTAATGGACTTTACAAATAAAATTAGGAAAACTGAGTACATCAATAAGCCAAAACAAATCTAACATGCGAGTCGATAATGCGGATATAAGCGGAATAAAATCTTCAAAGTCGTGAGGGTAATTCGAGTGAAAATGGTGTCTTGAGTTACGATATCTTCATCAAATACAAGGCGGTTGCGAGTACGCCAAATCTCAAAAACAGTAGCTTGGAATGCAAGGTTGATGGCGCAGGATCGGTAGGATGTGCCCCGGTGCTCCTTCCTAATCCATTTATGTGAACTGTCGAGTGTGGTCATTGCGCAAGTAATCCCCAACCATGCTCTGATATGACTCCATATTTCTCCACTGAACCTGCAAGAAAAGAAAATTTGTGCACTCGATTCATCAGAATTCCTACAAAAGGGGAAACTGATGTTAGGCAAATCCATGTAGTGAAGCGTGTCTTTTGTGGCCAGACGACGGTTGAATGCAAGCCAGACAGTGAAAGTGTATTTCGGTAGGATGTATCTCTTCCATATCTTCGATAGAGTCAGACACGGCTCACCCTTTGTCCTCATCGCTTCATAGACACGGCTTGTGATCAACTTTCCATCCAAAGCACAACTTTCAAGACCCCGAATGACATTGTCTCGAACCCCAAATATCTGAATCAAAGAATCTCTGATATCAAGAAGCTTTCGAATGAGATGACTGTATCTATCCCGTCTTTGGTAGTCCCAGATAGTTTGTCCTCGAAGATAATACTCGTGCACCCATTTCACCCATAAAGACTCGGAACCCGAATGAAATAACCATATCGAACGGGTAAGAAGAGCACGATTCCAAACTCTTATATCTTTAAGTCCAATACCTCCTTCATGTTTCGGTTTACAAATTTTGTCCCATGCAATCCGCGCTGGTCTACCCACTCCAGAAGAACTTGAGGCAGAGCGAGCGGATGGTGTTAAGGACCTCCGAATGCAAAGGAAAAGCGCGGAACCAAAAACATTCGACTCCTTGAAGCACGGATGTGATCAATTGAAGTTTTCCTGCGTAAGAAAGTTTCATGTGCTCCCATTTCTCAATGTAACTCGAGATAGCTGCAGTCAAAGGAGCAAAATTAGTAACTGAAACCGTCATTGGAGCGAGAGGTACCCCCAAGTAACGAACAGGGTATGTGCCAACTTCAAATCCGACTCTTTCCATAATCCGATCATAGACAATCCCATTAACTCCGGCTAGATATATTGTGGATTTAGAAGGGTTCAGTGAGAGGCCCGATACATCCTCCAAATGACCCAAACAATCCATAAGGATTTTAATGATGTCTCGTCCCCTCTTGAGAAAAGCATCAAATCGTCGGCAAAAGCAAGATGGGTGGTGTGTGTGCGGGCACATTTCGGGTAGAATTTAAAGCCTGGTTCACTCGATCTCTTCTTTAATAATCGGGATAGATATTCAAGGAAAATGATGAATAAAGTAGGAGACATGGGATCACCTTGCCTTAAGCCTCGTTTCCCACGAAATAAACCATGAAGCTCGCCATTGATGGAAACTGAAAAAGATGCTGTAGTAACGCAAGCAAGAATCCAACCCACAAACTTAGGAGGAAAACTGATACCATGGAGGATTGTCGATAAGAAGTCCTATGAGACTGTGTCAAAAGCTTTGCGAATATATACCATGATCATACACCGTGGAGAAATTCTTGCACGGTTCGAACCTCTAACCAACTCTTGGGCAAGGAAAACGTTATCAACAAGATTTTGACCACTTACGAAAGCACCTTGTCCTTTGTCAATGAGAGTTGGAAGTAAGGGTGCCATTCGGTTAGCCAAAATTTTGGTAATCACTTTATAAGTAACATTTGTGAGACCAATTGGCCTAAAGTCACCCACCTTAGGATCGCTGTCTTTCTTCGGTATAAGGGAGAGGATAGTGTGGTTTGTTGCGCGAAGTAGACTATCGGTGTCAAAGAACTCACAAACACAATCAATCAAATCTTTGCCCACAAGATCCCAATTCTTTTTTAAGAAAGCCGAGGTGTAGCCGTTCGGTCCTGGGGCCTTGTCATTCCCGATATCAAAGAGTACATTCCGGATTTTATCAACTTCCACAAGTTTAATTAGCTGCTCATAAAATCGATCCTCGACTAGTGGTCCGTGACTCATGACTGCCGGGTCAATCGGGGTGCTTGGACGAGATGTGCCAAAGAGATGTGTGTAGAAATCTACAAGGAGGGATGCGACTTCTATTGGGGATGTGGTGCGGGTGCCGTCATCTCGGACGATGTATGATATATTCTTTCTTGCATTGTCTCGGTTTATTAAGCTGTGAAAGTATTTCGTACCTCTATCTCTGTCAAATAGGTGGGTAGTCCGCATACGCTGTTGGAGAAAACTCTTCTCGGCATCAAGGAGGAAGTTCGTACGTGCCCGTAATCTGTGAACCTCTTCTTTTAAAGTAGTGTTGTCACGATCAACCATAAGAGACGATATAGCCTCTTTAAATTCTGAATTTTCAGTAGCCGTACGCTCAAGGATGCCCCCATACTCAGCTTTATTCAATTCTCTTAACGGACGCTTTAGGGCTTTCAACTTCTGCGCAAGTACATATTGTTTCGTACCATCAATAAACTTCCCCCATGAACTTTGTACGATACTAGAAAACCTGGGATGTTTTAGCCACATGTTGAAGAATCTGAATGGTCGACAACCATGCTGAAAGTCTCGAATAACCGATGCAATAACTGGGCTATGGTCGGATACGGGTTCCATCGGAAGGAACGATGCTCTGCATATGAGATTCCCGTCACTCCACCCATGATTTATAAGGACTCGATCAAGCTTGGCCCAAATAGTACTATTTGTCCAAGTGAAGAAAGAACCTGTGGAAGGTGCATCGACAAGACCATGTGATATTCGAAAATTATTTAAATCAATTAACTCACTATTTCGAAGAGGAGCAGCCCTAATTCGGTGTCCTAGAGCACAGTAAGTGTTATAATCTCCCATAATCATCCAAGGTAAACGAATGTTGGCCCCAATGGTGGTTAGGTGCTCCCAAATAAATCTTCTTTGCGGTACTGTATACAAAGGGTAAACGAAGGTAACATAAAATGTTTATTGGGTGACGTTGCAATGGACTTGAAAGTGGATGTGTTGTCTTCCAATTTCAATCACTGTACAATCCACTCTACTAGCATCCCAAACAACAATGATGCGTCCTCCATGAATAACGTCAAGATTAGAAACATGGTTCCATTTTGAGAAACGAAGAGACATAAAGTTGGCTAAATGTTCTTGCGAGAATTTCGTTTCTAACAGGCAAAACAGGGGCAAAGAATTTTTTCTTACGAGTTTACAAACCGTGGAGAGAGAAACGCCTCGATCTGCACGCCCACATAGGCCCCTGATGTTCCAACTAAGGAGCTTCATTTATCAACCGAGGAGTTTATGGGCACTCCGCGTCTCGCGTTTTTCTTTGTCTTTTTGCTTTGCACCTTCTGCCAAGGCTGATCAGAATGCTCGGCAGGACTGTTTGGTAGATGTGTGAAATCGTCATTTGTTTGATGGTCAAATGTTGGATCCCAGTCTCTAGTATCTGCCAGGGGATTGCTCAATGATGGTGCCTCAAATTTAGCATCTTGTTCCATGGGGGTGTCAATCATGGTTCCAGTTGTACCGGACTTTTTACCTCCCTTGTCTTGAGGTTTGTTATCAGCTGCCATCTGTTTGTCTTTTGTGCTAGTTTTGTGGGATGGTTTTGCTTGTTGGGTAGTTTTCTTTGGCTGTGTGCTAGCTGACGGTTTTTTCTGTGGGGTAGCATTTGCATGGGCCTTTCGATGCTCCCGGTGCTCATTTGTTTGTGGTTGTTCACCATTTTGTGGCATTCTTTGCCCTTTCATTGCATCCCTTTTTTCTATGCTGGTATTTGGTCTAGGTGGACAACAGAGGTGGTTATGCCCAAAGCATTGACATATATGGCAAAATAAAGGGTAGTTCTCGTACTCCACCATTTGTTCATAGCGCTTCCCACAAGGCAAATTGACACCAAACTTTGTAATTGGTTCTTGACTCACATCAATCTCAATCAAAACACGTGCGTAGGCCATCCTGGACTTGTCACAAGTAAACTAGTCAGTATATAAGGGCTTACCAACCTTGGAGGCGATCTTGCTAAGGCCAGATTCACTCCAGAAACCCAATGGGATGTCACGGAGCACAACCCAAGTTGGGATCTTTGTGAAGAGATCGTCTGTGAGCATTGTTCCTCTCTCAATCTGCTTTAATAAGAGTGTCTTCCCATAGATGGTATAAGGGCCACCTTGAAGGACTTTTAGCAAATCTTTTTCATTAGAAAACTTGAAGACAGTCCACCCTTTTCCATAGGGCAAAACCCTGCATCCAACACCCCAAGATTTTGTTATTGAGTCAAGTGCAAGCTTACCAGGGAATCGTCCGGTGAAACAGCCTATGAGGCAGTGTCCCCAAGTCTCAACAATTGGGATTTCATCTGTATGGTCGAGAGTGATGTCTTCATCATTAATAGGAGGAGCAAGGAACCGCAACTTCAACCCTTTCGATTCTAGACGGGAGCCTTGAAATAGGCTGGAGAACGTTTTAGATGGATCTTGTGTTGTGCGCGTTGAGGACGTATTCTGATAACTCTTATATGATGATTGTCGGTTCCATACATTACTAGTTTGAAAAGAAGGAAATGGATTTGTTGTACGCATATTATTACCTTCCTTGTGAATTGAAGAGCCATTACTTTTATTACGAATATTCAAATCTGTTGAATTAATTCCTTGCACCCTGTTCGAATTCAAATTCAAAATCCCCCTGGAATTGAAGTCTTTTCCATTCAAATTTTCTGAATTAAATCCATGTACGCGGTTCCAATTAAAATTCACATTCCCGTCTTTAATTGCAGTTGAGCTTCCGGAATTAATGTATTTTCCCTTCAAATTCAAAAATTTCTGTGAAGTAAATTCGGAGATAAAAAAATTCACATTACCTTCGTTAATTGCAGTATGGCCCTTATTTACTTCGTTTGCATTGAAGTCCCCGGAATTAATGTCTTCTCCATTTAAATTTAAAATCCTTTGCGAAGTAAATTCGTGTACAGTACCTTCTTTTGCTTTATATGCAGTATTCTGGTTCACGGTACCTTCTTTTGCGTTAAAGGCATTAATCTCATTCACGTTACCTTCTTTTGCTTTAAATGTATGCAAGTTACTATTCCTTCTGTCCTTAAGTGTAGTGAAGTCCATGGAACGGTTACTCTTGTCGTTCAAATTTTCTTTTACTTCATTAATCTTGTTCACGTTACCTTCTTTTGCTTTAAATGTATGCAGGGTACTATTCCTTTTGATTTGAAGTGCAGTAAAGTCTCTGGAAATGGTTACTCTTTTCATTTAAATTTTCTTTTACTTCATTAATCTCACTTCCACATACATTTATTTCTCTGTCATTTGCAATGACGGAATTTCCGCGTACGTTTACTTCTCTGTCAGCATTAATCTCATTTCCATTAGTACCGGTAGATTTGAATTTGAATTGTTGAGTGGAAGTATCAAAGAAATTCCGGTCTTTATGAGAGTCTTCGCTAGATTTGAATGCAGTCATCACTTTGGATGAATGCTCCCGACTGTTACGCACCCCTCTTGAATGCGCCGGTGACTTTCCATGAACGCCGATAGCAAACTTCCGATCATCGGAAAAAGTGTTGTTTGCAGTTTTGGCTACCTCTTGCGGTGGTGGAATCACCGGAATACTTTCGTTTTCTAAGAGCGGTTCCAGAGACAGATCTTCAAACGGCGGAGTTATTGGTTTCTTCTTTTGCTTCTTTCAATGTCCCGATTTTTTATGAACTGAATTTTCTCCTTGCTTTAACAATGAAGCACCATGAACAGTAGTCGCCGGAGATGAAAATTCGAAACCTGCAGAAGCCGCAATCTGTTCATCGGAGGCCGTTAATAGCAGTTTATCGGTTTTGCGAACAACAATGATGTCTCGATCTTTATCGGTTTCCTCTTGTTCATCGTTTAGTTCCCGTTCGTCATCGCAAGTATCAGCGTTAGACAGCATTTCCCGAGTCACTGATGGATCAAAAGGAATTATAGCCTTTGGAGAATCAAGAGCGCAAATCAGATTCTTACCAGAAACTTTTGACGTATTCCGTTTCCGCTTGTGTACCGGTGTCTTCTCTCCGGCTGGAATTTCCTGAACATTCACCTTGGCCAAATCCTCCTTTGAAGAAATTAGAGACCGAACTACACTTTTTCCGGTTGTATCATTTCGTCTTTGCACGATTTCCGTCTTCTTACGGAGTAGAACCCCCTGACTATTATCTTCGGTTGAATCTTCCATTTAAATAAAAAAAATCAGATAATAATCATTCCAGAGTAGAAGTTGATAATCTGAATAATTTCAAAAATGAACAAAACACAGAAACACTGTTCTATATGTTTCACCAAAGCATAAATCGTCTGTTGATAATCAGATAATTTTCCGTCTTTGCACCGTACTGGTTCTCGTCTGTTTCACCCAAGCATAAATTGTGCACTTCCAAAGTGATATTCTTGCAAACCAATAAGCAAGGATTAAACAATGAATTTGGGGCCGAATACTTCCCCCAAAGTAAATCGTCAAGAAAAATAACCTTCTGATACGGTGATGCAGATTTTTGTTTTTTCTTATGATAATCTTGTAGAAATGAATTACTAGTAGCAAAAGAGTAGTAATCGTGAGTGGAAATCCAGAAGAAATAAGTCGAGAGAGTAGAGAGAGAAAGGGCGGAGTAAAAAAGCGTCTAGAGAGAAGTTAGAGATTTTCTTTCTAGAGAGAAACTGCTCTCTAACTTTTTTACACATTGTAAAGAGATTGTTATATGGGGTATTGCTTTTTTTTCTTTTTCTTTTAGGAGGAAACCCGCAACCGCTATTCAGAGTGTAATAAGTGCGTACAGGGTAAATCCTCATCCTGACGCAATAACTTGTAAACCAACGCCAAAAGGTAAACCTGCAAACCAATGCTAGAAAGTAAACCTGCAAACCAACACCCGAAGATAAACCACACAATATGACAGGATCAGTCGAGAAAACGTATATAAAAAGATAAGTACACCTTGTTCAACCAACTCGGCTACCCTTCAAAATCAATGCGGTGTTACTTGTGTGCGTATTGCTCACTGTTTATTGTGTATTGTGTTAAATTGTATAGTGTAAACCGTTTTAATTATAGTCTGCCTGATGATTATTGTTTGTACGTGTACATTACACAATTATTTCTCCATCTTACATCATTTCGTTTACTCAATCACACTATTTAATACATTACACCAACACTTTCACATTTAAAAAATACGTTTCCATCATTCGCTCGCTAAATAAGATCGCATTCCCTCCAAGAGGGCCGTATCTGCTCATCTTTTTCCAAAACTGGATCTTAAGCTGGTCGATCTTAGTTGTGGAGTTGGTGGTGTTCCATTAGCAAGAGTGATGAAGAGATAGCGTGTCCGTTGTGGGCTTTATCTTGTTTTGGAGCAGAAATGTTGGAAGCTTATCGTACTTGGGTTTTGTATTTCGGAAAATAATGCATTAGCCACCGAGCCAAATAATACCACTAACAACTGAGTCAGCCAACTACCCTACGACAATAGTTCCAGCACTCTTAGCTCTGCCTTCCTCTTCTGTTTCATTTACATATTCCTCTCTCCAAACAACAACCACAACCACCGCTCTCCTGCCCAACCGTGTCCGACAAAGCACGTATAGTCTTCCGGTCATCCTAAAATTCTTTGCTGTTTTTCAACAGAACAGTGTGAATTATTAGTTATCGCTTAGCTAAGTCCATGGGGAAGTTGAGCTGTTGCTCAAAAAATTTATTGGCTTCTTGGAGGCAGAATGACCACCCGCCCACCCATAATAACTTTGGATCGACCGACCGCAGTCCCACAGATCTTTTGACATTCGCATCGGATGCTTCCGTCTCCGTAGACTTCCGCTATGTTCAGCTTATCTCCACCATCCCTACACCTCCGCCACGCCGGTGAACCATCATCTGATACATAGCACGAAGCTTTTCAACAGGGTACTTAGCTGCTAGAATTGACAAGATTGTATTTGCAATGACCATCGGAGGTTCTTTTTTTGGATCCGTTCGTAGACACAAAGACATCAATTCCTGGTAGATCGGATTTTTCGGTCTGGTTGCTTAGGGTCGGTGTTTCAAAGTTATCTTTGAAGACATTAAGATTAGTAGCCAAGACAAGGCTACTTGATCGAGAAGCCATGACAAGGCTAACCAGAGCTCACACACCACAGACACACCCCAAAGCCATATTGCATCCTCGTTTTTGTGCTTGATTCTCCAAGCCAAGAACAATGAAAGAACGACTACCGAATAAGAATTAAAAGCCCATCTTGACTAAGAATAGTAGCAGGTATCTTAAATTTCTAAGTAAGCGGCCCTCACGGTTTGCTCATTAACTCCATTGGCTCACCACCTTCGCCCTCATTCTCACTACCGGTATTTCCATCTTTTGGCCATATGGCGTTTCCATACGCATAAATCCTTTTAGTTTCAAACAGCCATCGATTATGATCGAAGTCACCGGTTAGAATTCTCATAAACCCAGACTTGGTCGATTTCATCAAGGACAAACGTCTCTCCATTTTTGACATCCCTCCCAGAAGAGGAAGTGGCAACGGAGGCTCTTGCAGCACTCACTGTCTCCTTATCACCCTGAAGAGCGTGATTTCTGCTCTTTCCTAGAGTTGTTACGTTGTTATGTCAAATCAGAAATGAATGTTGAAAGTTTAATTAATCTCTTACTGGTTTGAGATTATACTTTCTAACTGCAGTGGTGCTGAATCGTTTGATCAAATTATGCTGTTGAATATAAAGGTTGGGAAATCTGAAGACTTTGTCTTCAGTTCATAATGAGTGCTGCAAGAAGAAAACTGTTAAAAGTAATAACATTGTTGGAGGTTCTTTTATGGCCAATGCAACAGTGTTTAATAGGTTGTAATACGAGCAGAAATGTATAAAAGTAGACAAAAGAAAAACAAACGAGCTCTCCTCCGACCAAAGGAAAGCATCGAATATTGTTGAATGCCCCGATAACATAGTATCGATATCCAACTGATAAGGAAGCAGAAATATTATCTCCGGCAGCCTTGCCACCATCACAACCATCGGAGTCTCTACCACAGCCAACATGGAACCATCGCTACACCACCTCTTACAACCACTTTGTTGGCGGAAAATATAAAACAACACTCTCTTTAAAACAAACAAACAACTTTGATATAGATAGAAAATGAGAAATATTACAAAACACTCTTACAACTCGCACTAGAAAAGAAAATATTTTTCTAACACTCAAGAGCGCATTCTTGTCTCTCTTTTCTCTCGCTCTAACTTTCTCTCTAACTTTACTTCTTAGTGTGTTTTGTGATGCTCTATATGGTGGGAGAGCTCCACTATTTATAGAGCCATAGTGGAGACAAGGATCCACCATCTAAGATCTTATGGATACTTAAACACTCAACATCAAGACTACACTTAAAGTAAAATTGTTTCTTACACTCAACATCAAAGAGTATCTTGCACTCAACCTTAGGAAGGTCTTACACACAATCTCCACTACTAAATAAATATTATTTTAATTGGTTCTAAAATGTACTTTCTAGATGGGTCTTATTAAGTGGGTTGGACCCTTTAAGTGGGTCAAGTTTATGATCCAACACTCCCCCTTAAACTGGATCCAGTGACCCCTAGTAGTTTCCTTAATCGTTTGAAGTCTTCGCTTTTCAGTGGCTTGGTGAAAATATTGGCAGCTTGATCTTGTGTCTTCACATATTCTACTTGCACATCCCTTCTTGAAATACACTCCCTTATGTAGTGGTAGCGAACGTCGATATGCTTGCTTCGATCATAAATTCCTGGATTCTTGGCTAAGGCGATGGCTCACTTATTGTCGACATACACTTTAGTTGGCTCATTCTGTGTTAGGTCTATCTCCTTCAATAGATTTCTAAGCCAAATCGCATGACTAACACATGTAGTACCAGCAACATATTCTGCCTCACAAGTGGACAACGGGACAATCGGTTGTTTCTTTGACATCCATGTGAAGGCAATATTTCCTATAAAAAATACAAATCCAGTAATACACCTTCGATTGTCTATGTTTCCACCCCAATCACTATCCCTTTACCCAACAAGTTGTAATCATTAGAAATGGAATAGAGTAATCCAAAATCACTTGTACCTTTCAGATAGCGAAGGATTCTCTTTGCAGCTTTGAAATGAGTTGTTGTTGGAGATTCTATGTAGCGGCTAACCAATCCAACTGCATGGAGAATATCCGGTCTCGTGCAAGTTAGATAGTGTAGACTTCCTACCAAACTTTTGAATAATGTCGGATCTACACTTTCGCCTTCTTTATGCTTGGACATTTTGACTCCAAACTCCATGGGTGTGCTTATCGGGCTACAGTTCTCCATCTTAAACTTCTTCAAGATATCTTTAGCATAGCTTTCTTGTGAGATGAAAATTCCATCTTTTTGTTGCTTAACTTCAATTCCAAGGTAGTATGCCACGAGCTCCAAGTCTGTCATCTCGAATTCCTTTGTCATTACTTCCTTGAATTGATTGAACATACTTGGGCTGCTTGCGGTGAAGATCAAATTGTCCACGTAGAGACACACGATCAAAATATATCCATCTTTGATCTTGGTGTATAGAGTGTGCTCGTACGGACATTTTTTGAAGCCGTTCTCTTGGAAATACTTGTCGATTCTACTGTTCCATGCCCTTAGTGCTTGTTTTAGCTCGTAAAGAGCCTTATTTAGCTTCAACACCCTATCTTCGTGGCCTTTGATCTCATAGCCTAATGGTTATTGAATGTAGACTTCTTCTTCAATGATGCCATTTATAAATGCTGACTTTACATTCATTTGTTGTATCTTCCACTTGTTTTGAGCTGCCAAAGAAATTATTAGTCTAATAGTTTCTAATCGGGAAACAGGGGCGAATACCTCATCATAGTCAATTCCTGCCTTTTGACTATAGTCTTTTGCAACAAGCCTTGCTTTATGTTTTTCAATCTCCCCCTTAGCATTTCTCTTATTTTTGTATAACCATCTGACGCCTATTGTCTTGCACCCTTTAGGAAGTGAGGTGAGTTCCCATGTGTCATTCTTCTCGATGGCGCTAATTTCTTCATCCATCGCGTACCTTCATTGTTTCTCTTGTGCAGCTTCTTGAAATGTCACTGGCTCACAATCAGCAAAGAGACAAAACAGTGTAATGTTATCCATTGGTTCGGTTACCTCACAAAGATCATTAAGGCTTCTTGTACGTTCCACTGCTCTCTCATTTTGACTACCATTTGACAATGATGAAGGTGGTGCTCTCCATGAGTAGAGGATGCTGGTGAAGCATGTGGGGTTGCACCATCATCTGATTGCTCATTCGATGTTTGCTCATCTTCTTCAATTTGGGGGGGAAATGTCAACTCATTTGTATGAGACCCAAAATCCCATTCGCCTTCTTCATCAACTATGACGTCTCGGCTTATCACAACCTTCTTATTGTTTAGGTTGTACAACTTGTAGGTTTTCGAACTTGAGTCGTAACCGATGAAGATAAAACTCTTGCTTTTATCATCGAGTTTGGTTCGTTGTTCGTCTGGTACATGGACATGAGCTACGCTTCCAAATACTCTGACGTGGGAAATTCCGGGCTTTCTTCCCCTCCATGCTTCTTGTGGTGCGTTTCCCCAAAACACTTCTTGTTGGAGATCGGTTGGACAAGTAGACCGCACATGCCACTGCTTCCACCTAAAACTTCATAGGAAGTTTCTTTCTTTTGAGCATGCTTCGCGCTATATCAAGGATTGTTCTATTCTTCCTTTCTGCCACACCATTTTGTTGAGGAGATCTGGGAACTGTCAGGCGGCGACGAATTTTGTGTGCTTCACAAAACTCTAGAAATTCATTGGATGTGAACTCCCCTACTCGGTCAGATCTCATGGCTTTAATCTTATTTCTGCTTTCCTTTTCCACAACTGCTTTGAACTTCTTAAATACTCCAAAGACTTCGGATTTCTGTTTCAAGAAATATAGCCACGCTTTTCTTGAAAAATCATCAATGAAGAGAAGGAAATAGTTACTTTTACGTAGAGAGCTCGGCTTTATTGGACCACACACATCGGTATGAATAACCTCGAGAGGTTTATTGGCTCTTAACTCTGACTCCTTTGGAAAACTTTTTCTGAATTGCTTTCCAAGTAAACATCCTTGACATAGTTGGTCAGGATGATTGATACATGGTAACCCTCTCACCATTTCCTTCTTGGACAATAACTCTAAACTTGTAAAGTTTAGATGCCCAAATCGAACATGCCATAGCCACGGCGAATCTTTGTAACACACTTTAAGACACTTTGCAACATTATTTTGAATATTCAAAGGAAACTTTCTATTCTTTGACATTTGAACTTTAGCAATTAAGTCTCCTTTGCCATCTCTTAGAAAAAAACTATAATTTTTCATATGAATATCATAGCCCTTTTCTAGTAGTTGTTCCAAGCTCAAGATGTTGTTTTTCATGCTAGGTACGTAACAGACATTTGAAATTATTTGGTAACTACCATCTTTTGCACGAATAAGAATGTTACATTTCCCTTTCACTCATATTTTGCTATCATCTCCAAAAGAGACATTTCCACTCACTGCTTCGTTGATCTCTACGAATATGCTTCTTTTCCCACACATATGGTTTCTTACACCACTGTCAAGATACCAAGTGTTCCCTTGACCTTCATTAGTGTTTTTGTATGTTAGTAGTAACATATATTTTTCCTCCGTCTTCTCCTCAACTCTATTATTGGGGCCTCTACATTCTGAAGCATAATGTCCAAACTTTTGACATTTGTAGCATTGGATTTGAGATTTATCATACCTCGAGTTCAGATTTCTTCTTCCAAGACCTCGTGTTGAGCTTTCTCGTTTGTCGTAGTTGTAGTTGGAATTATTGTTGTTGTAATTCCAGTCACGTCCACTGCCATGATAACCACCTCGTCTGCGGCCTCTGCCTCTGACTCTGCCACGTTGGTTTCTATCATCTCCTTGATTTGCATGCATGTCCTTCAGTTCTACTTTGAGGAGTTGCTCGGTGATCTCTTGCTTCTTCTTATTCTTTTCTTCATAGGCTTGTAATGAGCCTTGACGTTCTTCAATCATCATTTCTCCAAGTCTTTAGTTTCTTCAATCGTCACGACGATATGCTTAAATTTAGGATACAACGAACGGATTATTTTTTCTATTACTCTCACATCTTCTAACTTCTCACCATTTCTTTTTAATTGATTAGAAACACGGTGGCTACTCTTGAGAAATATTCTGAAATAGATTCGGACGCTTTCATATGTAAGGATTCAAATTCACCTCTTAATGTTTGGAGACGTACCTTTTTCACCTTTTCAACTCCTTTGTAAAAGATTTGTAATTTCTCCCACGCTTGCTTGACGGAAGATGCGCTTGAAATTTTTTGGAAGCCATTATAATCTAATGCTTGATAGATAGGGAAGAGAGCTTTTTTGTCACTCTTTCTTGAATCCTTCAACGTTGTTTTCTCCTCTTGAGCAAAGCTTGCTTCATTTTCGGGTTCGTTAAAACCTTTTTCGACGACATCCAACACATCATGTGCTCCAAGGAGAGATTTTATCTTGATACTGCAATTGTCGTAGTTGTTGTTGTTAAGTGTTGGAACTTGGAAGGATGATGCACCATTTGCCATATTTTTTAATATGTTGAAAATTTAAAAACAAAATTTCGGATAGAGCTTGTGGCTCTGATACCACTTTTTTGGCGGAAAATATAAAATAACACTCTCTTTAAAACAAACAAACAACTTTGATATAGATAGAAAAGGAGAAATATTAAAAAACACTCTTACAACTCACACTAGAAGAGAAAATATTTTTCTAACACTCAAGACAACATTCTTGTCTCTCTTTTCTCTCACTCTAACTTTCTATCTAACGTTACTTCTTAGTGTGTGTTTTGATGCTCTCTATGGTGGGAGAGCTCCACTATTTATAGAACCATAGTGGAGACAAGGATCCACCATCTAAGATCTTATGGAGACTTAAACACTCAATATCAAGACTACACTCAAAGTAAAAGTGTTTCTTACACTCAACATCAAATAGTATCTTGCACTCAACCTTAGGAAGGTCTTACACACAATCTCCACTACTAAATAAATATTGATTTAATTGGTTCTAGAATGTACTTTCTAGATGGGCCTTATTAAGTGGGTTAAGTTTATGATCCAACACACACCACCACAACCAGTAGCAGCCATCTCTTCTCACCTAGTCACTCTACCCGGACTCTCCCCCACCACGGTCCGCCACTGCTGCAAAACTCATACTGATGTGCAGATAGGGTGGTCACCTCGTCCCCCCGCCACTAGTAGAGTTTAGGTATATAAAGGGATCGACATCCCCGAGATCAACAAGAAACAAAGAATCATGTGTCTAATCCGATTTTCAAAATGAAACAGCTGCACCACAACTTACGTCTCACATGAACACTATTACATAAGCAACATATACACAATAAGGAGGATGATATTCCGCGTACGCCTAATAGAAGCACCTTCCTGACGTAGCAACAGGAAACCTTGCGCCAATAAATCTACAAAACAACGGGCTTACACAATGAGTTTTTCTGATCATTTTCCAATTATTTTTTATCAATATATCTTATGTGAATTTATTATAACAAATTTTACACGATATTTTGATAACATTAGACAAGCCTACAAGGCCGTCAAAGAAGTAAAAAATCATTGGCAAAGCCACCAAATAAAGGGAAAGAAAGAACAGCTCTAGTTCGGATTCAAATAACGACTTGCAAGTACGTACACTACCAAACAACAGATTCTACAACGGGTCTTGGAAAACAAATCATACAAGTTGACGATCGTGAACCACACTGGACTGTAGGGAAAAATTAATCCCACAAATGCGGAAAAAAGAACAAACAAGAGAAAAAGAATTTAAAGTGGTTCGGCTAATTTGCTTACGTCCATAGGAAAAAAATAAGAATCACTATAACTCAAAAATATTACAAAGATTGGAGTCTCACTCCATACACTCAAGAGTTATACACTCACTTTTATCACCTCAAATATTATACCCAAAGAGAATAGTAATCTCACAGATCACTCAAACAAATTCTCCTAAACACTACCCGTATTTCTCTCTCACTTAAAGTGTTTCTCTCTAAATTGTGTCACACACAATATTACATAAATGTTACACTCTAGTGAAGTGTTTCAAGTAATTTCTCTCCAAGACCAACTCATGGTCCTATTTATAGCAAAACAAGGCTTACAAAAGAATCCATTTATGCTTCCAAATGAAGCTAATGGTTACTTGCAAGAAACCCACTTGCATTAAATGAAAGGAGGTTGCTTGTAAGTCACCCTTTATTTAATTCTTAGTTGTTTCTTGTAAGAAACCAAAAGGTAGGGCCCACATTAATAAATTTGAGAGAGAAGTGAGCAGGCCCTACAAATCTCCCCTGCCTTCTCAGGAGGAGAGTGTTACCAGTCTGGCAACCTCTATGCACACATCTAGATTTTGTTTCGGCAGTGACTTTGTCATCATATATGATCCATTGTCATCGGTATGGATCTTCTCAATACTCGGCTGCTTTGAATCTAAGGTTTCACGAATCCAATGGTATCGAACATTAATATGTTTCGATCTCGAATGCAAACTTGGATTTTTGCTAAGATGAATGGCGTTTTGGCTATCGCAGTGGAGAGTATAGTTTTCTTGATTGAGGCCCAACTCTATAAGAAGCTTCTTTAACCATAAAAGTTCTTTACTAGCTTCATTAATGGAAATATATTCAGCCTCGGTAGTGGATAATGCAACACATTTTTGTAACCTTGATTGCCATGAAATTGCTCCCCCTGAAAACGTCATCAAATATCCCGAAATAGATTTTCTACTATTCACGTTACCAACCATATCTAAATATGTGTAGCCTTCAAGAATAGGTTTACCATTTCTAAAACTTAAACATAATTGAGATGTTCCTCAAAGATACCTGAATATCCCTTTTACATCTTCCCAATGCTCTTTTCAAGGATTAGATAAATATCGGCTGACTACTCCGACAGCATGAGATATATCAGGTCTTGTACAAACCATGGCATACATCAAACTACCCACAGCTGAAGAGTAGGGTATTTTATCCATTTCTTCCATGTCACTCTCATTTGTAGGTGATTGCTTGGAAGAAAGTTTAAAATTCCCTACAAGTGGAGAAGTAACAGGCTTTGCTTTACTCATGTTGAATCTTTCTAAAACCTTCTCAATATATTTTTCTTGGGACAAGCATAATTTGTTGTTTGCTCTATCTCGAGTGATCTTTATTCCAAGAATTTGTTTTGTGGGACCCAAATTCTTCATTGCGAATGATTTGTTGATTTCCATCTTCAACTTCTCTATCTTTCCAATATCACGACCAACAATCAGCATATCATCCACGTAGAGCATAAGGATGATAAAATTATTTTCAGAAAATATCTTGATGAAAACACAATGGTCAGATGAAGTCTTATTATACATGTGTTCCACCATGAAGGAATCGAACGTTTTATACCACTCTCGTGGGGCTTATTTGAGACCGTACAAACTCTTCTTTAGTTTGCACACCAAATTCTCTTTATCTTTAGTCTCAAACCCTTCAGGCTGCTTCATGTAAATTTCTTCTTCCAAATCACCATGAAGAAAAGTAGTTTTCACATCAAGTTATTCAACTTCCAAATTCAAGCTAGCAGCAATTCCAAGAACAACACAAATAGATGACATTTTTACTACAGGTGAAAATATTTCTTCAAAATCAATACCTTTTCTCTGACCAAATCCTTTGACAACGAGTTGCGCCTTGTATCTTGGTTGTGGATTTCCTTCTTCAGTCTTCAGCTTAAACACCCATTTATTGTTGAGTGCTTTCTTCCATTTTGGTTACTCTACCAAATCGTATGTGTGGTTCTCATTCAATGACTTCATCTCTTCTTGCATGGCTTTCCATCACTCCTTCTTTTGAATGTGCAGCACCGCTTCTTCAAAACATTCAGGTTCTCCCCCGTCAGTTAGTAACACATACTCATTTGTTGGGTATCTAGTCGAAGGTCGACGATCTCTAATGGATCTTCTCAAATGGGGTTCTTCAGTATGATTTCCTTCAACGTCAACTGTTTCTTCATGGTCGGAAGCCTCGCCATGATCCTCATACTCAACTGGAAATGGTGCATCCGGAACTAAGTCAATTTTAGTATTGACATCTGATTTTGTATTCTCGTCGTTCTTCATATCTCTAAGAGTTTGGTCTTCGAAGAACACAACGTCTCTACTTCGAACGACTTTAATACTTCTTGGATTTCAAAGTCTATAACCAAACTCATCATGTCCGTAACCAAGAAATATGAATTCTTTGTTTTCTCATCCATCTTGGATATTTCATCTCGAGGGACATGTACGAACGCCTTACAACCAAACACCTTCAAGTGTTTGTAACTTATATCTTTACTGGTCCATATTATTTTGGGAATTGCACCATCTAAATGAACTGAAGGGGATAAGTTGACAAGATCTACCACCGTCATCAATGCTTCACCCCGGAAGGACTTTGACAATCTTGATGGAAGAGCATGCACACGATCTTGTTACAAATAGTTTTATTCATTATTTCTGCAACACCATTATGTTGCGGGGTCTTGGGTACCGATCTCTCAAGCCTGATACCATGAACTCTGCAATATTCTTCAAATGGTTCAATGTATTCACCACCATTTTCGGAGCGAATACATTTCAAAAGTTTGCCAGTTTTCCTTTCAACGTTGTCATGAAACTTCTTGAATACTTCTAACACTTGATCTTTGGTCTTCAAAGGATAAGCCTACACCTTTCTGGAATGATCGTAAATAAATGTGACAAAGTATAATGATCTATCGATACTTCTGTCACCCATAGAACATACATTTGTATGTATTAGATCAATAATATTATTCTTTCTATGTGGTCGTCATGCTCGAAGTGCGACTCTGTGTTGTTTTCCTGCCAAACAATGAGTGCATTGTTTTAAATGAATATTTGAAAGATTCTGTAGAAGATTTTATTTCGTAAGAATTTTAAGCCCATTCTCACTCATATGACCAAATCTGGCGTGCCACAAATTCGTCGAGACTTCATGCTTGATCGCATTCGCTTCTACTCCACTTGATTGTTTTGTTTGCATATAACACAAACGATCAATTTTCTTACCTCTAGCCACGACCAGATTTCCTTTCTTAAGCTTCCAAACTTCATTTCCAAATGGGTTTTCGTATCCCATGTCATCAAGCTGACCAGTGGAGATCATATTGATACGAATATATGGAACATGTCGAACATCCTTTAATAACAGCTCGCAATCGCTGCTAGTTTCCACTATTGCATCACCTTGATCAACAATTTCACATCTTGCTTCATTTCCCATCTTGACAAAACCGAACTCACCACTTGTGTAAGTAGTCAAAAGACTTCTATCGACTTTTACATGGAATGATGCTCCAGAATCAATCATCCATGTGTCTTGGCATGCAAGGTTGACTCGCCAATCGTAAAAAATTAGGTATGTTTCACCATCGTTGGATATGACAGCTGCATTTCCTCTATTGTCTTCATTATATTCTTTAGCTTCCTTTTCTCTCAGCTTCCAACAATCCTTCTTGAAATGTCCAGGTTTATGACAGTAGTTGCAAGTGAAGTCGCCTCTTGACTTTGATCAGCCTCTGAACTTGCTTTTGTTTCTCTTGTCTCTGGAGAAATGTTTATTTCTAGTTCTTCCTCTCTCCGTGACTAGTGCTTGTCCTTGAGGGTGACTGAAAGAGCTTTGATCCGTTCTTCTTTTGCCTTCTATGTTGATACTTTCCTTTACCATGCTTAACGTCACCTTTCCTTATGGTGCTGAATTGTTAAGAGCTACCACAAGTGTTTCCCAACTATCCGGTAAAGAATTTAACAAAACCAACGCTTGAATTTCTTCAGCTAGGGCCAGCTCCATGTTCGTCAAATTGTCGAGAATCTCGTCAAATTTTTACAAGTGGTCAGATACACTTTGCCCATCATAAAGTTTCAGGTTCACAAGTCTTCTTATGATTGAAGCTTTATTTTGAGCATTTTTGGGCTCATACATTTCTTCTAAATGCTTCCATAATTTGAAAGCATCGGTTTCTTTTGCGGTGTCGCGAATAGCCCTTGTTTCAACCCATTATCGAATCACACTAACAGTTTTACGGTTGAGTTTCTTCCAATCTGCTTCACTTGTTGCACCTTGTTTAACCCATTTTAGTTCAATGGGATCAAACAAGTCTTTACAGTACAACAAATCTTCCATCATGGTTTTCGACATGGAATAATTTGTTTCCGTGAGTATGATCATGGGATTGCCACCGATGTTCGTACGTTCCTCAATTTTTGTACGCCGAAAGAGGATATGGAACTGCAACCAGTGGTCTGGTACCAGTTGTAGGGAAAAAGTAATCCCACGAATGTGAAAAAAAGAACAAACAATAGAAAAAGAATTTAACGTGGTTCGGCTAATTTGCCTACGTCCACAAGAGAAAAATAAGAATCACTATAACTCAAAAATATTACAAAGATTAGAGTCTCACTCCAGACACTCAAGAGTTATACACTCACTTTTATCACCTCAAATATTATATCCCAAAGAGAATAGTAATCTCACAGTCACTCAAACAAATTCTCCTTAACATTACCCGTATTTCTCTCTTACTCAAGGTGTTTCTCTCTAAATTGTGTCTCACACAATATTACATAAATGTTACACTCTAGTGAAGTGTTTCAAGTAATTGCTCTCCAAGACCAACTCATGGTCCTATTTATAGCAAAACAAGGCTTATGAAAGAAGTCATTTATGCTTCCAGATGAAGCTAATGGTTACTTGCAAGATACCCACTTGCATTAAATGAAATGAGGTTGCTTGTAAGTTACCTTAAGAAACCAAAAGGTAGGGCCCATATTAATAAATGTGAGAGAGAAATAAACAGGCCCTACATGGACTACCTGTGATATTAAAGCTTCCTATACAAACCCAGATGATCATTTTTCACAATTCTGAAAGTCACCGAATGATGAAGAAGAGTGTGAACATCATCAACCGTGAACTCCTACCAAAACGCTGTCTAACCCTGTTTGAAAGTTGCCAGAAATCCACTATTTAATTGGCATTACTGCCCGTTGCTTCCATTTGAATATCCTCACACTGCAAAACTGTCTCAAGTTCCAGCATATTGTGACATGTCTACGTTCGTGCACAACATGTTATTGCAGTCGTACTTTACTTCCCTAATCATCATCAAGCCACACATCACTATCAACGGCAAGAACATCACCAAAACTACTTCGAATGAGGATATCAACAAGACTTAGCCCCTGTTCACTATAATCAGGTTGTGAAAGAATAGCATTTTTACCGGAACATTTCTAAAGAGCATGGTGTGACCAAAACGCATGACGACTAGCTTCCACAGAAAGCAGTGATCTGATCCAGTGCTTGTTGTAGCGTCATCTCTTTCTTAGACAGTGTCACCTCGCCAGATTCACTTTTATCAGGCTTGGATCGCTTCTTACGTTCAGCAGCAAAGTAACAGAGCTGAGTGGGTGAATATACAATGAAAATTGACAGCGGAACGAGTCTACCAACAATGACACAATTTCAAATGATGCGGAATATCCTGAGCATAGCAGTACTAATCGTCCGGCGGTTTAGTCTTGGCTACTGCTACCACCACTATTCTTCCGCAGTCCTTGCGTCCAACCAGCTTGCCAAAGAAGCACATCCATAGTATCCCGCAAAGCCAGCATCATATGAGATCCACATACACATTATCAAGGCCTCACAGTTAGTATGCTCTTCTGCTAGTTGCACCAAAGAGCTTCTCTCAAACCTATATCCAGAATCTACTAGACGATTAGGATACAGATCCTCCCCAACCCCGGATAAGCTCTTTATCTTTCAGTTGCAGTCTCACATATGTTAAAGCATTATTCTGAACTTCAGAACCGATGTTTGGCAAAATATGATCTTTAGACTTGCAACATCAACTGCAAAATTAATACAACAATCAATACAACTATCT
The DNA here is from genome assembly GCA_036936605.1 of Limnanthes douglasii subsp. nivea. Taxonomy (NCBI): domain Eukaryota; kingdom Viridiplantae; phylum Streptophyta; class Magnoliopsida; order Brassicales; family Limnanthaceae; genus Limnanthes; species Limnanthes douglasii. The sequence continues at coordinate 66,560,560 of JAUPFV010000005.1, forward strand.
AGGGCTGCTCTTTTTGTGATTCAACAGCGAGACACGAGCAGCGACCAAGATATAGTCAGCACAGCACAAGAACAATCATCAACCTCGTAATTGAAATAGACTGGAGCAAAACTTTAGAAGTAAACTATTGTTTTTCATACCTTTAGTCGATCATGAGTTTCATCGAACATTTTATGTCCACATACTGTCCTCTTGTGTTCAACATCCAGTGAACACCACACCAAAGCAGTAGCCAAATCTATCAGCACAACTGACCTTCCCCTAAATCTCCTAGAGCTATTTTGCTAAAACAGAAGTTTGGGAGTATAAAGTTAATGCAAATGCTAGCTGCTTGAAGACTGATGGATCCCATATGGCTTTTCCCTGGTGCATGTCTGTAGGCTGCTACTCCTTCCTGAAGTTCACCCGCCTCTTTGCATAGCTTAAGATGGAGCTCTAGAGCTCGGGGAACTGTTACTTACAATCTGTTGTCCACTTGGACATCTGGAATTCCTTGCTAGAATATTTTCTCTACTGCATCGAGTATATGGCTTCAAGCACTAGGCTGGCACCATGTTGCGAGGCTGAGGTGTTGGGAATTTTTGTTTAGAGATTTCCGGATAAACTCTGAAGTCTTGTTTTAACAATTTCAGATTGAAATTATTTTGGTGGTTCTCCAAAATTTTCAACCGGATAAAATCAGAGCGTATGCATATAAACAACGAGAATGGATTTTTGTTGTTGTTATATTTTCTTCAACAGAACCATACTTATTTATTCAACCAAATTTCAAAAACTGTAAAACAGTTTTAAGTCCAATAACGGCTATAATTTTAAATGATAAAAACGGCCAAAATTATTCAAATTCAAATTTGAATTAATTTTCCAAATTCAAAATTCCATGAATATTCACAATAGCCTTATCATTTAAAATAAATTTAACCACAACCAGGAGACGCCCCTTGGACCCACTAATCATAATATATTCTTACAAGCGTGTACTCCACACTCTCCGACTTGCTCGATAATATATTACGACTGCATTGGTCACTAGTCAATCCAATTACACTAAAATATCCAACAATCTTCCCCCATTTTAGTGCAATTCATGATTAACTAAAACAAACTCACAACAAATAACAAATTTATGCATAAATGAAATATCGTAACGATTGAATTTCATATTAGTATATTACACATTCCAAATATTCGAATATCAAGGTATCACTAAGGATTGAACCTTTACTATCCATAATGAATACTCGAAGATAATATACACATAAATTTACATTCTCAAATGTTCTTACTTGACACTATCTTTTACTAGCCTTGTGTCCTTATCCTTCTTAAGCATATCAAAGTCAAGTCCTAGCTTCTTGAAGCGGCTAAACTTCATGCTTAAATAGGTAGATCTTTTACTCTTGCACATGCATATGCAATTTTTCAAAAGAGCTATTAAGAAGATAAACTTCAACCTCCACAACTTGCATGTCTGAACACATACTTTGGGATAATACTACCAATGTGTTCCAATCTCTAGATGTTAAGCTTTCCACATTGAATTCAGCACCTAATGTCATATTAGATGGGAATTGGGTATCTTAACATGAGAGATTTCAAATGGACTTTAATCTCATCCCAATAGCCGATTTGTGCACAAAATATCTATTTAACCCTTTGGTTAAATGATCGGCTAAATTATATTGAGTTATCACAAACTCTACTGAAATAACATCATGTGTGATGCGCTCACGAATCATACTGTGTCTAACACTTAAGTGTCTAGACCTGCCTTTGTAAACTTGTCTAGCCAAGGCAGCTTCACTATCACATCTGATAGATTTAGGTGATATAGGTTTGGGACACAACGGAATTTCATATATTAAATTTCTTATCCACTGAGCTTCTTTACTCGCTGCTGCTAAAGCCACAAACTCTGATTTCATTGTTGAATCAGTAATACAAGTTTGTTTCTTAGACGCCCAAGAGAGAGCACCTCCCCCAAGTAGAAATATCCATCCACTTGTGGAAGAGTTTCTTCCATATTCGAAATATAACTCGCATCCGACTATCCTTCAAGTAGCGAAGGAAATCCAGTATAAGTCAAACCATAATCAATGGTTCCTTTTAAATACTTAATAATCGATTTAAAGTTTGCCGATGATGTGAACTAGGATTGCTAGTATAACCTACTAAGCTTTCCAACAGCAAAGGCAATATCCAGCCTAGTTTTAATCCTCACATCCAAATCTTTCATCTCAAACACTAGATGATATGAATGTCTTGGTTTCATTAATTTAATTTGGTCAATGCCAAAAAATCAACATGTCATCCACATATAAACAAATCATAACTGATTTACAAATAAAATCAAAACTTACCGAAACCGTAAACAATATTATATAACATCAAAATTTCAAAAACATACATTATATTAACTTATAAATAAACTAAATTTATAATTTACTCTTTTATATACTCCGACCCTAGTTTTATCATGAAATAAATATATTATATCATGAAAAATTCTTATTATAGATAACGATATGCTGAAATAGTAGTAATTAAGAAAGTAGAGTCACAAATAGTAACTCAAGTGAATTCACATTCTGTTCTTACTGACAGAAATTAAAAAAACACCACCATCATATCACCAGGATGGCGAATCAAAACTCTCCAAAACATCTTATTATGTTCAATTTGACAACAACAGTACCCACCAAATATAGAACTTATGTTGTTCTAATCATCTCATATACCTTACCTTCTTACCTTCTCACTCTAGCATAACCAAACTTTGAAGTACTGTACTTTCGATGTGCACCTGTTAGTTTTCCTGTCCCTGCCTTCATGTGGAAGGCAACTATCATTCTTGAGCAATCCCGAAGTTGCTCAGCAGAATATTTAGAGTGGAACTCGCAGGGTTTGGGCCATTCCGTCTTGGTTCGACCAACCAATGATAACAGTTGTACAAAGTGTTGACAATTCATCATTTGCAAAACCATTTATTTTATATGTGGCTACCATTTCTATTCTACAATTTTATATAACCTCTATGTGCAGTTATGTATATTCTGGCGCTGAAGTCTTCCCCAGCTTATTTCTGTCATCCATTCGACGTATACTACGTCGTCTGCGAGTTACGCGCACCGAGTCTCGGAGAGTGTGCTCGGCTATTATTGCGTCGTACTCGTCTGGCAGCTAATGTTAGCTCTCCACCGCGGCAACGGTCTGGACACGATCGATGACGAGGATCGCTTCCTGGAGCAAGTCTCCACACTACAGCTACAGGCACCTTTGTTGCTCGTCCACTACTTATCGGTGTTCGGCAACTCCAGGGTCTCTTCTGGTAGAGAGCTTCGATTCCGGTTGGCTTCGCGCCCCGTTTTATCTGTCCACCAACAGATTCCGGGATGGTTTGTCCGTGTTTGGGCCGAAACACAACCGATGTACCAGAATTGCCTGTGCCTGGCTGTATTCGTCCATCGCATGGTGGAGGGCACCATCGCCAATGGTGCGCGCTGGCCTGAGTTACCCGCCGATATTCAGCCTGTTATCCCAGATGGCGAGCGTGCATCCACTGCACTGCTCGGTTATGGTCCACGAGAAAGCCTGTCCCGTTCTCAACAGGACTTTCTAGCTTTCATGGAGTTCCGTACTCCTAGCTACTTTGTTAGGCAACGCCTAGAGGCATTAGAAGTCGCTTTGACCCGAAGCCGCGGCTAATGCGCCCAAACCTCCTCGTGCTGGGGTTCTGTTCAGCACCTTGGAGTAATGACCCCGGGCCAACGGTTCTGTTCAGCACCTTGGTTGCAGCTATCACATGGCGAAGGGTGGCACGTCCTCGCACAAGCGTACAAGCCACACCGTCTAGTCTTCCCGCAAAGCTTGTTGCATCTGATATCCTTCGACCCACAAGGAATGTTCCGAAGAACGACAGGCCCACCAAAGCATTCTCTTTCTCCACAGGAACCGAACAAGGAGGGCAATCTCCAAAATGACAGTTGTGAGAAGATGAATGGCCACAAGGTTGGGGAACAGAGTACGGAAATTGGCAAGACGGTAAAGGTGTACCACACGGTAATGGAGGAGGTATTGAAGTTCTTCCAGAAGCGCATGTTAAATCAGTAAATATTGTTATTCAAATTCGAAATGTTTAAACCCTAAAATATAGTTTATGGCTAATTGAATTTATTCCTCTACAAACCATTCTATAAACTGCAGACTAAAATTCAATAACTGTTATTTCCACAATCTGCATGCGCAGTATTAATTATCTTAAATGATTTAATGAATCACTTATTTGCTGGTACATTCATATATATAAATCCAAATTGCATCTTCAATATGCATGAATTAACAATGATTTCTATGAAAATCATTTACTGTTATATTATTGTATAACTCCATCTATCATATTTTAGTATAACTCCATATAACTCCATCCTTAATTTTACATAAGCATATAACCGTCCAAGCAAAATATTGCATTAAGGAAAGCATGACTTACATGCAGACGCATTAACAGTTTTAACTATAAAAATAATGCATTTGTTAAATTCTTGCATTAACTTTCTGCAAATATCAGTGCATACAGAAACAATATCTTTTGTATCTCATGGATACAATTGTAAAACCGTTTCTTTCACACTTTTGTCTCTAAAAACCAGATTTTACATGTACACAAACACAAATTGCATGTACGCTTCCAGAAAAAAAAAAAAAAAAACTTGTAGGACGATGATACCTTCCACAACAAATCTCTTTTGTGATTAATTCGGAAGGAGGAATCATGTTATACAAATATCCTTTCACCATTTTTATAATCTCAAAAACTAGACATCCATGATTAAAAGTCATCGAATAAAAAGGGAGAAGAACTTACGGACCATGATACTATAGTTCCATTGATGCTTTAATACTTGATTATGGATTAAAGATGACAACAAATATCTTCATTTCAATCTTCATACAAATCATGAAACAGAAACCTCTTTGTACAAATCTCTTCACAAAACAAGAACATATAATTTCAATCTTTTGTTGGGAATTTTTGTTTAGAGATTTCCGGATAAACTCTGAAGTCTTGTTTTAACAATTTCAGATTGAAATTATTTTGGTGGTTCTCCAAAATTTTCAACCGGATAAAATCAGAGCGTATGCATTTAAACAACGAGAATGGATTTTTGTTGTTGTTATATTTTCTTCAACAGAACCATACTTATTTATTCAACCAAATTTCAAAAACTGTAAAACAGTTTTAAGTCCAATAACGGCTATAATTTTAAATGACAAAAACGGCCAAAATTATTCAAATTCAAATTTGAATTAATTTTCCAAATTCAAAATTCCATGAATATTCACAATAGCCTTATCATTTAAAATAAATTTAACCACAACCAGGAGACGCCCCTTGGACCCACTAATCATAATATATTCTTACAAGCGTGTACTCCACACTCTCCGACTTGCTCGATAATATATTACGACTGCATTGGTCACTAGTCAATCCAATTACACTAAAATATCCAACATGAGGGTTGTGAATCCCTTCGAGATCGACCCTTTTTAGTAGAACTTCATAAACGAAAGGCTCAAATTATTATGCCGCTGCTTGCAAATCAATGTCGTCAAACACATGAAGGACGCACTCCAAATCGCCTATTTAATACTTCAACCGTTCGAGCCTTACTTCCTCAAAATTGAGAGATGTTGCGGTTGCTGGAGCTTCAGGTTTACAGGTTGCGGAGTCTCACACCTCACTAGGCCATCACTCAAATTTTGGTTGAAATTTCCAGGCTGAGCGTCTCTTGCAATATGTTAACTTATAGCCCTTCAACCCTACAATAAAATGGAATAAAGTGGTATCCGAGTTTCATGAAAGAGAAAACGGTATATATCGAGCGTGCCACAGAAAATAAACTTGTATCAATTGAGTTCTCAATCCACATTAGAGAACGTTGAGGTCATATCTGCATTTGAACCGCATTAGAGAACGTTGAGGTCATATCTGCATTTGAACCGCATTAGAGAAAGTTGAGGTCATATCTGCATTTGAATTCGTCTGCACGGGTAACTACTTCGACAATAAATGATCTTCATCTCTTCCTGCCAAATAACTTTCATCTTAACGATAAAAAAGGAATATTGTAAGCAAATAATCTTCACCTCTACGATAAAAATAACTATCAAGTGAGTAATTTCCATGTACATGCTAAAAAAAAGCTATAAGCTACGTGATCTCCATCTTTGTGATAGAAAAAAATTATAAGTCAAATGATCATCTTCATAGTATATACCGAGTGAGCTTCATCTACATCTCCTATTTTCGTCCGTTTATGTGTTTCTTGCATAGTTCTCTCCATGCTTACAACACCGCGAACACGACACGGACCACGCCTACGGGCTACGCGCAAGTGTCATATTGTGCCCAGACTAAATAAGTCTAATAGTATTGGCCACGCCCACTGAGACTACGTAAGAGGTTATACTGAGCTTAGTACTTTGTACATTGTATAATATGTGAACTACTCCAAGCCCACTCTATTACGCAATAGGTCGAACTGGTTGCTCTGCAAATCAGTCGAGGGATACTTCCCATTTTCCCGACTACGAAATGAGCCATACTGAACTCGATCTTGTAAGAAAATGTTAGGACATCACAAAAGTTGAACAACACATATATCTCCACTTATATATATTCATTATGTCAAACACTACCAAGCATATTATCGTCACTATGTTGCTTACATGTTTACCATCTACGCAAGGTCGCCTACGACATTCGGTAAATTCTCCATCACAAAGTCCATGACATCTACAACATACTCACATAAACTAAGTACACCTATATATAGTCTTCACTTCATCCTTCACCAAATACTAGGAGGCTACACATCCTTATCATCCAGATAAAACAAAAAATATATGCATGCCAAATAAACAGGTTACATCTTAGCAGCCTAATAATTGTTAGTTGTACTCTTTTCTTTTGGAAATATGGAGCTTTTTATCCTCAAGGGAGGTTTCGACCGACATAGGTTTTTAACGAGGCAGGGTCAATTAAGTAAGAACAAGTTGGAGTCGTCTCGGGTAATAGTTCGGCTAAGTCAATATAACCAAGCCTTATGACTTTTTGGAGTCTCGTCGACATGGCTGACATAGTTTCTTTGGTATAATTAACGACGCCTCAACAAAAAAGATGAATGAGACAGCGCTGCGACAATTGAAAAAATAAAAACAAACAAACTCCCTCAAAAGCAAAGAATGACAAGAAGATTAAACCGTCTGGATATTATGTTCGACTATTACATAGCTCTTAAGTTTCAATATATTTCAACTCAAAGACTAGAGGGGACTCTGATAATGCAATATTTTGTATATAATATCCGAATAAAAATACAATGTATTTATAATTTAATTAGGTGTTTCTTATTGTATATTTATTATTTATTTTTCGTAACGAATATAAATAAATAATTTGAGAGAAAATTTTATGTAATAAATAGAAATAAATATGGGAGACTAAAGGTCTTGCATAACTTATATAAATAGAAGCTGAGTATCAAATGTAAAGGGAGATCGGAATATATACAGAAATACTTTTATACTGTTTTCCTTTTTTTCTTTTTATATCTCTTTTTTCTATTGAAATGATTTGATAATTTGTTATGAATTTTATCCCTAACACTAACCACTACTCTAAGCAAAATAAACATATAACCTAAATTACACTCCATTGTGTCAAAGCATCCTGCATAATCAGAGTCCACTTACCCTCTCAACACTATATCGGTTGTATCCTTTTAATTATAACATAACCATGCAAAAAACAAACCCTTCAAGTATCTCATGAGCCACTTGAGTTCATGTTAATGCAGCTTTTCCAAATTTGACATGAATCTGTTAAAAACACTTACGACGTAGGCACTATCAGGTCTCATGCAAATCATAGCATAAATAATGCTACCAATAACATTGGTAAAAATTATCTCCAGCATATACTTATTATATCCAGCTTCGGTTGGTGCTTGAGTGGCACTCAGTTTGAATTGAGCACCAATATAAGTTCCAACTTCTTTGGGTTCAAACATAGATAACTTTATAGGAACTTTTGTATATATTATTGTTGAGATTATAATAAATACCCTTTTAGCATGTTCTTTGATCTCAATACCAAGTATCATCTTAGGCTCTCCCATATCTTTTAACTCAAACTCTTCTCTCAGCTGAGTTTTAACCGTTTTAATCTTCCTCGTATATCTTCAGCTATTAGTATGCCAATCACATGTAACAACAATATGACTTGTCTCTCCTTGTGTGCTCTCTATTTCGATAGGCTTAGTTGTCATAGCAAGTACATACATAATTGATGGATCTTATAGAAGAATTGAATTTTTTATTCCACTATCTTGGCAGCTGTTTCAGCCAATCAGAAGGTCTTTTTAAAAAAGGCGCATTACATTCCTTCCCTTCTTCAAATATTTTTGGCTGATACATATAAATTATCTTTTCTAATTCACCATGTAGGAAAAATATAATAACATCTACTTATGTAGCTCAATATCAAATCTAGCAACAATTGACAACAACAAACTTGTACAGGTTTAATTCACAACTTGTGAAAATATCTCATTAAAATCTACGCCCTTCATTTGTGTAAACCATTAGCCACAAGCCTAGATTTTTATATTGGTAAGAAAACATAATGAATGCGTGACTTGATCTTGAATATTAATTTACTCCCAGTCTGACCCTTGAGTTGTTTCCAAGAATCCAGGTGTTCATCTTCTTGAGAGATTTGTGTGCTTCTTTCATAGCCGTAAGCCACTTCTCTTTATCATTGCTGTTGATGGAATCGTGATAGCTTTTGAGTTCAATAACATCTCCCTTCATTTAAATAGATAAATTATAACCAATTACATCATTAAAATATAAGGTCAATTTCATTTATCCCTCGTCAACTGATAACTATCAAGATCATGTTACTCTCACATCTAATCATCTTAAGATCTTGAAACACCATACGCTCTGCCATTTTCATCCCATATTATGGTTGAGCTTCATTCATATGAGTCAAAGTTGGACCACATCCTAAACCATATTTGATAGGATCTTTGATAACTTTATTTTATAGATCAGACCCATTATCAACTTTACATCTCTTTTTGGCAGTAGTAGGTTAGATATTCATCGCCCTTTATAATGGCATGTCCTTGTTATTAAAAATCACATTAATGTTAATCACAACATTTTAAAGTCCATGTTTAAGTTACCATAACCTATACCCTTTTACTTCTTCTGGATAGACGAGAAATAAACATTTCAGTGCTCCCGACCGGACTATGTCTTGTTTCACATGTGCATATGCAACACATCCGTACAATCCCATATGTTTCAGATTAGGTTTCCCTTCAATATGGACCTTTTGAGGATAAAGAAACTTAAGGAACATAGATAGACTCTTGTTGATGACATATGCAACCGTTTTCACGACATCTCCACATAAATTTTCCCTTATTCTAGTTGTATGAATCATACACCTAACCCATTCCATCACTGTTCGGTTCATTCTCTAAAAAGCATGTTCTGTTGGGGAATCCTAATTATGATTCAGTGTTTAGCAATAACAAGCTTTTCAGAATAGGTAGTGAACTTCTTATTCACACATTCCAAGTCATTATTTGTATGAAGCTTCTTCAACACTTTCCCGGTTAGATTCTCTATCAAAGTTTTCTAGTTCACAAGGAAGCAAATGCTTCATTTTTGGTCTTTAAAAGTATAATCCATATTTTACTAGAATAATCATAAATCAATGACATAAATTACATTTCACCATCTATGGTAGGTTCTTGTGTCAGACTATGTTTTTTAATAAACATAATCAAGTACTCTATTTATTGTCTCGTTGTTAGGCATAAACTTCACCCTCTTACTCTTACCTAATATACAACTTTCACAAAATCTCACATTTTGAACAGTTGTACCATCTAACAACTACTTAGCTCACCAAGTATCTTTCATGTTAAATTCCCCAGCCGATGATGAGACAAAATCATTCACTACACTAGACAAACCTTTGCTATTGTAGAGCCCTCGAGAACTAACATACCATAGTTCTATTGACCTCAAGAACTATGAGCTTTAGATAATACCATGACATCAACTATGTTGATTTCTTATCGATAACAGTAATCAATCCATTATGTAATACGTATGCCTCCATCTTAATTCTCCAGAGGTTAAAGTAATTCGACTCGTCGAATTTTTATAGGCTAAGAAGGTTCATGCAACTCATTTTCCATGGTTTTTGATTTCTAGGCGAGATCTATATCGCTGGCCTTAGATTATCAATCTAATTATCCGTATGTTTTTCCACGTTCGTTGCACCAGTTGTTCGGAAATCTGAGTGTGTAGAGACAAGTCTATAACCTTATTCGATGGAAATAACAAAATAAAAGAAAGCGTAAAATAAAGTAAATAAAAACACACAAAACAATATTTAATATGTTCGGATTGTGGTAATAATCATACATCTGTGGACAACATACAGTCTCTTTTATTAAACGAATAGGTTATAAAAACTCTTCAAATACAAACGGCTCAATCACTATTTGTTATAAAGATAATGTGATTCACTGAACTCTTTGTTTAGTGTTTATCTCTAACTCACTTCTCTCTCAAAATTCCCAGAGCTTTTTCATTAGAAAGAATACAAACTCGTCTCACAAGTCAATTTTTCGCTCACAGTAATGTCGTCACAAATCCTAACATTTTGTATATTTTTTTAGAAACTTAGGAAAAACCCTAATTCTTCAACAAACGCTCCAAATAATATCTAATTAATCAACTGGTGTAATAAAATCTCAATCATTTAAAATGGAAAACCTAATAAATAGGAAATTCAAATTAATATGAACCCTAACTAAAATTTTGACTCAATTAATAGAAAATACAATTGATATATGAAAACAAAAATAATATACCCAATAATATAGAAAACATAGTAAGTAGAAGAAACCTAGTCAAATTGAGAATTTAAACCGAACACCATTTGAAATATCGGTCCAATAAACACTCGGTAGCTCCGGATCAAAGCTACCATCAAATAGGACATATCGACAACATGTCATTGGCTCAGTCCCAACACCATCGGCCGGGTATTCGGCCCAATAGAAAACCACATGCTTGTGGTTGACCAAGCTCGCCTATAAGTTCCAGCAAATTTCGTTGCACATATGTCTTTTGGCCACATTTCTATCTTGAGAGAATCCAACAATTGCTACCTATACAAATCGTTGGCCGATCCTTCTATTGCCTGTTTTGTCTTTGAGTTGTACATCTGTTTACGAATAACTTCTAGCCTACCCCTAAAAATAAAGATGAAAATTTTGGATATCGTTTTATCTTTTTGCTTATGTTCATGTCAACACCATGATTTTGTCATCTTTCTGTATAACAGCTTATTGGTCTGACATTTTAGGCGTTGTGGATATTCTCCTCGACTATACTTCTGCTTTATATTTTTATTGATTTTCTTGACTCGTGGAAATTTACACTATAAAGACGTATTTTCCATGCTCAGTTGGGATTTTTGTAGGTACCTGCTCTTGCTTGAGACAATTATAGTTTCTTACTGAGGGGAGTGGGTGGTGGTAAATGCTCCTTGCAGCCCAGAGCATGGCTTTTCACACGGTTATGGCTCGCTGGGTTGCCGAGTATCTGATCTTAGTATGGCAACTGGATGGGTAAGACTTCTTCGCATCTGGAGAAATTTGATCATTAATTAGTAAATATAATGTTAAACAAGGTATTCTAGATTTAGTAAGTCATCTCGCCTTGTTACATAAATAGTTTAATGTACGTGCTGGAATGGTCGATTAATATTTACTCTCATCTCTTTAATGCCGTATTTTAGGCAGAGTTTATATGTAAAATTTTGGTAATTTATTGCTGCCCATTGGAAGAGTACCTTACAAAAATAACAAAAAATGAAGGAGTGATAACCCCAAGCAATTACTATTGCAGCACATGGTTATCGGTGTCCTCCCTCTTTGAGAGTCTCTATTCTCAACCATGACCCTGCTTGTTGCTGGGAATTTACAGGAGCTTGCTACAAATGATATTTTTGGTGTATATTTCTACAATGCTACAAAAGGTGAGGATTGAACAACCGAGTCTATCGTGTACTATATGTTATCAGGTAGCCTTACAAAGCTGAGCTCACTCACATTTATGGCACTAACGTTTGCTGCAATTTTTGGGTAAGGTTATTCACCTGAAACATATGGAAACTCAGTGCGATCTGAAGCTGATCAAGTTTTGCAATAATCTATTTTCAAATTAATATACTATGAGCTAAATTAATAAATCAGCTTTGCATATGGAGTTTAGTCTTTATTAACTTGATTTTGTACTCAGGTTCATCTATCTTGTTGAAACCTCTCCCTTCTGCAACTCGTTGGTGCCTTCGTCACGTTGGCTGAAATATATATGTTTGAGTACGGGACTAGTATTGGTAAAGTACTATAGAAGGGGTGTGTGCAATGAAAGACTGAATATAAAGAGCATCAGCAGGCCTGACCTCCATCAGATTATGCTCTGTGGTTTCAGATTTTGACCTCCATCGATCACTTGAATCGACTGAACTGTGTATGCATTAATGTAAAGAGCATCAGCAAGCTAACAGCATTCGGCTCTTTGGATTATCTGCATATTTTACTTTATATACTTTTACTTAGTGCCGGTGGTTCGGTACATGATTTTATTTTCTCTTGTGCAGTGTCTTGCTGATCTTTCCCTTAGGTGTTTTCTCGGTTAAGAAACATAGTTCGACTCATATGACATTGGTCCTTATTCTCGACCAAACATGTAATAAATGGATGTGTCTGGTGCTGGTTATATTTTGAGCAGTCAGCTTCTAATGTTGTCTTCGTTCCTAGCTGACAGTGGATTAATTGTCTCCTTCCTTTCTTGGTTTGTCCTTTTATATTTTTTCGTGGATTTTTGGATTCTTTAACTTCTGGATCTTTCTTTTGGCCTTTTACATGGTGTTTTTTACTATTTTTTTACTATTCCTAGCTGATAGTGTTTTTGGCCTTTTACTATTTTTTACAGGGTAGAGCAAGATATACTTGATCATAATGAAGGTCTCTAAAAAAACTACTAGTATATATAGATAAGAGAATACGAACAGGTTGCTAATTTAACATGACATTGCCAAAGTCACTGTATTATTAGGAGTTTAATTACACACGCATTTAATATAAAAACCGAGAAAGTAATATTTAGAATATGCACACACACACAAATAAGTTTAAAATTCATCAGCTCAACATTCGCAAATAAAGCATACTGGTCCTTGGCAACACCCAGCTGCATCACATCACTTGTCTTTTGGCCGCTTGTTTTATTTGTTTTTGTTGTCCTTCTTAGCAGGGAGCCTCTCCACTGGGACTCTGGCCACGTCAGAGCGCTGTCCAATATCAGATGTCAAGCTATTAATACTAGCAGCAGCTAAAACTACAGGCACAGCGGCTAAAATACCAAGCGCAAATATTTTGGTGAATGATACTTGGTTACTACTACCGGCTAAAGCAGTATCCTCGTTCTTCGGGGTCACCCTTAGTTCTGTTTTACAGTATAAGGCAAAATCCTCGCAGTTATTGTTACAAAGATCATAAGGACCAAAACCGTTCTTCTTGAGGAGAGATTTAGCACGGTGCAGAACCTTTTCAGGTGAGTCTGAAACAGCACGTGAGCAAGTCCCTCCTCGACCTTGAGTAAGATGAACTGTTTTAGAGACACCGTAGCGATAGAGATACAGATCGCCACCAGCTAGGAAACACTTGAGGCAAGAAGTGATAACACCCTCTAGGTTCGACTGATCACCGCAGTCTAAGCAGGGACTATGAGGACTAGGTGCTAAGCTGGAAATCATGCGGTCTATAAAAGTTCCAGTCGCAATTTCTTGCCCTGCTTTCTCAGTGAAGTGGACGACCTTATCGTTACCAACATATATACCTACACGCAGCAATTTAGTAAGTAAGTCTCTCTACTCTTGTAAAACATATTTATAATCAATTTTCATCACAAGTCACAAAAAACCTATCTCAAGAGGCTTTTTGGAAGTAAACCCGATACAAAACAATAAAAATCCAAAGCTGACAATACGATACATAAGTTTTATACTAATTTACTAAGATAGAAAAAAGAACCATGATGAGCATAAGCATAGGCACGCCTCCAAGAATAGATATGATCTCCGGGATTAAGTGCTTCACTCGATATTTTGTTAGAGAAAGAGGAAGTCCTTGAAAGTGCCATTTTGGTTGATCTTGAAATCCTTACAGATATTTGATCCACCTACCAACCCATTATAAATCCCCACCTTCCCTTCTTCTCCCTTTATTCAGATAGTTGCCCACCTTCCCTTTTTTTTCTCCCTCTGGTATGTTAATCTAAAAGAATATAATGCCCACCATCCCACTTTTTTCTCCCTCTCATATGTTAATCTACAAGAATATAAGTACGACTTGGTCCAGTGTTAGAAACTTTCGATTAATCACGGATAATTAGATGTTTATTTCATTACGGATAATTAGATGTTTATTTCATTTAGATGATAAAAATAGTTAGTATGTTAATTACGGAATTAGTTTAGTAAATCTCAAATGGTTCAGGAAAAATATTAGTATGGATCTTTGTTTCCTTAATATTTTGTTTTATATTCTATAAATAAGTGAATCTTAAGTCAACGTGTTTTGTTACCGTGTTATATTTCGGACGGTTTTCTTTCGGGTTTATTTGGTTTTGGATCGGATAGTACGGCTAAGATTTTTCGTTTTAATTTTCGAAACATGGTCGGATTGTTGAATTTTTTGTTCGGTTTAGTTTGGTTTGTTTCTGTTGGGCTCTTCCTATGTGGGAGTTCAATTATCATATGGGCTAAGCCCAATTTGGATAACCCATAGCATTTTGGTTTATGTATAAATATATATTTATACATTGTTTTTAGTAGATGAGTATCATATTCTATAGTGCAGTTTTTTGAGAGAAAAAAAAATGATTCGAGGCGGAACTTTGTGCTTTCAATCGGACTGTCTTCGGTTGTCCGATCGGCTTCAATTTTGGTGAGAAGGCTCGTCCATTTGTCCTCTACAATCTGTCCAGAGGGTTTTTGATTTGGAGTCATCTAAGTGTGTTTTTCGATCATCTTTTTCTAACTGCGTTTTGGGGATATTTCAGTGAGTTTTCTGATTTCGGTTCACTATCTTGTGTATTGGGGTTGTGTAAGAAGTTGTCATACTTTGTGTGGTGTATACTCTAGTTTTATCTAGAGAATAGTTTTGTAACCCATCTTCTGATAGTGAATATTTGGTTGAACTCCGAAATCAGTTCCGTGGTTTTTACTTCCTACACCGGGAAGGTTTTCCACGTAAAAGGTGTTTTGTGTTGTTTGCGTTTATTTTATTCAGACTTGGTATTTTGTTTGGGATCATTATCTCTAATCATATTTGATACAAGAAAGAAGATTTCGTTTGTGCTTTTATCTCCGGACCAAGTGGTATCAGAGCGAGTGGTTGTGTACTTGTCTTGTATCAAATATGGAGATGAATACAAGTAGAATGGTGACGATGAATGGTTCGAATTATCATATATGGAAATCGAAGATGGAAGATCTTCTTTATGTTAAAAGTCTTCATTTACCAGTGTCCGGTGATGAAAAACCTAAAGATAAGTCTGATGCAGAATGGATAATTATTCACCGACAGGTTTGTGGCTTTATTCGGCAATGGGTTGATGATAATGTGTTGAATCATGTTGTAGACGAAACAGATGCAAGGTAATTGTGGATTGGGTAGTTGACAGTGGTGCTACAATTCATGCCACTTCTCGTATAGAATTTTTCTCATCTTACACCTCTGGTGACTTTGGTTCTACAAAGATGGGAAATAATGATTTGTCTAAAGTAGTTGGTATTGGTGATGTTTATCTAGAAACAAGCATGGGTGCAAGATTGATTTTGAAGGGTGTTAAACATATACCCGATCTTCTATTGAATTTGATCTCTACAGGGAAGCTAGATGATGAAGGATATTGCAGTATTTTTGTGAATGGGCAGTGGAAACTTACTAAGGGCTCGTTGGTTGTGGCAAGAGGACAAAAATATTCAGCCCTCTACATCATGTCTGCAAGGGTGTCTGCTGAGAAAATCAATGTTGTTAATGATGAAGCAATGGTTGATTTGTGGCATAAAAGACTCAGTCACATTAGCGAAAAAGGATTAGATATTCTGAGGAGAAACAATACATTCATGGGATACACAAAGCTCATTTAAAGAAATGCGTACATTGTTTGGCTGAAAAGCAGAATAGAGTATCTTTCAAGAGCTCGGCTCCTTCAAGAAAACCAAGTTTGCTTGACTTGGTACATACTGATGTTTGTGATCCTTTCAAAATGAGAACACTTAGTGGTTGTTTGTATTTTATCACTTTTGTTGATGATCATTCCAGGAAGGTTTGGGCTTACACTTTGAAAACAAAAGATCAAGTGTTAGATGTCTTTAAGAAGTTTCAAGCTTAACAGACTGGGAAACAATTGAAGTGTGTTAGAAGTGATAATGGGGGAGAATACATTTGTCCTTTTGATGATTATTGTAGGCAGCAAGGTATTCGCATCAAAAGACACCTCCCAAGACCCCTCAGTTGAATGGCGTAGCGGAGAGACTAAACCGAACATTAATTGAAAGGGTAAGATGTCTTCTTTCACAATCACAACTCCCAAAATACTTTTTGGGTGAAGCTTTGAATATAGTGGTACATGTCTTGAATCTTAGTCCTTATGTACCTTTAGATGGAGATATCCCAAATAGAGTTTGGACAGGTAAAGATGTTTCTTATGATCATTTGCGTGTCTTTGGGTGCAAAGCTTATGTGCATATTCCTAAAGATGAGAGATCTATATTAATAAGAAGCTTATTACGAGCAGAGATCCTGTGTTTATGGAAGATCATATAGTTCATGATATTGATAAGAGTCAAAATTCAGTGCATATGTCTGAGAATGACTTGGTAGATTTAGGGCATATTCCGCTTGCATATACTCCGACAGAAGTTGAAGAAAAATTAGATGGTGACTCATCTGCTTCAAGAGGTTTACATATTTTTTATATCGGTGATCATGATAATGATTTCGTGGATGAAAAAGAGAATGAAGAAGATGTTGAAAAACTTGAAGTTCCAACACGGAGATCTACTAGAGATAGACAACCCTCTACTAGATATCCTTCTGATCAATATATTTTGTTAACCGATGCAGGTGAGCCTGAGTGTTATGATGAGGCTATTAGTGGTGTATGTAAAAATCAATGGATTGAAGAAATGAATGTAGAGATGTAATCACTTCATGAGAATCATACATTTGAGTTAGTGAAGATACCTGGAGGGAGAAAAGCCTTGAGTAACAAGGGGGTGTATAGGGTGAAGCAAGATGATAGTTCTCTGCAACCTCGGTACAAAGCAAGATTGGTAGTCAAAGGCTTTGGTCAGAAAAAAGGTATTGATTTTGATGAAATATTTTCTCCAGTTGTAAAAGTATCTTCTATTCGTGTGGTTCTAGGCATTGCAGCGATTCTAGACTTGGAAATTGAGTAAATGGATGTAAAAACAGCATTATTGCATGGTGACTTGGAAGAAGAGATTTTTATGAAACAGCCTAAAGGTTTTGTGGTTGAAGGAAAAGAATATTATGTATGCAGACTGAAAAAGAGTCTATATGGTTTGAAGCAAGCTCCGAGACAGTGGTATAAGAAGTTCATGTCAGTTATGGGGGAGCAGCACTACAAGAAGACTTCTTCTGATAATTGTGTATTTGTGAAGAAATTTTTCGATGCCGATTTTATTGTTCTCTTACTTTACGTGGATGATATGCTTATTGTTGGGAAGAATACTTCGCTGATTGATTCTTTGAAGAAACAGTTAAGTAAGTCTTTTGCAATGAAAGATTTAGGCCCAGCAAAGCAGATTCTCGACATTCGAATTACTAGAGACAGAGATTTGAAGAAGTTGTTCTTATCACAAGAAAAATACATTGAGAAAATTCTTCAGAAGTTTAATATGGACAAAGCTAAAGTGGTTAGCTCACCACTTTCCGGTCACTTCAAGTTAAGCAAGAAACAATGTCCTTCAACTAATGAAGAAAAGAGAGATATGGCTAATATTCCATATGCATCTGCAGTTGGAAGTCTCATGTATGCCATGGTTTGTACTCGTCCTGACTTAGCTCATAGTGTTTGTGTTGTGAGCAGATTTTTGTCAAATCCAGGTAGAGAGCATTGGGAAACCGTGAAATGGATTATGAGGTATCTGCGAGGAACCTCTAATTTGAAGCTCAGTTTTGGGATGAAGAAACTTGAGTTGTTGGCTTATTCTGATTCAAACTTGGCTGGAGATGTTGATACTCGTAAGTCTACTTCTGGATATTTGATTAACTTTTGTGGTGGTGCTGTTTCATGGAAATCAAGACTACAAAAGTGTGTTGCTCTTTCAACGACAGAAGCTAAATTTATTGCAATAACATAAGCGAGTAAAGATTTACTATGGATGAAGAATTTCTTGAGAAAACTTGGATTTGAGAAACACAGGTATGTACTGTTATGTGATAGTCAGAGTGATATTCATCTCGTGAATAATTCGTCATTTCACTCAAATTCGAAACATATTGATGTGAGATATCACTGGATTCGAGATATTCTTGATGCTAAACTAATGGAGGTTGATAAAGTTCATACAGATGATAATGGTTCTGACATGATGACAAAGGCATTGCCTAGGGGAAAGCTTGAACATTGTAGATTGATCGCCCGGATGGTGAATCCTCCCACATAGTCGTGAGGGAAAGATTTGTTGGGATTTTCCTATGTGGAAGTCCAATTATCATATGGGCTAAGCCCAATTTGGATAACACATAGGATTTTGGTTTATGTATAAATATATATTTATACAGTGTCTTTAGTAGATGAGCATCATATTCTATAGTGCAGTTTTTTTAGAGAAAAAAAGATGATTCTAGGCGGAAATTTTTGCTTTCAATCAGACTGTCTCCGGTTGTCCGATCGGTTTCAATTTTGGTGAGAAGGCTCGTATATTTGTCCTCTACAATCTGTCCATAGGGTTTTTAATTTGGATTCATCTAAGTGTATTTTTAGATCGTCTTTCTTCTAACTGCGTTTTGGGGATATTTCAGTGAGTTTTCTGATTTCGGTTCACTATCTTGTGTATTGGGGTTGTGTATGAAGTTTTCATACTTTGTGTGGTGTATACTCTAGTTTTATCTAGAGAATAGTTTTGTAACCCATCTTCTGATAGTGAATATTTGGTTGGACTCCGAAATCAGTCCCGTGGTTTTTACTTCCGACACCGGGAAGGTTTTCCACGTAAAAAGTATTCTGTGTTGTTTGCGTTTATTTTATTCAGACTTGGTATTTTGTTTGGGATCATTATCTCTAATCATATTTGATACAAGAAAGAAGATTTCGTTTGTGCTTTTATCTCCTGATAGTTACGGTTTAATTTCAGTTTGTTCCGGCGACGTTTCAGTTTGTTCTGGTTTGTGTTTGGTTTTGATCATGTTCGGTTCATTAAAAAAACTAAATCTAATCATAATTTAATTTTTAATTTTTTTATTTAAATAAATGATATACAAATTAAAATTTAGAAGTTAATCTTTGTCTTTTATTAAATTAATCCATATTTAGATGAGAAATCTATAAATATTGAGTCAAGTTTCTTATTAACTTTTAATATCCAAAATTGGTAAACTAACAAAAAATACCTTGGCCAATGTGAAAAACCACGAATAACCATTTTTTCCTACTCTTCTTTTTATTTTTTTTGAAAAAAAATTGTATTTTTCATATCGTAGCTCGAGAAAAAATATGAAAGTACCATCGATTTTGTTTTTTTAAGAAGAACAAAACTAGATCCATTGATGATATATTTTTTCGCCAGACCTGGTAAACATCGTCTCGTATTTTTATCATCAAGTACCACATGTTTTGCATCTCTCGCTTCATTATGTCTGGTCTCGCATCTATCCACTTCTATCATGTCTGGTCTCGCATGATTTAATAATGCATGGTCTCTCAACTCTATCAGGTATGGCCTCGTAGGATTTAATAATATCTGGTATCACAACTTTATCATATGTTGTCACGCATGATTTAGTAATGTTTGTTCTCTCAACTTTATTATATCTGGTCGCACGTGAATTACTAATTTCTGGTTTCGCATGATTGAATAATATTTTGTCTCTCAAATTTATTATATCTGGTCTCGCATGATTTAATAAGGTAAGATCTCTCAACTTTATCATGAATGGTCTCGCGTGATTTAATAATGTGTGGTCTCTCAACTTTACTATGCATAATCTCTCATGGAATCTGGAGAATTTGTTTCAAAAAAATCATCAATATATCTAGTTTTGTTCATCTTGAAAAAGCAATGCGAGTAGTATTTTCGGATTTTTTTCGAAGCTCCATTGTAAATATACGAACTTTTAGAAAATTAAAATAAATAAAAATGAGAAATTTTGGTTCAAAGAATAAGAAGTGGTTACGCGGAAGCATGAGTATTTGAGGTATTAATAGAAAATTAAGTATATTGTTTGAGTTAAGTACATAAAGTGGTATTAGATAGGTAATAGTGACACTTGAGGTACTAGACTATAGTCAATATTAGTGTTGGGTATCTTTACTTATATTTTCCATATAATTTTGGAAATATAATGTATAATAAATAAAAAATTAGAAAAGAAAATCGGCTCTAACAGTTTTATCGGTTTGATTATGTATCGGTTCTACCGGTTTATCTGTTTTGTCGGTTCGATTATGTATCGGTTCAAACGGTTTATTGGTTTTACCGGTTTGGTTCTGTATCGGTTTATTGATTTACCGATTTTTGGTTAAGTTCCAAATCGGTTCTATCGATTTATTTATTTTGTTATTTCGTTTCCAAACTCGTTTTATCAATTCAGTTCTTTATCAGTATTTTAGAATGGAACCCCGAACCAAACCGTTATAATTCAGTCTCATTATTACTAGTTTAGTTCCTCTTTGGTTCTTAGTTCTCATGAACCATTAAGAATTGTGTTCAATAAAAATATTTTATGTGCTAAACCAAAAACCTATTTAATTCGTTCACGGGTTTATTATATTGAATGTAATTCAATCAAATATATTTAGTTTCTGTAAACTAATTTTATGATAGATTTACTTTACGTATCCTATATAATTTGAGGATAATATAATTTTATTTTGGGTATGGTTGAGCTATTTCATCAAAAACTATAAATTGTCAAAAAAAAATAGTATTTTTTAGTTTTTTTAACCAAAACCCCCAAAAATAAAATTTCTTTGATATTGGGTGTAGTTATTTTTGGAGTTTCGAACACAAAATCAAGAAACAAATTTATTATTCATATACCAAATTCAAGTTTTTTAACAAAATCTTACAAACAATGTTTTGAAATTTTTTTTCCATATTTTCCTAAGACAAACATACAAATGGAGAGGTTGAAGAAACCCATGACAAATTTGGAACTACAAAAGAATTAATCTCATGTTTTTATTAGAGTTATGAACTAGATTTGTGATAATAGAGTTTCAGTAGAGGTTCTCGAGCCATTGTTCTTTCATGAACAACACGGACGGTGCAAGTCTCCACGACCGACGGTGGAGGTATCAAGCGCCGAAGGTGTACAACCAACCGTCAACGCTACAACGACGGTCTTGCTCATCGGGTACTTCGGTATTGCTAAATTGTTACACTAGAAGAAACTTCAATATTTGTGAGAAAGTGTAGACAATGTTAGAGTTCACCATCGGCGCACGAATGCCTGCTGTGTCCGACGCTCCCGCATCCGGTGTATTCAAACTACACCGGTGGTGTGGCTAGTCAAGAAACTAATATCTACTATTTTCGTACTAACTATTTCTCTAGTGTAAACGTGGGCGCATCCTAATATACCCAGAGATGTGCAATAGGTTTCCCAAGCATATTGGTGATAGGGATTACGCAATCCATATTTTACAAGTGTTCAATTTTAATATGCTCATTTCGATTACACTATCCACACCTAAAATATCAACAAATAGACACTTCATTCTTGTAAGCTCATAATTTAGTTTAAGTTCTTATTCGTTATCTAGAATGGACTAGTGGGTTTCATTGTATTTGGAACATTCTTAGCTCTAAAGGTAACATGATAATGTATACATAAACTCTTACATCAAGTTTCATTCAACATGAGAATATTGACTTTAAAAGAAAACTTCATTCCAGTCAAGTGAATAACTTTTTTCAAGACATAGATAGTATATATTGCAAAATTATCATTAAAATTCAATAGATAAACATTAAGATCTTGTTTTTTGTGAATGGTACATTGAGAAAATTTGATACATAATACGATCCGATGAATTTACTAATTTTGTATCATAGGTTGTAAAACATAATCGATGCACATAAATACTAAAAGGTTTGTAACATATGTGTTTTAAGATTAACTTAGTAAAGTGTTATGAGTTATTTAAGTTTAGTACGAGGCGAATTCAGATTCAGGGTTGTATGTCGATGACATATTTCTTGACATCATTTATTAAAACATAGTATATGTCATAACAGAATTTCTAATAAAAAACTAAATGTGAAATTTTTGTGTGAGGTTTATTATGTATTAGGAATAAAAATGAATTAGGATTATTCTTTTTGTTATATAGATTCATCACAAGATGCTTGCATTATTAGAATGTTAAAACATTTTGGTATAGAAATGACAAAACTCTAATTTTGTTTTAGATAAGTTTAGTACGTCAACACGGTAAATTAATTTAGACATTTAGGATATATAAATAATTTTATATTTTTTGGCAACTGAGATTTTGATATATGCTCATTTTTGTTCAAACTATAGTATAATAGTCATAATAAGAATCCTTAGTAAATATTTGATTATTCCGGTGATGGACCATTGTACATTAGGAGGTGGTTCATCTAATATTTAGTACAAAAACATCACATGTTGACATAAAAAAGGTTAGGCAGGTGAGAAAAATCATTTATGCTTCATGAATTTATATGTTAATTGGATGTTAGATCAAATTTTATGATTTATATCTGTATATTTTGTAAGACTAAAATTTATAGAACACTTAATAATATCCAATAAAAATACACTTAGTTTCTTATAGTTAAGAAAAATATAATATTATAAACAAGAATCAAATATATTATTCAATTAAGACTACAAGAAAGGAGAAATATTGATCTTTTCTCTTTGCCACATTACATTTCTGAGGTTTTAGTGTCTGGAGTCTTTTATAAACATAACATTCATGTCAAAATTCTTGTTTTATAGAAAATTCAAATTTAAAGGGAGCTTTTTTATAATTCCATCTTCAGTTTAATTTTAGATTGTACTGTACTTAGTTTTAGTTTTTATATGATTAACATAAAAAATAATGAAGAGTTTATTTATGTTGTGACATGTCTTGTACGTTTTATAAAATTTAGTAACCTCAATTTAGTTAAACAAGACCGGTTGTAAATCAACATGTCGTAATGATGTGGTCGTGAAATTTCTATGATGTACTTTATGAGAAGTTAAATGTCATTTAAGTATTAGTTAGAAATGTGATTATTGTTGTTAAACACTAACTGGAATTCCCTCATTTGTTCTTTGTTAGTGATCATCTGAAGTGAAAATGTGTTTTGGTTTAACTATGAAAACAACAGCGTTATATAGTGCACCGTTTGGTGGATACATTTTAGTACATGGAATGATCCACTAAGAGATTATAAGAATATCTTAAATTGGAATGTATAGAGTATCCAACTTGTTGGGATTAAAAGTCCAATTGTATTAATGTAATCATTAATTATAGCAGCTTGAAGATCTTGAAATTATATAAATATAAATACAACGGTGAATCTAGGTAAGTCATGTATGATATGGACCACCATAAAATATAAATTTAAAATTATTTTAATAATAAAGAATTTTTTTTAATCATAAAAAAAGAGAGATTTGAATCCTCTTAATTATATAAATTGATTTGTTTTAATTTATTAAATTGTTTTGTTTGAATGTTTTAATTGATTGGTGTCAATTTGTTTAATTGTTATTAATTAATTTGTTTCGTTTGTTTGAGTTGTGTCTATTTTTTTAATTTAATTGTTTGCTTTGTTTAAATTGTATGGATTTGTTTAATCGATTTATTTGTTTTGTTTTTTAATGGATTTGTTTGAATTGTATGAATTTATTTTAATTTATTTTTTTTTTTGATTTTTTTTATTTGATTTGTTTGAATTGTATAATTTTTTTAATCGACTTGTTTGAATTGTTTCAGTTAAATGTTTAATTGATTTATTTGGATTTGTCTAATCAATTTTTTATTGACTTGTTTAGTTGATTTGTTTGGAATTTTTTTATTTTACTCGTTCGGTTTTTTTTATTTGATTGGTTTGAATTTATGTAATTGATTTGTTAGAATTTGTTTAATTGATGGTTTGATATGTTTCATTTTTTTAATTGATTTGTTTCGATTGGTTGAATTTTTTTAATTTATTGGTTTTAATGGTATGAATTACTTGATTTATTTGAATTTTTTAATGGTCAAAGCTATTTCCTCCATGTTATTTTTTATTTCCTCCACTTTTTACCAAATTACCTTTATTTTTATTTCAAATTTATCACTAGATGTCATTTATCTAATTAAAAGTCTTATATGGAAAAAACACAGCATTGACCTAACTTTAATCCAAAATATATGATTCTACCTCTAAAATTAACCCTAAAACAAAGAACTTCAATTTTATTGAAGATTAATCATGGAAAATGAAGAAACCCAAACAAAGCCGGAGAAAGCACTCAATCGACAAACAATGTAATTTAAACTTGTTTTTACGTTTTACAACCCGTTTTTACAGTTCTGAAAAAAAAACAACTATTTCCGAGCCGGGAATTAGGAATCATGTGTAATTTTTTAAAAAAAAATGCATCTGATTCCGAGTTGGCCACTCGGAATCAGTTGCAATTTTTAAAAAAAATGTGCAACTGATTCTGAGAGGGCCACTCGGAATCAGTTGCAAACCCTATGTCTCGTTAGATTATGTGATAATTTGTTTACTGGGACATTGCACTTGATTCTGAGTGGCCCTCTCGGAATCAAGTGTAAAACACCAGTGTAAGAAAAGCATGGTGCTCGCTATTAAATATAATCAACCTATTGTCGTCTTCAATACTGTGATAAATAAGATACGAAAAAAGTAGGCAACATAATTTATTTGTATACATGTCTACACCTAAACCTGTTTGCTACCAAGTGTTAACGATCTTTTAGCATTTACCGTATTCAATAGTTCAACCAAAGGTGCACTTACAGAGACGTACTACAGACTTCTAATCCCTGTTTTATAACCACCTAAAAGGTTCTTCTTTTTTCTACCATCCATCTACAATATCAATCACACACACTATTCTGAATTTTTTTTGCCCACTGAGCATGTGATTCCGAGTGCCCTACTCGGAATCAGCTGCTGCTCGGTTTTAAAAAAAAGCATGTGAATCCGAGTAGGGCACTCGGAATCACATGCTCAGTGGGCAAAAACAAATCAGAACAGTAGGATATCCCAAGGCGAACCCAAGATCAAACCCTGATCGATTCTAACAATGAAATCAAACCCCAAATGAAACCCTAATCGAATCTAACATAGAAATCTAACTTCAAACCCTAATCGAAATCGAACAACAAAATCTAACTACAAACCCTAAATTTGATAATGGGGAAGAACCTAGAATTTCTTTCTCCAAGCTTTCTCTATCTTCGAATCAGCTGTTGTAAGGTAGTGATAAGTGAAAAATGGGTTTTCTTCTTTGTAATGTAGTTCTCTAAGGTGAAGAGTGGGTTTTGTTGTACTAAATTGGATGGGTATGTTAGGGTAATAGTTTTGTGAAGAAAAAATGGGTAAAAGGACAATTTTGTAACTTCCTTTATGGAGGAAATAACATCATGGAGGATTTTTCAAATGATGGACAAAATAAAAAATAACATGGAGGAAATAGCTTTGGCCTTTTTTAATTATTTAATTGTGTTTAATTGATTTTATACAATAGTTAATAAAAAAACAATGGTTGAATCCAATTATTAATTCTACTATAAAAATAAATCAAGAATGAAACTCTTCAATTATTTTAATTAAGAGACTGATAAAAATATTTATTCTTTCATTTGTTGAATATTTTTTTAAATATTTTTTTTCTATAATGATTTTAGCATACCCTGAATATTAATCCTGGAATGCGCCCTAGTACACACTCACTTAGATACTATATAGCCAATAATATATTCAACAGACCGAGCATGATAAATTTTTTATTTTTCATCAAGTTTTATTTTGAATGGATTAAGCAAGTGAACATAGCCATTCACTGCCAAACCCTCTCAAAATTTTACTTTGTGAGTTACCATTATCATCCAATTACAATTCAATTACCACTTAAGCACCAAAAAAAAGTTACTAATGGATACCTAAACCACATTAAATATCTATAATAATCTTCATCCGTATAAAGACGTAACATGTGTATATTCTCCATCTTTTTATTATTATTAAAAGTTTTAAAAGTTTGTATCTTTCAAACCGAATTTCGGAAAGAAATCAGATGATACATTGGTTTTGATATTTTAAGACACACAAAACTAGATTCATGAATAATATATTTTTGGACTATTGTAGAATTATTATTATTATTTTCAAGAGACATGTTAATTCATGATTCACGATAACCCAATATTCACGATTCACAATAAACTATGATTCAGAATTCGTATTTCATTCATGATTCGTAGTTTGTATTTAACCTATGATTCTCAATTCATATTATTCTTAATTTGGATTTGACCCATTATTCTTAGTTTGAATATAACACATGATTCTCAATTCGCATTTCATTTATGATTCGCAGTTTGTATTTAACCTATAATTCTCAGTTCAAATGATCCTCAATTCGGATTTGACCAATGATTCTTAGTTCGAATTTAACACATGATTCTCAGTTCACTTTTAACTCATGACTCTGAGTTCGTATTTAAAGCATGATTCTCAGTTCGGATTTATACTTTGATTCTCATTTCGGGTTTAACATATGAGTTGTGCTTTTAGTTTGACCCATGATTCTTGAATGGTATTTAACATATGATTCTCAGCTTAAATTTAACATATAATGCATGATTTGCGTTATGCTTCTCAGTTCCCATTTAACCCAAAGTTTTCAATTCGTATTTAACCTAAAGTTTTATATTCGCATTTTACCCAAAGTTTTTAATTCGCATTTAACGTTTGATTCTCATTTTTTATTTAACACATAATTTATTTCACG
Organism: Limnanthes douglasii subsp. nivea; assembly: GCA_036936605.1. Lineage (NCBI taxonomy): Eukaryota > Viridiplantae > Streptophyta > Magnoliopsida > Brassicales > Limnanthaceae > Limnanthes > Limnanthes douglasii. The sequence continues at coordinate 66,587,976 of JAUPFV010000005.1, forward strand.
TTTAACCCATGATTCTCATTTTATATTTAACTCATTATTGTCAATTTTCATTTAACCCATAATTCTTAGCTCGCGTCTAGCTCATGATTCATGATTCACATTTAACCTATGATTCTCAATATGGATCTTACTCATGATTCCTAATTTGATTGAACACACGATTATCAGTTCATATTTAACGTATGATTCTCATTTCACATTTAATGTCATAATTTTAAGTTCGTATTTAACTCATGATTCTTAAATAGGATTTAACCATGATTCTCATATCAGATTTAACATTTGATTCTCATATCGGGTTTAACACGTGATTTTCGATTTGTGTTTACCCATGATTCTCATTTAAAATATAACACTTGATGTGTGATTTCTCGTTTGACCCATAATTTTCAACTCACATTTATTGGTGGTTCACATTTAACTCACGACTCTTAATTCGTATTTAACCCATTTAACCCATGATTCTTAGTTTGCATTTAGCCATGATTTTTAGTTCGCATTTAACCCATGATCCATGAGTTCACATTTAACCCTTGATTCTCAAGTTGGTTTTAAGATATGATTCACGACTCGCGTTTAATCCATGATTTCTAGTTTGAATTTAACCTATTATTATCGATGCAGATTTAACAAATGATTCTAAGTTAGCATTTAGCATTTGATTCTCATTTTGGATGTAACACATGATTAGTGACTCACATTTAAATCATGATTCTCAATTTGGATTTAACACGTGATTCTCAATTCTTAAAAATATAATTGATTAAAAAAAACATTTATATATAAAGAAAAAATCGAGTACATCATATCTAACTTACAATAAGAGGAATCACATTGCAAAAGCATTCACCCACTAATTCTGAATTTTCACAAATATAAAATACGAACAACCTACTACATTTATAATTAAAACAAAAGATTTTGAAATGAAAATTAAAGATCTCAAGGTTAACTAAGATTTCATGTCCACAATTAAAAAAAAATAGTCAAGGGTCTTTTTTTAAAAGTAAATCAAGTTAACAAATCAATTAAAACAGATAAAAGTTATAGAACTAAATAGATTATGACTTTTAAAGAGAAAAGTAAAAGGAAATATAAACAAATCAAGAATACAAACCTCTTAAATAATTTTTTTTGAAATGGATAACTAAAGTGGTGGAATAAGGTGAGCTTGTGTTTTTTCTTGTTGAATCTAACACATTCGTAAGCATAAAAGAAAATATAAAAGCTATAAATTTAATTAAATAATTTTAGAACGGATGGTGAATAACGGTAAGTTTACTTTTATATAATAAGAAGTAAATGGTTTTATTTCAAAATATCAAAATTTTACTCAACCCGTTTCTCACACCACATCTCAGTGCCTGCCTATCTTCTTTTCCGCAACGGTAGTCGAATCATATTAAATTTTAGTTGAATCATGTTTTAGGAAGATAAACAATACTTTTTCCGTTTCTTATTATCAATAGTTTTTGGGTGAAGCTATTTCCCCTTAGTATTTCTTATTTCCTCCATATTTGAGAAGCTAAAAAACACTCGCGATTTTTTTTTATATTTTTAACTTTACTTTTTTTTTTAAATTTATCATTTCGTGTCACTAACTATTCTCAAACATTAATATTAACAAACAGAAGATTTAACCCAATTGAATCCAAGATATATGTTTTACATTATAAGATTAAATCTTAAAAACCAAAAAACATAAAGCTTGAAAAGATTTAACACCGGAGAACATCACACAATCAACCAACAAGGTAAATTAATCTTGTTTTTAAGTTGTATAGCTTGAAAATTCGCGTTAGAAAAAACCCTCCCATAGCAAATCTCGATTTCTACAGTTTTGAACGACGAACACCTGATTCCGAGGTGGTATCTCGGAAGCACTTGTTTTTTTTACATAACACCTAATTTTGAGATAGCACCTCGGAATCAGGTGTTCTATGAAAAAAAACTGATTCCTAACTGCCACCTCAGAATCAGGCTTTCAATGAAAAACAACTGATTTCTAGCTGCCACCTCGGAATCAAGTGTTTGTGACTAAGTTATTTTTAGAGACTAAGTTTTTTTAAACAATTTTATATTTTTATTGTAACTTTATTAACACATTACTTCTTAATAATGTAGGAAATTGAATATCTTCGGAACCTGAAATTACATTCCCTTCTTATATTTCTCATGATGATGTTATATATCCGGATCTCACCGACATATTCACTACCCAAGCGCACTATACTATATCTGAACTTACAGAATGGGTATTGAGTATCGATCGAGAGTTGAAATATTATTTGATGGTAAGTAGGTACGACTCTAGATAACACAGGAATACTCTTCGATTGTTTTATTCTTGCGAGATATTTGAAAAGTGTAGGTTAAAACAAACGGCACCTAATGTGAAGAGAATAAAGTCAAGTACAAAAAAACAGACTGTCTGATTCTACTAAGAGCTTATTCTCTCGACAATGATCTATAGTATTTGGTCATTTTATGCGCTAGGCATAACCACCCGCCATCCAAATATATAGAAGGTTGTCCTCAAGCAAGAAAACTTACTCTGGATGAAGAAGATTTGGTGAATAATTTATCTATACGTGGTGCCACTCCTCGTAACATTGTACCTGCCTTAAAGGATATTAATCCTCATAATGTGTCTAACATGTGTAACATTTATAATTTTAGACAAAAACACCGTACATTGGAAAAGTATGGTCAATCACAACTTTAATATTTTTTGGGTAAGATGAAGGAGAAAAATTACATTGAATGGGACAAAACGGGAAGTGAAGGGTCTCAAATAATCACCGAATTATTTTTTGCACCCGACATCTATCGATCTTCTTATGATATTTCTCGAGATATTTATTATGGATAGAGTGTATAAGACGACGAGATACAAGATGTCATTGTTCGAGATAGTTGGTGTTACATCAACCAACATCACATTTGCGATCACTTTCGTTTTCTTGAGTCACGTAAAGGTTGAAAATTACATGTGGGAATTGGAATGTTTGTGGTTACTCATATTGGAAAACCATTGCCTTTTACCTAATATTATGGTGACGGATAGGAAATTGGCATTAATGAAAGTGATTGACATTATATTTCCGAAAGTGACACATATGCTATGTAGAGGCATATAAAAAACATCATAATGAAGACTACATTTTTTTACCGACGAAAATATGCTCCAAGGATATCAAACATCTTGGAATATAATAGTTTGTTTGGAAATTGTAAGCAAGTTGAACTTAAAAATCGAGTATATGAAAGAAGAATACAGTGCATACCCGGATCCAAAATATTTCAAACATCCTTACGGTGAAAAGTTTCTTTATGAATACACTAATAAGTTCAAATATTTCGGTAATAACACAACGAATTGGTGATCCAAAATATTATAATGTAATTAAATTATTATAATATTTATGCATTTTGAATTAATATTTGTTCTCACAAATTGAAGAGTTGAGAGTTTGCATTCCACCTTGAAACGGTACCTCGGGATGGGCTTACTAACATTTTATGCATTTTGGGGAAGAGTCGATTATTTACTAGAGATGCAACACACATATATATAAAAGCATCGCTTGAAAAATGTATGCGTTTTGTTCAATTTGAGTACAGTGATTGAATATTCGAGGTTATTAGATGTTCCACATCGGAATTTGCTCTCAAAATTATGAAAGAGCAATACAAAAGGGTGAAACAAATAGGGAACGATAAAGTCGAATGCGGATGTGTTATTAGAAGTACTCACAGGTTGCCATGCGCATGCGAGGTTGATTTATTAATAATGCAGCAATGTAAGTTCGAAACAAGTATGGTCGACAAGAGGTAGACAACATTAAGTATTACAAAGCACGGCGCCTATAATGAAGATGATTTCGTCGAGGAAGAAATAACAACGATTGGTTCTCTAATATATGGGTATGATCGCGATCGTCGACTAGATATCATAAAAAAATCCGAGAAGTACTTGAACCTAGAAGATCTGAAGCCATTCCACCCGTAGAGAAAGCTAAGACTAAAGGTAGATATGGTAAACATGCTAATGATAATTCAATGAAAATGGAATTATCGGGATACGAATATGCAGAGCTAGGCGATATTGCAAAAATACCATCGAACATAAGTCATATTTCCCCGGATACAACCGAAAGCACCGTTACATCATTACTTAGAAAAACAAATAGTACATCAAATGATCCAAAGAAAGTTATACCAAGTTAATAAAACATTACCAAGACTCGTAATACTCCTAAGATTATCAAGCCTCCAAAAGGTAAAAACTCCAAATGATAGGTCAATAATTTTACAACACCTTCCCAAATTTTTACGTCCATTCGTATCCGAATGCAAAAATATGGGTTCAGATGGTCATTGTGGTTTTAGAGTCATCGCCCATGGATTTTATTATGATGAAAATGTATGGCCCCATGTTCGGACCGCGCTAAAAGAATAAATCTTATCAGACCTACCTTTGTATGAGAGAATTTACGGTGGACGTTAGGGGTGGCAAACGGTCTGAACCGCGAACCATCGGAACCGTTTAAATCAGAACCACGGGTTGCGGTCCTGGCGGGTCGCGGTCCTGCCAGTTTGCGGTCCTGCCAGTTCGCTCCTTATGCGGTCCTGGCAGGTTGCGGTCCTGCCAGTTTGCAGTCCTAATGGGCCAGTTTCGCAGTTAAACCGCCAGTTCAAACCACCAGACAAACCATTTAAGAACCGTTTATCAGTTCAAACCACCAGCCAAACCATTTAAGAACAGTTTATCAGAATATTTTATAATGTTATTTAAAATTAATTTGTAAGTGTTAATTGAATCTAATTTCAATAATTGAGATATGTACCATATACACACGAGTTAATCATGCTATTTCATGTATTTTAATTTAAATATGTTATCATTTTAAGCGAAATTTTATAATCAATCAATTACATTCTAAAAAAATAATTGTAATTTGATTTTGATACGTTTGATTATATATTTATATTTATGTATTTAAGATATTCCATTTAATATTATGTAGATATTAAATAAAATATATACATCTACTTGTATTTTGATTACAACTTTCAATAATTTTAAAAATATAAAAATAAAAATTTGATTGTCTTAAACAAGATATCGTAAACAATATAATTGTAAAATGATTTCTATATTGTTTGAACATACTAGATATTTAAGATGTTATATTTAATATTATGTACATATTAAATAATATATACCTATTAGACATATAATTGTATTCTAATTTTAAATTATTAGGTGATTCTTTAGATTATTTCAAGCTTGAAGTGTTTATGGTTAGATGAATTATATAGTTTATTGTATTTTTGAACTATTCAATATTGGAAGTTTAAATTTAAATTTTATAGAATTGTATAATTATATGCATAAACTTAAATTACTTGTAAATAACAAAATAAAAATTGAAAGTGAAAGTGATTTAAATAACATTTAATTAAAAAAAAAAGCAAAACAAACACTTCTTGAAACATAGTTGTTAAAAAAAAAATTAAAAAATTTTCGAAAAAAAATTCTAAAAAAAAATCAAAAATCCGGACCATCCGGACAGATCTCCGGATGGCCCGAATTTCCGGTTCGGGCGTCCAGAGATTACGTCCGGACCATCCGAAGATCTGTCCGGATGGTCTGGAATTTTTTTTTTTCGTTTTTTTTAAAAAACAAATTTGGGTCTCCTCTATAAATAGAAAAGACCCCAAATCAAAACTCATAAATTCATATACTCCTCTCTATGTCTCTCTAAATCTCTCTACTTGTTCTAAATATTCTAGAAAACTCAAATTTCTTATTTTACATATTGTAGTCCTACTTTCGGAATTGTTTGTTTTTTTTTTCGCAAATTGTTTCTATTTGATAAAAACACTTAAATAACGTTGGGATAACATAATAATAGCTCAATTAAGAGCTTCGTATAATTTAGCAAGTTATTTAATTGTTATAGTAATTTAAATTAGTTCTTTTAATTCTAATTTTATTAGTTGTTGTTAGTTGTTATTGCTTGTTATTAGTTGTATTAGTTGGTATTAGTCTAAATTTAGTTTTAATTATTTGCGATATTAATTAGTTTCGATTAGTATTTTATTGCATATTTAAAAAAACGTTGTTTTAAGTTTTAAAATGCCTATAAATCGTAGACTTACTAATAGTCACAAATCCGCTAATTTTCACTTGTTATGAATGATGTTTGTGATAACCAAAACAAATTAATACTAACCAAAATGTAATACTAATTTTATAATCATTATTAAAATTACAATAATAAAATTCAAAATTTAATATTAAAATTATAACAATATAACTTGTAATCTTTTACCATGATAAAATATGATTTTGGTTTAAAAAATAATAAATAACATTTGTAATATTTAAAACCAAATCACAATAATAATATTCAAAATGTAATATTAAAATTATAACAATATAACTTAAAAATAATAAATAACACTTGTAATATTTAAAACCAAATCACAATAATAAAATTCAAAATGTAATATTAAAATTATAACAATATAACTTAAAAATAATAAATAACACTTGTAATATTTAAAACCAAATCACAATAATAAAATTTAAAATGTAATATTAAAATTATAACAATATAACTTAAAAATAATAAATAACACTTGTAATATTTAAAACCTAATCACAATAATAAAATTCAAAATGTCATATTAAAATTATAACAATATAACTTAAAAATAGTAAATAACACTTGTAATATTTAAAACCAAATCACAATAATAAAATTCAAAGTGTAATATTAAAATTATAACAATATAACTTGTAATAGTTTTGCATGATAAAATATGATTTTGGTTTAAAAAATAATAAATAACACTTGTAATATTTAAAACCAAATCACAATAATAAAATTCAAAATGTAATATTAAAATTATAACATTTGTAATATTTTAACATGATAAGATATATTTTTGGTTTGTAATATTAAAATCAACACTAATAATATTAGATCTAAAAACATAATAATAATATTCAAAATGTGATAATATTTAAAATTTTAGACTATATAATAATTAAAACACTTAAAATATTAATAACCAAAACAAATTAATACTAACCAAAATGTAATAATAATTTTATAATAATATGCAAAATCTCAATATTTTTTAAATATAACATTTTGGTTATAAAATAAATAAAACATTTATAATATTTACAAATAAACCGTGGTTTCGCAGTCCTGGCGGTTTGCAGTCCTAATGATTTGCGGTCCTGCAGGTTTGCGGTCCTACCGGTTTACTCCTTATGCGGTCCTGCCGTTTTGCAGTCTTAGTAGACTAGTTTCGCAGTTAAACCGTCAGTTCATAAACAGATTGCCAGCTTTGAACAACGGTTCCTGAACCATTTACCACCCCTATTAATAACCGTACTCCCTCGCATAAATCAGCATCCTAACTTCCTAGATTTATTATTCGTGTCTCTCAATAGTTCAAATTGACTTAGTCTCCTGCCCATAGAAGTACACCTACCGTCAACGGCCCATTACAGCTGGTTGTTAAGAAACCAAGTGGCAAAGAAACAATAGTACTTATTGTCGATAAAACAACGCTGCAACACAGTTAACTTCGCAGGCCCATTGAAGCTAGCTGTCAATAATAAATTTCATCCTATAAGAAAATCCTCTCTCATATCGAAGATTGGAAATAATAGTTTTAAAGGCTAGCTGAATTGCTGAAATATCATGAAATCATGAGTTTGAATTTTTCTACAAATATTTTTAGACTATTACATTTGCAGCAGGCTATTGCGTTAGACTGACGGTTTATTTTATGAACATTTGTTAATGGATAGAATATAAAAATGAACACCAGCGGATAGAATATGAAAGTGAACCAATCTTGACTAGGGACGAACTTTAAAGATCTTTTGAAACTTTTACAGAGTATATCAAATGCAAACATCAACTAAATTACGTTACGAAGTTATTATTAAAATCATTGCTATCGATAATAATAATTGGCAACCAATCGAACTCTAAAGTGAAATAGGAAAAAACAAATAAGTAAAATCAAATAATACCAAATGTAATTTGGCACTCAAGAACTAGAATAAAACCATTGATCAGGGTCACTAACAGCCGGTAAATTCAATTTTTTTATATATTATTCTGTATGTTTTTCAGTTGGTGACGGTTTGAAGATTTTTTATGGTTCTATAATAAATACGGTTCTCAATTTTCAGTACAACATTAATTATATGCATATACTATTTTTAAACAATAAAATAGTTAATTCAGTGCACAATTATCAACTCTACTTATTAAATTTTTTTATTTTTTCAAAATTATTATGGTTTACTTTGATATTGATGAAAAATGTTAAAACTCCTCTTGAGTAAATTTTTAGTGATGAACTTAGATTTTTATATAATATGTACTCCCTCCCATATATGATATTTTAGATTTCGATGCATTAATTAAATAAATCTATTATTATTTTGAAATTTTAAAAAATGTTTCTACTTTTTATAAATAACATTTTTATTTATTTTTATTTAATGTGAATGGTGAACAAGATTGGAATAAATAATTGAATGACAAAACACAAATGATAAAACAACAATTAAACAATTAATATCATTTTAAAATATAAAAATGTCTTTAATTTGGGATATTTATTTTCCCCTAAAATGACATGTAATAGGTGATGGGTATTTTTTTTAAATGACATGTAATAAGGAACGGAAGGACTACTAAATTTTAATATACTTTATAAAGGTCTCGAGGTTTTGGATAATATAGTTCCATTGGGTGGGCTACTTATTCCTAAGCCTTAAGTCTGAAAGAGCAGTAGAGCAAGTCTCTCCTTAGGTTTAAGAAAATATAAGGGTCAACCTATAAATACCCAATTCAGGTTTAAGTATATCCAATTTTGAGTATACCCAAAGGTGATCTAAGTATATCCATTTTTTTTCAAAAATACCATTTTCTAGGTATATAAGCCATTTTTTTATTAACTACATCCACAACAATTTACCCTACACTTTCTCTCACTTCTCTCTAAACTCTCTCACTCAAACACTCTCACTCCTCTCTCAATTTTTCCGGCGAGTCACCACCACTCCTCCTCCTCCTCCTCCTTCATCATGGTCAAGAACAAAAACCCCCCACCACCACCAACATAAGTTCCCTAACCTAAATTTGTTTGTTAATTTTGTTAGTTTTAGGTATGAATTTTAGATTTACGTTAGATTTAGGGTTGAATTTAGGATTTAGGTTAGAATTATGGCTCCAATTAGCAAAATTTGTAGGGTTTATTGGCCATTTTCCAGCCAAGTTGCCGGCTAGAAAATGGTCGGCATAGTGCACCGGTGGTGCGCCTTGGGCAGCACCATCAGTGCGCGCAGGTGTGCCACTCGGTACACCTGCTGTGTACCGAGCGGCACACCCACTGTGTGTCGCTCGGCACTAGGTTCCTGTGCCGCTCGGTACGGCTTGCTGCGTACCTATAATGCACTGTTTTTTTAACATAAATGTCCAATTTGTGTTTCAAAGGTTTTACTTTTGCATTTTTTTTTTTAAAAAACTTGAAATTTATAAGAAATTACTTTCTAAAGTTAGCTCGGTTACGAATTAGAGTGTTGATGTTATTAATTTTATGGGTTACATCATATGTTATTGTTATTAATTTCGTGATTTATTTTGTATTTTTGTAGGTCAGACGCAGTTGAGGAGCGACGTCTTCCTCGATCCAGGGTGTATCCCCCTGGGTCACGGGCGCCACCGCCGGGGAAGAGTCTTAAGACTGTACGGGCCGTTGAGGATGAGCGGGTCCGCGATGCCAAGCGCAGACGAGATTTATTTGAGGACCCAGAGACTATTCGTCTTAGGGAGGAGGAGGAAAGGATACAGAGTGATCGATCTTTGCGCCGAATCAACCATGGGAAGAGGAAGGAAAAAACCACAGAGATTGCGATAGATGATATCAGAGGCGGAGGCTCCTCACGACGAGAGGCGTCGTCATCACATCGATCACCACCTCCCACTACTAGTGATCCACCACCTCCCTCTCCTGCTCGCAGAGCTCCGTCCCCTGCGCATACTAGTACACATCCACCACCTATTAGTGACAGGGTGGATGCCACTGGGGACCCTGAGCAAGACACCATCGATGAGGAGCATATCGATGCGATCCACACTGAGGAGCAGCGGAAGATGTTTGTATTTCTCAAATGCAACAAGATACCTCTGTTTCCTGTCTACAAGGAGCATGAGGCGTACCGCATCTTCATAGGACAGGTAAGTACCTAACTATTAAACGTCTAATCTAAGGTTTTACTATTATTATGTTCTGACTTAGTTTTTTATTTAAAGGGTCGCACTACACTAGGCATACAAGCATATTATAATGTGCTTCGTATGTGGGACCTCAGTGCTCAGGCAGAGGTGCAGCGACATTTGGTGTGGGCTCCTTTCGGTCCTCTTATAGCCCACCTGCCTCAGTACTTCACACACTCTGTTTTTTATGAGGTTTTTGTTGAGCGTTCGCATCAGAAGACCAACACGTTCCATTTCTCATTTGGGGAGATGACGATTACCCTCGACGATGTCAGTTGCATTACAGGTCTCCCTGTAGTTGGTCGGACCCTGGATGTAATCACTGTAGGAAATATTGGGTCAGTATATTCCGCTTTTGTATATAAGTAAGAATACTCTGATCTCCATAATAGTGTGATATTGTCCGCTTTGGGTCCACTGGCCCGCACGACTTTGTTTTTGGTCCACTTCCAAAAGGCCTCACACTAATGGAGATGTATTCTTAACTTATATATGAGGCATACAACTACTTTGCTTGTATGTTAGGTCTGACAGTGGATGAGGTCTGCGCAAAGATACAGTCCACCAGAGGTGTTGGCTTCAAGATCAAGTGGCTGCGGGAGACTTTTACCAGGGGTCGCTACGTTGAGGAGACTGATGCTGAGACTATCCGCCAGGTATCACGAGCATACCTTATGTTCTTATTTGGTTGCACTATTTTTGCGGATACTAGTCAGAAAAGCGTCAAGGCTGACTACTTGTACGGGTTGGCAAATATGGATTCTGGGTTGTGGGACATCGCATGGGGTACGAGTGCATTGGCATTCCTTTTCCGTGGTTTGGGTGATGCTTCGAAAGCATCGAAGCATAACCTTTATGGATTTGTAGCTATGCTCGATTGCTGGATTTATGACCACTTCCCCGCGTTTAGAGCCTCAGAGAATGCTGACCACGTAGCGAGGCAGCCTAGGATTGTGAAGTGGCTACCGAAGCGGATTGTTGGGCACAACATCCGCCCCAAATCGGTTTTTCATACTCTCCTTGCAGATCAGAAGGAGTCAGATGTAAGTTTTTAAATTTTATCAGACATGAACATTTTTTATTAAGTTTTAGGATTTTAAAACAGTCTAAGTGTTTTACTGTTTTGGAGCAGGTGATATTTGAGCCATACCAGGACATTAGAGTCCAGTTCCCCGTGCAGGAGATCCGCACCATCGTTTATCCTTTGCGGATGATGAGCACGGTCGAGGGCTACATGCCTGATCGGGTTATGCGCCAGTTTGGACGGGTTCAGGATGAGCCTGAACTCCCACTTGTACTCCGACCGCGTTACAGGAAATGAGATTTAGCGAGGTACACGTGGCGAGAGAGCGCATGGCTAGATTGGCGTCAACACTTGCTTTCTGAGGATCGGTTGACAGTTACCATTGCCACATATAGACAATTTGCGATGAACACCTACTGGAGGTACCTGGCTGAGTATGGTTGGCATACTATTACTCCACCACCACGTATTACAGACGACATATTGCTAGACGTTGTTCGCTCGATTGTTACTATTCCTGTAGAGCGTGGGGAAGCCGGTGCGCTTAGGTGGAGAGATCAAGTCCTGCAGCTCTTCTCTCCTTGGTTGTTTGTCCTCATTATTAAACTTGTTTTAGCTTTGTTGTGATCTTTCTTTTCCATGGACTTGTTAGTTGTTTAACTATCGTATTTTGTATTATGACTTATGACATCTACTTTGTATTATGACTTATGACATCTACTTTGTTGCTTCTATTGTTTTTTTTAGATTTCATAAACTTAATTTGAATTCTTTTTTGTAATTTAGATTCCACAAATTAACATGAGTCGCACCATTCTTACAATCAATCCTTTAAAACATAACAATTATTTAACAAAGTTCATCACCCGTTAGAAAAAAATAACACCATAACCTTCACTCCAATCCATGCCTTAAGACTTACTTTTTAAAACCAAAACAAAACAATTTCCAAAAAATTACAAGTTATTGGTGAGGATAATAATCGCCTGAGGGTAGGCTGGTAATTTCAGTTGATGTTTTATGGTGGTATGTGGGTGTTTAAGTGTTTAGAGTAGAGAGTAGAGAGATAATTAAGCAGCTTGGTAGCAGTTAATTCTCATTACCTCTAGTTAATGCAGGTGGTTGGGTATTTATACCCTGATGTTTGGGCCCTTATGGGCTTTCGGGTCATGTTTAATGGACCCGGGTCATGTTCAAAGACCCATGAGCTCTAAGCAGGAGAGCAAGTAGCTTAGTCAAGAAATTTTTAGGTTTTTTTAGTACTTTTGTCATAATTCGAACAGTCCTATGGTTTTAGTGTTCAAAGTGATATGTCCGGTCCATGTGATCTGTCCGATCTGTCCGGTCCGGAGGCCTTGGACTGATCTGTCCGTATCCGGGGAGCGTGCTGAATTCGGACTCATCAGGAGCCCCTTTTTTAGGTGTTTGAGCAAGTAATCTTGTCACAGACCTGAAAAACAGTCCGACGTCAGAAGTAGTTTTCAATCCGGACAGGTCTATGGGTTTACCCGGACAGATAAAGCTTCACGAATTCAAAACGGTTTTTACTAGAGTTCGTGGGACACGTGTCACACTCTGATTGGTTGCTTTAGCCGTTTTTTTGCCTTGAATTTCGAACCCACCTTATTCGAAAAGCAACCTCTTTAATTACACATGGTGACATCAGCGCCGTTTTTTAATCATTGCCAAACTTTTCGAATTCTCTTAGGAATCAACTGCTTTTTCAGATTTACTATAAATTCAGACTCACTTTCTACTGTTTTACTATCTCCTTCATATTTACTCTGCATATTTACTTAGAGCTTTCTCTCTCTAAAGCAAAGATTTTCTTGGTAGTTTATGTTTACAGCAAGGACTGCATTTGATCAAAGGCGGGAGGCTCAACCTTTCTGAGTTGGAGAAGGCACAAAAAGTCGAGAAGGAAAGACGAATCACAGCAGGGTTACCTACCTCGCCTGTCGACAGACCAATCTCCTCTGCTACAGAGTCAGATCGAGGCTCGTCCTCTTCTAAAGGTACCAAGCCCAAAAAACTATTTCAATCCACTCTCTCCCCCATAGTCTCTGGTTCCTCAGTTCAGGAGCCAGTGCCTACTGTCGAGCCAGGAGTTCCAGTCACAAGTTTTAGGAAACCTTCTCCTTTTCTCGCAATGGGATCAGACACAGAGCACTCTCCGGAGAAACTGGTTGTTAAGAGGACAAGCCGGCTGGTTAAGGGGCAAGCCTCCAAGAACACTCCCTCAAAATTGGGGGCAAACAATAGAAGTTCTGGGTCTGGAGTGCCTATCAGAGCTCCCCGGGAAAGACTACCCGGTCCGGAGGCTAGCAGCCCAGCACTCCAAAGAGAGACTTCTGCCTCAGGGCCCCATCCTGAGACTAGAAGTCAAGAAAACACAGAAAACCAGCAGTCCGGAAGCCATGCTGAGCCAAGTTTGAATTCTCCCCGGGCCACTGATATTCCTCCTACGATCATGGAGGAAAGAATGGAGGACTCTGTTGAAGAAGTCCCTTTTGAGTTTGAGCCATCCGGTCAGACTAGTAACACTGCTGCTGCCAAAAAAGATAAGGGCAAAGAAAAACTATGATTGAGGAATCCGGAGCTGCCGGAGTGTCTCGAAGGGAAGGTAGGGCCTTGTTTTCACAGTGTCGAACTTAAATATCTCTTGGCCTTACAGAAGACCAAGTATGCTTTCATTCACACGGCTGAACTAGGTCGAATGCGCACAAAATGGGGGATCCCAGAAAATGTGAAGATAAGGATTCCCATAGATCCTGAAACTCCTATGGATTGCAAGCTGAATGAAATAGTCATCTTCACGGAGCTATTTAATTGGGGACTCAGATTCCCATTGGACCCAGAGATTGTCAGATATTTTCATCTGGTCAAACTCTGTCCGAGCCAGCTGAGCCCCAACGGCTGGTATACTCTGATGTTATGCATCATGGCATCAAGGCTGTCCGGGATCCCTCTTCCTATGGAAGAATTTGCAGCAGTGGCCAATCTTTGCAAACATCACCAATTCCCCTTCTACCACTTCAATATGGGGAACGATCTCAAAGCTGTTGATGATCTGTTGGAGTCTGAGAGCAAATGGAGGAGCCAGTTTTTGTTTGTCAGTGGCGCTTGGGAAAACGGGCAGAAGATCAAGTCCGGAGTGAACCCAAGCCTCCTCAGAAGCAGGTGGAGGAGTGACCGTAAGTTTCCCACTTTAAATCTTTGTTTACTTCTTCCTTCTCATAGTTGATTTAAATTAATTGGTCTTTCTTTTGTCTTAACAGAACTGCCTAAGGAGTTCGGTGATTACTTGAAGGTCGGACAGGTCACTTGTGGCAAAATCAATGCCTGGGCCGCAGAGAACTGGGGGAACCGATTCCACAATGCTTTCACTAGTGGAAATCTGGCAAGGTCTCACCTGTGGAACACCACCAGTCGGAGAGATTTAACTTGGGAGGAGCTCACCACCCAGCCTTCTCCGAACACTGTGCTTAAGAGGAGCCATGAAGTAGATGGGACACTCTTCCTGCCAGGCCGGGCCAAAGCCCCAAGCAAAATGAAGGGCAAGAAGAAAGGCAAGAAGGTGGTGAGCGATGTTAATCCTGCTGATGCTGAGAAGGATGCTCCAACAGACCCGGAGGGGCCGGCTCAGAGCCAAATCGATGCTGCTCTTTTGCAGGTAGTGGAGCAAGAGACCGAAAGGCAGGAAGTAGACCTCCCAAAACCTCCAAGGGCTTCCAAGAGGAATCGCAAGCAGGGGAGTGAAGGGGCAGACCGGGCAGCCAAGAAGAAAAAGACTGCAAAGGGAGATGAGCTTGCTCTCCGGGATCCGGAGCCTTCTTTCCAGGCTGACCCTTCTGACCCAACACATGCTGAAGAGATCCCAAGGGACTTTCATACCGATAAGGTCAAGGGAGGAGATCTCAACATTGATGAAGTCGACATCACCGGTCTCGGTGAGCTTGGTGAATACTTCCTCAACCTCCCCAGGGACGACTTCGCAGGGCCTTCCTCCGAGCAGCTCCAATACGGTCAACTTCAATGGTAAGACTTTCATTGTCTCTAGTGAAAAGGACACCATTGCCCACTCCTTGCTAAGCAACGTCCAGCCGGTACTTACACTGGAGAGACAAGTTCGAGGTCAAGCAGACATCATCAAAGACCTTAAGTCTGAGAATGAAAAGCTGTCTGATGACCTTCGCACTGCTACTACCAATGCTGACATGCTAAAGGAAGCAAACGAGGAGTTGAAGAGGAATCAGGAGGAAAGCGCCACAAAAGTTGCCACCATAGAGGAAACCATAAAAGACCTCCGGGAGAAGCTGTCCGGTGTGGAGAAAGATCTTACAGCCTCGAAAGAAGAGACCAAGGCAAATGACAAGATTATCACCAACTTGAGCACTGACAAGATTGCTCTTGAGAATGTAGTGTCCAAGGCTGCCGAGGAGAAATCCGCTTTGTTAAGGGATCAAGAGGCTACGATCAATGCCAAGATTAATGCCTATGCCAACCAGATGATTAAAAGCGAATAGCTATTTCTTGAGAAGGTGAGGTCTGACATGGTCCTACTTTTCCATGAAAAATTTCCGGACAGGAACCTAGGGGACTTATGGCTTTATGTCGAGCCCGACGAGCTCCCATACCACACGATGGCTGAAGGTGACAGACATGGCTAGTCTAGTGGCTCCTCGGTTGATGAAGAACACACTGGGGAGAGCCCAAATGAAGAGAAGGACGATCCCAAAGGCAAGAAGATAGACGAAGGGAAAAGCGACTTTAAGGGCAAGAAGGCAGATGAAGGTGAGCCATCTTCAAAGGCTCAACCTTAACTTACGATCTCCTTTGTTTATTTTTTATTCAGACTAAAGTCCTTGGAAGGCCAAGGCACTCTTTTTGTAATGGTGTCCGGTACTCGACCGAACAGGTTTTTTGTGTTGTATCTTGACTATATTTAAAAGTCCTTGGAGGGCCAAGGCAAGTTTAAGTTATTTCATTCAACGAATATCTCTGTTTTGTGCAACCATCATCTTCTTTCATTGTTCATTTTAATTTTGATAGCCAGAGTTTAAGTAGCCTTTAGTTGTTGCATGGTGAGAGTGTTTAAATTCTCCGGCTAGAGTTTAAATAGCCCTTAGATATTTCAGTCCGGATAGTATGACAAGGGACAAAACTTTAAAAAACACTTAGAAATTTTTTAAGAAGGCATTGAATTTTATTTAACAGCCCGGACACCTCATTAAAACCTCTCTGTGCCACCGGGGAGGAAAGAGTATGCCCCCGAATATATACATGGATGTTTAAACAAGTTAATATTTACACAAGTGCTATTCCAAGTACATCCGGAGATGCTCAATATTCCAAGGATGGGTTAAAACTCTGCCATCTTTGTCTTCCAACCAATAAGTTCCAGGCTTAATTCTTTCAACAACCATATACGGACCCTCCCAAGTTGGGGCCAGCTTTCCGAAGAGCTTTTCTTTAGTGTGTAAGAAGACCTTCCTTAATACTTTGTCCCCTGGTTGGAAATCTCTTCTTTTGACTTTGGAAGCAAACCTGCTCCTCATCAAACCTTGATAGTGTGCAACTCTAAGGTGGGCTTTAACTCGTCTTTCTTCTATCAAATCAAGTTGACCTCTGATTGCCATCTCATTAGCATGTTCGGAGAAGTTATGAACACGAAAAGAGGGGAGAGTTGCTTCTATGGGAGCTACTGCATCCATCCCATAGACCAAGGTAAAAGGTGATTCTTGTGTTGCAGCCCCAGGTGTTGTCCGGTAGGCCCACAAGACCTCTTGTAAATAACTAGGCCACTTCCCAGCAGCCCCTTCCAAATTCTTCTTTAAACCGGACAGTATAGTTCTACTAGCCACTTCAACCTGCCCATTCGCTTGTGGGTGGACAGGTGAAGAAAAACAATGCTGTATACCCCTTGAGGCACATAAGCTCTCCATTTCTCTATTGTCGAACTGTGGCCCATTGTCTGTTGTTATTTTCTGTGGGACACCAAATCTGCAACATATGTTGGATAGAATGAATTTTATAACAGCTTTTGATGTTGTCCCTGTTAGAGGGCTGCTTCTATCCACTTCGAGAAGTAGTCGATGGCCACAATTATAGTTTTGCGTCCTCCGGACGCCACAGGGAGAGGCCCCACTAGATCCAATCCCCATCGAGCAAAAGGAATAGGCTCAGAAATTGATTCTAAAGGAATGGCTGGTACACGAATTTCATTGCTGTACCTCTGGCATGGGTCACACCTTTTTACTAATTCCTTAGCATCTTTCATGATTGATGACCAATAATAACCGGAGAGTAAAAACCTTCTTGTCAAAGCTCTAAACCCACAATGGGCTGACCCCTCACCATCGTGCAATTCGGAGAGGACCATTTGTGATTCTTCATCCCCCAAATAGCGCAGGAGAGGTTTACTGTAAGACTTCTTGTATAACACTTCTCTCAATATGATGAAACCACGAGCCTTGTGTTTCAATGCTCTGGCTTGTGACTTATCCGGAGGCACAACACCATCGGAGAGATATTGCATGAGAGGAAATCTCCAGTCTTGAGGTTGAATCTGAGTATTTCAAAAATCTCCTCTTCTTTACCCTTACAAAGTTGAATGGAGGGGCTTTCAAGCACATGGATCCATGGATATGACTCTGTATATGCTATGGTTGCCAGTGAGTCTGCTAGCTCATTTTCTGCCTGGGGAATGTGTTCATAGACAACACTTTTAAACTTAAGCGCTTCATTTTTGAGGAGGAGTAAATATTTCACAAGTTGCTTCTTCTTAGCCTCAGACTGGCCTTGGGCATGGTGGATAATCAGTTGGGAGTCGCTTAGCAGCTTGACCCTCTTAGCCCCACAAATGTAGGCCAATTTTAGCCCAGCTATAGCTGCTTCGTATTCGGACTCGTTATTAGACGCCCTGAAAGCAAAACAAATAGCCTGGTACATCTTATCTCCATACGGGGAAGTTAAACATACTCCTGCACCACATCCCATTGTGCTAGATCCACCATCTGTTCGGACGACCCATACTTTTTTATCTTTTATATCAGTAGCTTGCTCCGAATCCCTGTCGGAGTAGAATTCGACCAGAAAATCAGCCACAGCTTGGGCTTTGACTGCTGTTCGGGGAGCAAAGTCTATGTCAAAGTCCCCCAACTCTACTGACCACTTGGTCATTCTGCTCGAAATGTCTGCTTTTTGAAGGACATTCTTTAGGGGAAAAGAGGTCCTGACGATGATAGGATGAGCCTGGAAATAAGGCCTCATCTTCCTTGCAGCTATCACCAGGGCTAATGCCAATTTTTCAAGTTTTAAGTAACGCTTGTCTGCATCTATCAAGATTTTGCTGATGTAGTACACTGGATGGGGATGAATATCGACCTCTCTTACCAGCACAGCACTGATGGCACAACGTGAAACTGCCAAATATACAAAGAGAGTCTCCCCATCAACTGGCTTGAATAAAGTTTTGGGGGAGGACAGGTGTTTCTTGATCTCATTGAAAGCCTCATCACACTGCGGGGTCCAATCAAAGCCCCTTGCACCCTTCAAAGTTTGAAAGAAAGGAGCACACCTGTCCGAAGACCTTGAGATAAACCTGTTTAAGGCAGCTAACCTCCCCGTTAACCGTTGTACTTCTTTAATGTTTCGAGGAGGTTCCATTTGGAATAGAGCATTGAGCTGGTCCGGATCGGGTTGGATTCCATGTTCACTTATGATATAGCCTAGAAACTTCCCGGACTGCACTTCGAACACACACTTTTCAGGGTTTAATTTCAAATTCACTTTCACCAAGTTGGCAAAAGTTTCTTGGAGATCGGACAAGTGCAACTGCTCATGTACGCTCTTCACCATCATGTCATCAATGTATACTTCCATATTTCTTCCAATTTGATCAGCAAATGCCTTGTTGACTAACCTCTGATAAGTAGCCCCAGCATTTTTCAAACCAAATGGCATAACTTTATAGCAATGTAGACCCCTGTCAGTGACAAATATGGTATGCTCTTGATCCTTTGGATCCACTTGAATCTGATTATCTCCGGAGAAGGCATCCATAAAGGAAAGCAACTTGTTCCCAGAGGTGGAGTCTACTAACTGATCAATCCGGGGGACCGGATACAAGTCTTTTGGGCAAGGTCTATTGAGATCTGTGAAATCAATGCGCATGCGCCACTTGCCATTCTTCTTTTTTACCAAGACAGGATTGGCAGTCCACAAAGGGTATTGAGACTCCTTGATATGCCCCATCTTTGTGAGCCTGTCAACCTCTTGCACAATGACATCAGCTTTTTCTTTGGAAAAAGCTCTTCTTTTTTGAACTACTGGTGCTACGTCTCTCCGGACTGATAGCTGATGTGATATCACTTCGGATGGGACTGCAGTAACATCAGCATTGCACCAAGCAAAAACGTGCTGATGTTTCTTTAAAAACTTCAACATTTCATTCTTCAATATATGCGGCATTTTAGACCCTATCTTGACATTTTTTCCATCTTCCAAACACTGTGTTTCAGCCTCTTCAACTGGTATCAACACTCCGGGGTCTCCCTGGGGTCATCAATTTCACCCTCACCCCCAGAAAGGCCCTCAAACTGCTATTGTTCACTGATACGGACTACCCCCAGCGTTCGAGGAGCCAAGGCAGTGGCATAACATTCTCTTGCAATATTTTGGCTGCTCCGAACATCTCCAACCTGCCCTTGAACAGCATACTTCAAGCATTAGTGGACTGTTGAAGCCACTGCGTGCATCCTAGAGAGCCAAGACCTCCCCAGAATAGCATTGTAGCAAGTGGGACAATCTACCACAATAAAGAGTATTCTGACCATTTTCTTGAAAGGGCCCTTGCCCAATAACACCTCTTCTTCGAACTCCCCGATCACATCTGTTGAGCTGCCTGTGAAGCCCACGATTGATCTGTCCGAATTTTGAATTACAGCTGGATTTTTCATTTTCTTGTAAGTGGTTAGGAAAATGATATTGGTTGAGCTCCCAGTATTCACCAAGATTCGTCTTATGCCATTGCCCCATATAGATGCTCCTATGACAACAGCATCCTCATGAGGGCCAACAATGTTTCTTAAATCATCTTCATCAAACACAATGAAGGGAAATGAGTTTGGAGACTGATAGGATGTCATGCCTCCTTCTAGCTGGGAGGCTAAAGTATGAACATGCCTCTTCCTCGAAGAAGCAGTAGGAGTTGTCATTGTGTCCCCTCCGAAAATTGTAAGCGACTCAAAAAACTTAATGAGCCCGGAGACCGATCTAGAACATTCCTCTATAGCACCCACTCTGTTTCGAGTTGGATCAGGATCCAAATATTCAGATTCCACGTCAAACCTTTCAACTATAACCATGGCCCCCTCCGGAGCTGCATTACTTGGACCAACCCGGTGAGTGTTGTCAGGCCTGTTGCCTCCTTATAACGTAAGCTCCCAGCTTCCCCCTTTCAATCAGGTTTTGAACTTCTTGCTATCATTGTGATATTGGCAAAAAGAGTTGTTGCGATGCTCTCTGGGAGACTGCAGCGTTGCCGGTCTCCGATAATGTACCTCATCCTTTGTTTTATCAAAAATGGTGGCCACACTTTCTTTTAGCTCTGCGAACCACTCCGGCTGGACCCATGGCCCTCTTTTGTTTCTGGATTGCTGACTTTGAGCAGGAGCAGCTGGCTGAGATTGAGCTTTTGCCCTACCATGCCCCTGTCCGGTTTCTCTTGCTTTGTTCCCGGACTGATTTTGATTGGGACTGGGTGCCACCGGGGCAGACCTCACCTGCCTGTGCACCCTGGTTTTCTTTGTTTCATCAACATTTATCTGTTTGCCAACCTGATTCAACAACCCTCCCCAGGTCATGGCCTTCTTTCTGGTTACTGAATCAGCTAGATTGCCTGAATTCAAACCTTGCCTTAGGGATGCTATTGCCACCTGTTCGAAGCAATCAGCCAACCCATTCTTGGTGTTCACAAAACGACTTATATATTCTTTCAGGGATTCATTTGGTTTCTGGGCGCAATGGATTATTGTGTCTCAGTTGCCCTTCAGCTCTTTACTCCCTACGAACTGCCTTCGAAAGGCCACCCAAAATGTATCGAAATCTTTAATACAAACCCTGAGGCAGGCTGTTGTAACACTTCAGAGCACTCCCCGTAAAGGATTGGGAGAATGCCCTACAAAGTAGTTTATCATCATCGTCAAAGTTCATCATGAAGTTTTTAAACTGTTCCAGATGGTTGTCCGGATCAGTACTGCCATCGTACTTCTCTATTTTGGTACTGTCAAACCTCTTGGGGAGGTTTCCGGACAGAATTTTAGAAGACAATGGAGATTGCCTCTTCCACGACTGAACACAGTATCCTCATTGGGAGTTGCAAAGATACCTGGTTCATCGTGGAAGGCAAAGGGATCCATCAGCATCTTATCCACATGCCTCCGGCTGTGTGATGACCCTTTTCCAATATTCTTCTTCATTTTTCCATGTCTATCCCTTTTTCTTGAATACTTTTTTATCTGCCTTTGTTTCTTTCTAGTTCGACCCTCATCGCTGCTAGAGGACAAGGATTTTTCAACTCCCTCACTGTCCGAAGAGCTATCAGAGGATTCTGAGCTCGAGTCAGAACTCTCCACAGGCTTGGACCGGTGAGACTTTTTAGAACTGGCATGAGTCTTTTTGGTGCTCACATGAGTTTTTTAAGACCCATGCTCTCTGGGGTTTTCGGTGTGATGAGCAACCGATGCTTTGGATTTTTCTTTCACGCCCATCTTGGCCTTTTCTGCCCTCAGAGCTTCTATTTCACACTTTAGCCTATCACGCTCTTCGACAGTGTATTCATCGTTCTCTTCCACCACTTCGAGCAAAGCCGGTGGTTGCTCTGGATTGTCCGGATTCATTCGGACAGATTTTCTTAGCTGGTTTTGAATGCTCTATTCAGGCACCTTCTCCTCCCACTGTGGTCGCCAATTTGGTGAGGATAATAATCGCCTGAGGGTAGGCTGGTAATTTCAGTTGATGTTTTATGGTGGTATGTGGGTGTTTAAGTGTTTAGAGTAGAGAGTAGAGAGATAATTAATCAGCTTGGTAGCAGTTAATTCTCATTACCTCTAGTTAATGCAGGTGGTTGGGTATTTATACCCTGATGTTTGGGCTCTTATGGGCTTTCGGGTCATGTTTAATGGACCCGGGTCATGTTCAAAGACCCATGAGCTCTAAGCAGGAGAGCAAGTAGCTTAGTCAAGAAGTGTTTAGGTTTTTTAGTACTTTTGTCATAGTTCGAACAGTCCTATGGTTTTAGTGTTCAAAGTGATCTGTCCGGTCCATATGATCTGTCTGATCTGTCTGGTCCGGAGGCCTTTGACTAATCTGTCGGTGTCCGGGGAGCGTGCTGAATTCGGATTCATCAGTTATTGTGCACCATTGGTACGCAGTCAGTAGTACCTATGGTGCACACTACTGCGTACCAATGATACAACAGTGCGTGCACCATGGGTACTGAAGAAGGCGTACCCATGGTGCGTTGTACCATCGGTAAAAAGGGCATGTACCGATGGTACCACCCCCTTTTACCGATGGTACCATGCACCGGTCGGCATGTTATGTACCGGCCGGTGCATGACACCATCGGTACACAGTCGAGTGCACCGATGGTGCATCACACTAAGTACCTATGGTGCAACCTTCGTGCACCATAGGTACATAGTATGGTGTACCATCGGTACACTAGACTGTACACCATAGGTACAGTATACTGTGCACCATAGGTACACAGTAGACAGTACCTATGGTGCGCAATTGAACCTTGGAATTTTTTTCCCGGTTTTTTTTCCCGCGTTTTCTTTTTTCGCGCTCTAAAATTCCCGCCAAAGTAACCTTTCATTTTTCTATATAAGGATGTTTATCTTACAACACCAAACACACAAAACTCTCCTTCTATATAAGGATGTCTACTCATGTTGATGCGATGTTGTTGTTGCTTGTTTGTGACGTTTGATATTTAGTTATGACATGATTATTTGCGTATCGTTATAAGTTGGTAAATTTCATGAATTACGGTAAAATAAAGGAAACACCAAAACGATGTAGTAAACATAACAAAGTTCTAAACAACATAAATCCGTCCAAAAGATATAAAGAGACCAAAAAACATAAATGAGTTCGAAACATGAACATAAATCCGACCAAAACACATAAACCAACTAAAGAAATTCATCCAGATTAGTTACTTCTGGTAATGAACAGACTGGCTTTCTCCCTTCGAGTTCCGTGTATTTCTTGCAGCGACCAACTATTGGTAGCTCCCAATGCGTAGCCTCTTCACTCTTCAACTTCTGCCACGTAGGATGTATGCGTGCGCAAGGGCAAAGGGGCTTGATTGATAGCTGTTTAATACTACTTAAATTAGAACCAATAATTGAGTAATATAGTTGTAAGAAAAAACATAACCATATATCGAATGACTTACATTGACAAAGTGGTTAGTATCAACGAATCCAAACCCAATCTCACGTCTTTGGGCCATAATGGGGGGTTTACCGCGCAGAGGTAAAAAAGTGTGACTACAGTTGTGAGACCCACGAGTGACACAAAATGAACAATGCATTCGAACTTGGTTGCAATCGCAATCCCCATTTCAGGCATTGTCATCCAATATTTGGGTGATGCTGGTGTCTCGTAGTAGTTTATACTTTCTGCAACCTTCAGGTAATCCTCTTTACCGTTATAAATCTTGTTGTACGTGTCGTAGTTTTCCATTAGTTCATCGTATATTGCCTTCCGAACACCTCGTCAACCTTCTTCATGACCATACAACCCAAATGAAACTGCTCTATATCCACAATGACCATCTGGCTTAACATCATTTATACCCGATATAAACGGGTTGAAGGGAATCGGAAACCAATACAAAAAACCTTTTGGGTCATGTATGAGTTCTGTGACTTGATCAATGGACGGTTGTACGATGTTGCTAGCGCGTGAGGCAATGGAAGAAGTATGAGTATGAGGTACTTTAGGCACATCTGCCTGAATCGTACTTTCACTACTAACGCCTTTACCCTTTTTAACTTTTGTTGGTTTTAAAGACTTCATGACTGCGTCATAACTAGCTTCATCCTCAGCTAGGTTATATTCTCATCCGCAATTGTCCCGTTTAGTGGATGATGTATCCAAGACTAACTTTCTTTTCACCTGTGGGCGGCCTCGGTGTTTGTGCTTCTCCAATGGCTCTAGCAATAACGATGTTTCAGGATAAACAACTTCAAACCATTTCTTGTAAATGTGTTTTATACGGCTTTCATCTTTTGTCTCCATAACATCGGTTACTAGCTTTAGCAGATCATCTTTGAGAATTTCCATGGTCGTACGAAATGAACGAGGCATTATTTCTAACCTTGTCCAGTGGATGTGAAAAGCATCTAGAGAGGCAGAAATTTCGTCTTTACGCCACTTGCGGAACTGGTGATAGCAAGGTATACCATGGGTAGATTTTATAGCGCATATACAGATGCCATTGTATTTAACATCCGACCCATCTTCAATAGTGACCATCTTGCTATCTTCGGCCTTCTCTAATTCAGAGAAAAATAGTTCTAACACCATGTGGGAAACCTTGCCTCGAATCTCATCAAACAGTTTATCCGCGAACTTATGCAGTGCTATGTAACGACTCTTCTCGAACGACGACCTAATGGCAGCATGTTGGATTTCAACAAGCGAATGAACCCTCCTCCAAAACAACTCGAAGTTTAATTTGATTGTACGTATGTAACGCTTTAGGTTATAATGAGCACTCTCGACGCGGTTAGTCGTGCAATGTCCCAAATACAAGTTATTGTTCGTCTTCCAAACAACGAATTTGTCCATGTATTTATCGAGCCACGATTTTTCAGTGTATTCAATTGCAAGAGGGTAATCTTTGTACTCCAATAGCATGTCCCGTCGGGCGTGATCGAATTCAATCTCTGATGCTGCATACACAATCTTCTTCCAAGCAGTAACAAATTTTTCATGATCACTTTTCTCGAGGAAGTGTTTTCTTGTTTTCCCTTGAACATTTTGGTTTATCTGCCAGCGACATAACATATGCGTTGTCTCTGGGAATACCACTTCTATGGCGTTCATCAATGCTAAATCTCTGTCGGTTAGGATGACCCGAGGTTCTTCAATTCTATGAACGGAAATCAGCGACTTCAAACCCTCTAACACCCATTTGAAACTGTTTATCTTCTCACCGGACATGAAGGCAAATGCCGCATAGAAAGTCAATCCGGTACACGTCACACCCACTATCTCGAATAATGGCATACCATATCGTATGACTTTATATGTACTATCCAGAATCAAAACTGTCGGAAATATCCGCAAAAGGTCAACACTGACTGGATGGGCAAAAACAAATCTGTAATGATTTGTCCATCGTCTTCACCAGATTTATGCCATTCATAATAATTATGTGACTTAAGCTCACCCAACAAGAACTGGAGTTGTGACCTACCCGCCTTCTTTAAAGCCCGACTTTTCTGTCGTGCATTGTAGATCGTCCGCATGGTAGAAACATTATCTTCGTTCAACTTCTTGACACCATTCAGTATATATCTGGGGTTAGTACCAATGAAGGTCACTCGTTCAACATATTCCATCTCTTCATCATTCAAACGGCCAGCAAAAGAATGACTATCTAGATGTAAAGAAGTCTCATGGTTATGAATACCACATTTCACTTCTAACTTCCATTGATCTGGTTCAACCATTGACCCGAGAAGCTGAAATGGGCAGTCAATCTTTTTTGTTCCTGTAGACTTCCGTTTACGGTCTTTTTCTGCAACTTTTGCAGTATATTTCCCCCCCCCCCTCTCACACTGGAAATACACCCTCGTACTTTTTCTACTGTTTACTTTGTCGCGCCGACTTATGTTGATAACCATACCATAGAGTTTTCCTATCTTCGTAACTCATTTCACCAACGCGTCGTGTGTGTAAAACTCGGTAGTGAAGAACAAATGACTGTAGTCAGTAGCGGAAGGTGCCTCAGTCCCACTGGCGACATATGTCCCCTATTACACAACAACAAACCACAATAAGCATTCAGGTATCGTTAAAAACGTAAAAAAACCTTCATTTTTTTCGAAAAATCTGCGCGAATCCAAGGTTAAGAGGCCTAAAACCGGTGGTTCTAGGCCTCAGAACCGGCCAGACACGACCATAAGCACCACCGGTGCTGAGGCCATGAACCGGTGGTGCTGGGGCCTCAGAACCGAGTGGACTGATGCCCCTGCACCACCGGTTCATGGCCTCAGCACCGGTGGTGCTAAGGCTTCGGGACCGACCGACAGGTGGCCCTTGCACCATCGGTTCCAGGCCATGGAACCGGTGGTGCGTAGGTGACGCACGGCCGGTTCAAATGCCAAGAACCGGTCGTGCGTCACCTATGCACCACCGGTTCCATGGCCTGGAACCGATGGTGCAAGGGCCACCGATGAAGTTTTTACCTTCCCCTCCGGCCCTTGGTGCTTCTCCGGCGATGGTGGTGGCTTCTCCGGCCACTCTAACTCTTTTTCCGGCAAAATGTCATCATCCCTTTTTTTCGGCGACATCAACTCCTCCACACTGATCCCTAGTTCCGCTTCAGTCATGGTCGATTTTGTGTTATAGGTTGAATGTTCTTGATTTTGTTATGAAGTTTGAAGTTGGTTTCAAAAATATTAAGAAAACTATACTATTTGGATAATAAATTCAGTAAAGAATGGTGTTTGTTTGGGTATGGATAGCGAAATAGGTTATTTGGTGAATTGGGTATACTCAGGATACACTTAGTAGTTTTTTTTACTTAATGGCAGTTTGGATATTAATTTTCTGATCGAGGGCAAAAATGTAAAAAAAAAAGTCAAACGAAAGTCAAATGTTGATTTTGGGTATACTTAAACCTGAATTGGGTATGTATAGTCATACCCGGAAATATAATTGTGCAGATATCGTAATTGAAGAGATACAGATTGCCGTCGGGACAAGAAAAAAAAAGACTGCCAAGCTGCAACAAAACTAGTGTAGAATAGTTCAAACGAGTAACCGATGTATATAGAGATTTGGAGGGGCGTTGATCCACACTTACTATAAAATATGAGTTAATTTATATAATTTATTTCGGAATAGTATATGTATTTGTAAGAAAAAATCTAATTTAAAAATGTAAAATAATTATTATTTTTAGTGAAAATTTAATTTAAAGATGCAAAATAATGACTATTTTTAAAGAAAAATCGAAATTAAAATATATAATAACTATTTTTAAAGAAAATTTTAAATTAAAAAAAAAAGTAAAATCAGTTGGAGATTTTGAAGATTTCACGCTCGAATATGGAAATATAATAAAATTTTAGTAATTGACCTCAATATTTATTGTTTGTATTCATTGATTTTTTTATTCGATTTAAAAAATTAAAATTAAGTTTTAAAAAAAAATATTAACATTTGGTGTGAAAACTAAAGAAGAGTTTGTAAGGTCTCAATCAAGCCCTGTGACAGTGGTATAAAAGGTTTGATTCCTTCTTGATGGAACACAGGTATAGTAAGATTACATATGACCATTATGTTTTCATCAAGACATTATCTCAAAATAATTTCATCATCCTTATGCTCTAGGTGGATGATATGCTGATTGTTGATCGTGATCCTGAAAAGATAGAGAAACTGAGATGGACCTCAACAATGAAGAATTTGGGTCCAACAAAACAAATTCTTGGAATAAAGACTTCAGATAGGATGAACAACAAATTATGGTTGTGTCAAGAAATACATATTGAGAAGGTTTTTGAAAGATTCACTTCTCCACTTGTAGGTCATGTTAAACTCTCTTCCAAACAATCACCTACAAAAGAGAGCGACCTAAAAAACATGAATAAAATACATTACTCTTCAGTTGTTGACAGTTTGATGTATGACATGGTTTGTACAAGACCTGATATTGCTCATGCCGTCGGAGTAGTCAGCCGATTTTTATCTAATCCTGGAAAAGAGCATTGGAAAGCTTTAAAATGGATACTCATGTATCTTCAAAAAACATCTCAATTATGTTTATGTTTTGGCCATGGTAAACCTATTTTTGAAGGCTACACAGATTCAGATATGGCTGGTGATGTGGATAGTAGAAAATCAATTTCAGGATATTTGATGACGTTTTCGGGGGGAGCAATTTTGTGGCAATCAAGACTACAAAAGTACGTTTCATTATCCACTATCGAAGCTGAATATATTTCTATTATTGAAGCTAGTAAAGAAATTTTATGGTTGAAGAAGTTTCTTATAGAGTTGGGAACCAATCAAGAAAACTATACTCTCCACTGTGATAGTCAAAACGTCATTCATCTCAGCAAAAATCCAAGCTTGCATTCGAGATGGAAACATATTTATGCTCGATACCATTGGATTCGTGAAACTTTAGAGTCAAAGCAGGTGAGTATTGAGAAGAACCACATCGATGACAATGGATAAGATATGGTGACAAAATCATTACCGAAACAAAAGTTTGATGTGTGCATAAGGTTGCAGGAGTGGTAACACTCTCATTTTGAGCAGGTAGGGGAAATTTGTAGGGTCTGCTCACATTCTCTCTAATTTTTATTAGTGTGGACACTTCATTTTGGTTTCTTACAAGAAACCACAAGTATTAAATAAAAGGTAATTTGGAAGCAACACACTTTCATTTAATGCTAGTGTTTATTGCAAGTTACACATTAGCTTTCTTTAGAAGCTTAAGTGATTTATTTTGTAAGCCTTAGTTTGCTATAAGTAGCACTTTAGGTTGATTTTGGAGAACAACACTTGAAACACACTTGAAAGAAATATTAGAGAGAAACATTTTGAGTGAGAAAGAAATACAGGTAGTGTTTTAGAGAAAGCTGTGAGCTCTGTGTGAGAGAATTTGTATAAGTGATCTGTGAGATTATTATTCTCTCTTAGGTATTATATTTGGGAATGAGGAGAGTGAGTGTATAACTCTTAAGTGTATGGAGTGAGAATCCAACTTTTGTAATATATTTGAGTTACAACGATACTTGGTTTTCTCCCGTGGACGTAAACAAACTAGCCGAACGACGTTAAATTATTTTCTCTTGTTTGATCATATTTTCACATTCGTTGGATTTTTTTTCCGACACTTAGCACCATATTATAGGCAGTGTTTATATGTAAAAATGTGGTAATTTATTGCTGCCCATTGGAAGAGGACAAAGCATACAGAAATAACAAAAAAATGGAGTGATAACCCCAAGCAATTACTATTGCAGCATATGAGTATAGTGTCCTCCCTCTTTTGATAGTCTCTATTCTCAACCATGACCCTGCTTGTTGCTGGGAATTTTCAGAAGCTTACTACAAATGATATTTTTGGTGTATATTTCTACAATGCTACAAAAGGTGAGGATCGAACAACTGAGTTTATCGTATACTTTACGTTATCAGGTAGCCTTACAAAGCTGAGCTCACTCACATTTATGACACTACTGTTGCTGCAATTTTTGGGTTAACTTTTTTTCACCTGAAACAAAAGGAAAGTCAGTGCGATCTGAAGCTGATTAAGTTTTGCAATAATCTATTTTCAAATTAATAACCAGGAGCTAAATAGTAAATCAGCTTTGCATATGGAGGTTAGTCTTCTTAACTTGATTTTGTACTCAGGTTCATACATCTTGATGAAACCTTCTCCCTTCTGCAACTTGTTGGTGCCTTCGTCACGTTGTCTGCAATATATATGCTTAAGTACGGGGCTAGTATTGATAAAGTACTATAGAAGGTGTGTGTGAAATGAAAGACGGTATATAAAGAGCACCGGCAGGCTTGACTTCCATCAGATTAGGCTCTGTGGTTTCAGATTTTGACCTCCATCGATCACTTGAATCGACTGAACTGTGTATGCATTGATATAAAGCGCATCAGCAGGCTTTCAGCATTAGGCTCTTGGGATCGTCTGCAGATTTTACTGTATATACTTTTACTTAGTGCCGCTGGTTCAGTACATGATTTTATTTTTTCTCTTGTGCGGTGTCTG
Organism: Limnanthes douglasii subsp. nivea; assembly: GCA_036936605.1. NCBI lineage: Eukaryota > Viridiplantae > Streptophyta > Magnoliopsida > Brassicales > Limnanthaceae > Limnanthes > Limnanthes douglasii. Next base: position 66,618,373 of record JAUPFV010000005.1, read on the forward strand.
GCTGCTCTTTGCCTTTGGTGTTTTCTCTGTTAAGAAACATAGTTCGACTCATATGAAATTGGTCCTTATTCTCGACCAAACATGTAATAAATGTACGGGTCTGGTGCTGGTTATATTTTGAGCAGTCAGCTTTTAACGATGCCTTCGTTCCTAGCTGACAGTAGATGAATTGTCTCCTTCCTTTCTTGCTTTGTCCTTCTATATTTTTTCGTGGATTTTTGGATTCTTAACTTCTGGATCTTTCTTTTGGCCTTTTAGATAGTGTTTTTTACTAAAAAAACACACAAGTACCCTTAGTACTAAAAAAATAAGTAATTACAGGGTAGAGCAAGATATACTTGATCATATTGAAGATCTCCTAATAAGCTAATAGTATATATCGATAAAAAAAAATACGAAAAGGGTTGTTTATTTAACACGACATTGCCAAAATCACTGTATGATTAGGAGTGTCTGTACACACATTGAATTTAGAAACCGAGAAAGTAATATTTAGAATATGCGCACACACACGGATAAGTTTAAAACTCATCAGCTCAACATTCACAAATAAAGCATACTAGTCCTTGGCAACACTGCATTACATCACTTGTCCTTTTTGGTTTTATTGTCCTTCTTAGCAGGGAGCCTCTCCACAGGGACTTTGGCCACATCCGTGCATTGCTCAATATCAGATGTCAAACTCTTAACACTAGCAGCAGCTAAAACTACAGGCACAGCGGCTAAAATACCAAAAGCAAACATTTTGGTGAATGAAACTTGGTTACTACTACCAGCTAAAGTAGTATCCTCGTTCTTCGTTTTCACCCTTAGTTCTGTTTTACAGTATAAAGCAAAATCCTCGCAGTTGTTGTTACAAAGATCATAAGGACCAAAACCGTTATTCTTGAGGAGAGATTTAGCACGGTGAATAACTTTTTCAGGCGAGTCTGAAACAGCACGTGAGCAAGTCCCTCCTCGACCTTGGGTAAGATGACCTATTTTAGAGACACCATAGCGATAGCGATACAGATCACCCCGAGCTAGGAAACACTTGAGGCAAGAAGTGATAACACCCTCTTGGTTCGACTGATCACCACAGTCTGGGCAGGGACTATGAGGAGTAGGTGCTAAGCTTGAGAGTATGCGGTCTATAAAAGTTCCTGTCGCTATTTCTTGCCCTGCTTTCTCAGTGAAGTGGACGACCTTATCATTACCAACAAAAATACCTACACGCAGCATTTTAGTAAGCAAGTCTCCCTACTTTTGTAAAACATGTCTATAATACATTATCATGAATAAGTAAGCACGAGTGACAAAAAAAACATATCTCAACTAGCATGTGGCTTTTTGGAAGTAGACCGGAACAAAACCATAAAAATCCAAAGCTGACAATATGATACATAAGTTTTATACTAATTTACTGATAGATAGAAAACAGAACCATGATGAGCATAAGCATAGGCACGCCTCCAAGAGTAGATATGATCTCCGGGATTAAGTGCTTCACTCGATATTTTGTTAGAGAAAGAGGAAGTCTTTGAAAGTGCCATTATGGTTGATCTTGAAATCCTTACAGATACAGATATTTGATCCTGAAATCCTTACGGTTACAGATATTTGATCCACCTACCCATTATGAATTCCCACCCTCCTTTCTTTTCTCTTCTGGCATAAGCTGCCCACCTTCCCTTTTTTTTCTCCCTCACGTATGTTAATCTAAAAGAATATAAGTAGGACTTGGTCCAGTGTTAGAATCTTTCGATTAATGACTCGTGATGTTTATAGCGTTTAGATAATAAAAATGTAGTTTTTTTTTTAAATTGAATTATTATGCTGGACACTGCTATTTCTATTTTCAAGTGAAAATTTTGTACTAAATTAAATTGGGCTACGTTAAAACTCATTAAAATTTGGTTAAATAGGAGGGCAAAATTATTGAGTAATGGTAGTGTTAGGATGACGACCAAAGTCCTACCTCCCACATCGGTTAAACATGGGAAGGATCAATGGTATATAACTAAGAGCATATCTCAACTAGGATGCAAAGCCGTGAGCGTCTTCAGGTGCCAAAGCGGACAATATCATACTAGTGTTGAGATTGGTTGTGTTCTTACTCATATACGGAGGTGGAATATGCGGACCGGACCCCTATATTCCCAACACGTGGTATCAGAGCGTCAGGCCCAGACGGAACGCGATGGTGGTGAAATTCTCGGAAGTCTATATTCCCAACACGTGGTATCAGAGCGTCAGGCCCAGACGGAACGCGATGGTGGTGAAATTCTCGGAAGTCGAACATGATGAATAGCTGCTATGATATCACCTTTCTGACTTCTGACAATTGCATTTCCATACTGTATATCAGTCATTTGACGAGTGATCTATAGAAGCAGTGATACTCTTGTCCTCGTGTTGAGACCAAAGACACCAACATATGATAGTAGAGAGAATTCTTCGAATATGGACTTGATTAGCTGAAGCTAGAACCATATCTTTATGATATGTTGAAGGTTCATATATTTAGATATTCCTAAGTTAAATATACAACCAGAAAACTGCCAGACTTCCCAAGAAGTCTTGTGTTGGACAAAAAGATGATTTATAATTTCAGAATTCTCACAATATTAGCATTTTGAGACTACTATTAGGTTTTTGTGTTGAAGGGTTGTATCTACAAAGATCTCGTTATTCATAAATATCCAAGGAAGAAAAGAACACTTCTTTGGAGTGATGATGTTCCACATTGATTTATGTAATTTAAATTTAGTACCTCTTATTCTGATCTTGTACCACGTATTCTTGGTGTTATACTCTCCATGTTGAGATAATGTCCATTGAGAAAGGTGGTGTCCCAATCTAGAATCTTCATTTTGATTTTTGTCACTAAATCTTCATAGAGATTAGCCTTATTCATAGGGTGTATATTGATGCCTAAATATTTTATTGGGAAATCTCCATGCTTCAAACCATATAAGAGATTTGAAGAGTTTATACTAACTGATGTTATTATGTTTGATGTAATGAAGATTGACTTGTATTTACTTATTACCTAACCAGATATATCTTGGTATTCTTGCATGAACATGAGAATTTTGTTGAAGCTTGAAGATATAGCACTAGAGAAGATGCCAATATCATCGGTAAAAGCTAGACAAGGTACAATTATTGAGTTGTGAGGTTTGCACCTTAATTCTCTATCTTGCATAAGTTTTGTATTCATCTAATAAGGAATTATTGAGCTAGAATGAAGAGGTTAGGAGATAATGGATCTCCTTTCCTGACTCCATTGGTTGATTTGAGGAACCCTCTAATTTCACCATTGAGGATAATAGAGAACCAAACTGTTAATATAGAGGACCTGATTATGTAGATGATTCTATTATAAAATCCAAAAGCTTTAAGGATCTTTAGAATGAAAAAGAATGAGAGTTTGTCAAAAGCTTTAGCCATATTTATTTTAAAGATCATGTTACCTCCTCTAGTTTATTATTTAGGTCATTCACTAACTTTTGTGTAAGTAAAATATTATCGTGTATGTTCCTACCATGAAATCAGCTTTGACAGTAGGCTAAAAATCTGTCATTTATTAGTCTTGAGAGGATTCTAATGAAAACAGTGCATAAACTGATTTCAACATAATATTTCATGTTTTAAGAGAGATTATTTCTTTACGATTAGACATATAGATGTTACGTATATTTCATGAAGAGTTGTATCACCATTGAAGAAGATTCTGATAGCATCACTTAGGTCTTTACCTATTATAGCCCAGCAATGTTGGAAGAACATAGAACTGAATCTATTTGTTCAACACTAGAGGCGTTTAAAGCTTTGATAAAGATGTGAATATCTTCATTATGAGAAATACTCATTAGCATTTCATTATCTTTATTTGTGATAATCTTAGGAATGATTTTGAGATATCAGGTATGTCTCTGTCATTAAAATTTTCCTTGTGTGCTCCAGTTGACGTTGGATTTTTGTCCCATAAAGATTCTTCTCTAGCAAGTAACATGAGTTGAATTGCATGGGTTTTAACCAGTTTGATTTTGTTTTCTAGGGTTCTTGTTTATTGATAACAGTTTTTGAGAAATTGTATTTATTCTTCAGATTGATAAATTGCACTGAAAATGTTGCCATTTTTTTTTCAGTTCTTTATGTTCAACTTAAGTTTTTTTAATTTATGTCAAAACTTTTGAAGAGGTAAGTTTGGCATATCTTCACTCCAACGTTTCTCAACCATAGTTGAGAAGTCTGGGTGAAGAAGCCGCATATTAAGAAATTTGAAAGATGACTTAGGTTTGTATGCATTGTTTAAAATAGTTATGCAGATATGGCTATGGTCAGAGCCATTTTTGGCCAAATGTTGAACTCCTATCTAAACGTTTATATTTATGTGAATTGGTCCAAGTGAATTTAGAACAAATGAACCCAGCATCTATTAAGTTATAATCAATTATAGTGTTATTGAATTCATCTATACTCCTTACATATAGTGAGGAGCAAGATAGATTCTCCGAGTGGTTAGTGTTTGCATTAAAACTCCCATCATTTTCCCTTCTTGAGTAGATCATTGACATTTCTAAGATTATTTCATAACTATATTCTTAGATCCCTGGTACATTTAGCATATACTATTGTGACATGAAATATTTTGTTAAGAGAATGTGAGTGACATGTACACGTAGAGCATGGTCATAGTTATCCATTGTTTGAATCTCAAACTTGTCATTCCATAGGATCCAGATCTTTTTAAATCCATTAATAATGTCATTGTGTTATCCTAGATTTTTGTGATGTTAGACAGGTTTGTAGCTGTTATCATTGGCTCCTAAATTTCCATAAAGTCTATGTTTTCTAGTCTAGTTAGATTTTTGAGTCTATGTCTGGTAGATTTATTCCATATTCCTCTAACGTTTGAGCATAGAATTTTAATGGTCATTTTGAAGAGCCAATGTTGGGCCTGGTAGTCCTTTTTCTTTGAAAGGCTTAGGTACTATTAAGGTATCTGGGTGGTTTCAGTTTAACTTTTTCGTTTTCTTTGATATGTACTTTTTGAATTCAAGGTTTTCTTGGTTTGTGGGTCTTGGGGAGGAGAGAAAGCTACCTGAGGTTCTAAGTATTGGAGATGGTGGAGCTGAGCTAATTGAGATCTTGTCTTTATGCTCTGATATCAATGATCATGTTTCTATTATATTCAAGGCTTCAAGTATCTTAGATTATTGGATCTCGCGTATATGATTATTTTGTGTGTTGTTGCTTGTTTGGCTTAAAGCTATTGGTTGGTTGGTAATTATTTTTGGTTTATAGGTTGGTGGGTTTATTTGAGATGATGGTTTATTATTTTGATTGAGTTGTTCTATTTGTTGAGTGCGAGGGTTTAGATCTTTTCTGTTTATCCTTGAATTGCATGCGTCGTTGTTGTCTTTATTATCTTCAGTATTTTGTTGAACTATTATTGAAGTGAGCTTTGCTTCAATATGGTTGCTGACTCAATGAGATGTTCTTTAGAGTTGTTTTGAGATTGAAGATTATCTAATACTTGTGTAGATTTTCTACATTCTTGTTATTTATGTCCTAGATAATAACATTTAGAGCATGACAGGGTCTAGTACCATAGGATACATGTTGCCAATATCCATTTGAGTTGCCAAATCTAATCCACAGTTTGGTCATGAGTGTTCAATTTTTACCTATACTCTACCACAATTATACATAGTGCTATTCTTTTGTGGAACCCATATTACTAAAGGATTATCGATAGCTTTATATATGACTTTGATAGTCTCTTTATATTATAGATAGGCAAGAATGTTTGGAAAAGAAATCCAAATTTATGATATAGGTGTTTTTTTCTATGATAGAAATTAGGGTTCAATTTGATAAGTCACATAGATAGTTCTCTTATTTCTCATACATTTCAACGCCAAAGTTTTTTATATCTTCTGGAAAATATAATTCAATCATGATGTGTTGGGGATCCCATAGAGGAATACTAAATAGATATGTGAAGCTAAATGTTTTAAAAATGATTGAATTTCAAACATACTTGGTCTCCCGTGGGAGAATTTTCCTATAAGACTTAATTTTGCCTTGGCTTCAAAAAATGTTTTATCTTGTTTTCAAAATTTTACGTGTCTGTAATCACCTTTATCTTCAATCTCTGCTTTTTCATGTGTAATGATTGAAGATAAAAAAATTATGGCCTCAGTATATGAGCGAATCTGAGGGTAGGTTGCTGGTTGGAAGGATGAGTTATGCTCAAAGGTAGGATTAATTCTAATATTTTAGATTTTGGTGACTGGGTCAGAGGTAGTAGCATGTTAGCTATTTGGGTATATTAAACGTATAAAATATTTGTTTGTTTGGTCTTGTTTTTATGTGCTTTGTATGGATAGCCTTAGAGATTGTGATCTTGAGGATTGAATTAATGTTTATGAATTGGTGATTGAATTGTTCACATTGTTTTCCATCGATGTTATACTTGGTTGTTGATTAGATCTAAGATGATGCTCCTTGTTTGTGATTTTCGTTGGGGGATGGTCCATGATGAAGAAGCTGTCGCATATACCAAAAGATGAAGGTTGGGAATGGATGTTATCTGCTATAAATGGACTTCAGGAATGGATTTTTCATAGCTCAAAAAATATACTTAGTATCATAATTAAATAATTAATTTAGTTAATTTCAAATGGTTCGGAAACAATATTAGTATGGATCTTGTTTAGTATATATTTTGTTTTTTATAAACAACTGAATCATAAGTCAACATCTTTTGTTATTGATTTATATTTATATTTTCCAAAATTATATATTCATTTTGAGTCGAATCACCCAATTCAAAATTGCAGTGACGAACCATTTATCCATTGAATAGTAAATATTCGTGATTGTGTTGTTTTCCACGGTTGAATGGAAAATTAATATATGGTAGATTTTTTTTTAAATAAGTTTTTTGTTATTTTAAATAGGGATATGCTAAATCTTAACCTATTTTTGGTGGATCTATATATTATTGGATCTCAGCCTCATTTTGTTGCATCTCAATACCCCCTTTTGACCATTTTATCCTTCATATTCTAATTTCAAAAATGTTAGATTTTCAAAAACCGACTTCACTACACTGTTAAGATACTACTTCATCAATGATATAATTTTTTTTAATATTTTGATTTATATATATATATATATGTTTAGATATATCAGTTTGAAGTTTCAGATCCCAAAACTCTGATTTATATATATATATATATATATATATATATATATATATATATATTAGTGTAATTGGATTGACTAGTCGACCAACGTAATCATAATATGTTATTAAACAAGTCGAAGAGTGTGAAGTGTACACTTGTTATAATATATTATGATTATTGTTATACTACAATGTGGATATTATTATGAAAATTCGTTTAAAACTTGATTTTTCAAAATAGTTGTTTATTTTACATTTTAAATTAATAGTTATTTTAGATAGGTAAACTATTTTTTACTGTTTGAAATTTTATTTAGTCGAAATATATTTTTGGTTTTTGTTTAATAAACAAGAGACACGAAAATATCATTCTCAAAGTTTAATATAAAATTTAGATTTTTTCTGATCGAGAATTTAGGAGAACCACGGAAAATATTTCAATCAGAAATTGTCAAACTTTAAAGTTATCCTGTAAATCATACATTATTCCTACCAAAAGATTGGAATATTGTTTGTGTGAAGATTAAAATGATGAAAGGTGGTTGATATAACATGACTCATTCTTCTGGATAAATTGCGGAAGAGATTTGTTGCATGTCATGTAAAATACATAATCAAGTATTAAAGCATCAATGAAATTATGGTATCATCGTTGATAAGTTTTCCCCCTTGTTATTGAAATGACTCTTACTTATAAATGACTAGTTTTCACATTATAAACATGGTGAAAATCTCCATTGTTTCAAATTTTATAAATGATGTACATGTTAGATTAATGGTTATTTTGGTTTTAAGAATCGTGTATGTGTGGTTGTTTGAATTGATTTGTTGCGGGAAGAAAACATGTTTTGATTTTTAATACCAGAAAAAAAATGTGATTTTTCTAACATAATTTCCGATTAAAATTATGACCCTTACAATATATCTTATTTGAGCATACTCGTGTGTGACGACAATTAATGCAATCCATGCTGTACATTTACAAGTTATAAAATAAAATGTATTTAAAATTGTATGCATCTGAGATAAAGTTTATTGTATCTGCATGTACTAATACTTGCAGACAACATTAATTTACATGCACGAATTGTTAACGAGAGGATTATGTCACGCAGAGAAAACAAATTGCATGTACTGAATACAAGAATTCAGCAAATGCACAGCTTTGTAATTTGAATGGAAATACAGTTTAGTTTGGACACTTTTCCGCGGTTTAAAAACTATAACGGCAGAATGCAATTTTCCTTTGTTTAATACAAACCGAGATTGTTTTTATCTAGATGAATTTCTGCACGCAAAATTTGTCTACATGTATAATTAGTAGAGTACTTTAAATAATGTTTGTGTGGTCTGCAGATTTGAATACACTTACAGTTTAGTTGAGCAATAAGCATGTTTATTATATCTTTTTGCATGATGTAAGTTCAAAAGCTAAAATAATACAATTGTTAGCGACCGCTTTTGTAGTTTTATAATATAGTGCAAAACCCTCGTGTTAGACAATTTTTTAGTAGTTAAAATCATATATTTTATTTGAACGATTTTGCCTGTAGTATTTTATGGTGGACAAATTTTAAGTATATTATATAATTTATGCTACTGAAATCCACTAATTTGAATGCAAATATTTAAAATATATGGATTACAAATATTACAATTCCAGGTTTGTTCGATTAAATTTGGAATAGAGTTATATAAAAATGATTTAATTAAAAATATATGTACAAATAGAGGAGATGAATATTATATATTGATATTATAGATCAAACTAGGATTCTCTATATACCACAACAAAATAGGGCGGTAGAAATGAAGAATAAGATTTTGAAAGAAATGATAAATTTTATATTTTCTTATTTGGGTTTGAATGAAAGATTTTGTGGTGAGGTTATGTTAGCATTATGTTAAGTATTGAATAGAATTCCTATTAAAAGGAATATGATTACCATATATGAGATTTGGTATAAAACAAATCCTTCAATATTGAGTTTTCTGATAGTCGGGGGTTGAAGAGTAGTTGTAAGGTTCACTGAACCCAAAAGGAAAAATTTGGAAGAAACGGTACATATTATATCTTCATTGGGTATGATATGCATTCTGATGCGTATAGGTTCTATGTGCTAGAATCTAATGACTATGTGTCTGTGAACACGATTATAGAGTCAAGATATGTAATATTTAATGAAGAATGAATTAAAGTATATATCTAAAGCTAGAGACATGATTCATAACATTTTTAATAAGAGCTCAGTTCAAGTTGAAGATGTATTAGGTGGTAATTTTTATGTAGCTAAACCTTCTAGACCAAAGAGAAGCACAAGATCTAGATAAGCCAAATCTTTTGGATCCGATTTTTAACTTTATATGGTTGATAAGTAAAGAGATAAGATTGACAACCAATATCAATATTGATTTATTATTTAGGATGATCTAAAGATTTTAGTGAAGTTATGGCATCAAGAGGTGTTGCATTCAGGAAAGAAGCTATTTAAGATTAGATAGATTCTATCATGTATAATAATATAGGGGAATTGGTTGATTGAACTCTTGGTTACAAATTATTAGGAAATAGATGGAATTTTAAAAGAAAAATGAAAGTAGACGGTACCATTGAAAGGTATAAAGCAAGATTGGTTATTCAAGGTTTTAGGCAAATATATGGGATTGACTTTTTTGATACATATGCTCATGTTGCTAGTATATCCACTATTAGATTGTTGATAGCAATTGCATCGGTATACAATCTGGATTCATCAAATAGATGTGAAAACTGCATTCTTGAATGGTGATTTGGATGAGGAGATTTATATGAAACAACGAGAATGGTTTGTTATGCCTGGTTGTGAAAATAAGGTATACAAATTAAAAAAATCTTTGTATGGTCTGAAACAAGAACAAAAAGATTGGCATAAATTTTTTGATAATGTGGTATTGTCCAATGGTTTTATCATTACTCAAGCAAACAAATATGTATATAGTAAATTTGATGCTTCTAGTAAAGGAGTTGTGATTTTTCTATATGTGGTTGACATGTTGATTTTTGGTACCAACCAAAATCAAGTAGATAAAACCAAAAAAAAAAACTGTTATCTAGTCGTGAGATGAAGGACCCGGGAAGTTGAGATGATTCTTGGTACAAAGACAAGCGAAAGAACAATAACATATTGATTTTTTAATCTCATTATATTAAAAATATATTTAATGAATTTATTTTCATAGATTATTCTCCGGTTAGCACACCTATGGGTCATAAGCTTAAGATTTTACCTAATAAATGTAATGCAGTATCTTGACTTGAATACTCAAGAGCCGTTGATTGTCTTATGTATATCATGACTAGTACTAGGCCATATAATTGCCTATGTTTTTGAAAATTTTAGTTGGTATACTAACAATCCTAGTTCACATAATTGGCAAGCTTTAAACCGAGTATTCAAGTATTTGAAAAGAAAAAAATCCTCGATTATAGTTTGACTTATACAGAATTTCATTAGATTTTTTAAGGTTATTATGATGCGAGTTGTATATCCAATATGGAAGATCATTCTTCTAAGAGTTGATGGGTGTTCCTTCTTGGGTAAGGTGTTATACCGTGGGCATCCAAAAAACAAATTTATATAACTTGAATCAACAATGGAATCTGAATTTGTGGCATTAGCAACCGCTAGGAAAGAAGCGAGTGGTTGACAAATCTGATATATGAAATTCCATTGTGGTCCAAACCAGTAGCACCTATATCTATCAGGTGTGATAGTGAAGCTTCTTTGTCTAATGTTTATAGACAATTTTATAAAAGTAGGTTTAGACACTTAGGTGTTACACATAGCATGACTCGTGAACGTATCACACATGGTGTTATATCAGTGGAGTTTGTCAAAACTCAATATAATTTAGCCGATCATTTAACCAAACGGTTAAGTAGAGAACTTTTGCACAAATCGGCCATTGGGATGGGATTAAAGTCCATTTTGAAATATTTCATGTTGAGATACCCAATTCACATCTAATATGACAATATGTGTTGAATTCAATTTGAAAAGCTTAGCATTTAGAGATTGGAACACATTTGTAGCATCATTCCAAGGTGTGTGTTCAGCCTTGCAAGTTATGGAGGTTGAAGTTTATCTTCTTAATAGTTCTTCTGAAAAATGCATATGCAGGTGAGAAAGTAAAATAACTACATATTTGAGCATGAAGTTTAACCGTTTCAAGAAGCTAGGACTTGGCTTTGATATGCTTAAGAAGGATAATGACACAAAGCTAGTATAAGATAGTGTCATGGAAGAACATTTGAGAATATAAATTTATGTGCATATTATATTCATGTATTCATTATGAATATCAAATGTTCAATCCTTAGTGATACCTTGATATTAAAATGTTTGAAATGTGTAATATACTAATATGAAATTCAATCATCATGATATTTCATTTTTGTATAAATTTGTTGTTTGTTGTGATTTTGTTTTGGTTATTCATAAATTGCACTAAAGTGGGGGATAATTTTTAGATATTTTAGTATCATTGGATTGACTAGTCGACCAATGTAATTATAATACATTATTGAACAAGTCGGAGAGTGCGGAGTGCACATTTGTTAGAATGTGTTGTGATTAATGTTATATTAAAATGTGGATGTTATTCTTAAAATTTATTTAAATTTTGAATTTTCAAAATAACAGTTTATTTTACAATTTGAATGATAGTCATTTTGGATAGATAAATTGTTTCTTACAGTTTGAAATTTTATTTCGTCGAAATATATGTTTGGTTTTTGTTGAGAAACCAGAGACAAGAAAAATTATTCTCAAATCTCAATAAAAAAATTGATTTTATCCTATAATTTTTTTGGAAAACCACTAAAAATATTTTAATCTGAAATTGTCTATAACAAAACTTCATAATTATCTTGTAAATCATACACCATTTCCAACAAAATCTGAAAATCTAAATTGTGGATGTTTAGTTATAAAAAAAATTAAATACATAATTTGGATGTGCCAAAGAATCCGTGAATGTCCAACATTTTCGCATACCATTTGCGCGACGAACTGCCGCACACCAGCAAGCAACTTCTGAGACTCTCGATGCGCGAATCGTGCCAGGTTCTACCATTTCATCTGTTAGAATGGTTTGATTTCTAGTAATGTCGGTAGTTTTAATCTATTTATGTATTTCCAGACTAATTTATTATTTGTAATAATTGGTCGGGTGTTGGTCACAAAAAATGCTTTTGGGTTTAGTAAAAATAGCTTCCCTACTAAACCCAACAGCCTATTAATACAACCAGATGTATTGTTACTATTACTATTTCATTAATTATTTTATAGGTTCAAAATATTTTAACCTAATTCGATCCAAACATGTTTGGAGTTTCATTGAATATCACAACTGCTTAGGGATGCTTTTAGGAGACGGTCTTGTAGTAGTTGAATTCACAATTAAAACTATAATTAGTTCTTGTAAATAGATTTACCGTACCTGTTCTATAGAATTTCAGCTAACATGATTCTACTTTTTTGGTTCTGTTGTAAATATTATAGTTTAAGAGTTTGACTTTATTACGTTGTATAATCGTGCTGCCAGTTCCATAAGTTGGTAATTTTTTCTTAATATGAAGGAAATTGTAGCTGAATATGGAGAAGGTTGCGAAACATTTAAATATGATGGACCTCTTAAATGTGAGGTGGTAAGAAATCGAACAACCTTTTTAATGCATACTCATTTTCCATTGTATATATGCATTAATCTATCATATCTTTTATGATTTTGAATTCTGAATATTATATGATGCAACTTTTGTAAGTAGGACTTCTTGAACGAGAAATTGCAAGAAAGAATTCTTAAACAAATCTGATATGCCATGAGGCTAGATGAATCCTACGACCATATTTTCTCATAGGATAATGTTGTGGTGAAAGGTTTCTATCGAAATTTGTTTAAACTTCTAAGTGCAATCCAGTGTATCACGTCTACGGTATTTAATCTTCTGTATGTTCATTTCAGTAAAATATTTAAACTGTGGCTAAAAATCATGATTAGTCACCGGAGTTGGTGACTTGTTTCAAAACAGTCACTAATTCATTTTTCGTATCAAAACAGTCACTTTGTTTCACCAGTGGTCACCACTAGTGACCATAAATGTAAAGATAACCAATAAAATGGCAATTTTGAAACAAATATAATTACAGTAAGAGTTTTGAAACAAGTGTCTAACTCCGGTGACTAACGAAGATTCTTAGCTCTTAAACCGTAAATCTTAATGCATGGAAACAACTTGCTTCCGAAGAAGGTGCACAATGTTTTGCTATGGACTTTTTCACAAAATTATTTCCAGATTCTGTTGAAGGTCTATGTTCTGCTTGTATAATTTTCTATTGAGTTTAAAGTCAAAATATTAACTAGCTATTACATTATCAAAGTTTTGTGGCGGAATGACTATCTTCCCATGGGAACATTATGGGAGTAGTTGAAGATAAAGCAGCTAAAGAAGAAAAGACTAGACTATTACTTGTTGCAAAGTGATGTCTGAGTATGAGCAGTACTTATAACAAGGCAATGTTGTTCTCCATATTCTTTTATACTCTTTTGTAGATAAATTTTTGAAGCGATATTGTCAACTGTGATCCAAAAGGTGGAAGCTTGGTTTTGTTTGGAAAATTGTAAATATTTAATCAATTCTTGTACTTTTGTTGAAGATATCCAATTGCTAGCGATACTGCAAGGCAACCAATGATACCGGGACTTGTAGACCCAACCACACCTCAATATACAAAAATAAAGCTTAAAAGGAAGAAAATTGTGTCCTACTAGAACTGTTCTTCTTGGGAATGAAGATATGAACAATAAATCATATAGTGAAATCAGCGTAAAATATAACTTTTAGTAGATGCGAAACTAGGGTAAATTGGGTTAGTGATTTGTTTTTTAAAATAAAACAAAAAAAATAAATAGTAGATTTATTTTTGTTCGTTTTAAAAAAAATCAATGGTATTATTAGTTTTTTTTCGAGTTACGATTTAAAAATTACAAGTTTTTAAAAATTTATATTAAAAAAATAAAGGAAATAGAATGTGTATACGATTTAAAAATTTAAATTAAAAAAATTATAAATTTTTTGAGTTACGATTTAAAAATTATAAATTATAATTTTTAAATTAACTGTTTGATGATTTTATATAGTATGGTATTTTAGGTACATAGTTTGTTAAATTTGTTGGGTCTTAATCAGTAATAGGTTTATAGAATGGTTTTGACCAATAGCTCGCATTATTTTTATAATAGTTTACACTTATTACGATAATTAATATTATAACATTTATTATACTGGATTTTATTTAGACTACTAACTTTAACGTTTTGACAATGGATTATTATTGATTAAAGTATATATTATTCTTCGATATATTAACTAGATTTTTGAATAAAATAAATTAAATATTAATCTAATTCAAATTTTTACCCTCTCCTTCAAATTGATGTTGGTAACCCAACCACTAACAATTTTCCAATAAGAATTTGATGTCGTTGACAAGTCACACCTTTGGTGAAAATATCAACAAATCGGAGACGAGAAGAGATATGAGAAATAAATATCACCCGATTTTCAAAGTATCTCAAATCGAATGACAATCAACTCCAATTTGTTTTGTGTGTTCATGAAAAACAGGATTGATTGCAACTTGAATAACACTAGTTTAATCAGCATGAAGAGGAGTAGAAGTTGTCTAAGAAAATCCAGGCTCCTCAAGAAGACCTCATAGTCATACAGCTTCGGAACAAGCACTAGATATGGCACGAGACTCGGCCTCAATAGAGGATTTAGAAACACGATCCTGTATTCTTACACCTTCAAGAAATTAAAGCATCACCTAAAAACATACAACAATCCGTAGTAGATTGGCGTGTATCTAGAGATCCAACCCAATCATCATCATTATAGGAAACAAGATAGGGAATGATACGTTGAACTACAACAAGTTGGAGATGTTGAGGAGAGAACATAAACGGATTGGATTGATAAACATCATAGTATATATCAAGACGCGTAGTTGTCAAGTAAATAAGACTTCCAACCAAGTGTCAATAAAGAGTAGGATCATCTAAAAAGTTCCTTTCATTTTTCCTATATTTACATTTACCTCTATAGGAATATCAACAAAACATATGTCACCCGAACCAGCTAAAGTTATAAGATCTTGAATAAATGTGTGTTGGTTCACAGAGATATAATTAGCCCGATGATGAACTTCTAATCTTAAGAAGTATGTAAGTTGTCCAAGATCTTTCATATGGAAAATTGCATGTAACTGTTGTTCAGATGGAAGCTTCGTGTAAGTATCTTCCTGAAGATCACCATGAAAAAAATCATTATTGACATCCATTTGATTTAGTTTCCACGATGGTGAAGCAACAATAGTCAAACTTCTCAAACCATGAAAAATAAGAAGAATCATATTGAATTTTTGTAAAACTAAAAGAAAGAAGTGTATGACACAACTTCTCAAACCAAACCTGAGATGTTTGTTCGAGCCCATACAAAAAACGCCTTAGCTTACAAACATCATGAGGAGAAAAATTAGTCATACCAGATGGAAGCTTCATGTAAGTATCTTCCTGAAGATCACCATGAAAAAAATCATTATTGACATCCATTTGATTTAGTTTCCACGACGGTGAAGCAACAATAGTCAAGATGATTCGAACGATGGTCATTTTGGAAACATGAGAAAATATATCCTCATAATAAATCTTATATTCTTGTTTATTACCTAGAGATACAATACGAGCTATGCACCTCTCCAACGAGCCATCTGAACAAAGTTTTACATAGAAAATGCATATACTTCCAATTGGTTTAATTGTAGGAGGACAATGAAAACCATCACAAATGTGATTCTCCTCAAGTGCTTGAAGTCCTACTTGCATTGAGTTTTGCCAACACTCAAGTTTCGTGCTTGTTTGTAACTATTTGAAATTGAAATAATAGATAAATTAGTTACAAGAGAGGCATAGAAAGAAAAACCATATTTATTAGGGAGATTGAGAAAGACGAGTAGATCGACAAAGAGTTGTAAAAATAGGAGCAGGATCATGTGTCGAGTCAAGAATAGAATATGTCATAGAAGAAGTGGGTCCATACTCATCTCGATTACGTCTTTGATATATAAAACCAGATTTAAACATTTCTACACATTTTAGAATATCATAAAAACTAGGCATGAGAGATAAAAATGCAGAAGGTGAATCAACATGAAATGGAAAAAAGATTGATTTTTCTAAAAAAATCATATTTTTAGACACCCGAAGATGAAGAGCATGAGAATCATAACAAACATAACCTTTACGAAGAATAATGTAACCAAGAAAAACATATTTTACGGATTTAGCATTAAGTTTATGATACTATGAGTCTGGAGGTGTACAAAACAAACACATTCAAAAGTACGAAGATCAGAATATGAAGGAGAATGACTAAACAACTTTAAAAATGAGAAAAAATGATTTAGAATATGAGAAGATATTCTATTAATAAAAAAACAGCAGTAGAAAATAATTCACACCAAAAAGGAGGATGAACAAATGATTCAAGTAAAATAGTTCTTACCACATCTAGAAGACGGCAATTTTTCTTTTCAGCAAAACCATTTTGTTGTGGTATCGAAGGACAAGAACAATGACAGGAAATCCTTCTATTTTCAAGAAAGTTTTGAAACTCATGTGACAATGTATTCACTCCCAGAATCAAATCGTATAAATTTTATATTGGCAGAAAATTGAGTTTTAATAAATGCAAAAAAAAATGTTTAAAATTAAAAAAAAACTTCAGCTTTAGCCCAAAGGAATCAAACCAAAGTAAAACGACTAAAATCATCGATGAATGTAATAAAATATTTACAGTGTGCATGAGTAACAATGAGTGTAGTCCCCCAACTATCATAATGAATAATATCAAAGCATTGTGAAGCACGACATGCATGATAGACAAGGTAAAAACTTACTTTTACCAAGTTTGCATGATGTACAATCAAAAGAAAGATCAAGATAATAACTTGTTTTTTTTTTCAATAATCCAGAATGAACAAAAGTAAAAATTACATCATAATGTGGATTACCTAGACGTATATGTCATTTTTGGTTTCAAGAACCAACAACATTACATGCAAACAAAAGAGGAAAACTAGGAATAGTAATGGAATGAGACTTATACGATGGAAATAGTCTTAGTTTAGGACCCTTAACAATCATCTTCTCTCACACTTGATCGTGTATAACATAACCATAACGAGAATTAATGATATTAAAATTATTATCGACCAATTGACCAATAGAAAAACGATTTGTGGAGAGATCATGAGACACAAAAACATTAGTGAAAGTGGAAGAAAGATCATCAACAACACTAATAGGCCTAGTATCACCATCAGCAGTGTTAATTTTTAGATTTTTGTCATACTTTATTACCTTAGAAAAATGAACAAACGTACTAGTCATATGGTTGAAGTTCCATAGTCAAAATATCATGGTGTGGAATAAGTTTTAGGATTATTTGAGAGTCTTAAAGCAAAAAACAAAAACAAAATTGATAATTTGTTGTACCATTTTAAGAGTGAGTGTGTTTGGATTTTTTAATTGAGAATGAATATGAATAATCGACGAGGTAGTAGGCAATGTAGTACAACAAGATGCACTAGTGGAGGCATGATATGCAGTACCCAGTCGTCATTCAACTAGAATGGGACAATTAAAGATTATATGCCCTTGTTTCTTGTAGTAGTTACAGATCTTTTTGGGATAACCTCGAGCAATATAATCGAAATAATTACAACTATAGCATTAGATAACATGCATGTCTCTATTTTTATTTCTCTTTTGTGCTACATAAGCCATTTGAATAGGTGTACTAATATTAGCTTGATGTTTTATAGATGTCTGAGTTAGTATTCGTTGCTCCTCGTGAAAAGGTTCACCTAAACATTCATCCAAAGATGGTACAGGATAGCGAATCATCATATTAGATCGTACAATTTGAAATTTGGTCATAGATTCATCAAGAACTGGTCATGTTTTATGGTTGCATGCATTTTCTGGATATCAGAAAGAGTTGCAACAAGAATATCAACATAAATAATATTTGAATAATTAGACCATATGTTTTGAGACCTAGAAAATAGGCTTTAATCAAGAGACTTTCTTGAGTATAATTAGTAATCTTATACTCCAATTGAAATCTCCTAACATAGGTGTCTTGATTGTAAAATTATTTTCAAATAATTTTGCATACCAATAGAGGTTTTATACCATTTTAGGATGAGAATAATATGGGGTTGAAGCAAAATAAGACTCCAAATCATAATTCTAACATATTTAATTTCTTATTTAGACAAAGCATTAGCATCTAGATGTGAGGGATCACTCTCATCAATATGACCCCACATTTTTTTTCCTTTCACATACAATTGAAATTGAAATTCCAAAGCATAATAATATTTCTCCATAAGATTAATATGAAAGGATTCGAATTTATCCAGTGACACAATGTAGTCAAGAAGAAAAAAATCTTAAATAAGAAAAACCTAAAATTTTCAATAAACAAAACTTATTACCCAAATATTCCACGAAATAATAGAAAAAATCTGAAATTAAAATCCATAAAAACTCTCTAAAAGAAAGACTGAAAAAATATATCATCATCCATATACTCAAAAAAAATTACCACCCAAATACTCCACGAGTGAGAGAGAGAGAAAGAGAAAAAAAACTTAAAAAATGAAATTCGTTCTCCTGCTATGTCAAAAGTAATTTATCTTTGAAAATATTTTTTTTATTTCTTGTTCTTGTTCTCTTTTTATAATAGTTTACCCATGTTACACCAATTAATATTACAACATTTATTATCCTAAATTTTACTTGCACCAATTGACTATAATACTTAGAGTATTGACTATAATTGATTACATTAAATATTATTCTACAATATATATTAACTAAATCTTTCACAAAAATAAATTAGTCAATAATTTATTTTTATTTTTTTTACAAATAAAACAAGATACGAATGCATGGTGACGTTTGTTATAAGTACACATTTTCTTCCCATAATTGAGAATTTTGAGTTTATTGATGTCCTCTATTGCGTTTGTTCTACTATTACTATTTGGGATATAAAGATGAAAGTTTTAAGTGTGAAGTCAGATGTTTCTTTGAAGTGTTTTGGATTTTAACCAATACGATTTGTTTGGACATAATTAAAGTAAAAAGAAGAAGAACATGATATACATTATACAAATTTTTTTATATCTTGATAAATTTTTTCTGTAAAATTCATTTTGTTCTTTAGCATCATTTGTACATATATAGCAATGTAATAATACATATAATTATAAAAATATTATAAAAAAAATATTTTATAATAAATAAAACATAAAATATATTATTTTACAATAAAAATAAACTGGTTTATCACCGAATTAATTTACATTTCAACGACAATTTCAAATAAGTTGTACTGAAACTCAAATAATATAACCTAAATATTTGCTTGATAGTTTGCAATGTATTTACAAAAGATTCGTCACTATATAATTCGTTTTCAATTAGCAAAAAATTTCATTGCAAACTTGTTGCAACTATGTTCCATAAGTAAACCTATTACAAACATTTTTTTGTTAGCGAACGTGTATATGCAATCGACAGTATATGTTACAAGACGGTTCTAAAAAATCTAAGCAACGGTTCTAAAAAGAGATTTCTACAAAAGTGTATGCATCATTATATATCAACATTACCCAATTATACACGTAAGGCACAATCATATAAAGGAAAGCTCACAAAACCTTTCAGCTCAAGCATACAAGGTTCATCGGAACCCTTTAAAATAGCCCTTTAAAATAGAAACCTTCCAACTCAGTATAACCCTTTATATGTTCATAACCCCCATAGGTACCAACTGCCGTTTCAAAACAGGAATAGTGAAACACATTTGGCTGACAAGTGGTAAGCGACAAGACATCAGCAAACTTATCTATTTATCTAACAAACAAACTAAAAACATGGGTCTACGATATATTGGATGACGATGATGATATGTAGGAAGAATTATATGTTTTGGCTCGAGACATCTTGTATAAAGACTTTCCCCCAAACTTCTTCAACTACAAGATATAAAATACAGTAAAATGGAAATCTTAAGCATCATATTAAGAAATTTAAAATCGAGATAATGTGCTACAGGACGGATGACAATATGAAGTTCATCGATTATTCTAACTTTTTGGTACAACTCTTTGACGTTGTTCAACAACCTATAACAATAAAAATAATTCCCAACGACAAGAACATCCGGACAGGTGACCATTTACTAAGCTAACCGAGAATTCAAGAATAATCTATGAACGTACCAAAAATATAATCATGTACCAAATACTATAAAACTTATGAGCACAAAGAATAAAACAAGTTTTATAAATTCCACAAGACATCGGACACTATAACAGGGATCGTTAGGCTTTTGAAAATCAAGTCCAGAATATGACTGATGAAGACAAAGTCGTAGAATTCATTAAAAATGAAGAACATAAACGAACCTATACACACGTCGGCTGATAAAGACCTTACGCCAAAACATGAAAGGCAAGCTTTAGGAGCACCTAATGAGTCAAGAGCCTTAGACACCAATATAATTATTTAACTAGAAGATAATTAATATTTTAACCTATATTCTAATAGACAAACCATCAGAGTCATTAACGGCGGGGATCTCTTTTTAAAAATCACTAAAAACTTAAGGAACCGACGTGTTGGAAAATATGGAAGTTCATCACCAAGAGCACACTTAATTAGATTCATCTGAGGGGCTCTCTCATCTTGATTCCCTCTTAGACAATCTTGATTAGATTCATCTGAGTAGAGGCAAGTCTATTAGAAGAACACGTGTTAGATGCCACCCTTAAGAGAGAAGAGTTCTAAAATAATTTATGATGGTTAATTCATGATACTATAAACCCATTTCTCATATAGCGTAATTTGGGGAAGATCATGGTTGGATCAAATTCAGACTATAGTCTTTATATTACACTAATTCATTTGATACCCAATCAATAGTAAAATATGAATAATCAGAGGGAACTATAAGACTTCCAGAAAATGTTACGCAACGTTCATATACCTCTAGAAATAATAATCAACATGGGATATGGCCATCCTTAACGATACGGAGGACCCCAAGAGAGGCCTCATCCTATAGAGCCATGGGAGGAAGTTAAAAAAAATCATAATGGAAGGATGTAATATATTTCATATTGGTCGTAGCATACCAAAAAACCTGATGTACAAATTACTAGATTTTTTACAACACAATTTAGACATGTTTTCATAAAGTTCTTAGAATTTCACAAGCATTCGAGCTAAAATTATGTGACTTATATTAACAATCAATAACAAATTCTAGCCCATCAAACAAAAGAGAAAGTTTTAATTTCAATAGAAAATGGAGGTTATTATTAAATAAGTAGACAAACTAAATATCGTATGCCATATTTAAGAATATCATTACCTATTTTCAATAGCCAATCTAGTACTAGAAAATTATAATAATGAAAAATGGAGAATATGCATAGACTTCAAAACTTTAAATATATACATATAAATGACCATGTTCATCTTCCATGAATCGGTCAATTTGTAAATACAACATCCAAAAATAAAACATTATCATTAATAGATGCATAATTTCGATACAACCAAATACATATGGTTTAATATGATCAAGAGTACACAACTTTTATCATGAAAATCGGGTTGCATTACTACAAATTAATACCCACACACAATATAAAAAAGTACAAATATTGATAAAGAGATTAACGGTGATAAACCGATTCATTACCAAATATTCTAACAAATACCAACATTTCCTTCAAGTTCTGCGAGGAGGGAAGTTTTTGTGGACTTCATTTTGTGAGGAAGTATTTAACAACATCAAGAAGTTCCTAAGTTAATAGAATTATTAACCAAGTGCAATCGCTGAGAGTCGTTGTTTCTCTCTTATTGTAGTGTTAATTTGAGAAGAGTGAAGGGAATCTAAGATAATCTATTATGTACATAAATCCTTACTCAATCCAAAAACTTGGAAGCTAGGGGAGGTGATATTAAAATTTGTGGTTGTAGCTTAAAATATGAGATCATAATTCCAAATTCACGTAATTATCGTCCAGCTGTCCTTCGCTTGGAAGAATATATTACACAAATCGGATGTGTTTGGCAGACTGACCAGGTGGTTTGTGCTTTTGGGCGACTATGCCATTTAGTTTGGATGAGAGATGACATCAAAGCCCAAAGCCCAAGACATGGAAGACTTATTAACCGAGTTCCAGTTTGAAATACCAATACTTACCAAATAGAATATTGAATCAACTTGGAAAGTCTGAACCATAGGCAGAGCTAGGTGAGATCTTTCGGGGCCCAAGAACCCACGCTTTTCTGTATATTATATATTTAGTATTAAAAATAACAAGCATATTTTAATTTATTGGAAAATATCAAACCCGAGAACCCACAGGATTATGATAATTATATCCAATAAATTGAGGACATAATTACATCAAGTCAAATTTTTGGTACAATTATATTTAAACTAGTATAAGTATAGAAACCAAATATCGTATTTTAACTAAATTGTTGGTACATAATAATCATATTCAACAAATTCATGATACAATTATATCTTTTATATTTAAACTAGTATAAGTATATAAGCTAAATATTATACTCTGACTAACCTGTTAGTACATATGACTAGTTCTAATATTATATTTTAATTTTACTATATTTTTTATACAAGATAATTACATTCAATAAAATGAGGATACAATTACATCAATTATATATAAACTTGTTATTAATTCTCAAAATTTTAGATAAAGAGTTGTAGAGATTAATTTCACAGTAAAATTTCATCTTGTGTTTATCCTCGGTTAACTTCCGTTATTAAACTAGAGGTATTTATATTTGCTCAATATCTAAATATATTTAGTTTAATAAATGAAGTTACCCGAGGAGAAACACAAGATGAAATTTTTATTACAGAAACACATGCTCCAGTGGTCAATAATCCACAACCTCAACTCTAGGTTACCATAACGTTTTGATTCTGGCTACGCCAATGGTCTAAACGGATCATGGAAGAAATAACCAAGGCTTGGAATATGAACAAGTCTGAATATCAGCGAAGCCATGCATTGATATCTTGGCTTGTTTGGCATGTATATCATTAGCACTAACAGCCATCTTCCAAGACAAACATTCCATCACCCTTCTCCAATAAGTTTTTCTCCATATTCTCAATTTTCGAGAGTCGAGGTAATTGAGGAGAACAAGTTTAAGAAGAGAATTGACATACACCTATTATCAAATGCCTCACTGAAGGTCTACTTCCTGAAGTACAGGCCAAATTTTAAAAAATCAAAATCAAATGCACAAGATTTGTATAAATATCGGACAAACTCTACAAGCACATCCTCGCCAAACTATTCATCCGTTATCTTGGCCCTGATAAAGCAACACTCATAGTGGACAACCTCCATGATGGAGAAGGTATTTCTCGTTATGGGTATAAGACGCTACAAAAAATAATCTTGTTCGAAGGATATTATTGACATACTATGATGGATGGTGCAAAGAACAAATTCAAATAATATGACAAATGCCGACGCTTATATAACTCAATCTAGATCTCGATCCTCTTGGCTAAAACAGTATCTAAATGCATTCATTTTAATAGATGGGTCATGAAAATCATAGGAGCCCTTCCAAAGAATTCGTGAAGAAGGAAATTTCTATTTTAAGCCATGGATTACTTTTAAATATAGGTAAAATGTATCAATTAGTGAAAATCACGACCAAACAATTTATCAACTTCCTCCAATCCAATATATGTAGCAGATACGACATACCACGAGTCATGATAATGGACAATGAGACTTATTTCTAAAATGAACGACATACATGAATCTGCAGTACAACTGGTGTGAAAATATTTTCTTATCTCTTTTCCATCTTCAGAGAAATGGACAAGTGGTGGTTACCAATAATACCATATCAAATGGTACCAAAATGATACCAGAATGAGCCACAGACAACTGGACGTATTACTTGCAATAAATCTTATTGTTTTATAGATTCACTCCCCGTTTTGTGACACGAAAAAACACCTTTTTATTTAGTATACAACATAAAGATAGTGATATTAACCCAAAATGTTATACCTTCTACCAAATTTCAACATATGAAGAGAAAAGTAATTAAGAATCAGAGAGTGTCGAACACAATATGATTAAGGAGAAAATGGTCAGAGCACTATAAAACTCTGATGTAAAACATAAATAATTAGAAAGTTCGATTCATACTTCTTTTAAGTATAGAAAACTTTCTAAGAAGTGTATCTCTTTATACCAATGATAAAATACTATGCAAGTTGACCCTCAATTAGGAACGATCTTAAACAGTCAAAGTTAAAGTAAAATCGGGAGCCTATAAATTGTTGGATGTTTAAAGAAAACTGATTCAACACGTTTGAAACATTGACTAGTGAAAATTTATGTGTATAAAGAATAAATCTGAGCAATGTATTCGGCCCTTTAAAGAGCTTCAATCTTCACTCAAACAACAATAAATAAATATAACGCAATTGTTTGAACATTATCTTCAGTCCCTTGAAGAGCTTCAATCTTTATTCACATGACAAAAAAAGGCTAAGTTTGAACATAAGCTTGAAATCCTATAGGAGCTTTGACCATCATTTGATAAGGAACATAAAGTAATAAAAAAGTACTTCATGGAGTCCATGTACCCATATCTTAAACAAATAATACTAAAATTATTGTTGAAATTAGTCTTAAAAGGAGTCATGCACCCTTCACAAAACATAAATAAATAAATGTTGATTATCTCAAAACTTTATGTATACAAGAATACCACATGCTCCTTATTCATATCTTGCATTTTTAGAGTTGATTATTCTAATTGAAATAATAAACTACCAGGCGACACAATGTTTTTATGCTAATAAACAGCAATAAAAACAAAACCTGGAGTAGAACAAAAATCATAAAATATATCCACTGATACATAGGGACTTAGTTTTAAAAAATGCTCTAATCATATGGACTTTGGTTATAAAAACTGCCTCAAGACATACATCAATGTAATAACAATAACCAAGTTACAAAATGTGTGTTATGGGTTCAATACATCGTGTGCAGTCAAATTTAATCAGCCCATATCTAACAGTCATATTGAATCATTTTCTCCCTCTTCAGTACACTCTTTGATATGGATTGTAATATCAACTACTTTGTTTATTCAAAAGAGCTCTTGTTGTTCATTGTTTTGCATAACCTTTCTCGAAGATCAAGTAAAGTTTTACAATGCATACCATATATTCTTCTAATCCTTGAATTAGAGTACTAAAACTAATTATGCTTTGTGAGCACCATATTTCTCTCATTCCTCTAAACAAACTTAAAGTTAATCGAAATTTTGGGCTTTTACGATAACCACTAATCAAAATATCGAAAGTATAAACATCGGGTTTAACTCTCATTCACCATTATGTCATATGACTTAATAAAAATTTATCATTTTCACCATATTTCACAAACGCATTAATCAAAACATTGTAAATAACAACACTAAGATTTTCATTAATCAATTTCTTCATAATCACAAACACAAAAATAACATTTTCTAGTTTTTTACATAAAAATTCTCTAAGGGTTCAATTTTTGGACAACAAAAAATCCCCTATGGAGAAAGGACAATGATTGGTGCTATGAAAGCAAAAGGTAAAAAGAGATAATAAAATGGTGCATGTTGACTATGGTTTTAGCCATCCAAAGGAAAGTACTGTCATATGAATATCTCTCATTATCAGAAACAACAACATCCTTACTAGATCTTTCAATTTTCTTCCTCTCATCATAGTAATCCATACTCTTACTCATTGGACTCGGTTATTAGACCATGACCTACTATTCTAATGATGTTTATCTAGAAAGCAACTCAAAAAAAGATTTCCAAACAAGTAAGAATAAGAGCTAAGAAAACATATCGAGATTTTTTATACCAATGTGTATAGTCCAATCAAGTAAACCTCTTTAAGTAAAAGTTATAACTTCTTTCTCTTCATTGAAGATATCTCAAAAATGGTATATTTCATGAAACAAAAATTTGAATTCTTTGGAATTTTGGATGGAAATAGTGGCACCACAGGAAGCATGGAGTGGAAAAACGTCCAAAATTTTCCACCTAAAAATATTTGGAAACGTAACTCATCCTCATTTACCAGACGAATAACGAACCAAACTTGATGATAAAGAGTTTTATCTTCATGAGTTACGACTCGTGTTCAAAAGGCTACAAATAAGGTGTAGATAAGCCGGGACGTGATATTTAAAAGAGACTGAAAGTTTGTGTCTCATGCAAATGATATCATTTTTCCCTCAATTTATAAAAAAATGAGCAGACACCAACTAAACAATTAAAAATTCTCGCAACTCAACAAGTTTTACCAACATCAACTACTCATTGAGACTTATCACCTTCCTCATCATCAAATGGTAACTAAAATAAAAAAGCTGATTGCAACCTTTAGTTACGTTTAGAAGGTAATCGAACAAATGGATAACCTTACACTCTTTTGCCTCTTTGTTGATTGAAGACCAACGATATTTTAAAAAATTGCACAAGATGTAAATAATAGAGAGATACGATGGACAAAAAAATATGAACAATGAAAAAGAATGACACGTGGAAACCCACTTCCCTTTCTAAAAGATAAAAGATAAAAGATAATATATATATATATATATATATATATATATTAGATGGTTATACAAAACAAAGCGAATTGCTAAAATGGAGATTGAACAACACTAGACGAGGCTTATTGCAGAAGCCTACCTTGAAAAGGCGCGTGTTGACTATGATAAGGTTTTCGCTCTCGTTGACCAATTAGAAACAATTATACTAATAGCTGTTTTGG
Organism: Limnanthes douglasii subsp. nivea; assembly: GCA_036936605.1. Lineage (NCBI taxonomy): Eukaryota > Viridiplantae > Streptophyta > Magnoliopsida > Brassicales > Limnanthaceae > Limnanthes > Limnanthes douglasii. The sequence continues at coordinate 66,645,597 of JAUPFV010000005.1, forward strand.
TAGCTCAACACAAGTTAAGATAAAAAAATAGATATAAAGTCAGCACTTCTAAATGGTGTTCTTTAAGAAGTTTACATTAAACAACCACTAGGCTACGAATTCAAAGGTCACAAAGATAATGTATTGAAGCTAAATAAGGCTCTTTAATAGCTAAAACAAACACCAATGACATGGAACAGTTAATTAATATGTATTTCTGAAAGAATTGTTTCAAGAATTTTTTCATTGAAATACGCTCTATATACCATGATCTAAGATGGAGATATTTTTTATTGTATACCTTTATGTGGTTGATTTCATCTTCAGTAGAAGCAACACATGCATGTTCAATATTATCGAAAAAGTGACGACGAAAAAAATTGAGATGATGAAAAAATTTAAGATGGCGAAAAAATTTGAGATGACTAACATAAGACACATGGTGTACTACCTTAACATTAAAGTTAAGAGACAAAAAGATAGAATTTTAATGTCACAAATGAGATATGAAAAAGATATCTTTAAGAAGTTTACGATGAAGAATTATAAGCAGACAAACACATCCATGTAGTTCGGATTTAATATATCCAAACATGAAGAAAGAAAAGTGCAGATCATACGTTATTCAAAATTTTGTTGGGAAATCTACGGTATCTTACACCATGCCAAATATTCTTCGTGTAGTTGGAATAGTTACTCGTAACATGGAATCTCCAACAACCCATTTTAAGGTTGCAAAGAAAATCCTTCAATATCTAAAAGGTACAACTAACTTCGGAAATTGGATTTGTTGAGTTGCGATAGTGATAGTGGCTGGGGTTGAAACATAGATAATCGAATAAGCACTAATAGGTTCGTATATTTTATATAAAATATTGCTTTCACATAGATATAAAAGAATCAATTGATTATCACGTTATCTGAATATGTGGTGGAATAGATTGCTCTATTACATATGTTCGTAATGCAATTCGGCTTAAAATTTATTAGAGGAGATAGACTTAACACAAAATGAGTCAACTAAGGTGTATGTCGATAATAAGTCATTCATCGTCTTAGCCAATAATTTAGTATTCTATGACTGAAGCAAGAATACCGATGTTGGCTACCACTACATATGGGAGTGTATTCTAAAAAAGTGTGCAAGTTAAATATGTGAAAACATAAAATCAAGCTACCGATATTTTTATGAAACCATTAAAAAATAAACTATAAGAGACTAAGGAGTTTATTATGGGTAACATGATCAAGTTTAAGGGGAAGTTTTAGATCATAAACTTGATCCAATAATAAGGTCCAATAATAAAATCCAGGAAAAAAAACCCTTGATAAAAACATTATATAGAAGCTATTAAGGTTGTGTGTAAAAGTATTTTTATGGTTAAGTGTAAACTACTTAAGTTGAGTGTAGATTTGTGGTGGAATGCATTTCCATCCATAATTTTTTTAAAGGTGGATCATTGTCTCCACTATGGTTCTTTAAATAATGTTTCCATTTTAAATCAATATGAAATTTGTTTGTTTAGAGTTGTTTGGTGTGGTTGGTGAGCTTAACTATATATAGAAGCATATTGGAAACAAAAATCCACCTTTAAAAAGATTATGGATGGATATACACTCCATCACAAATCTACACGCAACCTAAAAAAGTATCTTACACTCAACCATAAAAAATACTTTTACACGCATCCTTCTACAATGTGTTTTCTTCTTGGGGCCATCTTAAATGGATTTTCATTATTGTATTCGATTCGGTTTCCATGTTCGAACGAAAAAGATGGAAATAGTCAAGCTAAGTTGTGTATTAAATTTCACATTTTTCATCTTTAGTATATAAAAAATCTCTCATTTTTCTCCTACAAACTAAAATAGTAATTTACTTATAAACATAGTTGTTAATAGCTCATTTCCCAACGTAGCGCAAAGGATCCAGGGAGCAATAACGAATAGCGACGCGATTAACGTGCACTATTTGAAATTATATTGTACACAAACAATAATATTAAAACTCAAAATATTCAAATAAACATGTCTTAGAAAGATAACTTCAATCATTCTTAAATCAAACAAGTTTAAAAATTATTTGATCCATAATATCAAACAATTGACCAATTCTAAATTTCAACATCCGACATATTGTCTTAGATTTCATCATTATCTTCATCATTGACCGATTTATAACAATCAGAATCACGCTCTTCTTTTTTGTCATCTTCTTCATCAAAAATATTATCATCTTCATCTATAAGATTTAAAAATGTATATGTTGATTTCTTCTTTGATGAAGTAGCTTCTCTTGAAGCTCTAGAAGTAGCACTTCGTAGAGGCTGATAAGGTTCATTAACCCCACTAGCTCTTGCAACTTGACTCCAAGTCAACTCATCATCCTCATGAACAAGAGTACTGTTTTCTTCATCTGATTCTTCCATTCTTCTAATAATCCATTCGTTTCCATCATCTACAACTTCATCCAATATAATCGGGTCTATGGTATCTCCCATGTCACATCTTCTTTATAAAGCTCGTCTAGATTTGATAATTACAAGGTCGTCAAGTTTCTGTTGCTCTAATCGGTTCTGTTTCCTGGAATGAAGTTATACAATAAGAGTTATATATTAAGATTAATTGTAAAACTACTGAATGATAAATGAATAAATTGTACTTACATGTTTAAAAACACTACAATCACGTTCGCATCCAAAAGAACTACATATAAGGTCCAACACTTATAATATAAAACTTTTATAAATTAGGCATCGATGATCCATAGACTGCCCACCATTCAGCTATTAATTAATAGTAAATATAAGCCTTGTTAATAATAAGTCATATTTGCATTATATTAAAAATTAATCTCATGATATATAATTTTACCATGCGATAAAATTGATCTTTGTCATACGGCCATAAACATTCCAAAAACTTCTTCGTTTTTTTTATATTTTAGAAGTTCTACTTGACATACATCTTGAATCCTGGAACTTTACTCCAACCTTAACATGCATTCATACAAACCTTCCATGACTTCTTCATCATACTCAATTTCCTTATTCGAATAAAAAATTGAGCGTTCGAAAAATAACTTGCAGCATGTAAAAGTCGATGAAGCTGGCAATTCCATCTTTTATCGATGATTTCAAAATTTTCTTTATATTCATCGTCGTTCTTATTAAAAGCAATAGCGATCTTCTTTTTAGCCTTATCTATAGCTTCATAAATATAATCCATTTGAGGCTTTTTCTCTCCATCTACTAGTCAAAAGACCTCGACCAGTAGACCACCTAATTTCACTAAATAAAGAACATTCCCCTAAAGCATATGCATTAGTATTACACTTGCTATTTGTCTACCTTAACGTTTTTTTCCAAACTTACTATGATGTAAATATTTTTCTCAAATTCACATGTTGGTTATAGTTACTTCTCAAAAATTAAGAATATGGGGTTCTAACTTTCTTATTATCCCCCTGAATTCTCTCATCATGTTCAAAACAGTCGTATGATTATAAATATAACCATTTACTTGAATTGCATGTTTAAGAATTCGTTTTAATTTGAGAAACTTAAATATGTCTTCGAACATCAAGTCTAAACAGTGCGCAGAACATGGAGTCCAATACAAATTATGACATCCAGTGATTCAATAAACATGGTCCATCGTGGAGTATTTACTAAGAAATTGATCAACACCCTTCATTTTCTAATTTTTCCAACAGTTTGCCATCAATATGCAATCATACTTGGTTTTTTCTTCTTCATTAACTTTTATAATTTGCTTAGTATGCTCAACTTATTTTTTCAAATATGGTACTCCTACCTCATAATAACTTGGCGATTTCATACCTAGACCATATTGTCCTATTTTTTCAATCATTGTTTTGCTAAGTATTTTGTCATAATTATTTACTTATACAAATACAAATGTAGATAAAAACAAAATATACTTATAGACATATGTTTTGCATCTTCACTAATGATAAAGACCATATATTATTAAATAATCGAAGACTTCATCAGAATTATTTACTTATAAAGATACAAATGTAGACAAAAACAGAATATAACCTATGAAAATATGTGACCAATAATAACTAACGATTCTTAAATAATCTAAGGCTTTGTCTGAACATTTTGGATTAAACGGAAGCAATCGATGACCATGTTAGTAGAGGTGAAATTAGGCGGGATATGGGTATGTTCAGGACAATCCTAAATAAGAAAAATAAATTTAGTAAAGTAGTTAGATCTCTACTAATATACTTTAGGTCATGAGTTCAAGACTTACGAATGAACATGAAGATTTGCAAGTCATGAAAAGTTGATACACAAAAGAGTTGGCAAATTTCCGAAATTAGAAAATTACGAATTCTTTAACATATTTTTTATTGATGTATTTGCAAATTACTAATTCTTTAGCATATTTTGTATTGATAAATTGGTAATATTTTCTATTTTCTATTGATTTATAATTTATGGACCATAAATTGTGGTTATTAACTAATCTCTACTTTTAATCTAATAGGATGTTGTACAAGTACTTTATAGTTGCTCCTAGATTTTCACACTCTAATATTTCTAGTACCGGAAAAAAAAAGCAACAATTAAAGTCACTCAAATTTCAAACTCTCATATGTTTTACAAACCTCGACTTATCTGTTTTAATAACTAAACGATGTTCTCCAAGATGTTTTCTAAGATGTTCTCGCAGACATACAGTAAAGGATTCAAGATGCTCTCTAAGATTAGCAGAGGCCAAGTATGAAGATACCAGAAACAGAGTCTCTTGCCTTGAATCTTGATCTTCTCCATCTTCATTTCTTCTTATTTGATCTCTTTAATGGAGATACACAACAATGCAGTGTTTCAAGAGGAAGAATTACAGTTCTTCAATATGAAAACAGTGTGAAAAATCATCCAAAAAGTTTGTTCAGAAAATCATTCGCCGACTCTGTTAAACCTTCAAAGCCTCAAATTCCTATCATTCTTCACCCTGATAGTATATTAGAAAAGTCTAATCACATTTATTTTCAATTTTCCAAATAGACTAAAGATTTCCTGTTAAAGAACATCAAAATCACTCTTGTGGGATAATTTTCGAATGGATTGCCAAAAATCCCTACTCTAAATCATTTTCTGAATTCCTTCAAATTCAGAGGTGCTTACAACTGGGTTATTTGGAATTCTAGGCACATCTTTCTTGAGTTTGATCTTAAAGACAATGTTAGCAAGATTTGGGCTAAAATTGTTTGAAATGTTGAAGGTTTTGTTATACGAATTCTAAGGTGGAAACCTGATTTCCATATCTAAAAATAATCTCATGTACCAAAATATATGTATAACACTTCCATATTGCCCAAAAATTTTGCTTCCATAGGCATTCCTTATAAAATTATGGTTTCTAACAATAACAAAGCCTACAAAAATGCAGTCTACGCTTTTGTTGAGTTGGATGTTACTGGAAATTTAAAAGATAGCATTTAGATAGGTTTTGGATCGAATGACGGGTGTTGGTTGAAAGTGGGTTACAAGAATTTGCTTAGTGAGGATAAAATTAATCAAATTAGCATTTAAAAAGTTAATAAAGACAAGGAGGATAAAACGATATGGATTCTTTCTCATGATCATAACTTTAACACTAAAATTACTTGGAGCAATATTAGACAGAAGAACAAGTCTACTTAGTTCAAAAAGACTTGGAATGCTATTACTCCTAAGAAGATGTCTTTTCTTCTCTGGAAAGTTTTAAAGAACTTTATTTCAATTGATTATGTCATGAAGAGGAGTTGTTTTTCCCTTGCTTCAAAGTATCAGTTTTATTCTAACACAAAAGATATCAATCACTTGTTTGTCAACTGTTCTCACGCTTGGTCCATTTGGAAGCATTACAGTGATATTTTCAATATAAAAATTGAAACATTCATGGTTTTTACTCATGTGATAAGAACTTGGTTTTGGTTTTCGAATCAAAATATCCATATCACTCATGTTTTTTTGGCTATCATTTGTTGGGTGATATGGAAAAAGAAGAACAATTCCAAGTTCAAAAATATTACCCCTTCTTCTTCTGTTATTATCGTAATTAACAAAATCATTATTGGTTTGAGTGCTTCTAACTTGTTTACTAGTAATCATTGGAGGCAGGTAAGTATCCTTGGTTTCTTCATCTTTTATTGACTATTTGCATAAGACTTATTACCTCAAAGATGACTATAAAATACACTCCTCGTATTCATAAGCTGATTGGACAACGAAATGGGCCTTGAAAGTTAAAGAAATTAGTATTTTAATCATTTGAATGCTCTTAACAACTTGCTTGTTATTGTGATTCTGGAAAGCTTATGTATAAGCTACATCAATTCAAATCAGGACTAATCCTCTTTTCTAGTGTCTGTTTTAGTTTTTGTTCAGATTTGCAGAGGAGACTAGTGATGTTATAGTTGCCTCCTGCTTGAAGAGGGGGTGTTGAGGCTGTTAAAAGTCTTTGGAAAGAAGGTGGAGCTAATATTTTAAAGCTTAGTGAAGCTTGGTTGAAGCAGAAAATTGAAAGAGATAGCTTTCTATCTTTTCGGCTGGATTGCTTGAAGAGGGGGTCCTTTTTGTTACAATCTATATTCAAAAGACTTACTGTTAGAGACAATATTGAGTCGTTCTATAGTCCTGATTATCTTATGTTTCATAAGATGGTTAGTTGGTACGATCACGTACATGTAAGCATAAATGTAGTACACTGTACATAAAACTTCATTGATAAACTCATTACAGTCTCAGCCAAGCTTGTTAGCTTAGCATGCTTGACGATTTAAAAGAGATGAGAGTCTTCGCTAAAAGTTCATTCCATATAAACAGAACTATGTGTTTCATTCAAGTCCATATAGTTGTGTGTTTAAAGTTATATTAGTGTGGAACTTTATAAAACAAACAGAATTGGTGGATTTATTATTAGCGGGTAAGGTTTTAGCGAGTTAAAGTTTTGGAGGTTAAAGTTTTGGAGGTTAAATTTTGGACATGTTAAATTTTGGGCGGGTAAAGATTTTGCAGGTTAAATTTTGGGTGGGACTTTCTATTTGCGTGAGATTTTTTGTTTATTAATATATATTTTTATTTAGCGATATTACAATTAGTATACGTATAATTATTGTTGTTTAAACATATTATTTTTTTATATTGTATTTTTAATTAATTGATTCATAAAAAATCACGATCATTATCAGACATCTCGCGGATACATGTTCTTGTCTGTCAAACGGTGGCAGAAATAGGCAAAGGTTTGACCCAACCTCCTATAAACTTGTCCACCATCGATGTGGCGGTAAAGCCACTAGATGGCGGATATCATAATATAAATGCCAATGTTTACTGTTACGGACAATATAGCTGCCAACCATTAACGCCGAAGTAGCTACCGGCGCCATATCTGTGGCGGAATATTCACCAAAAAAAACTAACTAAATAAAAATATATGAAAATAATACATAGTACTAAATAACAAAACACGCTCATGATTGCCAACATAACGCTCATTCCAGAATATATGTAAACAATTTTGTAATAAAAAAATACAAATCAAATAATATTTTTTTGGAAATTTTAAAAAGTAATACACCTAAAGTTTTTTGGTTAAGTCTGCTATTGATTTCTCGCATTCTTTTGATTTTCACGGTGTGGGTTGTTGTAGTCGTATAAATACGTCGACTTTAGAAAGTAAGGGGATCGACCAAAGATTAGTATCTTTTTTAGTAGTGTGCATCTACGTTAGATCTATCGTTGGTAAAGATGAACTTTAAACCATATCAATCTATGAATTTAACCACAAAAGATAAAAATTAAATGTGTAGAACAAGTACATAAATTAAATAACTAAATACGTCTTATATAAAATTTGTTTACTTACATAAACAAAATTATTTTTGTTCACAAAAGAGATCTTGGTCTCTTTTCGAGGGTCATCCCTTGGTGATACATTTGTAATTGGTAAATAAGTTGTACCACTGTCGGGTGCTTAGAAATATAAAACACAATTGAATGTTGTGGCAATTAGCTCTATACAACTTCGTAACAACATCCAATATTCAAACGATGCATATTCTTTATAATATCTCAGTCGGTGTAGTTCTTTATCGACTTCATCTTCACGAAAATATGTGATATTTATATAAACTCTCTATTCTTCTCTAGTTCGTCTACCAATGTTTGTCTAACAAGTTATCATCACTTTCGGTGCCATCAACCCATGGATGATGGATCTAAATCCACAATTTTATTCAAGTCGGACTTTGGTAATTTTGTCTATAAGAGAACGCATATATTATGGTATGCCTGATGAATACCTCAAGTCTGGTATGTTAGGAAACCTCGTCGGAATTAGTTTAATGGTAATTGATGGTTTTGCGTTAATATTATTCGATGCAATCGGAGTTCCTATATCGTTAGATACAACTCGTGTTTGTTTCGTTTTGGGGGTTTTTACTCTAGAATTAGTACATCCTTGTCCGTCGACCGTTCTAGCGGTTCTACCTAAAGAACCGTCTGGTGTTCTGAAACTCCGGATGGTGTTCCTATATTTGGAGTTTACGCATTATCGGTATGAGATTCTAACCATTTTTGTTTGGCGTATTCGTGCATAGAAGGGTCCTTTTTTGTAAAATAATCAATATTGATGTTTTCGTTACACCGACCACGAACATGTCCGGGAGTACGGTCGCGAGTTTTCATCTTTTTGAGGGGTTTGCAAAGAAGTGAAGTAGAATGATCCAAAATTCATATGAATTTTGTAAGCCAATGTCTTTGTTCATAAGCACCAAACTGTTCGAGTTTTGCATTTAAATTTGCAAGGTTATTGCTTAATTTAACTCAGAGGACCATATCTAATATTCTCTAATGCTCGTCTATAATTCAGGTCGTAACATACTCGTTCGCTCTTGGGATTGGCCATATCTCATGGGTATATTAAAAACCTTGTGTCCTATGATCGATGCAATCACATGAAACTTATCATGTTCGGTTTTATCAAAATAATTGTCGTATAATATCGTCAAAGCACTAGGTGATACGTACCCTCGTAATAATTTAAAAGGTTTAAAATCTTAAAATTTATGCATAAGGCAACACTTGCTTAATTTCATCGATTCTTTTATGGTATAATGTTGCATCGCTAGGTAAACCATGAACTTTATCCCAAAAGCCTTCGAAATTCAATTGGATTGACCCAATATATGTTTAAAAGTAGCGTGTGAGGTTTCTGCTCTGTTGGACTTGTGACTGTCAAAATACATAATCTTGTTAGTGTATCCATGAACAAGTCTCTCTTTATATAGTGTTACTCATGAGTCTATGGCATAATCGACCATCTTATCGTTTTCTTTGAACATCGCCCATGGCTAAGCCAATCTCTCGTTCATCTAGTCAACGGTGGTCGATGAGACGACGTCATTCTGAGCGTCCAAATATGTGTTAAACTCGTTACAGTCTTAAAAAATTGTTTTCTCGTATACATTCTTGTTGATATGTCATTCGCATAACATTTGACTTACGCTCAGAAATATTTTGTTTATCTTATTCATCAAAGCAAGTTCACGATACGTGATTATAACGCAAGGCAACTCACAGTCATTATCTTATATAAAATTTGTCAAACATCCCAATGCCCATTCGTAGTTGTCTTGTTTTCCTTTCGCCATAAACGTGAAGTCAATACAAAAAAACATTATTGCTCGATGTTACACTAACTACTTCGAACAAAAGAATCTTGTATCTAATAACTTTGTATGTGCTATCCATGATTAGAAACTGCGGTAAGGTCTGTAGTAAATCGATGTTAAGAGGGTGTATAAAAAATGTATTGGTTATGACATTCGATCAATCATTCGTTATCAGATCCTAAAATATATATTTGTGCATTGCTAATTTTGCTAATAATCATTGCATTTGCAATCGAACACCATTTTCAACTAACCTTGTTTTTTTACTGTGATTGTTTACATGACGGATATTGGACGCATTATCCGGATAGGCTTTCTTTAAGGCACCAAAAATTTAACGTGGAGTTTTTACGTTCACCGTTAATACGTTAACGGTATCTTTTTCTTTTAACTTTGACCATTTCAAATGTCCTTGCACGTACAAAATCGGATCATGGTTGGGTTTGCCGATAATGACAAGTAAAGTCACTTATATCACATTTAACTGGATGAAAATTGTGATTGATTTTTGTGCTACCGGTCGTCTTCCACTTATGATCACACTCTTTCACGGTAGACTTAAATACATCGAATCACTCGCATTTATAATCTATTGTAGGTGTTATTCCTTTTTTTCTCCAGTTCTCTAAATGTTATCTTAAGTGAGAACTCAATCGAATTGCACGTTCATTTGACCCATTCGATCATTGACTCTAAGCTATACTCTTCGCGAGTAACAAAATGTTGAACGTAGTCCATAACAAGTGATATTTCACATTGGATAACCTCCTATAATACATATACAATAAACGAATCAATTAAACCAGAAATCTGGATTAGTAAGGGCCATTCCGCCTCGCCCAAAACGGAATGCGTCTCACAAGCGTCATGCACAAGGCGGAATGTGTCTCACAAGCGTTATACTATGGCGGAATGATGCACTCATCCACCATGCACGTGGCAGAATGGTGAACCAGTTCATCGTTATTGTTGCGGAAAATGTCATTTTTTTTGCGAGGATAGTGGCGAAGAACACTACATGGCCGTCATTACAAGGCAGAATCGAACAAAATCTAAATTTTAAAAAACTTAACATATTCGAAAAAACAGAAAGATAGAAAGGTAAGTACCTCTTCCACATCCATACTGGTCTAGAGGAAAGTTTCGCTTCCATTTCTGCGATGATTTTGAAATTTTGCATGGATGGAGAAAAGAGAAATTTTGGTAACTTTTAGGTTTAGAAGTTTTAGTAATTTAGAACGTTAAATATTAATCTTTATTACATTTTGTTTTTTGCAATTTTAAAATAAAGGGCCAGGATACAAATAAGACACATTTTGATAGATCTCTCACTCTACCCCTTTCTTTTTTCAAACTGAAAGTTGAAATTCCAAAATTTCCCTTTCTCCCTCTAGATTACTGCATTCATGCCATTTACTCTCAAAATCAACCGAAACTCTGAAATCTATTCGTTATTACCCTAAATCCACAAGCTTTCTACCAACATCTACTACTCTAAACCCATTAAACCCAAAAAGTTAGCTTTTTTTACCTAAACCCATCAAATCCACCACAAAACATCTTGAAGACAGTGATGAAATGGGCGTCTCTCTGGAAGACTTACTAGACGAGGAGGAGGAAGCTTACCGCATGGAGGTAAGAAGTTAAACCCCGATTTTCGTTTTTTGGTCGTGTCGCACGAACATCATGCGACGAACAGCTTCGTCATCGCACGAACGTGCGACTATATAACTGTAGTTGTCGCATGAGACGAGGATAGAAGTCTGTCTCGTGCGATAGCACTGAAGACATGTCTCGTGCGACAGCACTAAAGACATGTCTCGTGCGACAGCACTGAAGACATGTCTCGTGCGACTGAACTGTTATAGAAACTTATAGTTTCCAATTACATATTTTGTAGGAGGAACCTGTCCAGCCTCCATTTATGGATGCCGACTACACTAGAATATTCAATACGGATAGGTTATTTACTAAACACGAATTGGATGCTTTTGTGGACATTGAATCGAAGAAGATCAAGTTTGTCACAATTACAAAGCTCTACGATAGCGGGAAGTAGGGAAGGAATCCTAGGTTAGAGTACGTTTGCAAGCGATAAGGTGTATTCGATGAAGAAATGTAATTTTCCGTTTGCGCTAAAAGGTCATCTGATCGACGTTCTAGCCATGAAATGGCTTTTGGAGGTGATAAACGGTACTCATAATCATGAACCCTACGTTCGCCTAGACAGTCATTCTCGCGCTTTTAGGCTAAAACGGGATGAAGAGGAACTAGTTCGTTGTTTGTCTCACCTCGGTTCGCGTCCTAGAGAGATATATAGTGGTTTGAAGTACCAATATCCCGAGAACATTTCGAACATGCCTGCAGTCTACAATTGCCGCCAAAAACATCGGGATGTTGAGCACGGGGGACAAACGCAAATTCAATATTTGTTGACGAAGTTGAAGAAGAATGAATACTCCACGTGGGAGCGTTTGAAAGACGATTCAAAGGTGATCACTGACTTTTTTTTTGCACATCCTACTAGCATATACTTATTAGGTACATTCCCGAACGTGATATTCATGGATTGTACGTGCAAGACGACTAGGTATAAGATGCCGTTATTAGAGATTGTCGATTTGACGTCGACTTCCATTACATTTACCGTTGCGTACGTATCTATGAGCGTAGAGAAAATTGGAAATTACTTATGGGCTTTGGAAACTCTTCGTGGTTTGATGATGGATAGCGTGTGCGCATTTCCATCTGTTATTGTTACCGGTCGAGAGTTAGCTCTCGTGCGAGCGATCGATAATATTTTTGCGGACACACACCACTTGTTATGCACGTGGCACATTAGTAAAAACATTCTTGGGGCGGTCCGGAAGATATTGCACGATGATGCGGTAGCAAAACAATTTGTTGATTTTTATGGCTACGTTGCGGGGGTGAACACGGTTGAGAGTTACCAAAAGAATCTAGATACACTGAAGGAGATGTTTGCATCTAAACCGGATTATTTTGCGTACGTTATGGACTCGTGGATAACAAAATATGGTTACAAGTTCCTTGTGTACTGAACGAACAAGATTAAGCATTATGGCCAAACAACTACAAATAGGTTTGTCCTTTTATCCAATTTTTTGTTTAGTTGTTTTATCTATTCTCAAAGAAGTTCATAATTTTTTACTTGTACTATGTAGGGCGGAGGGTGCTCACTCGTCCCTAAAAAAATACCTTGGGACGTATCAATGCAACTTTAAGCTATTTTGGGAAAAAGTTCACAACTTATTAACGAAACAGCATGCGGGGATCGTCGAATCATTCGAGCGAAGTAAGTTTAGAACAATTCCCAGTTTTGATGATGTTTTGACCCAAAATCTTAAAGGTCATGTGTCATATGCGGGTCTAAAGATATTGATGCTTGCTATTGTACATGCTAGAAATATAGGAGTAGATCGGGTAGCATGTGGAGGTTGTTTCCTTAGGAAAATGCATCGTTTACCTTGTGCATGTGAAATTGCGTTTATAGCTAGAGATGGTAGGTGCATCCCTTTAGAAGATGTGGATGTCTTTTGGAAAAGATTAGATATTTTTCATAGAGATCCTAGCTCTCGTGAAGAAGAATTGCAAAAAAAACTTTCCTTAATTGACAACTCCATTTGTAGTTTCTGACCCGACCAACAAGGCCACATTATCAAATATTGAGGCTCGTGACAAGTCATATTCAAGATCCTAAAGAAGCGGTTAGAGCTAAGGGTAGGCCAAAGGAAGGCGTTGATAAATCGACTAAGCGGAACCCTAGTTAGTGGGAATATCCCATTGAACAAACCACTAGTGCTAGTACTCTGGCTAACTCGGTAGGTAGTACACCCGTTAACACGTTAGGGAGCACGGCCGCATCGAACGTGGTTCCCATCGTACCACCCAGACCTACATTAGCAAAAAAGAAAGTTAGAAGGCCTAAGTAAATTGTTAAGGATGGGAAGTTAACATTATATCCGGATTGGATCCCAGCCTTTCTACACACTTACATTTTAAAGTTAGTTGACGTTCTTTCGGGCGGACAATGCGGATATCATTCTGTAGCGCATTCAATATACAACAACGAATATAGATGGGAGGATGTTAGACGCGAGGTGTTAAATGAGTTATGGGACAACCGTGCATGTTGGTTGGATGTATATGGTCGCCGAAGGTGTTTGACGATTTGGTACACAGGTTAGATTACTTCAAGCCCAACCCTAGTAGCCACTATTGGATGACATTTCCGGAAATTGGACTAGTCATCGCGACAAGGTATCAATGCATGGTATACCATGTATCGCAAGCAGCCTTGTTAACGTATTTATCAATTCGTGGAAGGCTACCCGTCAACAATTCAACGATCATAGAAGTTGGGATTTGGGTTTGAGTGTGTGTTTGAATTTGTGTTTGGATTTGTGTTTGAATTTGTGTTTGAGTGTGTGCTCTAGTTTATGTATGATATTTTGTTTCATTTTATGTTGACCTTATGTTACTTATGTTCGAACAACAAAACCAGTGCGTTCAGATTGAGTAGATTTAAGTCTTTTCAGATTACTATGGAATTCCATTCTAAAATCCTAAACGGATAAAACTGAGTTGGAATCGAACCACTAAAATTGATAAATTAAAAGCAAGCATGCAATAAATTAAAATAAATAAATAAAAGCAATCATAAAATAAACCGGATACAACATATAGTGCTAACGTCGAAAAATCTGACAAAAGTATGCAGCGAGTAATAATCACTGACGTCTATACCTCTCAACGATCCTGCACATGTGAAGGGCGATCTCTACCAGATCCTCGTGCTCTAGCGTCGGTATCGATGGAGCAAACCGAGCAATCTGCTTGTATCCTGCAAAGTCAGCAGCCCCATACGGCTCCAACCGAGGACCTCCAACTGCAACAGAGCTACTAACGATGTATCATAGCTTCCTCTTAACCCAAACGTAGTACATCAGGTCAGCACTCTCTCCACTACCACGGTACAACGTGCCATCAGGAGTGTACACATGGTACTCCCAATCCCTCCACAAGTGAGTGTCTCAAACGTATCTGCAGACCATCTTCTTCCCTACTTTTTTCGATGCAGGAGGGCGTATATCCTTAGGAATCAGTTGTACGAATCCCGTCTGTCGAGCGATACGATCAGGGTAATACGGCACAACCACGTCGAACGCCTTAAGCGTCAACTCAACCCAAGTAACCGGCCGGAACGGATAACGGTCCCGTAAGTGTATGAAGGGAAGGAACATGACCTGTAAATAAATAAATGAACAAGTTAGACATTTATATTAGTAACAATACTTAGAATTAAAATGAACAAATATGACTTACATCTGACTCCGTGCACGTCGAAAGTGCATGTCTCATCTGCCTACGCACATCATGAGAAACGCCAATCTTATGCGGTGCATGTCGGCACATATGGGGCATAGATATGTCGTAATTGCAAAACGTAGAGCCCAGAGCCGAACGAAGTGGGCAAATAGCCACGACTCGAGCATCTCTATAAACCCGTAAATGCCTACCGTATCATGCAGAGATCACTGACTAAGGGAGTGGTACAACTGTGCTAAAACCAACTGACCCCAGTTGAACCTATGCATACCCTGGTATTGGTTCACGAACTGGAGGTAATCTAAAGGAATGTTGTTGCCAGTTTTGTTGGCACAGATGGTGGTACCTAACAAATACAGTATGTAGGCACGGGTGACATGATCTACCCTATCATTTGTGATCCTACTATTACTATACCTATCACCCATAAATATAGTGCGCAGCCACCTAAGGTTCACACTACTAGCATTCCTAATATTTTTACTCAGCTCAGGTGGTCGTACACCTAGCATGCCAGCATAAGTACTAATCCGCTCAACCTCTGAGTCAAAAGGTAAAACATCAAAAGACCTACCTACAACCGGTAATCCAATGATGATGAAGATATCGTCCAAGGTCATTGTCATCTCCCCGAACGAGATCTGGAATGAAGAAGTCTCCTCATGCCATCGCTCAAGGAATGCCTCGACCAAATGGAGGTTGGTATGCCAGCGGGAGAGTCCATCGACGAGCGAGCCAAAAATAGTCTCCATCACTCTTGCTCGTACCGGCAGCAGTAGGAATGTCATCGTCATTTCGATGACGACAGAGACGTCGTTTCGTCCGTGTACCAGGACTATGTCCCTCACTGGGACCTACCTCTACATGCTCGGGCTCGGGCGAAACTCTAGCCTCTCTCGCCTCACGCGCCAAACGTTCGGGTGCCTTTTCTGTTTTAAAAGGATTTTTTATTGTCATCTTGGTCTGCCCCATCCTCTAAAAATAACATAAAGTAATATGTATTAGTGAGACAACACAAAAAAAATTATTTTGTAAACGTAAGTGGTCGCATGAGACAGCTTAAGCTGTCTGTCGCATGAGACGGAAATGCACACCCCATCTCATGCGACGATATGATGTCTTGGTCGCACGATCGTACTACCAATAGCAACGAAACCCATTTTTAGAAACCCACCAAAGCAGCCTCATTTCACTAAAAATCAAACACATAAACATAAATCCTAGCAAAACTAACAAGAATACAGCACTAATCTAACAAAACAACACCTAAAATCATGCAAAAATCGAACTTTTGAAAGCGAAACCTAAAAACCTAATTTCAACAGTTTATACCCAACGAAATCTAAAAACAATTATAGCATGAGGTTTGTATTACTTACCTTTATGTTTTGCTCAGTTTAGATTCTTAAAAAATTGAGTTTGATTTGGGTCGATTCTTGAGTGATTGAGAGGTTTCTAGAGAGAGAAAAAGAGAAGAAAAAATGGTGAGAGATTTATCAAACCCTTTTATACCTAGGTTTTCGGAAAAGGATAATTTTGTCCAAAATTAGATGAGAGATATATCAAATGGATATAAGATTCAGCGGTTTAAGATCTATCAAAATGTGTCTTATTTCTAGTGTGGCCCTAAAATAAAACATAATTAATTAAAATAAAATTGAAATTCTCTAAAATATCAATCTTATAAAAGCAAAAACTTACTATTTCACCTAATAACTGTAAATGTTTTTTTTTAAATCTCCATTTATATAAATATAAAAAACATAACGAATAAGGACATTCCTACTGCTGCCGGTAGCACAGTTTCTGGTAATAAATGTAACTGTTTTTTTAAAAATCTCCGTTTATAGGAATGTCTGAATAATTTATATTTGGATTCTCTTTCGCACTCGATTGTAAAATTATTTATTACCAGAACGAGATCTGTTTTGAATAATTATCTACACCATGCGTTCTGGTAATAAATAATTTTACAATCGAGTGTGAAAGAGAATCCAAATATAAATTCGATGGAGATCTGTGGAGGTCTGTTTTGAATATCTTATATTTTCTAATAGGTTCGGTAGGTTTTAATTGCTGTCATATTTTTTGTGTATTTTATTCCTTTATAATTATTAAGAAGGTATTATATTAGGAAATGACACCTCAAATACATACTCACAGAAGATATCGTCATTTAGTATTTAAAAATGAGTTTATGTTTATTTAATACTTATCTTCTTATAATAACTCCCATCAATACTCAATTTTATTTTAATACTCTAATTATCCTCAACCAACTAGATAAAACTTTTTCTTAAGAAAAAACTGGTATTTTCATCCAATCAGATATTTTAAAGTTTGAATTTCTAACGAGCCGCATCTCTCTCTTACCCTAACCAAATACTCGTTTTCCAAAGAGAAGTTGTTTTGTCCCAAAACACCTTCTCCGGTGATCATTCTGGTAGACACCCGTCTACCAGTGTGCAACCGGTACGAACATCATGCTTTCTGATCGACTAAGGTACGTTTATACCCTATCACACAAGTTAGGAAGGAAAAACTGCTATTTAGAAGTTGTTTCTTGACTAATTTTTTTTCCGTGCACAGCTAGTTTCATCCCCATTTTACAATTAAGAAGGTGATTTAGAAGGTAAGCTTCTCAAGTTTGGTGATACGACAACTATTTGTTTCTTCATTATTTTTCTCCTCAACTGAAATTGTAATAGCACGATTTCATGTATTTATGTTGATTTATAAGTTTGAAAGAGGTTTAAACGTGTATATATTTGAGTTTTTATGTATTTTCCTGTTTTGGTTGGCTCTCCAGTAGCCTGATTTTAGTTTTTAGAGTTGCAGGAACATGATTCCATTGTAACTGGAGAGGATGCGATTTAGGAATAAGTTCATGACTTACGATTTATGTATTAAATGTATGACCATGATCGCTAGATATAACCATAATTGTAACTGTCACATAACATTGCTAAATATAACCATGATTGCTAGATATGACCATGATTACACCACACCTTAAAACATGAATGCTAGATATGACCATGATTCTAATTGTTGCATAACATTGCTAGATATAACCATGATTTCTATATATGGTCATGATTGATAGATATGGCCATGATTACACTACACCTTCAAATATGATTGTTATATTGCTAGATATGACATTGCAATTTATGTATCAATAGGACCATACTAGATACTTGATTCATATGGTATATTGTTATTGCGATTAGAGTATGACATGACGATTGTAGTGTCATTATTAGTTTGCTAGATATGATCATGATTGCTAGATGTGACCATGATTGTAACTGTTGCATAACATTGCTAGATATGACCATGGTTGCTAGATGTGACCATGGTTGCTAGATGTGACCATGGCTGCTAGATATGATCATGGTTGCTAGCAATGTTATGATAACTCTTTGCTAGATTGGAGAACTCGTTCCTTGTTTAAAATTCACTAAAGTGCATTTCAAAGTCATAAATTTTTCATATCATAATTCGATAGTGATCCATCTATACGTGTGTTTTGATCTTCCATTCCTTGACATGAATCACGACCTTCATCGCATAAAGTATGGCAAATAAAGTCTCATCCATAGAATTTTTTGGGGTGGTGTGATGTAACCATAATATATTTTGGAGGAAATTCCAAAAAAAAATTTCCAATTTAGGGTACTACGTAAACCAACCTTTTCAGACGGTCTGGAGAAATCCAGTTTTATCCTCGATCTCTTATGAAGTTGGCGAGTTTTTTCATGCAGGATTGCTTGTATATCGAAGGAAGCTGCATTAGATGTCGAATTTATTAACACTACTAGGGTATGAATCATATTCATAAATGCCTGGAATTTTTCATAGCATGGCACGAGCTTTATATCGCCTTTATGGATTGTAGGTCGATAGTATAATTTTCTTGTGGATGCTTTTATACCAATAATGGGACTCTTTCTCTTTTTCTTGGATTTTCTCAAGTATGAAGTGGATTTTTCCGATCCTCAATATTGAAGAAAGAATTATGTTAGACCTTAGTGGTGAATAATGGTTTCAAATAGAATGTAGCGAGTAGATTATATTTTAACATTTTTAGCTTCGATTTTGCCAACATGAAATATCCCTTGCATATATGAGCTCATATTGGGGGTTCAAAAATCATGTCTTTGTCAATGATCATGGCTTCAAATGCTATTTTGAAGGTCTTGGACCTTGTCGTCTTGTAGATAGCTAGTAATTCCTAGGTAAATGACCCACAATTCAGAATTAACACATCCTATAGAAGCTAATACATTAATAATTTTATTTTCAGCTAGTGCTGCTTGTTCGTAATGCACTTGTTCAAATTTAGAGGCCTCGACCTATTGTAATGTTAAGTATATGATGAAAGTATCATTTTTTTATTTAGTTTTTCCTAAAACATGATTGACTACAACTTGAGATTCAGTAAGAAGCCTTATACATCTCCACAAATTTGGACTAGCAATAACCTCGCTA
Organism: Limnanthes douglasii subsp. nivea; assembly: GCA_036936605.1. Lineage (NCBI taxonomy): Eukaryota > Viridiplantae > Streptophyta > Magnoliopsida > Brassicales > Limnanthaceae > Limnanthes > Limnanthes douglasii. The sequence continues at coordinate 66,665,116 of JAUPFV010000005.1, forward strand.
TTGTTTCTTTGTACGCAACCTTATTATTTAGGCATGAAATTTAAATTAAACATATCGGTGGAGAAAAACATTGTTAGAAGAAATAAGTTGATGCCAACACCAAAGATTTAACTATTTGAACCTTCGTGTGTGTGGATTATCCATAATGAATCTAGATTAGAGTCCGAGATCTTATGTCCCTCAACTTGGAACTGGTTGAGAACATCTGCTGAAACATGGGCTTCGATAGATTTTTGAAGCTCGAACTTGATATCAAAATTTATCAACTCCACGGATTATAGCGTTCGTCAAATGGGAAAGATGCTAAGACAATAATGATGTGAACCTAGAAGTACGACCTTATTTTTATAGTCGTCACTATTAAGGTGAGCTTCTCCAATTATAACAAAGTCTGGAAAACGCAGAGACATCTACAAGTGGTTGCTTCATATTTGACCATAATTAGACTTACATCATTGTCATATAACACCATATATAATTAGATATTTTCACATTGGTTCGGCTACATGAGGAATACGAGAGAATCCATGTATTCTTTGATATTTCAAAATGCCTCGTCACATTTAGGTATCCATGTGAACTACCAGATACCTTTAAGTACTTTAAAAAATTATGTACATTTATCATTTGTTTGGTTTATTTTGGGTTGCGGGTAATTTTGTAAAGTGTTTTGGAAAAGTATTTTGAGTATTAAGTGTTTCGGTATAAAGTAATGAGAGATTTGAGCAGTCTGGTTGTATTAAATGTTCATTACTCTCATTAATGAAAGTAGTTAGGATATTTATAACTTTAATTAAGGACCCATGGGCTTTCGGGTCAAGTTATGGAACCGGTTCAAGTTTAAGGACCCATTAATCTTTTAGGCTGATTAGCACATAGCTTAGCCAATAGGTGTTTAGGTGTTTATTTACTTTTGTCTTGTCCGGATAGTTGAAGGATACATTTATGTCCGGATTGCCCCTGTCCGGCTAACACAGTGAGCTGTGACTAAACAATCTGAACTCATCAGTAGCCCCTTTTTTAGGCCTTGTCAAATATTTTTGGCTGGACTAAAAAACTTACTTAGTCAGTAACGATTTTGTCCGACCTACCTGTGCATCCAGTTCGAAGTCTGTCCGAACTGACTTCTTTTTCCAAAATTCTAAGAGTTTTCTTTTTGGATCGTGGGACACGTGTCATAATCTGATTCGTCCTACCAGCCATTTTTCTTCCTAGATCGGCGCTCCCACTAAGCCTAGAAAGTGACCTAGGCATTTAATCCTCCACACATCTGCGCCGTCTTTAATCATTACCAAAACTCTTCAACTCCTCCTAGGTAACAGTTACTTTATTTCTACTGTTATATAAATCATTTTTCACTATTTCATCGTTTTCATCATTAAAAAACTTTTTAGAAATATTTTCACTCTTGTCTTCAAACTCGTTCTCAAAGAGTTTTATGTTCATAGCCAGAAACTCACTTGCGAAAGGCGGCTGGTTAAACTTACTACTGGTCTCTCAGTCTCCCCAAGCGAAAAGTCAGGTGAACCAACCCAAGAAGCTGACCAAGGGTCATCCTCATCCAGAAATCCAAAGCCCATACAGTTATTCAAACAAAGTCTATCTCCTCTCCGTTCAGGTTCCTCTGTTCAGAAGTCCCAATCCTCCATTGCCAAGGAAAAAGCAGTTTCGAGTGTCAGAAAACCCTCCCATTTCTTGGCCATGGGTTCAGATACTTAGAAGTCCCCAAAAAAATCAACTCCACTCCGGACGACTCGCTTGGTCAAATCTCAAACAATTACTTTACTGCCAAACCCCTCCGAATTGGATGTATCTAAGGAAATATCAAGAGATAATCCCTCCAGATCGAAGGCATCTAAAATAACCCCAAGGGCGAAGTCCTTCGGACCGTACCCTCAACCGGACACCAGGCCTTCAGAAACAACAAGAGCTCATTCATTCGAACAGCCTTTGGTGCCAGAAGCTGCCCCCATCCACAGTAATTGATAAACCTTCCACAATGATGGAAGAAGTGATGGAAGACAGTATCGAAGAGGCCCCCTTCAAAACTAAAGCATCATGTCAAACGGGGGATGTTGCTTCTGACAAGAAGGGCAAAAACAAAGTAAGGGTGTGCCATTCTCATCAGGATCTTCCGGCGTGCCTAGAGGGCAAGGTAGGCCCTTGATTCAAAAACGTCATTGTTAAATACTTGTTGGCCTTGCAGAATATAAACTATGTCTACACCCATACTGCTGAGTTGGGCCGAATCCGGAAGAAATGGGGGATTCCTGAGTCACTGAAGTTAAGGATACTTGTCACTCCGGAGACTCCGATGGACTGTAAACTTAATGAGGTGGTCATCTTCACCGAGGTTCTAAACTGGGGACTTCGGTTCCCATTGGACCTATAAATTGTTAGGTATTTCCACCTGGTGAAGCTCTGCACAAGCTAGCTAAGTCCAAACGCATGATATTCTCTCATGCCTGTAGGAGGGGCAAACCACCTTTAACAAACTTAATTCCTTGGCTTCGGAGCGTTGGGGGAACTCCTTCTATAACCGCTTCACCTCAGGAAACTTGCTGAGGTCCTATTTGTGGAACACCACAGGTCGGAGGGACCTCACAGGGGAAGAGCTAACAACGCCGCCTTCACCTGGTGTGATCCTTAAGCGTACCGAGGCCAAAGATGGTAAATTGGCCTTACCCTCCAGGGCCAAAGCTCTCAGCAAGGTAAAAAGGAAGAAGAAGAAAGCTGCAGCAGATCCGGTCCAAGCTGCCACAGAAGAGATTGGTTTGGAGAACCAAGGGGAATCGACGCTGCCTTACTCAAAGTAGTAGAGGCTGAGACTGTTAGGTAGGCAGGATAATCACAACACCCACCAAAGCCTCCCAAAAAATACCGGAAGAGAAAAGCAAGCAGTGATGAAAAGGCCGCCAAAAAAAGAGGGCCACCTTAGGAGAAGAAATAAATCTTCGTCCTTTGGAGCTTCTACCCCCACCAGCCCCAGTTGATCCTACTCTACATGAGAAGATCCCAACAGGTTTACAATCCGAAGAGGGTATTGGGGAAGGAATTGATGGAGTGGACATTAGTGCCCTTCAAGATATTGATTTGTACTTCAATGACTCTGAGAAGGATGACTTTACAGGCCCCTTCCGCCCTTCGAGCTCGACTAACATGGTGACCTATAACGGTAAGTCTTTCTGTTTCTGGGAAACAAGATGTTGTGGCCCACTATCTTCTTGGTCATATCCAGTCAGTGTTTGATTTGGAGAGGCAAGTGAGAAACCAGACCACAATCATCAACACCCTCACTACTGACAAAATAGTCTCTGTCAACCATTATTCTCAATGCCAATCAGAGCATAGAAGAACTGAAGAAATAAATAGAAGCTCTAAAGAAGGAAAAGGAAGATCTAGCAACCAAGTTAGCCACTTCGGATACTGTCAGTACTGAGCTCCAAACTAAGTACTCCGGTTTGGAAAAAGATCTTTCAATATTAAGGGAGGACCTGAAGACCAAAGATGGTATCATTCAGACCTTGTCCGGTGAGAAGACTTCCCTAGAAGGTGTTGTGTCTAAAGTGACCAAGGAGAAAGAAGACTTGGTGAAGCAGCAGGAATAAACTATTCATGCCAGCATTGATAAATATACCAACGAGGTGATAGATTCCCTAGAGAAAAGATATGCTGAGTTAAATCTGGCATAGTGCTGCTCTTCCATGAAACGTTTCCGAAGATGACCTTTGGTCCCCTATGGAAATATGTGGAATACGAAAACCTTCCTCATCACACCATGGCAACTATTGACAAGTATAACTTCTCCAGTGGAATCGACTCTGGTGTGTTTTATTTTACGCTGAGGGTAATTCTTTCAAGTGTTTTGGAAAGTTTTTTGGAGTATTAAATGTTTGGGTGTTTTGTAGTGAAAGATTTTAGCTTCCTGGTTGTATTAAATGTTCATTACCCTCATTAATGAAAGTAGTTGGGGTATTTATACCCTTAATTATGGGCCCATGGGATTTCGGGTCAAGTTATGAAACCGGGTCAAGTTTAAGGACCCATTTACTTAATAAGCTGATTAGCACCTAGCTAAGTCAAAAAAAGGTGTTTAGTTATTTTATACTTTTGTCTTGTCCAGATAGTTCAGTGGGCATTTTATGTCCAAATTGTCCTTATCCAGATATCTCAGTGAGAAGTGGTGAAGTTATCCGGAGTCATCAGTAGCTCATTTTTTAGGCCTTGTCAAAAAATCTTTGGCAGGACTAAAAAATTTACTTAGTTAGTAACGACGTGTTCTGACCCGTTCATGTGTCTGGTTCGAGGTTTGTCCGGACTGATTTCTTCTCAGAATTCTAAGAGTATTTCTTTGGATCGTGGGACACGTGTCTCATTCTGATTCGACCTGCCAGTCGTTTTTTACCTAGATCGGCGCTCCCACTAAACCTAAAAAGTAACCTCTGCATTTTATATTTCCCACGTCAGTGCCGTCTTCAATCATTGCTCGAATCTCTTCGTCTTCTCGTAGGTATCAGTTGCTTTTTTTCACTAACATATAAACCATTTTTTCACCTTTTCATTATCTTCATCACGCTACAACTCTTTTACAGAACTTTCACCTTTTCTTTCAAAATTGTTCTTGGTTAGTTTTATGTTCACGGCTAGAAACGCTCTAGTTAAAGGCAGCTGGTTGAATTTGTCTGAATTAGAGAAGGCAAATAAAGTTGAACGAGAGAGGCGCATTGTTGTTGGGCTCCCAGTATCCCCAGGCGACAAAACTGAGAAACCATCCCAAGAAGCTGATCAAGGATCATCTTCTACTACAAACCCAACACCCAAACGGTTGTTTAAACCCAGTCTTTCTCTAATACCATCAGGCTCCTCTGTTCAAGAGTCCCAACCTTCTACCACCCAAGAAAAAGCTGTATCAAGCATCAGAAAACCCTCCCCTTTCATAGCCATGGGATCCGATATTGAAAAATCTCCAGAGAAATCCAACCCACGCCGGACAACTCGCTTGGTGAAAGCCCAAGAAACTGCCTCACAATCAAAGTCCTCCAAACCTGAGGCCTCTAAGTCTACATCCAAAGACAAACCCTCCAGATCGGAGATTTCTATAAGAGCCCCTCGAAATAAACCCTCTAGATCAGAGACATCCAAAGTAGCTTATCAAGCAAAATCCTCCGGAATTGAGCCCCAACCGGACACCAGGCCTCCAGAAAAAACTGGTGCTCAACCATCTGGAAAGACCATTGAGCCAGAAGCTGACACTCTTCCATCCACAACAACAGATAAACCTTCCACATTGATGGAATAAGTTATGGAAGATAGTATCAAAGAGGCCCCCTTCGAAACTGAAACCTCAGGGAAAACTGGGAATGATGTCTCTAACAGGAAAGGGAAAGGTGAAGTGAAGGTTGGAATGGCTCATCCGGATCTTCTGGAGTGCTTGGAGGGCAAAGTAGGACCTTGCTTCCAGAAGATCAACGTGAAGTATTTCTTGGCCATGCAGAACATCAACTATGTTTATACTCATACTGCCGAGCTGGGCCGGTTCCGGACTAAGTGGGGGATCCCAGAGTCAGTGAAGGTGAGGAACCTTGTCACTCCGGAAACTCCAATGGACTGCAAACTTAATAAAATTGTCATCTACACCGAGCTGTTCAATCGGGGGCTCAGATTCCCTTTAGACCCATCATCGGGTATTTTCACCTGATTAATCTTTTCCAAAGCCAGTTAAGCCTAAACGCTTGGTACTTCCTCCTTGCCTGCATAATGGAATCGAGGCTGTCCGGAATCCCTCTCCCTATGGAGCTGTTTTCCGTTGTGGCAAGCCTGTGCAAAAATCATCACATCTCATTCTTTCACCACAATATGGGAGACAATTTTAAAGTGGTAAATAATTTGTTGGAGTCGGGGAAGAATTGAAACTCAATTCTTATTCATTAGTGGGTCATGGGAGAATGGGAGAAAGATCAAAGCCCAAACTAACCGTAGCATGCTCACTAGTAGGTGGAACAAGTAAGTTATTCAATCTTATTTTTCATTTTCTCCTTTTCACTTTACAATTATTCCACTTCTGAATCATTTATTACTTCCTTTTTAGTACTACCGAAGAAGTATACCGGATATCTGGAGGAGGACCATACTACATGTTCCAAGCTAAATGTGTGGGCCGCGGAATGTTGGGGGAACGCTTTCCGCAACTGTTTCACTTCTGGCAATTTGGTGAGATCTCATTTGTGGAATACCACAGGCCGGAGAGATCTCACATGGGAAGAATTGACCACACCACCTCCCCCAGCTGTCATCCTTAAGCGAACAGAGGAAAAAGATAGCAAACTGGCCTTGCCCTCTAGAGCCAAAGCTCCTAGCAAGATGAAGGGAAAAGGAAAGAAAAATAAGACTGCAGCAGAGGAAGTTCAGGTTGATGCAGAAGAGACCGGTCCGAGGAACCCATGAGGGATCGATGTTACCTTGCTCAAAGTAGTTGAAGATGAGACTGCTAAGGAGGCAGGTGAATCGAAAAATCTACCAAAGCCCCCTAAAAAGGACCAAAAGAGGGGAGCAAGCAACGATGAGAGGATTGCTAAGAAGAAAAAGGTCACCTTAGGGGAAGAAGTAATCCTTCGCCTTTCGGAACCTCTACCTCCAGCAGACCCAACTGATCCCACCTTAGCAGAGAAGATTCCCACCGAACTGAAATCCGGAGAAGGTACCGGAGGAGAGATTGATGTAGTAGACATCAGTGCCTTCCAAGACATTGATCTTTATTTCAATGATTCTGAGAAAGATAACTTCGATGGCCCGTACCATCCTTCAAGCTCTTCTAATATGGTGACTTACAATGGCAAGTCCTATACTGTCTCCGGTGAGAACAATATGGTGGCTCATTCTCTTCTGGGTCATATTCAACCAGTACTTAACTTGGAAAGGCAAGTGAAAAACCAGTCCACCCTTATCAATACCCTCAATACCGAGAAGGAGTCTTTTTCAACCAACCTCCTCAATGCTAATCAAAGCATAGAGGAATTGAAGAAAGAGCTTGAAGCATTGAAGAAGGACAAAGAGGATTTGTCAACCATGCTTGCCACTTCGGAGAATGCTAACACTGAGCTTCAAGCTAAGTATTCTGGTTTGGAAAAGGATCTCTCCGCTCTAAAGGAAGATGTGAAGACCAAAGATAGTGCTATTCAGACCCTGTCCATCCAAAAGATTTCCCTTGAAGAGGCTATGTCTAAGGCAACCAAGGAGAAAGAAGACTTGGAGAAGGAGCAGGAATAGAGAATAGAGAATTCAGGCTAGTATTGACAAATACACCAACGGGGTGATAGATTCATTGGAGAAAAGATATGCTTAAGTGAATTTTGACATGGTACTTCTCTTTCATGAGAAGTTTCCGAAGAGGACGCTTGGTCCCTTGTGGGAATATGTCGAGTATGAGGACATCCCGTTCCATACACTGGCAGATGGTAATAAACATAACTACTCCAGTGGAATCGATTCTACCACCGATGAGGAAGAAGAAACCGGGGAGAGTTCAAGCGCTGAACTCAAAGCCCCTAACAAATGAGGTGACGCAGGAACATCCAAGGGAATAAGTCCTGAGGCTTTTTAACTATCTTTTCTGTTTTTTTTATTTTGTGAACTACTAAAGTCCTTCGATGGCCAAAGCGTTTTTGTAATTGTATCCGTTTTGGGTCTAGTTAAGCCTAAAACTTAAAGTCCTTGGATGGCCAATGCATATTCTGTGTTTTAATATTATTGCACGGTTCTTACCCAGACAGGCTTATCTTACCCAATTTTTGCTTTTCTCCATACTTGCTTTCAATTTTAATGACTAATATTTAAAGAGCCCTTCTTTACTTTACAAATATTTAGGGTGAGAGTGTTTAAAATCTCTGATGACGTGTATTTAATGGTCATCATTCAACCAGATTAATCCGATCTGTCAAAGATCTTTAGTATTAAATTGAATATTTGAAAGGAAATGTAATCAAATCGCAGCGAATATTTTAAGAAGGCATCATATTTTATTGAAAAAAACAGACACCTCATTAAAACCTCCTCACGCCACCAGGGTAGGAAAGAGTATGCCCCCTAATATTTACATGGACTTTAAACAAGTAAATATTTACACAACTCTCATTCCAGATATAACCGGAGGTGTTCAATATTCCACGGGTGCTTTAGGATTCTTCAATTTTTGTCTTGAAGCCTATATGTCCCAGGCTTAAGCTTTTTGGAGACCTCATAAGGGCCTTCCTAGTTCGGAGCTAGTTTGCCGAACTACTTTTCCTTAGTATGCAAGAAAACCTTTCTTAATACTTTATCTCCTGACTGAAAATCCTCCCTCTTGATTTTGGAAGCAAATCTGCTTCTCATTAAGCCTTAATAATGGGTGGTTCTAAGATGAGCCTTAACTATTCTTTCTTCTATTAAGTCCAACTGACTTCTAATTGCCAATTCATTAACCTGTTCGGAATAGTTTTGGACTCTGTATGATGGCAGGGTTGCTTCTATAGGAGTAATTCTATCCATCCCATATACCAAGGCAAAAGGAGACTCTTGTGTAGCAGCTGGAGGAGTAGTCCGGTGCGCCCACAATACTTCTTGCAAATAGCTTGGCCACTTCCCTGCAGCCCCTTCTAAATTCTTTTTCAGACCGGACAGAATGGTCTTATTTTCCACTTCAACTTGACAATTTTCTTGTGGGTGGAAATGAGGAGAGAAGAAATGCTGAATGCCTTTGGAGTCATGGAAATTCTCCATATCCTTCTTATCAAATTGTGGCCCATTATTTTTGGTTATCTTTTGTGGAACCCCAAATCTGCAACGATTGTTAGACAAGATAAATTTTATAACAGCTTTTGAAGTAGTTCCTGCCAGGGGGGGCTGCTTCTATCCACTTTGAGAAATAATCAATGGGTACAATAATAGTCCTGCACCCTTCGGACTCCATTGGTAGAGGCCCAACTAAATCCAGTCACCAACGAGCAAAAGACACTAGCTCAGAAATTGACTTCATAGGAACAGCTGGGATATGAATTTCATTACCATATCTTTGGCATGGGTCACATTTTTTCACCAATTCCTGAGCATCTGCCATTATGGATGGCCAATAGTATCCGGCTAAAAAAACCCTCCGGGTTAGAGCTCTGTAGCCACAGTGTGATGATCCTTATTCATCATGTAGTTTGGATAAAACAATTTGGGACTCTTGAGTCCCCAAACAATGCAGGAGAGGTCTGCTAAACGACTTCTTATAAAGAACCTCTCTTAAGATTAAGAAACCACGAGCTTTGTGTTTCATTTTCCTTGCCATAGCTTTCTCCGGAGGCAAAACTCCATCAGAGATGTATTGAAGAAGGGGAAATCTCCAATCTTTGGATTGAACTATTTGTACACTCAAACTCTTCTCCTCTTCCTTGTTCTGATTTAATTGTATAGATGGGAATTCTTGTACATGAATCCATAGGTAGGACTCAGAATATGTTATGGTTGCTAAGGAGTCTGCCATCGTGTTTTCCGATCTAGGAATATGCTCATAGCAAACATTTTTGAAGTTGGCTGCTACCTCTTTAAGAATGAATAAATATTTGATCAACTGCTCTTTCTTGCCTTCAGACTGACCTTGAGCATGGTGGATACGAAGCTGAGAATCACTCATTAATCTAACCCTTTTAGCCCCACACAGAAAAGCTAACTTTAGTCCAGTTATAGCTGCCTCATATTCAGACTCATTGTTAGGAGCCTTAAAAGAAAAGCATATAGCCTGGTATAACTTATCACCATATGGAGAGGTTAAACAAATCACAGCCCCACAACCCATTGTGCTTGATCCACCATATGTCCGGACAACCCATTATTTTTTAGTTTTGTTTTTTGAAGCTTGTTTAGTACTTCTGTTCGAATGAAATTCTGCCAAGAAATCAGCATCAGACTGAGCTTTAATTGCAGTTCACGGGGAAAAATCAATGTCATAATCACCCAATTCTACCGACCATTTGGTCATCCTGCTCGATATGTCTGCTTTCTGAAGCACATTCTTCAAAGGAAAAGATGTTCGGACGATGATGGAATGAGACTGAAAATATGGCCTCATTATTCTGGCAACAATTACTATGGCTAGTGCCAGCTTTTCAAGCTTTAGGTACCTCTTTTCAGCATCCATCAGACTCTTGTTGATGTAATATACCGGACGAGGATAATTGTCCACCTCTCTTACTAGCACTACACTTATTGTATATTCTGACACAGCCAAGTATACAATAGTGTTTCTCCATCGACAGGCTTGAAAAGGGTTTTGGGAGAAGACAAATGCTTATTTATTTTATCGAAAGCATGGCTGCACTGTGGAGAGCAGTTGAAGTCTTTAGCACCTTTCAAGGTTTGGAAGAATGGAGCACATTTGTCCGAAGACCTCGAAATAAAACGATTCAAAGAAGCCAACCAACCTGTCAGCCTCTCCACTTCTTTAATATTTCGAGGAGGGTCCATTTTTAACAGAGCATCAAGCTGATTCGGATCAGTCTGTATCTCTTTTTCACTAATTACATAACCCAAAAACTTTCCGGATTGTACCCCAAACACACACTTTTCAGGATTGAGTTTTAAATTTACCTTTGTTAAGTTGGCAAAAGTTTCTTGAAGATCAGTTAGGTGCAACTCTTCTTCTAAGCTCTTAACCATCATATCATCGATATATACTTCCATATTTCTTCCAATCTGATCAGTAAACGCTTTATTTACCAACCTCTGATAGGTAGCCCCAACATTTTTCAACCCAAAAGGCATCACCTTGTAACAATAGAGACCCGTATTTGTAACGAAGGTAGTGTATTCTTGGTCCTTCGAATCCACTTGTATCTGGTTATAACCGGAGAAGGAATCCATTAACAATAATAGCTTGTTTCCAGATGTGGAATTCACCAACTGATCTATCCGGGGGACTTAATAGAGATATTTTGGGAAAGCTCTATTGAGGTCAGTAAAATCGATACACATACGTCATTTCCCATTCTTTTTCTTTACTAATACTGGGTTGGCTGTCCATAAAAGATATTGAGACTCCTTTATGTGCCCCATCTTGGTAAGCCGGTCAACTTCTTGGACTATTACATCAGCTTTCTCCTTTGGAAAAGCTCTCATTTTTTGTACAACAGGTGCAACATCTCTTCGGATAGACAGTTTATGTGATATAACGTTTGCAGGTACTCCGGTCACATTAGCGTTGCACCAAGCAAAAACATGTTGGTGAGCTGCCAAAAAAGACAACAATGTTTTCTTCAACTTTTGTGCCATCTTGGAGCCAACTTTAATACTCCTTCCTTCAGCCAGAGATTGGGTTTCAACTTCTTCGATTGGTATCAAAACACCAGGGGTCTCTCTGGGGTCATCAATTTCACCCTCACCCTCAGAGGGCCCCAACAACTGTTAATCTTCATTAACCCCGAACGGCCCCAGAGTTCTAGGATCAAATGAAATTTTATAACATTCTCTTGCTATTTTTTGGCTACTCCGGACAACTCCCACCTGTCCTTAAACTGCGTACTTTAAACACTGATGGACTGTTGAAGCCACACCATGCATCCTAGAGAGCCAGGACCTCGGATTACATCTGCAGAGCTTCCTGTAAAGCCCACAATGGATCTGTTCGAACGCTGAATCACTGCAGGATTCTTTATTTGTTTATAAGAACTTAAAAAAAGAATATTGGTTGAGCTTCTAGTGTCAATCAGAATTCGCCTGATGTCGTTTCCCCCAATTGAAGCTCCTATTACCACAGGATCCGCCCAACTATATCTCTTAGATCATCTTCATCAAAAACAATGAAGGGAAAAGGAATTTGGGATTGATAAAAAGACATGCCTCCCTTTAACTGAGTAGTTAGAGTGTGAACATGCCTCTTCCTTGAAGAAGGAGTTGGTGCAGTCATAGTGTCCCCTCCAAATATAGTAAGCGACTCAAAAAAACTTATAAGTCTGGACACTGTCTTAGTTTGTTCTGTTATAACCCCCACTTTATTTCGGGTTGGATCAGGATCCAAATACTCCAATTCGACATCAAATCTTTCAAGGATTACCATAGCCCCTTCCGAAGAAAATATCCCCGCATTGTTCGTTGGGCCAGTCCGGTGAGCATTGTCAGGCCTATTTCCACTTCTTCTCTTGACATAAGCTCACAGATTTCCCCTTTCAATAAGATTATGCACTTCTTGTTTCAAAGCGATGCAGTCTTCGGTGTTGTGGCCAATATCATGATGATATTGGCAAAAACAAGTATTACGACTTTCCCTAGGAGATTGAAGCGTTGTCGGCTTCCTGAAATGCACTTCATCTATTGTTTTGTCATAAATAGTTGCCACATTCTCTTTCAACTCAGCAAACCACTCCGTTCTGACCCAAGGTTCTCGTTTATTTCTAGACTGCTGGCTCTGAGCTGGATTTGGGTGGGACTGAGTCTGTTTGGCCCTATTGGGCCCTTGTCCGGTTTCTTTGGCCTTGTACCCGGACTGGTTCTGCTTTGGAGCAACTGGGGCAGACCTCATTTTCCTGTGTACCCTAGTCTTCTTTGTTTCATCTACGTTGATTTGATTCCCCACCTAACTCAGCAAACCGCCCCAAGTCATGGCCTTCTTCCTGATTACCGAATCAGCCAGATTCCTAGGGTTTAACCATTGTCTCAAAGAAGCTATTACTACCTGCTCAAAGTAATCGGCCAACCCATTCTTAGTGTTTACGAACCGGGTTATATAGTATTTCAGTGACTCATTTGGCTTTTGGGTACAATGGATAATAGTATCATCATTTCCCTTTACCTCCTTACTCCCCACAAACTGCCTTCGAAAGGCCACCCAAACCGTATCAAAGTATCTGATACAACCTTGTGGCAAGCTGTTGTACCATTTCAAAGCACTTCCCGTAAAAGATTGGGAGAAGGCTCTACAAAGAAGTTTATCATCATCATTAAAATTCATCATAAAAGTTTTAAACTGTTTCAGATGGTTGTCCGGATCTTTGCTCTCATCATACTTCTCCATTTTAGTACTGTCAAACCTCTTAGGAATATTTTCGGACAGTATCTTGGATGACAATGGCGATTGCCTCCAATTGAAACTACGACTAAAATTGTGTCTTCATTAGGTGTTGCAAAAATACATGGCTCATCATGGAAAGAAAAAGGATCCATCAGCAGCTGATCCACATGCCTGTGACTATGGTTGTGGCTGTGAGATGACCATTTTCCCAGATGCCTCTTTAGTCTCCCATGCCTATTTCTCTTTCTTGAATATTTTTTAATCAGCTTTTGTTTCTTTCTGGACCTCCCCTCGTTACTACTTGATGACAAAGACTCCTCAAGTTCATTCTCATTCGAGGAGCTTTTAGAGGACTCAGATTCTGAGCTCTCCACCGGCTTGGACCGGTGAGATTTCTTGGAACTGACATGGGTCTTTTTCGTTGTCAAATGAGTCTTTGCTGATGGGTCGTTCTCCCTTAGATTGTCAGTATGGTGAATGGCTGACGCTTTTGACAATGTCTTTCCCTTTAATTTCAATGGTTAATGTTTAAATACCCCCAACTATTTCAGAAGTATTATAGTGAGTAGGGGTGAGATTCGGTCGGTTCGGTCGGTTTTTTTATAAATTTTTAAACCGAACCGAAATAATTCGGTTTGTATATTATTAAACCGATTTAGTAATAAAAAAATCGGTTTTTTTCGGTTTCGGTTTTTTCGGTTTCGGTCGGTTTCGGTCGGTTTTTCGGTTTTAACAGAGGTACGGTTCGGTCCGTTCGATCGGTGCGGTTCGGTCGGTTTGGTTCGGTTCGGTTCGGTCGGTGCGGTTCGGTGCGGTTCGACCCGGTTTTTTTAAAATTATTTTTTTAGTTGAAGAATATAAAATAATTGCAAAAAAAAATTATAATGTAAACTAATTATTAATTTTTTATATTTATAATAATAAATTTATAGTTATAATTTTAATATAATAAATATTATAATAATATTACTATTTAAGTGTAACAAATAAAAAGATATATGGTATAAAAAAGATACATAAAAAAATTAAACGTACGCAATATATAAAACAGAAACAGTAGGCGCAATATATAAAACAGAAAAAGAAAACCGCAATATATAAGACAGAGAAAAGAAGAAAAACAGAAACAGAGAAAAAGAAACACCCCTTGGTGGGGTTCGAACCCACGCCACCCATGTGGATGTGGGTGGCGGTTTAAATAGTTATATGGAACCACTAGGACAAAGGATGGATTCGGTGTAAAAGTGGTGTAAAAGTGGTATAAAACTATATATAACTTCGGTCGGTTTCGGTTTTATTCGGTTCTTTTTTTTAAAAACCGAAAACTGACCGAATTTATTTTGGTTTGAAATTTTAAAACCGAAACCGAATATTATTATTTTTAGACCGACCAAACCGACAAATTTCGGTTTGGTTTGGTCGGTCGGTTCGGTTTTTTTCGGTTTTTGCTCACCCCTAATAGTGAGAGTGTTTAATATCTCCGATGACATATGTTTAATGGTCATCATTAAACCGGGTTTATCCGATCTACCAAAGATCCAAAGCATTGAACCAGTAATTTATACTTGAATTGAATTGTAGTAAAACCACATCAGACGTTTTAAGAAGGCATCATATTTTATTGAATGAAAAAACTGCACACCTTATTAAAACCTCCCTGCGCCACTAGGGTAGGAAAGAGTATGCCCCCTAATATTTACATAGATATTTAACAAGTAAATATTTACACAAATTTTATTCTATATATAACCTGAGATGCTCAATATTCCATGGGTGCTTCAAAACCCTTCCTTCTTTGTCCTAAGACTATATGTCCCAAGCTTAAGCTTTCCGGAGACCTCATAGGCGCCTTCCCAGTGTGGAGCCAGCTTACTGAACTACTTTTCTTTAGTGTGTAGGAAAACTTTACTCAAAACTTTATCTCCTAGTTGAAAATCTCTTCTCTTGACCTTGGAAGCAAACCTGCTCCTCATCAAACCTTGGTAGTAGTCTGTTCTCAAATGAGCTTTAACCCTTCTCTCTTCTATTAAGTCCAACTGATTCCTAATTGCTATCTCATTAGCCTGTTCGGAATAGTTATGGACCCTGTATGATGGTAGGGTAACTTCAATGGGGGTAATGGCATCCATCCCATACACCAAAGCAAAAGGGGATTCTTGTGTAGCAGCTTGAGGAGTAGTTCGGTATGCCCATAATACTTCTTGCAGATAGCTAGGCCATTTTCCTGCGGCCCCTTCCAAGTTTTTTTTTAATCCGGACAGAATAGTCATGTTGGCAACTTCAACTTGTTCGTTCGTTTTTGGATAGAAAGGAGAAGATAAGCAGTGTTGAATGCCTCTAGAGGCACAAAAACTCTCCATATCCTTATTATCAATCTGGGGCCCGTTATCAGTGGTAATCTTCTGAGGAATCCCAAATTTGTAACATATATTGGATATGATGAATTTTATGACAGCTTTTGAAGTGGTTCATGCCAAAGGAGTTGCCTCTATCCACTTTGAGAAGTAATCAATAGCAACTATTGATGAGTCTGAATTCTGCATGCTCCCCGGACAAGGACAGATCGGTCCAAGCTCTCCGGACCGGACAGATCACTTCGAACACTTAGCCCAAAAGACTGTTCGAGCTATGACAAAAGTACTAAAAAACCTAAACCCTACTTGACTAAGCTACTTGCTCTCCTACTTAGAGCTGATGGGTATTTGAACATGACCCGGGTCCATTTAACATGACCCGAAAGCCCATAAGGGCCCAAACATGAGGGTATAAATACCCAACCACCTGCATTAAGTGTGGGTAATGAGAATTAACTGCTACCAGCCAGCTTAATTATCTCTCTACTCTCTACACTAAAAATAAAACACTCACATACTACTATTAAACACCAAACAAATTACAAGCCTACCCTCAGGCGATAATTATCACTACCAACTATGATGGTCATGCGCCCTCCGGACGTCATTGGCAAAGGCCAAACTAAATCTAATCCCCAACGAGCAAAATGTACTGGCTCAGAAATTGACTCCATAGGTACTGCTGGCACATGAAATTTGTTGCCATACCTTTGACATGGATCACACTTCTTTACCATTTCTTTAGCATCTGCCATTATGGATGGCCAATAGTAATCGGCCAACAATACTCTCCGGGTTAGTGCCATGTAGCCACAATGAGCTGACCCTTCACCATCATGTAACTCGGATAGAACGAATTGAGATTATTCCACCCCCAAACAACGCATGAAAGGTCTACTAAAATATTTTTTATAGAGCACCTCCCTTATGATAAAAAATCCACAAGCTTTGTGTTTAATTTTTCTTGTTACAGCTTTATCCGGAGGCAAAACGCCATCAGAAATGTATTGAAGAATGAGAAATATCCAGTCTTTAGGTGGACTACTTGTATACTCAAGTTTTCCTCCTCTTCCTTACTCTGGCTTGACTGTATGGTTGGGCATTCTTGTACATAAATCCAAGGGTATGACTCAGATTACGCTATGGTTTCCAAGGAATCTGCCATTGTATTTTCTGATGTAGGAATATGCTCATAACAAACACTTTGAAATTGGCTGCCACCTCTTTAAGGATGAGTAAGTATTTGATCAGATGTTCCTTCTTAGCCTCAGATTGACCTTGAACATGATGAATAAGAATCTGGGAGTCACTCATCAACCTAACTCTTTTAGCCCCACACAAGAAATCTAATTTAAGAGCAGTTATAGTTGCTTGATACTCAGACTCATTGTTAGAGGCCTTGGATCCAAAACATATAGCTTGATACATTTTATCACCATACAGAGAGGTTAGGAAAATTCCAGCTCCAGAACCCATTGTGTTTGATCCACCACCAGTCCGGACTACCCATTCTTTTTTAGTTTTTCCTTCTGAAACTTGTTTAGAACTCCTATCCGGATGGAATTCTACTAGGAAATCACCAACAGATTGAGCCTTGATAGCAGTTCGTGGGGCAAAATCAATGTCATAATCACCCAACTCTACTGACCACTTGGTCATCCGGCTTGATATGTATGCTTTCTGAAGAACATTCTTTAATGGGAAAGACGTTCGGACAACGATGGAATGAGACTGAAAATACGGCCTCATTTTTCTCGCAGCAATCACCAAGGCTAATGCCAGCTTTTC
This sequence comes from Limnanthes douglasii subsp. nivea, assembly GCA_036936605.1. NCBI lineage: Eukaryota > Viridiplantae > Streptophyta > Magnoliopsida > Brassicales > Limnanthaceae > Limnanthes > Limnanthes douglasii. The sequence goes on from JAUPFV010000005.1 coordinate 66,682,279, forward strand.
AAGCTTCGGGTACCTCTTCTCAGCATCTATCAGGCTTTTGTTGATGTAGTACACCGGACGAGGGTAATTGTCTACCTCTCTTACCAATACTTCACTTATAGCACACTCTGACACAACCAAGTATATATAAAATGTTTCTCCTTCTACGGGCTTGAAAAGGGTATTTGGTGAAGACAAGTGTTTCTTTATTTTATCAAAAGCTTGGCCACACTGTGAAGACCAATTAAAGTCTTTAGTATTCTTCAAGGTTTGGACTGATGATCTTGAAATAAAACGATTCAAAGCAGCCAACCTTCCAGTAAGCCTATGCACTTCTTTAATATTCCTAAGAGGATCCATTTCTAATAAGCCATTCAACTGGTCCAGGTCGGTCTGTAACCCTTTCTCATTTATTACATACACCAAAAATTTCCCGGATCGAACACCAAAGACACATTTTTCTGGATTCAGTTTCAAATTTACCATTGTCAGATTGGAAAAAGTTTCCTGAAGGTCAATTATATGCAACTCCTCCTCCAAGATTTTAACCATCATGTCGTCTATATTCCTGCCAATCTGGCTAGCAAATATCTTGTTTACTAGTCTTTGATAAGTGGCCCCAACATTCTTCAACTCAAAAGGCATCACCTTATAACAATGGAGACCCTTGTCCGTAACAAACGTAGTATGATCTTGGTCCTTTGGATCCACCTGAATCTGGTTGTACCCAGAGAAGTCCTCCATAAAGGACAACAACTTGTTGCCAGACGTTGAATCTACCAACTGGTCTATCTGGGAGACCGGATAAAGACCTTTTTGGCAAGCTCTGTTGAGGTCAGTAAAATCAATACACATACGCCATTTTCGATTCTTTTCTTAACCAACACCGAATTGGTTGTCCATAAAGGATACTGGGACTCATTTATGTGCCCCATCTTGGTAAGTCGATCAATTTCTTGGACTATTACATCAGCTTTCTCCTTAGAAAAATCCATCCTCTTCTGCACAACAGGTGCAATATCACTTCGAATCGATAGTTTGTGAGAGATAACGCTTGCACGAACTCCGGTTACATCACCATTGCACCAAGCAAAAATATGATGATTGTCTAACAAAAAAGACAACTTATTTTTCAACTCTGGTGCCATATTGGAGTCAATCTTAATATTTCTACCCTCTGCCAAGGGATGGGATTCAACTTCTTACATCGGTATTATAACACTAGGGGCCTCTTTAGGGTCAAAAATTTCACCCTCCCCCTTCGGAGGCCCCAGTAACTGTTAATCTTCATTGATTCGAACTGCTCCCAACATTTTAGGAGCAAGTGCAGTTTCATAGCACTCCCTTGCTATCTTCTGACTACTTTGGACAACATCCACCTATCCTTGAACCGCATACTTCAAGCACTGATGGACTGTTAAGGCCACAGCACGCATTCTAGATAACCATGACCTCCCAAAGATTGCATTGTAACATGTGGGGCAGTCTACCACAACAAATAACACTCTGACCAGTTTTTTAAAATGATCCTTGCCCAACAGCAACTCTTCCTCAAACTCCCCAATTACATCCGCAGAGCTCCCTATGAAGCCCACAATAGTTTTGTTTGACCGTTGAATAAAGCAGGATTTTTCATCTGCTTATAAGAACTTAAAAAGAGGACGTTTGCCGAACTGCCCGTGTCTACCAGAATTCGTCTGATATCATTGCCGCCAATAGATGCTCCTATCACCACAGCATCCTCATGAGGCCCATCAATACTTCTTAAATCATCTTTATCAAAAACTATAAATGGAAAAGGGGGCATGGTATCCCCTCCGAATATAGTAAGTGACTCAAAGAAAGTAATGAGTCCGGACACCGTCTTAGTTTGCTTTGTTATTACCCGATTTTATTCCGCGTTGGATTAGGATCCAAGTACTTCGAATCAACGTCAAATCTTTCAAGGATCACCATTTCCCCTAATGAGTTAGGCCTGTTTCCACCTCTTCTTTTGACATAATCCCCCAACTTACCTCTTTCAATGAGATTTTGTACCTCCTGCTTCAGAGCAATGAAGTTTTGGGTTTTATGGCCAATATCATTGTCTTGTCTCTTTAGCCTTATACCCGGATTGGTTTTAGTTTTGTGTTGTTGGGGCGGACCTCACCTGACGGTGCACCTTGGTTTTATTAGTTTCATTCACGTTAATCTGATTCCCCACCTGATTTAACAAGCCACACCAAGTCATGTCCTTTTTCCTTGTCACCGAATAGGCCAGATTCCCATGGTTCAACCCTTGTCTCAAGGAAGCAATTGCCACCTGTTCGAAACAATCTGCTAACCCGTTCTTGGTATTTACAAACCGACTTATGTAGTCTTTTAAGGACTCATTTGGATCTTGGGCACAATGGATGATAGTATCTTCATTACCCTTCACCTCTTTACTTCCTACAAACTGCCTCCAGAAGGCAACCCAGAATGTATCAAAGTTTCTGATACATCTTTGGGTAAACTGTTGTACCGTTTAAGAGCACTTCCCGAAAAAGATAGGGGGAAATATCTACACAAAAGTTTGTCATCATCATCAAATTTCATCATAAAGTTCTTAAACTACTCCAGATGGTTGTCCGGATCTTTACTCCAATCATATTTCTCCATTTTGGAACTGTCAAACCTTTTGCGAAGGTTTCCGAACAGTATCTTAGCAGACAATGGTGATTGTCTCCAATTCCTACTACGGCTGAAGACTGTGTCCTCATTAGGTGTTTCAAAAATACCTGGTTCATCATGGAAAGCAAAAGGATCGATCAGCAACTGATCCACATGCATGTTACTGTGGTTGTGAGATGACCTTTTGCTCAAATGCCTTTTAAGTCTCCCATGCCTATCTCTCTTTCTTGAATATTTTTTAACTAGTTTTTGTTTTTTCGTGGACCTCCCTTCATCACTGCTGGATGACAAAGACTCCTCAAGCTCAGCCTCGTTCGAAGATCTGTTGGAGGACTCAGAATCTGAACTTTCAACCGGCTTAAACCGGTAAGACTTCTTAGAACTGACATAGGTCTTTTTGGTACTCAAATGAGTCTTTGTTGATGGATCATTCTCCCTAGGATTATCAGTATGGTGGATGGCTGACGCCCTCGACTTCTCCTTTATACCCATTTCTGCTTGTTTTATGGCCCTCAATGCCTCTATTTCTCAGCCAAGCATGCTCAAAGAAGCATATAATCCGTTTACCGTTTTTACGAAGACTAATTTTTTTGTCCATACTGGATATAATGTTTTTATTTGGCTAGTTCAGCTTAATCGTTCGACCTCCGCACTGATTACCTTGACCTTCTTATGAGAAAAGAATATACGTCTTTGTTTGATTAGACGTAAACTATTGTTGATTGATACCATTTGACAGACTACCAAAGTCAGGATTCTATAATTTTAGGTGTCGAAAAATAATAAAATATTTAAATTATTGGACAAAACTTGAGTAAACGATTGCAAATCCCTTAGTAGGCATGCCTTATGTGGATCGTGCATCCGAAGACAAGTAAGTTTTCTTCAATTGCTTCTACATGTTCGATAATTCCCAGGGAGAGGGTCACGTGGATTGTCTAGTTCATCTAGGAGAATATAGGACCTTGTTAATTTATATTTTTATGAAGCGAGAAGAGTGGCATAGTATTCTATGGCGATATGTTGAGTGTCGCAGATCATGTTAATTTTTTGCTTGATGATATAGCATATGCACTGGTAGATACTTGATATGATAACACACATTTCATTGAGCTATGGTCGACCGAGGATAGCGTTATAGGACGACGGTTTGGCTACTATCATGACTAGACTTTAGAATATATTTTTTAATAAACCCATCATGTGAGTGTGACATCGAGTCTTAGCTCGCCTAGTACTGAAGTCTCAGCTCTGTTGAATCTTGTAAGGACCCTTTGACATGGTAGATTGCATGTTGAGCTCAGTTACAGTTCGGATTCAGACATGGTACATACCGAGCTCGTATCAACGAGGGTAAAAAATAGGTTCACTGTAAGACTGATGATCAAAAGAATTGTTTTTCTGAAAAAATACTTCGTATAACAATCTCAAGAAATGTAAGCCTCGTATTTATAGGCTAACCTTTGACCTTTTATTTCTATATCACTTAATCATTACTCCATGTAGAAAGGTAAAGAGTTAGGCTAACCTTTGACCTTTTATTTCTATATCACTTAATCATTACTGCATGTAGAAAGGTAAAGAGTTACACACATGAGGATACCTAGGATTAGGGGTGGAAAATGGTTCTGGAACCGTGGTTCAAAGCTGACAATCTGTTTATGAACTGGCAGTTTAACTGCGAAACTGGCGCATTAGGACCGCAAACCGGCAGGACCGCAAACCATTAGGACCGCCAAACCGGCAAGACCGCATAAGGAGTAAACCGGCAGGACTGCGAAACCACGGTTTATTTGTAAAAAACCGCGGTTTATTAGTAAATATTATAAATGTTTTATTTATTTTATAACCAAAATGTTATATTTAAAAAATATTGAGATATTGCATATTATTATAGAATTATTATTACATTTTGGTTAATATTAATTTGTTTTGGTTATTAATATTTTAAGTGTTGTAATTATTATATAGTCCAAAATTTTAAATATTACTTATGTTATTATCACATTTTGAATATTATTATTATATTTTTAGATCTAATATTAGTAGTGTTGATTTTAATATTACAAACCAAAACTATATCTTATCATGTTAAAATATTAGAAATTCTATGGTTATAATTTTAATATTACATTTTGAATTTTATTATTGTGATTTGGTTTTAAATATTACAAGTGTTATTTATTATTTTTTAAACTAAAATCATATTTTATCATGCAAAAATATTACAAGTTATATTGTTATAATTTTAATATGACATTTTGAATTTTATTATTGTGATTAGGTTTAAAATATTACAAGTGTTATTTATTATTTTTAAGTTATATTGTTATAATTTTAATATTACATTTTGAATTTTATTATTGTGATTAGGTTTTAAATATTACAAGTGTTATTTATTATTTTTAAGTTATATTGTTATAATTTTAATATTACATTTTGAATTTTATTATTGTGATTTGGTTTTAAATATAACAAGTGTTATTTATTATTTTTAAGTTATATTGTTATAATTTTAATATTACATTTTGAATTTTATTATTGTGATTTGGTTTTAAATATTACAAATGTTATTTATTATTCTTTAAACCAAAATCATATTTTATCATGCTAAAATGTTACAAGTTATATTAAAATATTTAATATTACAAATGCTAAAATATTACAAGTCATATTAAAATATTTAATATTACAAATGCTAAAATATTACAAGTTATATTAAAATATTTAATATTACAATTGCTAAAATACATTTTTTAGTCTCTTGTCGCTAACCACTTTTTTAAGTCGCAAAACTTTCTCAACAGTAACTGCAATTTGTAATGGATCTCCCAAAACTTGTCCTCGAGTCTCACGATTAACCTTACTTAACGCAACAGCAATCAAATCGACCATCTTCGTCTTCGTACTAAGACTTTGTTTAGGAACAACGGTCTTACTCTTAGTTATAGTTGGGTGTTTGACACTTCATGTCACCTTGTCGACCATTTTAGAACTAAAAGTTGGTTTGGCGGTCTTATTAAAAGTCGTACGTGTAGTACTAACAAGTTTGACGCTTCGCCTCTCCTTATCGGAAATTTTCAAACTAAAATTTTGTTTGAGGGTCTTACTCATATTCGTAGGTTCAGTGACACATTTGATGCGTCGTGTGATCGGATCCCTCTCGGGTGGAGGAGACATCATAAAAGAAGAAAATTCCGAAAAATTAGTTTTCGGAGTTGCTTGTCCTAACCTGTTGTTGAAGCCACAAAACGGCATTGGAAATTTGAAATAAGCACAAATAATAACTAATACAAACTAATAACAATTTTTTTTCGAAAAAAATCTAACTATTTCGAAAACAGAAGTACGATATGTAAAATAAGAAAGTTAAGCTTAATAAAAAATCTAGAACAAGTTGAGAGATTTAGAGAGTTTATAGTAGATTTAGAGAGTGTGCCAAAAAAAAATTGAAAATTTCGAAAAAAAAATGAACTGTCTGGATGCCCGAATGTGAAATTCGGACCATCCGGACATGCTGCGCAACGGCTAGTTTAATTAACTAGTCGTTGCGTTTGAACGTGCGGACCATCTGCACGTCTGACCGGATGGTCCGCACGGTGACGTCATCGACTGACTTTTTTAAAAAACAAATAATTTTTTTATAAGTTATGCATTTTAAACTATTTAAAAAAAATCAAAACTCTATATATAGGATTGCGCACTAATATTTTAAAAAAAATTATATAAATAAGAAATTCGAACTATTATTTAAAAAAAATATAACTCTATAAATAGATTTTTCGAACTATTAGTTTTTTAATAATTTTAGTACTTTTATGAAAAAAATATATTAAATTCTCTAAATTATTGAAAGAAATTTTATATTATTAACCCTTCCTTTTTTTCTAGTTTATTGAAAGAAATTTTATATTATTAACAAGTTAATTTGGGCATTTGTCTGGATGCCCGGAGCGCCGTTATTTTCACATAATGGTACATAATAGATAGTTTATATTATTGATGATGTTAATCTCCTAAATAAATATATTTAATTAATTATATTTAATTATGCCATCAGAATATAATTCCTTTTTAGGAACCAAATTACACGTAGTTAATTGAAACACAGTTGGTATTTTTGAATTTATTTCACAACCAAATTACATGTGTTTACGCAATTGGAACATAATCCAAATTTATACAATTTTAAAAACTTTAAATTTATACTTCAAATATTGAATACTTCAAATGTTGTAATCGAGATACAAGTAGATGTATATATTTTATTTAATATTTATATAATATTAAATACATAAATATAAATATATAATCAAACGTATCAAAATCAAATTACAATTATTTTTTAGAATGTAATTGATTGATTTTTCGAATGTAATTGATTGATATAAAATTTCGATAAAAATGATAACATATTTAAATTAAAATACATGAAATAGCATAAAATATTCAATCAATTATTGAAATTAGATTCAATTAACACTTACAAATTAATTTTAAATAACATTATAAAATATTCTGATAAACGGTTCTTAAATGGTTTGTCTGGTTGTTTGAACTATAAACAGTTTGAACTGGTGGTTTAACTGCGAAACTGGCCCCTTAGGATTGCAAACCGACAAGACCGCATAAAAGCAAACCGGCAGAACCGCAAACCGTAGTTCTGATTTAAACGGTTCCGATGGTTCGCGGTTCAGACCGTTTACCACCCCTACGTACGTAGGATACTCTAGCATTATGAGCAATGACAAACCAAACTTCATACTACACGTGTCCAGACACGAGCTGTCTCGTCTCCAAAGTAATCAAGAAAGCAACCCTTCTAATTAAGACTCAATGCTCTAGCTCCAGGCCGAGCCCAACAAAATAGTTTTACAGTCAAGCCCTACCATATCAGGTCTTCATTCGAGCCCTACCAGACATGTTTTTAATATGGGCTTGGAAATCTGGATCGATTTATGTCTCTCCAATCATTTCATTGTCAATTTTGATGATAGACTTCGGCGAATTGGAGCAAGAATGTGCCTGACCTCATTACCCAACACTGCTGAATCTAGAGCCTTTAACTCGTGATAGGTCCATAATACCTTCAAATAACTCTCCGATCAGTCTTGTCGATTCCTAAACACTTCAAACAATTAGTCTCGTACAATCGACCTAACTTCAGCTCATATGTAGGAGACTACCTACTTGGATTTTTTCTCTCGACAAAATATAATATTTTCTTAAAAAAAAAATATTAGTCAGCGAGAGTTTTACTGAAATAGCCTCCTACAGACAAGCTACGCATGCTAGTCGAATTTAAACCGGACAACATCGTGGGTACAATCAGCGAGTATGAACTCATGTATAATTCTTCGACCAGCTCGCAAAAATTATGCAGTCTGTTGCTAAAGAAAATTATAATTCAAATCTTCACACACATTTTGGACCCACATTTAATTACGAACTAGTAGTTACTCCAATAGTAAGTTTAGATGTAAATGCCACAATAAGCTTAGATGTAAATGCACCGGTCCAATTCAGCAACAATCTCTGATGCATCATGTATAAAAGCTTAATGTTCTTTGGCAACATCAGCTGCAGCACACGAGTCTTCATTATCGATCATTTCAGCAACAATCTCTGATGCATCAGCACCAGCACCAGCTCGAGCTACGAGGTTCTCCACAGGGACTTTGGCCACATCACGTCGTACGCCCATGTCAGAAACCCAACGACTAAAACAATACATACCAACACCTACAGCCGTCAGCCCACTAAAGCTGGTTGTCAAGTACCGGAGTGGCGACGAAACAATAGCACTTACAGCCGCTAAAAACGACGATGCTTGCCCACTTCGGCCCACGCTGATGCTTGTACTCACCAATAGTCGTGTTTTACAGTAAATCGCAAAATCCTCGCAGTTGTTTGTGAATACACGATACGTGCCGAAACCGTTCTCAAGGAGATAATTAGCACGGTAGATCACTTTTTCGGGCGGGTCTGAAACAGCAAGAGTGCAAGTCCCTCCTCGGGGTTTAGCGAGAAAGAATAGTGTAGAGACATCGTACTCGAAGCGATACAGATCGCCACCAGAAAGAAAACAGTCAAGACAAGAAGAGATAACACCATTAAGTCTAGACTGATCACCGCAGTTCGGACATGGATTGTCTAAAGGATGAGAAGGCGATGAGCTTAAAAGGATGCGGTCTAGACCAGTTCCGGTCCCTATTTCCTGGCCTGCTCCTTGAGTGAAGTGGACGACTTTTCCCTCACCTACATATATACCTGCTTTCACGCACGCAAAATTCTAGGAATCAAATTAAAACTTTAGTCTTGAATAACAAGTATTACAAATCAACACTTCTTAATAATCAGTAAACGGATTCCACCAGGCAAGAACAAATGAATCACATTCTAAAGAACATGCATGCAGAAAAAACCGACATCATCATTTTCTAAATCATACTAAAAAAAATTTGGCACAGCCAAAGGTACTTTCTTTTTCTATATCAAACAAGTAAACATAGTTGCCGAATCGTGTATCGTTTTTCTGTTTATGTGTATCACATACTAGATAAAAACTGCAATGAAAACACAAACAAAGTTATCCAATCAAACTGTATCTTATAGGCTTCAAACTGATACTTATCAGGATAATGACAACAATAAAATCTTCTACATTATGTTGTATGTCAATCTAGTAAGCTACAAGCTGAAAAACAAAACAAAATCTATATTGGAGTTTAACCGAAAAACTGAAAGTCACAAGCGCAAAGAGCGAATACTCAAAGCCATACACAATAGCCGGACAAAATATACACAGTAATTAAAGTTTCCAACACTAGCTAAAACATCTAGTTCGCAAACAATGATATATCGTACAGTGTGCAAAGATGGTCGACTTTTTTCTCTTTCACTGTTTAATCCCATTGATCATAAATAGTGAGAAATGTAGAAATAGATGTTCTAAAACTGGTCATTGCAGTCAAAAGAAAGTGAAGGATGCTAGCATCTTATTTGTGCAAACAATAAAATCATAGAAAGTATATGTTAGAGCTCATGCTTACTTAGAAGATAAGATAAACAACGATAGATCAACAGCACAGGGCTAACAACATTAATCTAAGTAATTCTAAGCATATTATATACATCAAGAATGAAAAACTACTTGTTTTAAGTGGTTCAGGTGCATCCTTCGGAAAAAACTGTCTGGTCATAAGGCACTCTATAAGCTGTTCATTAGTTACAGCTAATGATCACGGAAAAGATGTAAGTAGTCAATGTAAGCTACGCCTTGTATGTACAGAAACTACAAGGCCGAATGCAATGTATGCGAAAAACAGCACAGTTTCAATAACAGATAGATATAGTTCTGCATGCTCTTTGCTCACCAATGAATCTTAAATAATGGAAGGCTTTGTCAATATATAGTGATGTTGTTTAGAGCACAGTATAAATTAACAGAGTTGAATCTCTAAGAAAGTTGTTCCCTAAAGACCTTAACCAGATGTCACTCAATCTATTCCCTATAACAAGCAAAGGCTATGCCCTTGAACCTCAAAATCCACATTCCTATATAACTTTTCAAATTACAATCCTCAGATATTCATCCAAGAAAACATCACAGTATTCATCATCATCGACAAAAAAAACCCTTTTTTGAACAGAGCAAGTAAAATTAAATAGAGGAATAACAAGGGGGGAGAGTACCGTGATGAGCGTAAACATAGGCGTGTCTCCAAGAGTAGATGTGATCTCCAGGTTTAAGTGTTTCTCTCGAAATTTTGTTAGAAAACACACCCATCGCACTCCGATCTCTAAAGAAGGAAAAGAAAAACTCCTTTCTTTGTTAAGGTTCTTTCAGAAGGTATAAAGGAGAGATCAGATAGGCTCCTTACCCCGTAAAGTTTTTATCCCAAATGGTTTAAAATTCAATATTTTAAACTTTAGATCCCTCCAACTTTGATTGATTTAAAGGTTAACTTTGATTGATTTATGTTAAATGTTTGTGCGGCCAAAACCAAATAAGAATATAAAGGAATTAGAAATATTTGGTCGTTTTTCTAAGAGGAAAGTACCTCTAAATACCTACTCAACTATCAAATACTAAAATGGTATCCATTTTTCGACTAGTTTCATAAAATACCTAGAGTCATATTTTGGACAATTATACCCTCTAGGGTATAAAATGGGTTGTTTGGTTGAAACTCACTTTTTTGCACCTTCTAATCTGACTTTTAGGTTCCAATTCCCCCACTTTCACATTTCTAAATTTGAGGAAAGAGAAACAAAAAAAACTAGAGCGAACCCAAAACCAACCTTAAACCCAAAGAGCAATAACTGTTCCGTCGAGTTTCATCCATTCCGTCGAGCAGTAACCATTCTAACGATCATAAACGTCCCGGCGACGGTACCATTCACTACGAAACCGATCGCGTCCTTGGGAAGGCAGCCGTCGACCAGCCACCGGCGTCGTTATTTTGGAGAAGGTAAAGCCAACCTTGAACCCAAGGAGCAGTAATTGTTCCGTCGAGTTTCATCCGTTCCGTCGAGCAGTAACCATTCCGACGATCATAAACGTCCCGACGACGGTAACACTCACTGCGAAACCGATCACGACCTTGGGAAGGCAGCCGTCAACCAGCCACCGGCGTCGTTATTTTGGAGAAGGTACGTTCGACGTCATTGTTTCTGTTTCTGTTTTCGCTGGACTTTAGACTAAGTTTCTCTGTTTTTTGTTCTCGCCGTACGTTTGAATTTCCATGATTGTGTTCATAAGCAGAGTTGACTGACGTCGCCGGAGTAGTCACTGTACTTGAGTAATGTATTGGACAGTTCTCCATTCTCCGGCGACGTTTTTAAGTTTCGTTTACAATTGTATGTCAGTGTTAGTTTCTGGTGTTGAAAGGTAGTTGTGAGCTTGACATCGTGTCTCATCGCAATGTAGTTAGACATGGCTGGTTAGTATCGACGTGTGTATGTGTAGGCTGTTATTGGTGTGAAAACTAGAATTTCTGTCGTCGATTTCGTGTGGCTGATCTATATAGTTGTCAGCACCTCTGATACTTGTCTTACTGTACATATTATTCTGGGGTCTAGACTATAAGTATCTTGGTTCGAATCTTAATGGAGTTTATGTGCGAGTAGTAGCAATTGTATAGTATTGTTAATCTCATTTACGAAATACAGAAGAGTAATCAAAACTCAAAAGCAAATTTGATCAGTGTGCTAGCTCATAACAAGATGTGTGTCTACATGTTACAACTATGCAACTGGCTAACTTGATCTTTGATTATTGGCATTGCTTCTTAGTATACTTGCGGACTCTGTGAACTAGATATTGTTTTGCCTTAGAAATATAATGAGTTCCTGCTCTCTTTGATCATTCTCGAGTGGTTCATGTACTAATGTATATCAATATGTGGATTTGTGTAGTTAGATGACAGATTTTTCGGCACATAAGTACAAGTTTGTAGTCCTGATCAGTTTATATATTGTAGTCTTGATCATTTGATCCACATTTGTAGCTTTCCTTTCAAGAATGGACACAACAAGTACAAGATATCTTAAACACCAACAAATTCGGTGATATTGCTTCCAAGGACAAAGATTTCAAGAATGCAATAGAGTATTATTCAAAGGTAATGATAAGACAATTTCTTTTTCTTTATTCTGAGTTTAAACAGTCCTCAAAGGAATGTCTATCAAATTATGAGTTACTGGTAATAACATTTAGTGGGCATGATGTCGGTTCCTTCGGCAACAATATTTGCTCGAAGGGCATTTTCATACTTGATGAACAACCAAGCAGAACTAGCACTGCGTGACGCGATGCAGGTTCAAGTATGCATCCCTGAATGGCTGATAGCGTTCTACTTGCAGGCTCTTGCTCTCTCGAAGCTAGGAATGGAGACCGACGCACAAGACATGCTAAATGATGAGGCTGCCTTCGAGGCCAAGCGAACCAATAGCTGGCGCAGTTGAAACGTCAAGTAGTACTAATTATGAGGTTTTAGGTTTGGGGTTTAGTGATATGACATGTAAGCAGTGAAGAGAGAGAGAGAGTAGAAATTGAGTTATTTTCTGGCTGAGTTAGGTGACTACAGTTGATAAGTATCTATGAGACTAGTATTCGTGTATCTAGCAATGTATATGCGTCTTATCTATCAGACTTATAATCAAGTATCTAGCAATGTCTGCATTACATATCTATCAGACTTATTATCGAGTATCTATCAATCGCTATATGTCGTATATAGCAACTACAAAGTGTTGTATCTAGCAATGTCTGTATTACATATCTATCAGACTTATTATCGAGTATTTATCAATGTCCATATGTCATCCAGAGGATTCTGATTAGGTTTAAAGAAGTTCATGCAGTTTTCTTTCATTATGTTTTTTTGTTGTTGTTTGTAATGTGTTTTTATGCTTCTATGGACTTATATAACTAAATATAACTAAGATATCAGATGGATGTGAACCTTAAAATCGCATACATAAATTGTTGTATCTATCAGATGTATACTCCAGGATCTATCAATGTTATATAACGTGTCTATCAGACTATTGTTCACGTATCTAGCAATGTCAATATAATGATACTCAAGTATCTATTAATGCAGATGTTCCGTATCTAACAGATTTATACTCAAGTATCTATCAATGCAGATGTTTCGTGTCTATCAGACTATTGTTCACGTATCCAGCAATGTCAATATATCGTATCTACTAGATTTATACTCCAGGATCTATCAATGCAGATGTTTCGTGTCTATCAGACTATTGTTCACGTATCTAGCAATGTCAATATATCGTATCTATCAGATTTATACTCAAGTATCTATTAATGCAGATGTTCCGTATCTATCAGATTTATACTCAAGTATCTATCAATGCAGATGTTTCGTGTCTATCAGACTATTGTTCACGTATCTAGCAATGTCAGTATATCGTATCTATCAGATGTATACTCCAGGATCTATCAATGTTATATATCGTGTCTATCAGACTATTGTTCACGTATCTAGCAATATCAATATATCGTATCTATCAGATTTATACTCAAGTATCTATTAATGCAGATGTTGTGTATCTATCCGATTTATACTCAAGTATCTAGCAATGCAGATGTTTCGTGTCTATCAGACTCTTATTCACGTATCTAGCAATGTCAATATATCGTATCTATCAGATTTATACTCAGGTATCTATTAATGCAGATGTTCCGTATCTATCAGACTATAATTCACATATCTAGCAATGTCTTGCAAATAGATAACGAGTATCTAGCGTTGTAATCTCAACGTATCTATCAATTTAGACATTATAAACGATAAGAATCATCCAATCAAATAGACATGGTACATATCAATGTTAACAGTATACAAAAATATAGGTCGAAAGATAAGGAGTACTTATCTATGAAAATCAAAATGTTACTAAAAAATCGAGAACACAAGTTTAGAACGGAGCATCACATGACGTCCTATTACTAGACTAGCAATGTCAGTATATTAGTATGCTCATGTTAGGTTATTAGAGACTAGCAATGTCTTCCTTCATATCTAGCAATGTCTATAACATTGTATATGTTTTGAGTTGATGCTGCATCTGTCTAGCAATGTGTCCCTTCGTATCTAGCAAGGTGTTCCTTCATATCTAGCAACGTGTTCTTCATATCTATCAGAGTTAATAAAATCAACATCCTCCAAAGGTAAACCGCAGTAATGAAGTAAATGCATCATCTGCCGCATGACGATGCTCACCTGCGAGCACGGATTTCCCCCTGCAGATAGAAATCACTCACTAATGTCGAAAAACATACACTAATTTTGTCGAACGCGTACGTAAACATTTCACCAAGCACAGACAAAAATTGAAAAAATACTTCAGCGCTGGCCGAAAACAGTGCTTATATATTGTAGATTGTTACTAACTCCCAATGGTAACCAAAAGATCTAAATTAATGGAAAAATGACCACATTTCATTAGCAAATAGGTAGATTACATAGCAAACACCAAAGAACAACCACATTTCAGTAGCAAACATTTCATTACCTATCACACAACCACAGTCATATTAAAAAACATTTCTCAATTCTTTCTTCTATACTAAACTGTATCTCCAAATTTCATAGCAAAAGTAAAATGCATTACCTGCAGCGAAGCTTCGATCCCTTGTAGAGATCCCCTCATAATCCTCAGCTTTCCAGAACTTCTTACAACCTCTCATCGACGGCGGTTCCGCCGCCGTTTCCACTGATGGCCTTGACGACGAAGCGTGAAACTCAGGAACTGGCTCCTCTGGCGGAAGAGACTCGAGAAATCCGAGTGGCAACACCACTCCAAAATCATCCCCAGGTTTCTTCTTCTTTTCCTTCGAACACGAACCATCAGGCGAACCCCGAACTCTCTTCACTCCTCTTCCACTAAAAAAACCAAGTCTGGTACCTCCGTCGGAGTCGTCGGACGAGTCATCACTCGAGTCGGACTCACTACTGCTGCTTAGATGAATCACAGGGACGATCTGCTTGAAAAATGCGTCGTCCTCGACGACCGTCGTCGGAGCAGGTAGTCTCGGAGTTTCAAGAAGTTCGGGTTTCACTGGACCATTCATGGATGAGAGAGAGAATCGGGATATAGATGATAATCCTTATATGAAGCAAATACCTAGAAGAGGCATTTTAGTTTTGACGATATGGTTGGTGTTTTCTGGTGGCTCGGTGGTTCTGGTGTTTTGGGAGGGTTAAGAGAGAGGGTTAAGAGAAAGAGTGGAGGCTGGTTCAAAATTCAAAATTCAAAATTGTTGATGGCTGAAAATACTAATTAATTCTCAAAATAAGGCTTATATACTAGGTTAAGGGTAGTTATGGTATTAAAAAAATAAGGTATTAGAAGTGGATATGTTTAATGAGATGGGTATTAAGTGAGCATTAACCCCTTTTTGGGTACTCGAAAAGTAATAGGTTTGGCCAAAAGGTACTTGTGATGTTATTTCCCTTTTTCTAATCGACCTAATCGGTTTTGGATCTTTGGTTGAAAAATTATAATTCTCCATTTAGATTAAATTTTTGTGATATTGCTAAAAGGAATAATGGAATTTATTTTGGAAAGCTTTTTTTCAAAACTATTCCACAAATTTATTTTGGACGATGATTTTATCTTTATGAAATCTTATAAATATGCAAAAAAAAATCGTGGAGTTATCATAATTTGAAAAAAAAAATTCTCTATCTTCTCTCTTAAAAAAGCTAAAATTTCCAAAAAAAATCCTAATAAAAACCTAATACCTAAATTAAAACTAAATCTAAACATAAACTAAACCTAAAACTAGTACCTAAACCTAACGTCTCTCCCTCGGCCATTGTCGAAACATCTAAACCTCCCTCACACATTGGCGACACACCAAATTTACAGCCAAACCCATATTTGAGTTCGCCTAACCTAATCCACAACCAAGCCCTTGACCATACACCGAAAAACCACTGGAAGCTTAAATAGAAAACACCCACCGGACATTCGTAGAGCAGAGTTTGTAAGTCAATTTTTTTGTTATTTAGTGGTTTAATTAGGTTTAGGGTGTTTGGTGGCCGCCTGCAAGGTTTGATTTGTCTTACAGGACTTTGAAGCTTCAACAATGGCGTAAACTGTTTTTCGCCACACATGGGCATCGAACAGCATGTTTACGCCATCGCGTGGCGTAATTAACGAATCTCACATCATTGGTATGACGTAGGATCTTGTGTATACGTCTTACGATGGCGTACACACAAGATCTCACGCCATACCAATGGTGTGGGCGTCCATGCCTACACCACACGTATGGCATGGGCGTCCGAACACGATGGTGTGGGTTGTTGCGGTCACCAAAGTATCCCCATACCGGTTTATTCTTGTTAGGTGGTGTGTATGTTACATGTTCATACTATTATTTCTCTAGAAACACTTCGTGGTTGGCATTTGGTATTTTGAATCAACCTTGATTTTTCGTACGTTTTTTATTTAAGGTTATGGATCTCGTTAACGCATCCAGGTCTGCTGATGGATTGTGAACGAGAGTAAAGAAGCAGACAATGGTACGGGCAGCTGGCCAGCCCGATTTAGAAACCGATTCAGCGGTTCCTATGAAGGAGCTGCCTATTGTTTCTGGACCGCATGCTTCCGAATCCAGTTTCGCTTCCGCTTCCCGCGCGCAACGCCAGTCTCCCTCGCCTAGAGGGGATCCTCGAGCTCCTCCCCCTCCAGACTACCAGCGTTATTTGGCGAGACAATCACCATCCATGTTTCCTACTAACTTTGGCAAGGTGAGGTAATATTTACATTTGTAGTTGATATTTTAGTTCGGTAGAGTTTTAATTTACACCCATATATAGAGAACGAATATTTTTAAGAGCGTGAGATGCGGCTATACGCTCAATATCCTAGCCATAGAGCTTGGAGTTTAGCCTCGCAGAGGAGGGTGTGCATCGTACTTGATCGCACACATTTCAATATACTTATCGAGTCGTTCTCGTGCATGCTGACCTCTCGTTCATCACGTCAACGGTTGTGGATGAAACGATGTCGTTCCAAGCAGCCTAAAAATTGTTAAACACCTTCCCGTCTTCAATTTTTTTTCCCGCTAACATTCTTGTTGATATGTCACTCGCATAACATGTGACTACCGCTAAGAAATATTTTATCGATGTTATTCATTAAGGCTAGTTCGTGGTCCGTAATTATAACAAAATACAATTCGCAATCATTCTCCTCCATTACCGTTTTCAAGAATCCCTTCGAGCATTCGTAATTCTCTTCTTTTTCACTCACCATAAACAGGAAACCAATACAAAACGTTTTGTGGGCCGATTTTACCCCGACTACTTCGAACAAAGGCATCCCGTAACGATAACTTTGTATGTGTTATCCAAAATTATCAAGCGTGGAAAGATCCGTAGTAAATCAATGCTAAGCGGGTGTGCGAAAAACAAATCATTTATAACGTTAGAATCATCGGTAGTCGTCCATTCCCAATACTTGTACTTGTGCAATTGTAATTTAGCTAACAAGCATTGCATTTGGGATCCACCACCATTTTCAACCATCTTCGTTCTTTGACGATGATTGTAAATGTGATGGATATTTGAATCGTTTTTCGGATCAACCTTCTTGAAAGCACAAAATATTTGTCGTGGAGTTGTTCTGTTCACCGTCAAAACATCGACGAGCTCTTTTTCCTTTCGTTTTAACTTAGACCATTGCAAATGTCCTTGGGGCATACTTAATCGGTTCGTGTTTGTGCTTGCCGGAAAGGACACTTAGAGCCCACTTATCGTCGCATTTTACTGGATTGCCTACCAAATAAAAAGGGCAATCTATTTTTTTTTGCTAGTGGTAGCCTTACTCTTACGGTCGCACTCATTTACGCCTAAATTAAAAATATCGGATCGCTCGTACCGATAATCTATATGGTCGTCGATTCTAATTTATACTCGTCGTGAGTGGTGAAATAGTGAGCGTAGTCCGAAAAAAAAACAACATTTTTTATTGGGTAACCTCATGAAATATGTAAGAAGTAGAAAATTCAATTAAACTAGTATTTTGGATTAGTCTAACCTATTTTGCCATGTGTATGGCGTATCAACCCATTCATATGTCATCTCGTTTCGTAACCAACCCACTCCACGCCACACGTGTGGCGTAGGCAAGGGTCGATACGCCACTCTATGGCGTGGGGCTTGTTCTATACGCCACTCTATGGCGTGGGGCTTGTTCTCTACGCCACAAGTATTGGCGAAGAACACTAGTCTGATGCCAACGTGTGGTGAAGAACACAAAATACGTGTTTTTTTTAAAAAAATGTTTTTCGCAAAAATAAGATGGGAAAAGCAATGTACCTCCTGGTGTGCGTGCTGCTCTGTAAGGGAACTGGTTCTGACTCTATTTCGGTCATGTTTTGAAGGTTTTGAAGTTTTTGAAAAAAATAGGTAAATGGGTTTAGAGTTTTCATGTTTTTGGTAGTTTGGAGAGGATAAATTATGGTTTGGTAATTGAAATTGTGTCTGCAACTACATGGAGTAGTTTGGAGTCTTCAATGACATGTGTTGTAATTAATAGGGTTTGAAATATTTTTGGAGTTTTTTTCCTACTGAAAATTTTGTAAATATTGAAAAATATAAAAAAAAAACAACTTCGCGGAGTAGTTTTACCCTTTTTCTAGCAATTCTCTTAATTTTTATAAGGGTTAAAATATAATTCAAACCAACTTTAGTTTTTAAATATAACAATGGTATAAATAAGCACCAAATAAACAAGCACCAACTTTAGTTTTTCTTAATTTGATATTATAAATAAAAATTATAAATCTAATTATTCAACATTATCTCTATACTCTTTTATTTTATTTTATGTTTTAATTAGTTTAAAATTTCAATTTTATAGCAGCCAGTTTTTTATCTAAATTGTTGTAATGTGTAGTTTAAAATGTGTTTATATATTTTCCAAATCAATCAACTATTATTTTTCAACTACAATGAAAAATAAATCTTAACATTTTCAAACCGCGCTATTTTATCGTCCATACGATAAAAATTCAATTGCTATAATAAATCAACAAAGGGATAACTTGCATCAAACATATGTTGAAAACTCATATTAAGAAAAAACATGTGTTGGTCGAATCTATCTCCCATAATGCAAAGTTGCGAAGTCACATTTCGTAATCCAGTTTTCTAATTAAGGAGACAAGTCTAAACATATGATAACCCCTCTAACACTAGATATACGTTATCCTCCTACAACTTATAGTTCATCATATCGAGAACGCGAAGAACACGCCAATGGGAGAAGGTTTTGTGTATCATACACTGACATGAACGATTTGAAAGAGAATAGATTAACAAAAACAAACGTCGTCATAGCAAGCGTTACCGTACATGTTTAACGAGTCGATCTCAAATATGATAAAGATATGGATTGTTCTGATTATTTTTGTATTTATCCTTCACTATTTTTGCAAGGAGTATGGGGCTACTGAAAATGGTTAAAATTATAAAGGGAAATTGCACTTATAATACTCACTCAACTATTCAATTGTCATCTAGTATCCAAGGTTTGATCAATTATCACTTAATACCCAACTCAACTACCTAATTGTCACTTAATACCTAATATTATTTTAATACCTTAACTACCATTAACCCACTATATAAGCAGAATTTTCTGTTTTCTTTCTATTTTTATAGCTTTTGAAGATTTGAATTTGTTAGTCGCTCTAACCACCTAACACTACGAACCACCACGAAGCACGACTGAAAGCACAATTCCGCTGATCGGAGCGTTCAAAGGTCTGATTATTTCTGTAGGTTGTGGTGTAAAACCTATCTAACGACTGTTTTCTAACGTACATGAACTGATCGTGCTTGTTGGAATCTGTTATTTTTTTTAGTAATCGTGTCGCTGCTTTCAGATAATCGTAATTACCTACCAATTTCGAAGTTATTTGTTGGTTTTCTGAGTTAGAATAGGTTTTATTCTACTGTTTTTAGACTCCATAGTCTGATTTCGAGCTTTTCTCTGTTTTTTTTTGTTTTTCTTCCAGTGATATGTGTTTATTTTGTTAATATTTATCGTTATATACTCATGTCATTGTTTATGATGTTATATACTAATTTTGTATTGTATTAGATTTTAATTTCAAATGTGAAACATGTGTAGACTATGAGTTTTAGTTGTCCAGACGTTCGACACAAGATGTGAATTGTGTGATGTATTCAATGAGGAATATGCTAATTGTGTTACCAATTCGTATGGTTTCATGTGAATTGTATGTAACAATTTCAGAAGTTTTTCAAACAACTATCAGTAAATGCTGCAAATTGTATGGAACTCCAACATAATGCATGTTCAAACATTTATCAGGACTCTTAGTTGCTTACAAAAATCAGGAGGGGTTGCGAACTGTGTGGAACTATAAAGTATTGTATTTTCAAACAAATATCAGGAATTTTTAGTACTTTACGAATCACATGATATGCTGCAAATCATGTGGAACTATAAGTATTGCATTTCTAAACAAATATCATGACTTTTTTAATTGCTTTACGAATCGCATGAGATGCTGCGAATTGTGTGATATATCATACCTTATCATCTTTCAGACAAATCCCAGGGAATTAATAGTTGAGAGCAAATCTCAAGTACAATTACGAATTGTTTACATTTTTGGTTAGTGTGAGTGTACTAGTTGATTTACAAACAACTCTCAGGACAGGATGCGAATTGTTCAATTATATACTAAAATTATACACAGTTCGCAGCTTATAAATATACACAAATTGCAAGATAGGATGCGAATTGCTTGATGCAGTAATAAATAACTTGCACTTTATTTTAAGGATTAATAACTAATAGCTTGTTCGGTGCAGGGTAAGGTATGTCTAAATCACGAGTTTGTATTTTTAAACATGGTCACCAAACTACAATTGTGCCTTTCATGGAGTTTCAAAGCTTTCAAAGAATCCAAGCTTATGTGGAGAACACATGGGAGGATCTTATCACATGTGACTACCTAATTACCTACTCCTGCGGGGATCACGATAATTGTTTCTTTAATAACCAGAAGGATTTTGTTGGGTTAGTGTTATATCTTGACTTGGAGCGTTTAAAACGGGTTAGTTTTCTCATAGAACAACACATCTTCGATAAGGGTTCTGGTGAAAAAATTTCTGGTGATAAGAGCTCTGGTGGTAAGGATTGTGGTGTAAAGCGTAAAGAGTGTAGCATGAGTTTGGGAGAACCATCTCTTAATCAACTAGTTAGCGGGGAGAGTAGTAACGGTTTAGTTAATTCTGATCAGAGAAAAAAACAACTTGCTCCTGCTGGTTGGGTTGATACTATTACAGGAGTGAGTCAAGCTTTTGAAGAATGTGTTGCAGGTCTCAGGTTATCTTTGTGCAAGTTTTCTTTAGAGCATGGTTTTGCTTTCAAATATCTGCACAACACTGAACCAAGATCACTGCTTATTGTGAAAATAAGTTCGCAAGCGGATGCAAATGGAGGATTTATGCATCTATTGATTCCAGCACTGGCTTGATGACGATCAAGAAGTATGTTCCGCACCATACGTGCAATCCCGTTTTCTCCCAGAAGCATAAGCGGCACATGCATTTTACATCAGATTTGATTGCGGAGGAAATTCAAGATTCTCTCCGGACCTGCCATTCGTTGACAGCCAAAACCATACAATCGACTATGAAACAAAATTACGGTCTTGACATCTCTTACTGTTTGTCATGGAATGCTTTAGAGAAGGAAAGGAGGGGAGTTTTCGGAGATAGTTCAAGTTCTTTTAGTTTACTAAGCGGGTACTTCAAGCGATTGAAGAGCCGTGATATTACTTCAGACTGCCAGTTGGAGTTATCAGCCGGAAACCGCTTCAAGTGTTGTTTTGTAGCATTCGGTTCGTCCCTTCAGGGTTTTCATTCATGTCGTTCAATGTTGTTTGTCGATGGAACCCACTTATATGGCAAGTATAAGGGTACGTTGCTTACTGCCGTAGCAAAGGACGGCAACAACGGTTAGTTTCATTTAACTATTTAATCTGAATGTTTATGATGTTTTGTTTGAAATTTTATGCAACATTTCGCATCCTATAGTTGCACACCATTGTCATGGAATCCTGATATTTGATAACGAATCGCATGAGAGGCTGCGAATTAAGCAGTATTTTTTATTTGATGACACTTCGCAAGAGAGGATGTGAATTATTCGATGTAACCATAAAAATATGAACAATACGCAGCCTAAGATTGTACACAATTGGCAGCGTATATTTGAGAACAACTCTCAAGACAGCATGCGAGTTGTTTACATTTTTTAC
The DNA here is from genome assembly GCA_036936605.1 of Limnanthes douglasii subsp. nivea. Classification (NCBI taxonomy): domain Eukaryota; kingdom Viridiplantae; phylum Streptophyta; class Magnoliopsida; order Brassicales; family Limnanthaceae; genus Limnanthes; species Limnanthes douglasii. Next base: position 66,704,756 of record JAUPFV010000005.1, read on the forward strand.
ACGCTTGAGTTCTATTGTATTGTTCATTTGAACTGCCTTTTTCCAGGACTATTACCTATTGCTCTTGGTATAGTTAGCATTGAAGATTGGGACAATTGGATGTGGTTTTTAGGGTGTTTGAAACCACATTTTTTGGAGCGCCAAATCACATTTATTACAGACCGTCATTTTGGTATCATTAATGTTGTTTATGTCTTGTATCCAAACTGCTATCATGCGTATTGTTATTTCCATCTCATGCAAAATTTGAAAGCAAAACTGGAACATACTAACACAAACTATAAAAAATGATGTTGAGTTTCTTCTGTCATCTTGCTTATGCTCCTAGTCGAGAGCTTTTTAAATATATACTAACAGTTTTTATATGTGAAGGTGGTGACAGAATGAGTGATTTCTTGCTAATTTACCCCCGGAAAAGTATACGCATGCTTACGTAAAAGGGAAACAATACGGCTTTATGGCTTCTACTACGGCAGAATCGTTTAACAATCAAATCAAAAAATATTGCGGCCTACCGATTATTGAGTTTATTGACTGGATTAGAGTCTTGCTTATGACTCAAGTTTCATGAAGATACGAAGAGGGGTTAAGCTGGAGTACTAATTTTTTCCCCGAGTATGAGAAGAAGCTAAAGCAGAATGTTGACATGTACCGAACTTGGGTAGTAAGTAAGTTGTGTTCCGCTATGTTTGAAGTCTTTTCAAATCATGTGGTTGTTGTTAATCTGTTGGATTTCAAATATTCTTACGGATCATGGCAACAAGAGTGTTTTCCATGTCCTCACGCTTTAGCGGCAATACAGTATATTGACCAAGATCCCTTTACTGTAATAGAGCCCTTCTTTACGGTTAAGAATTACATGGAAAGTTACTATTTCAGCATACCAACGATCCATTGTTTGTTGAAATTCTGGCTCCGAACGTTGAGAGACGCTCCGGAAGGCCTAATAAAAAATGAATCCCATCTAGAGGAGAAATCTCAACCAAGCAGTTGAGGTGTGGCCGTTGTTCGAAATCAGGCCATAACATGAGGACTTGTGATGTTCCAGTTTAAGCACAATCCATGTTGTGGACAATTCTCGTTGGCCACATTTATTTGTAATACTGTTATTGTTCTGGACAACAAACTAAACATTTTTACAGTTGTTTGTTCATCTATACAATTTTTTGTTTTTATTACTATAAATGAATGCCAAGTGTTTTGATTTGCATGCAATTCGCATCCACTATTGTGAATTGTGTACAGTATCTTGATATCATGTTGCAAACATCTATCAGGTTTACATGCGAGTTGGTAAAATTTCACCAGGATGCGGATTATTTATCAAATCATATCAAACAACTATCAGTATATGCGACAAATTATATCGAGCTCGAACGTAATGCTTTTTCAAACAAATATCAGGACTCATAGTTGCTTACGATTCGCATGATATTATGCGAATTTCCTTCAACTCTAAAATATTACATTTTCAAACAAAATATCACAAAGCGCATGATATGCTGTGAATTGTGTTTTCAAACAAATATGAGGACTTTTTAATTAACTACGAATCGCATGCTATGCTGCGAATTATGTCTCAAACATATATCAGGACTTCTGGTTGCTTTCATATCACATGATAAGCTACGAATTGTATACAACCAGAAGTCCTTATATTTGCTTACATATCGCATGATATGCTGCGAATCGTGGTTTCATACAAATAGTAGGAGTTTCAATTGGTTGCAAAGCGCATGATATGTTGCGAATTGAATAGAACTACAAAGTATTACAATACTCAGGTTTGCATGCGAATTGTGTGTAAATCAGTAATATTGATAAACAACATCTCAGGTTAAGACGAGAATTGTTTGCAAGTGGTAATAAGATACGAATTGTATATATCATTCAAATTTTATACAAAAAATGGATTCCAAAAAGAGGATTACAGTTTTCATGCACTAACAAATTTTCAAAAAAAATCACTACAACCTATTAGTGTTTGTTAGTTGCATTCCAAAAAACAAAAAAAACAGACTTTATCAGTCATCATTAGAGGATTCTTCACCATATTTCTCCTCTTTGTGCTGATTATCAGCCTTTTCATTTTCCTCTTCTTCTTCGTTATCTACCTCCATCGTGCATAAAAATTTGGTCCTTGATGGACCGACGTCGTCGTCCCTCTTCCTTTTGTTGTTTGGAACCTCTTCCGTCTGAGCTGGAACCTCTGCTGGCTGAGGTTCAGCAGCAACCATTGGAACCACTTCTACTGGTTGAGAGTCAGCTGAAAAGTAGTCATCAATGTCTAAATTAAGGAGAGAGACTGGGATGTTTGGTGGTGCCGCCGGCATGATTAAGTCATCTCTCCAATTGGTTGTTATGGGGGACCAGGAGTCACCCAGAAAACCTAGTGAACCAGAGTATGTGGTGGTGGTTGTGGTGGTGGAAAATGACATGACTTATGGAATTTGAAGAGAACAAGAGGTGTTTTTTAAAAAAATATAGAGTTTGTTTTAAAATTAGCCTCTGGTTACTAGTGTTATTTATAGGATAGAGGGAGTCCGAGATTATGAGGTGGTGTGGTTATATTAATCATTACATAGCCTCCATGTCCAATCAGCAATTAATGGGCTCTGGTGATTAGATTGTTTTTTGCGTGCTCAATGCAGTTAATGTTTACCAAGGCGTTGATGCGAATTGTTTAGTGATAATTTCGCATCCTGTATTTTGTTAATGTGGTATTTTTCTAAGCATGTATCAGGTTAGGATGCAGATTGTTTGGTGAGGATCTTGTTTTTAATATATATCAGGGAATATATCAGGTTAGCATGCGAGTTGTTTGATAAGAAATTTGTCCTATATATATCTGGAAATTGCACATTTCTCAAATTAAAAAAGTCTAAATACACCAAAAAATTACAATTAATGTATGTACACTAAAAAAAATCATAATGTCTAACAAAAAATCACCAGTACTTGCAGGTTTCTCCGTCATTTAAGAAAAAATCAAACATTTCTACTCTAAAGCTAGTAACTATATCTTCATCGTATTTTGGTTTCACATATCCACGCTGGATAATATCTCTAGCGTATTTGCAGACAAAAATACCACAGTCAAGGGAGCCACATTTTTTTTGTGGAATTTTTATTTCATTTTTAATCTTCCACCCTGTCTTTGTAGTAAGTAGGTATCATTTATCTAGTAAATAGTTGATCTGGTTATAATAATTAGTGTTAGGAATCAGCACAAATACTTAAACTGTGGTTGTCAAACAATTCGCATCGTACACTGCGAATTGTTTGACAACCAATCCAACATGTGGATGTCACACAATTCGCAGCCTATGTTGCAAATTGTTCAGCATCCAATAAATTTTGTCTGCAAACAGTTCGCAACCTATATTGCGAAGTGTTCATTATCCAAGCCATTTCGCGAATGTCAAACAATTCGCAACCTAGGTTGCGAATTCTATTATGGATACGTTGCGAACTGAATGAAACTAAAACGGATTGCATTTTCAAACAAATATCAGGACTTTTTAGTTGCCAACAATTCGCATGACAACATGGGAATTGTTTGCATTTAAATACAACTGACTTGGTCACAGTTCGCAGCATATCCTGATCATGCATTTTTTAAATGTGTTTAAAAGTAATTAAATAGTTAGGAATAATACCATCTTGATAGGTGTTCTTGTGGTGTTGTCTATCGCTTTGGGTTTAGGCATCAGTGGGTTGTAGTTTGTTACCGACCTGTCATCGACATCAATGACGAGCAACGTCCAATGGTTTATCTGGTCCTTCGTCTCAGTGTATAATGGAATGATGATGATGTTGGGGTCTTTAAGCGCTTTGCTAAAAGCTGTGTCGACTAGATTTGATACATCCCACCTTATGTCAAGATTATGGTGCATTCAAACGAGAGTACATTACAACGAGAACATGCGAGGAACTTTGAAATTTACCGTAGCTAAACTTACCGTAGTCATGCCCGAAATCATAACGCAGTCGTGATACACTCTTGGAACTTTTTTGCATGGAACTTTGAAGTTTACTTCTACAAGCATCTTTCGAATCCAAGCATCCATAACCTATGAAATGAGATGTTTATTTATGTTGAATATACGAGATTTGTTTGAAACATTAAAAATAGAATTGGTTGACAATTGGATACCTTTACGTCCAACTCCAATTCTAAAGGTAGCGCCATCGCATCACTCGTTTGCACTTTAATTCCGTAGGAAAATTTGGACGATGGTAAATTCCATACTACTGGATCAACGGTGTCTTGCTCGTAGGCTTTAATTAACTGTATTTTGTGGTATTCTACGACATCGATACGGTCAGTTAGTTTTGTTTTCTTTGGCCAGTTGGTGTATTTTACTTTTTGCGGTTGAGGTTCTGTTACAATTATCTGTTCCTCTTCCTCTGCCACTGGATGCTGTGTTGGTGTCAGTAGATTAGGCTCATCTGTCTCTTTACTTGACTTGAGCTTATTAAATAACAAAAATTAAAAGAGTGTGTCAGTCATTATAATGTTAACGAACCCAAACAATTTGCATGCTAACATGCGGATTATTTGGTTCTAGCTGAAAACATTATAGGGGAAGTATCAGGATATCATGCGAACTGATCGAGGTTCCACTGAACACTTTGCATGCTACCCTGATATTCGTTTGTAAATCTTAAAATATATTTACAAAATTCTCATGCTATGCTGCGAAATCATTTAAAATAGCTCTTACCACACGGTCAGCGACAACCAATGCCATTGACTGGTTCGACATATGATCTGGATCATGTCGGCAAAAATCATTAAAGTCATCCTCCGACATGTTCTCCAAAGACCGTTGTATTACACAATCGTAATATACATTATCAATTTCATTTAAAGGTGCCTGTGAAACTTGAGTGTAAATACCATCAATAGAAGCATCGGGTAAACCTACTGTGTTATCATTTGGCTCTAGAGCGTACAATTGATTTGGTACTGGTACTACAATTTCACATTGGCTTAGCAATTCTGACTTTGCGCACACCATCGTCGGTCTTTGAGATACATCTCCGTATTTGTTTTGGTCTTCTAACGATGTTCCTCCCTGGCTGAGTAGTTCCAGCTTCTCACAGGGATTGACACGTTCTGACTCTTCCGGAGCTATGTCTTGTGTTAGCCTTTCTCTCTTTGCCAAAGCTATTTGTTGTTGTTGTTGTTGTTGTTCTTGTTCTTGTTGCTGCTGTTGTTGAACTTGTTGATGTTGCTGTTGTTGTTGTTGGTGTTGTTGTTGTTGTTACTGTTGTTGTTGTTGTCTGTCGGCATCTTGTTTCATACAAATTATAAAATAAAAAGGTGGAGGGTTTAAGCATACTATAATCATAGTTGGGTACAAATTGCATGCTAACCTGAGATTTGTTTGAGTTATCAAACAATTCGCATGGTAAGCTGCGATATGTGGAATAACTAACCCAATATAATATAAAACAATTTGCAATATACGATGCGAATTGTTTGGACAGAACTACACAACAGTCCTGATATTTGTTTGATAGTTATCATGTGATTGATTGTTTGAATATGTATTCAACGATAAAACCCCGCTGACTGTTTTAAATACATACACTGACTTTGTTTGAATATATATACAACAATAATTATTATTATGGAAACAATTTCATCACAACAATAAATAAGATATTTGAATCTTAGTGTACTTTTGATCCACTTACATCTTCAAGGATGTCTGGGTCTGCTACTTCCTTCTCACGATCTTCTATCTCCACTGCTACGTGAAGTACGAGTGGTTGGTCATTCGGAAGAGACTCGTGTCTTTCTTTCTCCGCTGGAGGACTCAGAGCCGTGGTTGCCTCTTGTGTTGGAGGAGACTTATCTTTCTGTAAATCTGTGGTGTCCGTCTCTTTAGACACCAACAACTCTTCCTGCATCCTACCAGATGGTACCGGTATGAGTGAATGGTTCCCATCATCATCCCTCTGTTCTGGCAGTACTCCATCAATATCATGCTGATCAACATCCTACATTTTCCCATCCTGGTTCGTGCCCTTATCCTGATTTTCAGCAGGCACAGATGCCTGCAATTCAGTGGACGCCGCTCTAGATGGAAATGTTGGTACCTTCTCAACTTCCGGGATTCCAATCTAGAAAATTGGTTAAGAGATAGCATTGTGGAGTTGTTGTGCTTCAAGATCTACTATCTTCTGTTTTAATTCTTCCAGCTGAAAAATTAATAGCAGACGTTTTATAACATGTTACATGATCATTATAGCGATCATGTAAGGCTCAGTTTCATACTTACTTTTTTGGCCTGTTTTTCTATCTTTCTCTCGTACTTGTTCTTATCGGTGTATGTCTTCAAACGCTTTGATTTCCCTACAGTTGCAGACTTCTTTGGAGTAGTCGCTCTGCGTTTGAGGACAAAATTACCGTTTGTTTCGCTCATACTAGTGGTGCCCTCATCATTGGGCTCCTGCTGGGATGTGCCGATCGGTGGCGGTAGAATTGTTGGTTGGGTGAGTCTTGGTGGTGGATTCGTTGGCTGGGGGAGTCTTGGTTGTTGCGGTCTGGGTGATATCACTTGATTCGATTCTTTCTGTTTCTGTGATGCTCGTCTCCTTGGTTTTGGGGCTGTGTTTTTCTTCCTTTTCTTTGGTCTTTCTTCTGGTGAAATAGATTAAGCATCTGCATCTCCACTATATACTGCACTTTCAGCCTCACTAAGACATAGTGGACCTTCGAAAACCTACCAACAGAGGCACATAAAAGTAAATAGCTGCAAGCGGTTTGTTTGGAAAGTATCATGGTGTAGACAGACATATTGTTTTTTACAAACAGTTCGCATTATATGCTGCGAATTGTGTGAAACTCTATCAGTTTAAGGTTGCGAACAACTCGCATCTTAGCATGCGAATTGTTTGTAAACAATAAGATGCAAACTGTTCGATACTTTAATTATACAGAGTACCAAACAGAACACAGCGTAGGCTGCGAATTGTTTGATACATTATTCTAGTATAATACCAAATAAAACGCACGATATGCTGCAAACTGTTTGCAACCCCAATTCAATACCTATATAAAGCTCATACCTAATCATCTTTTAGATTGGGTTTTCTAGAAAGCAGTGACACGGTAGATGTTTGGCACTCTAATCCCAACCATTTGAAAAACCTTGGGATCGAGGTCGGCTTCGCTACCTCTCGGCCGATTGTTGAGTGCTCCATTATGAAGGGCTGCATGGGGACAAGTATTATCATCAAGATGCTCTGTACAGAACCAATTTTTATACTGAATAAATAAATTTTACAATTAAAAGAACGACGTAGCCGACGACTCTATCGAGTTTTTCGATAGCTAAGAAACTCCTGATAGACTGTCGAAGCTTGAACAGTATTGATCCAGACCAGTCGTAATTGTTTATTTTTCTGAGGTCTTCAACAAAATAAAGCGTACTCCAACCCAGAATATCTCCAGATATGAAGTAGAATAGGATTGAGCACAAAAACAGTATCAACAGCCTTGCAACGTCTTTTAACTCATGCTCCCCCCTTCGCTTATGGTTGTTTCTATACCTGTCTGTAAAACCCACGACAACGTGTTATGTTAGTAAAGTACAGTATCCTGCTTTATAAGATGAAATCGATTTTACAGGTACCTTTAAAATGGCGTTCGTTATTGTTTTAGTATTTGTCGGTCCTATCTTCCTAGTCGTTTTACCAATGAAGTATTTCTTCATCATCGTCGATTCGTCCTCCTCGCCGGGCACGTATTTGTTATGAAATGCTCTGGTTTTCGTTAACGGCATTTACTTTGTGCCATGCTTCATCTCGAATATGAACTTCACATCATCTGTAGTTAGTTTTATTAACTTTGAGCCAATATGGAAGGCGTCTTCATCAACAGAGAACCTCCCGACAACATACTGAATGAGAAAGTAGAATTTCTTCTTTGGCAGCTCTGCCTCATTACGGATGTCGAAATCCGTTTTCAAAAGCGTGTAGAAGGGTGTGTTTCTTGCAGCTTCATTGTGGGCACGAGTAATACAGTTCTCTTTCAACAGCTTGAGAAGACTCACCAACCCTGACTTGTAATAACTTGGTTTTTTTGTCATAGTTCCTGCACAAACACAAATCAGTTGGAGTGTCACACACCTCGCATGACAAGCTGCGAACTGACTATCTATCAGTTGGAGTGTCAAACAACTCGCATGGCAAGATGCGAACTGCCTACATGTCAATAGAGTATTTACAAACAATTCACAGGCTGGCCTGCGAATTCTTTGTAAATATAAGCTACGAAATGTATAACATACACATTCAATCAAGCCGTAAATTGGTATGAAATATAAACAGATATGAAGCTGTGAATTATTTTCATGTCAAGTGATGAAGATGCGAACTGTACTACAGCGCACACGTACATGTTGCGAACTGTTAAATTTTTTACATACACGTTGTAGGGATTTGGGAAATATGGAAACAACACCAAAATCAACAATCATCTACCTAATGCACATCTATCATACATCACAATTCTCTGGAAAGTATTAACATTACATGCAACCTAACTTCTACCTTCGGTTCGACGATAAACCCATAAACTAACTGACCAACTATCGTCACTAAATGCTTCATTTCGGTATAAAAATCAACGTCGATCGTGAAATAACAGAAACAAGTGGTTCGAAGTCATCAAAAACGTAAAAAAAAATACATTTTCCATGAGAATGCTTACCGGGTTACTGCTAAACACTGTAGTTTCACCGGTCGGAGACGACTTGACGGCAATTTGTCGAACAGAAGGTCGTTAGTCGTTGGATGGAGTAAAAGACGGTGACCGGTCCAATTCTGTTGAAGGTGAGAAGGACGACTGATTTCAGAGAGAAACTGGAAGGGTTTCGGGTTAGAGAGAGAGAGTATCACGAAGTCGAACGGTTTCTGGTGGTTTCTAAAATTAGACGTTTTTGGGTTGGTTTAGGGTGATGGGAAGGGAGGAAAATGGGTTTGAAGTGAAAAATGGTATATATAGTCGGGGGTAATTTTGTCCAATTTTTTAACTCAAGGTACTAAGTAACACTATCCAAAATTTGGATACTACGGGGTAATTAGATACTTGAGCGAGTATTTACTGGTACGTTTCACAATTATAAATTAGCTGAATCCTAACTTATAATCATGTAGTATAAATAAAAGCTAAATAAACATGCATCGATCATCAATTATAATTAGGTCCAATAAAGCTATGAATTAAACCACTTATAATGTAATAAATGCAGTCATAACTTTGTAACCTAATAACATAAATGAGAATTTTGACATAGGAGCTCAAGATCACACTCTGATCATTTAACAATATTTGTGTATTCTCTTCCTATTTTATCTTCTTCTCAAATTAGCTTAAAACGCTTAATTTCATAACAATTATATCTTTCGAGCCTTAACATCTTGACTCAACAACTTGAATATATTTACAAACTAAAATTTAAATAAAAACTAATGATATATATATATATATATATATATATATATATATATATATATATATATTATTTTTATATTAGTAATTATTTATATAAGTGGGTTGGAAGGTGGTAAATAATATTTGATAAGAGCTATATATATATATATATATATATATATATATATATATAAATTAACCAAACATAAATAAAAAATAGATGAGGCTAATTATTGATGTTTGATAATATTGACCGAAATTATGTTTAAATATAAGATATGATATTTTGCATGAGGTTTCAAATAACATAATACATATAGTATTCAGTTTAGGAATAAGAAATAAGATTTAAATCTTATAATATGTATTATGAACATAGATTTTTTTGTAACAAAAAAATATAAATCAGATCTCCAAAAATAGAGATAACTATATATTTTTTACTTTATAGTTTTGGCAGACCTACCTCAATGAATCTCTTATTCCATACTCGTTAAATAACTCACATCAAAATATAATTTTTGGTTATTTCTCAACCAAAAAAATATTTGATATAACTAAACTTAAATTACATGTATCGTTTTTTGTGGCAATCAAAGTTAACTGAACTCATTAAATCTACGAAATACTTTTTTACCACAAAAAATGCTAAGTTAGATAATATTGAAATCAGTCCCTATAGAGTGTTGGCTATAATCCTTGAAATACAACGTCAAACGTAATAATAGATTATCTCACCAAAGTAATGTTAATGATCGAATAGACTAAACAAATCGATACTTAAGGAAAAAAAAACAGTTATATAACTTCTCTATCAAAAGTAATCTTAAACCTCAAAATGAAGGGTTGTCCTCTTATTTATAGTGTAATTGGGACTAAATATAAGAATAAAAACATGTATTCTCTAGAATATATGTTATTCATTTATTATAAATTATACTAAACTACCCAGTAACCATCTAGGGCAATTATGTAATATCAAATAAGGATCTATAATATTATTGAATACTTTTTAAAACACATAAACCTTGTTCTTCCTTAAATCTGTTTACTTAGATCGGTCAGTTTTCTCTTCTTCCAAGGTCGTAAAGCTTATGATGTCTTGTCGATTATTTGACTTATTATTCAACCATGTCTGTCCTCTCTGCAGATTTCCTCTTCCTTGTTAGTTTCTGTTTTTGTTCTTTTGTTCTGATTTTGTAAGGTTTTTTTTTGGTATAAGACTTTTTGAGTTTTGTCGCAAAGTTAGTGTAATCTGTGTGTGATGTAATGATTTTTTGGTTACTCTATTAATGGGAAATGTGAGCAGTTTAAACAATGTTCCTATTGTTGTAACATCAACAGTAACTCCGCTAACTTTGATAATTATGGTTGAATTTTCCACTAAGCTTTGATGATTAGTTTTTACATGTCAATATGCCAGTTTTGCTTCAGAAAATTCTTGATCAATAAGCTGTTTTGATTTTCGGAAACCCTACAATATATAATATATTCTTATGGTTTAGTGAATTTCCGAAAATTAGCTATGGCTAAGTAAATTTTTTGAAGATGATTATCATTTTTAATTTGTTATGTGATTTTAATCTTTGTTATTTAAAAACCATTCTTTGAAGTACACCTTTCTACTAAGATTTTATTTTAGTTGGATTATAATAATAGGTTAAACATATATTATTTATGTAGAGCACCTCTGATACTTTTACTACTCTTATTGGACTACCGGGCAATTCGAACCCAGTAATCCATCCGGAATGGGTCCGGGCATATAAAAATCTGTTATGCTTATGTTTTATTTTATTTTATTTTCTCTATCGGTCACTAAAATATCATATAAAGTGCAAGAAGTTCCTTCATAGGAAACCATTGATGATTTAGAGCTTACGTGTAATTATTCACATTTTCACGACTAAAATAACAAATGCGATGCAAAATGTGATATTTATTGACGTAACATCAACAATTTTGAACAATTACATTTTATACATCGTCGGCTCATCCATATTAAGAACCTCATGAAATGTCATAAGAAGATTTATAAACATTGAATGTACAAAACATAAATGGGTGATTACTTGAGATCTATCATTTCCTATTATAATACCATTTAATGTACATTTTTACTTCATCTTACCTAACAAAAATCAAAGTTGTGATTGGTCACATTTCTCTAATATATATTGTTTTTTTACTCACATTATAAATGTTACACGTGTTGGGCACATTATTATGATTAATCTTTTTTAATTGAGTAAAATAATTAGGACGCGAATCACTTAGAGACAATTACTTCACCAAAGCTTCTTCCATTGTAGTAATATTTTTTGTTATATAACATCTTTTAAAGAACTTAATTGGCTTACGTTTATGCATTTCATATTCAAATGTCAAATACATACACTCGTTTGTTTTGTGTTTGCCGATCTTCTTTTAACATTAAAAACTTTTTCTTTTTGTACATACTTTTCAAAATTTTCCCAACGATCTTCTTAACCTTTTTGGACCTCTCGCAAACATAAAATATTTATGGAGTACTCATGCATTTTCTATCATCGTACAAGTTGATCATTAACACGTAAACCAGACCTTCACCAACCCACGTTGTCCATTAAGTAAGTTTGTGTTATCAATTAAGTAAGTTTGTGTTTTATGTAATGTGCATGTATGGTGAATAAGTGAGTAAGATTCGGTAACACGATATTCTCCGAAATAGTTCAAGGCTCATAAGTATTCCAACTTCAAATATTAATAAATAGCTAAAAAAAATTACAAAGATGATATATCATTTAGAGATTTTTCCATCAATAAACATTTATTTTCAAAATAAGTAACTAATTCCGAAATCTGAACTATTTTGTTTTTTAAAAATTACAACATAATTCCAAATTTTCGAAACACCATCTCATAATCATCTTAAAATCATATCATGATTCCAAATTTTTATAACAGTATCTCGAAAACAGTTGTTTTTATACATAACAACTAGTTTCGATTTTTTTAAATCATGTTATATATTTTTTAAAAATTATTTACGATATAATATTTTAGAATTTCACTAAAATTTAGCAACTAATTATAAAGTGATGTTTTATAACAAATGACGTTTAAAAAATATAACATGATGTTTTAAAAAAATAAAAATTAATTATCAGACTATGTTTTAGAATTAAACAAATTATTTCAATAGTTTGAATTTTGTTTTTGATGGATTTTGTAGTTTGATTTATTTATTTATTTATTTATTTAACAATGATGAATATATTTTTGTTAATGGTTCCCTAAATTAATTTCGATTTTAACTTTTTTTATGATAATTTTTGTGTGTCTCTCTTAAAATTTAACTTAATTTTATGTGAATTGACCCACGCATTCGGTTTCCAAAAAGTAGCGGCACAAAAAGAAGTCGTGCAAATTGGGCTATCTACAAGTAAAACCTACAACTTTAATTTACCCTTTTCTGTATTTGTCGACGAGTAACTTAATCGCCGAGTTACGTTATTCGTTATTATTTATATACATAGAAATAGAAATAAAAAAATTATAAGTTTAACCCAGTTCTAAACTAAATTCTATTAATTTAGAAAATAATTTTATTTTATTTCAAAGAAGATTAAGATTTAAGAAGTTTTGATCATACAATTTAATATATAAGATTTTATTTTGGCAAGTTGTAACAAAACTTTTATAATAGAGCGAAATTGACTTACAGAATCCCATCCTCAATTTGTTTGACTCGTCTTTGAAGAAATTTGTTCTCTCTCTCCACCGTCAAATCAATGGCGTCTTCGGCCTTCCTCCGCCTTGCAATTTTGATCGGAATCCTCTCAATTTCCGCAACAGCCCGACCATGCAAAACATTTTTCATCTCCTCTTACTCCGTCTCCTTCGATCCCCAAAACCCAAACCCTAATCCTAACCCTAACCCTAATGAGTTCTCATCAGGATTCATCACAGTATTCACCGAAATCCGTCAATTCAACCCTTACCGCCGCCCTTACTACCGTCCCCAACTCATGATCAACCGCCGTATATTCCCGGCCAGCGTCAAGAGTCACCAGGTAACGGAGCCGGAAAGATCAGCCTTCTTCCCTTTCGCATACGACTTTGGTTCTTTCCGCGATCGTACCAAGGATATCCTTAGTGTAGTCGTCGCTCTCCTTTTCGGTGTCGGTTGCGGCGCTCTCACCGCCGCCACCATGTACCTCTTCTGGGCTATCTTTGCGTACCGCAACGGCTTCCCTACGTTCAACCATTTCGAGGACGAGGAGACCGATAGCGATGATGACGCCAGCCCTAAGAAGATGGGATACGTCAAGATTCCTGCGCCTGCCTTCGTCCATTCGGCACCTAAACCCACTAAGGAAGTTGCGTGAGGAGATGCTAATGTAAAGTATTAAACTATGCCATTATCTTCTGAATTGGGTTTTTTTTTTATGTTAATGTTGTTATTGACTATGCTTTGTGTGAAGTTATTTTCGGTTCTAATCTTTGATCTTTCTGGTCTGTGTTATGCAATTCGGCTAAGCTACATTGTTGTCGAAAATTTAAAATACTATGATACTTGTGTTTTATAATTCTTTGTGATCAGTAATTTGTATCTATGTTATTTGTTTCTATTCTGAGTCCTGGAAAGTTTGGTAATTCTAGTTGTGTCTTTACGATGCCTAACCAAGAAGTCCTAAAGAAATGATTTTTGTGCAAGTCAGTAATTGTTATAAGCTTATACATGTTAAGTGAATGATGATTTAGTTGTGTGTGTGTTGAAACTAAAACTTGCAGAGGAATCTCATGAATAGAGTTTTGTAGAGGTCTTGTTCATTTGTAGGATACTTTCAAATGTTGAAAGCTGAAAGCCTTCAAGGTTTTGTATCTTCTTGTGTAGTATAAATAATAGAGAGTGAGTTGAGCTATTAGACATAGGGGTTGCAATTTTTTTATACCCACCTTGTTATCAGACACCGGGCTAATACGTAAATTGTGAAAGATTGTATTGTTTTATCGAGTTGATTAGTGTTTTGATGATTTTGTTTTTTGGTATCGACAAAGTTGATGGGTTATATATATGTGTAATGATTCTGGTAACTGTGTCTTACGGTTTGACACTTGGGTACTTTTTTTAGGGGCCCTAGCATGCTTCTAGACATAGAGAGTGAGCAAGAAACATAATCCTAAAAGTATAATCGTTTCTTGTCATAAAACCAGCTTCGCACTATAACCAAATAGCTTACATCTTGTGCTCAACGAAGGGTGTATAAGCAAAACTAGTTTACACCCTGTTGGTGGATTTGAGATTGGAGAGCTTATCTGGGTATCTTAATATCATCTCTCTCTCTCTCAATCAACTAGGTTATATAAATATCGAAATACACATGCATGCCTTTGTAGGTATCTGGATTTTAGCTTCTCTGTAGATATCTCAAATCTTGGTGCATTTGTTGAATAAGATACTGTGTTCTTGCTAGGTTACATCTTCTAGCTGAATCTTTTTTAACTTTGTTACTTTAGATTTATCATGTTGTCACTTAAAATCATATGGCTTTTTCGTTGATAATCTTGATGTGATATATTTGTTTATCTTCAATTGTTGGGTTTGCAGTGTCACTGTTATGATAGTTGTAGGAGCCAGTGAAGCTGGTAGGTTTAATATTATTGTAGGGGTCACAATAAGGTATTAATGCTTAGAGTTTGATTAGATTTTGATTCTCTCTTTACTCATTATAATAGCCGTTTCCTTGCATATAAGTGATGTATTCTTTGATTTCTAATGATAGGATCACCTTATTATGATTCATAACAATGCCAGTCAATACATTTATTTCTACTGCAATGGGTGGAAATCATCACAGAGAAATTTGCATGTTTGATTTGCACTGGTTTGTTTCATTTGTAATGGCAATATATAACAGCATAAAAGCTTGATGGTTGAATAAGATTTCTATTGTTGATTCAAAATTGGACTACCTATATTAGTTAATTAAAATATTGGATCAATCCTGATGGTTGAATAAGATTTTTATGTGCTTTCTTCTATTGTCCATCAGAGTTTAATGGTGTCTTTGAGATGTTACATTTCAACCAGCTTTAGCCAACTTCAATGATTGAACTTTAAGTTGATAAGAAAAAGAATGGTTCAAAAGTCAATAATGATACTCCGGAATATTAAAATGGTATGCCATTGAAAAAAACCGAAATTATTCGATAATGTTGAAATTTGTCAAAGGACGGACATATTTTGAAAAACACTAAACTCACAGCTGGCCAATCTAGTGATCTATAAAATTCTGGTTTTATGTTTAGTTTTTGTTTTTTCGTAGCCAGATGATTAAAAAACGGTTTGGAACATAGATTTATTTTGGAAGTGGAGCCTACTGCCATAAACTATCACTTTCAAAGAATAAATATAGATTTAGAAAACTACTGTGTGTGTCATCGATCTCTAATCTATAGAATGTAACCTTCGTAAAAACATGTCGAAGATTTCGCCCCCAAGTTTGATATGGATCAGCTATTGTAAACTAGAGGAATGGTAATGGAATGGAATTCGGTTTGGTCCAATCTAACATGGTTCGCTATGGGTTTGAACAGTAAACATATCCGATTGTTTGATAACTTATCACTATCCATGAATATTATTTTTAATATTTGGATTGTACGGTATAATTTTTTGCTAATTTACAAATATAATTTTATATTTTAATTAAAATGAAATTAAGATAATATTTTTTTTAAACCAAACAAATATAATTAAACAAGTAATTAAATGTTATTAAAATAAACAAACATAAATATTTTATCAAAACATATTTTAGATTATGCGAAATAAAACACAAAAAACTGTTATTAAAATGTTTTCATGCATCGTCAAAATTATATAAGAAGAATCTTTTTGAAATGTCATCACCAACAGATAACATGATGATAGGTTAAAAAAAAAATTCTACCACAAACCAAGCAAACACCAAAACAATATAGAAGACAATGAACTCAGCTGCTCTTTTGAAGATTTATGAATGATGAGCACTTGTATTCGTTGGAGGTAACTTTTAGATATTTAGTTTCTATTTTAACTAACACTTTGTCTATAGGAAGACTTCCCTTACTAATAAAATCTTGGATTTCATGCATCCAATCCTGCCTCTTTATTGTGGAGACTTAAAAGATTTCCTCAGTACTCATCCTCACTTCCAGGCCAATTGTTATTGAAGAAATCCAAGGATACGCCTCAGAGCATGCAATAGTAGCTAGATAATCACCATCAAATTTTCACTCTTTGACACATGTTCATTTTCCACATACTTGAAGAAAGTGGATATTTCTTTCAATACTTCTAGATATTTAACCAAATGTTCTTTTATCACTTCAGATTGACCCTGAGCTTGATGTATGAGCAACTGTGAGTCACTTATCCATCAGACTCTTTTGGCACGACATATTTGGGCAAGTCTTAGCCATCTATTGCTGCCTCATACTCAGCTTCTTTGTTTGATGCCTTAAAACCAAAACGTATTGCTTGGTATATTGAATTTTCGAAGTGAGATAGTAAGTAAATTTCTTCCATCAGCCTAACATATTAGATCTTCCATTTGTTCGAACTACCCATTCTTTTATAGGATTATCAATAGAGAATTGCACATGTGGTCGTTCCGAATAGAATTCAACCACGAAATCTGTGACAACTAGTGCTTTGATTACAGTATAAGGAGCGAAATTAATATCGCAATCCCTTAATTCCATAGACCACTTGGTCATCCGACCCGACATATCTGGTTTTGGCAGTATATTTTTAGAGGAAAAAAGTTCAAACAGTAATGGAATGTGCTTGAAAATAGGGTCTCGTTTTTCTTACTTCTATCACAAGAGCTAATGCTAAATTTTTCCAATTTTAGATACATATTTTCAGCATCTAACAAACTTTTGCTAACATAATAAATAGAGAGAAGGTAATTATCAATTTCCCACACTAAAACTGCACTTACTACATAATCGAATACCGCTAAGTAAACGTAGAGCCTTTCTCACATTACCGACTTAGATAAAAATTTGGGTGAATACAAATTCTTCTTGATCTTAAGACATTCCAAACATAATTCGAAGACCAATTAAATTCCTTGGCATTTCTCAAAACTTGTAAGAAAGTTACACACTTGTCCGATGACCTTGATATAAATCTATTTAATGTTGCTAGCCTTCCTGTCAATATATGGAATTCTTTTATGGATTTGGGATGACCCATATCAAGAAATAAATTTAGTTACATTAGGTCAACTTGAATCATTTTCCTACTTATAAAATACCCCAAAAAATGTTTGTATCGTACCTTAAATGTGCACTTCTCCGGATTCAACTCCAAATTGATAGCTTCTAAGTTAGAAATTTTTTTTTGAGATAAAAAAAATGATCCTTGTCCCTTAAAATCTTTTGCATCATATCATCAATATAAACCTTGACATTTCTTCCAATGTGGTTGGAAAATGATTTATTTACTAGATGTTGGTAAGTAGCCCTAACATATTTCTTTTAACCTGAATGACATTACCTTATAACAATACAACGCCTTATCAATGATGAAAGTAGTATGACTATCGTCCTTCATATTCATTTGTATCTAATTGTACCCAGCAAACCCATCCATAGAAGATAATATTTTATTTCCAGAAGTAGAATCTATCAACTAATCTATTTGATGGACATGGAATGGATTTTTGGACATGCCCTGTTTAGGTCTGTGAAATCAATACACATCTGTCATTTACCGTTATTATTTTTTTACAAGTAGTATATTGACATTCGATAACAGATACTGAGACTCCCAAATATACCATACTTTTGTTAGTATGTCTACCATTTTTATGATAGCTTCAGATTATTCTACAGAAAACTCTCTTCATCTTTGTATGAAAGGGCCCACATCAGATCGTACAACCAGTTTATGAAAAATGATGTTCGTTGGTACACCTGTTACATCTTCATTACACTAAGAAAATATATGCAAGTTCTTGGACAAAAATGACAACAATTTTTCATTTATCTCTAATAGCAGCTTAACTTCAATCCTAACATATTTCTCATCTAGAAAATTGTGTAACTCAATATTCTCAATCAGAATAGCTGCACTATGAGTCTCTTTTGGATCATCGATCTTGCTTGAATCCAAAAAGGACTCTATTAATTTGTATTCCTTCTTAGCTATCATACTTTTCCAATGCCTTTGGGGTAAGGACAATAACATAACATTCTCTAGCCATATTTTGGCTGCTTCAAAAAATTCCAACCTAGCCACCGACCGCATATTTTAAGCACTAGTAAACTGTTGAAGCAACAACATTCATCCTTAATAGCCAATATCTACCAAATATGTCATTGTAATGAGTTTGAAAATCACCTACTACAAACAATACTCTCACAATATTTTTAAACGGTTCATTTACCGATGACAGTTCCTTCGGATTCCCCAACAACATCAGTAGAATCTCCTGTAAATCCCACTATGGTTCAATTCGATCGGAGAATATTGGGTGGGTTTTTCATCAACTTGTAAGTAGATAGAAATAGAATATTATCTGAGCTTCCAGTGTTAATCAAAATCCTTTTATTCTCTCAATTGCAACTCCAATCACCCCAACATCCTCATGTGGCCCATCAACATTTCTCAAGTCATCCTCATGGAACACAATGAACAGGGATGGATTCTGATATAATTGAGTAGATATTTTCCCTCTAACTACGTAGTCAAGCTAACCACATGTATCTTTCAAGAGCAACTCGAGGGAGTTGTCACAATATCCCTTCCGCAAATGAACAATGATTTGAAGATTTGACATAATTTGGACACATTTCCTCCTTTTTCACATATTATATTTATCCAACCACGATCCTAATCAGTATCTAAATCTTTATCAAACTTATTGTATTGTTCGGTAATCACCATCTTAATTTCTTTTTTGGGTGTTTCTTCTATAACTTCTCTTTGAACGCTAGATTTCTCTGCTTAAGCATCACTCTCGTTCGATGTTGATTTTTATCCGACTTGAGACTTGACAAATGTGGTTACTTTTTAATTCTCAATTAGAGTTTGTATTTCTTGCTTTAAGGCAATACAACCATTGGTATCATGATCCACATCATTGTGATACGTACGAAATCTGGTGTTCCCATTTTCTCTAGGAGTCTAAATAATGTTGGTTTTCAGAATTGCATAAACTTCTTCATTTTATCATAATTGTTGTAACCTTCTCAGTTAACTCTGCAAAATAACCAGGCTAAACCCACTGATTCGCTCTAGGTCTATATTTCTACCCTTGGGCATGCTGGTTAGCTCTAGTCCAATTGATAGTTTGCCCAGACTCTTTCAGACGATAGTTTGTTGTTGACATGATAAAAAGCTACTTCTAAACTAATTTGGTAGCTCCAAAAAATTTATTTCTTCCACTATGATTTGTTTTCCAACATGGTTTAGTAAACCTCCCCATGTCAAAGATATTATTCGGGTTAACAATGTCAGCTAACCTCACCGGTAAAAGCCCTTGTGTAAAAGTAGTTATGGCTACTAGTTCTGAACAGTCTAGCAAACTATCTTAATTTCACAAAAATGTTTGGTATATTCATTTACGTTCTCATCATTGAACTGTTGACAGTGGATTATACTTAATGAGTCCGGATTCTGTCACCACACTTTATGGGAACCGGACAGGGTCAATTCGGACAATGTCCACCTCACCGGACAGGGGCAGTTCTGACAACTTTCATCCACTGAATTGTCCGAACATAACTAAAGTACTTCAAACCTAATCACTTTTTGACTAAGCTGCCTATTTACTTACTTAGGACTAATGAGTCTTTAAACTCGACCCGAATTCATTAAACACGACCCGAAAGCCCATGTGGCCCAAATATAAGGGTATAAATACCCAACCACCAACATTAAATGAGGGTAATAAAAATTAAATACAACCAGGCAGCTCAATTCTCCATCTACATTCTACCCAAACGTTAAATACTCTCAAAATTCCACAAAACTCTAGATAAAAGTTACAATCTTACCCCCATATAAAAATAAACCACACCAATACTGTCCTAATTTCCTATAAGTTTTTTACTTCCCATAACATATCTTTGGAAATCCATCCAAAACATGTCAAAGTTTTTTATTGGTCCATGCGAAAGACGTTTTACCACTTCATGGCGTTGTCTTTAAAATTTTGAGAAAAAGCCATGCACAATAGCTTATCATCATCACCAAAGTTTATCATAAAATTCTTGAACAACTCAAGCTGATTATCCAGATTTTTGCTTTCATCAAACTTTTCTATCTTGGATATATCAAACTATCTAGGTTAATGGTCGGACATAAATTTAGGAGACAAATGGGACTACATCCAATTTTGCTTTTGGCTAAATTGGTAATTTTTATTGGAGGTAGCAAATATACTTGGTTCAGACTAGTTGGCGAATTGGTCACTCACCAAATGGTCTATACTATGATTTACAGAGCCCTTCATTTTTTTGACACCCTCTCTTCTTCTCTCTTATTCTTCGGGTGCTTCTTTTCACCCAAAAAGTGTGGCTTACTTGACTTGCGATACTCGTTCAAACACTTCTTTGACCGAAACTTGTTATGGTGACTATTTCTTTACTTTTGGTAGTGCTCACTGCTCGAGTAAGATGAGGACACTTCAGATTCAGAGGTCGAGTTTTTACTAGATCTCGAAGAGTTATAACTGTCCTTGGTTTTATGCTTATTTTTGGAAGTATGATGTTTCTTTAGGCTATGTTGGGGATCATCATATTGCCCATCAGATTTTTTGGTTCTCCGTTTGAACATTTCCTTTAAGATTTAACTCAGCTTCTCTCTGAGACATGAGTGTCTCAATTTCTCCCTACAGCTGATCACGATCTTCTTGCACGAGAAGTCTTTCCTTTTTTCATCATTTACAAGGCGTTCACAGATATTATTTGTTCACGACTTCATCTTTTTCGAAGTTGGAGCTATATGCATCTTAGAATCCATGCTTCGGAGGGATCCGAAGGTGAAATTTCGCTTGTTAGGTTTATGATTTTGTTGTCCGAGTACCTTTTAGTGGAGCTCCCAATGTGGTCGCCAATTTGGTGTGGAGAAATTTTATACAAAAGGTATTTTTGTAATCTAAAGAGAATGAATTAATTTAAGGTGGAGAGTAGAGAGATAATTGAGCTATTTTAGTTATTGTTTAGAGAGATAGTCTGATTTTTCATTAAATGATCTTCCTTCATTAATGCTTTCTTAGAAAGTATTTATAATTTTTAGCCTAATGAGCCAAACCAAATCCACACGCCAAGTCGAGAGTCTGAAAACCTCATCTAACTCATAAATAATTATTGAAATAAATCTAAATAAATTATCACAATAAAAATCTATTGATCTTTAGCCCGAAATACCTTTCGAATATTTCTGACATCATCAATTTTAGGTGTGTTTTTGTTAAAACACAAGTTTTATGTTTTCTTTAAAATTTGGTTTAGTTGTTGTTGTTTGAAATAAATTTTATACTTATCACATGCGGAAATTATAAACAAGAAAACAAACTCACGTTTCAAGTAAGCATCAAACAGCTCAAAATACCACTTACGCCAACCCAAACCCTGGCTAAAGACTAGCATTTACTGCTCAAAAGTACTCATTTCGCTTCATAATATGTGTCGTTTAAGGTTTTTTTATCGATATTAAGGAAAGTAATAATGACATTGAAAAATAAAAGAAAATAAATTTGATTGGTAGAGTTAATAACTTGTGCAGAAGGTTAACTATATTATTGATGAAAGTCGAATATATGTAATCATTGCTGCATTAGAAAATGAGATCGACATTTATTATGTAACATAATTTTTTTTCTAGAAAAACATATTATGAAACATAAGGAGTACCTCTTACTCGCATCTCCTAACTTTGCCTTTTAATATACAACTTAACAATATATGTCTAAATAACTCAACACGTTTCAAGAACTTGAAGCATAATTCTTTTATTAGGTCACAACATACCAATGAAGTTAAAGTTTTGTTTGTGCGACTCTCCTACTTGCTACAAGCCTGATTGTAGCTCGATGACCTCTTTAACACCTTTAAACAAAAAACACAATTATAAATATAAATTCAACAATGTCTTATACCGCAACTAACAGTTGGACAATCATTTCACAATAAAGATCACTTCCCTAATTATTAATAGATAACAAACGATTAGAGCAACATATTGCACGCCACTCTAAATCAGTTCTACGGCCAATAATGTCCAAAGGGGCAAAATATTCACCAGGGACTGGACCAGAAATTTGAACAGGTTCCGGAGGTTTTGGAGGTGGTAAAAGAAGTGGTAAAAGATTTCCAATGATGTGAGTATTTTCAACAAAGACATCCCACAATATTCTTTTGTCCTAATTTTAGATTATAGTGGATATTTTGAATGATACAATTCATCCACAATTTTAATCGTAGGAAGAGGATTTCTATTTATGATTGATAAAAGTTTTGGTTTCGAATTTTTTAAAAATTTTGATTTTTTTTAGCCTTTTAACATCAATGCTCTTCTTCTCGACCTCATCATCATATTCATCATAGTCTGGCTCGTCAAATATCGGTTCATTCTGATAATCATCATCATATCTATCGTAGGTTGGCTTGTCAAATAACGACGCATATACAATTTTAGCGTCAAAACTAAGATCGTTAACTCGTGCAGTGTGAAGAATATTCACGGCTAGTTTTTCTTGAATAGAACCGACAACGACACCGTAGAACTATGTCGAGCGACAACTGGCGGAGGAAGTAATTCTGCTAGGGTTCAAAGTACACCAAAGAGATTTAATTCCACATAACTTTAAACAACAGCCAAGATGAATGTTTTAGTCTATTGGGTCTTGCCAACCTAATTTGAAAGACTATAACTAAGGAAACAAAATTTGAAAGTGTACCTTGTAGTAATGAATAATTGTAATTACAGAGAATAAAATTGTACAAACAACTGTCATGGACAACCTACATATAGAACATTTTATGTAACACAAAATCATTGAATAAAAAAGTTAAACCAAATGAACTTTCTTTTCAACATTTTCTTTAACTTGGTATCAGAGTTTCCATGCCTTCAATGACAAATACTAAGTCTTTATCATTTAGCCGTGACTCATTGGGGTCTGTCCTCCCAAGCAGCTCATCTATCACCACCAAGAACCTGCACATGAATACAATCAACAAAAATGGCAACATAAGACTAGATAAGAACAACTATATTATATGGAAGACCATGGCTTTAACCATGGTCAAAGGAAACAAGATATGAGGGTTCCTAACAGGGGAAAAACCATATCCTCCTAGACTTTTCACTGACTCAGAAGGTAACATCTCTGAGAATTCAGAATATGAGGACTGGGTCGCAAAGGACCAGCTACTTCTTGGGTGGCTCTACTCTACCATGAGCCCTAAAGTAGTAGCTCAATTGATGGATGAAGCAACCTCTAAAGACCTATGGGATGCTGCCAGTCAACTGTCTAGTTCACAGACAAGGACCATGATCACTTACTACAAGTCTGAGTTCCAAAAAACTCGAAAATGGACTTCTACAATGATAGACTAGCTAAACAAGATGAAAGCTATCTCTGATAACATGGTTTTGGGTGATTGTGTAGTCTCTATGGATGACCTAATAACCTAGGTCCTTGTTGGACTGGATTATAAATATACTTTTATTGTTGTGATCTTGGCTGATAAAAAATCCCTAAAGTGGCTAAATCTACAGACTAGTTTACTCACCTATGAGAGTAGACTGAAGCAACTCCTTAGTCTACAAAACTAAGTTATAAATCTTGACTCATCATTTGCAAGCTTCACACACGAGGCAGACACAAAACCGAAAGTAACAAAATTAATCAGAGAGGCTCCTATGGTCAGTTTAGAGGACAAAACAAATAATACAGAGGCATATCTACCTACTCTAAAAATCCTAGAGGTAGAGGTGGTTTTTTAGAGGTAGAGGAGACAAATTCTCTCAAAACATACCTACTTACCATATTTTTAGGGGGTATGGTCATGTTGCTCCTATGTATTTTTACATGGATGATCCTTCGGTTATAGGGTCTAAACCAACTAATCATCCTAAGGCTAGAGGAGATCAAGGAGCCTACCGTGCTTTTTAAGACTCTACATGAGAAAGTGTGTGGTTTTCTGATAGTGGTGTTTGTCACAATGTCACAGGCAACCCTAGCCTAATAACTCAGAAATTGAGTACTCGAGTAAAAAAAGTATAATGGTTGGTAGTAGTGAAAGGTTATCAATCAAACATATTGGGAAATCTAAGCTAACCACTCTTTCTAAACAACCTATTTCACTCAAGAACGCACTGCATGTTCCTAATATTAACAAAAAAAATTCTTTCAACTTACTAATCATAACAATGTATTTGTTGAGTTTCACAAAGTATTTTGTTTTGTGAAGGACACGACAACTTGGACTACACTTCTCATAGGGACATCTAAGAATAGACTCTATAAGATATACAACAACCCTAAGTCACAAGAGTTCAAGATTCTATCTTTTACCCCTCAAGTTAACCAACTCAATGTTAATTCAGAGTCCCTTATTATTTTTTCAATGTTATTTTTAATTTTTTAAAAGATGGATGGCAGAGAAAACTTGGCCATCCATCTCATAGCACCTTAGTTATTAATTTGAAGTCTTGTAATCTGCATTATTTTTTAAGAAATAAAAATATCTATTGTGAGGATTTCCAATTAGACAAGTCTCACAGCCTACCTCATCATGTTTTTAATTCTTATGCAAATACTATTTTGGACCTGAACCTTAGTTATTAATTTGAAGTCTTGTAATCTGCATTATTTTTTAAGAAATGAAAATATCTATTGTGAGGATTTCCAATTAGACAAGTCTCACAGCCTACCTCATCATGTTTTTAATTCTTATGCAAATACTATTTTGGACCTGATACACACTAAAGTATGGGGTCTCTCACATGTTCTTTCAAAAGAAGGTTTCAAATTTTATGTTATTTTCCTAGATGACCAATTTCGGTTTACCTGGATCTACCTTATCAAAGACAAGAGTCAAGTACTCAAGTGTCTTTAAGATATTCATAATATTGGTTAAAAAATAATTTGAGATACATATTAAAGTCATCCAAAGTGACTGGGGTGGTAAGTACAATCCATTGGCCTCACTAGCTAAGGAACATGGGTTTATTTTAAGAAGATCTTATCCTAGTACTTTAGCCAAAATGAAAGGGCTAAGAGGAAACATAGACATTTCGTAGAAATGAGGTTAACACTACTAGCGCATGTTGGTCTACCTTATGGATATTGGGTTGAGGCCTTCGAGACTTCTATATTTAATAGACAGACTACCTACACCTATATTGTCAAATCAATTCCCATATGAGATCTTATATCACACCCAACTACCTAGCCCTAAAAACCTTTGGTTGTGCCTGTTATCCTTGTTTGAGACTCTGCGAGTCTCACAAATTCCATTCATTCCTCTAAATGTGTTTTCTTTGGTTACAGTTAGTACCACAAATGGTACAAATCCCTTAGCTCTATTGGTAGAGTTTATATATCTAGAAATTTTGTCTTTAAGGGTTTCTTAACACTCCGGAAGCCGAGCAATCATTTGTCTACCCTCTTTAGTTTTTAGCTTCCTATTTTACCTACAAGTCTTGTGACTAATAAGGTTTTTTACTCTTCAACAACTTATTCAAATGTTCCACATCAGCAACCTACTTCTCTGTGCCCTACTCACTTACAACATTAGAGACTCTCTTAACCTATACATACTTTTAAACTCTTTCCTAACCCTCACACTCACACATAAAACCTCAAACACACATACACATTCACTATTCTGTCACTTACACCTACAGACACTCATCAATATCAAGCTACTCACTTAAACAACTAAATAAGCTCTACTCACCAACCTACATCCACTCAGTTTATAACTACTCATTGCACAACCACTCCTACAATATCTATCCAACTTCCACTGATGAGTACATCCATTCTCACATCCCCAACATCTCACCCAAACAAACATACCATGAAAACAAGTGCCAAATATGGTACTATTAAGTCTACAACTTCTTGTGTTGGTTTCATCACCACTGCTGAACTTTCTGTACTTAAGCCTACTAAACACTTAACTCATTCTCGCTTCTCCTTCATTTGTGACAAACTTGGGTCCAGTATCTCATATCTTTTCTTGAGAGGGATATGAAGAACACTCATAGCTAGCTCTTGTTGAATGGAACGAATGATGACACCATGGAAGTATGTCGAGCGAAAACTGGTGGTGGAAGTAAGTCTGCTAGGGTTTAAAGTATAGCTGTAATTATAGATAATATAATGTTATAAACAACTGTCATATGCAGCCTACATATAAAACATTTCATGTAACACAAAACCATTCAATAAAAAAGTTAAAAAAATTAAACCAAAAGAAATTTTGTTTCAACATTTTATTTAACTTGCAGTATGAGCACAAAACACATTAATCACTAGTAATGGTTTGGGAGACACTACTCTAGATGGAAATAATGTAATCTTGCGTCCATCCATCACAAAACTATATCGATTGGTTTTACCATCATAAGTAGAATTTCTATTCAATTCCGTGGACGATCTAACACTAGATGGAAATCATCCATAGTAACTACGACACACCATATTGTATATTTATAATTACCAAGAGAAAATACAATGGGGCAGCGTTTAAAAACCGTTACCTCGTTGTACTCTATCATCCCTAAAAGTATGTACGGGTTTGCAAGAGTTTCAGTCTCCAATTCCAGTTTCCGAATATCCTCTTCTGAAATCAGATTCTCATCACTATGTGAATCAGTTACGAACTTGCAAACTTTTCTCTTAATTTTGCATGCAGACCGAAAGATAATCTAAAAAACCCTAATCAAATAATGTAAAAATAAAGATATTAAAACAAAATCCAATTAAATATGGACATAATCAGATTTAATTTGCTAGATAAATATAATTCACTAACTTATTGAAAATATATTAAAAAAACTAAATAGCGTAATTTAAATATTTGGCATTTTCAGCTACATCAATCTCTAAAATTCAATTTTGAAATCTACACACTTAGTTTTCTTTGGATAACTATGCATCTTATAATGAATCTTTTATAAGTCTATTCCTTGTTTTGTACAATAATGAGACCCAACATATCATCTTCATCGACTAACCTTCAAGAAAATCAATCGAGAAATAATCTTTGGGATCAATTTTAAAAACAAAAAAAAAGCTCAATTGGGTTAAAAATAATAATGTGATTCAATAAAACAAATGAAAAATCAAATACGAGTTAGAAAATTAAAAGTGTATAAGAATCGAGAAATAAGAAATCAAACGCGAGTTAAAAACTTAAGAGCGTATGGAAATAAAAAAAATGAGTAAAAGTCGGCGATAAATCAACTTAAATTCTGATAACAACATATTTTAATAAACCATCTCATAAGGTACATCGAAACAAAGAATACTAGGTTATAATGGATTTGGTTTTTTTTAACCACTAATCGGTTTAGTATTATAACCGATAGAACTGGTTTGTCGGCTGTATAATTGGATGATAACAAGGACATGTTTGTTATTTAAAGGTATATATTACATTTAGGTAATTGTTAAAAAACTCCATAACTTATGTTCATATTTTTTTAATATATACAAAATTGTTATTCATAAAAAAATCTCAAAAATATTTAAAACTCTATTTAAAAACCATAGGCGAATTAGAAACGAAATCGGTTCCTCTAAAAACCAGCATGAACATGGAAGATGTATACACATTTTTATCTTTTAATATTTTAGAAATATATATTTGTTACAAACCCATAGATTATTCTGTTCTGCTAAGAGATGATGTCCAAGTAGTGTTCTTCGTTATTATTCTAGCGGAAAATTTGATATATTTCGCCTGGATAATGGCAAAGTAGTGTCTTAGGCGTTATGTCATGGCGGACAGTTTCACCCTAAGTGTTATGTTCATAGAGGTTAATGTTTTATGTCCATCAGGCATATGGCGTTTGGGTGAACATGCCCACAAAAGGTGGCATATATGGCACTTCTTTCGCTATTAGAATAGAGAGATGTTCTTAAGTAATATGGTTTATGGGTTTGGTTGATTTGGTTAATTTATATGTATTGTATAAGGTTAACTAATTCAAAATATCTGATTTTTACGTTCACCATTTGGTTACTCACAAGAAGTATAGGTTAGAGTAGATGACCGAGTGAGTCAGAGAAAAAGGAAAGTTGCTAGGGTTCTCACTTAAGATATCATCTAGGGAACCAAGAAAAAGAGGAAGAATACCTAGAGTATATTATAAATGTGAGCAATCCAGTATATTCAAATATATAATGAAAAAGTGTGATCATAAGCGGAAGTTGTGCGATAACAAAAAAAATAAATTGTCCTTTTCATTTGGTTGGTAATTCAGTTAAAGGTGATGATAAGTAGGTCTTAAGTGTCATTTCTTGCAAGCACAACCATGATCTGATAGGATACATACAACCAAATTTGTAATATTCGAAGTTAAAATCACATGAAAAAGATCTTATCGATGTTTTAACGATGAAAGGAAAAAAATTACGTTAAATATTTGGTGTCTTAAAGAAGGTTGATCTGGAGAATGTGTCCAATATTCATCACGTATACAATCACCATCAAAGAACATGGTTGGTTGTAAGTGGTGGTCGACAGCAAATGCAATGCTTGTTAGCAAAAATACAAATGTGCAAATACATATATTGGGATTGGATTATCTATGATGGATCCAATGTCATAATCAATTTGTTCTTTGAACATTCGATTAGCACTGATTTACTGTAAACCTTCTCTCGGTTGCTAATCATGGATAGCACATACGAAGGTATTAGATATAAATAGCATAGAGAAACTATTTATGAGCACGAGTCACATGGTATGCGAATGACATATCAACAAGAATGTAAGTGATACGAAAAAATATGTTTAAAGCTAGAAACAAGTTTAACACATTTTTTACTACTTGGAATAACGTTGTCTCATCGACCAATATTGACCGGATGAAAAAAAAGTTTGCTAAAATTTCGGAGATGTTCAAAGAACACGAGAAAACGGTTGATTATATCCTCAACTCGTGGATTGCAAAATATAAATAGAGGTATGTTCGTGCATACACTAACAAGATCGTGTATTTTGAGAATCACACGTCAAATAGGGCGGAAAGCTCATACTCTGCTTTGAACAAATATACATGGTCAAGCTCATTTAATTTTGAAGACTTTTGAGAGAAATTTTATGGTTTTCTTATGATGTAATATTCCACCATAAAATAATCCATGGTATTAAATAAATATCCTTTTATTTATAAATACTAAGATTTTAAACCTTTCAAATTACTACGAGGGAATGTATCACCGATTGCTTTGACAATAGTATACGAAAATTATCTTGATAACATTGGAGGTGACAAATCTTTATGCGATTAAATCGATCGTATGATACAAGGTTTACCATGTACCCACGAACTAGAGCCTATACGAAGAGTGGACGGATATATTCCTAGCTGAATTATAAACGAGCGTAGAAGAATACTAGATATGGTCCCCAAGTTAAATTAACCGGTGAAAAATAGGTCAAACTTAACTTTATAAATTCAAATGAAAAATTTGAAGAGTTTGATGATTATGAACAAAGCTATTGGCTTAAAAAACTCATACAGATTTTGGAACGGTATGTGGTCGTGGTAGCGGTTTTGGTCACTGTACTGAAAATAAAACTTCTATTTATTATTCTATTGAAAATGATCCTTCTATACATGAATAAATCGAATAAGAGTAGTTAGAATCTCATGCAGATTGTGCGGGAACTCTGAAAATGGGAACATATATCGCTAGTTTAGGAACACCGGTCGGTAATTTTGGTAGCACTGCTAGAACGGTCTTCGGACAAGCCCGTACTAATTCCGGAGTAAAACCACCGACAACGAAACAACCCCAAGTTTTATCTAACGATATATGAACTTTGATTGCGTCGAGTAACTTTAACGTAAGACCGAAAATTAATGCTAAACCAAATCCGACAAGGTTTCCTTATATACCGAACTCCAGGGATTCATCGCATATGCCAAAAATTTTGCGTCATTTCACAAACAAAATTACCAACGTTTGATCCGAAAGAATTTGTAGGTTTAGAGTCATTGGCCATGGTTTGATTGTGCCGATTGTGGATGGCAACTCGTTATAAAAACATTGGTACACGAACTAGAAGCACATTATTATTTTTATTTAAGTGTCGCATATTATCGTGAAGATGATGAAGTCGATAAATAACTATATCGATAGAGATATTATAAAGAGATTACACTGTTAGAATATTGGACGGTGTTACCAAGTTACGACAAATTGATCGCCACCGTATTCAGTTATGTTTTCAATTGCCTGGCACTCGGCGGTTGTACAACTTATTTATCGGTTAAAGATGCACCAATAACGGACGACCCTCAAAAAGAGATCGGGGTTGCTTTCGTGAATAATAATAATTTTTTATGTACGTATATAAATTTCCAATTAGACGCATTTAGTTATTAAAATTATTTACTTGTTCTACAATTTTTTGTTTTTCCTTTTGATGGTAATTTTATAGGTTGATATCGTTAAAGGTTCACATTTACCAATGATAGATCCAACGTGGATGCACTCTAGATACGATGCTAAACTTTGGTTAATCCCTTTGATTTTTAAAGTCGAAACTTTTTTCGACTACAACAACCCACACTGGTATAATCCGGAGAATGCGAGCCAATAATAGTATATTTAAAAAAAAAACTCTAGTTGTATTAGTTTTTAAAATTTCTATGAAAGTACTAGTTATTTTGCGCTTTTTAATTTATAAACTTGTTTAATTATATTTTGGAACGAATGTTATGTTGACAATCATTATTATTTTTACATTTTCATATAGGTTTTATAAAAAAATTGTTTTTTATTGAGTTAATTATTTTTATATTATAATATTTCCGCCATGAACGGGTGCATATAGCCACCACGGCGTTGAATGTTAGCGCCTGGACCGGTCTTTCCCCAAATAATTGACACCTATAATAAATGCAGCCGACCGATGGATGACAAGTTAGCATGACCGCCACGAGCATGGTAGAAAAAAATTGGAAAACGACAATAAAACTAATAAAAGTTTACATATTTCCGTAATGGTAAGGCGGATATAATTCTATATCTTTCATACATCTAGCAATAATAATAATAAAATTGTTTTTTTAAACTAATGAAAATATTATGTTTAAAAAATAGAGAAAAGTACCGGTAAATACCTTCTCAACTATGTTATTATCCGGCGGTACCCGCTTTTTGGATAGTGTAGCAAGGTACCTCGAACTGAAATTTGGACAAAAATACCCCCGACTAAAAATAGGCGCGCGCTGGTAAAAAAAAAAGGTACAATTCTCAGGATGCGAATTGCTTGCAATTTCTGAACGATTCTCATGATAAGATGCGAATCGCTTGCAATTTCTGAACGATTCTCATGATAAGATGCGAATTGCTTGCAATTTCTGAACGATTCTCATGATAAGATGCGAATTGCTTGCAAATTTCTGAACGATTCTCATTATAAGATGCGAATTGCTTACAACTTTCAGGATTTCTGAACAACTAAAAAAAAAAACTGGTATAATTCTCAAGATGCGAATTGCTTGCAAATTCTCAGGATGCGAATTGCTTGCAATTTCTGAACGATTCTCATGATAAGATGTGAATCGCTTGCAATTTCTGAACGATTCTCATGATAAGATGCGAATTGCTTGCAATTTCTGAACGATTCTCATGATAAGATGCGAATTGCTTGCAAATTTCTGAACGATTCTCATTATAAGATGCGAATTGCTTGCAACTCTCAGGATTTCTGAACAACTAAAAAAAAACTGGTACAATACTCAAGATGCGAATTGCTTGCAAATTCTCAGGATGCGAATTGCTTGCAATTTTCTGAACGATTCTCATGATAAGATGCGAATTGCTTGCAATTTCTGAACGATTCTCATGATAAGATGCGAATTGCTTGCAATTTATGAACGATTCTCATGATAAGATGCGAATTGCTTGCAAATTTCTGAACAATTCTCATGATAAGATGCAAATTGCTTGCAACTCTCAGGATTTCTGAACGATTAAAAAAAACTAGTATGAAAAAAAACTAGTATGAAAAAAAAAACTGGTACAATTCTCAAGATGCGAATTGCTTGCAACTGGTGAAATTTTATTTTTAAAAAAAATCAAAAAATATCATCAATGGATCTAGTTTTGTTCATTTTTTAAAAACAAAAGTGATGGTACTTTCATTTATTTTTTTCGAGCTCCGGTTCGAAAGATACGGATCTTTTAAAAATAAAATTAAAGGAAAAGTAGGAAAGAGAAGGAAAGAGAAGGAAAGAGAAGGAAAGAGAAGGAAATAGAAATTTTGGTTACGTGGCTATTCCTGTTCATGAATAGTGAGGGTAGTTAAGGTATTAAAATAAAGTTAGGTACTATGTCACAATTAGGTAGTTGAGTTGGGTATTAAGTAACAATTGATCAAACCTTGGGTGGTAAGTGACAATTGAATAGTTGAGTAGGTACCTTTGGTACAATTACCCTAAAAAATATTAATTATACAATTAACGATTCACTAAAATATTAATAAAAATAAGTAACACAATTAAAAATTAATGTAATGTAAATATAGTAACTCATACCCATAGGTCACCTGCCAATCAATAAGTTCTGCCGAAATTTAACCTGTCAAAATTTAACCCGCCAAAATATTACCATTCAAAATTTAACCCGTAAATAATAGATCTGCTAGTTTTTTTTATATATAAAGGTCCCCACTGGCATAACTTTAAACACACAACTACATCTACTTATATATAGTGTATAAAGAAACTCATACATCCATTCGATATGGAATGGGCGGTAAAAGAAGGCTCTCATCTCCTCCAAGCCGTCAAATATGTGCAGATAACAAGGTCAGATGAGACTTATAATGGGTTTATCGTTGAAGTGTTATGTACAATGTATTACATGTACGAGAGTGTAGGAGGAAAACTCATGTTGTCTCCACGTAGTCATGAAGAAGTATCGGCAATGTACAGTTATTTGAAAATCAAACCAATGTATCGTGTGTTTGACATCTCATAGGAAATTAGGAATGAGGTGTATAATTTGTTCCATTTCAAAAGTAACTGATTTTTTAGCAAATGATATGTTATGTTATGTTGAAGAGAAAATTATTGAAAAAGATGAAGCACTTAGGAGTTTCATTTTTTTTACAAATGATATGACTTTAACTAAAAACTTG
The DNA here is from genome assembly GCA_036936605.1 of Limnanthes douglasii subsp. nivea. Classification (NCBI taxonomy): domain Eukaryota; kingdom Viridiplantae; phylum Streptophyta; class Magnoliopsida; order Brassicales; family Limnanthaceae; genus Limnanthes; species Limnanthes douglasii. The sequence goes on from JAUPFV010000005.1 coordinate 66,738,594, forward strand.
GTTATTTTATGTTCCTTTCAATACTTTAATTAAATTTATTTGTTTTATGTTCGTTTTCGTGGTTGAAATTATTTTATTTGTTTTATGTTCCTTTCAACATTTTAATTAAAATGTATTTGTTTTATGATCATTTTACTGTTATAAATTATTGTATTTGTTTTATGTTTCTTTTAGTGCTTCAAGTGGCTGTTTACTTATGTAACTATGAGGTTACAATTTCTTTAATGGATTCTGACCTCTCGTGTTATGTTCAACAAGAGGTGCATATGGTGCTTCGTATGGGGATTAATGATTCAATTAAAGAACATATACTTCGTGATATTGAGTTGGACCTAGTTGACAGCAGGATGAAACATCCGCATTTCTAAAAATTAGATATGTAAAGATATAATGCATGTATGTGTTCATTTGAATATTTTTGGATATTCTATTTTTTTTAATGTAATTTTAAATTTCTAACCATAAATATATCTTCTTACTTAGTTTGAATACTTTAAAAAATAGTTACGCTGACATCGAACATATAGATTAACAATAAACACCAACTAGAATAAAAATAAATGCAAAACGTCTACCAAAATCTAATAAAATTTGAGTGAAAACAACAACTGTTAAAAAAAGCAAGAAAATAACAATTACCAAACACAAATATCTAAAAACAAACATGACAACATAGTGTTTAACCTAGTCTCCTCCTAATAGATAAAACATCCATGTATGCCTCAGTACTCCGCTTAAAAGCCCTATCAAACTATGAAACTCCATAAAACAATTAAATCATATGCAACCTCGTACGTAAATATCATGTAACAACACCTTCGCGCTCTTCGTGTACATAATCATCTAATGGGTATATCACTGTGTTAACAAGATTGTATCAATTAACTGAATGATGAGATATAAGAAACTTGCGAGTACATAACGACTACATATCGTCTCTAACAGTAATGCCTCTCAGTAAATGAGCTAGTGTATAAGTACGCCAATGCTCCCAATTGTCATCATCGAACGCAAAAGTCACATATCTGGGTTTCTTTTTGCCTTTGTTATGCATCATGTATAGCTGAAACGGTGAACAACCCTGAACTTGTCTGAACTGCCTCAAAGCCCACAGACGGTGCCAAATTTTTTAAGGGGTTTCCTTCTTAAACGCATTGCCAATATAACAAAGATAGACTTAAGAAATAAGTAAAATTTTATGAAGAATATGATATCATCTATGTATTGAATTTTGTATCTCACAAAGATAGTTAGGGTTTTCCCCTTCTTTTATAACCTTTACAAGATAATTTCTCTCTCCATATCGAATATCTATTTAGTACAAATTTGAATCATGTTAAACTACTTTAAATGCTAGTTGTGACTCGTAATGGATGTTCAAACATATTACTCCTCGTTATGTCAACATGTATCGTCTCATGATAACCGCTTGGGTGTTCTGTCTATTCACCTTGTATATTCATCTGGGTCCTAGACTGTGTTGGATTGTTTCTCTCAACTCGTATTGATCGTTACCCGCTTCTCATTCATGATCCTCGTCTAATATTAATCTTTTGCTCTCATCTTATCTACATCTTCCTCGCGAGCTCATCTTGGTCCTTGTTACGCGTTGGTTTGTTTCCCTTCGTATTGATCGTTATCCTCGCCTTATTTATGGTCTTTTCTAGTATTAAATTTTTGCCCTCATCCTTGGAGAATTTTCCCCGCGTTGTATCTTTCACTTACCCTCTTGTCAGTCATTTTTACAAGCGTACTTTGTCATCATAAGAAGCATATACTACGTGTAGAATATATCTTTATCATATAGTAATTTGAGGGAGAATTTATATCGTTTACATATGATTAAATGATACGATAAGGAAATATCAATTTTCATTATCGTTTATCGATCAAATATTAGAGAGACTAGCCGGAAAAGAATTGTATTGTTTCTTTGATGGGTACTCTGGATATAATCAAACCTTTATTCGACTAGAGGTTTAAAAAGAATATTACTTTCACATGTCCATATGAGATATTTTTGTACCTGAGGATTTCATTTGGTCTATACAACGCTCGTGCTACCTTCTAGACATACATGATGTCTATATTTTAGACTTAGTTGAATAATTGATTGAAAATTGTATGGATGACTTTTCAGTAGTTTGTGACTCTTTTGATAAATCTAGCTAATATGTCTTCTCGTTTGCAGTAGTGTGTAAACACTAATCTCGTGTAAAATTAGGAATTTTTTTATTTCATGGTAAAAGATAAGTCGTCCTAGGACACAAGATACCGTAAAGAGGAATCAGAGTCGATCGATCTAAATTGGAGGTAATTGAAAAACTTCATCCTTCAAATTTAGTAAAATAGATAAGAAGTTTTCTTGGTCATGTTGGATTTTTACAGAAGATACATAAAATATATTTTTTTCCAAATATATCTAAACCTTTATATGATATTTCAATGATATATGTTGAGTTCATGTTTCTTTTTAAAGAATTAGATGCATCTTATGCTATAAAATCCAAAACTCATCTTTGCACCAATAATTGTTTATTTTCTAGTAAACGAACAAAAATTGAAGCCTTACCATCAAAAATTAGTTAGCGAAGATCAGGTGTCCACTCCTTTTCAAGTTCCACAATGAGAAACCCGACAAGTTGAGCTACTGACTCTAAATGAAGCGATGATTGGCAGCAAAATCAATGTAAGTTCTATTCTTTTCTATTTCATTTTTTTGAAGGTGATCCTAATTATGTTCGCGAGGAGAAATACGTTTTTAAAGAAAAAATAAGTTTTCAAGCCAAAAAAACATTATCGGTGAAAAGTGTTTTTGTCTTCGTCGCGACAATACTATTCATTACATTCATTACAGTGATGAACAATGTTCTTAAAATATAATTTTTTTAAACAAAAACACCAGTATGAAAAGAAATTGAAAACCAAAAAATTCAATACTAAAAGATTGGAGGAACTCAAATGAATTTTTTTCTTATGAAAACATGTTTTGAGATTTAAAATAACAATTGGAGTATTATTTTTTCTTTTCCTTGCGCAGTGGGTAAACCTTCAATCTGACGCCATAGCCTACAAACCAAAGTCATAAGGTAAAACCACACAAGGTGACAAACTCAACTAAGAAAGCGTTTGTAGAGCGAGTCGAACGCCTGACATTTTGGTCACGAGCTCATCCACTCCACCAACTTGGCTACCCCTTTCGGGGCTACGATGTATTTTCTTGAGTTTAGTAGATGTTTTTTTATTTTATTTTCTTTACATTCGATTGTCTTTTGGCGAACAAAACCAACAGTATTCCAAATCCAGAATTTTTGGTCAACAACGATTTTCATCACCCAATCTAGATCTATTTTACATTCATTTCATGTTTTGTTTTCTAAATTTTGATTTTAAAGCGCGGGGTAATGAGAAAATTGTTATATTAGAAAATACATACTTTAAAAAAGCTAGATTGGTGAAATTATGTTTGTGTTCATTTTCTCTCTTTTCTTTAATTTCATTAGTTACAAGATTGTCTTTTTGTTAAACAACAACTCGTTATCTTCTTCTAAATCAAATCGGTAACACAGAACAATAAAAGAAGACGGAAATAAAAAAATGAATTTTGAGAGAAAGATTAAACCAAAATAAAATTAAAACAAATTATTACAAAAAAAAATTAAAAAAATCAAGAACACTTACACGGTAAGTAAGTGATTTTAGTCTTCTAAGTTTGAAATGTAATTTATAAATATTTTAACTTACAATTTCCCTTTAAAATAGCCCATATCCAAAATTGTTAATTTAAAATTCTTTTTAAAAACAGTCATCATCTAACAAAATTAAACGTTTGTATCACTATTTTAGATTTTTAACTTAATTTTTTTATAAAAAATAATCATTAAACTTAATATTTTATAAAAAAATTATTATCATAAAAAATATTACCATATTTTAAGACAAGGATCTTGCGCCCCTATATACGTCCGCCGTCATTTATGAGACGAGACCCATATTATCTAGGGAAAAGTACCCATAAATACCTTTTCAAGTATTTAATCCCAAATAAGTACCCAAATATAAGTCCCTTAGACTAGTACTAAGATGACTATATTTTTACCAAAATAGCCCTAATACTAGAAGAAAGAGAAAATAGGTTACTATTTTTCTAATTTTACTTTCTCCCCAAATCCCAAAAACTTTAAGATACCAAAAAGACAAAAAGACTTTAGAAGAAAGTCAGAGAAGAATTAGAACCCAAAACAAAACCTGTAAACGAACCGTCTCGTTTTTTACCAAGATCCTCCGGCGAACGACTGACTAAACACTCCGGCGAAGTTAGAAGAAACTTTGTGTAGAACCTACTTCGATTTTTGGTCGTCCGAAGCATAAACCACTGGGGCACCGGATTTCGAACGCTCATCAAAGCACATTCAAGGTTAGTTTGTTTTTCTTTAATCGTGTTTTGTAGTTGATACAGTTTGATGATGTCGATACGTACCAGGTTAGTTTTTCCGGCCAACGAGTGCCTCCGTTAGTCGAAGAAAGAGTGGGAGTCTGTTAACTGGAATCCGGTTGCTGCCTCGCGCGAGGTAGTAAACTGGGTGCTGTTCGAAATGGTGCTGTCTCTCGCGTTGGTTTATTATCGGTTTGGATTAATTTTGGTAGCTTTGATTAGGGGCAGAGTAGTTCGTGGTTCTATTACGCATATGTTATGTGAATGCTTTGTTAGGGCAGTAAATGGTTTTGACATGCATATTGATGGAAATGGTTGTTTGGGATACGTGAAATATGTGTTTGTACAGGGTTCATCGTATAACTTAATTCGTGTGTGGCTTGTAAGTATGAAGGGTCTCCCTGCTATTTGGTTTCTGGTTAGTATGACTCGCGCCTAAGTTGCGCGATGTAAGGATAACGTACCGAATTTATGACTCGCGCGAGTTTAGTTAATGTATCGCGCAAGAAGTAGTTATATGATCATTGGGAATTTCAACCTGGTAATGATACGCGCGTTGTGTATATAGTGTGTCGCTAGAGTTCGTATAAGTAGGCAGTGCAGTTGGGATTCTTTGTACATCACGCTACATCGAAGTAGTGAAACGCGTGGTTGTCGAATGGGTGATTGAAGTTTGGTTTATAAAGAGTTTTAGTAGGACATAGTTCTGGTAGTGGTTTAGCACTGCTAAAATCGTACGTGTGTTTTGTTTTGTTTAAACAGGTTCTGCTATGGGAAAATGTACTTTTTACAGGTCTAGTCTGGTAAGCATATTGAATTTACTGCAGAAAGATATAGTCACCGAGGAGCATATTGAGGCTACCAAGAACACGCCATTCTATACTTTGCTTAAAACTTCCTTTGCGACAAGGAACGAAGACCTTCCGAAGAAGCGGTTTAACAAGGTTCTAGAGGAGATTATAAAGAGATACTCACCAAAGAACGACTGTTTTAGAATAGGTTCAAAGCGGGTCAAGCTTACAACGAAGGATCTTAAAGCAATTTTCGGTCTTAAACACGGAACGGAGGAAATGCCTATGAACAGATTAGGGGCTTTCAGTGGAAGATTTGAAGATGGTGCGGAGAACGAGTCTGCACTGATGCAGAAATATTTCTTGCGTCCACGTGCTAGGAAAAGTGGACCGTCGAACCAAAAGGCTATTTCAAATGCGTTGATAAAGGTACGAATAACATATTATTAGATCTACCGATGTTTTGGCATATAAAATGCAATAACTACCGTCTGTTCCAACACATGAAGCAATAGAAATAGCGGCAAAGGATGGTAGTGAGGAATCCGTAACCGACGTTGCGAAGCTTTTGATACTATTCATTTGTTCAACCCTGTTCTATTCTGTGTCTGGAGATATCATGGGCTGGACGATGGTTTTCTACGTAGAAAACATGGTCAAAATTAATGATTATGATTGGTCCCGAGCAATTGTTGAGAAGCTAACGAAGTCGATGGTAAACTGTTTGGATAAAGGGACACCCGATCACGTCATTGGCTGCGTAGCAGTGTTGTTGGTTTGTATCGAACAATTAGTGTGTTATTTTGTTCTATTATGGAAGTGATACGAGTCTGGCTTTACCTTGCAGCCCTTCATAATGGAGCACACCACGCTAGGTGCAGATTTGGTGAGGCCAAACATGATACCTAGGTGCTACAAATTGTGGGGGCTGGAATACAAGGAGGTGACTATAGCGGTTGTTAAAAGGGTGAGGAAGCTGGCTGATGAGGAGGTAAGTTATCGCTGTTTTTGTATATGTTTTCAAAGAATGTTTCGCGAAGTAGCGGTATTGTAGCGCGATGTATGTGCGTATAGGTTCATAGTGCATCGCGTATATGACGCGCGACATGTGAGTTGGGCTGTTAAAATAGCAGGACCTAGTTATTAACTGACTGTATCGCGTTGAGACCCTTTCGGAGGGGCCTTGGTACATATGATTCGCGCGACAATGGTGAGATGTAATCCGTTGCACGACATGGTTCATAATTGAACACACGATTCGCGTTATGTTGAAACTTCTACTTAGTGATGCGCGTCATGTACGTGCGTGTTCTGTGTTTGATGAAACATTAACGTTGATTTGCAGGTGTTGGATGGGGAGCTCGTGCTGACGGAAGCTGAAGAACTGGCATTCGGGTCGGGGGAGGCCGGGATAGGGTGTGTAAGCATGTCAACAGGAAAAAGGAAAAAATCGGTGATCACTAGAGGAGGGAAACGGGCCAAGTATTATAGAGGAGAGCAAACAAATAAGATGGAGATTGGACAGGGCTATAGTACAGTTGATTACCAGGGAGGGGATAAGGATTACGGGCAGCAGCTGCAAGAGCTGATTTCAAATTATTAACCAAATGATATATACAATAAGCATGAAAGCAGCTTGGGAAAACAAGGGAAACAACATTGATAATACCAGAATGTCTGTCGGAAATAAAAGTGATTTGACGGTTCAACAAATGGGGTTTAAGACATTCCATGAACCACATCCAGTTATCCGAATCATCTCCACCAAGAATACCAAAAGCAACTGGAAAAATGCCTGCAATATGAAAATAGGGTTGGTAAGTGAATTATACAGCGATGTATGTAGAGGTTCATGCGCGTTTCATCTGATGTAGCAACAAGTTACGTGTGGTGTGTTGATATTGTGTCGCGCGATGGTCAGTATAATAGCAATTGCGTATAGCGTTATACGAAATAACTCAGTCGCGCAACAGGTGATTTATATCTAGCGTAACATAAAATTTAATAAAGTGCGATGTAATGAAGATCAAAATAAGTATATAGCCTCGTATATAAACACTGTCGTGCGATACGGGAAATAGACTAACAGGCTAGGTGTCTAAACACTATCTCCACTATCGCGCGTCAGACATTCTCCAAATATACTGGCGCGCGATACAAGCTATATCAAAATTGTATAGGGATATAGTATGTCGCGTGATGTTGATTATAATAGCAATAGTATAGATGTACACTAACTCTAGCAACAGTTAAGCTAAACCTCGCGTAATATTAAATCGTATCACGCGCGATGTTTGCAGACTAAATGGGGTATCTGGAGTCGTATATAAACACTCTCTCGCGCTACATAAACCAGACTAACTAACTAGGTGCCTAAACAATATCTCGACGCATGGGTTCTTAAAATATAATGACGCGCGATACATGTTGTATCTGAATATTATAGATGTACATATAGAAGAAAGTGAAAAACACACCGTTATTGCCGTCCTTGGCCACTGCAGACAGCAAGACACCACCATGCTTGCAATTTAAATGGGTTCCGTCCACGTACAGCAATGGTCGACATGAGTGAAAGCCTTGAATGTATGATCTGAAAGACACAAAACACCTCCTGAAGACATTTCCTAAACCAACCTCCAAATGACAATCGGTAGTAATATCCCTACTTTTTAATCTTCTAAAGTATGAATTCAGCAACCCAAACGAAGTATTACTGTCTCCGAAAACGTCCTTCCTAGCCTTCTCTAACGCATTCCACGATAAACGGTATGAAATATCTAAACTATAGTCTTGTTTGACAGAAGACTGAATAGTTTTTGCTGTTAAAGAATGACTTGTCCTAATTGATTCGTGTATTTCATCCGCAATTAATCCGGACGTCAAATGCCTACTTTTTTTCTTGGAAAAAACCAGGCTACATGAATGGGTGTTGGCAAAGCGCTTGATCATCATAAAACCAGTGCTAGAATCTATTGATGCATACAGTCGTCATTTACAACCTGACTTTTTGTTGACACAATAAGCAGTGATCTTAGTGGATGTATTATGCATATACTTAAAAGAAAAACCTAGCTCTAAAGCATAGCGGCATAACAATAACCTTAAACCGGAGGCACCATCAGCGAATGCCTGACCAAACCCTGTGATAGCATCCACCCAACCAGTAGTCGCAAGATGTATTTTTTATGCCGGGAACCGATTAAACCATTACTACTCTCCCCGCTTAGTAAATGATCATCACAGGGTTCTACAAAGCTTGCAGTAGGCTGTTTACCAAGGTCATGCGCATCTGTTTCAACTACTGGCTGTTCTATGAAGAAGCTAACGCTTTTCAGACGCTCGACATCGAGATAAACAGTCAAACCAATGAAATCAGTCTCGTTAGTAAACAAGCAATAATTTTCACCGCCACATGAGTAGGAAATAGTGTAGCAACCCTTAACAAGATCATCCCATCTACCTTCAATATATTTCTCGACAGATTCAAAGTTTTCAAACGAGCTAAAAGGAATGATTAAGGTCTGCTTCAAATATTTAAAAATACAACTCTTTGCTTAGACATCTAAGAGGCTGCAAATGAGAAGCCTAATACACCCCAGTCGAAGGGGTTGTCCTGAATCGTGTAAGACAAGCTAGGGTCGGGGTGATTGTTAATACGGCAACTCGCGTTAGCGTGTATAGTGTCTCGCGCTAGACAAAGACATGGGATTCGCGTTAGCTACCAAGGAATGTTATAAGACGTTATTTACGTACGCGATATAGTGAACTTGCCTTAACTATAACTCGCGCAAGAATAATTAAAGATATCAATCGCGCAAGAAAATGTTATAACTTACGCGATAAAGATTGTACTAGAATAGGACTCGCGTTAGCTTCTCCAAGTGCAAACTACAATCGCGTTACACGTACACTCTGTTCAGGAAAACAACCAAAGCACGAGATATAATGTTATGAAACGAATTAATCGCGCACACTATCAAAACGAAATAATTCACGCGACAGTAACAGGCAGCTACAAGTAACAGTGTTGTCTTCAACAACAGAGGTAAAAAAACCAAGGTAGAGTTAAAACACCATTAAAGAAGACTGTAAACTTAAAATTTTTGAAAATCATAACTATAGGGAAATAAGAAAAACCATGAAAAAACACAGTCGTAATAGGTAAATTGCATAACAAAAATTGATACACACTTACCTCTGATCTGAAGAAGGAAATGAGTTTAAACAAGAGAGATTGATTGAAAATGGTTTCTTCAGATAAAAGTACAGGTTGTTTTCTACTTTTCAAAATAACAGAGTAGGCCGTACTATTGAAAATTCAAAATTTGAATTGTGGTTCGAAAATAATCTGACACATTTGAGGGTATTTGAGGAAGGGAAATATTAGCTGGATATTAGAACGGAATTACTTGGGTGAGATGGGGATTCAGTAGGCATAGAAAATAGTTTGGGTATTAGATGACAATAAGTTTGGTGAGAAGGTATTTAATGTGACATTTCCCTATTATCTATCCGCAATCGTCGGACTAATATATATATATATATATTCATCTTATCATATTTATTTCTAAACCAACATTTAAAGCACAATAACACATTCAAAACAGTCGGTAACAGGAAATTTAACCAATATTTAAAACACAATAACACATTCAAATAGTAACAGCTATATAAATACAAAAAATATTTGTTAAAAGATATAAAATAAAGATGAAACCCTATGTGTAAAGGAGGAAACTAATATACAAATATTCTTTTTGTCACTTGTTATCTTGCAGCACATTTGAGAAGAATTTTCAGTATCAACAATTATTCAATTTCACAAAAGGAAACAAAAAAGGTCGCCACTTTAGATATAAGCATGCTTTATAAACTACAATACCAATAAGTTTCGAATATCAACGTTCTCTATCAATATTCTTCTTCGGTTTTTGGTGTTCTTTGACAAAGCTGCAGCACAATTATAAAAGGATTACCATCATTGGAGTCAGCCCGATCAAAGCTTACCTTCGCGGTTGCCATGGCACAAGCATCTCCACAGAGACTTTGACCACATCAGGGTGTAATCCCATATCACATGAAAGACGGCCCCAGCAGAATAAGGGATACCTATAGGGAAACAAGTAATAATTGCTGCCCCTGTTAGAGCCGACTCCTGTTACATAGATCGCCTCGTGGCATCACCACTACGAGACCAGTTTTACAGTATATTGCAAAATCCTTACAGTTGTTTTCGAGAATATTATAAGGACCAAAACGGAGATAACTAGCACCATGAATCTGAAAGAAACACAAACTGGTATATACAACACACAGACAGATGTAAACGTTTAACTGAGAGGAGCAGAGTTAGAACTTCTTGGATATCTTGAATAGAAGGTTACAGCGTTATAAATAGAGACTAACACTTCAAGACTCATCTGCTCCCTATTAACTCTCCACTACTTCCACGAAATAATAACGGACACTACGACTTAATCACCCACTTGTACAAGCTGGTAACGTCTCTTATTTAAAACAAAATACAAAACGTAAGATACAAAACCAATTTAAATTAATTCCAACAAGCACCTCCTGAATTTAAACCTGGTTTTGAATCTTCCTGATGCCAAGGAGTGCACGCATCTTTTCGAACTTCACAGTGGCCATGGCTTTCGTCAAAATATCAGCACGTTGATCCTCTGTTCCAATGTGTTTGATCACGATCTCACCTTTTTCAACGCACTCTCGAATAAAATGGTACCGGATGTCAATATGCTTAGAACGTCCATGAAAAACTGGATTTTTAGCCAAGTCTATCGCTGACTTGTTGTCTATGTAGAGCACTACAGGACCAACATCAGAATTAGTAAGTTTACCAAGCAAATTACGCAGCCATATGCCTTGACAAGCAGCCGCTGTAGCTGCCATAAACTCCGCTTCACAGGATGATAATGCCACACAACGTTGTTTCTGAGACACCCACGTGATCAAGCTCTCATTTAGGTAGAAAGCCATCCCTCCAGTACTCTTCCTATCTTCAATCTGCCCAGCCAAATCGCTGTCGGAATATCCTGACAACATGTTGTTATTGCTTCCCCTTGAATACACCAAACCATATCTCAAAGTACCTTTTAAATACCTCAGAATTCGCTTAACAGCATTGAGGTGCATCTCAGTTGGTCGTTCCATGTAACGACTGACTATACCAACTGCAAATGCTATGTCTGGTCTAGTATGAACTAGATACCTTAATCCTCCCACAATGCTTTTAAACATAGTTGAATCAACAGCCTGTCCAGTTTCATCTTTGTGCAGTTGCAACGCTGGCTCCATAGGGTACTTCGTCGGTTTACATTCTGCCATGCCACTCTTCTCCAGGACCTTTCGAGCATAGGCCGACTGCTTCAATTCGATGTACTCCTTAGTTTGCTTCACCTCAATCCCAAGATAGTGAGAAAGCTTTCCTAGATCAGTCATATCAAATTTCCTGCCCATTTGTTCCTTGAACCTCTGAATTGTTGTTATACTCGAGCCCGTGATCAGCAAATCATCAACATATACCCCAATGGTTAAGACCTCTTCCTTCTCCCTTTTTATGTACACAGCATGCTCATAAGGACATTTTGTGAATCCCAAACTTTTCAAGCACTCGTTTAACTTCTCGTACCAGGCTCGTGGCGCCTGTCTAAGCCCATAAAGAGCCTTTATTAACTTGTAGACCAAATGCTCCTTGCCTTGCTTCACAAAACCTTCGGGTTGTTGTACGTACACATCTTCATGCAGGTCGCCATTCAAGAAAGCTGACTTGACATCTAGATGATGAATTTCCCAACCACGATTTGCAGCCAACGCCAATAATAGCCTTACAGTTTCCAATCGTGTGACAGGTGCGAACGCCTCCTCAAAATCAACCCCTTGTTTCTGAACGTAACCCTTCGCGACGAGCCTCGCCTTATGCTTTATAATTTCACCTTCTGTGTTCCTTTTTAGTTTGTACACCCATTTCAGGCCAATGGGTTTGTGCCCAGGTGGCAATTCCACAAGCTGCCAAGTGCAATTTCTTTCTATTGCTTCTATTTCGCTCTCCATAGCCTTCCCCCATGATCTTTCTTGGACAGCTTGTTTATATGTGACTGGCTCCTCCATACTGAGAAACAGCAACTCATCTTCACCAAGCTCGATTTCGACTGTATCAGCATAAATGTCGCGCAAAGACCTGAAGCGCGTTGGCACACTGCTACTCCCAGTTTCTGCTGAACTGACTTCACTCGACTGTGTTAATGAAGTCGGTGTTGCCTGTGTTGCCTGTGACTCAGTCGAATGAGAGGACTGTACAGGAGTGTTAGGCTCTGTTGAAGACTCCTCATTACCGAGCTCTGTCAAAGGCTCCTCATTACCGTTTTCTGTTGCTTCCGTCGAGATTACAGAGTCAACCACCACGAAATGGGTGTGAGTCTCTCCAACTGCACTGTCATCATTAGCCCATTTCCATGACTTAAGCTCGTCGAAATACACATCTCTGCTAACATGAACTCTGTTCTCTTCTGGGTCATACAGTCGATGTGCTTTTGTACCAGGCTCTCTTCCAAAATAAACTACTGACTTTGACCGATCATCCAGTTTCCTTGTATGAATGCCAGGCACCTTCATGTAAGCACAACAGCCAAAAATTCTTATGTGACTAATATCTGGCTTCTTACCTGACCAAGCTGCGTATGGAGTGTCAGTAGAGAGAGCACGTGTGGGCAGTCTGTTAAGCACATAAACAGAGTGTCGTACTGCTTCGCCCCAAAATCTAGATGGGACATGCTTCTCCTTTAATAAACTTCTAGCCATTGACACCACCGTTCGGTTCCTTCGCTCTGCCACTCCATTTTGCTGTGGAGAGTAAGGGGCCGTATATTGTCTCATGATCCCAGCGTCTTCACAGACACTTGTAAACTGATGTGAGCAAAATTCTCCTCCTCTGTCCGTACGCAGGGCTTTAATCTTTTCCTCAGAGTCTTTTTCAACAAGACGCTTGAATCTTATAAATGCTCCTAATGCTTCATCTTTGGTTGACAGAAAATAAACCCACATTGCACGACTAAAGTCATCAACAAAAAGTAGAAAATACCTCTTGCCGGATGGTGTTGATGGTGTGATTGGTCCGCAAATATCTCCATGCACTAATTCCAGCACCTTGGTTGATCTGTAACTCGATTGTGAAGGAAAGGGAGTTCTTGTTTGCTTTGCCATTAAACAGTCCTTACACAGTGCCTTTGGATGCATCATTTTGGGCAGGCCATAGACCATCTTATTCCGAGTCATAAGTTTTAATGCATCAAAGTTCACATGGCCTAAGCGAGAGTGCCAGAGCCACGAGTCCCTTTCCAATTTTGCAAGTAGACAAGCACCCTTGGATTCCTTGGATTCTTCCAGCAAGATCTTGTATAGACGATTTGCTGATCGTCTAACTTTCATCAATAGCTTCCCATCCCCGTCATGCACCCACAGAAACTCACCATGTAACACCACTTTATTACCTTCTTCTGACATTTGCCCAAGGCTAATTATGTTGTTGCACAGATTTGGAATGTAGAGGACATTGTTAAACACTATTTCTTCTCCGGTTTTGCAAACAAACGTGATCGACCCTTTTCCTTTGATGCATACCGTTGACCCATCTCCAAGTTTTACTTCGCCTGTCACGTCTTCATTTATCTGTGAGAACTTTGACCTGTCCCCAGTCATGTGATTTGAAGCGCCGTTGTCTAAGTACCACAGGTGTGACGTTTTTCTCTCTGTTATATTTCTCTCCAACTTTGGGATGGCCCTTTCTTCATTCACCAACGCCAACTCAGTCAGCTTTTCATCTGATTCTGACAGTAACAGAGCAGGTTCGTCGTCCTTGATCTGCACCAAGTTTGCTTCACTTCTTTGACCCCGTTCTCGTCGTGGCCTCTTACACTCTATAGCATAGTGACCCAAAATACTGCAATTAAAACACCTTACAGTGCTTCTATCACGACCAGTACCCTGGAGACCGCGTCCCCCACGTCCTCCTTCTCGATTCCGTTTCATCCAGTCCTCTCGAGTGAGAAGAAGTTTGTCCTCATTCTTCTCGCGCCTGGACCACTCCTCTTCTGTCAATAACAGTTTGTTTCCCGTAGTCACACTTTGACCTTTCAACCTTTCCTCATGAGCTTGTAAAGACCCAATAGCTTCTTCGATTGTCATTGATTCTAAATCTCCAAATTGCTCAATTGTTGAAGTAATTTGTAGAAATTTAGATGGAACAGCCCGAAGTAGCTTCTTGACAACGTACGACTCCTCCATTTCATCACCTAAGGCTCGGATAGTGGACACCAGTCCGTTGAGCTTCATGTAGAAAGCGTCGAGTTGTTCACTGTCATCCATACGCAGCGACTCAAATTCCGCCTTCAACGTCTGAATTCTGGCCTTCCTCACCTTATCAGCCCCTTGACACATGACCTTGATGGCTTCCCAGCCATCCTTTGCTGTCTTCTTCTCAGAAATGGATAACAGCATCTCTTCAGGTATGCCTTGGTAGATCATGGCCAAAGCGACCTTGTCATTCTTCTCATGAATCACTGCTTCGGCATCACTCGGTTCTACTGCTGCCCAAACTCCCTGGGCCTGCATAAAAACCTTCATCTTTAACGCCCACGCTGTGTAATTCCCTTTAGACAACATTGGATACGTTAGCCCAAAAGATCCAGCCTTGCCTTTCCCCGCGTCCATCTGAAAGAGAACACCCTGAATGCCGTGCTCTGATACCAAATGAAAGAAACACAAACTGGTATATACAACACACAGACAGATGTAAACGTTTAACTGAGAGGAGCAGAGTTAGAACTTCTTGGATATCTTGAATAGAAGGTTACAGCGTTATAAATAGAGACTAACACTTCAAGACTCATCTGCTCCCTATTAACTCTCCACTACTTCCACGAAATAATAACGGACACTACGACTTAATCACCCACTTGTACAAGCTGGTAACGTCTCTTATTTAAAACAAAATACAAAACGTAAGATACAAAACCAATTTAAATTAATTCCAACAGAATCACGTCTGAAACAGCATGCATACAAGTCCCTCCTTGTTTACCAAGCAAGGATGCTACAGAAACGCTATACCAGAAGCTGACGGAGATCACTACCAGAAAGGAGATACTCGACGCAAGACTTGTTAACACCATACTGATCACCGCAGTCCGGGCATGGATTATTTGAAGGCAGCAAGCTCCTACAGATACAGCCTAGAACTGTTCCTGTCCTTTTGTCCAGGCTTCATCTTGAAGTGAAGTGGAGCACATTTCCCTCACCTGCAAATATACCTGCACGCAGGATTCTAGTAATCAAATTAAGGCCGAAATTAGAATTATAATATATTTCATAACCAAACTTCAGCTATTCTCATTCAATTCTTTAGAGTGTTATTTCAATTGAATCCAACAACTGTTGAAACGAATCTGATATTTTGAAGCGTAGAGCTATGGTTTTTGGGAAACAAACAAGTTCAAAAAAACAAGTTTAAACAAACTTTGAAATATAAGTTAATATTCTTTATTGTAATTACACCACAGAGCCTATTTATACCATCTTAACAAAATGACCAATTCTAGTTTCAACTAAAACAAACCATATTCAACTATCTAAAACTGACACTAGCGTATGACAAAATGAGAAGATGGACTATGAGTATGACTTAGAGTTTCATTGGGTTTATTGCAGAATTTATGAAAAAAGTTCAAAGGTTGCTAAAGTAAGAATGCAAGACAAGAGAAACAGCTATATGATATTCGGAAAGAGAAATGAGGAACAATTTATGGCTGAAGATCAGTCATGGCCTTGGTGTAAGAGGCTGAGACATTTGACACTTGTTCAACGAGATTTATGGCTCAGAAGCAACTGATCGGTGGGTAACATGTGCTGAGTTAGGTTATGCATGTGCGAGTCGTATGGAAGGAAAGCCGCACAAATCAACTTTTCTAAACAGATTGAAACAAAGTGCAAGCTACCGGAAAAGAAATTACCGAAGTGTTTCTGCGTAGAAGTAGTAAACACCACAATATTCTAAATCAATGGAGTTCCAACAAAGGACTGGAATAATTTACGCTAATTGAAGTTTTGTCCAATTGAAAGCTAGGGAAAAAAGTTATAGATATTCTGAAATGTTTTCCTCACCATATATGCCTCTATAACAATGTGATGTGAGATATATTAACATATCTTCTCACGCTTAGAAGGGACAATATCTTGACAACAAACATGGATTCGGGTGATGCAACATCCCTGCATAACCGGATTTCTAATTTCATATCAAATACAACATGAGCTCTTATACTATGTTAGAATTACTGGGTATTGAGCCTAACAACATAAGATAAATTTCTATTACTATATCAACGTCTGGGAAACCAAGATGATCTATGTTGTACTTGAATAGAAGAAATTAAAAAAGAAAACCCATTTTTACATCATGTTCTAAAAAGGAAAACAAAGGAAAAACAAAAGCTAAAACTAATGTTATACATGCTACCATACATAGAGGGCTGACTGCTATAAAAAAAAAAGGGAAATAGAGAATTACACGATAAAAAGACTAAAAGTAGTAGATTTTAAAAAGGGAAAAAGTAACACATGTAGTCAAAATAAGATATCATTTTAGAGAGAGAACTGTGATGAGCGTAAAGGTAAGCTTCTCTCCAAGAATAGATATGATCTCCAGGGTCAATTGCATCTCGCGAAATTTCGTTAGAGAGCAAACCCAGTTCCCAAAAGATCTAAAAGGCCGTGTTGCTGTTCTGTTTATAATTGAGAGACAGGAGTACTCGAGTAGGAGAGATGAGAACAAATAGTCTTTTATATTTCATTTCCAGAGAATAGAATGGCTGGAGCTTGAAAAAAGTCTTTGGTCACGTTAATGCACTACGACAATACTAATTACACCAGCCCACAGGAGACAGTTTTGGGCAGGCTAAATTCTGCACTGAAAATGTTAAGTATCATTTAATAAAAATCGGTTCTTAAATTTCAGAAAAACTACTCATTTGAAATATCTACACTAACCTAGCCTATCTTTACATATTACAGCTAATATCAATACACTACCAACCACTAACATAATATCTTGAGTAAGCCCCAAGGGGGTAGCCGAGTTGGTTGAGTAATGCATTCTTATAACAAAAAAGGTCATGAGTTCGAGTCCCTCTACATACGCTTTCTCGGCTGAGCCTGTCACCTTGTGTGGTTTACCTTCTGGCGTTGGTTTGCAGGCTATCGCGTCAGACTGAGGGTTTACCCTGTGCGCACTCATTGCACTCTGAGTAGCGGCTGCGGGTTCCCTCCGAGAAAAAAAAAATACTATCTTGAGTAAAAATCTTCTTCTATCCTTAACTTTCAATCCAATGGGTAAATTCAACCACGAGGACCGCGTCACTGTCGTTATGTAAGAATCATTATATGAATTACAGAGGCTTACTCCGCATTAAAACGCAAGGAGAATGGTTCAATTGTTGTTAATCTTGATTGTATCTGCGTTAGACAGTTAAGTGTCGAACTAAACACTTATTTTTCTTCGGTACTCAAGTATCTTGCTCATAAGTTTAAAGAAGCAAAAATACAGGAAATTAGTACGAACACTGCTCTCAGGTTTAGAAGGAAGATATGCAATAAATTAAGAAACTAAACCAGAGCTATACCAGTATATTGTCAAAAAGTTTCATACCATCCAGTGAGACATTCCTCGTTGCATTATCCTTGTACAGAAATGTGTCCAAACAATTTTAATTGCTTACGATCACCTCATAGCCTCCATAATTCTGATCGGCTTAGAATGTTTTGCATTTTCAGAAAACCAAGCTCGAAAAAAATTAGCAAATTAGCAAATAACAGCTTAATATATGCTAGCAAATATCAAAATAAGAAATCATTACCAGCTTGTATGCCCTCGACTTAAGCCAAGTAAAAAGAATGGCCTTTGGCAACAAACATGACTCGTCTCCAGTAAAGTACGAGTCTCAATTAGCCTGATCAAATATGACATCATTAGTCATTCGATTGACCATAGACATTCTATACAGCTACTCGATTTGTTAAGCAATAAGAGACCAAATGTTTACACTAACTTAAAATCCTATAGATAATGACTATGAAGCTACATAGGTAGGCTTACATGGAGCAGATTCACAAATGTACATTTCAAAACAATAGAAATGTGCTGCTCCATGAAAGCTAATCCTGTTCTTCACAATCGACTTATACTAATAACGTCAAATGTCCTACTTATTCATGAGACTGACATGGACTTGTGATGCATAATATTTGCATGTAAAATGAGAGGTAATTCGGGTATATACCAGAGCATGAACTAAAGCACGTTAATATAGAATCATAAAAGAGGAAAACCAAAAAAAGAGGTGTTACCGTTGGAAGAGTCAGCTAGAATGCACAAGCATGAAATTCTACTTTCAAAAGCCGAAGAATCCCAGTCACTTGTTAAGTAAGTCTAGATATGTTGGGTCTAATTCACCGCTTAACAACATGTCCACCAAAAGTCTTGTAGTGGACATGTCTGCTGAAAATCCGCGATCAACCATTTGGCAAATATATTTTGCTGCCATTTCTTTGTTATTGTTCATGAGACATCCCTTAATCAATGTATTATAAGTCCAACTATTCGGTAAACAACCTTGCTGTTCCATTTCCGTTAAAACTGCATTTGCTTTGTTCAACAATCCCCTTCTATGAAGTCCGGAAATCATAATAGTAAATGTATAAACATCAGGATACAGCCCTTTGGCTGAAAGAGAAGAAATTAACTCCCTCGCCTCGTTAATCTTTCCGAATTTGCACATACCATCGATGATTACATTATAAATTACAATATTAAGCTCCATCTCACTCTCTCGAATTTCATTAAAAATTGTTAGTGCCTCGTCAAGATACCCATGTTTACACAGTCCGTCCAACAATGTCGAGTAAGTTACCAAACTCGGAAGAAAACCAAGAGAAAATATCTCTTCAAAAAGCTCTCGTGCAGCATTAATCCTACCTAACCGGAAAAGGCCACTCATAAGAGTGGTGTAAGTGACAATGTCAGGAGTTAATCCTTTACAAGACATCTCGTGAAAGAAAGACATAGCTTCTTCAACCTTTCTTGTCTTGCAATATCCATTTATAATAATGCTATATGTAACAACATCCGGTACAACACTTTTACTCACCATCAAATCAAATAATTTTTTAGCCTCGTCCAATCTATTTTGTACACAATATCCATCCATCAAAGAATTGTAAGTTACAACATCAGACTCTACACCTCTTTGAGTCATCATCTCAAACACATCTAACGCATCCGAAATCCTCCTTTCTTTACAAAATTTATCAATCATCGTATTAAAAGTGAAGACATTTGGTATAATATTCCGAGTCATCATCTCATTCAATAACCCTAAAGATTCCTCCCATTTGCCGCAATCACACATACTATACATCAAGGAATTATAAGTGTACACATCCGGAATGATATATTTCTCCGTCATTTCACGTAAAAGGTTACAAGCCTCATTTACGAACTTGTTTTTGAAAAGACTATGAATGATGGCATTATACACTACCAAATCTGGCTGGACACCACTTTGTTCCATCTTTCTCATCAAGTTAACAGCAAAACTGGAGTTGCCTGACTTACATAAACCATTTACTATTGCACCATAGGTAACTATACTAGGTTGATATCCTTTCTCTACCATTTCATCGAACAATATAAAAGCTTGGTTAATTTTACCTTGAACACAAAACCCGTTGATCAGAGTGTTGAGTGTTACTACATCAGGCTCGAGACCAAGTTTAAAGATTTTTCCAAGAATAGTGAAACCAAAATCTACCTTACCCAAACGGCAGTAACAGTTGATAAGAACGCTAAAAGTGTAAATGTTACACTTTATCCCAGTGGATTCCATTCTCTTGCTCAAAGTAATGACTGTATCATAGTGTTTCATTTTAGCGATTGCACTCAACAGCAGATTAAAATCAAGAACGTAAGGACGACGCATAAGCAACATGTTATCAAACAAAGCAATCGCATCATCGATTTTACTATTGAATCCGCATTTTAGTTTCTCCCGTATAAACTTGTGGTTTATTCTAGCACTAGAAGGAGTTGAGGAATGGAAAAGACGTACCTTTGAAGTAGCAAAAGCTTTAAGGAATGAAGAGAATACTGAGACCAAATTTGCAGGTAATGTAATCGAAGCTCTTATCCGCATATCTCACGCTAATCTACTCCCTCAGACAGGTAAGAAAATGGAGAAGGAACCCTTCCCAAACTTTAGTCCGTGTTTGAAACAGGATGTTTTGATTGAAAATATTTAAAGTTTAAGCTATTCTCATGGAAATGGGGTCTTTCACCCTGATATAATTTCACATCTTTCCAGACAAGAGTATCTTATAAATTCACTTCTTTTCGCACAAAAATACTTTTATTAGAATATAAGATTTTGAAAAAAAAAAAAAAAAAAGCTAAAACTTTATTATCACTGAAGTACAAAACAGAAAATCTAAGTAAAAACTAACGTCCTAAAACTTAAAGCCTAAAAATCCCAAAACTTAACACACACCCAAATCTCTGTTTTCCACAACTTTTCAAAATAATAAGTAATTGTTAAACCATAAATAGATATGCATATCGTAAACACAACAATATATAAATATGTTATTTTGAAAATTTATAAAATTATATAGTAAAATTAAATTAAAAAATTTATCATTTAATACTCATTCAACCAACCTATTACGAGATTGGGTAGCTGAGTTGGTTGAGCAAGGTATGCTTATGACAAAATGTCAAGAGTTCGAGTCCCTCTACATACGTTTTCTCGGCTGAGTCTGTCACTTTGTGTGGTTTCTCGGCTGATTCTGTGTTAGTTTGCAAGTTATTGCGTCAGACTGAGGGTTTACCCTATGCACACTCATTACACTTTGAGTAACGGCTGCGGGCTCCCTCTGAAAAAACAAACACGCCTAACAAAATCCTAAATATTTTAAAATATTTTATACCTAAAATACATATCTATATAAAATCTATTAACCAACTTCTTTTTCTTTTCTTTTTTAATTTTTAATTTTAAAGGTCTCTATTTTTTAAAACGTAACTCGGAAAAAAAATCGAAAATTTTATTGATTTGTTTTTCTAAGATGAACAAAACTAGTACCACTCATGATATGTTCTGATTTTTTATAAAATATATATTACACACGTTTATCGGTATATGGTTTCGCATCTAGCAAAACAAAGACGTTTTCGCATCTAGCGAAACAAAGAGGTTTCTCATCTAGCAAAACAAAGAAGGTTTCGCATCTAGCAAAACAAATAAGGTTTTTCATCTAGCAAAATAAATATTTGTATCTAGCAAAATAAAGAAGGTTTTGCATATAGCAAAACAAAGAAGGTTTCGCATATAACAAAACAAAGAAGGTTTCGCATCTTTCAAAACAAAGAAGGTTTCGCATCTAGCAAAATAAAGAAGGTTTCGCATCTAGCAAAAGAAAGAAGTTCACGTTTAGCAAAACAAAGAAGGTTTCACATCTATCAAAACAAAGAAGGTTTAAAATCTATCAAAACAAAGAAGTTTTCATATCTAGCAAAACAAAGACGGTTTCGCCTCTAGCAAAACAAAGAGGTGTCTCATCTATCAAAACAAAGAAGGTTTCGCAACTAGCAAAACAAATAAGAGTTTTCATCTAGCAAAATAAATATTTGCATCTAGCAAAATAAAAAAGGTTTTGCATATAGCAAAACAAAAAAGGTTTCGCATATAGCAAAACAAAGAAGGTCTCGCATCTATCAAAATAAAAAAGGTTCTGCGTCTAGCAAAATAAAGAAGGTTTCGAGTTTAACAAAACAAAGAAGGTTTCGCTTCCATCAAAACAAAGAAGGTTTCGCATCTACTTCGTTTACCTTATGATTCAGAGTGAGACGCAAGAGAAGCTAAAGAGGGATAAAAACCCTAATTTTATTAATAAAAACAACTCCCCAAACAATGTAAAGAAGATATGTTTATATAAGGGTTCACTTGAAACCCTAAAACCAAAAATATGAAAATTACTAAAATATCCTAAAGTATTAAAAACTCGAAATAAACTTGATGAGTCCAAATTCTGCATGCTCCCCGGACAAGGACAGATCGGTCCAAGCTCTCTGGATCGGACAGATCACTTCGAACACTTAGCCCAAAGGACTGTTCGAACTATGACAGAAGTACTAAAAAACCTAAACACTACTTGACTAAGCTACTTGCTCTCCAACTTAGAGCTCATGGGTCTTTGAACATGACCCGGGTCCATTTAACATGACCCGAAAGCCCATAAGGGCCCAAACATGAGGGTATAAATACCCAACCACCTACATTAAGTGTGGGTAATGAGAATTAACTGCTACCAGCCAGCTTAATTATCTCTCTACTCTCTACACTAAAAATAAAACACTCACATACTATTAAACACCAAACAAATTACAACCCTACCCTCAGGCGATAATTGTCACCACCAAAACTGATAGATGAGCCCGAATGCCCAAAAAAGCCCATAGTTCACAAGCATAGCTGGTGACTTGCATTTGTGACGTCGTTTCCTTCAAAACAAGGTGCTGTGGGTCAAAATCAGACACCGGAGCTCCAAACTGTCAATTCACCGCATTCTTCTGGTGATCACTAGTCTTCATAAATTTTAGCGCTAAACTGTCTGCATCACCTTATAAATTTAAAAAATTTAAAAGTCTGTATCTTTTAAACCATAACTCGGAAAAAATCTGAAAATACCGTTGGTTTTGTTTTTTAAGACAAACAAAACTAGTATCACTTATGATATGTTTTGATTTTTTTAAATATTTTTTAATCGACACAATGCTTTCAGGTTGGCCATCAACTGCTACTTTTGAATTCCCTGGGAGATCAACAATTGTCAAGTTCACAGCATTATGAGAATATATACTAAGATGGATCAAGACTAGAGAGATTGTTTTGCTACTACGACCTGTTTCTCAATCAGTCTCATCGGAGATCTCCTGCTTCACAACAACAAAATCAGTGAAATTTTTCTTTGGAAGGTGCATAAATTTATCTTGGTGACATGGGTGGTTTTAGTCGGGAAATGGTGGCAATTCGTTGGATCGGATGAGGAAGAAAATGAGAAAAAAACGAGCGTTTTTTACTATGGACTGTGGTTTCGTTCCAGCCATAGAAAGAGAAATGTAAAAATAAAAGGTAGGCGTATTTATAGTATTTTTACATCTTCTATGGTAGATAATTGAATCAAATGAATCTTTCTCAGAGAAACATGAAAATATGGATCTTATATAAATAATAGTATTGCTTTTGGATCTTGTTACTTAACCTTTAAATTAAATCAGGAAATAATATAAAATCAAACTTAATGAGATTCCATGGGAATTTCGAACAACACATACATATCTCATCTACTGTTTTCTTTTCGGCCATTAACACAAGTCATCTATACTCAAAGCATACAAAAACTTGTTTTTTTTTACTTTATAAATTTATGTTTAATCGAATTTTGAAGAAACAAACAAAGCGGGCAAGAATAGAGAGATGAAACTTTGAAATAAATTTCATTGGAAGTTTTGGCGTAGTTTGAAGAATACTTTCAAGCCCTATTAAAGGCGGTTTTTGTAGGTAGTGTGTTCTTCGTCATTAACTGGCGAAGAACACACTACCTGAAAAACCGCATTTAAACTAATTTAAAGAACCCCAAAATCAATACTTGTATTAGATTTGTTCGTGCCCAAATCTGTTTGGTGTTTTTCTGTTTTTGTGTGCTTTTTTGTCTCTCTTCCGTTTGTGTTTTATTTTCAGAAAGAATTGAATGAATGTGGACAGTGACGGATCCACCATGGGGCTAGGGGACCGCAACCCCCTAGTCCATGGTGGATCCTTCATAGTGGTGGATGGTTTCGATTGTTAGCTTCATGGTGGACCATTTTTAGAAGTGGGTAGTTTCCATTTTTAATCGGTGGTTTATATTAGTAAGTGGGTGACTTTTATGGATGGTTGTTTATATTGAGTGATAAGTGGTTTTATTCTTTAACCAGTAGAGTTATTAGGTATTTACTTACAAATCATGTTGTTTCAATTATCTATTTCACGGTTAAAATTATCATGTATAGTTTTTTAGTTTGAATTTACAAAAAATGAAACCATATGTGAAAAACGACGTTTAGATGCGTGACAAAACCTCTCGCTAGCGATATGAGGGGCCGCTGAAATGCTTACACACGACGTATGTTGCACCCTTGTTTTGCAGTGGCTGCGACGTCAGTTTCCATTATTGTCCAGCCCCTCCTTGTTTTAATTTCTGATTCCGCCACTGAATGTGAGTTTCAGTAACTACTGTTTGGTTGCTTCACGGTAAGGGAGGTAATTTTTTTTAGGTTAGTTTGAATCAAATTAAATTTAGTTTATTATTTTTGTTTTAAAACTTGTTCAATATAATAATAAAATAATAGTAAAGAGATTTAAACATGCCGATCTCGAAACTAAAAAAATGGACATCCATGTCCAATAACATTTACATTAGAACAACGATGGTGATGTGCTTGCGCCCCATTGACGTGTAACGCCTGCTGCTATGGTGCATGCCTATTTTTTTGGATTATTCTAAATTTTCGAGCTGAAGTCCCTTTTTGAGTTTTCTAAATTTTCCTATTTATTAACCTTGTTTTTCGGACTTACTTAGATTCTTTTTATATTTGTTTGTTGTATTCAGTTACTAACACTTTTTTATATCAGTTTTTTTATCAAACATTTATTGTTTGTTAACTCAGGTCATCAGATAGACGGAAGGACCACCAACCGTACGTGACTAGTAGCTCTAGACCTGAGCAACTTGAAAATATATTTTTCTTGTCAAGTGCATTGAAGCGGAAAAGGTCAGACTTGTTCGCGAAAAGTGCGGACGATCTAACATAGAAAAAGAAGTGAATGAGCACACTCAACGATCATTGCGCCACATTCATAAAGGTTCGAAGAAGCATGCTACAAAAAAAATATGGACAAAGAAGTTGATCCTTTGAGGGATTGATCATCTAAACAGGTTGCACCATCACCACCACCACCACCACTATCTTCTAGGTCATCGTGCACCATCATCACCTCATAGTTCACCACTGTTGCATCATGCACCACACTCCGATGTGGCTCAAATAGAACGTCTGATTATTATTTACTAGAGGAGAAGGAGAATGCCGCGGCTCAAACAGAAGAACCAATGAAGTTGTTTTCATTTTTAGAATGTAACAAAACACTAATATTTCCTGACTAAGAAGAGCACAAGGCGTTCAACATTTTTGTCAAATGTATAAGTTTTTAATTATTAAATTAAAAGTTTAACTAATATAAATTTTTCTATTAAGTGTTGTTTTCTTACTAAATATTTTTATTTACAACCACGTAGTTCTCAGCATTCACGTACATTTGAATGTGCTTCACATGTGGGACTTGACAGCACATCCCAAGGTAGCTAATCACCTCGCTCTTACTTCGTTCAGACCTCTCATAGATCGTCTCTCAAAGTATTACACTCATCTAGTGTTGGATGAGGTATTTTTCGAGAATTGGCACCAAAAGACCAACACATTTTAGTTCAGTTTTGCGGAGATGGAAATCACTTTAGATGATGTTAATATTATTACAAGCCTTTTTGTAGTTAGTAGAACACTTTATGTGGTTAAGACCACGAGATAGAAGATATATACATATTATGCGAGGTTGTTGGGACTCACAGTTGATGAGGTCTATTCTGAGTTGGAGTCCACACGAGGAGTGGGGTTTAAATTGAAATGGCTTCGTGAAACATTTACTGAGGGACAATTCTTGCACTTGGCCGAGGGTGCACTATATCCGCAAATACTAGCCAGAATAGCATGAAGTTTTACTATCTCTACCATTTGGAGAACATGCATTAGTAGCTCCCTTATTACAAATCTTTTGTATAAGAATAGAGATATTTATCATTACCTTTGGCGCGAGGCAGTTTGGAAAGATTGGCGTCAACATTTACTTACCGAAGAGCGTTTGAGAGTCTATATTGCTACATATGGGAGGCCGATGATGACCATTTATATTATCATATTACGCACTTTAGATGGTACGTCATCACCCGACATGTGTCTTCCAGTGATGATAAAGCAGTTAAGGTTGTTTGTACTATAAACATCATTCGCACGAGGGATGACTTGGATGGTTTCAGGTTCTTTAAAAAATAAGTGTGGGATCTCACTTCTCTTTGGCTCATTGTTCTTGTTATAGAATTTATTTTTGTTTTGCTTGCTTGGTGTTTTATATTTATCCAAGACTATGTTTTTTTTATTTTAGCACTTATGTTGGTTATGATTTCTTGATGTTTTGTTTTGTATCATACTTGGATGGTTTATTTATGTATTTGCATATATTTTTTCTAATTAATCATTCATGTTGCTTAAGTTACTCGAATGCTTATGATTTACTCGAATAACCATGACGCAACATTAAAAATGAGTCAACCACTTAATCTACTAAAAAACAAACGATATAGAAAATATTATATCAACTAACAATTCATTAATTTTTTACAAAACTACTAAGGCTTTAAATTCATACACAAAACAAACCAACAAAATTGTTGTTAAAATAATTAATTTTAACATTGTTTATAAAAAAAATAAAAAGTGTTACCAAAGCAAACCATAGGTGTCTTGTTTGTGCACCTATGGTGCCCACTAGTTTGTACTGATGGTGCATACGGTATGCACCATCGGCACGACGTACCATCGGTGACTTTGTGTGGGACTGATGGTACACAATATGTCGCACTATCGATACAACGCATGATGCACCATCGGTGCCTGAACATTGCATGGAGTGTTTGATGCACTGCGTACCATAGGTGCACACTAGCTGCACTTATTGTGCGTTTTTTGGATAACGCCAATTTAACCCACAGAAAACGTATCGCTTAAATGTACCCGCTAAAAACAAAATGATCCCGCCTATTTATAACCCGCAGATAAAAGATCATGTCTAATTGTTACCCGTTAAATTCATCATTCATTTCTCTATGGATAAAGGTCCCGAATAACATAAGTTTGAACATACAACTTTAATTATTTACTTAGATAACTTTGTTTGATATGGAATGAAGTATACGTGAAGTTTTTATCTACTCAAAGCTGTCAAACGTCTGAAGTTAACGAGGTCTGATGAGACTACTTGAAGGTTTTTTCCATAAAGTATTATATACAATGTACTACATGTACGGTGGTATATGAAAAAACTAATGATGCCCCTACGCAGTCATATAAAATTTCTACGAGGTACAATTATATTATAACTGAACCAACTTATTATTTATTAGACCTCCCATGGATAATTAGGAATGAAATGTCTAACTCGTTCGGTTCGAAAGTTACCAATTGTTTAACAAAAAATATGTTATATTTTATGGAGAAACAAATTATTGAAAAAATGAAGCACTGAAGAGTATCACTTTCAATGAAGGATATGACTTCAAATAAAATTTTGTTGTTTTTCCTTTATGTTTAATGTTGTTTCTTGATCCTTTGATCATTGTAAGTTATTGTATTGTTTATGTTCCTTTAAATGCATTGAATTGATATTGTTTTAAGTTCATGATTAATGTTATTTTAAATTTTTGCTTTACTTATTGTTTATACTTTTAGCATTTTATGTGCAATATATTTGTGTCTAATGTAAAATATTAGCGTGTTAAGTATGAGTTTTGCAAATTGTTAACGCAATAACCTTATTTGAATCTTTTAAACAAATAAGTTTGCATTAACTTTTTAACGCAATAACATAAATTAAGTACATTATATTGATGAGTCCGGATAACTTAATCACTGCCTACTGAGATTACCGGACAAGGGAAATTCGGACATAAACTTGCCACTGAACTATCAGGACATAACAAAAGTAAAAAATGACTAAACACCTTCTGACTAAGTTATGTGCTAATCAGCTTAATAAGTAAATGGGTCTTTAAACTTAACCCGGTTCCATAATTTGACCTGAAAGCCCATGGGTCCATAATTAAGGGTATAAATACCCCCAACTACTTTCATTAATGAGGGTAATGAACACTTAATACAACAAGGCAGTTCAAATGTCTCACTGCTTCACACTAAAACATTTAATACTCTCTAAACTTTCCAAAACACTTGACAAAATTACCCTCATCTCAAAATAAACCTCACCAAATTGGCGACCACAATGGGAGATTAAGGTGCCTGAATCTAGCATTCAAACCCAACAGAAAGACCTGTTCGGATGGATCCGAACGAGCAAGCAATTCCACCACCTGCGGTGGAGGTGGTTGGGGAAAATAATGAATACACCACCGAAGAACGAGATAAGTTGAGAGCTGAAATAGAAGCGTTGAGGGCCATTAAAAAGGCAGAGATGAGTTTAAAGGAAAAGTCCAAGGCGTCAGCTGTTCACCATACTGAAAATCCAAGGGAGAATGATCCATCAGCAAAGACTCATTTAAGTACGAAAAAGACCCATGCCAGTTCCAAGAAATCTCACCGGTCCAAGCCGGTGGAAAGCTCAGATTCTGAGTCTTCTAATAGCTCTTCGAACGAGGTTGCGCTTGAGGAATCTTTGTCATCAAGCAGTGATGAGGGGAGGTCCAGAAAGAAATAAAATCTAATTAAGAAGTATTCAAGAAAGAGAGATAGGCATGGGCGACTTAAAAGGCATTTGGGCAAAGGGTCATCTCACAACCATAGTCACATGCATGTGGATCAGCTGCTGATTGATCCTTTTGCTTTCCATGATGAACCAGGTATTTTTGCAACACCAAATGAAGACATAATCTTTAGTCGTAGCAGGAACTAGTGACAATCGCCATTTTCTGCCAAGATCCTGTCCGGAAACCTCCCCAAGAAGTTTGACAGTACTAAATTGGAGAAGTATGATGGGAGTAAAGATCTAGAAAATCATCTGGAGCAGTTCAAGAACTTCATGATGAATTTTTACGACGATGACAAACTTCTATGTAGGGCCTTCTCCCAATCTTTTTACGGGAAGTGCTCTGAAATGGTACAACAGTTTGCCTCAAGGTTGTATGAGAAACTTTGACACATTTTGGGTTGCCTTCTTAAGGCAGTTTGTGGGGAGCAAGGAGGTTAAGGGCAATGAAGATACTATCATCCATTGTGCCCAAGAACCAAATGAGTTTAAAAAACTATATAAGTCGGTTCGTAAATACCAAGAACGGGTTAGCTGATTGCTTTGAGCAGGTAGCAATAGCTTCTCTGAGACAAAGGTTAAACCCTGGAAATCTAACTGATTCAGTAACAAGGAAGAAGGCCATGACCTGGGGTGGTTTGTTAAACCATGTGGGAAAGCAAATCAACGTAGATGAAACTAAAAATACTAGGGTACACAGACAGGTGAGGTCTGCCCCAGCAGCTCCAAACCAAAATCAGTCAGGGTACAAGGCCAAAGAAACCAGACATGGGTCCAACAGGGCCAAACAAACTCAATCCCACTCAAATCCAGCTCAGACCTAGCAGTCCAGAAATAAACGACGTCCTTGGGTCCAACCAGAGTGTTTTGCAGAGTTAAAATAAAATGTGGCAACCATCTATGACAAGGCTAAAGATGAGGTTCATTTCCGGAAGCCAACAACGCTTCAATCTCCCAGAGAAAGTTGTAATACTTGTTTTTTCCAGTATCATCATGATATCGGCCATAACACCAAAGACTACATTTCTTTAAAGCAAGAGGTGTAAAATCTCATCGAAAGAGGCAAGTTGGGTGCCTATGTCAAAAAAAGAAGTGGGAACAGGCCTGACAATGCTCCTCGAACAGGCCCTACAAACAACGCAGGAACATCGGCTTCGGAGGGGGCAATGGTGATCCATGAAAGATTCGATGTGGATTCAAAATATTTGGAACCTGACCCAACTCGTAATAAGGTGGGGGGTCATAACAGAACAGGTCAAAACGGTGCCCGGACTCATTAGTTTCTTTGAGTCACTTACCATTTTTGGAGGGGACACCATGACAACACTCACTCCTTCATCAAGGAAGAGGCATGGTCATAATCTGGCTACTCGGTTGGAAGGGGGCATGTCCTCATACCCGTCCCAAATTCCATTTCCATTTATAGTCTTTGATGAGGATTATCTAAGGGACATTTTTGAGCCTCAAGAGGATGTTGTGGTAATATGAGCATCTATTGGGGGTAACGACATCAGACGAATTCTGATTGACATTGGCACCTCAACCAGCATTCTCTTTTTAAGTTCTTATAAGTAGATAAAAAATCTGGCAGTAATTCAACATTCAAACAGATCCATTGTGGTCTTCACAGGGAGCTCTACGGATGTAATCGGAGAATTTGAGGAGGAGGTACTGTTGGGAAAATGCATTTTTAAGAAGATGGTCAGGGTGATATTCATTGTGGTAGATTGCCCCACATGCTACAATGCAATCTTTGGGAGGTCCTGGCTCTCTAAGATGCATGATGTGGCTTCAACAGTCCATCAATGTTTGAAGTATGCAGTTCAAGGACAAGTGAGAGTTGTCCGGAGTAGCCAAAAGATAACAAGGGAATGTTATGCAACTGCACTTTCTCCTAAAACTTTGGAGGAAATCCGGACTAATGAAGATTAGCAGTTATTAGGGCCTTTGGGGGTGAGGGTGAAATTGATGACCCCAGAGAGACCCATGGTGTTTTGATACCAATTGAAGAAGTTAAAACCCACTCTCTGGCTGAAGGAAGGAGTGTTAAAATTGGCTCTAAGATGGCACCAGAGTTGAAGATAAAGTTGTTGTCCTTTTTAGAAGATCACCAACATGTTTTTGCTTGGTGTAATGCTGATGTGGCCGGAGTTCCTGCAAGTGTTATATCTCACAAGTTGTCCATCCGGAGCGATGTTGCACCTGTTGTGCAAAAAAGGAGAGTTTTCTCTAAGGAGAAAGCTGATGTAATAGTCCAAGAAGTCCACCGGCTTACCAAGATGGGGAACATAAAGGAGTCTATGTATCCTTTGTGGACTGCTAACCCAGTGTTAGTTAAGAAAAATAATGGGAAATGGCCTATGTGTATCGATTTTACTGACCTCAACAGAGCTTGCCTAAAAGATCTCTATCCGGTCCTTGGGATAGATCAGTTGA
Source organism: Limnanthes douglasii subsp. nivea (assembly GCA_036936605.1). NCBI lineage: Eukaryota > Viridiplantae > Streptophyta > Magnoliopsida > Brassicales > Limnanthaceae > Limnanthes > Limnanthes douglasii. Next base: position 66,770,012 of record JAUPFV010000005.1, read on the forward strand.
TGGACTCCACACCTAGCAACAAGTTATTGTCTTTCATGGATGCCTTCTCTGAGTATAACCAGATATAGGTGGATCCGAAGGACCAAGATCACACTACCTTTGTTACAGATAGGGGTCTTCCTTTGTTACAAGGTGATGCCTTTTGGGTTGAAAAATGTTGGGGCTACTTATTAGAGGTTGGTGAACAAAGCATTTGCTGATCAGATTGGAAGGAATATGGAAGTATATATCGATGATATGATGGTTAAAAGCTTAGAAGAATAATTTCACCTAGCTGATCTTTAAGAAACTTTTGCCAGCTTGACAAAGGTTAATTTAAAGCTGAATCTAGAAAAATGTGTGTTTGGGGTGCAGTCCAGAAAGTTTTTGGGTTATGTAATAAGTGAAAAAGGGATACAGCATGATCCGTACCAGCTCGATGCTCTGTTAAAAATGGACCCTCCTCGAAATATTGAAGAAGTACAGAGGTTGACCGGAAGATTGGCTGCTTTAAATCGTTTCATTTCAAGGTCTTCAGATAAATGTGCCTCGTTCTTTTAGACCTTGAAATGTGCTAAAGACTTCAACTGGTCTCCACAATGCAGCCAGGTTGTTGATGAAATAAAGAAGCACTTGTCTTCACCGAAAAACCCTTTTTAAGCCCGTTGAATGAGAAACACTTTATGTATTCTTGGCTGTGTCAGAATGTGCTATAAAAGTAGTGTTGGTAAGAGAGATGGAAAATTATCCTCGTCTAGTGTACTACATCAGCAAGAGTCTGATAGATGCTAAGAGGAGGTACCTAAAGCTTGAAAAGCTGGCACTAGCCTTAGTGATTGCTGCCAGAAAAATAAGGCCGTATTTTCAGTCTCATTCCATCATCGTCTGAACATCTTTTCCACTAAAGAATGTTCGTCAGAAAGCAGACATATCAAGCAGGATGACCTAGTGGTCAGTAGAGTTGGGTGATTATGACATTGATTTTGCCCCACGAACTACTATCAAAGCTCAATCTGTTGCTGATTTTTTGGTAGAGTTTAATTCGAACAGAAGTTCTAAACAATCTTCAGAAGAAAAAACTAAAAAAGTGTGGGTTGTCCGGACAGATGGTGGATCAAGCACAATGGGTTGTGAGGCTGGGATTTGTTTAACCTCTTCATATGGTGATAAATTATACCAGGCTATATGCTTTGCATTCGAGGCCTTTAATAATGAGTCTGAATATGAAGCAGCTATAGCTGGTCTTAAGTTAACTTTTCTATGTGGAGCTAAAAGAGTTAGATTGATGGGTGATTCTCAGCTTCTTATCCACCATGCTCATGGTCAGTCTGAAGCCAAGAATGAACAGTTGATCAAATATTCATTCATTCTTAACAAAGTAGCAGTCAACTTCAAAAATGTTTGCTATGAGCATATTCATGGATCGGAAAACATGCTGGCAGACTCCTTAGCAACCATAGCATACTATGAGTCCTACCCATGGATTCATATACAAGATTTACCATCCATACAATCAAATCAAAACAAGGAAGAGGAGGAGAGCTTGGGTGTACAAGTAGTTCAATCCAAAGATTGGAGATTTTCCCTTCTTCAATACATCTCTGATGGAATTTTGCCTCCGGAGAAAACTATGGCAAGGAAAATGAAACACAAGGCTCGTGGTTTCTTGATCATAAGAGAGGTTCTTTATAAAAAAGGCGTTCAGTAGACCTCTCCTGCGTTGTTTGGGGGCTGAAGAGTCCGAAATTGTTTTATCTGAACTACATGATGGAGAGGGATTAGCACACTGTGGCTACAGAGCTCTAACCCGGAGGGTTTTATTGGCCGGATACTACTGGTCATCTATAATGGCAGATGCTAAAGAATTGATGAAAAAGTATGACCTATGCCAAAGGTATGGTAACGAAATTCATATCCCAGCAGTTCCTATGGAGTCTATTTTTGAGCCAGTGCCTTTTGCTCATTGGGGACTGGATTTAGTTGGGCCTCTATCAATGGCATCCGGAGGGTGCAGGACTATTATTGTAGCCATTGATAATTTCTTGAAATGGGTAAAAGCAGCTCCACTGGCAGGAATTACGTCAAAAGGTGTTATAAAATTTATCTTGTCTAACATTTGTTGCAGATTTGGGGTTCCACAAAACATAACCGCAGATAACGGGCCACAATTTGATAACAAGAATATGGAGATTTTATGTGCCTCCATGTGCATTCAGCATTGCTTCCTTTCTACCTACAAGCAAATGGCCAAGTTGAAGTGGTAAATAGGACCATTATGTCTGGTTTTAAAAAAATAGATGGGGTTGCAGGGAAGTGGCCAAGCTATTTGCAAGAAGTATTGTGGGCATACCGGACTACTCTTATGGCTGCTACTCAAGAATCTCCTTTTGCCTTGGTGTATGGGATGGATGCAATTACTCCTATAGAAGCAACCATACCATCATATAGGGTCCACAACTATTCTGAACAAGCCAATGAGTTGGCAATTAGGAGTTAGTTGGACTTAATTAAAGAAAGAAGGGTTAAAGCTCATCTTAGAACAACCCACTATCAAGGATTGATGAGGAGAAAATTTGCTTCCAAGATCAAGAGAAGGGATTTTCAACCAGGAGATAAAGTTTTAAGAAACGTTTTCTTGCATACTAAGGAAAGGAAGTTTGATAAGTTGGCTCCGAACTGGGAAGGCCCTTATGAGGTCTCCGAAAAGCTTAAGCCTGGGACATATAGGCTTCAAGACAAAGATGGAAAAAATTTTAAGCACCCATGGAATATTGAACACCTCATGTTATATCTGGAATAAAAGTTGTGTAAATATTTACTTGTTAAAAGTTAATGTAAATATTAGGGGGCATACTCTTTCCTACCCTAGTGGCGCGGGGAGGTTTTAATGAGGTGTCTGGTTTTTTCAATAAAATATGATGCCTTCTTAAAAAATTCGATGTGGTTTGATTACAATTATTTTCAAGTCTTCAATTTAATACCGAAGACCAAGGGATGTCTTTGTACTCCACATATTTCCACAAGGGACCAAACGTCCTCTTCGGAAACGTTTCATGGAAAAGCAGCACCATGTCAGACTTCACCTCAGCATACCTTGCTCCCAAGGAATCTATCAGCTCTTTGGTGTATTTATCAATGTTGGCCTGAATTTTCTATTCCTGCTCCTTCTCCAAGTCTTCTTTCTCCTTAGTTACCTTAGACACAACATCTTCTATGGAAGTCTTCTCACCGGACAAGGTCTGGATGGCACCATCTTTGGTCTTCATGTCCTCTCTTAAGGTTGAAAGATCTTTCTCCAAACCATATCACTTAGTTTGGAGCTCAGTATTAGCATTCTTCGAAGTTGCCAGCTTGGTTGATAGATTTTCCTTGTCCTTCCTCAATTCATCAAGTTATTTCTTCAATTCTTATATGCTCTAATTAGCATTGAGGATATTGATTGACAGAGACTCCTTGTCAATATTGAATGTGTTGATAAAGGTGGACTGGTTTTTTACTTGCCTCTCCAGATCGACCACTGGTTGGATATGAACTAAAAGAGAATGGGCTACCGTATATTGATCTTCAGAAATAGAAAAAGACTTACCGTTGTAGGTCACCATGTTGGAAGAGCCTGAAGGATGGAAAGGACCATCAAAGTCATCCTTCTCTAAGTCGGTGAAGTAAAGACCGATGTCTTGAAGGGCTCTGATGTCCATACCATCAATCCTTCCTCCGGTACCCTCTCCAAGTTGCAGATCTATTAGAATTTTCTCTGCCAAGATAGGCTCAGCAGGGGCTGGTGGAGGAAGAAGTTCTGAAGGGCGAAGAGTTATTTTTTCCCCTAAGGTGACCTTTTTCTTCTTGGAAACTCTTTCGTCACTGCTTGCTCCCCTTTTTCTTTCCTTCTTTGGAGGAATTGGTAGATTTGGTGGTGCTCCTGCCTCCTTAACAGTCTTATCTTCAACTACCTTGAGCAAGACATCATCGATCCCTCCTGGGTTCCCCGAACCGGTCTCCTCTGTGGCAGCCCGAACTGCTTCTGTTGCAGTTCTCTTCTTCTTCCCCTTTATCTTGCTGGGAGCCTTGACTCTAGAGGGAAATACCAGTTTACCATCTTTTTCTTCTGTTCGTTTGAGGATGACACTTGGAGGAGGGGTGTGGTCAATTCTTCTCATGTAAGATCTCTTATACCTGTGGTATTCCACAAATGAGATCTCACCATATTGTCGGAGGTAAAGCAGTTGAGGAAAGTATTCCCCCAACATTCTGCGGCCCACGCATTCAGTTTGGCACATGTAGTCTGCCCCTCATCCAGATATCCGGTATACTCCTTTGGTAACACTGAAAAAGAAATAATGAATAATTCAATAGTGGAATATTTGTGAAGTGAAAAGAAGAACACGAAAAACAAAATTGAAGAGCTTACATATACTCTTCCATCTACTAGTAAGCATACTATGGTTGGTCTTGGCTTTGATCTTCCTCCCATTTTCACATGACCCACTGATGAATAAGAATTGGGTTCTCCAATTCTTCTCCGACTCCACCAAGTCGTCTACCACTTTGAAGTTATTTCCCATGTTGTTGTGGTAGAATGGGATGTGGTGATTATTGCATAGGCTTGCCACAACGGCAAATTATTCCATGAGAAGAGGGATTTTAGATAACAATGATGCCATTATGCAGGAAAGGATAGAGTACCAGGCGTTCAGACTCGGTTGGCTAGGACAAAGTTTTATCAAGTGGAAGTACCTGACAATTTCTGGTTCTAATGGGAACCAAAGTCCCCAGTTCAACATCTCTGTAAAAATGACCACCTCGTTGAGCTTACAGTCCATCGGAGTCTCTGTGTGACTCGTATCCTCACCTTTACTGATTCTGGAATCCCCCACTTTGTCCGGATCCGGCCCAATTCAGTAGTGTGGGTATAGACATAATTATTGTTCTGCATGGCCAACAAGTATTTAACATTAACTTTTTAAAATCAAGGCCCTACCTTGCCCTCCAAACACTCCAGGAGATTCGTATGAGCCACACCAACTTTAACCTTGCCTTTACCCTTCCTATCAAAGGTGGCATCCCCAGTTTGAACTGAGGCCTCGGTTTTGAATAGGGCCTCTTCAGTGATGTCTTCCATCACTTTTTCCATTATTGTGGAAGGTTTATCAGGTGTTGTGGATTGAAGGGTGTTAGCTTCTGGTTCTACGGGCTGTCTGGATGAATGAGCACTAGTTATTTCCAAAGGCTTGGTGTCCGGTTGAGGCTCAGTTCCGGAGGATTTCGCTTGAGAGGCTACTTTGGATGCCTCATATTCGAAGGGCCTATCTTGGATATGGCTTTAGGAGCCTCCGATCTGGAGGGCTTATCTTGTGAAACAGTTGTTTGGGCTTTCACCAAACGAGTCATCCGGCATAGAGTTGGTTGGAGACTTTTCAATATCTGAGCCCATAGCTAAGAAAGGGAGGGTTTTCTAACACTTGATATTGCCTTTTCTTTCGTAGTGGAGGGTTGAGACTCCTGAACAGAAGAGCCTGATGGGATTGGTGAAAGGTTTGGTTTGAACAGCTGTTTAGGTTTTGGATTTATGGTGGAAGATGATCCTTGGTCAGCTTCTTGGGATGGTTTATCAGACCTTTCACTCGGGGAAACTGGGAGACCATCAGCGATATGATTCTCCCTTTCAACTTTTTTAGCTTTCTCTATCTCGGACAAGTTCAACCAGCCTTCTTTTACAAGAGCGTTTCTAGCCGTGAACATAAAAGTATCCAATCGTTTGAAAGAAATGATGGAAAGCTCTCGAGAAGGTTTTTTGAGTAAGAAAGATGATAGAACAGTGAAAAAAGGTTTATATATTAGTGAAAAAGGTAAGTGATACGTAGGAGAAGTTAGAAATTTTTTGCAATGATTAGAGACAGCGCAAACGTGGGGGAAAATTAAATGCATAGGTTACTTTTTAGGTTTAGTAGGAGCGTCAATATAGGTAAAAACAGTTGGCAGGTCAAATCAGATTGTGACACGTGTCCTACGATTCAAAGAAAGACTCTTAGAATTCTGAGGAAAGTCAGTTCGGACAAACTTCAAACTAGATGCATGAGTGGATCGGAGAAAGTCGTCACTGAATAAGCGAATTTTTTAGTCCTGCCAAAGATTTTTGACAAGGCCTAAAAAGGGGGCTACTCATGATTCCGGATAGCTTAATCACTGCCTATTGAGATTTCCGAACAAGGGAAATTCGGACATAAACTTGCCACTGAACTATCCAGACAGGACAAAAGTAAAAAATGACTAAACACCTTCTAACTAATATATGGGCTAATCAGCTTAATAAGTAAATGGGTTCTTAAACTTGACCCGGTTCCATAATTTGACCTGAAAGCCAATGGGTTCATAATTAAGGGTATAAATACCCAAACTACTTTCATTAATGAAGGTAATGAACATTTAATACAACCAGGCAGCTCAAATCTCTCACTACTTCACACTAAAACATTTTATACTCTCTAAACTTTCCAAAACACTTGATAAAATTACCCTCAGCTCAAAATAAACCTCACCATATACGAGTACATTATTACACAAATTCATCTAAATGTGTTACCTATGGGTTGGTGATGATAGGTTTCTGACCTTCAAGATCTTCATATTTATTACAACGACTTAGTAATAGAAATTCCTAAGTTGTTGTGTCATCGCTACGCCTTATCGTCCGTGTAGGATATATTCATGCACATTGTGAGTCAATAGTAATGGAAATATATACACAAAAATAAAATAAAATGAGCATGCTGATAGCTAATTAGTATAAAAAAAACTTCAAAGTAAGATAAAATATTTACATTGACAAAATGGTTCTTATTAACAAAATCAAATCTGATTTCCACCACTTCAGACATCGGTGGAGGTGCACCTCGCAGTGGTAGAAAAGTTTAATTGCAATTCATCGATCTTGATTGTGATACAAAATGCATAATGCATTGAAACCTTGTTGTGATGGCTATCCCCATTTCCAGCATTATCATCAAATAGATGTACCGGCAGGCAGTCCGTAATAGCGTATACTTTCAGTGATCTTTAAATACATTTCTTTATTGCTATAAATATTATTGTAATAGCGACGTCATCGAAGGAGTTCAAACTATCAAAGTTATCTACTCAAACAGTATGACAACTACTGTGTGTTGGTAGTTCAAAATTAACAGATTTCATTCGGGGTGAAATTCCTTTTCTTTTACGAACGATAACCCTGTGATTTTGAAAAGGGTTTAGCAAGAAAACTTCAGTAGCTTTTTCTAAATCTTTCACATATTCCCAATACGATTCATCTCGGTTAGTGGATGACGCATCAACATATAATTGTTTTGGCATGTTGAGGACCATGGTGTTAATGTTTCTCTAATGGTTCTGAAGGGACAAATGTTTCTAGATAAGCAACTCCAAACCATTTCTTGTAAATATATTTTATGCGTCTTTCATTGTTGGTTAGCATGACATCTGTTACAAGTTTATCTATTTTTTGTTTTAAAAGATCTATTGTGGTTAGGTTTTTATGTATCATTATATCTAATTTAATTCAATGATCATGAAAAGATTCTAAAGGTGCAATTATGTCATTATATAGTCACTCGTGAATCTGGTGCCAACATGGGATACCGTGTGTAAATCATATTGTACAAATGCAAACTACACCTGTCGTTTTAATTTCAACAATCATCCCAATATCGTCGTAATATCTCATGAAATTTAGCATTTTATAATTCAATAAGAAATAGTTTTAAAGCAGTGTTAGATATCATACCTCTGATTTGCTCGAACATCTTGTTTCCAAAATTATGTTGTGATATATAAAGACTCTTTTAATATGAGGACCTGATGCAAAATATTGTAGTTCAACCAATAAACGCACCCTGCCCCAAAGTAACTCGAAGTTAAGCTTGCTCATACATATATACTACTTTACGTTAAAATGAGCGTTCTCCACCCGATTAGTGATCACATGTCATAAATGCATGAGCTTGTTAGTTTTCCAAACCACAAATTTATCAGTGTACATAGATAGCCAAGATGTTTTAGTGTATTTGATTGCTTCATGATAGTTTTTGTAGTCGCGGCGCATCTCAATCCTAACGTAATCAATTCAATTTTTGAAGTTGAGTACTTTATCTTTTTCCATGCGGATGGAAACAAAACATGATTTGTTTTCTCATTAAAGTACTTCTTCATATTTGCTTGAACGTTTTGGTTAATGTGTCATTGACATAGCATGTACGTTTTTTTCGAAAATACATGTTCGAGATCATTCATCAATGCCAAGTCTCATACGGTTCTTCAATATCGTGAGATACAATCAGCGATTTCAAACAATCTAATACCCACTTAAAATTGTTTACTTTCTTCTCGGAAATAAACGCAAAAGAAACATTAGAAGCCAAACTAGTAGATATTGCACCGACAATCTCAAACAACGATATTTCATACCTTATTGTCTTGTAAGTGCTATCCATTATTTGCACTATTAGAAATATCTGTAACAAATTCACACTAACCGGATGCACAAAGAAAATATCACTAAAATTACAACCTTCATGTTTGCTAGATTTATGTCATTCAAAATAATTATATCTTTTGAGCTTGCCTAACAAGTATTGCAACTGTGACCGACCGTCTTTCTCTAACATCTGGTTTTTTTGTCAAGTGTCGCATATAGTACGTATGGATGATATATTATCTTCGTTCAACTTTTTTACCATGTTCAAAATTTCTCTAGGTTCCCATGAAGGTCGAACATTCTACAAATTCCAACTCTTCTTTATTCAAATGTTTTGTGTATGAATGACTAGCTAAGTGTTTTGAATTTGGATGGTTTTGAATGATGAATTTAACTTCTAATTAACATTGATTCAGAGTTACTGTGCTACCTTTAAGCTCGAAACGACAATCATATTTTATTGCTCCATTCAACTTTCTCTTGAGATTTGTTTCGGGTAATGCCCAAATATACCATCTTGATCTCTTGCATTTGAAAGAATATTTGAGTATTGTTTCTACTATATCTCTTGTTATAATGTTTTATGTTGATCAAACGTTTTTGTGTTTCGATCTTCTTATCCCATTCAATCAATCCGTCTTGCATATATTATTCGATTATGAAAAAGACATAAGTGTCATCAGTACTGAAATCTTCCGCATATCCATATATAGCATCCTCTCCATGAAATTCTAAATTTAAAAAAAAATCAAACTAAGTAAACAAAACGTACCTTATAAACATAAAATAACAACTATAAAAACAAATCACATTCTAATTGGTGGGACTAGGGGTTCGAACCGATGGTAGTAGCAGTTAGGGAAGGTAGTGTCGAGGCCCTTTACCATCGGTTCATCCCCCTAAAATGATGGTGCATGTGGGTAGAACCAAACTTGGTGCACCTACGCAACACATGTTTAACCCTACTGAACCGGTGGTGGGTAGCTGCATCAAGTCCAAAAAAAATTAAAAAAAAATTATGTATATTTACCTTCCTCTTGGATAAACGTGGCTCCTCCATAAAAGTTCCATCCTCATTTTGTATCTTCACATTCTATGTTTGATTCATTTCTACTTTAATTTGGTTGTATTTTTGTTTTAAATTAAAGGTTTTGCAAAAATGAAAAAACAAAATTCAAGAATAAGGTATAATTAAATGTTTAGATTTTCAAGAAAATGACTGTTTGAAAGATTTGATCTTAACCAAATTAACTAGATTATCTTAAATTTCAAAGGTTTAGTGAGTTTTTATTCAAGAACAAGTTCAAGAATATAAAGAAAAGGTTGATATGTTTTGGGTGTGTTTAGATTTGACTTTGGGTAAGGTTGGGATACACTTATTCGTTTTGTTCATTGGTGAAAATTTTATAACCAGATAGAACTTAGAGGTAAGATGGGAAAGAAAAATGTCAAAGGTGAGTTAAAGGAGAATTTTGGATGGGGTTAGATTGGATTTGGGTGAATTTAGCTTGACCTATATTTCAATTATTAGGGTTAATTAGGTAAAAATATTACACTTTCACTTTAAGATGAAATGCAATTTAATTAGGGTCACTTACCTAGAGATTATTTTCATTATGATTGTCTGATTGAGTATCCATCAAAGTATCAAAACAAAATGGTGTACGTATATTTTTACTATATATAAATTTAATTGTTATAATTTTAATTTGTAGACCATTTTTTATTCCAACCGTGTAGCTATATTTATAGCAGTTGTAATTTTTGTTAAAGTAATAGAGAAAAAAAAATAAAAAAATAAAAAATATATTTTAGATATTGTGTACCCGTGACTACATATATCTCTCTAGATTTAGGTATGTAAATATGAATTATCTTACATGGTAAAACTATTTTTTACACATAATCTCTATATTTATTCCCAAGTCTAATATACATAGTCTATTGGGATGCTTTACTCAATATACATAATGTTAGAATGAGACCTCCAAAGCTAAAAAACGAAAAATCTCAAAATGAGACTCCCAAATATAGCGGGATCTCATTTTAAAAAGTCTTAATTCAGTCTAGTCCTTATTTTATTACTATCCAAAATATCCTTTTGAATTATATAAAAACCTAATAATTTTTAAAGATTTTATTTTGTCTCTAAAATTCTAGTATTCAACAGTCAAAACAACTAATGTGACGAATCATCTTCCACTTAAATTTCAGTTTCTTCATTGTTTTCCGGTCTATTTCTTTATCTATTTTGATTTTTATGTCGATTTGCGGTTGATTTTGTTGTTGATATAGACTTTATTTCATCTTCCACTCGATTTTCAAATTTTTGTAAACGTATGGTGCGAATTATGTTTTATTCTGTTTATTCATTTTTAGTATTTTTATTATGCAGATATAAATGTTTAATTTAGTTTAACTTTATTGTTTTAGTTAGATTTTGTTATGTTTGAATTTTTTGTTTTAGGTAAGCTTTGCAAGGAAGATGAAGTTATATGTTAATGACATGTATCGCATCGCGTCTCTCATCTCGTAGTTACGAGACGAGAGACAACAGATGACTGACTATAATAGTTTATTGATGCGAGATTTTGTTATTTTCAACTATAAATGTGAGACTTGGTTAATTCTCACATGTGAGACTTGGTTAATTCTCACATGTGAGAACTTTGTTATTTTTCAATGATATATGCATGACTTTTTTTTATTTTCCTAAATAGATGCAAGATTTTGTTAATTATCATATGCGACACTTTATTATTTTTCTATAATAGATGTGAGACAATTGATTAAATCTCACATGAGAGACTTTGATATTTTTCAATGATAGATGCTAGACTTTTGTTGGATGTAAGTCACATATTTATTTGTACTTTTTGAATGGCCATATACAGGTACACAATGTACAGAACTCGACTATGTATTTTGAAACTCAATGGTGAAACTGTAATCTGTGATCTTAGTCTGTTTGAATATTTTGAATATATTCTTAATTTTGTTAAAAGTAAATGAGATGTATTGGTTCGAAGTAAATTCATATTAAGATATTTTTATAATGACCTCAAGAATTGTATCTTAGGTTGTGATGGCGATTTAGCTACTTTGCTATCAATTGTTGATCATTTGGGTTGTTCGATTGTTACTATCGATATAGAATTATGTAATTGTTGACAAAAATTCTGAAAAACTACTTTAAGTTTATATAAAGCCTGAAATCAACATTTTATTTGTGCAGAAAGTAAGTATGGTATAATTGTTTTTTCCATAAGATCAAACAACTTGCTACTGTTAGTTGGGTTGATGGAATTAACGGTGTTGGGCAAGTTTTTGAAGAAGGTAAAATAGGTTGATGATTAGCTATTAGTAAGTTTGTTTTACATATAGGTTTTATTTTCTAATATTTGCATAATTAAAAATAAAAAAATGAATGTTCATTGCGAGAGAAAAAATTTAAAGGGATGTCCATGAAGAATTTATGCGAAAAGTGATAAGTAAGTTGATTTTATGGTAGTTGCCCACCTCACGTTGTGAGATTGGTTTTTGGAAAGAAATTAGAGAGCATTTATCATCAGATTTATTTGCCAATGAGATACGTGATAGTATTAGGACTATCATTGATGTTACAATCAAAAGCGTAAAATCATTTGTAAAAACAACTACGATTTAGATATTGCGTATCATCTTTCACATATTGATTTAGAGAAACCTTAGACGATTGTTTTTGGAGATAGTTCTACTTTGTATACATTGCGTAAGAGTTACTTAAAAACATTGAAGATTATTGATAGTACAAATGACTACGTACTGGAGTATACTTCGCAAGTCAATATTTTCAAGCTTGTTTCATAGCATTTGGTTCTTGTCACCAACGATTCTACTCGTTCATCCAGTTTTATCTATTCATGAAACATTTTTATAAGGAAATATAAAGGAGTATTTCTATATATCGTAACTAAAAATGATAACAATTGTAAGTTTTATTCTCTAATATTTTTAATTGTAAAATATAATTTATGTTAGATGCAAAATGTGAGATAAAACATAGATTCAAGACTAGGAATGACCAATATGATGGATGCGAAACTAGGTATAACTAATATGATATATGTGAGACTAGGCATAACCAGTATGATAGATGTGAGTAGGTATGGACATTCGGTTCTTAGGTTTGATTTGGTTCTCGGTTCTTTCGGTTCTTTAGAACTAGTACCCATTTAGGAACCGATTAAAATTTGGTTCGGTTCGGTTCGGTTCTCGGTTCTTTAAAACTAGTACCCATTTAGGAACTGATTATAATTCGGTTCGGTTTGGTTCTTCTCGGTTCGGTTCGGTTACATTCGGGTTTCGGTTCCAAATGGTTACTTTCTAACCAAATGGTTACTTTGTAACCAGAAGAACCATTTGGAAACGAACCTAAAAGGAACGAAATGGTTATTTTCTAACCAAATGGTTACTTTCTAACCAAAAAAATGTTTGGAACTGAACCCGAAAAGAACCAAATGGTTACTTTCTAACCAAATGGTTACTTTGTAACCAAAAGAATCGTTTGGAACCGAACAATGAACCATGGATATTAAGGGTACTATTGCTTATTCGGTTCTTTATGGGTATTATTCGGTTCTCGGTTCCAAACCGAACCGAACCGAGAACCGTGGGTATTTAAGATAAGGAACCGTACGGGTATTTATAAGGAACCAGAACCGAACTGAATCCATTATTTCGGTTCAGTTCGGTTCGGTTCTTTGGTTCCATACCCATATGCCCATGCTTAGATGTGAGTTTAGGCATAAGAAATATGATAGATGCGAGGCTAATAAAAATACAAGACAAAACATATGATAGATGCGAGACCATGTATAACCAACAAGCAAGATTTGGCACAAAAAAATACGATATATGCGAGACTCGGAATAACCAATATGATAGATATATCTCATATGATAGATGCGATACTAATAACACGTGAGATGAAACAATAACATTGTGACTTATATTGTATTTTTAATAATTTTTTGCATGTATATTTTATGTTGCAGTTGCTATTGTTAGGGCCTGAGATTGTTATAATTGGCTATGGCTTCTAGATATGTTTGATAAGGGTAAAATTCGTCGGAATAAATAACAAGGGGTTGATTACGAATAAAAAGATACTTGGTGTGGTTATTAATGTATTTATGATCTTTCAGAGGCAAATTTGTAAACAATGTACTTAATAAGGGGCCTCATTGATAATAAAATCAGCCCACTAAAGATATTAATGGGTTCACCTTACTTTAGTATAAAAGGTGACCCACTTTCTTGGTAGGTTGGACATTGAATATTATTCTATTCTTTTTGCACCTTCTCTCTCTACACTTTCTCTCTCTAGTCACATCAGACTCAAGATCCGAAATATTCCATAAGTCATTTATTAACTCATTATTGGCACCGTCTGTGGGAATCCGTGATACCAAAAAGGAATCTTTTTTCTTTCAGAATCACGTTTTAAAAGATGAATAACGAGGCTGTGGGAGAGAGGGTCGGTAGAGAAGTCATCCGAGCCATTTCGGTATCCGAAGGCGAAGAAGCCCCAGGTCGGGGGCGCTACGACCAGGGTCGGGACAAACGGTCGACTCTAATCATGACCCAAAGACAGCTCCAGGAAGACATTGCCACGCTGAATGCCGAAAGAGAACGGGCACTAGACGAGAAAAGGGTCCGGGAAGGAAAAGGCAAAGAACCACTCTTGGAGGACCGTGAGGAGGGCAACCCCACTGTTGGACCTCGCATCAAAGCCAGACCTGTCAGGTATTATCGAGAGCCTCATCCCGAGGAAGGGAAAAATGCCAGAGCGCAACAATACCCAGAGGACCATCACGGCGTGTCCGCTGACTACACCTCAGATGACTCATCGGGCAGGGAGTACCGACGACGGGAAAGAGTCATACGCACACATAAAAATCGTTCCCGACGCCTTCGAGGACCCAGGAAAGACTCCCCGAAATACAAAAAGGGTAGCACTGAGAAACGAACTCCGGTGTCCTTTGAGAAGGAAGAAATGCCCGCAGCCAGTCGTGAAGAGCGAGCATCGGTGCCTCAAGTACCATGGCAACCATCGAACAGCCAGCACCTAGGTTACCGAACCAGCAGCCAGTTTATCAGTCCAGGGGACGAGGGACTCTACGGAGTTCAAACAGAAGGACTCGGAGGCGGAGCTTTCGGGTTCGGAGTTAATTGGAGAGCCTCGCCATTGTCCGACAACATATTAGCAGGGCAGCTCCCGAAGCGATTTGATATTTCCAAGCTAGAAAAGTACGATGGGAAGAAGGACCCAGATAATCACCTGGAGGCCTTCAAAAACTTCATGCTGAGTTTCGACAATGATGATAAACTCCTGTGTAGAGCATTCTCTATGACCTTCCGAGATCGGGCATCCAAGTGGTACAACCGTTTACCACAAGGCTGCATCAAAAACTTCGGGATGTTCTGGACAATGTTTAGGCAGCATTTCGTTGGAAGTAAGAGTTTCCGAGCCAACGGGGACACTATTATGAATTGTAGACAGAGGTTGGGGGAAAGCCTCAGGGAGTATACCCGACGATTCATTGACGCCAAAACCGACCTAGACCACTGCGAAGAGAATGTGGCTTTGACCGCATTTCGTTTGGGCTTACTCCCGGGACCTATGAAGCAAGCGGTAACGAAGAAACACGCATTCACTATCTCCGCACTTCTGGCTCAAATGGAAAAGCAAATATTGATCGAAGAGACCGAAGCGTCCGAGCTGGCAGCGCAAATTCAGCAAAGTGCCCAAGCATCAGTAGTAATAAGGCAGGGCACTCAATCGAGTTACGCTCGGGCAGTCTAACCGGTCAGCACAATACATCCGACCCAGCCGGTATCCACCAAACCTTTGGCCCCAATAAGCCAGAAACTAAAGCAGACAAGTCAGACGACTTCGCGACCCATGTCAAACAAATGGATCCGGCCTGCTTACTTCGCAGACCTCACAGAGTGTGTATCGTCGATCTACGAAAAAACTAAAAAAAACGGGATGTACCGGAGGCCGTTCCCGATACCGACGCCTCGGGAACAAAGGAACAACCGCTATTGTCGCTATTACGAAGACGTGGGGCATGATACTAAGGACTGCATTACCCTGAAGAAAGAGATACAGATGCTCATAGAACATGGAAACCTCCTAGAATATGTTAAGAAAGCACAACAGAGTACGACTTCGAAGGAAGTCGTGATAATTCCGAAGCCCGAAACCACAATGACCATTTCAGAGGTAACCGACCCTTTCAATGTTTCCATAGAATACCTTGACCCCGAAGCAAACCGCAACATCATCGTGCCTTTGTGAGTTTTTTGAATCCCTAACTATTTTTGGGGGAGATTCTATGGCAGGAACCACGCACTCTTCTAGGAAAAGGCACATCGTAAACTTAACCACTCAGTTGGAGGCTCGACCTTACTCCAAGTCCAAAAGCGTCCCATCTCTGATCTTGTACTTCGACGACGACGACATGAGAGACATAGCCGGCCCTCATGAGGATGCCATTGTGATCGGGGCAGCCATTGCGGGGGAGGAAGTCCGACGCATCTTGGTAGATACCGAAAGTTCGGCCAACATAATCTTCGCATCCACTTTCGCCAAGTTTAGAACACCGCCGGTCATCACACGGTCGGACCGTACCATAGTCGGATTTACGGGGTCAGCAGCTGACGTTATAGGAGAGTTTGAGGGCGTCGTCCAGTTGGGCCGTGGCCCGTTCAAGAAGGAGGTTACCGTTTTATTCGTGGTAGTAGACGCACCAGCTTCCCACAACGCAATTTTCGGCCGATCTTGGATATCGCGAATGCATGCGGTATCTTCTACGATCCACCAGTGTTTAAAATACGTGGTCGGAAACAACGTGGGTATAGTCCGAAGTAGCCAAAAAGAAGCGCGGGAGTGTTACCGAGCAGCATTGGCACCTAAAAAAGACCAAGAGATGGTTCAAGCTCGAGAATAGTAATCAAAGGGGCTCGCCCCAGGGTTGTTACCTGTTGATGATCATAGGGAAGCCCCTAGCTATCTGACTACCGACGAAGAATGTGAACGACACCTATTTGCAGGAGGGAAAGTTCTGCAGATCGAGGTATGCTTGACACCAGTCTTCAGGGAACAATTACTGTCTCTACTATGGGAAAACCTAGATTTGTTCGCATGGTGCTCAAGGGATGTAACCGGGGTCCCAGAATCTTGTGTCATTCACAGACTAACTATCAACAGAAACGTCAGACCGATCTCCCAAAAGCACCGGGCTTTTTCCCCGGAAAAGGCAGACATTATCCTACGTGAAGTCGGGAGAATGATCAGCGTCGGGCACATAAAGGAAGCAAGTTACCCGTTGTGGACCTCCAATCCCGTCCTGTTTAAGAAGAAAAACGGGAAATGAAGGATGTGCGTGGATTTCACCGACCTCAATCGAGCGTGTCCGAAGGACCCTTTCCCGATGTCGAGGATTGACCAGTTGGTAGATTCGACTTCAGGGAATAGGTTACTCTCGTTCATGGATGCATACGCCGGCTATAATCAGATCAAATTACACGCTGCAGACCACGAAAGCACCACGTTTATAACAGGCGGAGGACTGTATTGTTACAAAGTCATGCCGTTCAGGCTGAAAAATGCCGGGGCAACATACCAGAGGCTAGTTAACAAAACGTTCGAGGGTCAAATTGGAAGGAATATGGAGGTGTACATCGATGACATGTTAGTCAAGAGCAGCACGGACGAAGCTCATCTTGCCGATCTGCGAGAAACTTTTGATAAACTACAGGGTATAAACCTCAAGCTCAACCCAGAAAAATGCTCCTTCGGGGTCCGGTCGGGAAAATTTCTAGGTTTCTTTGTTAGCAAAAAAGGGATTGAAGCCGATCCCGTCCAGCTCCGAGCTCTGACCGACATGACTCCGCCCAAGAACATCAAGGAAGTCCTGATCCTAACTGGGCACCTGACAGCTTTAAACTATTTCATTTCTCGTTCATCTGATAAGTCCGCTCCCTTTTTCAGGTCTTGAGACAAGCCAAAAAATTTGTGTGGACGTCCGAATGTGACGAAGCTTTCTTAGGGATTAAACGATATCTATCGTCCCCGAACCTCTTAATAAAGCCCGTAACAGGCGAGACCCTTTTTCTTTACATTGCGGTTACTGACTTTGCGGTTAGTGCGACCTTAATCAGTGAATTGGGACCAGCCCCTACAGCGGTTTACTTTGTAAGCAAGAGCTTGCTGGATGCGGAAACTCGGTATTTAAGGTTGGAGAAAATGGCTCTCGCCATAGTAACAACAGCACGGAAGATGCGCCCCTATTTTTAAGCCCATCATATTGTTGTTCGAACCTCGTTTCCGCTCAAGTATGTCCTCCAGCGGCCAGACATGTCCGGGAGGATGTCCAAATGGTCGGTCGAATTAGGAGATTTCGACATCAACTTTGAACCACGGACAGCCATTAAAGGCCAAATTCTGGCCGATTTCTTAGTAGAGTTCCACTCCGAACGTCCGGATCAGGATGCGCCGTCTGAAGAGGCCGGACTGAATGAGTGGACCATCCGCACCGACGGGGGGGGGGCAAATGTCAGTGGCTGCGGAGCGGGGATACAGATAGTTACCCCAACAGGCATTAGTATGCACCAGGCCATTCGATTTGGTTTCCATACTTCGAACAATGAGGCTGAATACGAGGCTGCTCTGGCGGGGCTACGGCTAGCGCAAGTATGTGGGGCAAAGCAGGTACGCCTCGTAAGTGATTCCCAACTTTTGATAAACCAAGCCTCGGGAATTGCGGAAGCTCGGAAAGAGCATCTGGTCCAATACCTAGCAGCACTCAGAGTGCTAGCGGCCTCGTTCGTCAAAATCACATACGAACACGTCCCGAGAAGCGAAAACATGGAGGCAGACTCCTTGGCGACAGCTTCCTGCTCAGGCAACTATCCCTGGATAACCGAGCAAGAAAATCCATCTATCATCCAACGAAAAGAGCTTGATAACCGACCTGAAATTGCCTGGCAAGTCTCCTCGGTAACAATCTCGGATTGGCGGCGTGATATCATCGCCTTCTTAGCCGAAGGTAGACTAGCTAGCGATGGTGCCTCGGCTCGGAAGGTTCGCAATAAGGCCCGAGGTTACATTTTATTAGGCGAAGTACTATACAAGAAATCATTCAGCCGCCCTCTGCTCAGGTGCCCAGGGGTCCACGAGTCACAAATAATTGTATCCGAACTACATGACGGTGAGGGTGCGGCACATTGCGGTTACAAGGCCTTAATTAGAAGGATTTTTCTCGCAAGGTTTTATTGGCCTACGATAATAGCAGATGCACGGCTAATAGTGAAAACTTGCGACACGTGTCAAAGATTCGCAAACGCGATAAACGTTCCCGCAGCTCCTCTAGAATCCATATCCGAAGGACTACCCTTTGACCGATGGGGAATCGACCTGGTCGGACCACTACCAATGGCATCGGGCGGGAGATAGACAATTGTCGTGGCAGTAGACTATTTTTCAAAGTGGGACGAAGCTGAGCCGCTATCGGCCACCAAGACCAAAGACATCATCAAATTTATCTGGTCTAACATATGTTGTCGGTTCGGGGTATCCCTGAGGCTCACCATGGATAACGGACCACAGTTCGACAGCGGAGAAATGAAAGCTTTTTGCACAACGCACAGGATCAGGCAATGTTTTTCCGCTCCGTTCCATCCTCAAGCAAACGGGCAGGTCGAGGTCACCAGCCGAACCATTTTGGACGGACTCAGAAAGAACCTGGAAGGAAAGGCTGGTAAGTGGCCGGACTACCTACAGGAAGTGTTATGGGCCTACCGAACCACCCCCCGGACGGCAACCCAGGAATTACCTTATGCTCTGGTGTATGGTATGGACGCGGTTACCCCAGCAGAGTCCATTTTTCCATCTTTCAGAGTCGATACCTATGAGGAAAGCACAAACGATGACAGCAGATGACTAGCTCTCGATCTTATAGAAGAAAAGCGCAGTCGCGCTCAGTTGAACTCTTTGCACTATCAGACCCTGATGAGAAGTCGATACGCATCTAAGGTACGCCGTCGGGAGTTTAAAGTCGGTGACAAGGTTTTGAGGCGCGTTTTTCTGCACACCAAAGATAGAAGCCTCAGAAAGCTCACCCCGAATTGGGAGGGACCATACGAAATCGTAGAAAAAATCAAGAGCGTGACATATCGCCTGCAGAACAAGCTCGGGCAGCCTTTGAGACTACCATGGAACATCGAACATCTAAAGTTGTACTTAGAATAGTTATAAACATCTGTAATTCGTTAGACTTGGTCTGTAAGAACTTATTGGTCGGGGATGCACTCTTTCCTACCTCGGTGGCGCGAGAAGGTTTTAATGAGGCATCATGAACACCCGACCCCCTTGATTAAATTAATCGAAATTTGATTTTGCCTTCCAATCTTTGAAATGCTACAAACTTGATCAGCTGACGAGCTGGTCGGCGTTTGTCCCTGCAATCTTGGATTGCGCTACAGAACCTACTTTGGTTTTTCAGTTTCCGAACTGATCTACATTTTATAATTCCCGATCCCATCAGGAATTTTCAATATTATATTGATCTACAGAACCTACTTTGGTTTTTCAGTTTCCGAACTAATCTACATTTTATAATTCTCGATCCCATCAGGAATTTTCAATATTATATTGATCTACAGAACCTACTATGGTTTTTCAGTTTCCGAACTGATCCACATTTTATAATTCCCGATCCCATCAGGAATTTTCAATATTATATTGATCTACAGAACCTACTTTGGTTTTTTAGTTTCCGAACTGATCCACATTTTACGATTCCCGATCCCATCAGGAACTTTCAATATTATATTGATCTACCTAACCTACTTAGGTTTTTCGGTTTCCGAACTGGTTCACAGAACCACTATGGTTTGCCTAGTAAAAACATCTAAAATATTATGGCAATAAATACCGATCGCATATCAACATAAAAATAATCTGATTGTTCACAAGGAATATTGTTAGGGGACCCCGCGGCCCCCAAAAGTTATACAACAAAAACAACAAAAAACAGCAAAGTCAGATACTTAAAACAACAAACATAGAGCGTCCGGATTACTCGCCATCCTCCTCGGACTCAGTGTCGTCTGACTCATCTTCACAAACGACACCAGCAGGGCGGTCCTCCTCCGGCACATCCAGCCACATCGTCCCGAGGTGAAGGTCCGGGAAGCGGTTATGAAACGATAGCACATACGCAGCCTTAGCGTCGGCTGCTTCCTTCTCCGCTCACTTCTTACACTTGTCCACAAAGGCAGTTTTCGAAGCTTTCAGCTTTTGGACCTCCTGAGTCAAGGTAGCAGCGCGATCTTCCCCGGCTTTTTTTGTTTCTTCCACGACACGGTTGGCTTCTGCAGCCCGCCCCTCCGCCAGTGCTTGAGCCGCCTTGGCCTTCTGCACCTCCTCCATTAGGCCATCAATCTTTGCCTCTGCGCCCCCTAGATTTTAACTCAGCTCGATCGCCCTACGCTCCTTCATGGCCGCTGGTATAAGCAGATTGTACAAAGATAAGGCCAGTCCATCAGATCCCTGCAGCGGGAAAGTATGCGGACTTCCAAGCATCGTTAGCATCGGGTACTTCGTACCACTCGACAAGGCCGCGGCCGGATCCGACGTTTTGGATGGGTTAGCATCATCCGGAATCACCACTACGGGATCAACCGTTGAATCGCCCTTAGCACCGCCGTACTGATCAAATAGCTTCGGCACGGTGACACCATCCGCACCAGCGATGAGCCCACCCTCCGCATCGGCTCGACCCTTTCTCTTCTGCACCGGAGCCTGGGCCTGATCAGCCGCACCACTTCCAGGGACGTTTCCCTCCTCTCGAGTCACCGCACCTGCCTCTTCAGCCCCGGTGTTATTTTCCCCGACCTCGTCGTCCGACTTCGGGCGCTTGCTAGGCGCTTTGTTGCGCTTTGGGAGATACAGCTGGGACCCGGGCGCGTCGGTCTTCGCGATCAGATCCTCCATACTCGGGGGCTGTCGCAATTTCTCGATAGTGAGCACCTCTGACGAGCAACGCCAGAGGTTGCTCATGATCAGGTTGGTGTCTTTGAAGGTACGGTGCATCCCCCGACCCCAATGTTGCCTAGCATAGTCTTTCAGCAGTTGGAACGTGGCTTCACCGGCTTTCGAGTAGTCTTTCTTCAGCCCCTGCAGGAACTCCTTCGTCACTACACAAGGGATCAGACCTTTTTTTTAAAAAAAAAAATTACCATCGGGGACCCAGGTTCGGAGCAGCTGCCTCGGGTTCTCCTTGCTGTAAGGGAGGCCGTTTTTCCAGCAGCCGCTTAAAAATACGAAGCGATGCTTCCAGCTCTTGTCTCCCTCAAGAAAGTCGTTAACTATCTTCCATTTGTTCTCCAGGGAAGAGTAGAAGAACGGGGACTTAGGAGACTTGGACAGACCAGACATTGCTATGTATTCTTCCATGGGCATAACCCGACCTGACAGACGCGAAGCCATGATGCACGACATCAAGGTATACCATGCATTGGGCGTCAGTTGAGAAGGGAAGATCTGAAGGGTGCGGAAGTAAAGCGCTATTTTGGGATCCAGGGGGAACCGAAGGCCCCTATTGAATAGCTCGGTAAAAACCACTATCTCCCGCGATCGGACATGCACAGGGGTCTCCCCGGGGACCGGAAACCGAACAGTAACGCTCTCGGGAATCCCCCAGCGAATCAGTAGCTCCTTATGCTCGGCCGCCGGAAAGTAGAGGTACTTGCCTTCGAAAAGAGAAACAACGTCCTTTGAATGAAGCCAGCGGAAGTAGGTAGTGGTAATTACAGCCTCTACTTCCTCGGGAAGAGGATCCTCATGAGGGTTAGCAGCGTTCCCAGCAACAGCAATGCTAACCTCTGTGGGAAGAATATCCACCTCCAACTCTTCAATATTCGAGTTCGGAGCCTGATCAAAGCTTTGGGCAGCGGCAGCATTTGGATCCGATGACCGTACCCGAGAACTTGTGGGACCAGCACTGCTTCCAGTATGCGCCAGATTAGCCGCATCATGTTCCCGACGAGCGCGCTGGGGGTCTAACTCCTCTGGCGTCAGTCGACGCTTATTAAGACCTAAAAAAGTTATTGCAGTATTAAGACCAGTCTGGTACCCTCGAATGGAGGGAGTAAGCTAAACCATTTCGAGATAATTACCTCCTGAGGGAGACGTAGGAGGACTGTTTTCACCCATAGTTAAGAACTTGGTCTTGTGTACGCGTCGGGGTGGTAATGGAGGCGAAGTGACGTACGAGTTGACAGACGACGGGGTCGGATTCTCTGACCGAACTACCAGAGAACGAGGGGAGCTGCTACTAAAAGAGATGACAACGATTTCTGGAGATAGACCAATCTCAGGGGATAGAGAGCCGGGTGGTTCGGGCGAAAAGAAGGATTCAGCGGAGATCGGAGTAGCTAAAACAGGGTCGTGGGGCTGCGGGACGGGAGTGAATGGTTTGGAATTAGATCCCCAAATCAAGCCAGCGCGTCGATACTCTTCGGCTCGGTCACCGATGCTCGCCCACTCTTTGAAACCGAACACATGTTTCTTCTTTTTCTTGGTTCATGGCTGCTTCGGATGTCTGGGTTTGATAAAACAAGCATTCCCTCTCTAGAAAAGTTCGGACAACACTTTCTCTCTCTAGAATGCCCCTGAGAGAGATCAGGATTTGTGAAGTATTTATAGACAACATTGCATGACCGGGGAATACCAACCGACTAAAGCAGCGGGAAGGCGAAGAGTCTCCCTAAGAAACTATGCTAGTAAGAACGCATCGCGTCAACGGATGACACGTGTCAACCATCTTCTGACAAGGGCTTACCTAGGCTAGCTTCTTCGAACCAAAAGGTAAGATGGGCCTTCTCAACCTGATTCGCCGCGAAAGCCGGCCCACCACGATGGGCCCAGGAATAAAACCCCAAGAAGGCATGGGAGCAATCCGGTTAGAACTATGAACCCCGACAGGGTGCGAGGTGAATAGCACCCAAGCGTTGCCTTCGGACAAAGTTGGCTAGAAAGTGTAGCGGGAGGAAAAAATCATCCACAAATCAAACTGGGACGGAAAACGTTTTAAAATGCTCGACGCTCAGGAGAAGGGAAATTCGCCCGAAGAAGGATGACCATTGACCCAGAGTGCGGGTGACCGCGGTTGCTATGTTTAGGCTCTGCTATGAGTCTCCGCTCCCGATGCTCCCGAAGACTAGGGGGGTACTGATAAGGGTAAAATTCGTCGGAATAAATGACAAGGGGTTGATTACGAATAAAAAGATACTTGGTGTGGTTATTAATGTATTTATGATCTTTCAGAGGCAAATTTGTAAACAATGTACTTAATAAGGGGCCTCATTGATAATAAAATCAGCCCACTAAGGATATTAATAGGTCCACCTTACTTTAGTATAAAAGGTGACCCACTTTCTTGGTAGGTGGGACATTGAATATTATTCTATTCTTTTTGCACCTTCTCTCTCTACACTTTCTCTCTCTAGTCACATCAGACTCAAGATCCGAAATATTCCATAAGTCATTTATTAACTCATCAATGTTAAACCCCCATTTATTGGATCATCGAATCAAATTTATTAGTAATCGTCATTTAGGTAATAAAAGTGTTGTTAGTTCTTTGTTTCCATATTTTTATCATGTATACTGTATTTTTCATCTTATATATAATTTGAAGAATTCTTTGATTGGTACATCCACGCCATTTAAGATTAAGATGGTTTATATGTTTAAAAACGTACTTTTTCCCCTACTCAAAATATGCACATTCAATATATAAATGATTTTATTTAAAAATAATATCATAAATTTATTAGTTTTTGCAAAAATTTACCTTTGAAAAAACATGCTCGTGCTTTTTTCAAAGGCAAGCAGTATGGTTTTATGGCTTATACTCCAACATAATATTTTGATAATCAGATTAATTAGTATTATAGGCTACCTATATTGGAGTTATTTGACAAGATTAGATTATTATTTATGAGTCAAATTTCAAGACGTTATATGAATACTGATCATTGAAATAATGAGTTATGTCCTGAATTTGAAAATAAGTTTTAAAAAATGTAGAAAATGTCGTCCATGGATAGTTCATTTGTCTTCATCCGTAGTTTTTTCTCATATTTTTAGCTGTTGATCTTAATGGATTTATATTTTCTATGGCATAAGATTATTCATGGATAGTTTATTTGTCTTCACCCTTCTACACCATTTCCAAATTATTATATAATTTGAGAGCAATTAAAAATATCTGTAAGAAATAATAGTAGTTAATATGCCAGGTGATTAAGACATAAGACGTTCTTTGAGCAACATTTAAGTTTGATAAAAGATATGTGAAGCTTTTAAATAAAAATGTCACAATCATCTTTGGTATCAAATATGGCACGGAAGATACCATTTACCAAAAATGACGAAGAATAAGATTCATGAATAATTCGGGCATACTTTCCTCAGATGATATAAAGAATCAAAATAAACAAACACTCCCCTCAAATAAAAAACAATAAGTTAAATGTAAGAAATATAACTAATGTTATGCATCCTATTATTGATGGTTCCAAAAATATTCGAACCCAAAGTCTCTACTAGATAACACTGGAACAATATCTATAGAGAGAAAAACAGGATGTAGAGAGAGAAAATGCCAACAAGTATGTATTGTATATTAATTGTTCACACTCCCCATAAATGGAATCTTGCTTTATATAGTGAATGTTGTGCGCCCAAAACCCTCATGAGTGACCCATTTTAGTATATTTCACCCATTACTTACTCTAAGTCTACTTATATACTTATTATTACAAGATAAGTCCTTTTTATTTCTTACTTTATCATTCTTATTACAAACTATTATTGTAGTGCTTAAATACCCTTGAACTTGCATACCCGTTTGGGCCGGATAACTTACACCCTTATCAGTAGCCCCCTGGTTCTTGTAAGAAAGTCAAGCAAGAACTATGCTGTCTTTTTGGGGGTCAGGCTATCACGAGATTTGATGATCACCTTTCTTAGGTCGGGATTTCAACGCATGCTCAACTATCTGAGGTGCTAAAAGTATTCCTTGAAGCCTGCAGTTATTAGACCTGATCACCCTATTTGACTAGACCAAGCCCACGAGCCCTACAAAGGTGAAGATCATATTATGATAGAATATGTGTGCCCTAACTATTTGGTGTGTGTCACTCGTAGTTTCAAAAAAAAACTATTGGACTCCTGAGGCTCGATCGATTGCGCTTCCCTATAAATATAGTTGTTGAGTGGGTGGCTCCTCTATAAATACTCATTATTGTCTCATTAATCACTTTCGGATAATTTGTAGAGAGAGACATAAAAATAATCACTTTTTGATAATTTGACGACCCTCTGGTATTGGCCAAACTTCCAACTCAAAGAAAGGAAATTTGCCAAAAAAACCCGTCCCCATTCTCAATTTTTTAGCCATGGGTGACTTAAGCTCAAAATCATCGTCCGACACACTTGAATAACTCAACATAAGTTCGAACATCACCGACTTTTAAATTAGTCGTAATACCGCTACCACTGCTGAAGATGCAGTACATCACGGGCCGGTTTTGGACACAGACTGAACTCACAAAGATTTTGTTGTCGTTGCGGGGAAATTTATATAGATAACCAACCTGAACTAAGCACCAGCCCAACTGCCCCCAACGCCGACTCCCCAGGAATTGACACTCTCCAAAAAAGCCTTGCCTACAATAACTAAACAAAAGGTAATGCCTAATGTTGTTAAGATCCAAGCCACTAAAAAACCTGACGCTGTCCCCGTTCCCGATGCTGAGACGGATGATGTTGGTCATAGAGATGGTAAACAACCAGCTTCAGAAAATACCAACGTTGCTAAAAATACGGAAGAAGACAAGCCCTTACCAAAAAGGTTTGGATAAGGCCGCACATAATCGCCCCCTACAACCACAAGTATCTTTACTATAACGCTAGTGAAATGTCAGAGTTGAAGGCATTAATATTTGTTTCCCGACTCCTGAGGAAACACCATTATCGGCAGGGGAGAAGGAGCTAGCAATATTCTCCGATGTGCTAAATTAGGGGATCCGGTTTCGACTAGATTAAGAAATAGTAAGGTATTTTGAGCTTTGTACTACCCAAGCCAACCCAAATGCTATGTTCCTGTTAATGTCATGTATAATGGCGTCGCGATTGACAGGTGTGGGACCTGCTGATCTGGAAACAATGGCTGTTGTTGCCAACGTGGGTGCCAATGCAGGCGAGAGCGAAGAAACAAATGAGCATCGGGGAGAGAAACATAACATAGTGGTGGTCAACGAGGGTCAAAGTTGCGATCGTCCCTTCATCCGACCCCTGCAATCGAACGAACCACTATTCCGACCCTGTTTGAACAATACGGTGGGTCACTACTCAAGGGACAAAAACACTGTTTCTATATACGAGATCGAAGATGAATAAAAAAGCGTCATAGAACAGGAGAGCCCCACTATAAACAAATTTGAAGCCACACAACTAGAGGAGAATCTCGGTGCAGACGACACAAAAAAACAGTCGACAATCCCGATGTTAAAGATTCAGAGCCTTTTGATCCATTGGGACCCTTCAATACCTTACCGTCCCCAGAAACCAACTTGACTCCCCCATAAGTTGATGCAACCCCCATAGTGCTAGGCGATCCATTACACATACTTCTCATTCCTCATAATGATAGTCCAACTGATCAAGACTTGCCCGATGATTCTTCCCCCACTAGGTCCTTTCAGCTGAGGCGGTTGGATACGGTTACCTACTCCTTGAATCACATGCTGGCGTCGCTATATATAAAGAAAATGAAGGAAAATAAGCTAGAAAATAAACTATCAGAGGCTCAGTGTCGGATACCGAAACTAGAGGGTCAGCTCAATGAGCAAGATCTTTATGCGAGAGAGAGGGAGCTAGATACCTGGGAACATGTCAACCGTGCCACTTCATGGGCCAAATTAGTTGAAGGCGATCTTCAGCAAAAATAGAGAAAATGAAAAAAATCAAGGGGTAAGTATGAGAAGGTCATCAATGCCTTGCACGCCGGGAAAAAGGTGGTCGAAAACCAGCGTGACGAGGTTGTTCGGGGATCAGTTGCTTTTAAAATTGAAGCCCGATATCATATAACCAAATCCCTTAGAGATATTTGAGATCTCCGTTTCCAATTGGAAAATAAAATTAAAACGACGAATAATAAGTTTCCATGAATTAAAGACCATGGATAGTCAAGTAGGCGACACAGAGGTCATGCTGATTTTGGATCTTCATTAGAGATTTCCCCACCTAGCACTTGGGTTTTCTTTGTTAGAAGTTCCTGAGATCGACAATCGCTAAGGGGTTATTTGTGAAGACGATTTTGAGGAAAAGAAAGATGAAAAATATGATGCATTGTCGGCAGAATCATCAGAGGATTCATCGAGTAGCAGTGCCTCAGGAGATGAGTAGTAGATTTTTTCATTGCCTTGTTGTTTTATGGTGTATATAGGACTGTTAAGGTCACGAATTTTCTATCCCCGACCCACTTGGGTCGTCTAATTTGGTTCTCTTTGTCAATTCACTTTGCTTTGGAATATTTTATGTTATATTACTGTTTTGGCCAATTTTTTATTTTGATAAATCTCCTATAAGTTTTTAACCTCTTAATAGAAAGTGATCGGTTTCTGATACGGAGATAAACTCAGTTAAAAATCCGATTTGTATACCAACCAAAGTTGGAAGATCTTATAGGCCCAAATTTTAAAAATAATATGTTGATCAATCGCAGTTGGAAGACCCATCGGGTCCAAACTAAGAAATAATAAGTTGATCAACCGAAGTTGAAAGACCTCTCAAGTCCAAACTAAGAAAATAATATGTTGATCAACCAAAGTTGAAAGACCCCTCAGGTCCAAACTAGGAATATAATATGTTGATCAACCAAAGTTGAAAGACTCATCAAGTCCAAACTTATTAACCAAATAATAAGTTTACCTCGGACCGTGCAAGCATTATAAATGTAGGAAACAATGTGCCACCGATTAAAACCATTTACAAAAAGATGAAAATAAAAGTACAAGTATTCAAAATTATTCTAAATATAATTTGAGATGATCGATGTTTGATGGATGCCAAAGAGCTCTGTTTTCTTTATCCTTTAATTGATAAGTGTATGGATTTACTTTATCTGTTACCTAGTACGAACCCTCCCAATTTGGAACAAGCTTCCCGAAGCTTTTATCTTTGGTATGCAAAAATCTATTTCTTAGGACTTTATCGCCAACCTTAAACTCTCTTCGTCGGACTTTTGATGCATAGCTACTTCGTATCAAGGTTTGACAAAGCAACAAATTTAAATGCGCTCGATTTCTCTTTTCCTCGATTAAATCAAGAGCAAGGCATCAGCCTTCATTATTATCATCCTCAAGAGTAATGCTCAGCCCTGTAGGAGGGGAACATAGTTTATATTGGAGTCACACCATCCATACCATATAGCAACACATAAGGTGATTCTCAACTCACAGTACGAGGAGTAGTTCGGTATGCCTATAACACCTGCTACAAATAATCCTGTCATTTCACGACCTACCCTTCCAATTTTTTCTTGAGGCCATCAATAATAATTATGTTAGTTACCTCGATCTGGCCGCTTATTTGTGGGTGAAAATGAGCTGAAAAATATTGATGGATTCTTGGGAATTGCAAAATTCTCTCATTTCACCACTATCAAACA
The DNA here is from genome assembly GCA_036936605.1 of Limnanthes douglasii subsp. nivea. NCBI lineage: Eukaryota > Viridiplantae > Streptophyta > Magnoliopsida > Brassicales > Limnanthaceae > Limnanthes > Limnanthes douglasii. The sequence continues at coordinate 66,799,250 of JAUPFV010000005.1, forward strand.
ATGGACCATTATTCATAGTTAACCTCATCGAGATACCAAAATAACAATAAAAGTTTGACCAAATGAACTTTATTACATCTTTGTCCTTGTCCCGGAGAGGGGTCGACTTTGACCCCATTTGAAGAAATAGTCAACTGCGACCACTATCATTTGTCTTCCGCCCATAGCCATGAGAAGTGGCCCCACTAAATCAATCCCCTAACGATCAAACGGTAGTCCTTCGATAACAGACTCGAGGTGAGTTGCGGGCATATGAATCGAATTTGCGAACTACTGACATGTATCACATCTCTTGACCAAGTCTCTAACATCATCTGTTATAGTGGGCCAACAAAAGCCTTCTAATCAGAGCTTTAAACTCACAATGAGCTGACTCCTCCCCATCATGGAGTTTTAAAAATACCATATACGATTCGTTGTTACCGAGGCATCGTAATAAAGGTATTCTCAAGGATTTTTTGTAAAGTATTCCACCAAGGACCGCGAATCCATGGGATTTGAACCACACCTTCTTTGTCGTCATCTTAACCACGGGTAAAGTGTTATTAACCAAAAAATCTTTAATATCATACCTTTAATATTTGTTAGTAATGATCCATATCTGACAAGTTATCCCAAGGCGAGAAGGCAACTCGGTACCTTTAATTATCGACAAGACTTTAAGGGTAGTCTCCAGTGTATGTTGTGGTTACTAACAAATCAACTATTACGTTCTATGATCTATGGACATATTCGTATGTAACCTTCTCGAATTCCACATCCAAAACTCTTAACACTGCAAAATACTTAACAAGATGCTCCTTCCGTACCTCGGATTATCATGTAGCATGATTAATCAACAATTGGGAATTGTTATTAACTAAACTCGCATAGCCCCGTAAACTTGCGCAAGTCTTAATCCCACTACCACTACTTCATATTCAGACTCATTTTTTGAGGCTACAAAACCAAACTGTATGGCCTGATGCATTACTATTCCCCAATGAGTGGTTACATGGACACTTGCTCCACACCTGTTAACGCTCAACCCTCCATATGTTTAGATAATCAACTATTTTGGTTCATTCTCTTGATCGACATCCGTGTATGGTCGCTCATAGTGAAATTTAACCAAAAATATAACCAACTCCTGACCTTTAATCGTCATACTTGATTTAAAGTTGATTTCGAAGTCACCCAAATCTACCGATGATTTGGTCATTAAACTTGAAACATCGGGGCATTGCAGTACGCTTTTCAATGGTAACGAGTTCGAACCACTATGGAATTAACATGAAATTAAGGTCGCATTTTTCTAGCCACGGTTACAATGCTAGAGTTAGATTTTTTATGAAACCACAGGTCGAGGGCAATGTTCCGCCTGACAAGTGAGTATTGCGAATTGCATGATTAGACACCGCAATATATAAAAATAACTGTTTGCTTGGTGATGGCTTGGTTAGCACAGTGACAGAGGACACATATTATTTTAAACCGAGGAAAGCCCTGGTGCATGCTTGGGTCCAATTGAACTCATTGGTTTGTCTTAATACCTGGAAAAATGGAGCACATTTATCCGAGGAGCGAGATATGAACTTGTTTAAAGCCGTCAAACACCATGTTAAAGTATCGACTTCTTTGATATTACGAGGTTGAGCCATTGTACTCAGGTCATTCAACTGTACCGGATCAGTCTCTATTCATTTCTCGTTAATTATATAGCCTAAGAATTTCCCAGACTGAACTCCAAACGTACACTTTTCCGAATTTAGTTTCAGATTTATCTTTTTCAAGTTATCAAACGTTTCCTAAAGGTCTGCAAAGTGGTCATGGTCCCTTTTGTTTTTCACTAATTGGTCGATCCTTAGGATTGGGAATGGATCGGAGGCACACCCTTTTAATATCGGTGAAGTCTATGCATATTTTCCACTTTCCATTTTTCTTTTTTACCAGGACGGGGTTTGATATTCATAAAGTGTAGTGAGATTCATGGATATCTCCTACATTTTTCAACCTATCCACCTTGGCGATAATCTCTTCGGCCTTCTTATGAGAAAAATATTTCCGTTTCTGAATAACGGGTTGAACGTTTTAACGTATTATGAGGCTGTGAGAAATCACGCTTTTGGGGGCCTCTTGTCATCTTCTTAGAGCATCATACACATATATTAAATCTCTTTGACAAGAAAGAAACCAAGTTCTTCCAAACCTCCGGAGACAAAATAGTTCAAATTTTTAATATATTTCCTCCGATGAAAGCATGGTTCTCACAGTTCTCATGGGATACCAGAAATCTGGGGGCATCCCTTGGATCGTCGAACAAATTGGACCCTAAATATAGCCTTACGTAACTGTTAATCTCTCCTCAATTAACTTTTTTATCGGTCTTCGATGCTACATTATTTTAGTAGCACTCCATGGCTATCTTCTGGCTGCTCCGTGCAGTCCCCACGTTATTACCAGCCACCGTGTGCATCCCGGATAACCAAGGTCTACCAAAAATTGCATTGTATGAGGTTGGAGCATCTACCACAATAAAGAGCACCGATACCTATTTTCTGAAAGGTCTCCGACTCAATTCTACGACTTATTCGAATTCTTTAACCACTTCTGCAGTTCCCCCGTTAAAACCCACTATAGTCCGCTTAGATCGGAGGATGATCGATAAGATCTTGAACTTCTCGTAAGTTGTGATGAAAATGATGTTGGAGGAAGTGCGAATATTTATCAATACCCTCTGAACTTCATCTTCAGCAATATCTGCCACTATTACCACTGCGCCTTTATGTGGTTAGAAAAATTCTCTCATATCATCATCATCAAAACACAATATTGGGGATGGATTTCTATATAGTTGGGATGAAGTCCTTACTTCTAACTGCGTGATCAAGCTTATAGTGTGCCTTTTACGGGAGAAATTTGGTATCCCTGTCATAGAATCACCTCCAAATATAGTTTGTGATTCAAAAAAATTACATAAAATGCTAACCTTTCCTCTAGGCTCAAGAAGTATCTCTTTTACAATGTTGATTATATTTTGATCCTCCTTTGGATCCAAATACTCTAAATCTATATCAAAATAATCAGTAATATCTACGACATCTCTTCCCCGTGTATTTTGATAGGATTTCTTTTTAATGAAATTCATTAATTTTCTATTCTCTATTAGAACTTGTATTTATTTTTTTAACGTAATGCAATCCTTCGTATCATGCCCGACATCATAATGGTATTTACAACGTCTGTTGCTATGATTTTACCGACGGACCTGTATAGGAAAAGACTTCCAAAAATGGATGTGTTTCCTTGCTTTTTCGAAGATAGTTGACATGCACTCAATCAACTCATCATAATGGATTGGTCAGATCTATTTGTTTAATAGGGGTCGGGGTTATCCTTGAAGGTTCACTATATGATGATTGGTCATTTCCTGAAAAGGTTGAGATCTTGATATTATGGTTGAATCTGTTGGGCCGATGGGTTAGTCATGATCGGTTGTGGTTGTGGGATCAATACAAGAACCTGCTAGTATACCAAGACTGAGGAATGCGCGTTTTGCTGCAACTGAGTAGAAAATTTGGATGCTTGAGTTTCCTCAACTAGGATTCGTTTGTCGACCTGAGCTAACAGTTCCCTAAAAGGGAAGGCTTGTTTCTTGGTGACGACTTCCTTCATATGCCTGGGCAGCAGACCCATTCTGAAACCTGTTAATGCCACAGACCTTTATAGGGAACGACTTCCAAAAATGGATGTGTTTTCTTTCTTTTTTTAAGACAGTTGACACACACTCAATCAAATCAGCGTGGTGGGCAAGTCATATCCATTTTTTTAATATGGGGGTGTTGCATGAATGTTCACTGTCTGATGATTGGTCCTTGCCCAAAGATGCTGAGAACTTTATATTTAGGATGAATCTGTTGGGCCGATGGGTAACTCCTAATCGATTGTGGTTGTGGGATCAATGTAGGAACCTTCTAGAATACCACGACTGAGATTGCACATTTTGATACACCTGAGCAGCCAGTTCGGATGCTTAAGTTTCCTCATTCAGGATTCATTTATCAACTTGAGCTAATAGTTCCTTAAAATGAAAGTTTGTTTCTTGGTAAAGGTTTCCTTCATAGGCCCAGGCAGCAGGCCCATTTTGAATCAATTTAACGCCACAATATACTCATAATGGTCTAGATCGGTTTTGGTTTCCACAAAGCGTCTGGTGTAGTCCCTCAAACTTTCCCCGATCCTTTGTCGATAATTGACAATTGTGTCCCCGTTAGCTCGAAAGTTCTTGATCCCCACAAATTGGTGCCTAAACATAACCTAAAATATATCAAAAAAATTTATATAACCGACGATAATCGGTTATACCACTTCGAGGCCCTATTTTGAACGTTTGTGAAAATTCTCGGCAAAGTAGCTTGTCATCATTATCGAAATTTAGCATAAAGTTTTGAAAAAACTCCAAATGGTTGTCCGGTCCTTATTCCCGTTATACTTTTCTAGCCAGGAAATATCAAAATGTTTTGGAAAATACTCTGAAAGGATCTCATCAGAAAGAGGGGACGACCTCTAATTATGTCTGATCTCGAATGTACATCCCCTAAGTATGTCTGCGGGGTCGCGTACAAGCCTTCCTCGAACAGGTTAACAAATTGTGTGTTCATTTTGTATCTGAGGCTATTACTTTCCGATGGAAATTGAATGTGCAAGGCCGCATGTTCTCTTGTATTGACAATGATTGTTTTGTCTTTATCCACAGAACCAGGGGTTCTCTTATCCATACTTTTAATGTTTTGATTTAACACTTTCGATCGGCGGAATGCACGACGTTGATCTTCTCGTTTCCTTAAACTCTTTTCCCCTTCTTACTGCATCTGTATACACAGTCTGGGGACAAAGGCTCATTTGAGTCATAAACCGGAGAATTATCGGGCTCTATACTATACTGATGTCTAGATTTATTTCTTTTTTGACGAATAACGATCTTGATGGCGCTTGTTGTCTCAACCCTGATTCTGATTCCCTTCTTCATCTCGATTTTCCTCTTCTTCCGTATCACTATCAGGAAATTGCTCTCTTCGGATTTATGGCTTGATTTTCTTGTCGTTCATTGCTGTTTATTTTTCAGCGTGCATCTTAGCAATATCGTCCAATAGTTGTTGCCTGGTCATAATAAGAGTTGACCGCTTGCTTCGTGATCGTTGTTCTTCGACTTATTTTCCTTCGAATTGGTTATCCTCGGTGTAGAATACGACCCTGAAGCCTTCAAATCCAACATCACGCCCATCTATGGAATTTGTGTTCATATCTCTTTTCAAATTTGTGATTTGGGAATAGTGATTTTGGGAATCTGTCTCTGGATATCACTCTAGGTTTCCCAGAGACGGCTGATGGTTCGAAAAATATTTGAACCCTAAGTCAGTACCAGATAACGCTGGAACATTATCTATAGGGAGAAACATAAGATGTAGAGACGGAAAATGCCAAAATTTATGTATTGTATATTAATTATTCACACCTCATATAAAGAGAATCTTGCTTTATATAGTAAATATGATGGGCCCAAAACCCACATGGGTAACCCACTTTAATATATTACACCCCTTATTTACTCTAACGTTACTCATATATTTATTATTTTGAGATAAGTCCTTCTTATTTCTTACTTTATCATTCTTACTACAAACTTATTTCAATGCTTAAATACCCTTGGACTTACCGACCCGCTTGGCCCCGAATGATTTACACCCTTATTAGCTCATGTATCACATTTATGTGCATGCATATATATTTTTTAAGTTGATAACGTATGGTGTGTTAATGATTCACAATTATGTGCACACTTATATTTTACAGGTTTTGTATACATGTTTTGCACAATTATGTGTTTTAGTTTTACAATTATTGAAATATGTGTCACTTAAGTTAATGAATATATATTTGTTTATGATTCAATTATTCAAGCAAAAAACACGAAGAGAGCAATTTATACATAATGTAATTGTTCTCTTTATATTATATGCATGTTTCACATTATTCTTTACCAACAAGCCTTTTAAACCCGGACGATATGTCACATTACTAATGCTTAATAACTTATTCTTTTTTACAACATTTGGATGCATTCATTATTATAAAACACATAACAATAACAATCCAACCAATTGATATAAACTTAACAATGTATTATTTATAAAAAGGTACGATGATAGTTTAATTGGTTCATTAAAAAAAATTAAAATATCATAAGTATGTTTGAAGCTTGCTTTACAAGTTATATACCTCTAATTACTCAAATTATAATCAAACATTTTTTAAGTTAAATACTTATCTTTAATTTTATAAATGTTTTCAAATACTATATTTTGCATATGTTTCCTCTAATTAGCAAAAGGTTTACCCACAACATTTCCCAATTACATTTAACTTTAATTTTGTAAATAAATGTTAATACTATGTTTACTTTATATAATTCATGTAATTACGTAAATTGTTTGCATGCGTTGTCTCTGAATATATTAAACTCTAATTTTGTAAATGTATGATAATACCATTGTTTAATAAAAAAATTAGTTAGAGTTTTCTTGTGGAATTCTTGTTCTAACCAATACCAAGATATTCGGAACAACGGAAGAACGTCGTGAGGCTGAAAAGAATGAATTGAAGAGAAACTATAGAAGAAGGGGGTTAGGAGTTTGAAGATAAGAAGATGAATAAAATAATGAGTCTAGTGATAACGTAGATAATAATAACTTCATGGTGAAGCCATGAAATGAAACAGAAAAATAAATTCATTTAAAAGATATAATAATTAACGCAAAGCTTATAACAAATCAAAACTTATGAGTTAAAAAAGACCTAATCTTTCTAAAAAAGGTTATATAATGCAAACAACATATAAAAATTATGAACCAAACGATCAAAAACCTACAAGAGTCTACAAAGGTAGATGAAGCTTAACTAAACTTAACTATGGGGTTATTCTTGGTGCAGCTAATGAAAAGATATATACATAGAACATAGGTTACACAAAAAATGATATTGAAGAGCCTTCACCTTTGCATTCACCGAAAAAGCATCTCACGTATACGAAAGGGATTGTGACGCATGCAGAGGAACATAATAAGGTGGAAACATTTATGATGAATGAGGAAGGTCCTCTTGAAACGTGTGCGTACATAATGTAGTTTTTTGGAAAGAAATTAGGGTAGATGACAATGTTCCTTATGTATATATGGAGTTTGATGATGATGCATTTTGTGTATGCATGGGACCATAGGAGGTGGGTCCTTTTGAAAATGTATTGGTAGAGGAAGAAACTTCTCTAGTAAATACAAAGGTACATAAATAAATTGAATTGTTAGTTGTAGATAGGTTCTAGCCACTGGATGAGGCACATACTTAATTAGATTTAACAAATGTACATTTTGCGAGTCAGTTTTAGTCAATGCATATAAAAAAAGGTTTCACGAGTCAGGTTCAAACATGTTTCTTTATGTTTCGCAAAAGTGTAATTCGTAAATGTTTTTTATTTTGCATAAAAATATCAGGTTATTGAAAGAAAAAAAGGCAGACTATGTGAGATACATATGAAAAGTGAGGCGTTTCATGAGGCATATAGTTAATTAGATTTAATAAGTATTCGTTTCACAAGTCTTAGTCAGGTATTACAAATGCATATTTAGCAAGATTTTACAAGTCGGGTTTAGGCATGTTTCTCTACGATTTGTAAAATTATAATGTAATAAACTATTTTTTTACAAACAAACCCACAATATTTGATCAAAACTGGAAAATAAGGGGATGCACATATAGAAAGCGAGCGGCTGGTCGTGGATAAGGTTCACCCGGAGGATGAGATACATAGTTAATAGATATTTCTCGAATGTACATTTTTCAAGTCAGTTAGTCACGTTTCACAAATAGTCATTAAACAAGGTTTTTGCAAGTCTTGTTTAAGCATGTTTTCTTACGTGTTTTAGAAACTTTAATGCAATAAACTATTATTATTTTTGCAAGAAAAGTAAAAACTTTTGGCCAAAAAATAAAACAATAGGAGGTACATAATAAGAGTGAGTTGTTATATGTGGATAAGGTCCACACCGTGTATAAGGTACATAGTTAATGAATATTTAGAAAATTTACATTTCATAAGTCATTTGTAGTCAACTTTTGCAAATGGTCATTTATCAAGATTTCACAAGTCTTGTAGGCATATTTTCGTACGTTCATAAAATTTTAATTCAACAAACTATTATATTTTTGTAACGACAACAAGATTTTGTTAAAAGAACTGGGTTGGTACATAATAAAAATGAGGTGTCGGTTAGTAATAAGGTCCAAACGCTTGATAACGTCGAAGAAATAAAAAAATGATCTTGAGTTGGAGAGCGACAAAACAAAATGATCCAATTGTATGATCATGTCCTCCATTATTGATTTTTTTTATGGTTTAAAACATGCTTAAAATAGCAAACAATGATCAACTTGATTATAAGGTAATTAATCTATAGGTTGCAACATATACACGTGCGATAGTTTTGCATATATATAATCATGTCTATCATGATTATATTCTTATATTTTAAAATATTGTAAGTATACACGTTTTCCAATCTACGTAAATGTTGAAATTACATAAATGTATAAGTTTCAAAATACAGTTCTTATTGTTTCAATATGTGGGTCATTATTGCTTACATCAATTATCTTCCGACCTAGCATTAATTTAAAGTACAACCTAGAAAATTGCGTCATGAAAAACATAAAATCATTAGTGTATATACACATACAATGAGAAGTCTATGTAGCTTTAAAATAACCATACTTTTATCAAACTTTTATAATAGTCTTTCTAATATTTATTATTATGTAGATATCAATCTATAGAAAACATGATGTTAAAAGAATTGTTGATCATGTTTTTGATAAAATAGATGTGGAACTAGACATGTCATCATTTCATTATACACTAAATAAAAAGAAAATACAATTAATTATTGGACGTTAACGATGATTTACATCGAGAGAAAAAATAGTATCCCATCTCAATTTCATGGTTCTAAAAAGAAATAATAGCTAAAGACATATATCAAAAAATATGTGATGATATGATAAGTTCTTTTAAGTTTCACTCTTTTAATTTTTCACGTTTTGTAAATTAGTTTTATTGTTATTCTTTTATAAGTCTTGATTTGGGGTTGTTTTGTAAAAAACTTTTATAGTGTTTCGCAATTTTATTAATTATAATAATGTGAACATATTTTCCAAGTTTTGTTTTGGACATGTTTTGCAACTTTAGTTATGGTGTTTCACAATTCTAAAACTATAGACATGTTTCATAAATTTAGTTTATACATGTTTTAGATTTGTATATGAGTCTTGCAAGTTATGTTTGATAGTTCTAGAAATATCCAGAGCTCAAGTTCGTTAACTTCGCTACCAGAATAGATAAGATGTTACTTAGATAGAGAAGAATGAGATTTGTAGAGATAGAGAAAGGTGTCAGAGTAATATTATATATTAAAAACCTCATTGCCCACAAAAAAGGTACTTTCATGCAGTAGCCCCATCTCACACAGGTGGCCCCTTTAGAATATCTTTCTCTTTTTTACACACATACTTCTCATATTATTAATTAAATCATTAATATTTTTAGCTCTACTACTACAAATATACATATAATTACATTATGTTGGTCCAAAGTAATCTAGATATTTTTTGCCCTTATCAATGTTTACACGTGTAGATGAATTACATACTCAATAAAAAAATTTGCACATTCCGAATAGAAGTTTAAAAACAACAATTGAGACTGCAAATTGCAAGATAGTAGCGTGTTAGATGCCCATAATTTGGTTGAACATACTAAAATTTGAGATTAAGACAACAACCACTAGAAAAATAAAATTATTTTACATGTTTTAAGTTCAAAAACACTATCGACGTCGGTAGAATCTAATATTTATATTATAAAATGTTTTGCTTATTGTTTTAAATCAATGAAAATACTTTTATAACAAATCAATACTAATATTTCGGTGTATAAATAAACAAATTTTTCATTTATAAGAACAATAAAATTCATATATTATATGTCTAAAAAATCAGTCACCAAATTATATTTGGAATTATTAAGTTAAGATCACAAGTAATTTGTTACAGAAAATGTTAAGTTAACGATAATCGTCCAGGTAAAAATTAAATGACTGATAACCATCTCAGTTTTGAAATTTACCAAAAAACCACATGCAATATATTTTTCAGCAGTTCCCCTAAAACACACAAACATGTATAGACTTAACAATTAGTTATTTTCAACCTTAAAAACTCCATATTTTTTAAACCTTAAGTAATTTTGTTTCTTATTTTTGCAACTAAATTATACGTAATTCGACAACTGGAACACAATTGTTTTTTAGCAATCAAATTACATGTAGTTCCGCAACTGGAACATGATTACTTTTTCCAAACTAATTTCGCAACCAAATTACAGTATTTTTGCAACTAGAACACATTCCATTTTTTAGAAAGTTACTAAAATACACATATTTTGCAACTAGAAAAAGTTAGTTGTTTTACACCCAATTAACACTTATTTTCATAAAATAAGTTTTCACACGATCAAACTTATTTAGCAACCAAAGTCTTATTTCTATTATTATTTTATTCTTATTTTTGCAACATATTTGCACATAATTTCATAACCGAAACACAATTGTTTTTTAACAATCAAATTGCACATATTTCCGCAGCTAGAACACAGTGCATCTTTTTTTTAATAAAAATAAGTAACACAAAATGCAAATATTTTCACAACTACAAAAATTAGTTGTTTCACACCCAATTAACACTTATTTTCACAAAACAAATTGTATTTTGATTTTTCATAAAACCGAATTATATTTTGTTTTTTCATACGATCAGACTTATTTAGCCACCAATGTCTTATTTCCATACTATTTTATTTTTATTTACGCAACACATTTGCACGTAATTCCGCAACTGGAATACATCTCTTTCTAAAAACCAAATTACACATAATTTCGCAATTATAACACAATTGCTTTTAGCAACCACACTACACGTAAACACAATCCTTTTCTCCAAACTTATTTAATAACTTAATTACACGTAATTATGCAACTAAAAAAAATCAAAAATATTTTTAATAGATTTAATTTTGTTTATTTTACAAAAATAAAACCAACAATATTTTTAGATTGTTTTTAAAAAATATGATTTGAAAAATATATCATTTAAAATAAAATAAAAAAAGTTTAAAAAAAATATTTAGAGCTACTATGTAATTATCTATATATACTCATGTATCGCTATGTGATTATCCGTAAATTAACATAAAAATTTAGTAAAAGAGACGGTTGTAATCCAAGTTGGAAAATACCTTAAACCACCAAATTTAAACATCATAAATTCGTCTAAACAATACTAATAACATTTTGGATATATGAAGTTACCCTCACTAATACAGCCACTGTAGTTAAGTTTTAATATGCATAGACTTCCAACTTATTTTAACTAGGACATCTTATATATAGAGAGAGTACAATACTGACTTACATTCACTGAGTTACATTCAAGGTGCAATACAATCTAAACGGTACTCAAATACTAGCTTAAGTTCTTAAGTCTAACAACAGCATCGATGTTTAATACGAACTTTCAAACAATTTTTAACGTCTCCTACGTTCTTATCTTACAGAAATATTTTATACTGAAGTCAGAAGAACAAGTCTTCAAGAAACAAGTCATAGTAACATAGGTAATGGGGAGAGTTGCGACTATTTTAAAGAACATAGCACCCTGATTTACGCTTGGCCAGAGTTGTTACTGAATGATCCAACTCCTTGCCCTTGGTCGCCCATTTTATGGACATCTTCTGGTGACAGTATCTTTATATACCAGACACTATTCACAAACGACCTGCACTCAATGACGATTGATGGTTCCAAAGCATCAGAAAACAATTACATGATCAAGGGTACTAATAATTACTGGACAACCGTGCATAACAAACACTATGGCATACTTGACCAATCCTGTTTCCAGTTCAGAAAATAGGAAGGTAGAAAATCTCTCTGATACTACCATCTTTCCAATGAAAATACCAGGCTCCCTTTGGTTCTTGTAAAATTTAAGGAAATAGTTACGGAAAAAAAAAATAGTAGAAAAAAGTAGTATCCTTTACTTGTTTGGTTTAAGTTTGGTTGAGGAAGGAAAACAAATGTGTTGGTTTATCAAAATAAACAACGTTTTTCTTTCTAAATCTTTAAATGGAAGAAATGGAAAATCCAAAAGGTGTAGGACAAAATTGATTTTTTGGAAAGTTAGGGACAAAATTGATTTTTTGGAAAGTTAGGGACAAAATTGATTTTTCGGAAAGTTAGGGACAAAATTGATTTTTTAGAAAGTTTTGGACAACTGAAATTTTTCTGAAAAGATTACAGAGAATTTGAAAAGTTCAAGACAAAATTGAAAATTTTGAAAAGGTTTTTGGACATAGCAGAGATGTTTTACAAAAATTAACTAGGAGGGGTCTAATCGACTTCTGGCTCAAGCTACATTGTAAAGATGCAATTGTGTTTGCGTGCACAAACATGTTAAGAAAATTTGCCACGACAGTAAAGAGTTACTCCCACGGGTCATATATGGAAAATATGCAATTGTATTGGCATGCAAAAATATGTAAAAAGGGAATTTGCCACGATGGTAAAGACTTACTCCCACGGGTCATCTCCAAGGAGAAGCACATCATTCTCCTTGTCGACGAATACAAGCTGCCAGCCTGATCTAAGAGGGTCATCCAATTTTCCCTCTATTCCAAACATCCGAGTCAGCTCCTCTCGCAGCTCATGATAGCTGCTGAACCGGGAGATGTCCAACGAACGCCCAACCGACCCTGATTTATAAACCTACACAAGTGCACACCCCATTATCCGTTTAATACTTTAAAAAGCAAATTATAGAAGAATAGATCTCGTTGATATAGACTTGCACCTTTACAAAAGTGCTGGTTTGGTTCAATGGGTCAAGTAGCCCTGTGCTAGGCAATAACTCAGAAGAGTCTTGCATGCAACTGTTCAAGGAATTCTGATATCCAGAATCTGTTAGTGGCACAGAAGATGCATCAGCATCGACCGAAGTCACAGCAAACCTGGGCACTGTCGTGGGGAGAAGAAGAGCCGATGAATCACTATGAACACCAAGAAGAATTGGATTTTGGGCATTTGAGTTAGAATTTCCTGCCAATGTCGAGGCTCCTTTACCAGGATATACCAATGGGACAGAGAGTGATTCAGCAAAAGAATTGACCTGGGAATGTGCATGCTTGTCACCCCAGGACTGTTGGGCTATCTGCTGTGCCAGCATAGACTGACTATTGCTTGAGAAGTTCAAAGGAGCACTGAGGAAGTCTGGTTTCATGAGTGATGCTAAATGCATCTCGGACTGCTGTAAATGACCATTTTGCATCTGAACAGAATTCTGAAGCCTCTGATCACGTTGATGTGCCTGTTCATCTGATTGGCTCTTCATTTGCTGCTGCAGAGGGAGCTGTGGAAGGTTGTTCGTCAAAAGCTGGGTCTGTGATTGCAGGAGATGATGTGGAAGCAGCTGCTGTGATGCTTGGAGCTGCTGTTGCTGAAGCATCAGTTCTGAAATATTGCTTCCCGACTGCTGGAATTGAATAAATTGCTGTCTCATAGGATCTTCGCCCCCAATGTGTTGCAACAACGCTTGGTACTGCTGATTATGATCATTCCCTGGATAAGTCAGTTCCCCTGGCTGCTGCATCCAGGGAAACATACCAACAGCTTGAAAATTTAGCGAGTTTGCACCTTGCTCTCCACCTCCTCCCCTTAGCCATGGTAATCCACCAGCAGCTAGCTCAGCTCTATTATCTGTGTGACATGACAGATAGTCAAGTACCAAATAGAACAATGAAACAGTATGTTTTTCAACAGAAAGTATAAACCACATTTAACAGACATTTCAAGAGAAAACATAACTCGAAAGTTTCGCTCCAATGAATTTGCACCAGAAAACTAATGAATACAAGAATCAAAGAGATTGACCCAGCATCGATAATCTTCAACAAACATACATTTTGTTTGGATAAGCAAAAACTATAAAGAAAACAGTGAGAGACCAAAGATAAGAGAGAAGAGTTTGGAAGATTAAGGAAACAAGTGATAAACGTACACAGATAAAGGTTTAAATTTTAGACAAGAAAGCCCAGTAACTTGGATATATTTTTCTTGCTGGCCACACTGACTCTAATGATTAATTTCCTTGATTTACCAGCGCATGGCTGTTGGGCAGTTGGTCATGAACCCCGGGGTTGGTCTCGGGTGGGTAGATCATTAATGGGCCCTCCCACCAGGGAGTCCCCGGTACCCCAAAACAATACTTGGGACTTGGTTTTTCTTCAAACCCTTGAAACTTGAAAACTTAAAAGAATCCAATGATGATAAAGTAGTATCACCTTGTTTGTGCAATGTTTGGCAATCAAATAGGACTACATCCAAATACCCTTAACTTAACTAATAATAAGACTTCATCTATATATATATATATATATATATATATATATATATATATATATATATATATATATATATATATATATATTATGATACCTAGAACTCCATGAAAGTATAGCACAACCTACATTATATGATCTAAAAACTCTTTAACAACCAATATGTACAGCGGCATGGGTTCAAAGAAACAGCCATACATACAGCCCAAGTTACAAAAGCTATGAAAACTAAGCATATTTTAGCATGGCACACTAGACACCCAACTTACAAACGCTACGAAAACTAAGCATGTTATAGCATGGCACACTAGACACCCCTGGTAAAACAGTAAATTCAAGACAACACCCACAGAACTAAATCACATACTCCAAAATGTAATTAACTACCAGACGTGTAACAAAGAAAGAGAATAAGAAAGATAGCGGTATAAAGGACATACCATGCAAAGATGACGGCCCAGAGGGCCATGGACGTTTCAGCCTAAGGGGAAACAACGATGGATACATCGGAAAAGTTGTCAGAGGTTCAATCTCCCATAGTGATACCCTTGGCTGTCGCTCTCCAGCAGTTGATTCGTCCCAACCAACCTACATTTAGAAGTAAAGACAAAATATAAATTACATGTGTTACAATCAGCTTTCAGCCTTATGCAACCTAACGCAAACCAACAAAATATATCACCTACAAGGGGCCAACTGAGTTCATCAGTAGATCTTGAGAAAATAAATAGAGTCCTTAGCACAACATGGATGAAATTTACAAGAATATGGCAACAGGTGCCATGTGATGTACATAAGTGTTAACTTAGGATCGAACTGGATCCTTACTTACAGATCTCTGCTAGCTCTATACAGTGTGTAGCAAATATTCACACGATGTTTCATGGACTGTAGAACAATACGTATTTGCAGGTTGTTGTTTTATCAGAATCTAAAGAATTACCTTGACGGAACGCCAATGGGAGTTCGGCCAGCGAACAGGATCCAAATCACTGATGCCAGTTATTGTACCCATGTACCTAAAAAACAAAAACCTTAAATCCAGTCCCACGGCAGCGTAACAAAAAGCAGTTCTATGGCACAGTTGAGGTACCACTAATTATACTGCATTCCCTGCAGAATGCTATTCGTCGACTTGTTTCCTTAAACCTTGATTGGTTGACTAGTGAAAGGTATATAGGCTCAATTTATATTTTTCTATAATCTTAAAGAAATTACCAGATTGTGATCATCTCAAGTCAGAGATTCTCATATATCGAAGGCCCGTATAGTAGACAATCTTATACATGTAATTACCGCATATTAATTAGTGCCTTTTCTCTGACTTTATTAAAGAAAAAAACTCAGTTTGCCTGTAAATAACTAAAGATAAAAAAGAAAACTAACTGAACGACGCGATTCAATAAAGTTCAATTCCAGGTAAAGTATTTTCTATCTCTAATTGATAAGCAAGAGATCGCATGCTTATGATATATAAATAGAGGGGCATTGTAGTTTTACAAAACCTGCGGACACTTGATTCTTCAGTCTCAAATAGCATACGGAAACGCATACCAACTGAAATGCGCGTATGATAAACTGCTTTGATGTACTTCGAGAGAGGTATCACAAACTCGCATGGACTAGCCCTGGCCATGACAATGATATTAGCAGAAAGGCAGAATGCTGAAAAGAAGGTAAAGAAATCATGGCCACCTTGGATGATAAAAAATTGTATAACAGCTATTGGTCGCAGCAGCATGAGCTGCAGCAGCAAGGAGGCCGATGTGCATGCTGTCACTGGTTAAAACAGATGATGGCATGGCTGTTTGTGGTCGAGTGGCTCGGCGAATTCCCAAAAGGAGTTGATTCTTTTCATTCCTAGTGATGAAATTATATAAGAAGATTAAATGAGATAACACTCATAACCAACATTCATTAATAACAAAATCCAAAAAGGAAGAAAGATGAATACCGAATAAAAATAACAGCATCTCCTGCAACAAGTCTCTTGGCACTAACAAACACACTCCAGCCAGTAGTAAGAAGATGCCGCTTAGGCTGCCCTGTAAACGAGCGAGGAAATATCTCAACTTTATCAGCCCATTAAATTCGCACGTACATAGCAGTTGCATACAGTAAGTAGACACATACACACACGTATAACAGAATACAAATGAAAATACAACATATCTCCCTTGTTTCTTAATTTGGGAATGGAGCCCAATTATTATTTTAGTCATAGATAATCCAAGAACAAAACAACCCCTCCACGATTCTCCAACCACCGTGTTCTGATAACAAAACAGACCATCCAAAACTCTTCAATTTAATCAAACAACTATCAGATAGTATAACTACAAAAAGAAGCAAACCTAGGTAACATCACAGCAGTTCTATTTGCAAGTAGTAAAAGATTATCGTCTATAACAGCTTGCACTGTGCAAGTACCACCACTCAGAGAAGCTTTGCGTGACACTCCTTCCCAAGTTAATGGACCAAAATCAACTCAGAGAGAGAAGAGGATGTTATCAGACCTCTGATAGTTACACAGTGCTAATTTTCTGTGTGCCGCTAACAATACAGCATGCATATACTTTTTACCATAAAACATTAAGCTCTTACGTAGTGCCAACTAAGAGCTGATAAGATAAGAGAATAGTTTGACTGACAACAGTCACTTATTGGGAAATCAGAACGCGAATAAAAAACAGGTAGATCTCTATAGAGAATCAAAGAAACAAGTATTCCAATCATACTGCAACTCAAACTGTACATTTTGCGTTTTCAGTACCAATAATCAGCTTAAGTGCTTCAATACTAATCAGCTATAAGTGCTTGAATAGAAGGAAAAGTTTCTAATACAGATATATGCCTAATTAAAAATGCCTAATTAACCGTTTTAACTTGAACCAAATCTGCAGCAGAACTCTATTTTGTAAATGGAAAAGAAAAAAAACCACTACTTTTAGGTCTCTATATGTTCGTATTTAAAGTTTAAATACAATATTAATTAACGCCTTTTTTTTATCAAATTTTTTATTTTTTACTATATTAATTATTATTTAAATAATAGATTTTAAGAACGGAAAGACGAGCGCCACGTCCCTCGCCGCCCCCCATTTTGAGCTATGATTCAAACATAAAAGTTCACTTAACAGAGTAGACAGCAACAAGTATCTGAAATAGTGTTACCTGTTACCCAAGAATAGCTAAGAATATGCATCAATGTTCGATTAATATGATTTACTCAACCAGATGCAAACAGCTAAATTCCTGCTAGTAGAACTAACATTTTCTAGTAGCATGACGAGCAACGACCTTATTAGGATACTTAATATGGAAGAAATTGAAGCACTACCTCTAAAGATATGTCTAAACTTCCACTCAACATCATGTAGGTCCCTTGCCATCAGTTCTTGAGCTGGTGGCTGCAGCGTGTAATCCTGCATTGTAAGTAAGAAAGGAAATAAGGAAAAGAGAATCAGCATAAACTAAAGAGTTTAAGCAACAAGGACTAAGATGGGACTACCAATGGAGGAAAGACTTTCTCAGCAGCACGCCTAGGAACAGAGAACCCTCCATGAGTGCTGGTATCACTAGCAGTCAATGTCTTGCAAAAGTAATTGGTAGGCTGCCTACTCGGGATTCCCAGCTCCATTGGGACAAACGTATCTTTTTGCTCTTCCTACTCAATAAGCAGTAAAATGGATCAAACATTACCTTAAAAAGTATCAATACTGTAATTGTTTTATATGGAACTAAGGAAGCAAAATTGCAATTACCGGCGTCAAAGGCTGTAATGTCATTTGGGCATATACCTCATCTGTCTCGATATCAGCCTGAAACATACATTATCTAATCTTATCAACACTATATTCCTCCACAGATTTTTTCCTTTCGCTAACTTGAAATTTCTAACGAAAACCTCTACTAACTACGTTTCTACGTAAACACCTACATGCATGCTGATATTGTGGAGCTGACATATCAACTGTGGTGCCAAGGTTGGATAATTGGGAATGTGTCCATCAATTTCTTTGTTAGTTGTGGCAGCAACCTAGCAAGTTTAACTTGAATCAGAATCAAGAAACACAACATAAAAGATTCATTAGGCACCAAGACTTTATATAACTAGAACTCAACTCTACCACACACCAAAAATAATAAAACTAACACACGTAGCAAGGAAACAAAGTGAATAAGTAAGGACCTGCTCACTATGACCTTGTGGAAAGTAGACCACACGGCTCCCAGACAATGGAAGAGACACCAGCGGCCCAGCGCATGCATGCCATAGCTCCGAATTCAAACATTTATTTTCTCCTATTCCAATGAAAATGTGCATTATAAACTTTCATGAAGAGTGAAACCAAGAATCAAACTAGCAAAGAACCACGAAAAGGATAGTCATAACACAAAAACAAACCATGGCAAAAGAATTCTTTTTAACAATATCTAATACACAAAAGAAAAGCTTCCAAAAAGAAACGGAAAAGAGAAACACAGAGAGAGAGAAAGTGATACCATCATGACCCTGCTGTCCCAGCCCTGACGTTGAAAGCTTCATATCACACTTGCACTCTCAATTTCTGTGATAAAAAAAAACACGAACTAAAAGAAACCCTAACCTATAAAACCCTCATTCTTAGCTCCCACAACAACCATCCTCTTCCACTTCAACAAACGCACTGCACTTTCCATTCTAAAATCCATCTCTTCTCACTCTAATTCACGCCATTCTCCCAAAGATTAGAGAAAAATCATCAAACTTGCGCTACTTCAAAACCACAAAACCCTCTTTTTCTCTCATAGAAAAGCAAGCAATCAGTAGAAACCCCAAAAGATCCGCCTTTTAAAGATGTTTCTACAAATTTCAGAGTAGAAAAGTACACAATCAAAGCGCGTTGTTCGAGATCGTAAGGAGAGTGAAAGCGATTGAAGATAAGAAAGGGGAGGTTTCACTGTAGTATTGTCGAAAACAAGGAACAAGTACTATAATGAACTCTATTGGAGAGAGAGATATGATAAATGATAATGAAGCTTTCAACTTTTGAAACTTACAGTGGAGAGAGAGAGGTCTTATATTGAAGCCGACCAAGAGGAACCTGAGAACAGTAAGAGCGAGGAAGAAGATAGAGAGGGAAGGGACCTACCCACACTCTACTCGAGAATTCTGAGAGCTCGGTGGTGTACTGAACTGATGCTTTCTTTTTTTACCGTTGGATAATTTGCTGAGCAATCTACATCCTTCGATCTTTGTCTTCTTTTTTCATTTGAAATACAATCAAGTTTTACTGTAATTTTTTCTTTCTATTACAAGAAACTTGTAAGAACATACGCACTTACCCGTAAATGTAGGGTAAACACTTTAATAGAAAGTATTCTACTGTTTACTACTAATATTTTATATTTAGATTAGAGAATTTGTTTCCCGATATAGTTTATTGCTGGAGAAAATTTAGATATTTTTAGACATAATTTAGACATTTTAGACAAAAAAATCTATATAACCTTTAAAATTGTTTTAATATTTTTAGATAAGAAATCGATATTTCTACCGATCAATACAAAAAAAATATCTTATTTAGTTATAAATCTGATGGTATAGGCTAAAAACTTTAATAGTCGGCGGTGTTTGGTATTTGTTGCATTCTTACTATTAAGGTTTTTTTGTTCTCAAAACGGGTTTATTTTTGTTTAAATTTTTTGTGTATATGGTTATTTCCGCGTGCCAATTAACTATACAGTCACACGCGGCATTTAAAGTTATAATTTTTTTTGTTACAACTACGTTCGTTGGACATTTCACATCCAAAATACCCCTTCTTGATGATAAACGGAGCATAGATCAACACTAGCGTGACTACATATACGATGATTAAACACTTTAAACCCAAAGAAATAAATCCGTTTTAGAGGTATTTTGGGTATGAAATATCCAGTGAACGTATTTGTTACAATTTTTTTATAAATTTGGGTGTCACATATCACCGTATAGTTAATTTGAATGCGATAGTGACCATATATGCAACATTTTTAAATAAAGATGACCCGTTTTTTAACGAATAAATCTTAGTGGCAAGAATGCAACAAGTGCCAAACATCGGTGACCGGTCAAGGGTTTTAGCCCAAAATAGTATGTTATTAATTTATAAGTTCACCTAATTTTTTTAATATAAAAAATATCTAAAAAATATGAGTTCATTATTTTGGTTGAGGATACCTTGTGTGATTTATCTTCTGCCGTTGGTTTGCAGGCTATTTCGTCAGACTGAGGGTTACCCTGTGCGCACTCGTTGAGTAGCGGCTGCGGGTTCCCTCTGAGAAAAAAAAATAAAAAAAAAATGAGTCAATTGTTGTGCTTTCACTGTCAAATTTGAACTCAAAAAATGAAAAAAAAAACTTCAAATATTCTTTTGATCTCAGTCTGGACTCATCTTCTTCACCAACCAACCCTAGCTAACGAATAAAGAAAACAAAAAGTGACTGATCTCGTTTCCAATTATTTTCAAGATTTAGATATTGATTCTAATTGCTCTAGTGATGTAATCTGTTTTGATTGATCTTTATCGAATTATTAGCTACTTGTGTAGTGATGGTCGTGCCCATAGAAATAGCGGGTTGACATTTGAGCAAAAACAAAATGCTTTTTTTTCGTGGTGCGTTTTCAATCACACTCGCGGTTTATGTTCACTTAACTTCTTATTTCCCTTCTGTTACCCATACGGTAGCGTCTATTTCGTCCGTAGTTGTGTATGATCTTCGAAGTTCTTGTACCGATATGGTTAACCAAGTTGTTTGGGATATTAGGCTGATCAGTAATGATGATAGAAATGTTTCTAAGTTAGATATTTACCAGAAGAACTGGGTTTAGGTTAAATTGAAGAAAGTTATAACTGGTGAATTTGAGGAATTAGGTAAATTAAATGCCTCATATTTGTTAAACGGGTATTGGGTTGTTGTGGCCAGTCATTCGCAATCCATGTAGTAGGTCAAGTATTTTCATATAATGTTTAAACGATTCCGGACAAGATGCATTATTTGAATCAATTATATGTACAAACTCGGTTTTTATGATTTTTTATGTTATCGACCATGATATTGACAAGTTGTTAAAGTTAACTTAAAAAGAGGCATACCAACTGTATGATAAAACACTTATCAAAATTCTGATAGCCTATATATAATTTCGTTTGCTTCTACTTTTATGCAACATGGATCTTTAACAAATATTTTTTATGCGTATACTTAAAAAGAAAAATAAGGTTTTTTATTAGATGTAGGAAAAATACATATCTTGATCACCGTATGTGTTATATAAGATTGGAGAGATTTTATTTTACGTAAAACATTGGGTTATATAAGATTGGAGATACTTTATTTTACTTCAAACATAAGTGTCTTCCATAAGACATTGGAAACCATGAGCTTGGCTAGGCAATACTAATGATTCCTCCAAATTGCAGAGCTCGGTTCAAGATTGGATTGTGATTTTATCTTCAACCATAGTGTTTTCCTTTAAAATATTTGGATGCTAATTTTATGAGTTGATATTGATAACTGATAAGAAAATAGAACTTTGGGGATCAAAATGTAAATAAATAAAACCACGTATGATAAATTATATAGTTATATGAAAGATTTAGAGCTTTATGAATAAGTGAGGGGCTAATGTGCAATTAGACCATTTATGTAACCAAATATGTTGGTCAGGGCTGAACTGAGAGAGGATTCTGACATTTGAGATAAACTACTTTTACTTTTTTACTATCTTTCTCTATAAACTACTTTTCTCAAAATCTCTCTACTTCTCTTTACTTACTCGATTTTACTTTACAAACCATAAATAATCCTCACATAATTACCGACTCTACTAGGGACCATCACGATTAGTGCCTAGATTTTTCCCGTTCGATTGCTTTTTCTTATTCGAAAAACTGTTTCGATCAACAATGAATCAAAGAAAAGAAAGTGAACCATTAGTTTGAGCAACTATTAAAACATTAAAATATGATTTGCAATGAGGAGATGATAAACAAGAGGAATTTATTCCAATTCGACAAATCCAGGCGGACCTTGAAATATGAATGAATAACTATTAGACAAAATTACAGCTCTGAATGATAAGTATGGCCAGAGAGAACAAGAAATTCAATCAGCTAGGCTGAAATCAGAGGTGAGACAGTTGGATGACAAAAATATCGTTGGCAATCACTCTGATCGATCTTGGACAACTCCCAAAGTTCGAAGTGAGCAGAAGAAAAAAAACGCATTTTGAATCTTTTAAAGAGTGTCACACTTCATGAAAAAAAATATAAACAAAGTTATATCACATCTAGTGATGAAGAAATAGAAAGTTCACGGTATGAGTTTAAGATGTATCAAGGATCTTCAGATGAAGAAAAAGATCGACCTCGAAAATCACAAAAGGAATATAAAGCTAAGAAAGGAAAGTATACTACGATGTTTGAGGGAAAATGATTGGTGTAAAGGGAACACATCGAATCAATAAAATGTGATGGATGATCGGAATTTTCAAATTATTATGGGACTTGGAATGAAAATCAATATGTTCATGGTGTTGACTGGAGAAATTCTCCTTTGACAACTAAGATAAGATCTATCTTTCTTCATAAACAGTTTGATATTTCAAAGATTGAAAAAATCGATGAGATGCAAGACCCTGATGACCACATCGAGCAGTCTAAAAATTACATTATGAATTTCGATGACGATGATAGGTTGGTGTGTATAGTTTTCTCTCAAACGTTAAAAGAAACAGCTTTAAAGTGGTACAATAAAATTCTTAAGGGGTCTATTTCCAATTTTAGAGATTTTTATACAAGTTTTTTTAAGATGGTTTGTGGGGATCAAAAAGAAGCGGGCGAATGAAGATACAATAATTCAATGTAAACAAGCAGTAGGTAAAAAGTTGAAGGACTATACTAAGAGATTTGTGTTAACCAAGGCTGGTTTAGATAATTGTGAAGAGCTGGTAGCAATGACAACATTTCGACAAGGATTGTTACTAGTGAATCTAGAAAATGAAACAACAAAGCAAAGAGTTTTGACTTTTGGAGCATTGATGACTCGGGTGGATGATCAAATTAAGGTAGAATAGTCAACTAGAGTTCGAGGAGTAGTTGGAACTAGTCAAAAGAACTTAAGACAGGTGCCAAACAATCAAGGGCAATCTTCAAATTCAGCCCAACTAGCACATCCGAGGAACAACAACAACTTACCTCCTCGGATTGGGGGATATTCAAATCAAGCAACAAGTTACCAGTTTCATAGACCGAGGCCCAATCAGTGGATAAGGCCTGAATATTATGCCGATCTATCTGAAATGTTGCTACAATATATGAGAGGGAAAAAGAGGTATGCGAAATAACAAGTTTTGTAAGTATCATAATGACATAGGATATGATACTGCAAACTGTATTGCGTTAAAAATGAGGTACAAACATTGATTGAGAATGGAATGTTATTGGCCTATGTAAAAGGACAGATTAATGCGTCAAAGGTCTTTGTTGCATCGACTTGACATACAGCAAATCCAAATGCACAAGCATAATATTTATGATTTTGGATTCAAAGACTGATGATTTTGATGCTTCATCAGAATATTTAGATGCAGATGCAGATCCAGGTCGGTTGATTTTAATAGCAGTAGATAATCCAATGAAACAAGGCCATGTTCGATGTTTATGTGAGTACTTTGAGTCATTTGCAATTTTCGGAGGAGATACTATGACTGTCAATACTGACAGATCTAGAAAAAGGCATGTAGTATGCCTAGCTACTCAGATAGAATGAGGGATGTCTACTCATATATATGGTAAGAGAGATATCTACTTTATTATTTTTGATGAAGATGATCTGAGAGGTATTGTAGGTCCTCGTGAAGATACAGTGGTTATTGGAGCAGAGATAGATAAAGTCAAAATCCGACGTGAATTAATAGATACAGGGAGCTCTGCAAATGTTTTTTTCAAGTCAACTTATGATCGAATGCGTAATCCTCCTCGATTTTCCCAGTTATAACGTACAATTATTGAAAGATCTTGGTTGTCGAGGATGTATGGAGTTGTGTTAACGGTTCACCAGCGCTTTAAGTATGTCGACGGAGATCGTGTAGGGGTCGTCCGAAGTGATCAGAAGGTTGCTATAGAATGTTATGCCACAACTATTCAGATTCAAAGGTCAAACAGTGGTGATGAAATGGCTGAATAACAACCATGGGGTTTGACCTCGAATCTTGATGAGGGGGTTGATGACCCGAGGGAAACCCCGGGTTCTTTAATAACAAGTGAAAATATAGAGAAATATGTTTTTTTTGATGGAAAAGTACTTCGAATAGGAATCTTACTGACCCAGTTTTACGTCAGTAGCTATTACAGTTTTTGTTTCACAATTTGGATGTTTTCGCTTGGAAAACAGAAGATGTGTTAGGAGTTCCAGTCCAAGTGATATGCCATAGCCTAGCAATTAATCCGAAGATCAAACCTGTTATACAAAAGGCATGCATTTTCTTTTGAGAAAGCAGAACCAATCGTTTCTGAGGTGGATCATTTATCAAAGGTCGGACATATAAGAGAGTCACAATATCATTTATGGACATCAAACTCAATAGGGGTTAAAATAAGAATGGGAAATGGAGAATATACGTCGTTTTCACATATCTGAACCGAGTTTGTCCTAAAGATCCATTCCTCGTTCCTCGAATAGACCAATTGATTGATTCCACTTTGGGAAATAAAATTTTGACCTTTATGGATGTATTTGTATGGTGTAATCAAATTTAGATGGATCCAGAGGATCAAGAGAGTACCACCTTCATCACGGATCAAAACTTGCATTGTTATAGGGTTATGCCATTTGGGGTTAAAGAATGTTGCAGCCACATTTCAGAGATTAATGAATAAAGCCTTTGTTTCTCAGATCGGAAGAAATATGAAGGTGTATATTGATGATATGGTGGTTAAGAGTTTAGCAGATGATACACGCTTGGAAGACTTGGAGGAGACTTTTTTGAATTTGAGGGTATTAGACTAAAGTTAAATCATGAGAAATATACTTTTGAAGTTTGATCATGAAATTTTTTGGGTTATTTTATTAGTAAAAAGGTAATGGAAGCTGACCCAGGACAACTAAAAGCTTTGACATCAATGACGTCATCTTAAACTATTAAAGAAGTGAAAATTTTAACAGGGGGGTAAACTGCTCTTAACAGATTCATTTCTAGTTTTTCTGATAAATGTTTCACTTTCTTCCAAGTATTGTGAAGACCAACAGAGTTTGAGTGGACCTCGGAATGTGAAGTAGTGTTTTCAAGCATTAAAGAATTATTGTCATCACTAGAAATAATGTCCAAGCCTCATATTGGAGAACAACTCTCTTTGTATATTGTAGTATCATATTTTACGGTAAGTGTTGTGTTGATAAGTGAATATTCAGAAATTTTGAAACCGGTGTATTATGTCAGTAAGAGTCTTGTAGCAGCAGAAAAAAGGTACATGAAGCTTGAAAAATTGGCTT
The DNA here is from genome assembly GCA_036936605.1 of Limnanthes douglasii subsp. nivea. NCBI lineage: Eukaryota > Viridiplantae > Streptophyta > Magnoliopsida > Brassicales > Limnanthaceae > Limnanthes > Limnanthes douglasii. Next base: position 66,825,306 of record JAUPFV010000005.1, read on the forward strand.
TGGCTTTAGTAGTGGCTGCCAGAAAAATGCGCCCTTAATTTCAAGCTCACACTATTGATGTTCGAACTTCATTCCCATTGAAAAATGTTTTACAACCCCCGATATTTCTTGGAGAATGACCAAATGGTCAGTTGAGTTGGGAGATTTTGATATCATCTTCTCACCTCAAACGGGTATCAAGTTCCAAGCCTTAGTAGATTTTCTTGTTGAATTTCATTCAAGCAGATCAAAAGAATAAGCGAACAATGAGGTATTGCCAAGGGGTCCGATGTGGATAGTTCGAACTGACGGGGGTTCTAGCATTTTATGATGCAGTGCTGGAGTTTAACTTATTGCTCTATCTGGTGAAATAATATTTCAATCCATTAAATTTGGTTTTCATATATCGAATAATAAAGTTGAATATGAAGCTACGTTACTGTAGAACATATCAGTCAATGAGACAATACAGTTGCTGATTCTTTAGCAACCGTGACATACACAGAATGATACCTTTAGTTTTATTACATGAGAGTATTTCGATCTTAACCCATTTGGAATAGTGCAAATATGCAGAAGAGATTTTCGTCATTCCAGATGTAATCTGAAGCGATTTGAGAACTGATATTCTATATCTGTTGTTAAGGGACACGTTGCCTTAAGATATGCAGCTGGCAAATAAGCTAAAAGGTAAAGCATGTGGCTATATGATTTTATATGAGGTTTTATACAAAAAAGCGTTGAGTATGCATTATTGCGATGCTTGAGTAAACAAGAATCACATAAAATTCTCTCAGAGCTACATGATGGAGAGGGTTCAGTACATTGCGGGTTCAAGGCATTGACACGTCTAGTTTTGTTGGCAGGGTATTATTAGCCTTCGATTATGAGCGACGCTAAGAGTTTAATTTGAGGTTGTGATATTTATCAACGGTTTGTCAACTCTATTAATAAACCTACAGTTCCACTCATGTCCACTACCAAAGCCATCCTGTTTGACTTATGGGAAATATACTTAGTAGGACCATTGACAATGTCTTCTGGAGGACGCCAAATGATTATTGTGCCAATGGATTATTTTAAGAAGTTTGCAGAAGTTAAACCATTGTCAGGGACAAAGGCCAATGGTAGTTTATAGTATACAGTATGTGTTGCCACTTTGGGGTACCTCGAAAATTACCACGGATAACAGTCCTCAATTTAATAACAGAGAAATTGTTTTTTTTGCTTCTAGTAATATAAAACAATTATTTTCCACACATTTTCATCCCCAAGAAAATGGCCAGGTAGAAGTGACAAGCAAATCTTTTTTGGAAGGTTTAAATAATAATCTGACAAGAGTTGCATAAAATGGTCAAACTATTTGCAGGAGGTGTTATTGGCTTATCGGACAACTTATAGGGAAGCTACTAAAGAAACTCATTTTGCCTTAACGTATGGGATAGATGTTGTTAGTCATGTAGAATTTGCATTGCCTTCTTTTACTGTAGCTCAATATTCCGGAGACCTGAATAACAAAGCAAAAAGATTAAATGTGGATTTGATTGAGTAAAAAAAGATTAGGTATAATTTATTATCAAACTATTATGAGAAGTATGTATAATTCGAAGGTAAAAATAAGGGATTTCAAGGTGGGTGATAAAGTTCTAAGAAAAGTATTCTTCCATACTAAGGAAAAGAGTCTTGGCAAGATGGCCCCGAATTGGGAGGGTCCTTATATGGTGGTTGTGGAAAAAATAAAGCCACGTTCTTATCGCCTTTCTGACGAGCATGGGAGGATGCTTCAGCATCCTTGGAATATAAAACATTTAAAATTGTACATGGAGTAACTGTCTTTTGAAATTGTTCTTTTTTTAAATAACCGACACACTCTTTCCTACCCTATTGGCTCAGGGAGGTTTTGATGAGGTGTTATGTAAATATGCGAAGTTATCAATAGAAATATTTTTTGACCAATGGTTGTTTACGTATGCTTGTTTAAATTATTTTGGTAAGTAGTCAAAGACTGATCATCTTTGAAATTGATCAAGAGTTATTATTTCAAAGTGTTGAATACATTTTTCGAAGAGACTACCATATTCAAAATGTTAATTTCTCTACACGAATTGTAATATTCGAAGTGCTACGTTCTCTAAACGCACTGTAATATTCGAAGTGCTACGTTCTCTAAACTCACTATAATATTCAAAGTGCTACACACGACATTATCCGAAGTGTCACATTCTATAGCTGTGATATTTGTATTTAAGGTGTTCACATTCTTTAAAAACATCAATAAAGTTCAAGTATTCTCACTTTGAAAATTATATGTTTAATTATAATATAAGTTATATTTCGAGGTGAACATGACTTCTAATTTTTTTTAAATATAGTAAGAATGTAGGAGAAACAAATCCTTTCTGCATTCAATTTAATTCGATGATAACAAAATAATTTTTTAAATGCCAAGTAAAAAGGCATCTATAAAAACAAGTTATTCCACAATAAGTTGAATGGCATACACAAAAAAAAGATAGCAAAGTTATTAATCCTCGGAGATTCTTTAGAAGATTCTCCTTGTTTAGAAGCACTTTCTTCTGATTTTGCTTCTTCGGATGAGGAGCTAAGAACAGGATCAAAAGCTTTATTGGGAAGACTTTCGTTAGGAACCTGCTCCCAAAAGTTGGAGAGGTCAACCTTAAGAAATGTGACATGAATTTCGCAAAGAAGATTAACAGATCTTTATTCTTTGGCATTTTTAATGGTTGCTAACATGACCTTTCCACATTTGTCCTCAGCAGCAGTGACAACAAGCCTTTTCTCTTCGTTGAATTGAGTTTTGAGAGTATCCATGTCCTCTATCAATTTTTTCTTCTCATCCTCAAATCTTGTTTAATGAAAGTTGAAGATCAGTGGATTTTTTCTTCTTTGTAGCTAATTCTTCAGAGTGCTTAGATTTGAGTTGTTCAGTCTCATTTTGATGACAAGTATCGAGCTCCTCCGTTTCTTTTCGGTGCACAGTTCTGAGGTGATTCTTGAGATAGCTGAGCCATTTGATTAATTCAGATCTGGCCAGTTGAAATCCATGAAATTTCTTTTCCACGAGGTCACCAAAGATTTCCCTCATTGTTTTTTCAGCAACAACAATTTTCTTATAGTGAACCATCTCCTTTGCCATATGATCTAACTGACTTCAAGCAGATTCAATTGCTTGGGTTAATTTTTTATGTTGCAACACCAAGATTGGAAAAGGGTTGAAGAGCAAGCGCAACTTCTTCGGATGGGTCTTCGGCAGGAAAGACCATTAGACTAGGAACATTTATAAGAGCACATGAAGATGAATGCAAAAAGACCTCTGGTGAAGTTGCTTCGGGAAGAACATGAGCAAACCTTTTACCATAATTTTTCAGTTGGTCTTGAAGTTCTTGGACAAATGAATCTTCATCACTGACAAGCTCTTCAGATTGGTCAATGTTGATGAAGCTATCATGATCAAATTTATCATCACCTCGATCATTGTCTACATCAGTCTCTCCTTGTTGAGTGTCTCCATATTTGACACCTGCTTTATTTTCTTTTTGCGGATTCTCCACAACAAAAATTTCATCAACATCAAAGACGCCTCTTGAACGGTTTGTACATCTTTATTTTTTGTTTCTTTTTTAAAAGTTGTTTTAGCCGTGCTCTTTTTTTTGTTACGACAACTATCTTTTTCCTTTTTGGAGAAAGCTCAACTTTTTCTCCTTCCTCGATAGTGGGAAGGTTCTTTTATGTTGTTTTTCTCTTCGAAATTTTCGGCATCGGAGCATCTAAAAGGCTAGAACTAGGTGTGCTAGCTACTTTTAATTCTTTTTTCTCTTCTTCTTCTAGGGAAGGTAGTTATCCGATCTGTTTTGAACAGGTAGAAAGACTTTGCAGTCAGGGTCCACTAGCCTTTTGGCAATATGCAGAGGATTAGGTGAATCCATTATATTATTAGGTAGAGCAGCTCCCACGTTGATTCTCCATATGTGGCTATTGAGAAAGTCGATAGGCTGAAAGGTTGTGTGAAATGTGTTGCCCCATTCTTTTTCAGCCCAGGCTGCAAACTTAATAAAAATATCATATTGGTATTTTTTGAAAATGTTTGCAAGGCCTTTAAATTTTTGGTTACAACACAAAACTTGACAAAAAATAAGTCGAAAAGTAATTGAAGATATGATTCAAATAATAAAATAAAAAGACTTACTGTTACTCCTCCATAGAAGGTTCAGTTTCGATGGGTTGACTTCATAAATCTCTTTACCATTTTTCCAAGCTCCTGAGATGAAGACAAATCTTTGTTTCCAAAATTTGTGTGCCTCCAACAAATCATCGATGATCTTCAAGTCATCATCCAATGTTAGATAATAAAATGGAAGTATCGATCCCTTTGACAATTTGGTCAGGGAGATGAAGTCCTCGATGCATATGAGAATTTTGGCCAATCGAGAAGCTATAATCACGTATATCAAAGTGAACCACTAACTGGGAGTCACATGAGTTGGGCACATATCTAGAATCTTGAAGTATTCTACTATCATGAGGTCCAGTGGAAATTGAAAACCCCAACTGATGATGTTTGGGTAGACCACCAATTCACCCTTTTTACAGTCCAAAGGGGTTTCTCACTCTTTGGGTAAACGAAATGTAATATCATCCCTCATTCCTCATTATTTTTTAGTTCATATGTTTGGCTCTCTTGGTAATATGTGTAAGAAACATTTTTTAAAGCTAATATATATTGTGCATCGAGAGGCTTTAGGTTTTTGTTGACTGATGCGTCTAACTCGTCAAAAATATTCACAGAAGACTTCTTTTTTCTTATCCTGTGTTTTTTCCTTCGAAAAACTTTTTACTGTTTCACTGTTTGTTTCCTTTGAAGCATATTATTCTGTATCAGCTTCGATATTTGATTGTGTGCTTTAGAAACCATTTCTTCCTCGGATGCCTCATCCACAAGTCAAGGTGGGTTACTTGAGGGATTTTGTTGAGACTCTGTTGTTGTCTCAACAATATCCCTCAGGGGAGGAGAAAATGTTGATGGATTCGAGGCGAGATCAGCATCGTCACCCATGACTATGAAGGTTTTTCTTTTTATGATTTGAGGAAGTTGATTTTTTGTATGAGCTAAAAAAATTTCCTTGTGTTGTGGACGAGGGGGCTCAGAATTAACCGGAGAAGGAGTTTTATCTAATATTTCTAAAAATAATATTAAGTTTGGGTTACCTTGGATGGGTGAGGGGGCTCAGAATTAACCGGAGAAGGAAGTTTGAGCTTGTAAATGAAATTCGAGGCGATGATTTATTTAGAATGGGTGAAATTCGAGGTGTTTTCGGTGTTTGAGTTTTGGATAACTGACTCTCTCCTGGAAGAGAGAAATTTGAAAAGAAAATAGAAGTTTTCTTAGGATCTAACTTACTGTAGTATATTGTCTTTGTGGATAAACCACAAATAGCGTTACTTATCAATCCAGTTGCTTTATATTCATTTGACATTTCGCTTATGCAGAAGTAGTCATATGATCCGAAGTGAGATTTCTGTTTATCTGGGGGAGATGAATTTTTGGGTTTTTTTGCTTTTGGATTTTTGAGTTTTGGATGTTTTCTCATAAACACACTTGAAAGACTGGAGAATAATGGGTGTTTTCCGGTGAAGGTAGTTTAAGGGTTGAAATTCAAATAATGGTAGCAAGTGAAATCTCTCTATCTCTCTCTCTCTCTTTAAAAAACATTGTGAAGCAAAGTGAGACATAGAAGCGTATTTATAAGAAATTTGAGAGAAAAGGAAATGGAAGGGGTGGAGAATGCAATTTGAAAAAATTTCAAATGGTTGCATAAAGAAGGATTTGACACCTGTCATATGATAGGCCTAGTGGCAGACCTAATGCCAATGGCATCATCACTTATCCAGTGGCAGACCTAGTGCCTAGATCATCATCACCTATTCGATCTCTGCTTCGAACAATTATGACCTAGTGTCTAGTGGCAATACTAATGATTCCTCTAAATTTGCAGAGCTCGATTCAAGATTAGATTATGATTTTATCTTCAACCATAATATTTTCCTTTAAAATATCTGGATGCTAAATTTTATGATTTGATATTGATAACTGATAAAAAAATAGAACTTCGGGGATCAAAATGTAGATAAATAAAACCTTGTAGGATAAACTGTATACTTATATGAGAGATTTAGAACTTTATGAAGATGTGAGAGATGATTCTAACATTGCACCTATATATACTGACCATGGCTGAACTGAGAGAGGATTCTAACATTTGAGATAAACTACGTTCACTTCTTGGCTTTCTCTATCTGGAAACTACTTTTCCCCAAATCTCTATACATCTCTTTACTTACTCAATTTTACTCTACAACCCATAAATAATCCTCACGAGATAGGGTGGTACTTGCAGATTTCTTTGCTATCCAGCGACACCAAAGAGACTGGCCATGAATGTGGCATGATTATTGGTTTCAATTGTTGTTATGTTTTACGCCATCCACTTGTCTTATACTAGAATTTCTCCTCAATAAGATCGAATATAAGCCTGCAATGAATATATCAGGAATCGTTTGAAAATGATTTATGGTGATCTAAAATAATAAAACATAATATCTTTGGGTTCAGCTTCGACATTTTATGTTTCCTATAGTGATCAGTGATCTCTTACCCTTTTTTATTTGTAGTTTTATCATATATTTTTTCCGAATAATACAATTAACATGATTTCCAATGTATACGATAAGATTTACCAATGAATAAAAAAACATAACTTGTGGTTGATTTCACGTACTATTTTGAAGTTACTTTATATATTCATGTAGTGTGAATTTTGTATTCATTAGTTCGGTCATCACCCTCATTTCGTAAAAATTATTTAGCTATAAAGTCTATTCATGGGTGATATATTGTTTGGTAACTATAATTTTCATATATTCTCATTCATTATTTGCATAAGTGATATAATATTTGGTAACTATATTTGTAGCATCCCCGAATGATGTTTTCTTAGACATTAATGTTTGGTATGATGATTTGGTTGAAATAAATATTTATATGAATAATAACTTCTTTTAAACCATACAATACAGATGATGTATTGCATACTTATATTTTTCTTGTGGAAAATAATATACATGCTTAGATGTAAATTTGTTTACAACATATTCTCTGTGTTTTTTCTCTGTTCTCTAATGTGCAAGTGTGATAAAACTTTTATGCTTATTGCATGATTTTAGTGTTGCCTATTAGATAGCAAGTGTTTGGACTTGTCTAATAACTATAATTCTCATATATTTGTAGGAAAAGTAAATGATGCAATTCTTAGTGGTGTTGCTCTTAAAGAAAATAAGAGAGAAGAGTTCAACAAAATTGAACATGTTATTTCTGTTTGTCAGTTTTATTTATTTATAAAGTTAACGTTGATGTTTACACATGTTATAAGGATGGTATGGTTGTGCATGTGTCATAGGATCGCCATACCTTCTTAATAAGAGGATGTGTAAAAATGGGAAACAATTGTCTAATATATTAAGAGTAGTTTAGATAGTGAGTTTACTGGCTAATCTATGTGAGGATGATTTGGGGTACTTTTGATAAAGTTTCTTATGTATTTCTTTTCTCGTGTTGAATGGTCCCACAAACCATTTATACTAAAAAAATTATTTTAATCCAAATATTGCAACTATATAATGTAATTCATAAAAATTCCACCCTTCTTAGGCTGTAAAAAGTAAGTAAATTTCTAACTTATAGTATCATTACCTGGTTATAACTCAGGGTTTTACTCTTCATATCAGGAACTAATCCATTATGGAGAAAAAGTCACATGTTTGTTGCTGGTACGAAGAAAACCTTATAAGATTTAAATACATGAGGTACAAGTAGTGGATATTTTGAAGCAATAGGTGTTTAATAACTATTCCAAGAGTAAAATTAGAGAGAACTAATAAACCAATTGTAATTTATTTAAGAGTTGAATTCAATTACTTACTTCAAGATAGATTTGATAGAAATTTTCATATGATCATTACGATTGCATGCCATTATCACAATGGCCGACACAATGTTTAGGGTTTTTTTGAATGAAGTTTACTTGAATTTGAACAGTAAATCGTATGTGGACTATTGAATTTAGTGACACATAGTCATTGGACTTACAAAAGTCCGCTGGTAGTCCTGGACTATCCATTTTGGATAAAGTTAGTCCCTTACACATGTTTATTAAAAGGACTATGTTTATCATAAATAGAAAGTCAAAAGACTAATTTTATCAAAAATTAATAGTTGAGGGTTGTATCTGTCATAAAAATTGATAGTCAATACACGCATATGGACTAACTTTATCCAAACTGGATAGTTCATGGACTAACAACAAACTTTTAAATTTCGATGAACTATATGTCTCTAAATTCGATAGTCTATGGACGAATTACTATTCAAAGCGAGTTTACTTATATTGTTCAATCTTGGTTAACAGGTGAGTGGAAAAACTGATGGTATTGTTATAAATATTTATGTTTATGTTTTGTTTATTTGTATGTATTTATTACGAATAATAGTATTATGAATAATATCATCAGGAATAAAACTAACATGAATAATATTATCAAGAATTAAAATAATATGAGTAATATTATCAAGAATAAAAAAGAATAATATAATCAAGAATAAAATGAATAGTAATAACATTATAGAAGTAACATGAATAATAATAATGATAATAAAAAAATTAATATGAATAATAGTAACATGAATAATATTATCATGAATAAAAATGACATGAATAATATTATTATGAATAAAATTAACAAGAGTTCTTAATGATCCAGTAAGGCTTCTTGATTATCGAGTAAGGTTTTTTTAACCAAGCAGGATCGTATCCTTCAAATCCAAACTCGAAGAAGAACACCGTGATTTAGAGCCGAACCCGATCAAAAGAACACCATGATCTACGATGTTTACCGTAAATACAAAAGATGGAACTCCTCCAATTTATGCTTGTACGAAAACAACGTTGATACCCACTGCAAGACAAGAAAAAAGTTGAATTCGAGTTGGTTAGTATAAATGAACAAAAAATATCTCAATAATTTTAATTGATACACTCGTTAGCACATAAAAAAGTCTAATCCAAGTTGAGTAGTCTTGGCTCAATCTCAGCCTTTAGTTCAAATTAGAAATTCAAACTAACATAAAAGAAAAAGAAATAGAATATTAGAATATTAAAAACCACAAAAATTTCCCAACGTAAAGATGAGAAAAAAATGTTCATTGTCAGCTTCAATAACTTAGATTTTTCACTTCAGAACTTGCAAAGGAAAGTTATTCTTTCGACTTTCTTTAAAACAGTATCTTCTACATTCTCCAAAAAAATTATAATAAGTGAATGTCCGCTAACATGATCTTTATGTGTCAATTATCAACTCGAACATGCATATTTGACAATCGTAAGAATACTAAGAGTAATTCATTTTTTATTTAGAGGAAGATAATTAATCAAACAGGAAATTATATCGAAGTTGTCAAGAATTTGTTCTTGTTCGTATATGAAGAAGAGGTTGTGTTTGAGAACAGAATAAGAACTCTAACGGAGAAACTACTTTAGGGTTATATGCGTTTTCTTATCATATGCTCTTTATTAAACATTCCAGCTCTAAACGTTATTAACATATAAGTTTCTCTAACTACCAGATCTCATAATCCATCACAAGAATGCCATCAATTTAAAAAACACAAGTTTTACACAAAAGCACTATAAATAATAGTGATTAAAACATTATGACAAAATGAAAAAAAATGACAGTATATTAGCTCACCTGAATGAGATAATAAAGAATACAAAGCCTTAGTGGATCCTTACTACTCTGCACATTAATAATTGAACCAATTTTAGAAGTAGTGAATGAGATATGCTCGTTTCCCATTACTATCTTGAGTTCTTGCCTCCTAACACGGTCAGGTTAGTTATTATCGTATTCCTTCCATTATATATAAACAAATAACTCTCATTTGAATGCAAGAAATAATAAACCCATCAAGCTCTATTATCATGAAGTAGTAGTCTAACAATAAACTTTCCAGTTGGATGATAAATACACAATACTCATACCAGTATAAAATGGAAAAATACTTTTACTTGGCATTGTATTATAACTTGGATTTTCAATGTTAACTTGCTAATGTTAGAATTTCAAATGGTCACCATATAACATTAGATTTGGTAAAATAATTGTAGATATTACTTATTATATTCAAATCATATTTTGAACTAAATCAATTATATAATTGTTTAAATAATTAAACTCGTTTCTTAATCAAATGACTTCAATTGATGTCAAATAGTTTATTCAATTGAATTAACAATTTTTTTAATAATTTTTTGAATAATAAGTTGGATTTATATGCACAACACATATATAATAGTACACATACTCAAATATCTCAGGGTAGCATATTCATTTTTAGAAGAATATGCAATTTACTACTCAAGCTATGTGTTTGTTTTTCAAGGTAGCATTCTTCAAAGATAATGCCCGTAGAAGATGACACCAATACATTGATCAAGCTAATCTAAGTAAGCTCTGATCAAACACATCATTCTATACTTTCCAGTTTCTTCTATTTAAGCTAATACACCAACCTACACGAAACTTGTAAATATTCGAACACAAATGTACAATACATACAAGACCCTAGATGAAACTACAACAAATCCACATAGTAAAAGAAGATTATACAATAATTAGCACACCAACTAAATGGGAAAAAAAATAACCCTATCTTATGACTCGAGATCCGATTTCGTAAGGTAAACAAACTAAACCAGCTAAAATTGAAGAAGAAAATACATAAAAAGATATCTAAGTTTGTTTTGGTATGCTTTTTTCGTCTATGGAGACAAAGGGACGTGCAATCATTGAGAACATCATGGGGTGAGAAAGACTTATTTGCATGATCTAGATGTTTTGGTATGCTTTCTTCGTCTATGGAGACAAAGGGACGTCGATTGAGTCCAAGTCTTTGGCGACGAGCAAAATTAATGGCAGAAAACTATGGAGAGTAGAAGATTGTGCGTCGAAGGAAAGTGTGAAAATAAAGGATTTTAGAAATAAAAATTTAAAACAAAAAATTAATCTAGCGGGTTGAGTTGATTTTCGATGAGAGACATCCAAAACGCCTTTGATTTTGAAACTGGTTGTTATCCGATCTTAGAGGTAGTTAGGTCTTTTATCAATTAGGTTGGATCCATTTGTAAATAGGATTTGTACGTGTATTAATATGTAAATACAAATTAATTTTAGATCCAATATGTAAGTCACCCTAAAAATTATGATCTTAGAAAATGTTTTGAAACTTAGTATTTATGTTTTATTATTCCACATATAACTGGTATTTTATTTATTTATTTATTTAAAAAGATGTAACATTTCTCTCTTATAACAAAAAGTCAATAATCCTAATTGTGATTTGTATGGTTTATTTCTGTCTGAGGGTAATCTCGTAAAGTGTTTATAAAGTGTTTTGGATGTTTTGTGAAATTTAATGTTTAGAGTCGTGAGTAGAGAGATAATTAAGTTGTCTACTAGTAATAAATTTTGATTACCCCCATTAATGAAAATGGTTGGGGTATTTATACTTAATTAGTAACCCATGGGCTTATTGGGTCGGGCCGTGAAGTCGGGTCATGTTTAAGGGCCCATTGATAATCTGGTTTGAAGTGACTAGCACCTAGCTTAGTCAATATTTAATACAGTTGTCCTGTTCAGAATTTTGTTATAGTGGGTTGGTCCGAATTGCCCTTCGGATTTAGTCAAGACACAATAACTCAAATATCAGAACTCATAAGTGATTATATTACATTTTTACAAAGAAACAAAAATTATCTTAGTATTATAATCTTGAACAAAAATTATTATTATTAACATTTTAAATAAGAGACCTATGTTATTATAATTTAAGTAAAAAAGATATTATTATTTTAGAAAATTGATATTAGTCTTAGATGAATTTCAAAAAACCATTATTAAACACCAATACAATAATGTTATAACTTTAATAAATAATACGATCGTTTATGATATTTTAAATAAAAATAATTATTATTACTAATTAAATGTAAAATAGTGAATATAACGTGGTATTATTTTTTTAAACACAATGTAGAAATATGATATTAATAAAAAAAATTGAATATGCTAATGATCATAGTCAGTAACACTAATAGATGAGTTTCTTCATATATTTTTAAGATGAATTTTAATACAGTCCAATCTATTTAGGATGTAATATTTTAAACCAAATCTTATTCTTTTATGTTTGTGAGTGTCGGATCCGACATGCGAACATTTTATATATGCTATTAGTTTTGAACATTTTTAGGTTAGATGATTTTTATATTAAAAATTTAAGCTCATCCGGATCCGACTATGAAAAAAATTATTAATATTCGTACACGGTCTATTATATGTTTGGGCCGGACAAAATACGGCCGAATCGAATTAGTTCAGAGTAGTTCAAACCAACTTTCTCATCTCATCTCTAATGAAATGTTTATATATTAATATAATTTTTTATGTATTATTTGTATTTTTCTCAATTTCAATATGGAAAATAAATGGTTTTTTATAATACGATAAATTATATAAATTATAAATATGTAATGTGTGATAAATTAGACGTATGTGATCTAAAGTATTTTGAACTGTTTGTTATTCAGTCATTAAATGTCTTGTTCCACTAGTCTTCTATTTCGGTTGTTATAAGATTCTTGTAATTTCATTTTATAAGTGTTTTATAACACGAGGTTAAAAATTTCATAATAATACGATTTTTAAAAAAAAATTTAAGTCTTCATTTGCAAAAAGATCAATCTAGTTTGGAAAATCTCGTCATTATAATAGAGGTTCGTAACTAAAGGACTTTGTACTTGTACTTTTTGGTCTCATTAAACAAATCATCATGAAATTGACCTTATACAAAAAAAGTTAATCTTTCTAATCGTAATCATAATTTTCTACAACAAAATAAATAATATTTTTACTGTTACATATGTATCTAATAAATATTATTACCGTAATAGTTTTAAAGAAAAAATCTTATTGGTATTATCATTTGAGTAAAATAACAAAATATTTTTGTTTTTATTGTTAAAAAAAGTTAATATCAATTTTAAATCAAACTCAAACACCAAATATAATAATGGTATAAGTTTAATAAACAATACCAATGAGATTGTAAATAAAAAAAAAATTATTACTCAAATTTAAGAACAATAAATATACAATGGTGACTAAATTTGTTTACGAAAACATGATGTCAAAAAGTATGATATTAATGATGAAATCGTTTTAAATAATCTATGGATAGAATTTGTTTCATTAACATAAGTTTTCTGTATTAAGTATTTTTTCAATGCGAAAAGTGATTGACCTTATTATAATACAATAAATTCTATAAGTTAGTGACATGTGACATGTAATAAACAAAACATATGACATACATTTAAATTGTTCTTAACAGTTTATTACTCTGTCACTAAATATCTTTTTCAACCAGCCTCTTACTTCAGTCATCACGAGGGTGTTTGTAACCTAATTTTACAAGTATGCGTCAACGTCTGGAAAAGAATATTAATAATAATATGATTTGAGATCTTTATCTACAGAAGGGTCAGTAAGATTCAATTTGGAATACCCCATATTTATTATATAGGCTCGTACTTGGAGGATGTCGTACTTTTGATATTTGATCTCGTCAAACAAAGTCTCATGAGGAGTTAACCTTTTAGCAATGAGAATTAGTCTTGTTAACTGATATTTTATTAGAAATTCATATACGAGTTCATACACATTTATTATTATATGGGTGATTTTTAAAATTCTTACCTCTAAAACTAAGCGTACATATTTTTTTATAGTATATATCACTGGAAATGATCCACACTTATCCTTGAATAATGTGTTTGACGATCTAAGATGAGGTTGTTTGCATATAAGTTGAAACATGCGTGCATAGAGCTATTACCGGTCTGATTTGGTCCAGTTTTTTACAAAACCGGACTCGACCGCTAATCTTGTCGGTTGAGATCGGACGGACCGACAATATTTTAGTTATATAAAACAAAATCGAACCGAAACTAATAAGAATTGGTCCAGTTCAGTCCGGTTTGGTTTACTGGACCGACAACAGCTTCTAAAATATTTCAACTATTTTTTTTAACTAATTACATTTTGGGCCGGCTTTGGGCCACCATTAGCGTTTTGTAATTTTTGGTAAGTGAGTTAGGAGGTGTATGTGTCGTTATATATGATCAATATGTTGTCTCATGTTTTAACTAACATGATGTGAGATTAAGGCTAAAAGTTCGAATTGACTTTTTTTAAAGACACGAGATATTGATTGTAAGATTCATTAAATCAAAATCTCATAGAAAATTTACTTTTTCTACCGTCAAAGTTTATATGCTTTAAACAAGCATGGTTTCTTTCACACGTCTCTTAAACTTTCCATCATTAAAGATATAAAAATTGAAACTCTTTTTGTCTTTCTAAAGTGTTGGCACATCATTGTTTAGCTTAACAATGACCACTTAAACAATTGGGAGAATATATAGTAGCAACATAAGGAACCGGAGAAGAAACAAGCTTCAATCGAGCGTAACTATTTCTCGGTTGAATGAGAATTTCTTATTTGAAAAACAAGAAGCTTTATGTATGGGGTTTTCCTTTGACATAAGGAAGTTAACAAGATAAGTGAGTGTAAGTGGAATGCCTACAAATTATTAGTGACGTCGCTGCTATAATTATAATATTTATAACTAAAGTGTATTCTCTTATTCTTTTAGTAGATCATAAAATCGTAAGCTTTATAATATATTTAAATGAATGGTTAAAATAATTGTAAGAAAAAAAGTAAGGAAAATTTAAAAAGTTTAACTAGGACCAACTACAAGTTTATATAGTATTTCACATCTTGATATGGTATTTTACTTCGGATATGAAATTAATACGAAACCTAATGTTTGTAGGTTTTTAACAAAAAGACTAAAAGAAATATTTTATCTAAACAAACTACGATGTTTATTTATAATCATGTTTGTAGTAATTTTTTACAATGTGGGATGACACACATGGTATATATATATACCAATTTTTATCGGTTCGGTGAATCGATTATATCATTTTATTATTTGGTTCGTTACCGATGTTACTACTTTGGTTCCTTATCGGTCTTGGTTTTTAAAATAGAATTGCAAATCGGACCGTTAAGGTTCGATTCGATTCTCAGTCTAGTCCTTACCGGTTTGGTTCTAGTACGGCTCCCAGTTATAAGGGTGCATTAACAGCACTACACATGCATCTGCAAAAAGTAGCAAGAAACATCGCCGTGTGTCATTTAATATGTCGTGCTGCTAATTGTATAATATTGATTATTGCTCGTTAGATCTTATGTGTGATCAAATGTTGGTTGATGGCAGTGATATTTTGTATTTAAAATATGTGACTTACATAGATTATTAATATATTATAGAGATCACACGTTGCATCTTATATAAAAAAGATGTTAGGTTTTATTATTTATTTTTTTGTTCGTGCTATATATGAACTGATCTCGTTAAAAATATATTTTCGCTCTAATGTTTGTACATCTTTTGAACTTTTCCTACTTTATGTTACGTTTTGAGCCTCTATATTGATCATTTTGTTGGAAAACCTTTTTGAACGTCGTGTGTTCTGCGACCTACATACACAGCTTACTTTCATGTCTTATATTTATCTTTTTTGGTACTTTACTTGTTATAAATAAAGATATTATAAGGGGTAAAAGTTGACATAATTTAAATCTCATACAATCCCTTAGTTTTTTGGTCATGGATGATGACTTGGAAAATGACCATGCGTCTGGTCAATTTGCTGATTTGAATAATGCATTTGATAGTGCATCGAAAGCTCGGTTCAATGAAACCAAACCCGATAGTCATCCATTATAGACTGCATGACTCACGTGTGAGGCTTATTTCTTTTATTATTTCATTAAGGTTTTTTAGGAACAAAGTCGTCGTTGCTTATGCTATGGATAAAGCCTACTACTGCATCAAATTATGACAAATCAACCTAAAATATTGATTTCAATTTGGTGGTCGAGGTTAATTTAAAACAAGGAGATACCACACCTGCAAATTTCTTCAATTGACACTTCTTTGTGTCTGAAACGTACATATACCCAAAAGAATGTGATATAAAGATAACATATCTTAAATAGGGTATCACGAAAAGCGTCGTGCTACGGTTACCCAAAGAATGGATGTTGCATACTGATCTCAGAGAATATAAGGTATGTTTTTTCATAATATATTAATTTAGGGTGTTGGGTTTTATCTTCATCAGGAGATGGTAGATTTCCTTCAGTATGTTCTCATATGCTCGTCCTATTTATCTTAAAACTTTTGAAGGACCTTACTTAGCTTGATACGAGTTTTGGTAATTTATAAGATCCATATTACCATATATTAAATTCTTTCCAATACAATTTCTCAAATATCACAAATATACCATTCCATCATATTACCATAAGTTCATTTCATAGGGTGGTTTGTAACATGACCGACTTATACTGTACCGAGAAAAACATAGTTTTTTCTATGTAAATAATAACTAGAAATTTACTTCTCCTATTGGTAAAAATCAAGTGGTACGAATGTGGTCAATATCCAGTAAGGAAATAATTAAACCATGATATTCACCATTTGTATATACATTTTTGGTTACACTAGTATCTTATATATTATTGATGTTATATTATTCGTGATATTTTTGGGTAGAGACGTATATGCCTTAACGTTGGGACCATCGATGAAACTCGAGTTTGGTGAATGACTTAGGTTGCTTAATACGAAGTTTCCAAAATTATGAGTTCTTATTCATGAAATTATTATGAAATTATATGTGTGTTTTTAGAAATAATCATTACCTTTTACCATATTTTTGCGATGTCTTCTTTATCCCATAGATCTATAATTTAACTTTAAGTTATTCCAAGACTTATAACGCCCGACCACTATGGCTTCATCTTTGTGTCACGTGGTTGTTTAGACTTATAACTTGACTTATAATTATCGTTTATGAGCTTTTACTACTTGGACTTCATGGCCTTATTTATGGGGCTTTTGATCTTGTAGACTTAATGTTTGACTATTTTCGTCATTTTTAAAGGTTTTTACTACCCGACCTTCATAGTCTTATTTATGTAGCTTTATTCTGATAGATTTATGCATTGACTCATATATAATATTTAGGGCTACTTCTCAACCTTTATGGTCTTATTTAGTTGGTCTCTAGTCTAGTGGACATGTGGTTTGCCTTATAGTCATGATATTATAGTCTGTAAAGTCTACTGAACATATGTTAATACCCAAACCCGACCCGACCCGTCTATGGACCCTACCTTTTTATCTGTACCCGACCCGTTATGAGTTCGGACAGAATAAAAATTGGTCGGATCGGGCCGAACATGACTGAAATTGCCATCTTATGAATAACAAACAAATTGAGCATAAATATCAGTATCTAAACAAATTTAAAATTTAAAGATTTTGGAAATGATTAGTTATTCAATCGAAACTATAAAATCGAAATTTTAAAATAAAAAATAAAAAAGAGAATTGTTTTCGAGAATCACAAATAGTACTAAAAAACAATTTAGTTTAACCTTAATTTTATATGGAAATAAAAAGTTGAGTTTAATAAAAAAATATATACAATAAATAATAATTAGTCTCATATCGTCGGTAAAACTATTTAGTGTATCAACAAAATTTAATTATTATATAATAATTAGTAAAATTAAATGAATTTGAAATAATTTTAGATAATATTTAGAACAGTAAGTATGTAAATATACTTTTCATTTGAAGTTATTTATATATCATTATCTGATAAATATTTTTTAAAAAAACTAATGATTAATTTGTATAAAAAATATATTTATCAAATAATAGGGTGGCAATACAATGTTTGTTACAAATATAAAATAAACAAAATAAAAACTAAAGACATAATAAATTAAAGAGATAAATACTACAATAACTAAATAAATAGATTTTTTTAATAAAAAGCTGATTTTATCAATGAATTAAAAGTTTAAAAGCCTAAGGCCGATATGAAAAGTTATAATTGACTTGCGACCTAGAAGCCTAACACTTAGGTAACTCTAGGTCTATCAATAAGGAAATTATAGTTTTTGAATCATTTTTTTCACTTTTTGTATCATGCAAGTTTTTCTGAATTTTAGCAGAAGACCTTACTTTTTGAGTTTAACTGAGAGTTTCTGAAGTATAATATATATCTTGTCATGAACTCAAAACTGAAGTTGATTATTATTTGAGGTTGAAGAATAAATGCTTGTTTGAAGGAATACATTCAAATTGAAGTTCAAGATATTTTCTCTAAGGTATATTTCATGTGTTCTTTTATTTTGAGTTAATTTATCATGGAAGGTTAAGCTTGAGACTAATATATATACTTTCTGAGTATATAATTTTTATTTAATTTAATGTCTTCTTTTACTTGACTGTATTTTATTTAGATCCTCTTCATAACAAAAACAACGATGTGATAAATCCAATATATGATGTGATTAGTTTTATTCATACAATCTTTGGTAACTTATTGCTAAACTTTTTAATAGTGTTATAACACCAAGTTTTGTTGGAGTCGTGTCTTTGGTGAAGTCTAGTTTTTTTCTGTTTGTTAGATTACTTATCAAGCCAACCATCTGCTTGATTTTGTTCTTTGAAGATACAATTAATTGATATCCATGTTTTGAGTGGTAACATGCAATTTTTTATTAATAAAATCATGAACGAAAGATCCTTACGGTTTGCAGTTGTTTTTATTACAATTATTGAATCAATTTTGATGTCAAGATTAGTGATGTTTCTTGCATTGCATATCATCAGTCCATCTAAAAAGGCTCTATATTCTGCAATAATGGTATATTAGTTGTCATTTAATCTTCCAAAACCCCAAATTATTTCTCCTTTGTTGTCTTTTAAGATCCTAAAACCACTTCATTCACCAGTTGATATGCTATAGCCATTAGTATTGAGTTTTGTTATATTATAACTAAGAGGTGTTCATTTAACTAATATAATAACAATTGTTTTCTTTTTGTGCATATAACAACAAAAGGCCGAGACAGTGTTGATATCTCATATCCAGTGAGAAGCTTTGATCAAGCTTGCATTATCTAGCTTGAAGGTTAGATAGACAATCTGATTTATTGCTGCATGAGGAGTAATGGTTATTCATTGATGCTTTGATTTATTTATAGCTCTCCATATTGACCAACAAGTGATAAAGGGCAATATAATTCTTATATGGGTCTCTTTCTTTGTTGACCAAAAATGGGATATTATAATGTGAGTTATCATTATGTGTTTAGAGATGTGTATGCCAAACAGTCCAGAAAAATGTTTCCAAATATCCCACGCAATGTCATAGTCTACAAATAAATGTTTTGGTGATTCCATTTCTTTGCATAATTGGCATTTAGAGGCCAATACGAAGTGTTTTCTTTACATGATCTAGTCAATAGGTAGCCATCCTTTCAGTAGTCTCCATGACAGAAAAAAGAATTTCTTAAAGGTGGTGTTATACCATATTCTTTGTAATAATTTGGATTGTTATGTTTTCCCTTTATTTCAATCCAATTTTTTAGTGTTTAAGTCATCATTGTTAGAGAGAGTCTATCTGATTTCATCACTACCTCATATTAAAGTTTCATTCTATATATATTTTCAAGGTCTGAGGCGAGGACAACAAGTCTAAGCTTGGCTGGGTCCCCATTACCGCTAATTCATAAATTATTTATAGGTTCTTCCAAGCTAGGTAGATATGAAAATAGTGGGATAAAATATTTATTAGCACACCATGTTTCCATCCAAAAAATTAGTATTTGTTTTTCAAACTTTCCAGAATGTATAGTTTTCTACCCCGTCTCTGATGTTTCTTAGTTTTCTCCATATTTTAGAACCGTTGGTAGATTGTATATCTAATAGAGGATGAAGGTTGATGCGATAGAGAGATAACATAAATTTATCCCAAAGAGAAGTATTCTCTCTAAATTTGAACCAATGTTTACAAGAAGATTGTTTGTAATTCATCAATGCTTCTTATGTTAAGACCATATTAGTTATAAGGTCTGATCTTGTCCATTGGTTGGGCATAAAAATAAAATTTATTATTTGAGTGTATAAAGATCCATATATATTTAAATATAATTTTTAATATGTCTGAAACTAGCGAGTCTTGGGAGGATATTAGCTCTTGTTTGTGTCATTTTGGTATGAGCTATAATAACTATTTTCTCATTTTTTATTCTGTGACCTGAGCAAGCTTCATAATGCTTCAGGAAGTTACAGATTTTGTTGAGATTCTTTATAGATCCATCGGTGAAAATGAGGAAATCATCAGCATATCAAGGCACGGAATAACCATGTTACCGTCAGTTTATAATGTAAGTCACTGTCTTTTTTAAAAAGCATTTTTTAATCCCATGATAAGATATTCTTGAGCTAGATAAATAGACTATGAGATATGAGATATCTTTGTCTCACTCCTTTTGTGAACTTAAAGTTTCTATTTAGAACTCCATTAACAATGATTGAAACCTTGCTGAGTTAATTCTATTTTTAATCCAACCTATCTATTTTTTGACAATTCCAAATGCCTCTAAAATTGGACATATGAAATCAAATAAGATTTTATCAAATTTCTTAACCGCGTAGATCTTAACCATGCCATTACTTGCTCTAACTTTTATGTTTATCTTGTATGCAAGTTATTGAGATAATAATATGTTATCTTGGATGTTTCTACTTTTAACAAACCCACCATGTTTTTCTTGATAAAAATGTAAATAATCAATGAGTGAAAGAAATTACAAAAAGGGGCTTTAATTTGAGTGTTTTATATTTAAAGGATAAATTAAATGTAAAGTATGAATATCAAGGATTGACAGTGCAATTAGTTCTAATTTGTAACTCAATTAGTTATTCATACCCTTTCCCTATAAATCGAGGAAGGATTTGAGAAATAAATATTGATTGAAACTTTTACCTACTTTGACTCTTGATTACTTTCTCTATCTAAAAGTTAGACACTTTTCTATTTCTAAATACTTTCCTATTAGTTTTTCTTATACATCATTATTTTCCTCCAAAACAATCAATACTTATCATTGACGACCACAACAGGAGTACAATGAGGTACATTGATAACAAATCTAAAACCACCAAATTTATGGTTGAAGTCACGATGGAACCATGAATCAGAACTAATCGTGCAATTTTGATGGAAAACAAAGTGCTTGAATAAGATTTGCTTAGATAAAAGAACCGTGATGAAATTCAAAGAAACCAGCAACGTGAGCAATCTAATATGGAGGATCGAATGAATCTATTATTAGAAATGATAGCGTTTTTGAATGATCAATTTGATCAAAGGGAGCATCAAATTCAATATGGTAGGTTGGATGATAAAAAAGAGGTATAAAATTTATCTGATGAGTCTTATGCTCACCAAGTTTGAAGTGATCGTAGAAAACACATTTCTAGTCAGACAGGAAACAACATTCTACACCAAAGGAAAAGAAAGATAAACATTGATATATTTCAACTAGGGATAGTTTTGGCTCGGATTTCGAAGATAATTTGTTCAAGCAAGGAAAATATTGGTGTTCTTTGAATGGAGAGGAAAGTTGATATCAGAAATCTTGTAAAAAGCATAAAACCAAGGGGATAAATATAGGTATGGGATAACCCTTTATTCAAGGATAACACGTCCGCCAGTATGTTAATATCATAAACCAAAATTTATATACAGTAATGGGAACAACTGAAGCCAATCAATATATGCAAGGAATGGATTGGAGAAATTCTCCTTTGACTTTTGAAATTAGGTTGATACCTCTTTCTAGGCGCTTTGATATTTTGAAGGTTGAAAATTTTGATGGAACACAGGATCTTGATGATCATATTGATCATTTTAAAAATTATATGATGAATTTCAAAGATGATAATAGGCTGGTGTGTATACTATTTTTACAAGCTTTTAAAGGTACCGCTTTAAAATGGTATAATAGAATTCTTAGGGGATCCATAACTAGTTTTGGTATTTTTTTTACACTGCATTTCGAAGACAATTCTTAGGAATTAAATAGATGCAAGCTAATGGTGATACTATAATACAATGTAAACAAGCTGTGGGAGAGAAGTTAAAAGATCGTACAAGATAATTTGTGCTAACAAAGACAGAATTAGAAGATTGTGAATAGCTAGTTGCAATGAAAGAGTTTAGGCAATGATTGCTTCCAGGTGATTTAGCAAATGAGACTACAAGGAGAAGGGCATTGAAATTTAGAGCTTCAATGGCTCAAGTTGAAGAAAAATTAAGATGGAAGAGTCATCAAAAGTTCGAAGTGGGTCGAGTTCCACCCAAAGAAATTTGTGGCATGCACCTACTGGCCAAGGGTATCAAGGGAGCTCTTCAAATCGCTATGTACCATCTCATCTGAAGGTGAATACTGATCTACCTCCTCGAACATGAGGAGCACCTCAAACTTCTAGTTATACACCTTGTCGGGTGATGTCTAACCAATGGATAATGCTCGAATATTTAACAGAGTTAACTTAGAACGTGACAATGTTCTTTAATATAACCAAGAATCATGTTAACTTTAGAAAACTAACCCCTGTAAATAGGCCAATGGAGGAGCGAAACAATAAATTTTGCAAATACCATAACGACATCATGCATGATACTACGGAATATATAACTTTAAAGAAAGAAATTTAGATTTTGATAGAAGGAGCATGATGACGACTTTTGTTAAATGACTGAATAATGGTCTGAATAATGCAAGTACGTCTACGCAACATAATGTGAATACATCGTCAAATCAAGAAAACACTTTAATTATTATGGACTGAAAATTACAAAAACAGGAAGGATTTGATGCGGCTTCAGAAAATTTGGATCCAGACCTAGATCAGAAAGTGGTGTTGGTTGTGAACAAATCAATGGACCGAGGGAGGGTTCGTATTTTGTGCGAGTATTTTGAAAATTTAGAGGTTTTTTGAGGGGATATTATGGCTGGAAATACAAAGAGTTCAAGAAAAAAATATATTGTAAGTTTGGAAATTCGAATAAAAGTTAAAATGTCTACCCATCTTTATAGAAGAAATGTTACATATTTTATTTTGTTTGACGATGATGTGGTGGTGATTGGCACAGATATAGCGGGTACAGAGATCCGACGAATATTAATTGATATAGGAAAGTCAGCAAATGTGTTTTTTAAATTAACTTATGATAAAATGCGTAATCCACATGCAATTCTCCGATTTGATCACACCATAATTGGGTTCACATGGTAACAATACAAGTTATCGGGGAATTCGAGGGAGTTGTTTTGTTGGGAAGATTTCCTTTTGGGAAAAAAGTTCAAGTTTTATTTATGATGGTGAAATGTCATACCAACTATAATATAATTTTTGGAAGGTCATGGTTGTCTAGAATGTATGTTGTTGTTTCAACTGTTCACCAGTACTTGAAGTATACAATTGGTGATCGCGTCGGAGTAGTTCAAAGTTATCAACAAGTGGAGAGAGAATGTTATGCAACAAATTTTTATTCGAAAAGAGTCACTTCTAGTAATCAAATGACTGAATAACAATCAAGAGGGTTGACTTCGGATGAAGAACGAGTTGATGATCTGAGGGAAACCATGCGAACTCTATTGATAGGAGAATATGTGGAGGAGTTTATGTTCCCTAATAGAAAAAGTTGGCGAATATGGATATTATTGTCAACTATTTTACGTTACCAATTGCTTGAGTATTTGTATAACAGTTTAAACATGTTTGATTGGAAAACCGAGAATGTGGTAGGGGTCCTGCCCGAAGTAATATGTCACAACTTGGCTTGAAATCCAAAAAACAGGCCCATCATTCAAAAGAGGAGAGCTTTTTTGTAGAATAATCCGAGGCAATCGTAGCTGAGATGGATCGTTTATCCAAGGTCGGATATATACGGGAGGCAAATTACCCATTAGAAACTGCATATCGAGTCTTGTGAAAAAAAGAACAAAAAATGGAGAATGTGTCTCGACTTTACTGATTTGAATTGGGCATTGTTGAATGATCCATTTCATGTGCTAAGGATTGATCAACTTGTTAATTCTACATCGAGGAAAAAGATTCTTTCTTTTATGGATGCATTAGCGGGTTATAATCAAATCTAGATGAATTGAAAGGATCAAGAAAGCACTACGTTTATAACTGATCGATGATTGCATTGTTCCGGGTAATGTCTTTTGGTCTGAAGAATGTTGAGGCAATGTATCAAAGATTAGTAAACAGGACGTTTGCTTCTTAAATTGGAAGAAATCTGGAGGTATATATCTATGATATGTTGGTCAAAATCCAATCTGACAACGAACATCTTTGAGATTTGGAAAAAACCTTTTTATATCTCATGGCTTTACAATTGAAGTTAAATCCAGAAAAATGCACCTTGGGTGTTATGTCAGGAAATTTCTTGGGGTATATTATAAGTGAAAAGGAAATAGAGGCCGATCCAGACAACCTAAAGGCTTTGATAAGAAGGATTTCACCGCGAACAATTAAAGAGGTGTAAATTTTGACAAGAAGGTTGACTGCTCTAGATAGATTTATTTCTCATTTTTTTGATAAATGTGCTCGTTTTTTCCAAGTGTTGCAGCAACCAAAGGAATTCGTTTGGAAACCAGAGCGCGAGGTGGAGTTTTAAAATATTAAAGAACATATGTCATCACCGTAAATTTTGTCTAGGCCTCGAATAAGGGAACATCTATTTTTGTATGTTACGATGTCATATTTTTCCATTAGTGTTGTGTTGATATAAAGGAAGAAAGTGGATCTCGACCAGTTTATTATGTGAGTACAATTTTATTAGCATCGAAAAAAGATACTTAAGGCTTGAGAAGTTAGCTTTAGCTTTAGTGGTAGCTGCTAGGAAAATGGATCCCTATTTTCACGCTCATATAATTATTTTCCGAACCTCCTTTCCATTAAAAATGTGTTACAACGACCGAATATCTCTTGCAAAATGACTAAGTGATCATAATAGTTATGAGATTTTTCCATAAACTTTTCTCATCAAACATCGATTAAGGCTCAAACTCTAGCAGATGTTTTGGTTGAATTTCATTTGAGGTGTGTTGATAAGGAGAGTGGTATAGATTTGTTACCAACGGGTTCAATATGGATGGTTTAAGGTGATGGAGGCTGCAATATCTTAGGAACAAGTGCGGGAGTACAGTTGATAGCACCTACTGGAGAAGCTATGTATTAGGCCATTCAGTTTGGATTTAATGCGTCAATTAGTGAAGAATAATATGAGGTTTCTTTAGCTGGTTTAAGGTTTGCAAGTAAGTGTATGGAAAAAAACGTTTGTTTGGAAACAGATTCATAGTTGGTGGCGAATCACATGTTAGGGGTATCTGAGGTGAAGAATGACCTACTTGTACTATATCTCAGTGAGCTTCGGGAATTAAATATTTTGTTTGATGAGGTGATAGTCGAACACATCAATCGAGAGGAAAATACAGTGGCAGATTCATTGGTAACTATTTCTTATACAAAAGAGTATTCTTGGAGATTACTACAAGGAAGTCTGTTTATATTGACGAAGCCTGAACAATGTAAGTATTCCGAAGAAGTGTTTGTTACTGCAGAAAGAGAACGAAATGATTGAAGATCTAATATAACAGAATTTTTACTGAAAGGAATATTACATCAAGACACAAAACTAGCTGAGAGGTTGAGATTTAAAGCTCATTGTTATACAATATTGGATGAAGTATTATATAAGAAGTCTTTTAGCAGGCCGTTGTTATTATGTTTGGGTAATAATGAGTCCATGAAGTTTTATCTGAACTGCATAATGAGGAGAGCTCTGCTCATTGTAGATTCAAGGCATTGACAATAAGAGTTTTATTGGCATGGTATTATTGGCCATTAATAATGAATGATATTAATAATTTAGTATGAAGCTGCGACACTTGTCAGAGATTTGCAAATTCTATTCATAAATCGGTAGTTCTACTAAACTTAATTTATGTGATGGTTCTTTAATATATATATGGGGATTAGAGTTGGTAGAACCATTGCCCATGGCTTCGGGAAAACGACAAACAATTATAGTAGTAGTGAATTATTTTTCAAATTGGGTCGAGGCTGAACCACAATCCGGGACGAGAGCTAAAGATGTATTGAAATTCATTATGTCTAATATTTATTGTCGATTTGGGGTTCCTCGAAAAATCACTACGAACAATGGACCTCAGTTTAATAATAGAGAAATGACTTACTTCTGTAATTCAAGAGAAATTATACAGTGTTTCAACACCATTTCATCCTCAAGAAAATGACCAGGTGAAAGTTACTAACATGTCCATTTTAGAAGAGTTAAAGAAAAATCTGACAGGTGCTGTTGAGAAGTGGCCTAACTATCTTCAAGAGGTCTTATGAGCTAATAGATTGACACATAGATAAACAACTCAAGAGACTCCGTTTGCTTTAGTATATGGAATGGATGTTGTAAGTCTCTTTCAGAGTCAACCTTACCATCTTTAAGAGTACTCAATTTAAGAAAATAAGCTATGGAACATTTAAACTTGATTCATCACCAAACTTTGATGATGAATCGTTATAAACTAAAGGTGAGGCAAAGGGATTTTAAGGTGATAGACAAAGTGTTGAGGGAAATATTTTTGCATACAAAGGATAAAAGACTGGTAAAATGACTTCAAACTATGAGGGTCCTTATTTAGTGGTAGAGAGAATTGAACCAGGTACGTATTGCCTCTAAGATTAGGAGGGGAAACTTTTACAACATCCTTATAACATTGAGCATTTAAAATTTTATTGGGGGTGACTTTTCATGTTTAAGATATTGTAGTTTTTATGTTTACCTAGTTTGTACAGTGGCATATTATATCCTCTTCTGGTGACTTGAGAATGTTTTAATGAGGTGCCACATATATATATATTTGTAGTTATAAATGAACTTTTTTTTCTTGGCCAAATTCTTTTTTGGAAATTACATAAATACTTATCATCTTTGGGGTAATTCGAAGTGCCCAGGTCCATTTAAAGCATTGTCCGAAGTGTCAATTTGAGTAACCATATAATTTGAAGTGCTCACGTCCATTTAAAGTATTATTCAAAGTGATACTTTGAATGATCATGAAATTCGAAGTGCTTACGTCCACTTAAAGCATTGTTCGAAGTGCCAATTTAAGTAGTGATATAATTTGAAATGCTAACATGTATTTAAAGTATTCTTCGAATTTCCAATTTAAGTGGTGATATAATTCGAAGTACTAATGATTATTAAAAGCATTATTCAAAGTGCCAACTTAAGTGGTGATAAAATTTGCAATTTTAATGTCCATTTAAAGCATTGTTTGAAATACCAATTTAAGTGGCAATATAATTCGAAGTGTTAACAATCATTAAAAGCATTGTTCGAAGTGCCAATTTAAGTGGAGATAAAATTCAAAATACTAAAATCTATTTAAAGCATTGTTTGAAGTATCAAATTGAATGGTAATGCAAGGTTTGGAAAAAGGGTAGTGATACTTAACATTTTCAACAAAACAAAAAGTGACAAAAAGTGTTACATGTTTAGCCCTTACAAACAAAATAAACATACATACCACGAAGACAATGAAACAATAACAAAACAACAGTGAACATGATAAACAATTAAATACAACACCAGTTCATAGTTACCCTCGCCATTATTGGGAGCATTATCCGATGAGCTCTCTTCTTCATCTGAAGCACCTGATGTACTATCTTCATTATCCTCATATTCGGATTCCTCTGATTCATTTGGGATAGCGATAATGGCTTCTTTTGGGCGTCGATCTACTGGGATTGATTTCTAGAATTCTGTTAAGTTTTCCCTCGGAAAATCCTAATGGAATTCACGAATACAAAATATTCTTGTTTGTTCTTTGAATATTTTTATGGCAGCAAGGCTATCCATTCCAATTTTATCCACCGCGGCTTTGATGGCAAAAAAACAATTCCTCCTCTGATTTAACTTTAAATGATTCCAAGTCTTCAAGGGATTTATTTTTGAACGATTCCAAGTCTTCAAGGGCTTTCTTTCTCTCTACTTCACTTTTTTCATAAAGTTGCTTTAGTGAAACTAGCTTCGAATGCTATTCGCCTATTTCAGCCCAATGTTTTAGCTTAAGCTCTTCTAACTCTTTTTAT
The DNA here is from genome assembly GCA_036936605.1 of Limnanthes douglasii subsp. nivea. NCBI lineage: Eukaryota > Viridiplantae > Streptophyta > Magnoliopsida > Brassicales > Limnanthaceae > Limnanthes > Limnanthes douglasii. The sequence continues at coordinate 66,853,619 of JAUPFV010000005.1, forward strand.
GGTTTGAAGTTAAGTGATGCTTTTTTGTAATAGCCCTCATGTGAAAATCTGATTTATCTATTGCAATGCCTTCAAATTTCTCGAGGACTAGCATGTTGCAAAGCATATCCCATTTTTGTTGTGAGCAAATTATTTTTTTCACTAAATATAATATTTTGCAATATTTTTCTAATTGGTTTTAAGCAGCACTGAGAGCATTTGATAGGTCTCTAAAAGGAGTTAGTAGATTTAAAACCTTTTTGGATGGTTCACTTAGAGACGGTGGAAGAAATAAAATATACAAATCAGGGGTATCCGAGGACACAGCCAAACCAAGGGCATCTGAGGATGCTTTAAAACAAAGAGCATATGAAGACGCGTCTAGAATAAAGGCATTCGAGGATGCAGCCTGATGAGGTGATAAATTCTGATTTTCAGGGAGACGGGGTTGGTTGTCAACCAGTGTTAATCATTTATCCAATCATGAACCAGATAGTCCTGATCTAACAAGTTAATTTCTAATTTCAACAATGTAATTTTGAACTTCTTAAACCAGAGGGTCCATGTAGAGGTTTTGGTCTTCATTTTCTTTTTCTACTTCATCAGTAGTAGGGTTGGCATTAACAATAAAGGTAGAATTGGGAGAAGACGCGTCAACCATATCTTATATCACAACCGTTGGAGGAGTTATCGAAGAGTTCTTCTTTTTCTTAGAGGCAACGACCTTTTTTTTTCTTTAAAAATTCAGTTGTTTCTTCTTTGATATTGGTTGGGTTTGTTTTTCTCTTCAGTCTCCGTTGATTACTCTTCTTATTTGTGTCTTTTGAGGAGCTAGATTTAGATTTATTTTTCTTCTTCTTGGGAGTTAGATGACTTTGTGATCTATTATGAACAGGTAAAATGATGTGTGCGTCAAGAGCAGCTAGTCTCTTCACGATATCTCCTGCACTGGGGTTCCATAAATGACTCAAGACGAATTTCAGAGGCATGAATGCCTTGTAAAATTTATTATACCATTCATTTTCCATCCACTTAGTTAGTTTGGAAAATGTGTAATTGGCAGCAGCTTGATGGATTTTGTATCGCCTCGAAATAACAAAGAGGAACAATAAAAGATGAAAAATTTGAAATAAAATTACATTTGTAATAAAAAATAAATTATGTTACTTACTGGTACTTTTCCATTTGAGGTTTAGCCTCGATGTATTCTTGTTGGAAATCTCTTTTCCATTCTCCCAAGTGCCAAAGATAAATAAAAATATTTGTTTCTATAGTTTGTCAGCCTCGAGAAAATCATTAGTAATTTCGAGAAGTTCCCAAACATAAGGTAGTAGAAGAGAAGAACATGGTTCTTTGAGAGACCAATCTGTGCAATGATATGCTCTATTAGAATAGGTGTTTGGGCAAGTCTTGATGACATTATACTTGACAACAATGTAAACCACAAGTTTGGAATGGCTTACGTCGGACAAAGGTAAATTATATCAAAATAGTCTACTATGACTAGGTTCAATGGGAACTTAATGCCCCAGTTTAGAATCTCAGGGTAGACAATGATCTCTTTTTCTCCACAAGAGAGTGAAGTCTTTCCCACCTCTGGTAACCGAAGCGTGACGTTATCAAGAATACCCCATTGTCTTTTGAGAGTTTCAGCCTTATATGGGTTGAAATACTAATATTGCACATTTTAAGTGCAATAAGGTATTCATGAAGGACTTCCTTGAGATTCATACTTAGGTGTGCAACAATGTCCTCGGGAAGAGTGATTTTTTATTTAATTATTTTTATTTTTATTTGGAGTTGGTTTCTTTGAAGTATTACCCTTGGATTCGAGTGCTTTCTGCATCTTGAATATTCGAGTCAATTTTTTATCCTAAATTCTGACTCAGCAATCTCCTCAAAGTTAAAGGGAGAAGTACTGGCAGCCGCAGCTTGAGCGATATCAGGTTTGATTATGTTGGTTTGTTGGTTGGTTTCCGAAGAAAATTCATGTGACTCTTTGTTTGTCACAACCGTTTCCTTCGAGGAAGGAGATGGTGTAGGATTTTGTGAAGTGTTAACATATTTGGAATCTCTCAATGCTACAAATGCATTTTCTCGATGAGGTTGATTTATTTGAGAAGATGTTCCTGAATGTATTCGAGGCGTTTGTTTTTTTGTTGATTGGAGGCGAATTTTGAGTGTCGTGAGAAGATGTTTCTGTTTGGTTTCGAGGAGTTTTATTTTTTTGTGAGCAAACTTTAGGGGATAGATCATAAATATTATGGTTTCCAAAAGAAATATGATCCGGGTTGAAGGCTCCATATAAGGTGGTACCGGTGGATAGCTTCGGGAAGTTATCAATCACACATGCTGCTCGATATTCGACAACCCTTTCAAAGATGTTGAAGTAATCGTAGATAGCGAAAATAAGTTTTTATTGGGATTAGGTTTTTTCATAAAACGATGTGGTGGCACTTCTTTAAATCAGGCATGAACAAAGTAAATGGAAGTCCAAGAAATTTGGATATGGTGGAAGAAGGATGAACACGAGGATGATAACGATGGTTGTAAGATCTCTCATGAAACCTTCTCTCTCTATCACTAGAATTTATGTGTGGTAGGAAAAATGGCGGTTGATAGGGTATTTATAGAAGAAGTGGTGGAGAAAGATTTAAGTTCTTTAGAAGGAAGCTGAAAGGTTTGACATGCGTCTATAGGTTGAAATACAAATAAACATACAAATGTTACCTAATCTAAAATATGTTGACATGTGTAGAGTGTCAGAATTGGATAGCACACGTACTAAGAAGCTTATGTAAGTTTCTATCTTGTTCTAGGTGAATCGTTAATAAAGCCACACAAGTTTATGAGACGATGGCGAATGGTCACACAAATTCCAAGGTGGGTGTAGAAAGGTTACGTAAATCTTCGAGGAAATGATAAAAAGTTTTTGAGGTGATGGTGGAAAGGATAAATATATTTCCGATGAAGGACAAAGGTTTTGTTCAAATTTACCCAAACAGTTAACAAAACTAAGGCCATGGGGATTTTGGAACAATAAGTTAGCATATAATCAAAATTAGTCCTTATTCAGTAGACTTCACAAGGACATGATAAATTAAGGAGTGAAAGCAATTACAACAAAGGCTTTAATTTGAATCTTTTATAGTTGAAGGATGTATTAAATATAAAGTATGAATATCAAGGACTTGCAGTGCATTTAATTGTAACTTGTAACCGAATAAGGTTATTCATACCCTTTTCCTATAAATAGAGGGGGGGATTTAAGAAATAAAGATTGACTAACACTTTTCCTTACTTTGAACCTTGATTACTTTCTCTCTCTATAAGCTAGAATAATTTTATCTTTCTAAAAAATTTCCTATTACTTTTTCTCAGACATCATTCTATTCCTCCAAAACAATCAATACTTATCACTTACGATATAAGTTTATGGAGAAGTGTGGCTAATATCATTGAGAATTTTAGATAAGATATTGTTGAAGCAAGTCCATAAGCTAATAAGGTTGTAATCTCCTTAGGTTTTAGGTGAATCTAGTTTTGGGATTAAGCAGACGATCCTGATATAGACTCTTCGAAGAACTTAAAAGTTATAAAAGAATGAGGTACAACAAAAAGATCTTTGGAGATAATTGACCAGAAGGATTGGTAAAATCTTATGTTAAAACCATCTACACCAGCTGCACTATGCTTTTTACAAAGGTAATTATTTATTCTTCTATAGATGGAGTTAAAACATTACATTATCATGGTTAGACACTAGTTTAGGGATAATATCTTGTAAATTATCTCGCTCCAATAGTTGAGGTTGTGCATTTAAGATAAGTTTGAAATGATTTTGTCATGATTTGCCAATTACTAATTGACCAGTGATCTGAATGCCTTCATCCAAAATACAATGGATTTTATTTCCTTTAGTTTCTTTTTTGACATAATTATTATAGCATGTAGACTTTCTATCTCCATTTTTCATCCACGACCCTTATTTTTTTGTTCTCAAAATATTTATTCTCTAGCCAACAATTGCAATTGTATAACTTTAGGTTGAGAATATTTAATTTATCTTTTGTGGTTTGATTTGTTTCAAGTTAATGTTCAAGATACTGAACTTCGTATTCTGATTTAGCAATGACATCAGATATGTTCCCAAAGATGTTCTAGTTATAGTATTTTAGCTTATGTTTAAGTCTCTTGAGTTTGTCCCAAAAGATAAATAAGGGAGAACCAAACATTTCTTCTTTCTAACTTTACTTTACAACATTTAGAAAATCAAGATAACATGTCCACATATCATGGAACTTAAAAGATGATTTTGTGTATAACTTTTCAACTAAGATATTAATGTTTAGAGGAGAGTGATTTGGACCGGTCCTAGCTAAATTATTGACTTTAGTAGTTTCAAAATAATCAATCCATGCAGAGTTGTATAGTACTATGTCTTGTCTTTTCCACTTGTGATTATTTGGCTGGATAAGTTTAGTTCCTGCAGAACGAGTGTCTACTAGAAAATAATTAAAAATTATATTGTTAAAGTCACCTATACTTCTCATACATAAAATTGAGCACAATATCCAAATAATAAATAAACAAATATAAAATTCCAATTAAAACTATTTAATATATATCGATCAACTAGATGATCAAAACATTTGATTCAGAATGAGAATCATAAACCGTCGACTGTTATTAAGTCAGTTTTGATGTTTATATAAAAAAAATTAATATAATATATAAAAAATAAAACACACGAACAATATTAATATTTTTTTAAATAAGTATATTATCTTACTGAAACTAAATAAAATAATAATATTAAAGTATTAATTGATATCTAAACTTATTTTATTATTATTGTTCAAATATATGATTGATAAATAGTACCTAAAACTAAACTTATTACTGTATATTATTATAAAGTATATGATTAATATATTAATAATTATTATTTTAAATTTATCAATTATGATTTAATATTTAGTTATTTTAACATTTAAATATTTTTGTAACTACTATATAAAATAGGTTGTATGGTTTTTTCTATGTTTTTTACGATGGTTGTGTTTTTAGTTACCATTTATTTTACCGTCGTCAGTATATTTTTGATTTCTTCATTATTTTGGCTATAAATAATAACGTTAGTGTTCTAAAATCTGTAAATTGAAAACCCCAATTCCGATTTTCTGATTAAACTTGTATTTGAGTCATATCGAGAGTTTCCCTAGTGACAATCCAATCTCAAACCCAACGATAATATATATATTCTTTAATGTTTTTCTTCTCTGTCTTTTTTCCTATATATATAACATTCATTCTACTTTCGTATCTATTAGTCGAGTCACTGATTTTTTTTTTTGAAATGACGAGGACATTGTGTTTTGGTGTGTATATCTATCTTAGTAGCTTTACCTTTTTGGTGCGTTATATTATTTTTGTTGTGTTGAGATACATTGATGAGGTTTCATATGGTTAGTCGTTATATTTATTTTTTATTATACTTCGAGTCATTTATGGAAATGTTTTGGGGATTAAAAATGATATTCAACTAGTAAATAGTCTATTTTTTCGTATATATTAATAAGATTGTAATTTATCATGTATATTTTTTTAGGAATTGAGACATTGGTAATAAAAAAATGATTATACCATAATTTGTGGACTGAATATAATGCAATGCGAGTCATAAATAATGTGAAATGATGTTCGTGAATCGTGAACAGTTTGATAGGAATAAAATATGTATCACCTTATACGATTAAATGCGAATTACAAATTATGTGTAGTCATGAAATGAAAATCGTGAATCAAGTGTTGTTATGAAAAATGGGAACTACGAATAATGGGTTAAATATGAACTGAGAATCATGGATTAAATACAAATTGAGAGTCATGGATTAAATGCGAATTGAGAATCAGGGGTTAAATGTGAATCATTTTTTTGTCTAAGAAATGGATAATATGAGAGTAAATATTTTACTTAAGGACTATATGATTCATCAACGGTCAATAAGCAGTGAAAGATTAAACAAACGGCTGCATAATGATCTTATCAAACATGTGTGGTCCGAACATGGTCGACTACATAATCATCTTTCATGCATGGACTCGTACATGTAGTACATTGTACATAATAGTTCATCGATAAATCCATCAGTAGTCCCATCCGACCTCGTTATCATCACATGTTTGACGACTTGAAGGAGATGAGAGTCTTCACTGACCGTCCATTCCATATCGAACAAAAATATAAGTTTCTTATAAACTATATTTAAGTAGCTTAAGTTGTGTGTTCAAATTTATATGATTGGGTAACTTTACATAGGAATAAAATTAATGGGTAACATTTTGACGGAACTTATTATTGGCGGGCAATATTTTGGCGAGACTTATTATTACGGATAACATTTAGGCCTGACTTATTAGGTGTTCATTTTATTAATCATTTATCGCAACACTCAAGTTTATCAATTTGTAAAGGCGTTAAACCAATCATTAATTATTACAATTACATGTTGATTTTTCATCTCCGACCGTCTCGATCTTTTCAAGATAATTAATGTATATTATCATTAGAGAGATGTTTAAATTTTTGGAATGTATGAATAAGACGACGCTTGTGTAACTCCATATATTCTTTTATGTTTGAGAGTGTACTAACGTAATAACCTATAAAATTAAATTTATGTGTTGTAGAAACATTACAAACTTAAAATAAAATAAATAAATAATGTTATTGATATACTTACATGTATGAAATGATCATCATCTACAAAAATAATTTCAATCTCATAAAAATTATTTTTTTGTAAATAAAAATTGAAAAACTAAATGTAAAATATAAATTAAAAAAAATTAATATTGTAAAAAATAAAATAAAAAAATATTTATTATTAATATTATATGTTGAATTATTTATTGAAATAGTTAGTTAGTATAATTATAATATAATATTTTAAAGATTGAGAGAATGAGATAGAGGGAGATATAAAGTGTGAGATGCATTATAAAAAGATAGTGGTATTATTTGAATTGAATTATTTACATTAAAAGTTTCTAAAATAGTAAAGTAAAGGTTAGAAGTTTTTTGACAAATATTTAAATAAATGGAGGTCTCCGGGTCTGGACGAGGTCTCCAGGAGACCTACGATTAGAGAAAGCCTTTGTACTTTTTTGTCGAGGTAGAGTTTGATTATTTTTTTTAAATTTTATTTTGTTCTTTATGCGGAAGATACTATTCATTTTGAGTGACTTAATTTTCTAACAAGACTTCAATGACTAACATTAAAACTAACAATATGATACTTGAATATTAATCCACAAAAAATATTCTTTTGAGCCGATATATTGACTATATAATCACTGTATCTTTGATCATCAATCCACCAACAACCTTTTTTGGGGCCGATATGTTTGTTTGATGACTTACTTATTGTTCCTGGAACCTTTATGAATTTTTATACTTCATCAAAATGAAAATATGTTCTTAAATTCTCCCTCAAACTTAATATACTTAAAGAAACTTAATGTTCTCGTCTCAAAACCTATTTATATTCGGATAATAATAAAACTAAAAGCCCTTTGAATGGTTGAAATATCCAATGAAATAAAAATAAACCATTTTATTGTCCAATTTCTTATCTTGAGCCTTTGCAGTTGAACATCCTTATATATATATATAAATGCTTTAAACTAGGTTTATGTCTAGTCCATAGTTTATATGAGGTTTTAATGACTGCCTTAGTGGCAACTCTATTGAGAAAATAAGCTGCACATTTGAGGGCTTCACCGTAGAGTGATAGTGGTAGAGTTGAGTTACTTATCATACTTCTAACCATATCCTTTAATGCCTGGTTTCACCTCTCAAATAAAACATTCATGTTGGGTGATCTCGACATTTTATGTTAAAGTACTTTACCACACTCCTCTATGTATTTTGGAAATAATCATTGATTTTTTCTCATAATCCTCCATATCTTTTATAATATTCACCACCACGGTTGGATCTAACGCACTTAATGCTTTTACCTAGTTGTTTTCAACTACGATCTTAAAATCTATGAAATTTTCCAAGGCTTCTTATTTATCAAATAGAAGGTATAGGTTCCTGTAATGAGAGAATTCACTTATGAATGATATGACGTACCACTGCTCGTTCCAAGATTCTTCAAGAAACGATCCACACATGTCGGTATGAATTAATTTTAAGATTTCCTTCGCTCTATCCATAGCCTTGTCATTTTGGCATGTTTCCATTTTGATACGTTTGATACAAGTATAAAACTCTTAATAATCAAATGAGATTAATAAAACCTTTAACCACAAATTTATCCATTTTGTCTTTTTGGATGTTACTTATGTGCTTGTGTCAAATGTTACCTAATTTAAGCTTTTCAATTTAGTTTGTCAGATATCTATACGTTTATTACTTCTTTATGATGCCTAATGGTATTTTATAAATACAATTTATTATTCATTGTTAAATATCTAGTGCTTATAATATTATAATGTAAATATATTGACATTTGAGTATTCATAGACATATTTTGAGGCGTCTTTTATAGAAAAAAAAATTCTTATTAACATATTTCAAATACAATAAATGTTCACTAGAAAGCAACAATTTAAAAATCACAAATGACATACACTAAACACGAATTTTTCTTAACTTGATGGGTGGATCTTTAACAATCACCGAGGATCCAAACTCTTATCATATCTCTAATAGAAATACAAACATGGATGGTCATAACCGTACTAACCCCCTGTGTGTTCCGAACATACAAGAGTTGTAAGATTTTAGTTAACTTTTATTGACGCCTCATACTTTTCACACTCTTCTTTTGAGATGCTCATTCTTTTTACAAAATAAAAATCAACATACAATAGTTTACTCCTTATGTTTATCTGATCCTGAACCGGAACACTTATCAAATTCTCTATCATACTTTATCTTTTATGGCTTTCCAATTAAGAGCTCAACTTATGCATCTTAAAATGTTCTTTGTTCAGCCTTTTCTCTTCCTAAGTAGCATGGGAATCTAGTTTACAATTTGTCCACTTTTCACACTAAATAAAAATGAAATGCAAAGTCATTTATAACTGCTTTAGAAATGTCAATCTTAAGTGCATTTAACTTTGAGGTGATCATTGGCCGGTTGTCGTATGTCTTTTTTCTATTAACCTTCATGGTGATGAGTTGCAACAACAACATCTTAACATTCTCATTAGTAAACATTTTCATAACTTTATTAATTCATTTAAGAGACTCAATTGCATAGGGAATCTTAGTTGTGACAACCCACATGAATCCCAAAGGTATTCATTGTTTATGTTTGCCAAGTTCAACGTATGTGACTTACCCACAACTCAAGTTCTCTATTTTTCTTGTGAGATTTTTCTTTAATGGGAATCATTGGAATCTTAGGCTTTATGATCATAATAGTTCAAATAAAATTCCATGACCTCTATTTATTGGAAAAATTAACACATGAAAAAAACGAGGTTTCATTGTGTTACAAATATTTAAAACAACTTTATTTATAACAAACAAAACATACAAAATTCATTGATATACAACATTTAAACATGTTTAAATGTGGTATATACATGTAAAATATGACATAAAATAATAATAAGATAATTTGGGAAAATATACAAATATGTTATTTATGAGTTTTAAGAAAATCACCATTAATCAAATATTTTAATTTGTCAAGTACCTGTGAAACCCTCATTTTGGATGGTTCCACCTACTTTATTTAAAATAAATTTAAGGGAGACTTATCAATAAAGACCCATTTAACAAACATATTACGGATAAAGACACAAAAAAAATTAAGGGACTTTATACCTTAAATACCCTTCTATGTACCCAACTTCTCTTTCTTTGTTTTTTATTATATTTTAATTTTTAAAGGTCCGTATCTTTTAAACCGTAACTCGGAAAAAGAGTCCGAAAATACCATTGATTTTTTTAGGACAAACAAAACTAGTACCATTCATGATATGTTTTGATTTTTTTTTTAAAAAATTATATTTTACATACGTTTCTGAGTTATATGGTTTTGCATCTAGTGACTGGTTTTGAATCTATCAAAATAAAGAAGGTTTCGTATCTATCAAAACAAAGAGGTTTCTCATCTAGCAAAATAAAGAAGGCTATCAAAATAAAAAAGGTTTAGCATCTATCAAAATAAAGAAGGTTTCACATCTAAAAAAATAAAGAAGGTTTTATATCTAGCACAACAAAACAGGTTTCGCATCTATCATAACGAAGAAGGTTTTGCATCTTCTTCGCGAAACCCTAAAAATTTTAAAACTTTAAAAGTCTGTATCTTTTAAATCGTAACTCGAAAAAAAACTCCGAAAATACCGTTGGTTTTGTTTTTTTTAAGACGAACAAACTAGTACCACTCATGATATGTTATGAATTAAAAAAAATTAGAACAAATAATGTTTCGCATCTATCAAGAACGTGTTTTTTTGCATCTACTATTCTAGAAAGATTACACGTTTCGCAACTATCAGTAGGTACAGATCCAAACGTTCCGCATCTATCATAAAATACGTTTTGCATCTACCAATGAAAAAACATACAGGTTTCGCATCTCCTTCACTGAAAAATTAGAACCTGTTACGCATCTGAAAATCTCAAAAACACAAAATAAAACCCTAAAATCAACGAAACACTAATACAATGCTACAAATAAACTACATTAACATAATTCGAACTCAAAACTAACAAAAAAAATTTGACTCGAAACACTACGAAAACAAATCTGAAAAAACAGAGATTTCGAGCTCAAATTCGAGTTTCAAACACACAACACATTGAGTATCTTCGCATAATCAAGTAAAAACACAAATCAAAATCATATGAAAACAAAAGAAAAACAAAAAATCGAGTAAAAAATATATGAAAGAATCGCATAATACAGAGTTGTTTTATTCACGAAGAGAGAGAAAACAATTGGGGAAAAAGGTGAAGAATAGGTTTAAAAGCCTTTTATATTATAGAGTAGGGGTATTTAGGGTATTAGTGGGTCTTTAATAGTAAATATTTCACAAAAACGGGTCTTTCTTGGAGATATATGAAAAAATGGGTCTTAATTGGATAATACTTTGGGTATTGAGTCTTAAATGGTACTAAACCCTAAATTTAATGGTTAATTTTTTTGGTAAAAACACTTTTTAATTTATAATTAATCATTCCTAACATTGAAATTTTTTGGGTCGTCCATACTTAAAAATATATTAATCCCTAAAACATTAGTCATGCATATCCACACAAATATTTAAACACATAATTTATTTACATCATGTTGTAATAGGTGATATAACTGAATAAATACCTCAAGATTTTGAAATTTAAAATTTTGAAATATTAAAAATATTTAAAAAAAAATCAAAATGTACTAAAGGTGCACCTCTGTAGTGATGAGATGTATGATGATGACTATTATTGACCACAAATGATAAAACAATTGTTACATATTATAAAAAAAATCTTCCAGATAAGTTCAATATGAACAATCTGCGTGATACGATGTTTGTATCAGAAATTCATATTCATCTAGATTACTCATGTTGAGTATAAGGTTTGTCACAAAAGACATATATAAACATCATACTACAACGTTATAAAATAACAAACAAAAAAGCTAAAGATACTCTAATTTCCAAAAGAAACAATCCAATATGAAATCAATATCTAAAGATACAATTTAAGATTAAGAAAATAAAAAATATTTCATATGTTCTGTCAAACAAAAGTCTAATGTAAGCTCAAGTTTGTACAAGATCGGAAATTATTTTTGTTGTCAAAATATTGAGAAGGTACGTAAGATCATGATGGATAATTAGAAAGTAGTCAAAAAGATTCTCTGTATTTGTAGCGAACAAAATATCGTATGTTGACACATAGAAATTCGGATTTTTCAAGATGTATAGATGATTGTCGCAACACTTTAACCATCATATAGTTTTTAGCTAGAGGGGTAATATCATGAAAATTTATTAAACAAACACTTATTGGATATTTCACTATGGTAATAGATTGTTTTATATGATATGAGGGCCTTCTCATGGAAGCATTTTGTCACGCGATTGTGTATTATTAAAAGAAAAAGAAACTCTTTCGATTATATTATGATGATAATTATGCATTTTAATATTCACATAATAAATAGAGTTTGATTGAGTCCACTAATATATATATATCAAGTTAATATATGTTAAAGGGAGTCCATAATTGTAATTAGTATAAAACACATCGTAATAAACTCAATGTTGGTAAATTATCTTACTAATTCATTGATGCTCACAACTTTTCAGGAGCACATAAGTAGGATCAGTGTTTTTTACTAGATGATCATTAATATTAGTGGGAGTTTGTATTCAATCCTAAGATATGTTTACATTTTTAGTAGTATTTACACTTTAATTTATATGCAAACATACTTAAATTATGTCATTACCTCTATTATTTGTTATACTTATTAAGTATATTTCAATTATATAGGACCACTTAAGAATAAATATGTAATATTAAATTTTATATTTTTGTTATGATATGCACCTCGATAGATATATGTTGTTGATTGTTGAGATGTTGTGAAAAATGCATCTATTTGCATTTTAAAAGAAATGGAGATAAATGTATCTATATGATTTTTCAATTTATCTATGTGGTGATATAAATTTAGAACGTGCAGTTGGTGGATGTATCCTATAGTATCACATGATGATCAAAGTGGGAGATTGTTGGAATTTCTCCACGAGGATCGATTATCACATGTTTAATGATGTATTTGATTATCACCAATAATAGTTTAATTAAAAAGTAATGTAATATAAGTAACACACTAGTAATGAGACCTTCAAAAAGGTAATTGAATGAATACCAGTTCAAATTCAGATTCTATAAATGATTAAATCCAGATATAGATAACTTAAACAAAAACAATGTTTTGGGACTATTTTGCAAATAAAAAAATAGTTTAAGGTTATGGTATCTGAACATATTAATTTAACATTAAGAGGGTTTTAGAATATTCACATATTAGGTTAAACCTAATATAAATTAAGGAAATAAATAAAGAGAATATTCTAGTATTGTATTATGATCCTGTCCCCAAAATATTGAATCTTCTTATTTTCTCTTTTATCTAGAACTTTGGATGTTAAACGATAAAATAATTTTTCTACCTCATTCTTTCAAAAGTAGAAGGATAAAAAGATCCGAGTTACTTTTCATAATCTGAAATAGATCGCCAAAACAATCATTAGAGCACCTTAAAGATGATCAATTGGAATTGAACTTATAAATGACATTATGATACTATTTTTATTTTCTTATTCAAAAACTCTCACTTTTTAGAGGTTTATCTATTTGTTAGTTTATCTTTTAAATATATTATGTATTTTTAAATTAGTTTATTTATTAGTTTATATTCTACGCATAACAATGTTTTTACATTTTCTTCATTCCTTAGTTTGTTATTTTTTTTAAAATTGATAATAAATCCTATAAATTTCATTATTATAGAAATTAACATCTCAGCTTTACCTATAAATTCACATTACATAATTTAATCATTTATGTATTAAAAATTCAAATATCATGTGACGAGTAACATTTTTTATGCAGTCGTGTCCGACATGAGATAAACTTATCTTTTCTATGATGAATATATATATATATATATATATATATATTATGGTAAATTTTTATTTATGTTTTATTTATGTTATTTAAGTATTTTATATTAAGTTTTATACGGGTTTCTTTTATCTTAACAATATTGATTAGAACATGAGACCAACATCAATAGGTTAGACTATTTTGATAAATCTATATACTATATATTTGAATAAAAATATTGAAAACATTATTAAGAAATTTTATTTTTAACTTTTTATTTGTGCAGACACCTAATTTCTTATTTTTATAAATTAAATCATTGATTAAATTTAATATTAATTGAATAAATAAATTTAGTTATTTATAATTAAAAAATAATTCTTTGATTTTGATGCACGAGTTTAAATACTTATTATTATATGAACAACATTTGTACGTGAACAGCTTGTGGTAAAAATTTCATTGAAATCGACACCCTCATTTTGCGTGAAGCCCTAAATCACCAGTCTAGATCTGTCTCTGAACAACTCAACTCCGGGAATATTTGCTTTTTAAAAAAACTTTATTTACTCCAAACCAGATTTTAACCCTTCGACTGCTTCAAAAGAATTTAGGTGTTCGTATTTTGAGAGATCTCAGTTATTCCTTTATGACCTTTAACTACTTCTTTTTATCACTACTTTTTATAACATCATGATAGCTCTTGGTTTCAAAAAAATCTCCATGTATTTCAATCGATAAAATATAACCAATAACATCGATATGACCATACCTTTGTGGAGGTTTGCTTGGTCACCGTGATTTATCTCTCCTAAATTGATAAATGTCAAGACTATGTTGCTCTCAAGTATGATCATCTAAAGGCTTTGGAGCATCAGACCCCTAACCATCTTGAGACTCGTGCAATTGGTGAACTTCTATTACATGGGGCAAAGCTGGACCAGGTCCGACCTCATCTTTGGTAGAATATTTTCTAAATCACTCTCTAAATCAAACTCATCACCAACTTCACATCTATTTCTAAAAATATTAGGTTAGGTATCCACCACATCCTTCAATGGTATATTGTCCCCTATGAAAATAACATCTATGCTTATCATAATATTTTGGAATCCAGGTTTAAGGCACAATATTCTATAACATTTTACTTCTTTCGGACAACCAATGAACCAATACTTTAGTTCTCTTGTTCGAAGCTTGTCTTGCTTCACATGTGCGTAAGAAACACATCCAAACACTATCAAATATTTCAACTAAATGTTTGTCTAGTCTAGGCCTCTTGATGACAAAGAAAATTTAGTGCCATAGATGGACTTATATTGATGATATATGCAGTTGTTGTCACGGTTTCTCACAATAGCCTTTAGACCATTCCAACTATTTGAAGCATACACCTAACCATTTTCCAATAAAGTTTGGTTCATTATTTTAGCGAGCCCATTCCATTGGGAGTTCCTCTCATGGTTTGGTGTCTAGCAATAACAAGTTTTAAATAATAGCTACTGAATGCCTTATCCACGTATTCCAAGACATTGTCAGTTCGTAACTTTTTTAGCATATTTAAAGTATGATTTTCTACCAACTTATTTCAATTCCTAAAAACATCAAATGCTTCATATAGTCTTCAAAATCATAACCCATGCTTTTTTTGAATACAACCAATCAAGGACATGAAGTACATTTCACCATCTATTATGGGTTCCAGTTTCGAACCTCAAATATCTGAAGGAACATACTCAAGCATGTCAATGGTCGTATGATCAATAAGTGTAAAATTTTCCCTCTTTATTTTACATAGTATACAACTTTAATAAAAGCTCAACCTCTGAGTTGTATTATCATTCAAAAACTATTGTTTGCTAAGATCAACAAGGCTCTTCTTATTTACATGCCAAAACCTCAGATGACACACATTGGTTGAATATTTCTCTACAATAGACACACATCCTACCATTGTAGACCTCTCAATAACTAACACATCACTAGTATTATAGGATTTCATAACAAAAGATGAGCCTTGTAAGAACCTAAGTCCGTTGTATCTACCCTTATGAGTAAACTCTTCCTCATCTAACATTCTAAATAAAAAGATTTCATTCAAATTCGGACACGTACGTCACATTTATTATTACTCTCTCAAGTTTTATATACAATTTGATTCAAATTTATTATTTCTTTGACATCACATGATTCATCATTTCCGGTGATGATATTTTCATCATAAAAAAATCTATAATTTTCAAACCAATGCTTCTTGGAAGCCACGTAGAATAAAGCACCTGAATCTAACATTCATTTGTTATTGTACCTATAAGTACAAGCCATGAAACCATCAATATACTCATAATCATTCAAAACCATTACAACATTTTAAAATTTGACCTTCAAATAACTATTACACTTTCTTCCCTCATAGCAGCTCTGCTGATATGATCTCCTTATTGCACAATGAACATCTCACTATAGAACCCGTTGTAAATCATTTAGATTAGACCGAGAGTTTTCTCTCTTTTTGATTGAATCTCTCATTCATGGTCCGCACCTCACACTTAGTTTGAGACGTTCAGAGTCACCATTCATAATTATCTTCCTTTGAATATTCTTTGAGTTCAAGGCACTCTTTACTTTGGCTATCATAAGAGACTCAATTTTGTAGAACATGGAGTCAACAAAGTGCTCTTACACTATTGATAGAGAACTCAAGATGATTATGGCATGATCCTCATATTCAATTTTGAGTCAACTGTGATAGTTCCAAAGATTTTCTATGAGGGTTATCAGTTACAACAATGTTTGTAGGTGAATATTAGAGAGATAAATAGGATAATAAGTAGAGAGAGAAAAGGACAAAAGGAATAATCAGTAATGATTGAGTAATGATTCACCATTTTCCCAAAAAGAAAGGTTGCTTTATATAGTACAAGCGGTAGGTCCATAATTTACAAGTTTTCCCTCTCGTATGGATTCATGACCTCACTGAAAGAAGTGATGATTTCATAGTCGTGCATCGTGTATTTTAGGACACATATTAAGGCGGTTTCTGACAGGTGGCACACGTACTACGTCTAGTCCACGTGTCAAGACAATTTTCGATTGATGACGTCTTTTGATCCATGTGTCAAATATTTCATGACACCAATATGCATGCCTTCAAAAATGACGTGTATGCGTAGAGGTGTGTCAGAAAAAATTTATACTTCTCAATACGCATGTACTCTAAATCATAGGTAGAGTGGCTATCTTCCAAACCCGTTATTTAAGAAAATGTTTTCCTTCTTAGGCCTTCGCAGCCTTTTAAAGACCATATTCCCTCCTATAGATACTTCAACTCATTTAAAAATTCAAGGTTACTTATTTTCACATTTTCAAGAGAGATAAAGAGAAAGCCTTTGATTAGAGAGAGAAACAGTTATCTTATCTAAACGTTTTTCTTCTACCGTTCATGTCTAAAAAGCCCAGGGTTTTGAGAGGTATAAAATTTATGAGTGGTTCAATATCAGTAAAAGGGCTAAAGAAAGAAAATCTACTCCAGACCGTTTCGGATTCTCCAGACAACTTCTATTATCAGTGGCCTCCTATAAAAATGCACTCTGAGGCAACAGGGACTTCAGGTACCAACGCTCCATCCGATCCTCCTACTGCTCAGCCTCCCGGTCAAACTTGTTTGAGGCTCGAAAATGATGACCTTAACCTTTCTAAAAAACCAAGTACCACTTCTAAATTTATTCCAATGGGAGACAAATATCAAGTGACTGAAAAAGCCAAGGCCGATCGTTCAAAGAAGAAGAAATATCTGAATTCGATGGCTAAAAGGTACACAGATATTAAGATCGCATCCACTCTTCGTACTCTTCAATATACCTCACATGATAATCCTCTGACGAATACCGAGGTCACTCCTCAAAAGACTTCATCAAAATCTGTATCAACATCCCCTCGGTCATCGTTAGAAGAGAATACCATTCCGATAATGAAATCAATAATGAAACAAACCCTCGAATCCATCCCGGAGATGAGAGAAAGGTAATTTGTCAATGAACACAAAGACGATCAAGAAGAGAATATTGTTGTTGTTGATGCTCAACCCATCTGAGCTATTGTTGCGCCTATATAATCTATTAGACCCTCTGTAGAAGCTCAAGAACTGGATCCCCAAGATGAAGCTGCCACTAGTTCTCTAATCCATTAGATAGCTAAACCAAACAAGAAAAAGAAGGATGACATAGAATTTCCCTCAAACATTAAGGTTATTTTAGAAAATAACCTACGAGGTTGAAGCTAAGCATCTTTTAACATTGTATAAAATCAAAACAAGTACTTTCATCCTTCAAAAGAGACCAAACTTAGAGATCGTTGGGAGATTCCACGCCCCATTCAAATTTGATTTCCAGAAGTAGGGGAAACTATTTTGTCAGTTCAGGACCATGAATTGATTATCTACATGAAGATTCTCAACTGGGGCCTTCGATACCCACTAGACCCTGATTTTGTAAAATACCTCAAGTTGATAGACTTGTATCCGAATCAGGTTGGGCCTAACATGTGGTTCACGCTAATGAATTGTATCATGGCTTCTCAGATTTCTAGGCTTAGATTCTGTATGGAACAATTTTACTGGCTGATCGGTGTTGCCAAGAACCCTTACTTACATTTCTACTTCATAACCCTTATGAGGAACTTCAAGATAGTCGATAAGAAGTGGAAACAAAGATTCATCTTCATTCATGGGCTGTAGGAGACCGACTTCGAGGATTTTGCTGATTTGCCCCCATCGACTCTCATTGAAGTGAACTAACCGAGGTACTTACTTTACTTTATCTGTTTGATTTGTTTTATTACGCCTTTTCTTGAGGAAAATAATGAAAGAGATCTCCAAAACATTCAGGGAGAATAACAAGGAAGTAAGTCAGATATTCATAAGGTTGAGTTTCTTGGACAACGCCTCTGGGTCCAACGAATTCCACAGGTGTTTCACTCCCTCGAATCTGACCTAAGTCATCTTTGGAGGGCCGATTTGATGACCAAAATATCCATAGAGGAGTTGATGGTGCCTTCCACCCAAGATAGTATTCTTAAGCGCTCGGAATCCTCATACAACTTAGTCTTTCTTCATGCGAGAGAAAAGGCTCCGAATCATCGAGCCCCCAAAAAAGATATGGTAAGAAGAGGATGTGAATAGTAATACCGAAGCCGAGAAGGAAATAAGGTTGAGGCTAAAACCTAAGAAGTTGATCCTCCTCGGTGAGGTAGTTCCAAGAGGCTAAAAAAGAGGTACACTTCAAAAGATAAATGTAAGAAGAAAGTTATTGACGAAGAGAAGGAAACCACAACTCTGAGCATGTTTGCTCCCAAAAGAGTCGTTGTTGTTGACTCAAATTCTTCTTGTAATTGAAAACAAGAATTTGTTTCTCAAAGGAGCAAGACAAATGGCAATCTGAGAGCCCAAGAATCGATGAAGGATATCCGAAGAATGTTGAAACTAATTCTCATGCCTCAGCATATTTTGATGTCCACGAGAACGATTTCGTAGCCAAAACACTTAACAGATTACTTAATGATGTTTCCCTTCTTGAGATAAAGGTCAACCGAATAGATCGTTATAAGAAAGAAGTTGTTCAAAAAAAGGTCGAATTAAAATTTTTGGAGGAAGAACTAGCCCAATACAAGAAGATTGTTACTGATCGTGCGACGAAGAATAAGAAGTATGTAGCTTAATTGAAACAGGAACAAGATCAGTTTGATGATGTACAAGTGCGGTTCATTGCTAGAGACACCGATCAAAATATATTTGTTGATGGCCTCACTGATGCGTGTAACAACACAAAAACATATTTCAAGAATGATGTCAAAGAAATTTAGAAAATTACTACTGAGAAGAAATATCTTAGGGATGGTGCTGAAAAGTAAAATAATATTTGTCTTCAAAAATATGCTGATAAATGTGTTTCTCGTCTGGAACAAATGGAGGCCAAGATCAAATCTGCATTGGTACTAGAGATTTATGAGCTTTTTCCCGATTTGAAATTAGAAAGTATTTGTGAGCGCGTAATGCGAAACATTGTCCGAAGGGAGTCCCTTTGTAAACCAATTGTGCTTTGGGCATCTTTTTGTTAAGTCTTTGTATTCTCTCGAGGCATTTTGTACTATGAATATTCTTATGATTAGGAATGTTCTTCGGTTATTTATTTTCCACCAAAGTTTTTTATATCAAAATATTATTATCTATCAAATTGTATTATTAAAAACCTCCAAAACAATTTATATAAAAAAAATTCATATCTGAACTTTCAACTGGTTTGGACCGATGTGTCTTCTTAGAGCTGATGTGAGTCTTTTTTGAACTCAAATGAGTCTTTATTGATGGATCATTCTCCCTAGGGTTGTCAGTATGCTGAATAGCTGACGCCCCTGATTCTCCCCTATACCATTTTCTGCTTGTTTTATGGCTCTTAACGCCTCTATTTCTGCTCTCAACTTGTCTAGCTCTTCAATGGTGTATTCCATATTTTCCCCAACCATTTCCACCACAGGAGGTGGAGTTCCTTGCTCGTTCGGATCCATCAGAACTGGTTTTTTTTACTTGAATGCAAGATTCAGGCACCTTCGTGCTCCTATTGTGGTCGCCAATTTGGTTTGGTTTATTTTGGCCTGAGGGTAGTTTGATAAAGTATTTTGGTAAATTTGAAGTATTTTGTGTTTAGTGTGAGAAGTAGTGTGATAAGTAGTGAGATAATTAAGCAGCCTGCTTGTATTAAACGTTGATCACCCTCATTAATGAGAGTGGTTGGGGTATTTATATTCTTAATTTTAATAACCCATGGGCTTACCGGGTCAAGTTTAAGGACCCATTAGTCTTTTAAGTAGATTAGCAAATAGCTTAGTCAAAAGATGTTTTACATTTGTCCTGTCCGGATTTTTTAGTGGTGTGTTATGGTCCGAATTGCCCTATGTCCGGATTTAAGTGGTGGGCTTTAACTGAAGTATCCGAACTCATTAGTAGCCCCTTTTTTAGGCCTCGCTAAATATCTTTGGTAGGGCTAAAAAAATCTACCCAGCCAATACCAACTTCATATGATCTACTCGTGTTCGTCCGAACTAAGAAGTTTATTTTTAACACTAACCCAGTTCGAAATTCATCAGGACTAAGCTCTCTTCCTAGAATTCTAAGAGTTTTCTTCTTGGATCGTGGGACACATGTCAATATTTGGTTCGACCTACCAGCCGGTATTTTTCCAAGACCGGCGCACCCACTAAGTCTAGAAAGTTACCTAGGCTTTTTATTCTTCACACGTTTGCGCAACCTTTAATCATTGCAAAAACCCTCTTCAACTTCTCCTAGGTAACTGTTACTTTTTATTGTTATATAAATACTCTTTCACTATTTCATTGTCTTCCATACTCAAAGCTTTTCTAGAGAGAAGTTCACTTTTACCTTCAAATTGTTCTTTAGAGATTTTATGTTCACAGCCAGAAACATTTTAGTTAAAGGTAGCTGGTTGAATTTGTCAGAGTTAGAGAGAGCAAGAAAGGTATAAAGAGAGAACCGTATCGTCGTCGACCTCCCAGTTTCTCTAGGTGAGAAAGACATTCAACCAACTTAGGACGTCGATCAAGGGTCATCATCTTCCAGAAACCCTAGGTCCAAACAACTTTCATTCAAACCAACTCTTTTCCGCCTCCATTCTCGTTCTTTTGTTTAAGATTCTCAACCTCACGTGTTCAAGGAAAAAGTTGTTTCAAGCATAAAAAACCCTCTCCATTTATTGCTATGGGTTCTGATACAGAGAAGTCTCCGGAGAAGATAACCCCTCGCCGGACGACTCGTCAAACCAAAATTCAATCCACAACATCACTGTCAAAACCCTCTGGATCGGAGGCAGCTAAAGCAGCTCCGCGGGCCCAGCCCTCCGGATCACAACCTCCACCATACATTAGGCCTTTAGAGGCTACAAGTGCTCAACCACCCGAACAAACTTCAATTCAAGAAACCGAACTACCTTCTTCTAAGGCCACAGACAAACCTTCCACAGTGATGGAAGAGATTATGGAAGACAACATCAAAGAGGCCCCCTTCGAGACCGAGGCATCAGGTCAAACGGGAGATGCTACTTCTGATAAGAAAGGAAAGAATAAGAGCAAATTCTGTACGACTCATCCGGACTCGCTTCTGGAGTGCTTAGAGGGTAAGGTGGGCCTTTGTTTCAAACATGTCAGCGTCAAATACTTGTTGGCCTTGTAAAACATCAACTATGTCTACTCCCACACTGCTGAGTCGGGACGAATTCGAACCAAGTGGGGGATTCCGGAGTCTGTAAAGGTAAGGATAGCGATTACTCCGGAGACCCATATGGACTGCAAGCTGAATGAGGTGGTATTGTACACCGAAGTACTAAACTGGAGACTCTGGTTCCCACTGGACCCAGAAATGGTTAGGTACTTCCATTTAGTCAAACTCTGTCCCAGCCAGTTAAGCCCCAACGCCTGGTTCACAATCCTTGCCTGCATCATGGCATCAAGGTTGTCGAAGATCCCACTTCCGATGGAGCAATTTGCTGTTGTAGCCAGCTTGTGCAAGAACCATCAGATTCCATTCTACCATCACAACATGAGGAATAAATTTAAAGTTTTGGACGACCTGTTGGAGTCCGAAAAGAATTGGAGGACACAGTTCCTTTTCGTTAGTGGAACGTGGGAAAATGGCAGGAAGATTAAGGCCAACACCAACCCTAGCATGCTGACTAGCAGATGAAA
Source organism: Limnanthes douglasii subsp. nivea (assembly GCA_036936605.1). Lineage (NCBI taxonomy): Eukaryota > Viridiplantae > Streptophyta > Magnoliopsida > Brassicales > Limnanthaceae > Limnanthes > Limnanthes douglasii. The sequence goes on from JAUPFV010000005.1 coordinate 66,875,991, forward strand.
AAGTACTCGTAATTTCCTTTCTTCTCCTTATCTTCCAAGTTTTTCCTTTTTAAATTATAAGTTTTCCTAAATCAGACTATCTTGTTACTCCTTTTCAGTGCTACCGAAGGAGTTCACCGGATATTTAAAGGAGGGGCAAAATACCTGTGCAAAACTCAATGCATGGGCTTCAGAGCACTAAGGGAATGTCTTCCACAATTGCTTCACATCGGGCAATTTCGTGAGGTCTCATCTGTGGAACACCACAGGCCGAAGAGACTTCAGATGGGAAGAGCTAACCTGCCTCCCACCTCCTGGCGTGATTCTAAAAAGGACAGAGGCCAAGGATGGCAAGTTTTCTTACCTTCCAGAGCTAAGGCTCCCAGCAAGATGAAAAGCAAAAAGAAGAAAGTTGCAGCAGAGTTGGTTCAAGTAGCTAAAGAAGGGACTGGTTCAGGGAACCAGGGGGGATTGACGCAGCCTGCTCAAAGCAGTAGAGGTTGAAACAATAAGAGAGGCTGGAGGGTCGCATAACCCACTAACGCCCACTAAAAAGGACAGGAAAAGGAGGGCCAACAGTGATGAGAAATCTGCTAAGAAGAAGAAGGTCACCCTCGGAGAAGAAATAATTTTTCGTTCTTCAGAGATCTAACCTCCACTAGCCCCTATTGATCCCACCTTGCAAGAGGAAATCCCAACATATCTCCAGTTCAGAGAGATTGTTGGGGGAGGGAATAATGAAGTGGACATCAGTGCCTTTCAATACATTGGTTTGTATTTTAATGATTCTGAGAATGATGATTTTGCAGGTCCCTATCGTCCCTCAAGTTTTTCAAATATGGTGACCTTTAATGGTAAATCCTTCTCCGTATCTAGAGAGCAAGATATCTTGAGCCACTCCCTCCTCGGTCATATCTGACCAATACTTGATCTGGAAAGGCAGGTGAAAAGTCATACCAACCTTATCAACTCCATCACCTCTAACAAGTAATCTCTGTCAAACAGTCTCCTAAACGCTCAACAAAGTATAGAGGAACTGAAGAAGGAGATGGAGGCGCTGAAGAAGGACAAGGAGGATTCGGAAACTAAGTTAGCCACATTGGAAGCAACCAGAACTGAGCTCCAGACTAAGTATTCTGACTTAGAAAAAGACCTCACAAAGTTGAAGAAGGAAGTGAAGACCAAGGATGGTGTCATTCAAAACTTAACCGATGAGAAGACTAAACTAGAAAGCATTGTTTCAGAGATGACGAAGGAAAATGAGGAATTAAAGAACCATTAGGAGCAAGTTATCCAAACGGGTATTGATAAGTATACCAATGAAGTAATAGACTCTTTAGAATAGAGAGATGATGGGATAAAGTCTGACATGGTATTATTGTTCCATGAGACCTTTTCGAAGAGGACCCTAGGTCCTCTATGGAAGTATGTGGAATACGAAGACATCCCATTTCATACTCTAGCAGATGGTGACAAACACAACTACTCCAGTGGAATCGATTCCACTACTGATGATAAAGAGGGAACTGGTGAGAGTTCGAGTGCCGAACTCAAAAGTCCTAAAAAAGGTGATGGTGGTGAAGGAACGTCCGAAGGGAACAAACCCTAAGGTTTTATCATATATTATTTTTTGTCTTTCCAAACAATCAAAGTCCTTAGATGGCCAAGGCATATTTTTTATTACTATTCGGTTAAAGTCCAAATAGGTCCTTCGAACACCTAAAGTCCTTTGATGGCCAATGCATGTTTTGTTTTCCTGTTCGGTTTAAGTCCGAATGGGTTTAATTCATCAAACTTTCTTTTGTTTAATACTTTTCTTTAAATTTTTCATGGCTAATGTTTAAGTAGCCCATAGCATTTCAGAAGTATTAAAGTGAGAGTGTTTAATATCTTCGATGACATGTATTTAATAGTCATCACTTAACCAAGTTTATCCGATCCGCTAAAGACCCAAGGTGTTGAACATGTGATTTATACTTGAATTGAATTGTAGTAAAACCACTCCGAATGTTTTAAGAAGGCATCACATATTATTGAATAAAAGACCAGACACCTCATTAAGACCTCCCCCCGCCACCAGAGTAGGAAATAGTATGCCCCATAATATTTACATTGATATTTAACAAGTAAATATTTACACAAAAGATTTTACTTTAAATATAAAGTAAGATGTTCAATATTCCATGGGTGCTTCAAAACTCTCCCTTCTTTGTCTTGGAGTCTATATGTCCCAGGTTTGAGCTTTTCACATACCTCATATGGGCCTTCCCAGTTTGGAGCCAACTTACCGAACTACTTCTCCTTGGTGTGTAGGAAAACTTTTCTTAACACCTTATCTCATGGTTGAAAATCTCTTCTTCTGACCTTGGAAGCAAATCTACTCCTCATCAAACCTTGGTAGTGAGCTATTCTTAAGTGAGCTTTAACCTTTCTTTCTTATATTAAGTCCAACTGATTCCTAATTGCTATCTCATTAGCTTGTTCGGAATAGTTGTGGACTCTGTATGATGGTAGGGTAGATTCTATGGGGGGTAATTGTATCCATCACATACACCAAAGTAAAAGAAAACTCTAGTGTAGCAGCCCGAGCAGTAGTTCGGTATGCCCGCAACACTTCTTTCAAATAGCTTGGCCACTTCCCTGCAACTCCTTCTAGATTCTTTTTTAATCCAGATAAAATAGTCCTATTGTCAACTTCAACCTGGCTGTTTGCTTGTAGATGGAAAGGAGAAGAAAAACAATGTTGAATACCTCTAGAAGCACAAAAAATTCTCCATATCTTTGTTATCAAATTGTGGCCCATTGTCTGTAGTAATCTTTTGAGAGATCCCAAATCTGCAACATATATTGGATATAATAAATTTAATGACAGCCTTCGAAGTGGTTCCTGCCAAAGGAGTTGCCTCTATCCATTTCGAGAAGTAATCAATAGCGACTATAATAGTTCTGCACCCCCCGGATGCCATAGGCAGAGGTCCAACTAAGTCCATTCCCCATCGGGCAAAACGTACTGGCTCAGAAATAGACTCCATAGGTACTGATGGCACATGAATTTCATTGCTATACCTTTAACATGGATCACACTTCTTTACCATTTCTTTAGCATCTGCCATTATGGATGGACAATAGTACCCAGGTAACAACAATCTCCGGGTTAGTGCCCTGTATCTACAATGTGCTGAGCCTTCTCCATCGTCTAGTTCAGATAAAATGACTTGAGATTCTTCAAACCCTAAACAACGCAGGAGAGGTCTACTGAAAGATTTTTTTATAGAGAACTCCCCTTATGATAATAAAACCACATGCCTTGTGTTTAATCTTTCTTGCCATAGCTTTATCTGAAGGCAAAACCCCATCAGAAATATATTGAAGGAGGGAAAACCCTTGGTCTTTAGGTTGAATCACCTGTATGCTCATGCTTTCCTCATCTTTCTTGTTCTGAATTGCCTGTATAGACGGGCATTCCTGTATATGAATCCAAGGGTATGACTCATAATACGCTATAGTTGCTAAAGAATCTGCCAGGGTGGTCTCTGACCTGGGAATATGCTCATAACAAACACTTTTGAAGTTGGCTCCCACTTCTTTCACGATAAGTAAGTACTTGGTTGGTTGCTCCTTCTTAGCCTCAGACTGACCTTGAGCATGATGGATGAGCAGCTGAGATTCGTTGATCAACCGTACTCTTTTAGCCCCACACAGGAAAGCCAATTTAAGACCAACTATAGCTGCTTCATATTCAGACTCATTGTTGGAGGCTCTAAACCCAAAGCATATAGCTTGGTACATCTTATTATTATACAAAGAGGTTAGGAAAATTCCATCTCCATAACCCATTGTGCTTGAACCACTATCAGTTCGGACAACCACTCTTTCTTGGTTTTATCTTTTGAAGTTTGTTTGGAGTTCATGTCCGAATGGAATTCTACCAGGAAAGCCGCCACTGATTGAGCTTTGATAGCTGTTCGGGGGGAAAAAGCAATGTCACAATCGCCCAATTCTACTAACCACTTGGTCATCCTACTTGATATATCTTCCTTTTGAAGAACATTCTTTAATAGGAAAGATGTCCGAACAATGATGAAATGAGATTGAAAATACGGCCTCATCTTTCTTGCTGCAATCACTAAGGCTAATGCTAATTTTTCAAGCTTTAAGTACCTCTTCTCAGCATTTATTAAACTTTTGATGATATAATATACCGGACGAGGGTAATTGTCCACTTCTCTTTCCAATACTGCACTTATAGCACTTCTGACACAGCCAAGTATACATAGAGCGTTTCTCATTGAACAGGTTTAAAAGAAGTCTTTGGTGAGGACAAGTGTTTCTTTATTTCAACAAAAGCTTGATTGCACTGTGGAGACCACTTAAAATCTTTAGCCTTCTTCAAATTTTAAAAAAATATAGCACATTTATCCGAAAACTTTGAAATAAAACGGTTTAAGGCAGCCACCCTTCCAGTAAGCCTCTGTATTTCTTTAATATTCCAAGGAGGATCCATTTTCAATAGGGCATTAAGCTGATCCGGATCGGGCTGTATTCCTTTTTCACTTATCATATAACCCAGAAACTTTCCAGATCGAACCCCAAAGACGCATTTTTCTGGATTTAATTTCAAATTCACGGTTGTCAAATTAGCAAATGTTTCGTGAAGATCAATTATATGCAAATCCTCCTCCAGGCTTTTAACCAGCATGTCATCTATGTATACCTCCATATTTCTGCCAATTTGACTAGTGGATGTTTTGTTCACCAACCTCTGATAAGTAGCCCCAGCATTCTTTAACCCAAAAGACATCACTTTGTAGCAATGGAGACCTCTGCCGTTATAAAGGTAGTATGATCTTGATCCTTCGAATCCACCTGTATCTAGTTGTACCCAGAGAAGGCATCCATGAAGGACAACAACTTGTTTCCAGACGTTGAGTCAACCAACTGATCTATCTGGGGGACTGGATAAAGATCTTTTGGGCAAGCTCTGTTAAGGTTAGTGAAATCAATACACATACACCATTTCCCGTTCTTTTTCTTGACTAACACCGGATTGGCAGTCTATAAAGGATACTGAGATTCCTTTATGTGTCCCATCTTGGTAAGTCGATCAACCTCTTGGACTATCATATCAAATTTTTCCTTAGTATCACCCTGGATTGACAACTTGTGTGAGATAAAGCTTGCGGGAAACCCGGTTGCATCACCATTGCACCAAACGAAGACATGCTGATTGTTTAGTAAAAAGAACAACAATTTATTTTTCAACTCTGGCCCCATTTTGGAACCAATCTTAATATTTCTACCCTCTGCAAGGGAGTGGGATTCAATTTCTTCAACTGGTACTATAACACTAGGAGCCTCTCTAGGGTCATCAATCTCACTTTCTCCCTCAAAAGGCTCCCGTAACTACTAATCCTCATTAATCCAAACTGCTCCCAAAGTCTTATGAGCAAGAGCAGTTGCATAACACTCTCTGGCTATCTTCTGATTACTTCAGACAACATCTACTTGCCCCTGGACTGCATACTTCAAACATTTATGGACTGTTGAGGCCACAACATACATTATGGAAAGCCAAGACCTCCCAAAAATCGCATTGTATGATGTGGGGCAATCTACCACAACGAATAGCACCCTCACCATCTTTTTAAAGGGTTACCCAATTGCATCCGCAGAGCTCCCTGTGAAGCCCGCAATGGTTCTGTTTGAGTGTTGAATGGTGATTTGATTCGTCATCTACTTGTAAGAGCTTAAGAAGAGGATGTTTGCCAAACTACGTGTTTCTATCAAAATTCGACGTGTATCATTGCCCCTAATAGATGCTCATATCACCACCATATCCTCATCAGGCCCAAAAATATTCCTCAAATCATCCTCATAAAAAACTATGAATTGAAAATGGGTTTGGCATTGATGGAAAGACATTCCCCCTTCCAACTGAGTGGCCAAACTTTGTACATGCCTCTTCCTTGATGAATGAGTGGGTGTTGTCATAGTATCTCCTTCAAAGATAATGAGTGACTCAAATAAACTGATCAGTCCGGACACTGTCCTGGTTTGTTCTGTTTATGACCCTCACTTTATTCGGAGTTGGATCAGGATCCAGGTACTCATAATCAACATCAAATATTTCAAGAATCACCATTTCCCCTTCTTGAGCAGATGTTCCCGCATTGTTTGTAGGGCCCGTTTCCATTTCTTCTTTTGGCATAAGCTCCCAGCTTGCCTCTTTCAATAAATTTTTGCACCTCCTATTTCAATTCTATGCAGTCTTGAGTTTTATGGCCTATATAATTATAATATTGGCAAAAACAAGTATTTTGACTTTCTTTGGAAGACTGTAGTGTCGTCGGTGTCCAGAAATGGACTTCATCCTTGGTCTTGTCATATATTGTGGCCACATTCTCCCTTAACTCTGCAGACCACTCTGGTTGAACCCAAGGACCTCTTTTACCTCTTGACTGCTGGATCTGAGACTGATTCTGGTTGGACTGAGTTTGTTTAGTTCGGTTGGACCCTTGTCTGGTCTCCTTAGCCTTATATCCGGACGGGTTAGGAGCTGGAGGGGCTGTTGTGATGGACCTCACTTGACGGTGCACCCTGGTTTTCTTGGTTTCTTCCATATTAATATGTTTTCCAACCTGATTCAATAGGCCACCCCAGGTCATGGCTTTCTTCCTGGTCATCGAATCAGCCAAGTTCCCAGGATTCAACCCTTGTCTTAGAGAAAAAATTGTCACCTGTTTGAAGCTATCTGCTAATCACGAATTGACTTATATAGTCCTTTAAAGACTCGTTTGGTTCTTCGGCACAATGGGTTATGGTATCTCCATTGCCCTTCACCTATTTACTCCCAACAAATTGCCTTCGGAAGGCAATCCAGAATGTATCAAAGTTTCTAATACACCCATGAGGTAAGCTATTATACCACTTAGGAACACTTCCCATGACAGTTTGAGAGAAGGCTCTACACAAACGTTTGTCATCATCATCAAAATTCATCATGAAGTTCTTGAATTGCTCCAGATGATTGTCTGGATCTTTACTTCCATCATACTTCTCCATTTTGGAGCTGTCAAATCTTTTGGGTAGGTTTCCGGACGATATTTTGGCAGGCAAAGGTGATTGTCTCTAGTTCTTATTACGACTAAAGACTGTGTCTTCATTAGGTGTTGTGAAAATACCTTGTTCGGTTTGAAAAGTAAAAGGATCAGTCGGCAATTGATCAACATGCCTGTAGGATGGTCCTTTGCCCAGATGCCCTTTTAAGACTACCATGCATATCCCTATTTCTTGAATATTTTTTGATTCTATTCATCTTTTTTCTGGATCTCCCTTCGTCAGTACTTGATGACAAAGATTCATCAAGCTCAGCCTCATTCGAAGAGAGCTACTGGAGGACTCTGAATTTAAACTTTCAACAGGTTTGGACCGATGTGTCTTCTTAGAGTTGATGTGAGTCTTTTTTGAACTCAGATGAGTCTTTATTGATGGATCATTCTCCCTAGGGTTGTGAGTATGCTGAATAGCTGACGCCCCTGATTTCTCTCTTATACTATTTTCTGCTTGTTTTATGGCCCTTAACGCCTCTCTTTCTGCTCTGAACTTGTCTAGCTCTTCAATGGTGTATTCTTTATTTTCCCCGACCGTTTCCACCACATGAGGTGGAGTTTCTTGCTCGTTCGGATCCATCCGAACTTGTTTTTTTTACTTGAATGCAAGATTCAGGCACCTTCGTGCTCCTATTGTGGTCGCCAATTTGGTTTGGTTTATTTTGGCCTATGGGTAGTTTGGTAAAGTGTTTTGGTAAGTTTGAAGTATTTTGTGTTTAGTGTGAGAAGTAGTGAGATAATTAAGCAGCCTGCTTGTATTAAACGTTGATCACCCTCATTAATGAGAGTGGTTGGGGTATTTATATTCTTAATTTTAATGACACATGGGCTTACCGGGTCAAGTTTAAGGACCCATTAATCTTTTAAGTAGATTAGCAAATAACTTAGTCAAAAGGTGTTTTACATTTGTCTTGTCCGGATTTTTTAGTGGTGTGTTATGGTTTGAATTGCCCCTGTCCAGATTTAAGTGGTGGGCTGTGACTAAAGTATCAAAACTCATCAGTTCCAAAAGATAAAAATTGTTGACCAAAATTTGTTGGAAGACCCATCTAGTCTAAAAGATAAAAATTGTGCAAGTTATTTTAAAATGGAAAAGAAAAGTTATATATAAGTCAGTTATAAGGGCACCTCGGTAAAACCTTGGCGCCCCACCAGGGTAGGAAAGAGTATGCCACCAATCATTACACAAGTTTTTAAGTCTAAATACAAACTTTATATTCACTCTAAGTACAATTTAAGATGTTCAATATTTCACGGATGAAGAAGGTGTCTTCCTTCTTTAGCTTTAAGTAGATATGTTCCTAGCTTCACCTTCTCAGTTACCATGTATGGGCCCTCCCAATAAGGTCATAGCTTGCCAACCCACTCTTCTTTTGTATGAAGAAATATATTCCTCAAACCTGGTCCCATATCTTAAACTTTTGTCGTCTAACTTTGAAAGCGTATCGACTCCTCATCAAAGTTTGGTAATGTAAAGAATTCAATTGCGCTCTTTTTCTTCTATTAAAACTAACTTTGTACACTTCCCCTTATCATTGGCTTCTTTGGAATACTCACTGACTCGATATGAAGGGAAAATTGTTTCGGATGACACTACATCATCCATTGCATAGACCAATGCAAATGAAGACTCTTGGGTTGCTATATGAGGAGTAATTCTATATGCCCACAAAACTTCTTGTGACTATTTTCTATCCTTGCCTTGGATATTATTTCTTAGCCCATCAAGAATTGGTCAGTTAGTAACCTCGACTTGGCTATTTTCCATCTCTTTGTCTCGAATTGTGGCCCATTATTCATCATCATTCTCCTCGGAACACAAAAACAACAACAAATATTAGAAACAACAAACCTCATCACGTCTTTAGCTTTTGTTCCAACCAATGGTTCAGATTCCAACAACTTAAAGAAATAGTCTACCGCGACATTATCGTACTTCTTCCCCCAAATTCCATCGGTAAAGGTCTGACCTACATCGATCAAAAGGTCATGATTCTCATATCGACCTAAGAGGTACTTCTAGTGTATGAATTGTATTAGAAAATCTTTGACAAGTATCACATATCTTAACAAATTCTTTAGCGTCCAAAGCAATTGTACGCCAATAATATCATGCAAAAAAAAATCTTCGTATCAAAGTTTTATACCCACAATGTGTGCGTCCTTCCTCATAATGTAATTCTCACAATATCATTTGAGATTAATTCTCTCAAAGGTATTGAAGCAAAGGCCTACTAAAAGACTTTTTGTATAAGATATCTCTGATGACTAAGTAGCCATATGCCTTAAACCGTATACTTTTTTCCATTACTTTATCAATGAGCAATGTATTATTTATTAGAAATTATTTAATTTCACTCATGCAATCTTTTTCTGTACTTGTAGAAATTTGAAAAACCTCTATCGAACCTTCTACTAGCTTGGACCCCTTTGTTATCGAAGGATTTTCTTGCATGATAATCCAAGGGTGTTCATCGGAATATGATGCAGTAACCACATAATCAGCCACATGATTTCCTACCTTATGAACATGTTCGTATCTGACTCCTTTGAAAACTAATGTTAAATCCTTTATAGCCCTTAAATACCTCACTAGATGATCTTTTCTAGCCTTGGACCGGCCAGAAGCGTAATTTATAAGAATTTATGAGTCACATATCAGCCTAGCTTTTTTAGCCCCACAAATCTGAGCAAGTATTAAACATGTCAAAACAACTTCATACTATGCCTCATTATTTGATGCTTTTAACCCAAAGCGGATAGATTGATATATTGCATTACCATTTGTAGAATCAACTGCACCCCTGCTCCGTATCCTAATGCGCTTGAGCCCCCATTTGTTCGGAATGTCCACTATGACTCAAAGTTTTCTTCATCTACCGTAATATCTGACCGTTTAGATTGAGATTTAACTAGGAAGTCTGCTAAATCTTGTGCTTTGATTGCAGTCCTAGGTTCAAATTCAATATCAAAATCTCCTAATTAAACTGACCACTTGGTCATTCTTACTGATACATCAGGCATTTGCAACATATTTTTCAATGGAAAAGATGTTCGTACAATGATAGAATGAACGTGAAAATAAGGCCTAATTTTCCGAGCAGTAGTTACTCATGCGAGAGCCAACTTTTCTAACTTCATATACCGTTTCTCAACATCCAAGAGACTTTTACTGACATAATACACTGGTCTTGGGAAATTATCTTCTTCTCGAATCAAAACAACGCTCACAGCATAATCCGACCCTGCTACATAAACATACAACTTTCCCCCCGGTTTTGGCTTTATCAAGATTTCCAGCGAAGATAGGAATTCTTTAATTCGATGAAACGCTTCGGAACACTCTTGGGTCTAATTAAAATAATTTTCTTGTCTCAACTCTTGGAAAAAATAAGCACATTTTCCCGATAATCGAGATATAAATCTATTCAACGTCGTCAATCTCCATTTCAAAATTTGCACTTCTTTAATCGTTTGAGGTAGTGCTATAGTATTCAACGCATTTAACTGTATATGATCAACTTTTATTCCATGCTCACTAACTATATACCCAAGAAAGTTTCTCGATCGTACTCCAAATGTGCATTTTTTAGATTTAATTTTAATTTTTTTTTTCAAATTGGCGAAAGTTTCCTATAAATCTACAAAGTGGTCCTCATCCCTCTTGTTTTGCACTAACATGTCATCGATATACACTTCTACACTTCTTCTGATCTGAGTCTCAAAGGTGTTGTTTACATAGCATTGGTAAGTTGCTCCAGCATTTTTCAGCCCAAAAGGCATAACCATATAAAAAAGTGAACTTCTTCCAACGATAAATGATGTACTTTCTTAATCCTTTGGATCCATTTGGATTTGATTGTAGCCAGCATACACATCTATAAATAAGAGTAATCGGTTTTCAGGGGTAGAATACACTAACTGATCTATCAGAGGAACCGGGAAAGGATATTTTGGACATGCTCTATTAAGATCAGTAAAATCTATACACATTCGCCATTTACCATTTTTCTTTTTCACCAAAACCGGATTAACAATCCATAAAGGGTATTACGATTCCCATATATGCATAACCTTGGATAAGCGATCTACTTCAGCCATGATAGCCATAAAATTTTCTTGAGAAAAATATATTCTATTTTGAATGATCGGACCCACACATCTTCAAACTGCTAGTGTATGACAAATAATATCTGCACGAACCCATGTCACATCTTTTGTACACCACGCAAGAACAAAATTAACTTATCCCTAACCTCAAGAGATATTTTATGCCGATTTTTATACTATTTCCTTTAAAAAACATGATCCTTAAAACTTTCTTCTGAGATCATAAACCCGTGGGTCTTCCTTGGATCATCCATGAGATTGGACCCCGTCGGAGACCCCACTAAGTGCTACACTTTCTTTGACTCATCCTCCTTGATTTTCTTTGGTGCCAGAGTCGTTCCATAACATTCTTTTGCTATCTTTTGACTGAGTTTAATTGCTCTAATATTGTCTCCCACGATATATTTCAAACATTGGTGAACGGTTGATGCCACAACATGCATTGGGATCAAGATTATGTGTGTCTCATCCCCGACAATTTCTGCTACAATAACTACCGCATCTTCATGTGGACCAGCTACATCCCTCATATCATCATCTTTTAAAAAAGTATTGAAGATGGATTTTTGTAAAAGTATGGTGAAGCAGATGTTTCTAATTGAGTTATTAAGCTGACGATGCGTCTCTTTATAGAATAATTTGATGTCCCTGCAATATTATCTCATCTAAAAATTGTTAGTGATTAAATAAAGCACATAGTTCGCTAACATCTCCTCTTACAACAAATTCTTCCACCATCAAGATGTTATTCTTGTGGTTTCAGATCTAAATAATCTGTGGAAATGTTAAATATATCAATAGGTTCTGAGATCATTAGACTGTTTTCTTGCTTTGAAACTGCAAGCGAGTTTTTGTTTTACAAATGTTGTTAGCTTTCCATTTTCGACCAAGACATGTATTTATTTTTCCAAGGCCACACAATCCTTTATGTCATGCCCAATGTCCTCATGATACTTACAATACTTGTTGCTTCTGCTCTCCCTCAGAGTCTATATCAGAAACGACTTGCGGAACTATATGTGTGGACGTGCTCTGTCAAAAATTGTTGCTATACACTCTGTCAGCTTGACGAAATGTGTTGGTCGGATCCATTTGTTAGATATAAGTCGGACATATTGGTGTGTGTTCACAACTTGTGTATTCACCTTTGTCTTTGGAGGTACTTGGGTTGGTGTTTTAGTTGAAACACAAGCTCATACAATAGTTATTGGACGTAATTTGCTATGTGCTACCTTCAGAGTCTGATGGAATCGATTTTGCTCAAAATGTGCCAAAGAGTCCATCTCTGATGCTTGTGTTTCCTCCACCAAAATTATTTGCTCTACTTGATCCAACAAGGCCCCAAATGTCATGGCTTGCCTTTCTGCAACATTATCTTTCATTATACCGGGGAGAAGTCTCATTCGAAAATCTGTTAATGATAAAACAATTTGTATAATCCTTAAGACTTTCTCCCACTTTCTGTCTACAATGAATAATCGTATCACCATTTACATAGAATTTTTTTCTTCCCACAAAATGCTGGCGAAAGATATTATAGAACATATCAAATTTTTTAATATTATCTGGGAGAAGGCTTTACACAAAACTTTATCATCTTTATCACCATTGTCATAATTGATCATAATGTTTTTGTGTTGCTTAATATGGTTTCCGGATCTTACGTTTCATCGAACTTTTCCAAGTTTGAAATGTCAAACCATATAGGCAAATGCCCTGAAAGAATTTTCGAGGAGAGATTAGATGATCTCCAATTGTGTCTTATTTTATACATGCTACCCACATGACCTTCATTCAATGCAGTGTATACACCTTCCTTAGATGGGTATGTGAATTGATTGCTCACACAATATTCAAAGTTACGAATTTATGAAGGGATCTGCACATACGGAGCTACTTGTTCTCATAATATCATCTAGTTATATTCACAACCCTCTTGTTATTCGGACCCAAGTACCTTTTTCTCTTATTTACTTTTTTCTTTCTTCAAACCTCTAGCTTTATGAGATGTTCGAGGATCATCTCTTCGTCACTTCAAATCTTTTTATTGTAATTTTTTGGACGTCGATTATCCATTTCAGGAGAAAATGATTCATATGAACTATATGATGAATATTCGCTAGATTCAATTGACTTATAACCACATCTAGATTTTCCTCTTCTCTTTGAAAAATAATGACTTTGTTTTCGATGCCTTTCATTGGTCCGAGGAACATCTTCTATATAATTGTTTTTATAGTTATATGTTCTCTTCGGACCTCCACTTTAAGCCTCAATGAACTCAATATTGATTCCTTCTCAGCATTCAATCTTTCAATATCTTCCAAAAGTTTTTTCTGGCAAGCTAATAAGGCAGATTCTTCTAGCAGCTCCTTGGCATGTTGGTCATTGTTGTTTCTTTCATCCAGTATTTGTTCCTCGATCAGAAGATCTCTAGATGAGTTTCCAACCACACGGTTCTTTATACCAGACTTCAGCTCTCCTAGCATTTCTGTATCCATTAGTCTCACAACGTTTTGAGAATAAGATTATGATTTTGGAAAAATAATTCTGGATACCAATCGTTTCCCCTCATACGACGCCAATGATAGTTCCAAATATTTCCTATGAGGGTTATCGGTTATAACAATATTCGAGTAAGATAAATATGATAATGGGTAGAGAGAAATGACAAATAGAATAGTCAGCAATGATTAAGTAATGATTCACCATTCTCCAAAAAATGGAACTTTACTTTATATAGTACAACTGATAGGTCTATAATTTATAATTTTCGCTCTCTTATGGATACCTCACCCCACTACTTTACTAACCTTAATCACAATTGTTATTCCACAAAGCACCCTTAATATTAAATACTTGTTGGATTTCTTGCACAATATTTAATTGAACTAAATTAACTCTTTAATTTATTTAATTTAATTTATTCTTCCCAGTATTTCTTCCTCTTATCAAACCGTATTCAAATCAAGAATTATTTTATTGAAATCATCCAAGTGTATCTTCGAATCTCCTTACTATCATCCATTATAATATGTACAATAATTTCTTGAGTTACAATCTATTGGTTAGGTACTTATTCATGTAAATGACTATCTGATTTTATATCACAAATATCTTAAGCTCTTCAGATAACTCTCAGAGCACTTCATCCCCAAAACTTAAGATTATGGTTTTCTAGATTTCTCATCAATGACAACAAACAAACCTTTATGTATTATAAAAGACCAAATCTTAATTCTTCATAGGTTGAAATTATTATCTTCGTTGAATGTTTTTAGGTTGAACTTCATAAAACTCATTTAAGGGATTTTCTTGGTTTCTCAATAAAAACCTTATATCTAATCTCAAAATTTAAAAAGATACTCGTCCTTTCCGTTTTAAACCTACAAATAATATAACTTTAGATTATCCACGCTCACACGCACCACTTGTTAAAAAAATTCCAAATACGCATCAACCCATCTCGGAATAATCAACAATAATAAGTTTCAACAACAACGGTACCAATGATATTGTGAGCCGAAACCAATTGCTATTCATTTGAAACCTATTCGCTTAGTAAAGTAGATCGTGCAATAAGAAACATGAGAGCCACATAGCTTCATATCGTGTTTAAAGCTTCAACTATGAATGCAAAACAACAAAGTAAGATATATGAACAGTAATGATAAAACAAGCACAAATAAAACATATTGAACGTGATTTAAATTATGGAAGAATCCTACATCCATGGACAACAAAAACATATTTTACATATAAGAAGTTACAAAAAAAACTCTCTCAAATATTAAGCACTCAACCACTCATCTTTTGTTACAAACCACTACCAACTTTATAAAATGAAATATGGATATCAGAGCATCTCGAAGTATTAATCTTATACATCTCAATATCCAGAAGATTTCAACTTTATCCATTTCTAGCTATTCTTAGGTTAGAATTTCGGTTGCACTTGCTTTATACCACACCCTCACTATCTAACTATGACAAAAGATGGCATACTATTCTATATGTTCGCAATAACGACTCACAAGAAATTTATTTAATTGGCCAAGCAAACGGATAAAGGACAAAAGCAACACTGACATCCGTACGATAAGTAGTGACGTT
This sequence comes from Limnanthes douglasii subsp. nivea, assembly GCA_036936605.1. Taxonomy (NCBI): domain Eukaryota; kingdom Viridiplantae; phylum Streptophyta; class Magnoliopsida; order Brassicales; family Limnanthaceae; genus Limnanthes; species Limnanthes douglasii. The sequence continues at coordinate 66,891,302 of JAUPFV010000005.1, forward strand.
TGCTTGTACAATCGTGCCGCAAAATAAACACACCAAAATCAACGGCTCAATGATTGATATTTCACATCCATCCAGATATGTAATGACCGGGTTTCTTCTAAAACAAATAAGTATCTTCAAAAGTCATATACCAAATATGTAATGACCGAGTTTCTTCTAAAACAAATAAGTATCTTCAAAAGTCATATACCAAATATATAAACACTTTGGCAACGCATTTGTCCATAGTTATTTTTAGATCACACTAAATATTTTTATTGTAATTTTGTATTAAAAAAATTGGGGTTGAATATTTTTAGATTTGGGATTACATATTTTTTTACAAGAATTATGATTGTGTTGAATGAGATTATAATCTTATGATTGATAAAATAAAATAAAAACTCTAATAAAACGTTTTAATAAAATAAATAAATATTTCGAAACAATTAAAATATAATGTTTTTTAAAAATACAGAAAATACATTTTTGTCAGAACAATTTGTTTTGGTAATATTTATAAATTTCCATTTTAAGAGTTGAAAATGATAGATTGCTTAAACTAGATATAATCCACATTTTATCATTTAATACCATTCGATATGAAGAAACAACCGTGTATATTTCATAACGACTTGAATTGCGTCCAACTCTTTATCTCCAAACAAAAGAAGAAAAAGAAACTTATTTGAAGATTACGTGTGTAGACAGACTCGTCGTCATGTTTTTCGAGTGTTATTTCTAATGCCCGAGTAACACTCCACGAGCAGTGCACACCATTTTCAAACACTTATCGAAAAATAAGGCGGTGTCTACTAATAGTAAGAGGACCACTTCACACCTCTGCTTTACACTATTACATAACAATCAACAAACAAACACACACACAAGACACCACTCTCAATCCAAATCCAAATCCAAATCCATGGCCATAGACAGAGACGCAGTAGGGGCCGACGATGAACAAAACGAATCAGGTTCACCTTCTCCTCCGACGGAGGAGACTTCAATCGAGAAGGTCTTCGAATCGAGCGAAGTCCCACCGCCGTGGCAGCAGCAGCTGACGCTTCGAGCGATGATCGTGAGCTTAGTTTTGGGGATTCTATTCACTTTCGTCGTCATGAAACTGAATCTGACCACCGGAATCATACCTTCACTTAACATCTCCGCCGGATTGTTAGGTTTCTTCTTCGTCAAAACGTGGACCAAGATCCTCGATAAGGCTGGTATGCTCAGCCAGCCTTTTACTCGTCAGGAAAACACTGTCATTCAGACTTGCGTCGTCGCCTCCTCCGGGATCGCTTTTAGCGGTACGTATCTAAATCCAATATATATAAATACACATATATACTATATATAAAAATAAAATATTTTATATTGATCGGTGATCGGTGATCTAAATTCAAATTTAATATTTGGGCATTCCTTAAAAAATCAAAGTATAGAGAATCTTACGTGGCTACAGAATTTCAAAATTGGTGACGTTTGGTTTTGTTAGCATTGCATGTGAATGTGATGCTGTTGAAAATAGAAAGATAGACTTGGGTATTTATTGACGTAGTAACAAAAGTTTTGGGTCCCATTGGTTATTGAGTAGTATCATCTTCTATAGTAGTAATCCTTTTTTATTTCATATTATTGTTTTTTGTAATGTTTTAAATAGATTTTGATAGTGACGTGATTTATCTTCATTAAATATATGACTTCAAGGATCTTAGTCACTATCTTAAATTTATGAATCATGTGATACATTTTATTTATTATATATACATTTTTTACTATATAATTCAAAAGAGCTTCGCAAATTTTTTGGCAGGTAGTAGAGTGTTGGTAAAAAAATGACAAAATTTTATAAAAATGACAAAATTTTATAAAAATTACGTTAAATGTTTGGGTTAAAATAAAATTTAACAAAATAAGTTTAGTTATATATAAAAGAAATGACAGAAAAATGTTATATTAAAAAAAGCCAAAAAAGTTGGCGGGTAGTAGAGTGTCGCTAAAAAGAATGACAAATTTTACAAAATTTTCGTTTAAAATAAAATTTAATAAAATAATTTTATTTATAGAAAATAAAATAAGGAACAAATATTCAAATCTGGTCAAATATTTAATTAAAAAGTTATCAAATGTTATCAGTGATAAAATTTTGTCAAACCGGTAGGAAGTAATGTTTGTCTTTTTAACTATTTTTAATTCAAATTTAATATTTAAAATATATTTTTCTTTAAAAAAAATACATATCGTTTTAAAATTATACGCATATATTAAAAAAAATTAATAATTATTATTTAAAAATTAAAAAGAAATTTAATGAATAAAATCTAATAAATAATATTAAATTTTACGTGGACAGGCAGGCGAGACCGATATCTACTGTGATACAAAAATTATTTTCTAGAATGTATTCTGTGATGGAGAGAGTAAGATTATCAAATGTTGTACACTTTCGAATAAGTTGCAACTCTTGTAATTGTTGTGATATGAGTGTTACCAAACTTTCATATGAGTTGGAAAGATATAAGATGGTTCAGTAAACTATCCATGAACCCATTTAATAACTTTTTCTACAAGGTGTTAAAGTAGACAAACAAGAAATAAATTTTCTCCGCAGCGTCTTAAAGCGGACAACGGCTCTTATTTATAGATAAAAGATATAAGTTCATGTTGACCTCAAACAAAAGTTACTTTGATTCTTATAAAGAAGCATGATCGAAGTGATTTTGTTAATGGTAATAAAGAAAATTTTCTCATACTTTCAAGCAAACACTAGACACCGACTATCATGACATGTAAAAGTATATCCATTGATAAGTCAATTTACACAGGTTAGCTTTATAACATCACTCAGGATTGTATGTGAAGTCGAATAGCAATAACAGTACGATGTTGATCCTTTGATGCCTTGCTTTAAGGAGAACAATTTTTCTTATAACACATGTAACATTTTCTCTTGATTTCCGGTTCGATCATTATTGACATATACCGAATGTGTATGTACAGGAGGTTTCGGTAGTTACCTTTATGGAATGAGTGATGTTATTGGCAAACAATCACTTGAAGAAAGTAACTCATTGAACACAAAAAACCCTTCACTGGGATGGATGATTGCGTTTCTTTTCGTTGTTAGCTTCCTAGGACTTTTCTCAGTGGTGCCTCTCCGGAAGGTCACTTCTTGAACTTGAGATGGCTCAGTTATATGGTGCATATTACATTTATGATTTATCTAAACTGCACCGTTGAAAATTTATTTCAGATAATGGTGATCGACTTCAAACTGACATATCCAAGCGGTACCGCGACTGCTCATCTTATTAACAGTTTCCACACTCCTCAGGGTGCTGAACTAGCTAGGTGAGTGAGCAAAAGATTCAAACCGCATTCTGTTACTGTCCTTTTCTTTAGTATAACTAAGACAATAAAATCTGATACCATTGTGCTGTAGGAAACAAGTGAGAACACTTGGGAAGTTTTTCTCGTTTAGCTTCTTTTGGGGGTTTTTCCAATGGTTTTTCACTGCTGCGGATGGCTGCGGATTCGTAAACTTCCCAACATTTGGTCTCAAAGCCTATGAAAAGAAGTACAGAAAACTTGTTTACTTGAACTACTTTCTTTAAGCTTGTTTTGTTAAATGTTTGTTTAGTTCTCTTAAGATATGTAATGTAAGCTTTTCAACTATGTCATTGATTGCTCACAGTTTTTTTTTAACCTCGGATGCCAGGTTTTATTTTGATTTCTCAGCTACATATGTTGGTGTTGGGATGATATGCCCATATCTTATCAACATATCTCTTCTTCTTGGAGCAATTATCTCTTGGGGAATCATGTGGCCTCTCATTGATGATAGAAAAGGTCACTGGTATCCTGCGGACCTCAAGTCAAGCAGTCTCCATGGGCTGCAAGGTTATAAGGTAACTTTTAAGTTACCGAGCTCGCATTTATTTAAATCACACAACTTTCTTATCCATTTTTCCTTGACAGGTCTTCATAGCCATAGCTATGATCCTCGGTGATGGGCTCTACAACTTTTTGAAAGTTCTGGGTCACACACTTGTTGGTTTGTATAGGCAAATCAGCAACAAAACCGCAGACAATCTTCTTCCTACAAACAACCAATTATCTGCTGATCGTGCCAAATCTAATATCTCCTACGATGATGTACGTAGGACTGAGGTCTTTCTAAAAGATGACATCCCAACATGGTTTGCAATTGCAGGCTACACCATCATCGCACTTATCTCTATCTTCTCACTTCCCTACATCTTTCCCCAGCTCAAGTGGTATTATATTCTAGTTATATACATCATAGCACCCGCACTGGCCTTTTGCAATGCGTATGGATGCGGACTGACAGATTGGTCGTTAGCATCCACCTATGGAAAACTTGCAATCTTCACAATTGGTGCATGGGCAGGCGCGGCCCATGGTGGAATTCTGGCAGGACTTGCAGCTTGTGGTGTCATGATGAACATCGTATCGACAGCATCCGATCTGATGCAAGATTTCAAGACAGGATACATGACATTAGCTTCACCCAAGTCAATGTTTGTGAGCCAAGCTATCGGAACTGCAATGGGTTGCCTAATTTCCCCTTGTGTTTTCTGGCTTTTTTACAAGGCTTTCCCTGACCTTGGCTCTCCTTATTCGCAATACCCAGCTCCATATGCCCTTGTTTACCGCAACATGTCGATATTAGGGGTGGAAGGATTCTCTGCATTGCCTAAGAACTGTCTTACGCTATGCTATATATTTTTCATTGTAGCGATGTTGATCAATGGGATCAGAGACATGGCGGGCAAGCAACGTGCGAGGTATATTCCACTTCCAATGGCAATGGCAATTCCTTTCTATCTTGGAGGTTACTTTGCCATTGACATGTGTGTTGGAAGCTTGATATTGTTTCTGTGGAAGAAGATAAACAAAGCAAAGGCCGATGCACATGGATCTGCTGTAGCTTCAGGGTTGATTTGCGGAGAAGGGATATGGACATTGCCAAGTTCAGTACTTGCTTTAGCTGGTGTTCAGCCACCCATCTGCATGAAGTTCCTTTCCGGAGTAGATAATGCTAAGGTGGATACATTCTTAAGTTCTTAAGCCAACTCTTTTATTTGGTACTGTTGAGCACTTTATTAGTATTAAGCAATATTTTCTCATTTACTTGTAATGGCAAAAAAAACCACACCAGTTATTTACATCTCAAATATCAATTTTATGTACTTGCTTGATATTGGTTTACACTTTTCTATAGTCTTGAAGAGAGGAATATATTCCTTCTATCCCCTATAACAAGTCGTCTTAGATTTTTTTTTTTTTTTTTTTTTTAATTTTACATGTCGTTTTAGTATATTTTATATAAAATTTATTATCAATTAAATTTATTTATTTTTATTTGATTTTTATTTAATTTTTATAAAACAAAAAACAATTATAAGGTTCGTTAATACTTTATAAACTATTAGGAAACGGAGCGATTAATATTACATCATACTAACTATATACTCTTTCTTACGTTGATATGATATAATTATAAAAACTGTTTATTTACTATAATTATAAATCGATGCGAGCCAATTTTAAAGTCTAAGAATTTAACTAAAATGTTCAAAAATAAAATCTTTCCCCTATTATATAAAATATGTTCTACTACTTTGAAATTTTTAATGCTAGAAAAAATATGAATACTTTTATCAAATGTAACCATCGTTGTCCTTTTTTGTCTTTAATAATGTCTTTAGGAGAATAGACGAATTTATTATGTTGTCATTGAAATTTAAAAGAGAATGATGGTGAATTTTGAGAATAAAATAAAAACAGTAAAATATATTAAAAAGAAAGAAGAAAATACATTGTGTATAATGTCTTAAGAATTGTTTTAAAAATATTCAAAATGGAAGTTAAATATTTAGAGATAAATTATTTAATTTAAATTGGTTTTAATAAAAAAATTAAAGATGAAAAATAATAATATAAATTTGTAAAGTATATAGATGAGAGATTCTAAAAAGTTATCATTTTGTTTTGAATAATATAATATATATTATTCTAATTCGACTGAAATGTTGGTTTAATTGCTATAAAAAATGATTTGATTGAATAAAAATTTAATTATAAATGAGTGAAAAAACGAATAGGTTAATAAATAAATAAATTTTGAATAATAAAAATAATATTTTTTAAAAGTGTGTTATGTTTATAAAAAATCTTTTTACTTATATGCCGGTAATATTGACATAACATAAATGTACAAATGATTTTTTTTTATCAAATATGATTAGAGATAATGATCCCAAACAAAATATAAAGTATGTATGAAATCAATGCAAATAACACATACTATTTTTTACGTGAAAAATCTTCGTAGGAAGTAAAAATTATGGGACTCATTTCGGAGTCCAACCAAATATTCACTATCAGAAGACAGGTTACAAAACTATTTTCTAGATAAAACTAAAGCATACACCACACAAAGTATGACAACTTCATACACAACCCCAATACGCAAGATAGTAAACCGAAATCAGAAAACTCACTCAAATATCCCAAAAAACACACTTAGAAGAAGTTGATCGGAAATATACTTAGAAAACTCCAAATTAAAATCCCTCTGATAAGATTGTAGAGGGAAAATAGAAGAGCGTGCTCACCAAAATCGAAGCCGATCGGACCACGGAAGACAGTCCGATTGAATGCACAAATTTATGTCTCGAATTGTCTCAAAACACTGTATAAGTTTATGTTTATACATAAACCAAAATCCTATGTGTTGCCCTTATTTGGCCTTAACCCATATGATAATTAAATTCTCACATAGGAAGATCCCAACAAATCTCCCCCTCACGACTATGTGAGAGGATTCATCATCCTGACGATCATCTACAATGTTCAAGCTTTCCCCTATGCAATGCCTTTGTCATCATGTCGGATCCATTATCATTTGTATGAAATTTATCAACCTCAATTAGTTTAGCATCAAGAATATCTCGAATCCAATGATATCTCACATCAATATGTTTCGACTTTGAATGAAACAAAAAAATCATCACGAAATGAATAACACTTTGATTATCACATACAGTACATACATATGTTTCTCAAATCTAAGTTCTCTCAAGAACTTGTTTATCCATAATAGTTCTTTACTCACTTCTGTCATTGCAATAAATTCAACTTCTGTCATTGAAAAGGCTACACACTTTTGTAGTCTTGATTTCCATGAAGCAGCGCCATCACAAAAGTTAATCAAATATCTAGAAGTAAACTTGCGACTGATGAGTCCGGATTTTCTCACCACTCACTCTAGAAACCGGACAGGGGCAATTCGGACAAAAACTACCCACTGCACCATCCGAACTGGACAAAAGTATTAAAAGCTAATCACCTTTTGACTAAGCTAATTGCTAATCTGCTTAATAAACTAATGGGGTTTTAAACTCGACCCGGTTCATAAGTTTGACCCGAAAGCCCATGTGGCCCGTAATTAAGGGTATAAATACCCAACCACTTTCATTAATGAGGGTAATGAACATTTAATACAACCAGACATCTCAAATCTTTCACTACAAAACACCCATACATTAAGTACCTTTGAAATACCATAAAACACCTGACAAAATTACCCTCAGTAAAAAATAATTCACACCAAATTGGCGACCACAGTGGGAGAAGAAGGTGCTTGAATTTAGCACTCGAAACCATCAAGAAAAGTCAGTTCGGATGAATCCGGACGAGCAGACAGTGCCACAAACTTTGGCAGAAGTGGTGGGAGAAAACGATGAATACACGATTGAAGAGCGGGATAGATTGAAAGCTAAAATCGAAGCCTCGAGGGCTGCTAAAAGGGTGGAGATGGGCTTAAAAGAAAAATCAAAAGTGTCAGTCGTTCACCACACTGACAATCCAAGAGAGCATGACCCATCAGCAAAAACCCATGTAAGTACTAAAAATACTCATGTTAGCTCAAAGAAGTCTCTCCGGTCTAAACCGGTGGAGAGATCAGACTCAGATTCAGAATCCTCTAGTAGCTCCTCGAACGAAGATAGAGTGGAGGAATCCCTGTCATCCAGCAGCGATGAAGGCCGTTATAAAAAGAATCAGAAGTTGGTTAAAAAATATTCAAAAAAGAGGGACATGCATGGAAGGTTGAAAATGAATCTAGGAAAAGGGTCATCTTATGGTCACAGCCATGGTCGGAGACATGTATACCGATTGTTGATGGATCCTTTCGCCTTTCATGATGAACCAGGTATCTTTGCAACTACCAATGAAGATACTGTGTTTAGTCGTGGCTGAAATTGGAGACAATCTCTATTGTCTTCCAAGATACTGTCCGGAAACCTTCCTAAGAGGTTTGACAGCACAAAGATGGAAAAATACGATGCGAGTAAAGATCCAGATAACCATCTGGAGCAATTCAAAAAAATTATGATGAATTTTGATGATGATGATAAGTTACTTTGTCGAGCGTTCTCCCAGTCTTTTACGGGGAGATCTCTGAAGTGGTACAATAGTCTGCCACAGGGTTGTATCAGAAATTTTGATACTTTTTGGGTGGCCTTCCGGAGGCAGTTGGTTGGAAGTAAGGAAGTGAAGGGCAATGGAGACAGTATTATCCATTGTGCCCAAGAGCCAAATGAATCCTTAAAAGAATATATAAGTCTCTTTGTGAGCACCAAGAATGGATTAGCTGATTGCTTTGAACAAGTAGCAATAGATTCTCTAAGGCAGGGTTTCAGTAACCAGAAAGAAGGCCATAACGTGGGGCGGTTTACTGAATCAGGTTGGGAAACAAATCAATGTAGATGAAATAAAGAAGACTAGGGTACATAGGTAGGTGAGATCGTCCCCAGCTGCACCAAACCAGAATCAGAATCAGTCTGGGTACAAGGCTAAAGAAGTCGGACAGGATCCCAGCCGGGCCAAGGCTCAATCCCACCTAGCACCAGCTCAGAGTCAACAATCCAGAAATAAGCGTGGGCCTTGGGTTCAACCGGAGTGGTTTGCCGAGTTAAAAGAGAATGTAACAACCATCTATGACAAAACAAAAGACGAAGTACACTTCAGAAAGTCAGCTGCGCTTCAATCTCCCAAGGAAAGTCGTAATAATTGTTTCTGCCAATATCATTAAGATATTGGTCATAACACAGAAGATTGCAACGCTTTGAAGCAAGAGGTGCAAAATTTGATCGAAAGAGGAAAATTGGGGGCTTATGTTAAAAGAAGAAGTGGAAATATGCCTGATAATGCTCATCGGACTGGCCCAAACAATGCTGAGACATCGACTCCGGATGGGGCTATGGTGATAATTGAAAGGTTTGATGTAGAGTCAGAGTATTTAGATCCTGATCCAACTCGAAATAAGGTGGGCGTTATCACAGAACACTGCAAGACGGTGTCCCGACTCATCAGCTTTTTTGAGTCACTTATAATATTTGGGGGAGACACCATGACTGCACAAACTGCTTCTTCGAGAAAGAGGCATGTTCATACTCTAGCTACCCAACTGGAAGGAGGCATGACTTCCTATCAATCGCAAATTCATTTTCCCTTCATTGTTTTTGATGAAGATGATTTGAGGGACATAGCTGGTCCCCGTGAACATACTGTGATAATAGGAGCATCCATTGGGGGCAATGACATTAGACGATTTTTGGTGGACACCGATAGTTCGGCCAATATCCTTTTTTTGACTTCCTATAAACAAATGAAGAATCCAGCAGTGATTCAGCATTCGAACAGGTCAATTGTGGGTTTCACTGGAAGCTCAGCGGACGTGATCGGGGAGTGTGAGGATGAGGTTTTGTTGGGCAAGGGCCCTTTTAAGAAGATGGTTAGAATACTTTTTATTGTGGTGGATTGTCCCACTTGTTACAATGCCATTTTGGGAAGATCTTGGCTTTCTAGGATGCATGTTGTGGCTTCGAAAGTCCACCAATTTTTAAAATATGATGTGCAAGGACAAGTGGGAGTAGTCCGAAGTAGTCAAAAGATAGCAAGGGAGTGTTATGCAACAGCACTGGCCCCTCGAACTTTGGGGGCAGTTTGGATCAGTGAGAATTAGCAGTTGGAGGGGCCCTCTACGGGAGAGGGTGAAATTGATGACCCCAGAGAGACCCCTGGTGTTTTAATACCAATTGAAGAGGTTGAAACCCACTCTCTGGCTGAAGGAAAAAATGTCAAGATCGGGTCTAAGATGACACCAGAACTGAAAAGTAAAATGTTGTCTTTTTTAACAGACCATCAGCATGTTTTTGCTTGGTGAAATGTTGATGTGACCGGAGTGCTCGCAAGAATTATATCACACAAGCTATCCATCCGAAGAGATATAACACCTGTTGTACAAAAAAAGAGAGATTTTTCCAAGGAGAAAACTGATGTCATTGTTCAAGAAGTCGACCGGCTTACTAAGATGGGCACATAAAGGAATCCCAGTACCCTTTATGAACAGCCAATCTTGTGTTAGTAAAAAAGAAAAATGGGAAGTGGCGAATGTGCATTGACTTTACAGACCTTAATAAGGCTTGCCCAAAAGACCTATATCCGGTCCCTCAGATTGATCAACTGGTAAACTCTACGTTTGGGAACAAGTTGTTGTCCTTTATGGATGTCTTCTCCGGCTATAATCAGATTCAAGTGGATCCAAAGGATCAAGAGCATATTACTTTTTTTACTGATAGGGGCCTTCATTGTTATAAGGTGATGCCTTTTGGGTTAAAAAATACTGGGGCTACTTATCAGAGGTTGGTGAACAAAGCCTTCGCTAATCAGATTGGAAGAAACATGGAAGTCTATATTGATGATATGATGGTGAAGAGTGTGGAAAAAAAACTACACTTGGCATTTCTGCAAGAAACTTTTGCCAACTTGGTGAAAGTAAATTTAAAGTTGAATCCAGAGAAGTGTGTTTTCGGAGTGTAGTCCGGGAAATTCTTGGGGTATGTGATAAGTGAGAAAAGGATACAACCTGATCCAGACCAGCTTAGTGCTTTATTACAGATGGAGCCTCCTCGGAATATTAAAGAAGTACAAAGATTGACAGGGAGGTTAGCTGCTCTAAACCGTTTTATTTCAAGGTCTTCGGATAAGTGTGCCCCGTTTTTTTTAAACTTTAAAAGGTGCAAAAGAATTTAACTGGTCTCCACAATGTGACCAGGCTTTTGATGAAATTAAAAAACACGTATCCTCCCCTAAAACTTTGTTTAAACCTGTTGATGGAGAGACATTATACCTATATTTAGCAGTCTCTGATTGTGCCATAAGTGCGGTGCTAGTTAGAAAAGTGGACAATTATCCTCGTCCGGTGTACTACATCAGCAAAAGCCTGATGGATGCTGAAAAGAGATATTTAAAGCTTGAAAAGTTAGCACTGACATTAGTAATTGCCGCTAGAAAGATGAGGCCTTACTTTCAGTCTCATGATATTTTTGTCCGGACATCTTTTCCCTTGAAAAATGTTCTTCAAAAGGCGGATATATCAAGCAGAATGACCAAATGGTCAGTGGAGTTGGGAGACTATGATATTGATTTTGCCCCTCGAACTGCAGTCAAGGCTCAATCTGTTGCTGACTTCCTAGTTGAATTCCATTTGGACATAGATACTAAGCAAGCATCAAGTGAAAAGACTAAGAAAGTATGGGTTGTCCGGACTGATGGTGGATCAAGTACCATGGGCTGTGGTGCTGGGATATGTTTAACCTCTTCGTATGGAGACAAAATGTACCAGACTATATGTTTTGCTTTCAGGGCTTCCAATAATGAGTCTGAATATGAAGCTGCCATTGCCGGTTTAAAGTTAGCCTTAATTTGTGGAGCCAAAAGAGTCAGGTTAATGAGAGATTCTCAGCTTCTTATCCATCATGCACAAGGTCAATATGAGGCAAAAAAAGAGCAGCTGATTAAATATTTGTTCGTTCTTAAAGAACTGGCACTTAACTTCAAAGATATTACCTATGAGCACATACCCCGAACTGAAAATACTCTAGCAGAATCCTTGGCAACCATAGCATATTCTGAGTCCTTCCCATGGATTCACGTGCAGGAATGCCCATCCATTCACCTAAATCAGAGCAAGAAAGGGGAGAAAAGTTTAAACATACAAGTAAGTCAGCCTCAAGATTGGAGGTCTCCTCTCTTTCAATATATCTCAGATGGTATCTTGCCTCCGGAGAAAGCAGTGGCAAGGAAAGTAAAGTATAAGGCTCGTGGATTTGTAATCCTAAGAGACGTTCTTTACAAGAAGTCTTTTAGCAAACCTCTATTGCGATGTTTGGGGATTGAAGATTCCCAAGTGGTGCTGTCTGAACTACATGATGGTTAGGGGTCAGCACAATGTGGTTATAGAGCTTTAACCAGAAGAGTCTTGTTGGTCGGATACTACTGGCCCTCTATAATGGAAGATGCCAAGGAATTGGTAAAAAAGTGTGATCCATTCCAAAGATACAGTAATGAAATTCATATCCCAGCTGTCCCTTTAGAGTCAGTTTCTGAGCCAATACCTTTTGCTCGTTGGGGGTTTGATCTGGTGGGACCTCTACCTATGGCATCCGGGGGATGCAGAACTATTATAGTTGCCATCTATTATTTTTCAAAATGCATAGAAGCAGCCCCATTGGCAGGAACTACTTTAAAAGCTGTTATAAAATTTATCTTATCTAATATTTGCTGCAAATTTGGGGTTCCTCAAAAGATAACCACAAACAATGGGCCACAATTCGATAATAAGAATATGAAGAGATTTTGTGCCTCTAGAGGCATTCAACATTGCTTTTCTTCTCCTTTCCACCCACAGGCAAATGGTCAGGTTGAAGTGGCAAACAGAACCATCATGTCCGGTCTTAAAAAGAATTTAGAAGGGGCTGCTGGAAAGTGGCCAAATTATCTACAAGAAGTACTATAGGCCTACGAGACTACTCCTAAGGCTGATACACAGGAATCCCTATTTACCTTGGTATATGGTATGGATGTAATAGCTCCTATAGAAGCAACTCTTCCTTCGTTTAGAGTCCAATATTTTTCCGAACAGGCTAATGAAGTGGCAGTCAGAAGTCAACTTGACTTGATAGAAGAAAAACGGGTTATGGCTCATCTCAGAGCCACACACTATCAGGGTTTGATGAGAAACAGATTTGCTTCCAAAATTAGAAGGAGGGATTTTCAACCAGGGGACAAAGTATTGAGAAAAGTCTTCCTACATATTAAGGAGAAGCAGTTCGGCAAGCTAGCTCCAACTTGGGAAGGACCCTATGTGGTCAGTGAAAAGCTTAAGCCTGGGACATACATGCTTCAAGATAAAGATGGAAGGATCTTGAATCACCCCTGGAACATTGAACATCTCTGGTTGTATCTAGAATGAAAATTATGTAAATATTTACTTGTTTAAAGTCCATGTAAATATTAGGGGGAATACTCTTTCCTACCCTGGTGGGGCGGGGAGGTTTTAATGAGGTGTCCGAGCTTTTTAATGAAATTCGATGCCTTCTTTTGAAATGGAAAGATCCTTATCTAAGCCAGAACACTTCGATTGGAGTTATTTGTTTACCCCCTCCAAAGTGGCCAGCTTGGTGGCTAAATCCTCTTTTCCCTTCTTCAACTCCTCGATCTCTCTCCTTAGTGCCTCTGCATTCTGGTTGGCAGTAAGGAGGTCATTAGACAAGCTCTCTTTATCTGAGTTGAGTGTGTTGATGAGGGCTGATTGATTTCGCATTTGTCTCTCCAAGTTGAGCACCGATTGAATATTGCTCAACAAGGAGTGGGTCACTATGTCCTTCTCTCCTGAAACATAAAAAAACTTACCATTGAAAGTGACAATGTTCGAAGAGCTTGGGGGGAGGTAAGGGCCAACAAATTCGTCCTTCTCAAGGTCTTCAAAGTAAAGGTCAATCCCTTGAAGGCCACTGATGTCAACACCATCAATGTTAATATCCCCTCCGGCACCCTCTCCGGTGTGAAAGTCACTTGGGATTTGCTCTGCCTGAGTTGGGTCTGTTGGGTTGACCGGAGGAAGAGACTCTGGAGGCCGGAGAGCAACTTCATCTCCCTTGGAGGTTTTCTTCTTCTTGGCTTCCCTATCTCCACCTTCTGCTCCCCGTTTTTGGTCTTTTTTGGGAGCTTTTGAGGGTTTTGGAAGTCCAACTGCCTCTTTGGTACTCTCATTTTCCACCACTTGAAGCAGGGCAGCATCAATTCCTCCTTGGTCTTGTACCTCTTGGTTTGCTGGGACAGACTCCTCAACACCACCTTGGTTGACCTCAGCTACATCTGGCTTTTTCTTGCCTTTCTCGCCATTCATTTTACTTGGGGATTTAGCTCTACCCGGCAAGGCCAGCTTCCCATCCTTCTCGTTTGTCCTTTGTAGAATGACACCCGGAGGAGGCGGTGTAGTCAGTTCCTCCCAAGACAAGTCTCTCCGACCGGTTGTGTTCCAGAGGTGGGATCTCACCAGGTTGCCGGCAGTAAAACAATTATGGAAGCGATTTCCCCACTTGTTAGTAGTCCAAGCATTCAGCTTGGCACAAGTGGTCTGCCCCTCCTCCAAGTAGTCGGAGAACTCCTTCGGCAGCACTACCAAAAGAAGAAGAAGAACATTTAAGTAAACAAACTATTTTATAAGGAAGAAAAAACTAACATGATGAAATATTTACCCGTGCTTTTCCATCTATTAGTAAGCATGCTTGGGTTATCACCAGCCTTAATCTTTTTCCCATTTTCCCAAGCTCTACTGATAAACAGGAATTGGGTCTTCCAGTTCTTCTCCGATTCAAGCAGATCATCCACCACTTTATAGTTGTCACCCATATTGAAATGATAGAAGGGGATGATGTGATTCTTGCAAAGACTGGCCACAGCAGCAAATTGCTCCATCGAAAGCGGGATTCCGGAGAGCCTAGAGGCCATGATACAGGCCATAAGAGTGTACCAAGCATTGGGACTCAGTTGGCTTGGGCATAGCTTTATCAGATGGAAATATCTGACGATCTCTGGGTCTAAGGGAAATTTAAGCCCCCAGTTGAACAACTCTGTGTAGAAAACTATATCACTTAGCTTGCAGTCCATTGGCGTCTCCGGATGTCTCTGATATCCTCACTTTAACAGATTCTGGGATCGCCCACTTCGTCCGGATCCGGCCTAGTTCAGCAGTATGAATGAAGGCGTAGTTAATATTCTGCATGCCTAGTAGATACTTTACACTCACCTTATGGAAGCAAGGTCTCATTCTACCTTCAAGAGACTCCGGCAGGTCCAGATGTTTTAAACACAACTTCTCTTTACCCTTACTTTTCTTGACAATGGCAGCCTCCCCCGTCTTCCCGGAGACATCAGTCTCAAAAGGGGCTTCTTCAACATTGTCCTCCATCACGTCTTCCATCACCATGGAAGGATTGTCAGTTATCTTTGGTGGAGGAGTGCTGGTAGTTGGCTCAGTAAGCTGTCTGGATGGCTGAGCATCGCTTTCCTTTTGTGGTCTGGTGTCCGGTTGGGGCTCAGATCCAGAGGGTTCTTTTTGAAGGCTTGTTCCGGTAGCCTCCGGACCAGACGATTTTTCCTTAGGAACTTTGATGGGTGCCTCTGACCCTGCAGCTTTATCATTGGCCTTAGACTTAGAGGGACTTGATTTTGGAGACTTAGACTGTGGAGCAACAGCCTGGCCTTTTACTAAGCGGCCTCTTCGTCTAAGTATCAGCTTTTCTGGGGAATTTTCAGCATCCGATCCCATAGCTATGAATGGAGAGGATCTTTTTGTGCTTATAACATCTTTCTCCCGTTCGATAGTAGGCTGCGACTCCTGAACTGATGAGCCTAAGACGATTGGTGAAAGACTAGGTTGAAATAACCTTCTGGGTTTGGAGCTTCTGGCAGAAGATGAACCTCGGTCAGGCTCTGAGCTTGGTGTGTCAGATTTGTCGATTGGAGAAACTAGAAGGCCTGCAGCAATGCGCCTTTCTCGTTCGACTCTTTTTGCTTTCTCTAACTCCCGAAAGATTAAGCCACCCACCTTTTACAAGTGCGTTTCTTGCTGTAAACATAAACTTACACCAAAAGAATTTTGAGAAGAGAAATTAAAGCTTTAAAGTAAAGAAATGAAAGAGTAATGAAGATGTTAAAACAGTGAAAAATGAGGTAATTTATACTAAAGAGACAAAAAGATACCCAGAAACCTAGGAGAATACGAAAAGATAAAAGTAATGATTAAAGACGATGCTGACGTCACAAGCATTAAATGAAGAGGTTATTTTTTGGGATTAGTGGGAGCACCGTTCTAGGAGAAAAATGCATGGTGAGGCAAATCAAAAGGTGACACGTGTCCCACGATCCATGGCAAAACCATTGAACTTCTAAAGAGTTTTTCAGTCCGGATAAGTCCTTCACTAAATACTAAATTCATCCCGAAAATGTCACAAGTGCCCAAAGGCGATTTTTTAGGTCTTGCCAAAGGCCTTCGAACAAAACCTAAAAAGGGGCTACTGATGAGTCCAGATTTTCTCACCACTCACCGTAGAAACCGGACAGGGGCAATTCGGACAAAAACCACCCACTGAACCATCCGAACTGGACAAAAGTATTAAAATCTAATCACCTTTTGACTAAGCTAATTGCTAATCTGATTAATAAACTAATGGGTTTTTGAACTCGACCCGGTTTCATAAGCTTGACCTGAAAGCCCATGTGGCCCATAATTAAGGGTGTAAATACCTAACCACTTTCATTAATGAGGGTAATGAACATTTAATAAAACCAGACAGCTCAAATCTCTCACTACAAAATACCCAAACATTAAATACCTTTGAAACACCATAAAACACCTGACAAAATTACCCTAAGTAAAAAATAATCCACACCATCGAGTATCAACATCTCCAGCCAAGTGTGAATCAAAATAAGCCAACAAAACTCAAGTTCTCCATCCCAAAACTGAGCTTTAAATTAGAGGTTCCTCGTAGATACCTCATAATTCATTTCATGTCTTCCCAATGCTCTCTACCCGCGTTTGAAAAAAAATCTGCTCACAACACAAACACTATGAGCTAAGTCAGGACGAGTACATACCTTGACATACATGAGACTTCCAACTGCAATTGCATATGAAATATTAACTATATCTCTCTTTTCTTTATTAGTTGAAGGATATTGTTTCTTGTTTAACTTGAAATGACTGGAAAGTGGTGAGCTAAGCACTTTAGTTTTGCCATCTTAAACTTCTGAAGAATTTTCTCAATGTATTTTTTTGTGACAAGAACAACTTCCTCAAATCTCTGTCTCTAGTAATTCGAATGCCAAGAATCTGCTTTTCTGGGCCTAAATATTTCATTGCGAAAGACTTACTTAACTGTTTCTTCAAAGAATCAATCCATAAAGTATTCTTCCCAACAATAAGCATATCATCCACGTAAAGTAAGAGAACAATAAAATAAGCATCAACAAATTTCTTCGCAAATACACAATTATCAGAAGAAGTCTTCTTGTAGTCCTGCTCCCCCATAACTAACATGAACTTCTTACACCACTGTCTCAGAGCTTGCTTCAACCCATACAGACTCTTCTTCAGTCTGCACATATAATTTTCTTTTCCTTCAACCAAAAAACCTTCAGGCTGTTTCATAAAAATCTCCTCTTCTAATGATCATGCAAGAATGTTGTTTTTACATCAATTTTCTCAATTTCCAAGTCTAGACTAGCTGCAATGCTTTGAACCACACGAATAAACGACATTTTTACAGCTGGAGAAAATATTTCATTAAAACCAATCCTTTTTTTTCTGACCAAAGCCTTTGATTACTAATCTTGCTTTATATCGAGGTTGCATAGAACTATCATCTTGCTTCAACCTATACACCCATTTGTTACTCAAAGATTGTCTCCCTTCAAATAGCTTCACTAACTCAAATATCAGATTCTCATTAAGTGATTGCATCTCTTCATTCATTACTTCATTCCACGGATTTTTACACACCACTAACAACCTCATCATAACACTCAAGCTCACCTGCATCGGTAAACAAAATATATTGATCAGTATGATATCTAGTGGAGGGTTGTTTATCTCTAGTAGATATCTGAGCTAGAACTTCAGGTTGTTCAACATCTTCTTCATTCTCTTGTTCATCCACAAAATCATTATCATGATCACTATCATAAAAAATATGAGAACCTCTTGAAGCAGATGAGTCACCATCTGAATTTTCTTCAACTTATATAGGAGTATGTGCAAGCAGAATATGTTATAAATCTACCAAGTCATTGTGAGACATAGGCACTAAATTCTGACTCTTATCAATATCATAAACTATCTGATCTTCCATAAACACAACATCTCTGCTCCTAATAAGCTTCTTATTAACAGGGTCATGAAATCTGTAGTTGAACTCATTAAGGCCATAACCACCGAATACACATTGTCTTATCTTTGAATTAAGTTTAGACCTCTCATATTTAGGAATATGCACATAAGTTGTACACCCAACAACATGTAAATGACCATATGAAACATCTTTACCTGTTCAAAATATATTTGGGATATCTCTATCTAAAGGTACAAAATGACTATGATTCAAGACATGTACCACTGTATTCAAAGCATCACCCCAAAAGTATTTAGGGAGTTGTTATTGTGAAAGAAGAAATCTCACCTTTTTAATTAATGCTCGGTTTAGACTCTCAACTACATCATCCAATTGAGGGGTCTTGAGATATGTCCTTTAAAGTCGAATACCTTGTTGCCTACAATAATCATTAAAAAGACCAATGTATTTTCCCCATTATCACTTCTAACACACTTCAATTGTTTCACAGTCCGTCTCTCGACTGAAGCTTGAAATTGCTTGAAGACATCTAACACTTGATCTTTTGTTTTCAAAGTGTAAGCCTAAAATTTCCTGGAATGATCATCAACGAAAGTAACAAAGTACAGACAACGACTAAGGTTTTTGGTTTCGAAAAGACCACAAACATCAGTATGTACCAAGTCAAGCAAACTTAGTTTTCTTGAACGAGTCGAGCTCTTGCAAGACACTTTACTCTGATTTCCAACCAAACAATGTACGCATTTATTTAATGAGCTTTATGTATCCCAATAATTTATTGTTTATTCTTCAGAATATCTAATCCTTTTTCGTTGATGTGACCGAGTCTTTTATGACACTAATCAACCATTGCTTCATCATTAACAACATTGATTTTATCAGCAGGCACCCTTGCAGATATGATGTAGAGGACATAATATTTATGTCATCTTACCACAACCAACGAGCCCTTAGTAAGTTTTTACTGTCCATTCGCAAAATACTGCAATAGCTTTCATCATCTAGCTTCCATATAGAGATCAAATTCAATCGAAGATCGGGCATATTTTTAACACTCTTTAAAATCAATCTTGCACCCATGCTTGTTTCAAGATAAACATCACCAATACCAACCACTTTAGAAAAATCATTATTTCCCATCTTTGCAGAACCAAAGTCACCAGAGGTGTAAGATGAGAAAAAATCTCTATGAGAAGTGGCGTGAATTGTAGCACCACTATCAACTACCCAACCACTTTCATCAAACACAAAATTAACAACAAAACATCAATAACAATGAAGTAACTCTTTAAAACCACAATAACATGTTTCTCGTAACCATTTCCATTATAATTTTTCTCCTTGTTATTTTCTTCCTAACCGTTGTTGGATTTCACAAAATTATTCTTCTTTCTCAACTTAGGAAAAAAAACTTAGTGTGCCCGATCTCATGACAGTAGTAGCACTCATAATTTGCAAATGTATTAGACTTGTTATGACTCTTGCTTTTACTTTTACCTCTAGTTTTTCAGCCGCGATTTTCAATTCTAAGACGTTTCTCAACGACTACAGTTTATGAATGTGAAGAGAAGCCAACTATTTTTATTCTCATATCTTCATTTAGCACATTACTTTTAGCAAATGCCATTGAAATATTACCTTCAAGACATGAATTAGAAAGAGACATTCTAAAAGTATCCTACGACTCTGGCAGCGAACCAATCAACCATAACGTCAAAAACTCATCATCAAATTTGATACCCATATGAGCCAACTGATTAATTAATCCTTGAAATGTCTTCAACTGATCTGTAAGAGGTGATCCATCTTTATACCTCAAATACATCAAATGTTTTAACAAAAATAACGTATTGTTTCTTGTATTTCGAGCATATAACTCCTCAAGTTTACTCTACAAAGTCCTTGCATCTATTTTGTCTAAAACATGATTCAACACATTATCATCAACTCATTGCCGAATAAAGCCACAAACCTATCGATGAATAGTTATCCATTATGCATCAGACTTATCTGTAGGTTTTTCCTCACTGATCACTGGTAAATGAAAACCCTTAACATAAAATAGATCATCCATCTTCGATTTCCATATAGAATAATTCAAACCATTCATCGTTACCATCCTTCTTGTATTCACCCCCATATTTGATACAAGACAAATGCACAACCAGTAGCTATGATACCACTTTGACAGGAAATAGACGCACAAACAAAATCTTCCTTCTTGTATCAAATATGATTAGATATAATGATCCCAAAAAATACAACGTATGTATGAAATCAAGGCAAATATCACATACCACTTTTTACGTGGAAAACCTTCATAGTGTAGGAAGTAAAAACCACGTGACTGATTTCGGAGTCCAAACAAATATTCACTATCAGAAGAGAAGATGGGTTAAAAAACTATTTTTTAGATAAAACTAGAGCATACACCACATAAAATATGACAACTGCATACAAACCCCAACACACAAAATAGTAAACCGAAATCAGAAAACTCACTCAAATATCTCAAAAAACGCAGTTAGAAGATGTTGATCGAAAATTTACTTAGAAAACTCCAAATTAAAATCCCTTCGATCAGGTTGTATAGGAAAAATAGAAGAGCGTTCTCACCGAAAGCAAAGCCGATCGGACCACGGAAGACAGTCTGATTGAATGCACAAAGTTATGCCTAGAATTGTTTTTTCTTTCAAAACTACAATACTCAAAACTGAAAAACACTGTATAAGTTTATATCTATACATAAACCAAACTCGTATGTATTACCCCCACATGGGGGGGGAGCCCAACAAACATGACTTTGATACAATAGGTAAAATTTATATCATTGTGCTATTTTAGCTAAAATTTAGGGCTTATTCTATTTTTTTATTTAATTTAGACGTAAGGGGTAGATCTCCAAATAGTTGATTCTTTTTATTTTATTTTTAACTAAGTTTGATTTATATTAATGTGTTATTTTTAGCTAAAACTTTGGGTTATTCTATTTTTATTTAGTTTAAACGTAAATGATAGACCTCCAAATAGTTGATTTTTTTAAAATACTAAGTTTGATCATTTGTCAGGAATTATCATTTGATATTTTTTTTATCAAAGTACGAGAGTTTTGTATATTTTATTTTTATGAGTACACTTAGTATTTGTAAATGGAATAAAAACGAGTATTATTTTCTGAATAATATTTTTCGGAAATCTGAATCGTTGTATACGTGGTTAATTAGCCGAAATTTTTATTTTTTTGTTTAGCTCATAATGTTGACTTGTTGAGTTTTATAAAAGTAGTATCGTTGAATCTTTGATTATTGTTTGGTTGGAGTGAATGTTTGAGGTGCTAGTATGATCGAGTGTTGAATATTAACTCACTGGTGTATGTAATTGAGCTCATGAAATTTCGGCATGACCAGACTGTCGAGTCTTGAATTATGAGCGGTTGGTGTGCGAAGCCGACCTATGAAAGTTTGGCACGACAAGCCGAGCCTATTGGTTGTACTACCCTTGAGTATTTTTATGTTGCCATATATAATTACTTTAATTAAACCAACATAACTCTTAGAGTTTATTTATTGGTTCAACATTGTTCCCACGTTTGTTTTGTTAAAACCTTTTTCAACCAAAACCTCCATTGACAATATTTTTTTTGCTAAAGGAAAAATTGTACAAAACAAAGTAGTAGTCTAAGCCTGAGGTGAATATATCGTCGATTTTTTTTAACTGAAGATGAATAGCCTCTAAATACTTCTAATAAAAACAAATAAATATTATAAATATTTAAAGTAATATGAGAATGGACGTACATATTTTATAAAATATATATGAACTACTTCAAAATTTGTGGTTATTTAGCCCATTCTCGGTTAGTATTTTGGCTCTCCAAACCAAATCATCGGAAATTTTAATACTTCCACTTTAATGAGGGTTTCAATTATCATACCCACTTCGAGGTGAGGTCGGGAAAAAAACATGATATTGTTTATTTCAACTAGTGAAAGATTCAGTTATCATGCCAACCCGTAGGTGAGTTCAAAAGGAAAATCATGATATTGGTTGGTTTAGTTAGTGAAAGTTTCAGCTATCTTACCCACTCAAAATTTAGTTCAAAAGGATAATATAATATTGTTTGCTTCGGCATATGCCAATTCGGATCAAGTGACATTTTGATATTATATAGAATTTTAGTTTTACAAATGATAACAATATAAATGATAAAAAAATAAAAATAAAAACTTAGGTTTACTCATAGGCTTCGATCAACCAACCAATACAAAATAGCCTAACCAAAGTCAAGGTTATAAAGGCCGAACCAAAGCTATGTAGAAAGATTCTATTTGGGACCAATGCGAAAGTAAGATGTGAGGATGGGGCAAAACTGAGGTCGTGGCTAAACTAAAGTTGAGAAAAATATTGGATAAGTTAAGCTAAATATAAGATTGAAAAACTCTAAACAAAGGATTAGGTCGAGCTGATGATATAGTTTGAGGCAAAAGAAGTTGATCCAAGATTGAGACGAAAATAGGCCAAATAACACTAATGTTAAATTTAGTCTAAAGACGAGGCATAATAAGCAGAGTCAAGGCTAAGTTTGAAGTAAATTAAACCAATTTTGAGTTTGAACAGATGCATAATAGTCAAGCCAAATGTGAGGCTGAAGCAAATGAGGTTGAGTCTGAAGTAAGCTAAACCGAGATTGAGGTTGAACTAAGGCTGATGTTGAACCGACATACTAAGGGTTTGGTGGATCTCTATGTTGATCAATAAGGTAGTTTTGGGACATGTCTTATTCTAATATTTTCAAGGCAGAGGGGATACATCCAGATTGTACTTCATTTTTTGTGCCTTTATTTATAATAATCATAGTTCGACATACCTTAGTTTTTTAGGTTGACCAAGGGCTTCGGCGTTTGGTGCTGACTGGGGTATTATAGACCTGTATTATGAAGCACATTGTTATGTCGAGTGTTAGATAATTTATCGCTCTGCTTCGATGGGTACCATATAGAATCGTGTCTATATTTGGTTTGCCATGTTGCTTCACTATGTTAATGATAAGAAAGAGTTTGGATCTTCTCGTTAGACTATAAATGATCCCTCCTGTGGATGTGAAACTTGCTTTTGCTGACCTATTATCGGTCAAAACGGGTCCTAAACATTTTTACCACCACGACTTAGAACAAGAATGGTTGGCTCGATAATCTCACCTAAGAGATTATTCAAGGGAAAGGTGATACCATCGTATCGTGGATATCAACGCAGTATCACTTTCAGTAGAATTTTATGGCCGATGAACGAAAGATTATAACATTTCTTTGTGCTTTAGGTTCATATTTTATACCATGTGTATGATCGTTAATAGCTCATCTTTATGAGTACGACATATATCGTCCATTTACTGCTGCATCTCGAGGAAAAGATCCACATGACCTACCAGAATTTATTTTTCGATAACTCTTGATTTTGACATAATATGACTTCTTAATTTTTTACGGGATAAAGAATTTTTAGGAATTAGTTTCTTTACAAAACCTTGTTTCCAACAAACGACGCTAACTGATGTTGATTTAACTGTAGTATAAATAAATTAGAGAGATAGCGATATAGAGAGATGGAGAATAAGATAGTAAGTAAACGAATAAACAAAAACTTTGAATAATATAATTATGTGTTTTGCTTTATAAAATGATGTCGCGTTTATATAGTATGATTGCATGGATCCATGTCTTTAATACAAGAGATAAGCTTCACAGTAAATCTGTTATCCACACTTAAACCATGAATCACCAAATAACTTATCCTATCTTTTAATACAAGCTTGGTTATTTGTCATGGTTAACTATGAAAAAAAACATATTCATATAGATAAAAAAAACATAAAATATTACCATTTTATCTTAAGGGTGCAATATCAATTATATAATTTATTTTCTAAACTACATTCTTTTTCCTCTTTACCTATAACAAATTATAACAATATTATTTTTAGAAAAAATAATATATTTTAAATTATAGATTTATAACCAAAACCATGAAAATACTCGTGTTAAATATATTAGATATTTATAAATCGATGTATTAATTATATATTTAGTCAATGTCATAAGAGAATACAATTAATAAGTAATCGAGTTAATTATACAACTTGAAATTAGACTAATATGTGAAAACCCACTAGGAAGGTATAAGTGTTGATACTCGGTTGAATTTGGGCATTATGAAAAATTGTGCACAAATATTAACACTTATGAGTGACCTGATAAGTTCAAGGACTAAATTGATAAAAAAAATCAATTTAGTGGGTTATGGTCCATAATCAAAAGAGAAATAAATGTGTATAAGGAAATTATGGTAAATATTAAACCTAATTACATTAAACTGAATAAGTATGTTTTATGTTATTTAATCTATCGTATAATTCAAGATGTTACTTTTTTTAATAGACCGGCTATTTCAAAGCCCTAGCTTATCTCTCTTTATGTGTTAGTATTAGACTGGCTATTTCAAAGCCCTAGCTTATCTCTCTTTATGTATTAGTCTTTCTCATTTTGTCTTTTGCAGGTCATGTTTTCAATTCGACTCATAACACAACTTGTTGATAGTATATCGATTGAAGTCACAGTTGAAAAGGTTGGGGGGACTCAATTTATTGGTGGATTCATGAGAGTCTTAAGAGGAGGGCCAGCTGGAAGAAGGAGAACACATAATAGAATCGTATAGTCCATCACCGCTAGGATGAACAATTTAAGCAGTTAGTTTCACTCCGTAAACTATTCTAGTAGTAGAATCGATACACATAAAAAAAGATAATTCATATTTATGTATAATTGAACTATTGAGCGATTCTATAGTTTCTATCAATTAGCATAATACACATATCTTTTGTGTGAAATTACGATTGTATGTTTATATATATTATCAATTGAAAATCATGTAAATTTTTAATTCCAATAAAGAATCCATACCATTGGGATTATGTTTTAATTGACTTGGTTAGAGTATGAATTTTTTGGTTTTTTTAAAAAAACATGTTATGATTGATTTGTTCATAGAAACAAGATTATGATATTACATTTTTTTATGAATTAATATATAAATTAAAGATGAAAATTTGGATTTTTTTTTTCAATTTAGGATTTATTTGTTGTCGAAAAAATGATAAATTTTATATCGAATAAACACTAAATTAAACGGATGAATTGGACCATATTGGATAATGACTAGTCAATAGAGTAACCCCGAATGTTACTTTGTTAAAAGTTGTCCGGTGATATTCGTCATGACCAAAGACTTACTGTCAATGCGGTTGGACATCGCAACACGTTGTGACATGAAACTCGCCACATCAAACAGCTTAACTTATGTCACGAGGACAAAAACTGTTGGTCATGGTTAGATCGATTGGCATTAACAATAACGCACTAGATGTGCCTAATATTGCCATAGTGGATAGTGGCCGGCTGCAGCGAAAAGTACATCGCTGCAGCAAAACACTTTAAGTATATTTTTAAATATTGAAAATTTTAATATTTTTATTAAACAAAATTATGATTTTCCTTTTTTTATATAACACGTGACTATATTGTATGCGTTTAAGCATGTTGAGTCTTTTATGTGTATATGGTTAAATTAATGTATATGCAAATGCTTATATGAATATGAATGGTTAAAGTTCTTTTGAATATGATAAGTGAACCATCAATTAATCGAGTCAAATAAAGGTTAGTTGGTAGATTGAGGATCACAAGGTCTGAATGATTTATGGATTAAGTTTATTGCAAGTGTTGTTAGTCCAAAATAAGGTCAATACTTGGCATAATTGATCATGAGCAAGAGACAATCAATGTAAAATTAATCATCAAGTTTTAAATGAAGTATGGGGAATCATCCCCAATGAAGGTTTTATAGGTACTTTAAAATTAGATTAATATTTATCCTTTCAAGCTCATAAATACATGTTAGTATGTTTGTCGAAAGGTATTTTGTTATAACTGTATGTTATGTTTTACATGTATAATTTCATGTTTAAGCACGTTTAAAAGTATTGTATGTCAATAAAATTTGGATGTCATGTTTGTTATATGTAAAGATTTTCTAAAAATACCTATAAACCATAATACAAAAGAACCTCAGTTTTGATGTGTTAATTTTTCCAATAAATGAAGGTCATGAAATTGTATTTAAAATATTGTGATCGTGACGTGACATTAAGGACTTAGAATCCCACGTCCTTTAGTAAATAAAATTATCATAAGATAAAAAAATAATTTGAGGCATGAGGGGAAGTTACATAGGTTAACTTTGATAATTACGAAACTTTAACTACCTTCAAACTTTCATGAGGATGTACCATCTCCAATTACATGTGCAATTGAGTATCTAAAAAAGTAATTGAGAAAAGTTTTCTCAAGGTGTAATAAGGAGTATATTTAGATTTTGTTGTTGCAACTCCATCGTGAAATGTAATAGCAAAAGAACAATAGGAGAACATGTAATGGGATACCAATGATCGTCTCAAAGTTAAACGCAGTTAAGATTAAAATTCCTATAGATGTTGTAATAAGGTTTGTTAAAACTACAAATTTGTACCTTAATTTTCTTCTTCGTTTTATGTGAGTCACTTTTCTTCCATATGTTATTTGTAAAGTAGTTGAGAAATATAATGAAATGATTCTACATTCTCCTCATTCGTTCGAACGGAGCTCATACCTTTTTCTATGGAAGTTGATCTCTTACGAAAGCTGATTTGTTAGGATCATAACTTTTGATTATGTTAGTTATTAGTTCCTACCAATATGGAAATTCAAAGTTAATATCAGTAGTCCTAGATCATATGGAGCTTCGATGATAATGAAGAAATTTTGTATTTTTCACAGAGTTTATGTGCTGCGTTCTTACCACTGATGTATTAATTACATGTGTTATAAGGATAAATCTGAAACGAAAGTGTACCGAAACACTGAGCATTATTGTTTATATGTATTAGATACTGAAATATATTTTATACATATATTTTATTTTTAATAGTGGTGTGGATAATTATCGTCTGGGGTAAATTTGTAATTTGTTCGGAGTTTTGTGAAAGTATATGGGTGTTTAATAATTAGAGTAGAGAGTAGATGGAGAATTAAGCAGCCTGGTTGTATTTAATTTTCATTACCCACATTTAATGCAGGTGGTTGGGTATTTATACCCTTACATCTGGACCTTATGGGCTTTCGGGTCATGTTTAATGGACCCGGGTCAAGTTCAAAGACCCACTGAGCTCTTAGTAGGAGAGCAGGCAGCTTAGTCAAGAAGTGTTTAGGTTTTTTAGTACTTTTGTCATAGTTCGAACAGCACAATGGGCTGAGTGTTCGAAGTGTCCTGTCCGGTCCGGTGAGTTTGGTCTGATTTGTCCTTGTCCGAAGAGGAGGCAGAATTCAGACTCATCAAGAGCCCCTTTTTTAGGTGTTTGTTCAAATACCTTTGTCAAAAACCTGAAAAACAGTCCGATGTCAGGGGGAGTTTTAATTCGTACAGGTCTGTTTGTCTTAGGGTTTTATCCGAACTGATAAAGCTTCATGAATCCAAACGGTTTTGTGCCAGAGTTCATGGGACACGTGTCGCTTTCTGGTTGGTTGCTTCAACCGTTTTTTCACCTTGAATTTCGAACCCACCTTCTTCGAAAAGCAACCTCTTAATTAAAGGTGGTGACATCAGCGCCGTCTTTAATCATTACCAATCTTTTCGAATTCTCCTAGGAATCAAACTCCTTTTTCAGATTTACTATAAATTAAAATACTTTCTACTGTTTTACCATCTCTCTCATATTTACTCTGCAACTTCTTAAAGTTTTTTCTCTCCAAAGCAAAACTTTGCCCATATTGTTTATGTTTACAGCGAGGAACGCTCTGATCAAAGGTGGGTGGCTCAACCTCTCTGAATTAGAAAAGGCACAAAAGGTCGAAAGGGAAAGACGCATCACAGCAGGACTACCCGTTTCGCCCATCGACAGACCAGTAACTTCAGCCACAGAGTCAGATCAAGGCTCTTCTTCCTCTAAAGGCATCAAGCCGAAAATGTTATTTCAAACCAATCTCTCCCCCATTATCTCAGGTTCCTCGGTTCAAGAATCGGAACCTGTGGTTGAGCCAGGTGTTACTGTAACCAGTTTCAAAAAACCCTCCCCTTCATAGCTATGGGGTCAGACACTGAACATTCCCCTAAAAAAATAGTTGACCGGAGAAAAGTCCGGTTAGTTAAGGGCCAAGCTTCCAAGGGTACCCACTCAAAATCGGGTGCTAAAGATAGTGGTATAGGGTCAGAAGTACCCATTAAAGTCCCCAAGGACAGGCTTCCCGGTCCAGAGGGCATCAGCTCCAGTCCTCGGAGGGACACATCTGCATCAGAGCCCCAACCGGAGGCCAGGAACCAAGAAAATTCTGGAACTCAACAGTCCGGAAGCCAAGCTGAGCCAATTCTGAACCTTCCCCTTACCACAGCTGCTGAAAACCCCTCAATAATCATGGAGGAAGTAATGGAGGACTCCATCGAAGAGGCTCTATTCGAGTCTGAGCCCTCCGGACAGACTAGTAGTGCCATTGCTGCCAAAAAAGACAAAAGCAAGGAAAAGTTGTGCTTGAGGCATCCGGATCTGCCGGAGAGTCTCGAAGGAAGGGTGGGGCCTTGTTTTCACAAGGTCAACGTTAAGTACTTCCTTGCCCTGCAGAAAATTAACTACGCATTCATCCACACAGCCGAGCTGGGCCGGATACGTACGAAGTGGGGAATACCGGAGAATGTGAAGATCAGGATCCTCATACACCCAGAGACTCCCATGGACTGCAAATTAAGCAAAATTGTCATCTTCTCAGAGCTGTTCAATTGGGGACTTAGATTCCCTCTGGACCCAGAAATTGTCAGATACTTCCATCTGATAAAGCTCTGTCCGAGCCAACTGAGCCTCAATGCCTGGTACACCCTCATGGCTAGCATTATGGCTTCAAGGCTCTTCGGGATCCCTCTACCAATGGAGGAGTTTGCTGCTGTGGCCAGTCTCTGCAGAAACCATCACATCCCCTTCTACCATTTCAACATGGGGGATTACTTCAAAGCTGTGGATGACTTGTTAGAGTCGGAGAGGAATTGGAAGACCCAGTTCTTGTTCGTAAGTGATGCATGGGAGAATGGGCAGAAAATTAAGTCTGGTGTCAACCCGAGTCTTCTCACAAGCAGGTGGAGGAGTGATCGTAAGTCTCCTGCTTTACACTCTTATCTTTTTTTTAAAGTTAGTTTAAATTAACTTGTTTTATTTTTTCCTTAGCAGAACTGCCCAAGGAGTGACCACTTGAAAACCGGGCAGGCTACTTGCACCAAGATCAATGCTTGGGGAGCTGAGAAGTGGGGGAACCGGTTCCATGCTGCTTTTACTGGAGGCAACTTGGCAAGGTCTCATTTGTGGAACACCACAAGTCGGAGAGACCTAACTTGGGAAGAGCTCACCACTCAGCCTCATCCGGATGTTGTGCTCAAAAGGACGCATGAGCCAGATGGGACACTCTACTTGCCAGGTCGGGCCAAAGCCCCGAGCAAGATGAAAGGCAAAAAGAAAGGCAATAAAGTGGTTGGTGAAGCTAATCTTGGAGAGGTGGAGGAGGATGCTCCAATACAACCGGAGGGGCCAGTCCCCAGTCAAATTGATGCTGCTCTCTTGGAAGTGGTGGAGCGGGAGGCTGAAAGGCAAGAAGTTCACTCCCCAAACCCTCCAAGGGCTTCCAAAAGAGATCATAAACGGGGAGTTGAAAGCAAAGACAAGGAGGCCAAGAATAAAAAGACCTCTAAGGGTGACGAGCTTTCTCTCCGAACTTCGGAGCCTCCTCCCCAAGTTGACCCCTCTGACCCAACACAAGCAGAAGAGATACCTGGTGACTTCCAAACCGATGAGGTCGAAGGGGAAGATCTTAGCATTGACGGTGTGGACATCACCGGTCTTGGTGGGCTTGGTGAGTACTTCATGAATCTTCCCAGAGATGATTTTGCCGGGCCTTATCTCCCTCCGAGCACTTCAAACTCGGTCACTTTTAATGGTAAGACCTTTACTGTTTCAAGTGATAAGGATGCTATAGCTTACTCTTTGTTAAGAAATGTTCAACCGGTGCTTGTGTTGGAGAAGCAAGTTCGAAATCAGGCAGACACTATCAAAGACCTCAAGTCTAGCAAAGAGAGGCTGTCCGACGATCTTCTTACTGCCACTTCGAATGCTGCCACTCTAAAGGAAGAAAACAAAGAGCTGAAGAGAAACCAGGAGGTGAGTACCACAAAAGTCACCACACTGGAGAACACTATCATAGAGCTCCGGGAGAAGCTGTCCGGATTGGAGAAAGATCTTGCCACTTCAAAAGGGGAGACCAAGGCCAAGGACCAAATCATCACCAACTTAACCAGTGACAAGATTGCTCTTGAGAATTCAGTGTCCAAGGCTGCCGAGGAGAAAACTACTTTGCTAAGGGAGCAGGATGCCAAAATCCAAGCCAAGATCGACGCTTATGCCAACAACGTGATCGACACCCATGACGAAATGTATGCCAAGGTGAGGTCTGACATGGTTCTATTCTTCCATGAGAAGTTTCCGAAGAGGAACCTAGGGGATTTATGGCTTCACGTTGAGTCTGACGACCTCCCATATCATACAATGGCCGAAGGCGACAGGTATGGTTGCTCCAGTGCTTCCTCATCGGATGACGAAGAACACACCGGGGAGAGCCCCAACGAAGAGAAAAGTGATCCCAAAGGGAAGAAAAAGACAGACGAAGGTGAGCCATCTTCAAAGGCTCAACCTTAACTTATGATTTACTTTTTACTTGTTTACCCAAACTAAAGTCCTTGGAAGGTCAATGCACTTTTTTTTGTAATTGTGTCCGGTATCTGACCGGATAGGTCTTTTGTTGTGTTTTGACAATTTAAAAGTCCTTGGAAGGCCAAGGCACTTAAGTTATTTTAATGAATATCTTTGTTTTGCACCATTCTCACATTCTTTCATAGTCTGTTCCAATTTTGATGGCTAGAGTTTAAATAGCCCTTAGTTATTTCATAGTGAGAGTGTTTAAATTCTCCGATGACGAATGTTTAAGTGGTCATCACTCTTTTATTTAAATCCGGATGATGTGACAAAGACAAAACTAAAATATTTCAGAAATTTTTAAGAAGGCATCAAATTTTATTTAAAAAGCCGGACACCTCGTTAAAACCTCCCCTTGCCACCAGGGAGGAAAGAGTATGCCCCCAAATATTTACATGGATGTTTAAACAAGTAAATATTTACACAAATGCTACTCCAAGTACATCCGGAGATGTTCGATATTCCAAGGGTGGGTCAGAACTCTTCCATCCTTGTCTTCTAGTCAATATGTTCCAGGTTTAAGCCTTTCAACAACCATATAAGGTCTTTCCCAAGTCGAAGCCAATTTGCCGAACAGTTTTTCTTTAGTGTGTAAGAAGACTTTCCTCAATACCTTGTCCCCCGGTTGGAAATCTCTTCTTTTAACTCTGGAAGCAAATCTGCTTCTCATCAAACCCTGATAGTGTGCAACTCTAAGGTGAGCTTTAACTCGTCTTTCTTCTACCAGATCGAGCTGACCTCTGATTGCCATTTCGTTAGCATATTCAGAGAAGTTGTGAACACGAAACGATGGGAGAGTTGCTTCTATGGGAGCTACTGCATCCATCTCATAGACTAAAGCAAAAGGTGACTCCTGTGTTGCAGCCCCAGGTGTTGTCCGGTAGGCCCACAAGACCTCTTGTAAATAACTAGGCCACTTCCCAGCAACCCCTTCCAAATTCTTCTTTAAACTGGACAGAATTGTTCTGTTGGCTACTTCAACCTGACCATTTGCTTGTGGGTGGAAAGGTGAAGAGAAACAATGTTGTATACCCCTTGAGGCACATAAGCTTTCCATTTCCTTATTATCAAACTGTGGCCCATTGTTTGTTGTTATCTTTCGTGGGACACCAAATCTGCAACAGATGTTGGATAAAATGAATTTTATGACAGCTTTTGACGTTGTTCCTGCTAGAGGGGCTGCTTCAATCCACTTCGAAAAGTAATCTATAGCAACAATTATAGTTTTGCGCCCTCCGGAGGCCCTACTAAATCCAACCCCCATCGAGCAAAAGGTATAGGCTCAGAAATTGACTCTAAAGGAATGGCTGGGACATGAATTTCATTGTTGTACCTCTGGCATGGGTCACATCTTCTTACCAGTTCCTTAGCATCTTTCATGATAGATGACCAATAGTAACCGGCCAGTAAAACTCTCCTTGTTAAAGCCCTGAATCCACAATGAGCTGACCCCTCACCATCGTGCAATTCGGAGAGGACTACTTGAGACTCATCACCCCCAAACAGCGCAGAAGAGGTTTACTGTAAGACTTTTTATACAAAATGTCTCTCAATACGATAAAACCACGAGCCTTGTGTTTCAATGTTCTTGCCAGTGATTTATCCGTAGGCACGATACCATCGGAGAGGTATTGCAAGAGAGGAAACCTCCAGTCCTGAGGTTGTTTCACCTGTACTTCAAAAATTTCCTCTTCTTTACCCATATTAAGTTGAATGGAGGGGCTTTCCAGCACATGGATCCATGGATATGACTTTGTGTGCGCTATGGTTTCCAATGAGTCTGCTAACTCATTTTTTGTCTGGGGTATATGCTAATAAATAATACTTTTAAACTTTAGTGCTTCATTTTTAAGAAGGAGTAAATATTTCACAAGCTGCTCCTTTTTAGCCTCAGATTGACCTTGGGCATGGTGGATAAGAAGCTGGGAGTCATTCAGTAGCTTGACCCTCTTAGCCCCACAAATGTAGGCTAACTTTAATCCAGCTATAGCCGCTTCGTACTCGGACTCATTATTGGAAGCCCTGAAAGCAAAACATATAGCTTGGTACATTTTGTCACCATATGGAGAAGTCAAACACACCCCTGCACCAAATCCCATAGTGCTAGATCCACCATATGTCCGAACGACCCATACCTTTTTATCTTTTATGTCAGTAGTCTGCTCCGAATCTCTGTCGGAGTGAAATTCAACCAAAAAATCAGCCACAACTTGGGCCTTAACTGCTGTTCGAGGAGCAAAATCTATGTCGAAATCCCCCAATTCTACTGACCATTTAGTCATCCTGCTTGAAATGTCTGCCTTTTGGAGGACGTTCTTCAAGGGAAAAGAAGTCCGGACAATGATAGGATGAGCCTGGAAGTAAGGCCTCATTTTTTTTGCAGCTATTACCAGGGCTAATGCTAACTTTTCGAGTTTCAAGTAACGCCTTTCTGCATCTATCAAACTTTTGATGATGTAGTACACTGGATGGGGATAACTATTCACTTCTCTTACCAACACAACACTGATGGCACAACTTGAAACTGCCAAATATACGAAGAATGTCTCCCCATCAACTGGTTTAAACAAAGTTTTAGGGGAGGACAGGTGCTTCTTGATCTCATTAAAAGCCTCATCATACTGTGAGGTCCAATTGAATCCCTTTGCACCCTTCAAGGTTTGAAAAAACGGGGCGCACCTGTCCGAAGACCTTGAGATAAATCTGTTTAAAGCCGCTAATCTCCCCGTAAGTCGTTGTACTTCTTTAATATTCCGAGGAGGCTCCATTTGGAATAGAGCATTAAGCTGGTCCGGATCGGGCTGTATCCCATGCTCACTTATAATATAGCCTAGAAACTTTCTGGACTGCACTCCGAACACACATTTTTCTGGGTTTAACTTCAAATTCACTTTTACCAAGTTGGCAAAAGTTTCTTTGAGGTCTGCCAAATGCAATTGCTCATCTACACTCTTAACCATCATGTCATCGATGTATACTTCCATATTCCTTCCAATTTGATCAGCAAAGGCTTTATTCACCAATCTCTGATAAGTAGCCCCAGCATTTTTCAACCCAAATGGCATTACCTTGTAGCAATGAAGACCCTTGTCAATGATAAATGTAGTATGCTCTTGATCCTTTGGATCTACTTGGATCTGATTGTATCTGGAAAAAACATCCATGAAAGATAGCAGCTTATTCCCAGAGGTAGAGTCTACTAGCTGGTTAATCCGGGGGACTGGATACAAATCTTTTGGGCAAGCTCTATTGAGATCTGTGAAGTCAATGCACATGCGCCACTTGCCATTTTTCTTTTTCACCAGAATCGGATTGGCAGTCCACAAAGGATATTGAGACTCCTTGATATGCCCCATCTTTGTGAGCCTGTCAACCTCTTGCACAATGACATCAGCCTTTTCTTTGGAAAAAGCCCTTCTCTTTTGAACCACTGGTGCTACGTCTTTTCGGACAGATAGGTGATGTGATATCACATCTACTGGAATCCCAATAACATCAGCGTTGCACCAAGCGAAAATGTGCTGATGATTCTTCAAAAACTTTAACATTTCACTCTTCAAAACGGGTGGCATCTTAGACCCTATCTTGACATTTTTTCCTTCTTCTAAATAATGTGTCTCTACCTCTTCGACCGGCATTAACACTCCAGGGGTCTCTATGGGGTCATCAATTTCACCCTCACCCCCAGAAAGCCCCTCAAACTGCTATTGTTCGTTGATACGAACTGCCCCCAGTGTCCGGGGAGCCAGAGCTGTAGCATAACATTCTCTTGCAACCTTTTGACTGCTCCAGACGACTCCCACCTGTCCCTGAACAGCATATTTCAAGCACTGGTGGACTATTGAAGCCACTGCATGCATCCTAGAGAGCCAAGACCTCCCTAGAATAGCATTATAGCAAGTGGGACAATCCACCACGATAAAAAGTATCCTGACCATTTTCTTGAAAGGGCCCTTGCCCAATAGAACTTCTTCTTCGAACTCTCCGATCACATCTGTTGAGCTGCCGGTAAAGCCCACAATTGATCTGTCCGAACCTTGAATTACAGCTGGATTTTTCATTCTCTTGTATGTATTTAAGAATAGGATATTGGCTGAGCTTCCAGTATCCACCAAAATTCGTCTTATGTCATTGCCCCCAATGGATGCTCCTATAACAACAGCATCTTCATGAGGGCCAGCTATATCTCTCAAATCATCTTCATAAAAAACAATGAAGGGGAATGGATTTTGTGACTGATAGGAAGTTATGCCTCCTTCTAGCTGGGTGGCCAAAGTATGAACGTGCCATTTCCTCGAAGAAGCAGTAGGAGCTGTCATAGTATCCCCTCCGAAAATTATAAGGGACTCAAAAAACTTAATGAGGTCGGAGACTGTCCTAGAACACTCCTCAATTGCACCCACTCTATTTCGAGTTGGATCAGGATCCAAGTACTCAGATTCCACATCAAACCTCTCGATTATAACCATGGCTCCCTTCGGAGCAGCATTACTTGTACCAACCTGGTGAGTATTGTCAGGCCTGTTACCTCCTCTTCTTTTGACATAAGCCCCCAGCTTTCCCCTTTCGATTAAGTTCTGAACCTCTTGTTTCAAAGCTATACAATCATCGGTGGTATGGCCAATATCATTGTGATATTGGCAAAAAGAGTTATTGCGATGCTCTCTAGGAGATTGCAGTGTAGCCGATCTTCTATAGTGCACCTCTTCCTTTGCTTTATCATAAATGGTGGCCACACTTTCTTTTAATTCTGCGAACCACTCCGGTTGGACCCATGGCCCTCTCTTGTTTTTGGATTGCTGACTCTGAGCAGAAGCAGCTGGCTGAGACTAAGCTTTGGCACTACCATGCCCCTGTCCGGTCTCCTTTGCCTTGTTCTCGGACTGATTCCGATTTGGATTTGGTGCCACCGGGGTAGACCTCACCTGCTTGTGCATCCTGGTTTTCTTCGTTTCATCAACGTTAATTTGTTTTCCAACCTGATTCAGCAACCCTCCCCATGTCATGGCATTCTTTCTGGTCACTGAATCAGCCAAATTGCCAGGGTTCAAGCCCTGTCTTAGGGATGCTATTGCCATTTGCTCGAAGCAATCAGCCAACCCATTCTTGGTGTTCACAAAATGACTTATATATTCTTTTAAGGACTCATTTGGTTCTTGGGCACAATGGATTATTGTATCCCCATTGCCCTTTAGTTTTTTACTTCCAACGAACTGCCTTCGAAAGGCCACCCAAAAAGTATCGAAATTATTGATACAACCCTGTGGTAGGCTGTTATACCATTTTAGAGCACTCCCCGTAAATGATTGGGAGAATGCTCTGTAAAGTAGCTTATCATCGTCATCAAAGTTCATCATGAAGTTTTTAAATTGTTCCAAATGGTTGTCCGGATCAGTACTGCCATCGTACTTTTCCATTTTGGTGCTGTCAAACCTCTTAGGGAGGTTTCCAGACAGAATTTTGGAAGATAATGGAGATTGCCTCCAATTGCTGCCACGACTGAACACATTATCCTCATTGGGAGTTGCAAAGATACCTGGTTCATCGTGAAAAGCGAAAGGATCCATCAGCATCCGGTCCACATGCCTCCGGATATGAGATGACCCTTTACCAATATTCTTCTTCATCTTTCCATGTCTATCTTTTTTTCTTGAATATTTTTTAATCTGCTTTTGCTTCTTTTTAGTTCGACCCTCATCGTTGCTAGAGGATAAGGATTCTTCAACTCCCTCATCGTCCGAAGAGCTATCAGAAGATTCTAAGCCTGAGTCAGAACTCTCCACTAGCTTAGACCGGTGAGACTTTTTGGAGCTGGCATGAGTCTTTTTGGTACTCACATGAGTCTTTGAAGGCTCATGCTCTCTGGGGTTATCGGTGTGATGAGCAACTGATGCTTTGGACTTTTATTTCATGCCCATCTTAGCCTTTTCTGCCCTCAGAGCTTCTATTT
The DNA here is from genome assembly GCA_036936605.1 of Limnanthes douglasii subsp. nivea. Taxonomy (NCBI): domain Eukaryota; kingdom Viridiplantae; phylum Streptophyta; class Magnoliopsida; order Brassicales; family Limnanthaceae; genus Limnanthes; species Limnanthes douglasii. Next base: position 66,928,395 of record JAUPFV010000005.1, read on the forward strand.
CACCCTTTAGCTTATCGCGCTCTTCGATAGTGTATTCATCGTTTTCACCCACCACTTCGAGCAGAGCTGGTGGTACTTCCGGGGCGTCCGGATTCATTCAGACTGACTTTTCTTGCTGGTTTTGAATGCTTGATTCAGGCACCTTCTTCTCCCACTGTGGTCGCCAATTTGGTGTGGATAATTATCGTCTGGGGGTAAATTTATAGTTTGTTCGGAGTTTTGTGAAAGTATATGGGTGTTTAATAATTAAAGTAGATAGTAGAATTAAACAGTCTGGTTGTATTTAATTTTCATTACCCACATTTAATGCAGGTGGTTGGGTATTTATACCCTTTCATCTGGGCCTTATGGGCTTTCGGGTCATGTTTAATGGACCCGGGTCAAGTTCAAAGACCCATGAGCTCTTAGTAGGAGAGCAGGCAGATTAGTCAAGAAGTGTTTAGGTTTTTTAGTACTTTTATCATAGTTCGAACAACACAATGGGCTGAGTGTTCGAAGTGTCCTGTCCGGTCCGGTGAGTTTGGTCTGATTTGTCCTTGTCCGGAGAGGAGGCAGAATTCAGACTCATCAAATAGCAAACACATAATTCAACAACCGCAACAAGTTCTTATCCAATAACTATAGGTTTTGTATGAAAATTCAAATACCAAATATAAAAAACGTTATGGGTAATGCATAACATATACTTGCGAAACCAAGTTGAAAATCACGTGCTAAAATACAAATAAAAAACCATAAAAACAAAATGAAAACACAAACAAGACCTAGGTACTGCATTTCGTCGTATGTAGTAGTAACTAACAGTTAACCTATTTGATAAAACGATCGTGAATGTATACTTCAACATACATCACTTAGGGTTTAAACAACAAACTTCTAAAATTTAATCTACGATGGACTTATAATTTATGAAATTGGTGGAAAATGGAAAGAGCGGTGGATTGTGAGTAAATAGAGAGATATAATATGTAAGGATTAAGAAGAAAAAAATCAGAATGATGCAGATTATTATGTATTTAAACTAGATTGGTGCTTTTGAAAGTCCATGTTATGTGTAATCTTAAAATGTTTGTGTCATTTATCATTAAATAATATTAAACGATCGAATGGGTTGCGTAAGATGCAACCAAACATATTTGAATCATGTGGAAAATTACTAGTGAACTCTGAAGTATTTAAAAACTGCCTAGTGCAAGAGAATTTGGATACACGTCTAGTCAGACATTAAAAATTTAAAAAGCTTATATACATGTATAATTATGCATTAAAAATATATTTAAGGGTATTGGCTATTTCAGATGATTGAGTAGTTGACATACACTATATTAATGTTAACCAACCGGGAGGTAGTTAGAAACATACTCAAATACGAAACATAAAAAACTTATCACATTCCAATTTTAAATATAAATACTCCACAACCACAAACAAGATACTACAACAAAATTCCTCAACGTGAGAGAACAAAAAACTAAAAAAACAAAAGTTTCTAGAGGACGATGAATATCCATATTGGGGTTCAAAAGGGTATGAATCTGGTGCACAACCATCAAACGAAGATTCCCCATCTTATTCACATACGGATGAACCCGATGAAGAATGTGATGATAAATTTGAATCGAAAGCTGCGTCATGTGATGTATTATAATATTCATATTCCTTCGAAGCTTACCACGTGAAAATAACAACCTATCGGGGTCTGAGTCCTCGAATGATGAATTTACGGTGAATGAAGTTTTTAGCAATGAGGATCGATGAGGGCCAAACTCTGACTAGTGAATATATTATATTATGTTTATCTAGTGTGTTGTTATCTTGTTTTGTTAGGTTCTATTGATACTCTCTTAATAATATTTATTTTTTACAATGTTTTTTAGTTGTGAAAATTATTTTTGTAATATATTTATTTACAAAACTGTCTAAACAATATTTTTTGTGAAATAAACTTTCAAAATACATAGTCTTTAATCCCCTAAATGCTCATTTGTTATTATATAAGGCTAACTTTTTGAGGTTATTTTCATTTGTGCTAATTTTTTATCAATATTTTTTCAGATTCAAATCAAAATGTCAAAATAACCTTTCAACCATATTATTCTCCTGAATAACATTGAACGTGACATTAATACAAGCTGTTGAGGATTATCATTTATTAAAGCTGTTAGTAAATTATGTTGATGGTCATGGAAAAAAAATTCTAAATCACATCAGCCCAATCATAGTCGTCTATTTTATCAAATTCCTAAACATAGTAAACCATGATTGAAGTCATCACGTCTCATAAAGTGGAGAAGAATAAGGTGAATCATGTTAATAATATAAAAGGTACATTTGTATCATGTATATAGTTAACACCGTCTCCTGTTGGTGGTGCTTTCAACAGTTAATCAAAACAAACAATTAAGTTAAATGATAAAGTTTTTGGTAACTTTGTGTAGTAGTACTTAAGTTTGATTTATTAATTTTATCATATTGTTTGCTATCTCAGGGGCCGTCCCCTAATATTTTATGTCCATCATCTCCTTGAAGTATGTAGTAGTTATACACAAATTCTCGTCAACGTCATCCATCATCCTAACGTCAAAGCTCTTTTATACTAAATATAATTTATTATGTTCCACACTTGATACTAAAAATTACTCTCGTAATATTTTTTGTGAGCTTCACGTATTTTTAACTGAACTTAAATAATGTTCGGTAAATATCGTTCATTTTAATAACTTTGGCTATAAAGTCACAGCATTTTTTTATGACTTGCTTAACATCGACTTCGTTATCAGTAGTGTTTTGAAGAAAGTGTAGAAATATGTGTTTTTTAAATGTTCAATATATTTTTAATTTATTTTAGCACTACAAATCTCGCTTTTCAAAGTATAACATCCTGATATATAGTATACCAATTGGCCATATATTTTCACCATGTTTGTTTCCAGGTTGTTTGACAATTTTGAGAAATTTGGCAGATTTATCAAATTATGTTATGTTGTTTTGCGTGAACATGTTGTATTATGGGTGAAAATATGTTTATTATGAGAAAAACCAGCATACATGAAATACAATATAAGAAATAAATGTTGTTTATTGTATGCAAAATAAATGATGTTTATGGTATACAAAATATATGATGTTTTTGGTATGCCAAATTTGTATTGTTTATTGTAGGCCTAATATATTATGTTTGTGGTATGCAATATCAGTAGTTTTATTGTTTGCACAATCGATCATCTTGTGAAGGCATGTTATTTTATTATGTACAATATATACTGATTTAAATATGACAACATCAAACTTTCTCAAAGATTACACAATGTTAATTTGGAGAACATTAAACTTGCATGATAGTAATCAACATTTAAATGAGAAGCCAACATACATGAAATACCATATACAAAATCGAGTAACTTATATGAATCATCAAGTTAATAACTAAATTTAAACGAATTTTATACACAAAATGGTTTTAAAAAGGGTTATATCAATAGACTATCATCTGAAAAACTAGTTTTGCACAAATTATGGTATATAAAACGATGATTTACATGAAACTAAAAAATTAATATAAAACAAACCTTGTAAAGGATATCGAACTAAAATACATAAAAATAAAAATTGAAGAACATAAGTAATAAAAAAGAGAGTTTGATTTCTGGGTATGATTCGTTTGTTCAAGAGAAATAAATAATATGAAGATACAAAACATTTTGGAATAGAAAAAAACTGCTAGACTTCTAGTTTATATTATATTAATATCTTTGTTAAAATTAAAATAATTTCCCATGACTTGGCGAAATAATATTTTTAGATTTAGAGTTATGGTTTAAAACAAATATTTTGAATTTCACAAATGTTGTCGGTTTTTGCTTGTAACTTAATTTAGTAGGTTTCACATACGATATACAAATGTAGTTTCACATACATGTACAAGTAGGATTTCACATATGACATTCGTTTCTAGATTTCTCGTGAACCATGTTTTGCATGTTATATGAATTAAGGTTTCACAGTTGTTGAATACAAAATATTTGCATAGTACACGGTAAGCATTACAGCTTAATGAACAAATATTTGGCAAACCATGTTTTGAAAATATGAAATAGTAATTATTAGTTTTGTTGAATGGTAGAACAAAAGTTTAACATTATACATCTTTTGTTAATTTTTTTATATATGGTAGACAATTAATCAATCTTGGAGGCGAAAATTATCAAGAACATCGAAATCCATGTGTACATTGGTAACGCCTGATTGGATGATTCTTCTCAATAATATATATACTATTCTATAAATATAGTTTATAAAGATACACCATGACACATTCACTTATAAAAATGTTGATGGCTGAAAGATAAATAAAAACCACGAGATTAGATAATAAAATAAATATTGAATAACCAATATAAAGATATGCATGAACGAAAGGATTTCTTGGATGTATGCGCACGCCATCTCGTGCGGTTGTCCATACAAAGAGGGTATTTTTTGAAAGGTAGATATGTAGAGCACCATAGATCTAGGTTATATACTAAAATATGTATTGCAAAATGTCGTAATAAGTAGGGCACTTATCGTCACACCCATCCAATATTATGGTCGAGTAAGTAATCGATAATGTGTAAAACATGTTAATACATTATCATATTGAACTTCGCTTCCATAATTTTATTTTAATAGAATTTTATATCCTTTTGAAGTTTTAAGATATGTTTCTTCGTGAACTTCGCTTAGCAATATAATAATGCATGTGCGGTGGTATAAAATTTACTAATAATACTTTGGCATTTGGCAAACGATAGACTATATGTAGATGATATCCGCTATCGTCTGCGATACTATATACGATGCTCGACCTTTGGATACATCATGCGGTTGTAGGGTTTTCTCGGCTAAATTAGTGTGGGTTTTTTTTTACTTAGTTCCAGTAGTCCTGCAAATTATTTGTACCAGTGTATTCAAATCAGGAGTGTTAGCATTATTCAAACAAAGTTTGACCCACTGGTATTCGATGTAGAAAGATAATTGTGTGTATAATTGTCACAACAATTTTTCTGCCTTTACCAAGATCATGAATGAAAGTACAACCTCTTGTTTAACAACCTTTTGTGGCTCGCACAAAATAGTACAAAAAATATTCAATATATTATTTTTTTTTATTTTTAATCAATGTCATATTTCATTGGTAGAGAATATGTCTAAATTTATTTTTAAAATTGTGCGGTTATCGATAACCTCTTCTTCTTCCATAAGCTTAATACGAGGATTCATGAATACTGTTGAGTTATAATTCTGCTTTAGTAAATTGCTAAAGAAGAATTCTAGAGAGAGAAAATGCTAGAGATTTTTTAGAGAGAGAGAACACAAGTAAAATGAGTTCCAAAGTAAAAGTGTTCACCCGTTTATTAGAGTAGTCTAGTCCTTTATATATAGGAGCCAAGACTTAGTCTCAAACTCAATCTGTTACAAAAGTGGACTAATTGTTGTTTAGTCCATCGAAATTATACAAAGTCACAAATATCATCTAAAACTTACACTAGTCAGAAATTAAAGTCAAAACTAATATTAATTACAATTAAATCCCTAAATTTACATTATTCACAAATTAATCCTTAAAACTCTATTTCCATATAGACTAAAATAAAAATAAATCTTAAAAGGATATGGATTTTAAATGCAAGTTATGTTCAATAATAATAATAATAATAATAATAATAATAATAATAATAATTACAAAACAATAATATTTTAGAACATTCATCCAATAGCAGTATTACAAATAATAATAAAACACAATTTCAACCCCACTGATAGGGGTGTCAAATGGTTCTGGAACCGCGGTTAAAAGCTGGAGAACTGTTCGCGAACCGGTGGGTAAACTGTTTAACTGACCCATTAGAACCGCAATGACCGCAAACCGTTAGGACCGCAAAACCGCAGTTTATTTGTAAATAACCGCGGTTTATTTGTAAATATTATAAATGTTTTAATTATTTTATAACCAAAATCATATCTTAAGTTATATTTAAAAAATATTGAGATATTGTATATGATTATAAAATTATTATTACATTTTGTTAAGTATTAATTTGTTTTGGTTATTAATATTTTAAGTGTTGTAATTATTATATAATCCAAAATTTTAAATATTACTTAGGTTATTATTACATTTTGAATATTTTATTATTATGTTTTGGGATCCAATATTAGTAGTGTTGATATTATGTTACAAACAAAAACTATATCTTATCATGTTTAAATATTACAAATTTTATGGTTATAACTTTAATATTACATTTTGAATATTATTATTATGATTTGGTTATGAATATTACAAGTGTTATTTATTGTTTTTTAAACCAAAATCATATTTTATCATGGTAAAAGATTACAAGTTATATTGTTATAACTTTAGTATTAAATTTTGAATATTATTATTATGATTTGGTTATAAATATTACGAGTGTTATTTATTATTTTTTAAACCAAAATCATATTTTATCATGGTAAAAGATTATAAGTTATATTTTTATAATTTTAATATTACGTTTTGAATATTAGTATTGTGATTTGGTTTTAAATATTACAAGTGTTATTTATTGTTTTTTAAACCAAAATCAGATTTTATCATGCTAAAATATTACAAGTTATATTAATTTTTTTTAAGCAACTAATAACTTTTTATTACTTAATTGAAAATAATACAAAAGTTTGGGGCGAAAATGGAACAATGAATAAAAAAGGGACCAAAGAACAAATCAATGACGCCTTTGATAAACTCAGTTTCAAATTGAAACAGAGCTTCGTCTTCTTCACAAATTCAGGTGACATAACCAAGCCCAAGGCTTTCGAGAATGGCTATACTACGTAACTCATTCGGAGGATTGAAGAATCAGGTACTTTTCTTCGAGCTGAGAACACTTTTGGCAATCCAATCAGAACACTGATTTTGCAACTGAGATATGTGTTTGATTGACATATTAGGGTGAATCAAGAATCTGCAAATATATAACGAAGTCTTCAGGTCCCAAGCTTCATTTCTATACGCAAGAAGATTTATCAGTATCAAACTGTCAGATTCAACATCGACATTCGTCCAATTTTTCTTCTTGCAGGTAATCAATCCTTCTGTTAAAGCACTCAGCTCAGCAAAAAGAGGATTCAACTTGCCTAAAAGCGATCCAGGGCCTATCAGAATATCGTCATCAGAGTTTCTAACCAGGATTCCAATACTAGCTTCTCCATGCTTGTTACACGAGCCGTCGACGTTCAGCTTCACTCTTCCTGGGTTTGGAGCCATCCATCTGAGGTAAGTATGAGCTTTCTTGTTGTTTATAGTAGAAGTACAACCAAGAGAGACACCAACATTGTTAGTGTTTGTCCATAGTTTGTAAGAAAACATATTTGCAATATCCATGCTTTTGATGATGAAGGTGATTCTGTTAATAGCTTGATTGATAGAGTCAGAATGGCTAGAAAATTTAACCAAATTTATGTTCCTTCAAATGACCCAGTAAATGACTTGGGGGACAATATGAGTTATGTGTCTTTTGCTTTTAGAAAACCAAAACCAGGTATGACGAACGTGAGAGAAATTCATATGTCTACCAGTCTTAATCTTGAACATGCAACTGAAATAGTTCCATAGTTGCCCATCAAATCAACAGCTGACAAATATGTGATCTTTATCTTCGCAGCTGTTGCAGAATTGGCACTTTGAAACCATTTAAATGTGCCTCTTCATGATAATGATATCAATATGGATATAACCTTTCAGGATCTTCCAACACAGAAAATAATTTCTTTTAGGAATAGAGTAGCTCCAGATCTTAGAATAAAGGCCAGACTTAGTAAAAGATTTCCTTATAGTTTCCCAAGTGAAGTTAGTATCAAAAGCTTGGGTTTTTGAAAGAGTCCAAATGATTTGATCAATTTTATCAAGATCAATTCTATACTTAGATATATGACTAATTCTGTCATTTGGCACAATGTTTTGAAGACAATCAAGAACCCAATTGTTGCATTTCCAAAAGGTGTTTACTCTAGCATTTAGAAACCACTTTTGAGGGTTAGAATCACTTATCAATGGCGGCTTATCATGCCAGTCCTCTAGCCAGAAATCCATGTGACCTTGACCAAGCTTCCATTTGATATATTTCTCAGCAGACCTTTTGATGAGAGAAAGCCTTTTCCAGACATTCGAATCAGTTGGTTTACAGGGAGCCTTAATGACATGAGTGTTAGTGCAGTAGATTTTTTTGCATCAAAGAGGACCATAAGCTGTTACCCTTCCTGAAAAGAAACCACAACTTATAAGAGAATGTTAGTTGAATTTCATCTAGGCTTTTAGTGTTTAAACCTCCCTCAGAAAAAGGCCTGCAAAGATGGTTCCAAGAAAACCAGTAGATAGCTTTAACCTGGTAATTAGATCTCCACAAAAACTTGTTAAAGAAAGATTCAATTTTTTTGATGATATTATTAGGAAGAGCAGTGTTATGCATCCAGTAGTATACAGTAGGCATTAACACATTGGTTATTAAAGTTAATCTGCCTCCAAAAGACAGATTATTTAAGTCCCAATCACTAACCTTCTTGAAGATGTTACCAAACGTATTGACATTCCACTTTTTTAAGAAACTCTTTAATCTTCTTAATTTGAACCAAAAGACCTGCCCATCATTCCCTTTGCAAGCCATATTCCAACTCTGTCTCACAGTTCTAATGAAGCTATAATCATTAGACCAAACATTGATAAACTTAAAGCTCTTCTTATAATTATCATTATTAGAGGTCGAGCTAGACTGAACTAAAAAAAGAGCATGGTTAGAACAAGTTCTGACCATGAGAAACACCTGAGTTTTATTGAAGTTATTGATCCACATATCATTTGCTAAGGTTCTGTCCAATCTCTTCCAACGGGTGCCCCTATTCCAAGTATATCGTGAGCCAATATACCAAACATCTTCGAGCTTACAATGCCTGATGGCATCATTAAAGTCACAAGAACCAGCATGGTTAAAGGTTGAACAGCCAACCTGATCCTCAGAACAAGTGACATCATTGAAGTCTCCAGTTATAATCCAAGGGAGCTCATTAGTGGCAATTGAAGAGTTAAAAAATGGTCCGAGGGTGATTTTGTTGTGATAAGATTTGTTGACAGAGGATTTAGAAGTAGAAGAATATTTGAGTGGTAGATCTAGAGAGAGAAAATGCTAAAAGGGTAGAGAGAGAAAGTCATACTGTTCATCTTTTTATTCGTGAAGCGTGTGTGGTCCTTTTATAGTACAATTGCGGACCCCACACGCTTTAATTTGGTTTAATTACATCTTTTGGTCCCTACTCTAAGGTTCCTTCCTATTTTGGCCATATCTTTACAATTAATGCGTTTCAGCCCTTATACATTTATTTCTATGCATTTCGGCCCTTATACATTTATTTCTATGCATTTTGGCCCTTGTCTTTTATTCTTCCTCATCAGTAGCCCCCCAGTCTTAGTGAAAAATTGTTTTGCTAAGACTGAATAATTCTTCTGATCGGCCAAAATCTCTTCGAAAAGTTGTCTCTTCGAACTTCATAACTCCCTTGGTGTTATTGAGGCCATAGACTTCTTAGGCAAAAGGTTGTTCCACGAAATCTCTTTGAATAACTTGAAAGCCTCCTCGAATTTCTGCAAAGATCCCTTCGAATTTCTGTCTTCGAATGGCTTGAAAACTTCCTCGAATTTCTGCAAAGATCCCTTCGAATTTCTGTCTTCGAATGGCTTGAAAACTTCCTCGAATATTTACAAAGATCCATTCGAATTTCTGTTATACCGAGTAGCCCCCTCAATCCTTGCAACTTTTTCAGCCAGATAGTCATCGAATAATTATGTACTTAGGCGAAAAAATGTTGCTAGGATTGATGATGTCATTGTACAAACAGCGATGTCAGCATAGTTTTGAAGAAACGGTACCAATTCCTTTGTCAGAAAATCCTTTCGCTTCTCATGACAATCTCTGACACAAGACTCTTCATCTTCTGCTATAGCTAGGTTGCCATACAATGTCCACCTATATGGACCATTATACCCCTAGGCAAACAACATAAAAATGTCCCCGGGCTTCATTTGTCAAGAAAGCCCATCAATCTTCTATAAATACCAACCTTTCCCTTCATTAATGCAACTTTTGTTCAATTATTTCTAGAGAGATAAAGCTGGCGCACAAACCCCGTCGAATTCCCGAGTGGATGTTGATTAGTAAACGGTTCGAAGAGAGGGTTGCCGCTGGTGAAGACGTAAGGCCTCATCCCCCACCATTGACTACAACCTTCTTTGGCGCTTGGCCTCCTTCGAACAACTCGACCGCCATTATACCTCGTGAAGTAGCTCGTCAAAGCTTACTCAGCGAAACAAACCCTCCTAGAGAAATGGGTAAAGAGAGGTCACACAAACATTCATCAGGTTCGAAGAGGAAGAAATCCCATAGAGACAGAAAAGGTTCGCATGATCGAAAACGGGCTAATGAAGCTCCCCTAACCATTCGAGAGCCACCTGCCCCAACTAATATTGAACATCCTCCCCAGAGATCTTCAAGTCCTCGACGGACTTCGAGGAGTCCTCGACAGACTTCGAGGAGTCCTCCTCGAAACCCAACTAGTCCTCGCCGAAACCAAAACCAAAACGATTCTGCTAGCCCTCCTCGAAACCAGGATCAGCAACAGAATTCTGGAAGTTCTCCTCAAAATCAAAATCAACAACAGAACTCTGGAAGTCCTCCTCGGAGACATGGAACAGATGTATCTAGTCTGCCCTCCACGCCATCCATGACCATTCATGGCACTCAATTCTCCCCCTCAAGGACGCTTATTACTGACGAAGATATGCGTGTTTTACATGAACACACTTTAGACCCCAAAATTACAAAACCTCTCAGTAAGTCCTTCGGACAGAAATTGCCCATTATTCTTCCCTCAGGCCCTTCGAACGGTGCAACGTCCTCGTCCACAATATCCGAGGAGCAAGCTCGCCGGATTGCTCCAAAGTCTAAAGGGGATGTTACTTTGCCCTTGGAGTTAGACAATATTGTCGGCAATAATATTAGGGGCATTGAGAATAAACACATGGTGGCCCTTGCCAATATCAGGTATAAATATTTTTCGAAGGCCGAGGAAACAATGCTTAGGGCTCGATGGGGCATCCCTCAATATGTCAATATCAGATTTCCCTCCGAAGAAGAGACGCCCTTATCTGTGAGGGACCATGAGGTGGTGGTTTACACAGAAATCATGAACTGGGGGCTAAGGTATCCCTTAGACCCCTTCTTTATTGAATACCTCTCGAAAATAGATCTCTGTCCCTCACAAGTTGGGCCCAATATGTGGTTCACATTAATGGCTTGTATTATGGCCTCAAGGCTCTCAGGCCAAGAATTTTCACTGGAACAAATCATTGGTCTTGCTGGTCTTGCTCGAAACCCTTACTTCCCCTTCTACTCCTTGACATTCAACCGGGGGCAAAAAGTGTTGAAAGATCTTTTGGAGGCAGATAAAAAATGGAGGCAATAGTTCCTCTTTTTCTCTGGTTGCTGGGAAACCGGCTCCGAAGCCACTCCTTCGAACCCACATAAGCTCTCCTTGAAGTGGACCATGAAATGTAAGTACTAGCTCTACTTTTTACTCCTCGAACTTGATACTCCTCGAATCATTATGTATATTAGAATTTGGAACTGTAAGTCTACATTTTTCTAAGTTTATTACTCCTTCGAATTTCATAGATGTTTTGCGAAAAATAGACACCCTTGAAGACACATGTGGCTTCGAACAGCATATTCTGTGTAACCATTCTTATCCTTTGTTATTTGTTTCAGCTATGACCGGCATATCAAAACCCTACACAGAGTATGTCAAGGGGGCTACAACCATTTTCACCAATCTTCGCCTGTGGGCAAAAGACAAATGGGATAATCGATTTCGGCGGTGCTTTACCGATGACAACCTGGCAAGGAGTCGACTATGGAGGCCGCCTTAGCATGGGTAAGTTAATGACGCCGCCTTCGGAGAGGGAGGTATTAGAGCGGTGTAGCCAGCAAGATGTGACAATTTACCTACCCAAACGCGCTCGGTCGCAAAGTCACTTGGAAGAATCACCAGAAGATGAAGCAGTACCACCTCAACCAACCAATCCAAAACCAGTCACTAACACTCAAAAGCCACACTCTTCGAAGAATGTAGGGGCATCAAATTCTAGTAACCTTCGAATAACTGAAGCCCCTCGAACAACTGAAGCCCCCCGAGCAAGTGTTGTTGCTTCAGCAAATCCCACTCCTCCTCCCCCTGCTCCCATCCTTCCACCAAAAAAGGATAACAAGAAAAAAGACTTGAAGGGGAAGGGTATTCTTCTTGAGCCCATCGAAGAACAGTCTGAGGGAGGAGAAACTCCTGATAACAATGAAGGAACTAACTTCGAAAGAGGAGTCCAAGATGATGCAATTGATGCTGAAAACAGGGGTGGCCTATCACCCAAGGAAACTTCCTACCAATCCTTGCACTCTCCTCTGACTGAGGCTTCTCACCCAGCCTCCCTCGAAGGCAGTCCAAGGCTGGCTCCTATCCCTGCTCCTCGAACAAACCCTCCATTACTCGTTCACCCTGACGTGGCTTGTGGTAATTTTTCTGAATTCGATTCTGTAGATTTAGGGTCTCCTTCGAGCTCCTTCGAGGTCCCCTTAGACGATGAGTTTTCAATGAATCTGCGAAGGCTGCTACATACTTCAGTGAATCGAGGAAAGAAGATGCACCATCTCGAAAAGCGTAAAAATTATTACAAGTTCAAAGCATCACTAGTTTCCTCTCAACTCGAGGAGGCCAAGAAGGAGTATGCAGTGATCGAAAGCCAAGCTGATGCCCTGTACGAACGCCTTTCTGCCTCTGAGAGCTATGTGATCATGGTAGAGAGGTGTTGCTAACAAGAAAGGGATTTGTACAAGGAGAAGACTAATACCCAGGAGCTGATGATATCTGACTACAAGAAGGGGCATCGCAAGGCCTGTGATGGATTTGAGCAATGTACTGAGTCTCTTCGAAAAGTAGTCGAAGAGCGCGATAAATTGGAGAGAAAAATCAGATGTTTCCCAGCAGAAATCGAAGAGGCAAAGGAGAAGGGTGCAGATGCTTATGCTGCAACATGTTCGAAGACTTTACAAGCTCGAGATGCTGCCACTCGAGCCGGCTTATTGACCCAAATATACACCGATCACCCTGACTATGAACTGGGGCCTTTCTGGAAGCTTGTCCCCCCAGAACTTCGCCCACCCCAAATAGTTGTAAGTGAGAGTGAAGACTCAGAAGGTGAGGGGAGTGATAGTTCGAAGAATGCTGACTGAGAGAAAGTGCTGTAGGTAGTTTTTTTTTTGTATGGCCTAAAAGGCCTCTTTTTGTAAGGATTTTGAACTTGCTGTGCTGCTTTAACTTTGTGAGAGCACTGAATATTTGACTTATCAATGCGTTGTATGTGGAACAAGTTCATAATGATTTTCGGGTTGACAACTTGTTCTTCGAATTATACCTTATTGGCCCTTCGAACTTCAGATTCATTGGTCAGCGAACGCCCAATTTATTAGCCTTCGAATGCCAACCTACTTGGCCTTCGAATAATTTTGTACTTTGATAAATGCAGCAAGTTCTATATTTATACTAAAGTTTTCAAATTCCAACTTATTTGGCCTTCGAACAATTTTTACTTAAATGAATTTCGATCTACTTGGCCTTCGAATAATTGTAAGATCTCCGAAAACAATTGGAAGGAGAAAATGTTCTAACTCATAACTGAGAATTGCTTCGTGGCACACTTTAATGTAACCCGAAGAATAATTTGAAGGTCCCAAAACATCGTGGCACACTTTAATGTGACCCGATGAATAGTTCGAAGGTCCCAAAACATCGTGGCACACTTTAATGTGACCTGATGAATAATTCGATAGTCCCAAAAAATAATTCGAAGAACGGAAATTCGAGGCACATGTTATTGTGACTCAAAAAATAGTATGAGGGACAACAATTTGAGGCACATGCGACTGTGACTCAAAAAATAGTGTGAGGGACAACAATTCGAGGCACATGTGACTGTGACTCAAAAAATAGTGTGAGGGACAACAATTCGAGGCACATGCGACTGTGACTCAAAAAATAGTTAAAGGCAAAGAAACTTTGTATTAATGGGATCACCGAAACACCTCATTAAAACCTTCCTGTGCCTAACAGGGTAGGAAAGAGTGTGTCCTCACCAAAAATTTTCCCGAGGGATACATAGAAAGTGAAAAGAAATACAATATTTTCTCCGAGCTCTACTAATCGAGGTACAGCTTTAAATGCTCAATATTCCAAGGTAAGCGGAGATATCGTCCATCTTTATCTTTCAACCGATAAGTGCCGGGTTTTATCCTTTCGGTGACTGTATATGGACCTTCCCAATTAGGGCCCAGCTTCCCCAAACTCTTGTCCTTAGTGTGTAAGAAGATTTTCCGTAGGACCTTGTCTCCCACCTGAAAATCCCTATGGTTGACTTTGGATGCATATCGGCTCCGCATAAGAGTTTGATAATGAAGGGAAGTCAGCTGCGCCCGTTGCCTCTTTTCCTCCACCAAGTCTAAAGCCAATGCTCTATGCTCTTTATTGGTGTCTGAGTCATAAGTTGCTATTCGATGTGAAGGGAAGAGGATCTCTGGAGGGACCACGACATCCATTCCATAAACTAAAGCGAAAGGGGTCACAGCGGTGGCTGTTCGCGGGGTCGTTCGATATGCCCACAACACCTCCTGTAAATAGTCGGGCCATTTTCCTGCCTTACCTTCTAAGTTCTTTCTCAGCCTGTCGAGGATTGTGCGATTAGTTACTTCCACCTGGCCATTTGCCTGAGGGTGAAATGGTGCCGAGAAACATTGTCGTATGCCCCTTGACACACAAAAACTCTGAAATTCTTTGTTATCAAACTGTGGTCCATTGTCCGTTGTAATCTGCAATGGTACACCAAAACGACAACAGATATTAGACAAAACAAATTTGATCACATCCTTGGCTTTCGTGCCCGCAAGTGGCTCAGCTTCCACCCACTTAGAAAAATAATCGACGGCCACAATTATCGTCTGTCTGCCCCCAGAAGCCATCGGTAGAGGTCCAACCAAGTCAATGCCCCATCTGTCAAAAGGAACTGCCTCTGGGATGCTTTCCATCAACGCTCCTCGCTTGTGGATTACATTAGCATACCGCTGGCACGTGTCACAACGTTTAACCAGATCTTTTGCATCAGCCGAAATAGTTGGCCAATAATAACCTGCCAAGAATACCATGCGTGTCAAAGCTTTATATCCACAATGAGCGGATCCTTCGCCGTCGTGTAACTCGGAGAGGATAATTTGTGACTCGTGTCCGCTCAAGCACCTCAGTAATGGCCGACTCAGAGATTTCTTATACAGCGACCCATCCAGCAAAATGTAACCGTGCGACTTAAATCTAACTTTTCTGGCTTCATATTTGTCGGCGAGCAAAATGTCATGAGCTAAAAAATCAACGAGGACTGTTCTCCAGTCAGGTGTGATCGCACGATTTCCCTCCGAGACGTTCATCACATGGTCTTTACCGATTGAGATCGACGGGCATGTCTGGACCAAAACCCAGGGATAGCCTTCTGTCCGCGAAGCAGTAGCAAGAGAATCCGGGATGGCATTCAATTCTCGTCGGACATGTTCGAACTTAACGTCCTCAAAACCCGACGCCAAATCTTTCATCAGTTTCAAGTATTGTATCAGTGTTTCCTTTCTCGCCTCGGACTCCCCCGAAACCTGATTTATTACCAACTGAGAATCACTGACCAGCTTTATCCGTCGAGCCCCGCATATCTGAGCTAAGCGTAGGCCGGATAAAGCTGCTTCATACTCAGCCTCATTATTAGTAGCTGTGAAACCGAAACGGATGGCTTGGAACATAGCGACCCCTTGCGGGGATATTAACTGAACACCTGCCCCGCAGCCTGAGACGTTCGACCCCCCATCTGTCCGTACTACCCACTGTTTCTCGGCAACTACGTCAGATACCTCATGTTCGTCCCTGTCGGAGTGGAATTCAACCAGAAAATCTGCTAAAACTTGTGCCTTTATCGCTGTGCGAGGCTCAAATGTTATGTCAAAGTCTCCCAACTCTACGGATCACTTAGTTATCCTGCCAGAGATGTCTGGTCTTTGTAATAGACTCTTCAGGGGAAACGCTGTTCGAACCACAATGGGATGGGCTTGAAAGTAAGGCCTCATCTTTCGCGCCGCGGTGACTAACGCCAAAGCCACCTTCTCCAAGGTAAGATATCGTTTTTCGGCATCCAGCAAACTCTTGCTGACATAATAAATTGGCCTCAGAAGTGAGTCAGCTTCTCGGAGGAGAACGACACTGACAGCACACGTGGATACCGCTACGTAAACAATCAGTGTCTCCCCCACTAAGGGTTTAGATAAAACTTCCGGAGAGGTTAGATACTCCTGAATTTGTCGAAATGCCGTCGAACATTCTTCAGTCCAACAAAATTGCTTGGCATTCCGCAATACTTTAAAGAACGGGGCACACTTGTCCGGCGAGCGGGAAATGAATCGATTTAGGGCAGCCAATCGCCCTGTCAGGATTTGCACCTCTTTAATGTTTCGAGGAGGGCTCATGGTGATCAACGCTCTTAACTGCTCTGGGTCCGCCTCAATGCCTTTTTCACTGATCATGTAGCCAAGGAATTTACCCGACCGTACTCCAAAAATACATTTTTCTGGATTGAGCTTGAGGTTGACCCTACGCAAGTTGTGGAATGTCTCTGTGAGGTCAGCGAAATGGTCGTCGTCTTTCTCACTCTTCACCAACATATCATCGATATAAGCTTCCATATTCCTCCCAATCTGCTCCTCAAAAGTTTTATTAACCAGGCGCTGATAAGTTGCCCCCGCGTTTTTTAACCCGAACGGCATGACCTTGTAAAAATATAGACCCCGCCCGGTAATAAAAGAAGTGCTCTCCTCGTCGTTAGCAGCCAATCGGATTTGATTGTAGCCCGAGTAAGCATCCATAAAAGATAGCAATCGATTTCCGGAGGTCGAGTCTACTAATTGATCAATGCGCGGGGACAGGAAAAGGATCCTTAGGACAAGCGCGGTTTAAATCTGTGAAGTCGATACACATCCTCCACTTGCCGTTCTTCTTCCTCACCAACACCGGATTTGACGCCCATAGGGGATAGTGCGACTCACGAATATGACCAATACTTAAAAGTCGTTCGACCTCCAACAAAATTGCTGAGGCCTTTTCCGGGGAGACAGGCCTCCTTTTTTGGACTATTGGTCGGACATCCGATCGCAAGGCAAGCTGGTGACATATAATCTCCGTCGGCACCCCAGTGACATCCTGCGCACACCAAGCGAACATATCGAGCTTATCAGTTAAAAAAGCAATTAACTTCCCTTTAAATTCGGGGGAGAGATGGACCCCTATTTTCAGAACTTTGCCGGCCGCGAACTCATGTGTTGCAGAATCCTCCTCCGGAACCTGAAATCCGGGGGCCTCCCTCGGATCATCACAAGGGATGACCTCGGAGGGTAGCCCCTTTAATTGCTATGCTGAGTCAAAGGGCCCCCCTCGAACTCCCTTGGAGGACAGAGCGATTTGGTAGTATTCTCGTGCCATCTTCTGGCTACTTCTGACCGTACCAATATTGTTCCCGATAACGTACTTTAGACATTGATGCACCGTGGAGATGACGCCGTGCATCCGAGACAACCAAGAGCGTCCCAGGATAGCATTATATGAGGTGGGTGCGTCAACCACAATAAAGAGTACCTCCACTTCTTTTTTAAATGGTCCACGACCCAACTCCACCATACATTGAAACTCTCCCACGACAACCGCTGTGGCACCAGTGAAGCCCACTATCGTTCTATCAGATCTTCGGATGACCGGTGGGTCGGAAATGCGGCGATAGGTGCTCATAAACAGGATGTTCGCAGAGTTTCCTGTGTCGATGAGTATTTTTTGAATTTGATCCCCGGCAATGCCCGCCGCGATCACTACAGCGTCCTCATGAGGGCCTGCAACATTACGCATATCATCATCATCAAAACAAATAATAGGAGAAGGCGATCGATGCATTTGTGTGGAGACTCCAGCTTCGATCTGGGTGGTCAAATTCACCATGTGCCTTTTGCGAGAGCTGTTCGAATTCCCGGCGATAGTGTCTCCGCCAAAGATTGCTAAGGACTCAAAAAATGCACAAAGACTATCCACCTTCCCCCTTGGAATTTCCTCTTCGACCAAGTTTACATTGTTCCTCCCGACTTTCGGGTCCAAATACTCTTTCTCGATGTCAAAATCGTCAACCCCTTCGGAAATTACCATGGCTGTGTCAGTGTTCTTCGAGACAGCTTTTACCACGGCGTTTTTCTGGGAGTGTTTCTTGACATACTCCAACAGCATTCCATTTTCGATGAGAGCCTGCACCTCCTTCTTCAAGGCTGTGCAATCTTTGGTGTCGTGGCCCACATCCTCGTGATACTTGCAATATTTGTTAACGCTTCTGCTCTCCCTAGGTGTTTGTATGGGAAAGGGCTTCCTGAACGTGACCGAAGATTTAGCTTTATCAAATATTGCATCGACATTTTCTGTTAACTCCGCATAGTAGTCGGGCCGAGTCCATTTGTTTGACATGTATCTCCCCCCTTGATTATGGCTCGGTTGATTGCCATAGTACTGCGGGTTCGATTTTTGCCTTGGAGGATACTGACCTGTACTTTTAGCTTGAACGGTCGATCGGGGGCCCTGAGAGCTTGGCTCAGACCTCTGAAATTGATTATGGTTCAATTGCTCTCCGGAACCTTTCTCTGAGGCTTGGGTTTCTTCCACCAAGATCCTCTTCTCTACTTGATCTAGCAATGCTCCGAAGGTCATTGCCTGACTTTCTGCCACCGTGTCCTTCAACAATCCGGGGAGCAAACCCATCATGAACGCTGCAAGCGCTACTGAATCCTTACAGTACTCCATATCTGTTTTGGTCTTGACAAAGCGATTGGTATAGTTTTTGAGGCTCTCCCCCACTTTTTGCCGACAGTAGATTATGGTGTCTCCGTTGGCTCGAAATTTCTTACTCCCCACGAAGTGTTGTCTAAAAATATTCCAAAACATGTCAAAATTCTTAATAGAGCCCTGAGGTAGCCTGTTATACCATTTGGATGCCACTCCTTTGAAGGTTTGAGAGAATGCCGAGCACAAGAGCTTATCATCATCGTCGAAATTTATCATAAAGTTCTTAAACTGCTCGATGTGGTTGTCCGGATCCTGAGCCCTGTCGAACTTTTCAAGCTTCGAAATGTCAAAATGCTTTGGGAGATTTCCTACTAAGATCTCCGATGATAGAGGAGAGGCTCTCCAGTTATGCCATGTACGATAAATATTAGACCTCAAATTATCGTTGTTCGAAAAGTACAGACCCTCCTCGGAGGGCAAAGTGTACTGCTGCTCCCATTCTGAATTTTGAGGGCCCGTATCCTCCTTCCCAAGGTACTTTTCCTGCTCATGAGAGCGGTCACCGGCTCGGTCATGGCGACTCTTTTCCCGCGAAGATTTCCTCTCCGAACTCCTTCCCCTTCGGGCGCCAGTTCGCCTCTGGTCACGCTTTCTCCTTCTGCGATATCTCCGAGGGGATGATTCAGAAGTGCTATATCGCGAGTAGTCGCTTGAAGTAGCCGAGTCCGAACGGTATCTTTCTCTCCTCCTCGGAGACCGTCGCTCATGCCTCCGATGCTTGTCATCTCTCCTCTTGGGTCGAATTTCAACCTCGCGCTCCTCCTTTTGTTCGACGGGTTCTCTTCTTATCTCCGATCGAACATTTCCTTGTGCAGCTTCCTTCTCCGCCTTCAACCTTTCGATCTCAAGCAATAGTTCATTCATCTGAGCCAAAAGAGCGGAGTCATCAAAAATATTTTCGACTCGCCGACCCTCTTCTCCTTCGGACTCCAAGTCATTTCGAAAGTCATTCGCCTCCATATTTTCCTCACAGTGATCAACTAAATCGTCCCCTCGGCCTTCCATGGTTCTCCTCGGAACAAGAATTATTTCTAAGGAGCGATTATCGTCGGAGCGATTTTCGTTTCCCACAGACGGCGCCACTGAAGAGTTAAAAAATGGTCTGAGGGTGATTTTGTTGTGATAAGATTTGTTGACAGAGGATTTAGAAGTAGAAGAATATTTGAGTGGTAGATCTAGAGAGAGAAAAGGCTAAAAGGGTAGAGAGAGAAAGTCGTACTGTTCATCTTTTTATTCGTGAAGCGTGTGTGGTCCTTTTATAGTACAATTGCGGACCCCACACGTTTTAATTTGGTTTAATTACATCTTTTGGTCCCTACTCTAAGGTTCCTTCCTATTTTGGCCATATCTTTACAATTAATGCGTTTCAGCCCTTATACATTTATTTCTATGCATTTCGGCCCTTATACATTTATTTCTATGCATTTTGGCCCTTGTCTTTTATTCTTCCTCATCAGCAATAGATTTCAACTAATCCCAAAGATCTAATCTAAGCATACGATTACTTTTAGCATAAACAGTAGTAAAGTTAAACTTAGTAATACAACCATGATAATCCACAAACATGTGAAGCAATTGTTCATGGTCCACAATAACATTCATATCAACATCTTCATCCCAAAAGATCCAGACTTTGTTAGAACAGTTAGAAGCAAAGTTCTTGAATCCAAGAACAACAAAAACATCAGCCATGGGCTCTTGAATAGACATAATTTTAGACCTGTTTTCTTTAACAATGGAAATGAGCCTTCTTAAAGTAGGCTTATTGTTCAATCCTCTAGCATTCCAGTTAGTTATATTTATCATTATCTGATAGAGATTTTTGTGTTGATATTTATCCTTTCTTGAGCAGAGAATTGATAGTAAGCTTCTTTGGTCTTCTTCTTTTCATTTAAGATCGTATTTTACTGCCTATAATTGAGCCAAAATCACTATTGTAAGCCGAGTTTGTAGGAGAAACCTCACAACTGCCACCAATGTTTGCACAGTCTGTGAACGTTTTGTTTTCTTCTAAATTGAAGTACTCTGAGAAAAATCTTGGTCTATCCTATGTAATGCTTCAATCACCTCCATGTTGCTTTCAACAATATTACTTTTTTTACCACTACAATTGCACTATTTTGGCTCCAGATCTTTATCTTTTCTTGTTATAACCGATTTCAATTTCTTTCTATAGACTTTACTAAAAGATTGAATGTTACTTGAACCATCTTGAGTCATACTTTGTTTTTGAAGCGAGTCATTTCTAACAACAAACTCATTAACTTTATTATTTGACTCATACTTGGTGTTGGCACTTTCTTCTTGTTTCCCAATCTTTTCAGCATTTTCAGATTCTTTAACTTGTTGTTTCTTCTTATCAACCTTTTTACATTCCTCATCTTTATGGCCTATATGGTAACAGACATTACAGTATGGTGCCACATTATTATAACTTATATTAATCCAACAACTATTGTTGGAACCAAAACCAGCCCACATTTTGTATTTCAACCTCTTCGAAACGCCAACTTCCACATGAGCAAAACAGGCATTCATAGTAGCTTTGTTATCAGGGATAATAACTTTGTACGTAGAGCCAATTGCTGAAGCCAAATCATATATAACAGTTTCGTTATACATGAACTCTAGAATTCTTTCAAAGTGTATCCATACCAGAGCTCTTGGGCTTTCAAATCTTTTATCAAAGTCTGGTTCCCATCGCAAGATTCACATAATCTTTTCATCAATTCTCCAAAAGTTCTTCGACCAGATTTTACTAACATCCTCTTTACAATGGAACTGAATGAATACATGTCTCGAATCATGGGTTGTATACTTGTAACTGCCCTGAAATTTGAAGCTTTGAAGGAAACTATCTAATACAGACTTTCTTGGTATTCCATCAGTAAACTTTCCAATAATCGTAGTTGAAGATTGAGAAGCCAGAAGATCTTTGACGTCTTTCGTGTACTGAATTGTGTAGTGATCAGCCGCTTCTTTGCAAAACTCAGGCTTGATATCTGATCTTGGAGATGGTCTGACAATATCAGCATAAGACTTCTTGTTTTGCGAGTTACCATTATCACCATGAAGAGTTGGATACTCTTCAATTGACAGTTGTTTGGAAGTGGAATCCATGGCAAAGAAGGAGAGATTAGTAGAAGAAATAGATATCTTGATTACCAAGAAAGAGTTTCTTGAGAGAGAACTCATCTTTTTTCCCTAACTCCTTTTCATATTAAAATATTTAATATAACAAGTTATGTTGTTATTATTATTTTTTTAATAAAATTGTTATCTTATAATTATTTGATAATACAACTCCTTATTATAATAAAAGATAATTTTTTTATTTAGCCGTTCACAGTTTAGACTCTTGCGGGAAGGAGTTGTACAAATGATTTCAAATTAAAATACAAATTCTAAAATACATTTTTTAGTATCTTGTCTCTAGCCACCTTTTAAGACGCAAAACTTTCTCAACAGTAAATGCAATTTGTAAAGGATCTCCCAAAACTTGTCCTCGAGTCTCACGATTAACCTTACTTAACGCAGCAGCAATCAAATCGACCATCTTCGTCTTCGTGCTAAGACTTTGTTTAGGAACAACGGTCTTACTCTTAGTTATAGTCGGGTGTTTGACACTTTATGTCACCTTGTCGACCATTTTGGAACTAAAAGTTTGTTTGTCGGTCTTACTCAAAGTCGTACGTGTAGTACTGGCAGGTTTGATGCTTCGTCTCTCCTTATCGGTTATCTAGAAACTAAAAGTTTGTTTGACGGTCTTACTTATATTCGTAGGTGCAGTGGCCGATTTGACGCGTCGTGTGATCGGATCCCTCTCGGGTGGAGGAGACATCATAAAGGAAGAAAATTCCAAAAAATCAGTTTTCGGAGTTGCTTGTCCTAACCTGTTGTTGAAACAATAAAACGCCATTGAGAATTTGGGATAATCACAAATAATAACTAATAAAAACTAATAACAATTATTTTTTCGGAAAAAAAATCTAACTATTTCGAAAGTAGAACTACAATATGTGAAATAAGAAAGTAAAGTTTTATAGAAATTCTAAGTAGAGAGATTTTGAGAGATTTAGAGAGCGGGTGAGTTTGGATTTGACATATACCTATTCTACAATATCAGATTTAGAGAGTGCGTGAGTTTAGGGGTTTTAACCGATAATCAAAACCATCGCTAATAGTTAAAATCGTTTTCTTTAAACCAATATGGATACAAATGCATAAACAGAATCTATCCGGTAGGATCAAGTTGGCCGGTGTTGGTACCGGATAATTATTTGGGCCAAGTCCAATAACGGCCCGCCTAAATTTCATTTCAAATAATTTTTTTCCAAACCAGAGCAGCTCCCTCGACACTGTCAACTGAAAATGGCATCCCGCACCAACAAACGCAAGGCGGCCGCGGGCATATCCGACTCACCGCCGCCGACCAATGGTACGACCGACGAAGATAACGTCGACTTTTCTCTCCTCGAAGCCCTCGAGAAATCGCAAAGTACCGTAGAGGCGCTCGACCTCAAAACCCTAAAAAGGCTCGTCCTCTCATTCGAGCGTCGTTTAAGGGACAACATCGCAGCCAGGCTCAAATACCCCGACCAACCCGACCGGTTTGCTGATTCCGAGTTTGACCTCCACGACGAGCTACAGAAGCTGAAAGTCCTCGCTGGTGGTCCCGAGCTTTATCCGGACCTTGTTGCTCTAAACGCCGTTCCGTCGATCGTGAATCTCCTCTCGCACGATAATTCCGATATCGCGAACGAGGTGGTTCAACTCCTACAGGACTTGACAGACGAGGATGTGTACGAGGACAACGAGGAGACGGCGGAAGTGTTAGTGGATGCGCTCGTTGAGAACAATGTACTGGAACTTTTGGTTCAGAATCTGCAGCGGTTGACGGAGACGGACCCGGATGATATGACCGCAGTCTATAGTACACTCTCGGTTATTGAGAATTTGGTAGAGGTGAAACAGCCAGTAGCGGAAATGGTGTGTGAGCGAACAAAGTTATTACGGTGGCTGCTGGCAAAGATCAAGGTTAGAGAGTTTGATAGCAACAAACAGTACGCAACGGAGATTCTGGCAATTCTGCTGCAGAACAGCACGGCCAACCAGAAGAGGATGGGGCAGATGAATGGGGTCGATGCAGTGTTGCAGGCGGTAGCCATGTACAAATCAAAGGATCCCAAGACTCCTGACGAGGAGGAAATGGTGGAGAATCTTTTTGATGTGTTGTGCTGTTTGTTGATGCCTTTAGAAAACAAGGAAAGGTTTGTTAAAGCTGAGGGCGTTGAGTTGATGATCATTATCATGAAGCAGAAGAAAACAGCTTATGGGTCTGCGATTAGGGCTCTTGATTTCTCGATGACTAACTACCCACCTGCGTGCGAGAGGTTTGTGGATGTTTTGGGCCTTAAAACTGCATTTTCGGCTTTCATGGGTAAGGCAAGTTCGTGTCTCCCTCTTTTTACTTCCTCAGTTTTATAGCATGGTTTGACTTGTTTTTTTTAATACGAAGTTTGGGCATAGCATCTGAAAAACCTTGTAGCTCCAATCCACTTATTCCCTTGTTTAATCTATTTATTCCATTTTGGCATGCTTAGTTTTACCCGGATCTTGTAATATGACATTTGCTTTCTGCTTACTGAATAGTTATCTTTCTCATGTGGTTTAGATTCCGGTGAACAAGAAGAATAAGACGGAACGATACAAAGAAGACTTGGAAGAGCGCATTGTGTCCTTGATTGCATCATTATTGGGTAAGCAGGCAAGTGTTACTTTATATACTTTTCAATTAATGCAAGCATGACGTTCTACCATATCTAGGTGTGCTTATTCTTTGTGCCATTGGAAGTATTGCTCTTGCTTTTGCCTCTTACTCGTCGTGCCTTTTGAAGTATGTGTTTCAGCACTACAAAATAATGACATATCACACTCTAGTTGTTAACTGGCATCCTACTTATTCTAAATGATGGTCAGTGGAACTCCTTACATTTACGAGTCCGATACTTGTGCTAGTAGTTGGGCTTGTCTGTACAAGCCATTCTAGGTCTAGTAAACATTAGTGGACGCTCATGTAGGCATGAGCTGACCAAAGTTTATATTGGTGTTTGGATCTCTCAGCCTTGGTAATATGGAATAATTAACAATATATGTATCCTTTTTGTTAAGTTAATCCATGCAACCTAACTGAAATGCACTCACAATTTTTTTTATCAAGACATCAGCTTAATTGTGTAACTGAAACAGACTTTTTATACGTGTAATGTTTTGATATATGAGGTAAGTGGTGAGATGGATGTGCATTTAGTTACACAAAAATAACTAGGTGCTTATGAGTAGCATCCGAGTTGGTTTGCTACCTAACACCCATTATACGGTAATTAATCGGAAATTAGGCTGTTTCGAGACGGCTTTATAGATATGTGTATTATATTTTAGTAAATATTATCTGTACATACTTAAACTATATATAAAAGTACAACTAAATATAGTTTCATCTCTATTTAAAATCATATATCACATAACTAATTAAATAAAATAATAGCAAATAAAACCTTATTTTGTAAAGTTTGACCCAAGTAAAAGGTTTTACCAGCCTAAAAGGTTTGGCCCGCTTATAAAATACAAAGTTTGAACCGCCACAAACCATCAAGGACCACCTCGAACCGCCTCAACAGTTAACACTGTTAAACCTCATCATTAGTACAATCGGGAAGGTGATGCACCTTCTCCTTGTAGGCGGTCTTCTCAACCCCTTTTTTAGAACACTGGTTTACCTCCCTTAGGTTATGTGGTTAAACTGTTAAAAACTTACTATCACATACAGGCATCGATTTAACTAGCCATGAAAGCTTCATCTGTAGAAAACCTCTGGCAGCTAACATAATAAATTAAGCATGCAATCTCATTTTTAATGTGAGTTTGCTTGATTCGAATATAGAAGAGACTTTGGATAGATGATGTGTTAGTGGTATTTAGGGAGACTTTGGGCTATAGGAGGGTGGAGACCGGACCAAGGATCTAGACTTGTACAGCTATTAGAATTTCCTTACTTACAAACTATCAATGCCCGTCTTTTACTATATCTTAGATTTAGTCAGAAAACCTTATTTGTAATTGGGTGCTTGGATTGGGAAGTTCCAAAGGAACCTATATTTGCTATTATGCTGCCAACAAGTTTGGCTCTCTTAGTGTCTATATAGAGCTCTTGCAGATGATGTGTAAAGGTCAAATAAATTATGTTGAATGCCCTTTGTTTCTTTTTTATTCTATTTGTTATGAAACAGTTGTGGTGTTCTAGAGATATCTTCTTTGTGTGTTACTAATGCCTATAATTTGTTATTGGTTATATCTTTTGATGTTTGGATAAGGAATTGTTACAGATGTAATTCGCGCTACTGAAAACTCAGATTCTTTCACAATTAGTATATTAATTATGTAAGATACAGACACTAAAACTTTTTTGCAGTCTGTATGTTAGATGATATATGCATGTATAAATATATATGTGAAATATCTAGACACAACTTAAAGGACGAGCATTTTTATTCTACTTGATACCCATGCCTTGTACGTATTGTAGAGTTATTATGTTGGAGTCATGTATCCCTGCAGCGAAGCCTGGGCTTCCTATCTAATATCTATATGCCATTATTGTCAAATGTGAGAAGGGCTGGGGATTATTGCCGTCCGATTAATAGTGTGTGGTGTATTACTGTGGCAACTTGTTGTGGACATTTGTTTGCTTTTTCTTTGTATTTTGAGAGATTTCGTTTTGCCTCTTTCTTGTGAATTTAATAAGCATTATGATTATTAGTAAAATAGATGGTCTAGGCAGGGATTGTAAAAAAGTGGTTGAGTTGATATATTATTTCCGTAGGTTCTATTTTGGTCAGTAACCCCAAGGTATCAAAAGTATTCTTTGATCTCTTTAAGAAATTCATGAATTGGGTGCAAAATCAAGATGATCACTTCTGTTCATTATTCTCAATCCTAATCAATCCCTCCTGATTTTGTTTTCCAGGTGGAATTATGAGGGGATCTAGAAGGGATAGAGTATTAAGTAAATTTGTTGAGAATGAGTTTGAGAAGATTGACCGTCTTATGGAACTCTACTTGAGGTAGTGCTACATTTATCTGCTTCAGATTTAGAAATAATTTAAAGAACGAAGTCTTGCTTTCTGTTGATTGATCAACTAATTACGTACTAGTCTATCTCCCTCTCTTTTTCGATCACCATGTCTTCTATTATCAGCATATTGGTGATAGATGGATGACTGGTCTAGTCTTTTTTTGCACTTCTATTATTTGCTATTGATATAATTTAAGGGTCATAATCGGTATAACTGTACATTTTGATTCAGATACTCTAGTAGAGTTGTCGCTGAGGCTGAAAGGCTGAACGATATGGAACTTGACGATTTAGAGGTATGTTTTTTTTCGTTATCATGTTTTGCAGTCTCCAATTAAACTTTGACATCACACTCATCTATACTATGATCTATATTCTTCAGTTAGACGATGAAGAGAGGTATAATCGGAAGCTTGAATCTGGTCTATACACTCTTCAGGTTAGGCTTTTTTTTGTCAACCTGGGATTAATTTTCATTCACTCTAAAATGGTCCATAATTTATGCATGTCTGCACAAATTAGTAAGCGGCAAACATCAAAAGAATTGTTTTCATTTCCTTTCTGGTCCATATTCTCTCTACCACCTTTATTTTTATGTATTTTTAACAACTTTTGATCTAAAAACGTGCAGCTTATTGCCATCATTCTGGGTCATGTTTGGTGCAGCGAGTAAATTTCTCCCCCTCTGGTTTTGTTATAGATATATATTTGGAATCCTGATTATTCATCATTTTGTACGCCCTCCTTGCTTGTGTATTTATCCGCAGGCACTCTGGAATGAAAGCCAGAATTGAACTGTTACTAAGGCAACAAAAGCTTAGCAAAGATGATATTAAGGAGATTCTTCAGGTATTTACTTCTTAACTTCATAACAACAGCTATATCCATGGAGACGCATGCCACTTAGCTTTGATATTTTCTATGTGAGAGTCAAAATATCAAGTACGCGTCAGTTTCTTATTATGCTAGATCGACCACATTTACACTTTGTTGATTTCCCGTGGATATATCAGTTGGCCAAATTCCAAAGATTAGGAACCACTTAAAGGGCTACACCATTCTGCGTGCTGGCTGTTTAATTTTGTGTTTTTTTTTGTTTTTGTTTGGTAACTTGAAGGAATATCATGACAACATTGGTGATCTGGATGGTCCGGAAGAGAAAGAGCGAGCTCAGTCAAGAATTCAGAAGTTCATATCAGCTTTTTGATTATGGATTTTAGGATATTTGGCAAATGGTCAAGATATTGCCATTCAACTATTTGTGAATTGCTGTTTGTTTGTTATAAAATCTTGTAGGACTCCAACTAAAGTAAATTTTAATTTATATTCTTAGATCCTTAAAGTCTGGATTTTAGTCTGTTCTATGTGTTGTCTCATCTGTAAAGAGGAAACAATACAACGCTTCTCACTTATAGGACATGGTTATGTCGGTCAGACTTACTCAGATAAATTGTTGGGATTATAATTTAGTTTAGGCGTTAATCTTTATGGCTCATGTTAGATCTTTCTGGTTTACGTTGGTCGTTAGAATTTTATCGAATAATTGTTTTTGTGTTTTATAAATATATCTTTTGAAATACAGTTTACTTTTTATAATCAGTTCCATTTGTTTCATTTTTTGATTCACATATTAGCAGCTGACTGTGAAATAGCATTTCTGAATGAGTTGCATTCCATAGAAACCAAACGTACTGTTTTTAGTAGTTCTTTTCTTTTGTTGCTAATTAGAATGTAATCGGGTAAATAAAATATTTCTATAATAAGATTGACATGTAATTATTATTTTAAAAGTTTATTTGACACATTAACTTCACGCGTTCAAGATCACAAACTAATCCCTTGTGTTGATCTTTTATTGAGATTGACAAAAATGCATAAATCTAAAAAAACTGTTCTCAGTAGTTTTTTTTGTTAATTAAAATGTCTTGGGTTGAATAAAATATTTTTAGTAGTTTTCTGTTAATTAAATTAAAATGTCTTTGGCTCAATAAAATATATTTATAACAAGATGACATTTATTTTTTATTTTAAAAGTTTATTCAGAACATTAATTTTGAGTGTTCAAGATCATGACCCATTCGAATGGGTTGATCTTTTGTTGAGATGGATAAAAATGCATAAACGATCGTTTACAAGTAAACCTTGTTTTGGAGCTTTTAGATTCATCATCATTTGTTAAGAAAATATCATTGCATTCGCAAATAAATTTCATGTATGTTCATACATCATAGAAAATTCATAAAACACATCACATACCATGTGCACTACAACCGGGTAAATATATTTGTTTTTATAAATATTTATGTTGGTATTGCTTTATATAATTTTTGTTTTTGTTTGACAACATTTCTTTTTGGTTTCTTCTTAATTAATGTTGTCAAGTTGGTTGTTAGCCAACCGACCATTATTGAAAATAGTGTTATTGGTATGGTATTAAAAACAATTTCGAATTGAAATATGAATGTTATTCTTACTTGTATACCGATGAAAAAGGGCTTGAACTTGTCCAAATAAAGTATACACATAAAAATATTATGTCCAAATTAGTGCAGAATGTTTTAACATTATCGATAGCCTTACCTAGATACCTAGAGTTTAGAGAAGAGTTTGAGTTTTGCATATGTATTAGTCTTGGTTAGGAGATCTCTGCGTTTAAGGTTCACATGATGTCGATTGTTGCACACGAGCCTATCTTCTACTTCTATTTAGATGTTGCAGTTTCACATACAATAGTACGATTTACATAAAAGCAGATTGATTCTATGTCCTTTAGATTTGGAATGTTCGGAGAATGTATATTATGACATAACTATATATCACTTTACGTGAAACATCTATGCATGCGACGAAGATGATAAATGAATTTGTGACAGTTTGAGAGTGTTAGATATATGACCATTATAATTGTTCATAACCACCGCACTAAAAGAAATCATTCCATATATGTTGCTCATCCGTATATGGATGCAACACCACAACATACCAACTTTCTCTTTCTATTCTATTGGAGTCTTCGATCGTTTAACTCATCCTAAACTGTTTACGACTTGAGTCAATATATTTTAAATTAATTATTTGTATTTATTATACTTAGTAAAACGATTGTGTATTATAACATGTTTTAATTAATTTAAAAGTCATAATTCAGTCATATGAGTATTTATGTATGGCCAAACATTCGACCAAATTAGCAGTTTAACTATGTCGTTAAATGCACAGACAAAATTAAACAATACATGTCCAGTTGTGTGGTCTGACAATTTTGACACATGCATGGTGTGACTTATTGTTCGAGGAAAATCTGGCTAAAAATACAAAAAATTAAATATTTTTATGAATTGGGATGAATCGTTTTGAGAGAATGAACGCCAGAATAATAAAAAAAAGTAAAAGTTCAAGAAGGTTATAACATTGCAACTACCACACCGATCATGAAAGATATTTTTTAAGACAACATGGTACGTTATACCCAATGCTGATCCATATGATGACTTATTTATCAATGAAGAATCCATTCATATGAATTATCAAGATAATATGAATGCCTTTTACCATGAATGAGTATAAGGGTATAATCGACGAGATGAACTTTGAAGAATTTCATGTCGTTTCAGTTACATCACGTGATATAGATAAGTGAGTCGTACTCATAATGAACTATGATTTGGAAACTCTTTGTTGTTTATTTTGTTACGATATAATACTTTAGTACAAGTTATCTACTATATATTATGCTGTAATAATGTAATCTTTAATATATTATTTTGTTTATTTAATGTTAAATGTTTTTTTCATATCAATTTTATGGTTTATTTTTTAGTTAGTTTTTTAAATAAAAAATTTATATGCTAGGTTTTATTTTTTGATATAAAAATTAAATAACTAACTAACTTTAAGATGCCTTCTTAAAACGAACTGGTGTTATAAAAAACAATTAAGTTTGAGATGATCTCTTCTAATTAGTAATTATTTAGATTTTTTTAAATTGCAACTAATTATAAGATAAAGTTTCAAAATTAGTTATTATATTAAAATGTATAGTTGCAACTAATTCTTGGACGACTTTAAATGCATTTTTGTTATTTTGAAACCACAATTAATTTTGAGACATCATTTCCGAATTAGTTACATTTTTACGTTATTTGTCTAAAAAATAACTAATTCCAAGATGTTGTCTCATATATAATTGTTATTCTCAAAATTTTAGAGGACAATTAATTTCAAGATGCATATTGGAAACTTTTTAAAAAACATTTAGTTATTATATTGAAGACTTCTAAAACAACACATAATCTTAGATGATATCTCATAATTAGTTGTAAAATCTCTCCCATCACGTGATGTTGTTCTATTCCTCGTGAATAAAAACATAACAACGTGACATTTTGATTGGTCATGCATTTAACCTAATTCATTGTTTTTACTACATATAAAAACTACACACATTCTAAAAAATAAAATAATTATATAGATTAAATATAAGGTGTACTATAATTAAAGATTCACGGTTAAGAAAAGTTGACGAATAAGTGATAAAACCAATGTTAACAAAGATAAATATTTTTTTGTCCCGCGGTCTGTAAAATATACTACAAATTCGACCTAAATTGTGTTCTCCCTCCTATCTCTTATGTTGTTCTAAAATCTCCTAAGATATATGAATGTAACCGAAGTCAATACCAACTTATCATACTTTTTATATTTCATATGATGCAATAAAACAATATTATAGGTATTCTCGTTACATGTGACAAGAAAAATCACTAAACAAGTTTAATTAGGTGAACAAATATCTCGTCAAGCAAAAATACTCAATACTTCAATTTTGTATCTTCGGTTATATTATATATGTCATTCAAAATCATCTTTCTTCTTAATTGAATGAGTTTAAGTCAATATAGATTCGGATTGAAAAATAGAAACATCCAACCTCGACTATGTATGAAACAAACTATCGATCACATAAGATAAATTATCGATAATGTTCCGTTAGGATGCATGCCACTTTGTCAAAAAAATAAATACGTTATAGTTTTGTTTTTTCATAATTAAAAACTTTGTTTACATCTATAAAGTTATTTCCATTACCATGAGCGAAAACAAACTATTTTATTTTTCGGAAGCGAAGGCACAATAAATTTTAGCGGCATTTATGGTATAAAAACTTTTCTCATTAATTCTATACACAATGCTTGTTATCTCAGAAATTTGCAAAAAACTAATTGAACCTATCTAGTTCAATATTTACATTTTCACGTGTACCATAAACTCGATAAGAAATTGTAAATCTAATAAGATTTCTTACTAGTTCTTATCCCGTATGCAACCAATAATATTTCCCAAATAGATATAAGTGGTAACAACATTAAAAACAAAATGAAAATTGAGTCTTATGCCCATTATCTCATATACGTACGAACGCAAGTATATGAGAGCTGTTATATTTTTTGTATGACTCACACTAGATTTTGGTACATTACAACGTTTAGGGTTTTTAGAGGTTTGTTCTTTGAGCACTAATATACTTTTGTTTGACCAACTACTATTCTAGTAGTGTTTGCAATTGTAGTTAGTGATATTAACTGAGAGAGGACAGTGTGGTTACGCTATCAGCTTGCTCTGATACATGTTCAAAATATGTTTCTCTTGTTTGGTTGGTTTATTTTTAGCATGTTTTTATCTTGATATTATGTCTTTTTTGTTACCTTTTGATGATTTACTTGGTTTTTTCGGTTCATGTATTTTGAGAATCTTCTTCATAACATGTAGTAACCACGAATTAAATAACAAATATCTAAAAAACTTTCATCGACAAAACCATCTTCACTATATTGGTTGAGTGCAAACAAGTTCAATGTTCGAAGGGAACTTACGGTAGTCTTTTACAACGGTACCAATCTTGCGCAAACTAAACTATGAATCATGCTAACAACACATCCATATTCCATTTCATATATCTCTAACCTTGTATTAACATAACATCAATGATAGCATTGGGCACTGAATGTCTAACATCTTTACATATCAAAGAAAAATATAAAATCTTAAGGATTCTTATTTTGTTCGAACAATCATTTAATATTCGTATGTTGATATCTAACATAACATCTATTTTCTTCCAAAATAATTCAGATTAACCCCCATGTTAGTTTTAAAAATATTTAATTCAAGTACTAAAATAATCTAATAAATAAATAATGAAATGTTTGGATGATCAATTCACTATAATGTTAAAAAAGTGCTTGAACTGGTTTGTTTATGCCTAAATAATTTTTTCACGGTATAACTTGAGTCAATATATTTGAGCTAATGAATTCCCCTCACAGTCAGC
The DNA here is from genome assembly GCA_036936605.1 of Limnanthes douglasii subsp. nivea. Taxonomy (NCBI): domain Eukaryota; kingdom Viridiplantae; phylum Streptophyta; class Magnoliopsida; order Brassicales; family Limnanthaceae; genus Limnanthes; species Limnanthes douglasii. The sequence goes on from JAUPFV010000005.1 coordinate 66,961,928, forward strand.
TATATATATATATATATTATTTGTACTATGTTTGGATTCAACTCAGTTATGATTTCCGAATACACGATCATATCCCAAGATTGAAGAAATTTGCTCGCATTCATTTACGTCTTTAAACAACATTTTAGTATTGTTTAAATTATATGCGTGTATGTGTCATTTGTATAAAATATGCATTGCGTTCAAAATATCTCTTGTTTTCATTAGTAACAAGTCTTTATCCGTCAACAAAATATCATGTAAAACACAACCTTTTCTTTTATGAGCAACCACAAATGGTCTATTGTCCATATGTAATTATCTATATTTTTTACACCCATGAGAACAAATACGATGAAAAAAAAGAGCCCCAAGGAGGTAGCCGAGTTGGTTGAGTATGGCATTCTTATGACCAAAAGGTCATGAGTTCGAGTCCCTCTACATACGCTTTCTCGGCTGAGCCTGTCACCTTGTGTGGTTTACCTTCTGGCGTTGGTTTGCAGGCTATCGCGTAGCGGCTGCGGGTTCCCTCCGAAAAAAAAACAAGTTGTTTATCTCATATAAATTTTTTAAGGTCAAGTACCAACAAAAGACATTTATTTTACCAATTCTTCTTCTCATTTGTTTAATTCTTTCATTGTAAGACATCATTAAAACAAGTTCATTGGTATGTGATTATGCCTCCTGTATTAAACTCCAAAAATTATATCCTAACATATATCTATAACCTTTAAATTTAAGATGTCAGTTACATTGTTTTTGTCCAACAATTTTCTCTTTACAATAGGTGCAATATTTTATTTTCTATATTTTTTGGATTTCTCAAGCCTAATACAATTCAAAATATTCCGTCATCTTATTGACTTAAGTCTAAAGTTCGGATAGTATTCATGGTGAATAAATTTATGTGATCATCTACTATACTTGTTTAGTTTTAGATTCGGTTGTTCAATTTCTTTTGTTTTTAAACATGTTTTTTTTGTTTTCAAAACTAAATTTACTTAAGATTAAAAAAAAATTATTTTTTAATCTTTTAATTTTTGTATTGAAATTTCGAAATAGTTTAAATATGTTTTTTTTGTTTTCAAAACTAAATTTACTTAAGATTAAAAAAAAATTATTTTTTAATCTTTTAATTTTTATATTGAAATTTTGAAATAGTTAAAGTTAATATTTTTGGTTCATAGATGAGAATTTTCATTTTATAATTGAATAAGTTAATTTGAGTTTTGTATTTTTTAATAAATGAAAATTTTAGTAAGTGTAAATTTAATAAATAAATAATATGAAATAACATGGAAAGTATTAAAAATAATAAAAATTCGTGTACGGCAGGATTCGAACCTGCGTGGGCAAAGCCCACATGATTTCTAGTCATGCCCGATAACCACTCCGGCACGTCCACTTCTTTGTTTACTAATGCTATTTTCTTAATGAGAAATTGTAACTCAATAACTAACTGCGATTGGATAATGAATCCATAAATGAATCTGTAATTCTAGTGGACAGTGAGTGTGTACGCATGTCTGATCAGCTGCTTCTTTAAAAAGCTGTAATTGGATTCTCGTCATCTCAGTCTCTTCCCCCTGTGATTTTGTGATATGGCGAGCTTAGTCCCTCCAAAAACTGTACTACTCTTGTGCGGCGATTACATGGAAGACTACGAGGTCAGCTCACTACTCTCACTCACTCCGATCTGAATTCTAACTTTACTTTTTCCGATGACACTGCTCCTTCACCACAGGCGATGGTTCCTTTCCAAGCATTGCAAGCCTATGGATTTTCCGTCGATGCCGTCTGCCCCGGCAAGAAGGCCGGCGAATTTTGCCGAACCGCCATTCACGACGCTTCTGGTCATCAGGTCTCTCTTTCCCTCTCCAAAACGTGTGTTGCTTAATTGCGTCCTAGGTTGCTCACTGTGTTCTGAAATTAGTTACTTACACGATTCTACTGTGTTATCATCTGCTCACAGCCTTATTGGTGATATTAAGTTATTCTGGCGTTGCAGACTTATTCTGAGTCACGTGGTCACAATTTCATACTCAATGCAACCTTTGATGAAATGGAGTTCAGTAAATATGTCGGGTTGGTGATACCAGGAGGACGAGCTCCAGAATATCTTGCTATGAACGCATCCGTTTTGAACTTGGTGAAACAGTTTTCAGACCTTGGAATGCCCATTGCTTCCATTTGCCATGGCCAATTGATACTGGCTGCTGCAGATTCGGTTTGCGGTCGGAAGTGCACGGCTTACAATGCCGTCGGGCCTGTTCTGACTGCGGCTGGTGCTATCTGGGTCGAACCTGGAACCTTAACAGACTGCGTAGTTGACCGGAATCTAATTACTGCGGCTACATACGAGGGCCACCCCGAGTTTATTAGGCAGTTTGTCAAGGCACTAGGGGGAAAAATTAGTGGAGCGGATAAAAAAGTCCTATTTCTTTGTGGGGTAAGTGTTCATAAACTTTGATTAGGTGATTAGGAACAACGTTTTTTCGCCATTTTAGATCTCTTAAATGTATAGTGTTTAGGAAAAGAGCAAACTGAATCAGTAGATAATGGTTTAGAAATTGAAGAAGTCAAAGTTTTGTATACCTTAGGAGCTATGAATCTGTCCTTGGCTCATAGTGTTCTGGTATTCTTAAACTACTTCTGTCACACTCCAAATTATATTTTCTTGCTTTTACAGGATCTGAACTATTGTTTTCTTACACGTGACTGCAGGATTACATGGAAGACTATGAAGTTAAAGTTCCTTTCCAGTCTTTACAAGCCCTGGGATGCCATGTTGACGCAGTTTGTCCAAAGAAGAAGGCTGGCGATACCTGCCCAACTGCCGTCCATGATTTTGAGGGTGATCAGACTTACAGTGAGAAGCCAGGCCATAACTTCACATTGACTGCTTCTTTTGATGGTGTAGACGCCTCCAGTTATGATGCTCTTGTCATCCCTGGTGGCCGAGCACCAGAATACTTGGCACTGGACAAAGCAGTACTTGCAATGGTGAAGGAATTCATGAATTCTGGGAAGCCTGTTGCATCTATTTGTCATGGCCAGCAGATTCTAGCAGCTGCTGGTGTTTTAAAGGTAATATTAGCTTTCATTTATTTCTTCTAATCCTGTCAATTCGTTTCGTATCATCAAACCACAAAACAAAATGTTGCACCAACTTTTCCAATCCTCTATATATCTTAATCACTTGTCGTTCACTCACGTTGTGGACTGGCTTTGGTAGTGCTTAATTATGCCGTGGTTGTTTACAAGTTGGCTTTATTCATCTCCTACATTTTCAAAATGACCGGGAGATGTGCACATATGGATGTCAACTAAATATGTATTCGTTGATGTCGATAAAAAAAATCGTCTTCAGCATGTGCTTCGAATCTTGCTTACTTTTGCTAATATTTATCTTGCCGTAATCACTTGGACCATTTCATAAGTATCGACGGAAGTAGCTTCTTTGCTACCACCGAGATTGTCAATTTATTTGATCAGCCTTTCTGTCGTGTATACTGTATATTATCTTCTATTCTATTAATATAGAAACACTAGATATGTTTATATAAAATTGATTTGTTTAACTTCAAAAGGGAAAACAATGTACTCATGATGTTGATAAAAAAGTTAATTTGCTGCTACTATATGAATTGTGCCTTAGGGAAGAAAATGCACTGCATACCCGGCCGTGAAGCTCAACGTGGTCCTGGGAGGAGCAACATGGTTAGAACCGGATCCAATAGACAGCTGTTTCACTGACGGAAACTTAGTAACTGGAGCAGCTTGGCCAGGACACCCGAAGTTCATTTCTCAATTGATGGTACTACTCGGTATCAGTCTCTCCTTGTAGTCTTTGAAATTCACCATGTCATCAGCCATGTTTTCCCTTGTATGTACAATAACAAATACACATACCTACGGCAGATTACAGTTATTGTCTGGATAAGTTTTGTCTTATTCCGATTTCCAGTACACGGTGATTTGATGCTTCACGATGTGTTATGGGGGTTTTGTGTTTTGTAATTTGCTATCGTTTAATGTACAAAACCAAACTGGTGTAAGAATTATTTTTAAATTTTCTTGCAAGCAATTTAACTGAAGACCAAAAACTGGGAGAACCATGATCGTAGCAAGTGGCAACTACAACAATATGAGAAATATATGAGAAAGAACTTGTTAGGAAAATCAACGACAAAACTAAGTTGGGAAAATTAAATTTATACCTGCATTTGAGTTTAGGCGTTCCATCTTCAGTTATTTTAATTTATGTGTCTACCAATTTTCCGCTTCCAGTGTTTTTGAGCTTATTTATAATAACTCTCTTCTTAAACTGGTGTTCTAATTATTTTGAGCTTATTTATAATAATTCTCTTCTTAAACTGGTGTTCTAATTATTTTCGGTCCATTTATAATAATTTTCCGCCTATTACCTTGGGTATAGATTTAGGGTAATTTTAGTGTATAGGGTAATTTTAGTGTACATGGTTCCAATGTTCCAATTACTATTTAACATCGAGTTGTTCCAATTACTATTTAACGTCGAGTTTGTCTGCATCATACATTGTTCCGATGTTCCAATTACTATTTAGCGTCGAGTTTGTCTGCATCCCACCTTGAAAAAGTTCATACGATATGCAAATTTTGATATTAGTAGCATATTTGTCACGCTTTAGAAAGATTCACTTGCGATTTTTTCAACTTTCATTTGTTTTCTCGTCTCTGATGAAGTGAGACTTAAAATTCACATGCTTAGTCTTTTCATGAAATTCATGATTTCTAATTAAGTGAAGATCACTAGTATTACGAGAGAACAATCTCACTTCATGTTCTATGACAGTTATCTCATTTATCAACAATTTTAACCATATTTTTCTATAGATGACAAGACAAGAAAGTTTTGTAGACGAACTCTCCAACTAACGACTCTATCACACTATAAACATATAACTAGAAGTTGACTTCCTTATATCAAAACAACCTGCATAATCAGACTCCACGTATTCTCTATGAATTTCACCATCTCTATAACTATGAATTTCACCATCTCTAATATATAATGTACCACTAAACTATCTTATGAGTCATTTAAGAGCATGTCAGTGAGGCTTCCATGGTTCAGTCACAAATCTGTTCAAAATTATAATTGAGTATGCAAGATCAAGGCTGATGAAAATCGTAACATACATGATACTTCAAACGACATTTGCGTAGGGTATCAACTTGCATAAAAGTCTTATCTTTTACATCAATTGGTGCTTGAGTAACGCCGAGTTTAAATTGAGTACCAATGTAAGTCTCAACAACTTTGGCTTCAGATATTCTAAACTTCTTGAACATCTTTTGTAAATACTCTATTTGAGATAAGAGTAAATAATCTCTCAACATGTTCTCTTCATGTCTATTCCAAGAATTTTTTTAGCTTCGTCTAATCCTTCATTTTGAAATCTTAATAAGTCGATTCTTCATAATTTTTAAATCTGTATTTTGTTCTTTACAGTTATAAATATGTTATCAACATACAAAAGCAACATAATATGTCTACCCATGTGTGTTTTTCCATTACAATAGACAAAAAATGATAGCAAATTCGGTTATAATTTATTGACTTTATAAAAAAATATTTTTTTTTCTAATGTCTTTGTGATTACTTTAGTATGTATATATATATAACCAAACACGCGTCAATCGACTAAACTTATTCAAACCCTTGAGATTATTATATATATATATATATATTATGTCTTACATTTATTCATGTGCAAATGCATTAGTAACATCTATCTGGGTTTAACTCAGTATCAAATCTTGCAACAATTAACGACATATTACTTATAAAGGCCTGCTTCACAATTGGTGAAAAATCTCATTGAAATCCAACTTCATTTAGCATAAAGCCGAAAATATATTTATTTTGTTTTATATTATCTTTCAAAAACAATGTTACGAGCTAAAAAGAATTAAAGTTTAATTTTATAATGTTTAAAGTGTATTTATTTTTGAGGTGGGTGGATATGTTTAATAATTATTTATTAATAATATAAATATAATTAACGAAATTATTGAAAGTCTATTTGATGGGTTAAAATAAATTTTTGGTCAAAAATCGCTTTCGGAGGTGGAGGTGGGAACACATATGTATGATCGAATAGCTTTTCACATATAATTTAGAAAATAATAAAAAATATGTATGTAATATAATTATAAAAAGATGACAATGCTAGATAACTAAAACATATCGGATACGGTGACTCATTCTATCTACCATCATTTCTATATCTTTTATCGAACAGTATAGAATTTAAACAGAATGTAAAATTTGAAAAGAATCGAATTATTTATAACAATCTTTTAGTATGTGTAAATTTGTTCATTTCTTGCAGCAAAACTCACGAGAAAAGGACTCCACCTTAAACGTAACCTATGTGACAGGTTGCTATGTTGTCTTTGCATGTGGCCACACCACACGTATCCTATTACTAAGTTAAAGCTCCCACATTATCAAGTTGTCTTCTACTTCCGAATCGAGATTCTATATCGTCCACTAGACTACCTTCTCGACAAATACATATCGAATTTTATCAAATTATTAATAATTTTGGTTAAATTTGTTCCTATTTCGATAAGTAGCGTAACTTTCAAGTATTTTTCATTTATTCTAAAATATTCCGTCTATTTTACTAAGCCCTAAAATATTCCGTCTATTTTACTAAGCCATAATCTTAGACTCTAACCATCTTTAAAACTAAAAAAGTCTCAATACTCTAATTTTTTTATCTTTTCTCTTTTTTCAAACTTCCAAAACCCCAATTCACAAAATTAAGATTTTAAGTTAACCAAAAACTGTTTCTTAACAACTACGGGAGATTTTAATCCAACAAACAACAACAATGGACAAGGGAAAAGAGTGAGAATCTCTTTTAATAACTTATTTTGGTTATATTTAGTTTTTTTTTTTGTTTTTCTAGATTTATGGTGTTTAGGACACTGACTGTTGTAAATAAATGACTTAACCAAAGGACACAAGGTTAACTAAAATAAATATCAATCTGAAAAATAGTGTCGAGACAATCAGTTGTATGTTGGTTAGGTAAATGAAGTGTTCGAATCATTCCATATCCTTTAGCACCCTCATACTACCCAGTTTCACCAACCACAACAATAGCTGACTCGGATGTTGCTGTACGATGAACACCAAAAAAAACTAATAGTGTCATTTTTTTCTCGATTGCCTTCTTGATAAAGCAAAACGGAGAAAACCATTGTGTGGCTACTTCCATCTAAGGAACTACCTACATAAAACCCTTGAGCTTTTCCAATGATGGAAACTCTTAATTCATGACCTAGTGTCAACTCGTTGTCCATTACCGTGTATCTGTGGGGTGGGACACGACCCCGACCCCTCTTAGTGATAACATTATTTTTGGGTTTGGAGAACGGCATGCCGTGCATCTGTGGGGTGGCTATTATCCCAACCACTAATCTCTCCGACGGAGTTGAGCCGCCCAAGATATCATGCATGAAAAACGACAATGCTGGTATTTTTGCCATGTTGTTATTCATCGTTGGGCTCGTGGAACCAACTTCACGTGTAGTGCGAGTGTTAGTGTATGCAATCAGCCCTATAGGACTCGTTGCATGAGTCACATCGGTAACAATTACGTTTGTCACATTAGTATTTGGGATCACATTGATAGGATCTACTATAAGTGCCACATCTGCAGCGACAACTTGGTTATTTAGGCCTTGTCAAATAACTTTGGTAGGACTAAAAATATTTTTCAGCCCCTTTTTAGGCCTCGTCAGTAGCCCCAGTATACTAAGTAGATTTTTTAGTCTTACCAAAGATATTTGACAAGGCCTAAAAAAGGGCTACTGATGAGTTCAGATTATGTAGTAACAGCTTATTGAGTTATCTAGACAAGAGAAATTCTGACATAAACTTACCACTGAACTATCCGGACAAGACAAAAGTAAAGAAACACCTAAACATCTTTTGACTAAGCTATGTGCTAATCAGCTTAAAAGATTAATAGGTCCTTAAACTTGACCCATAAGCCCATGGATCATTAATTAAGGGTATAAATACCCCAACTACTTTCATTAATTAGGGTAATGAACATTTAATACACGAGGATGCTCAAATCTCTCACTACTTTATACCAAACACTTAATACTCAAAATATTTTGCAAAAGACTTTACAAAATTACCCTCAGCCCAAAATAAACCAAACCAAATGCATGCAGATTTAAATTCGAATTGTGAATAATGGATGAAAATTGACGTGCTTCGTATATTCTGATGTAACTATAAATTCAAACTACATTATAACTACAAATGCGAATCACGTATGTATAAATGAAAAGTAATGCGGATTATAAATGTATATATGAAATACAAATATGCGAATCACGTATATATAAATAAAATTAATGCAGATTGAAAATGTATATATGATGTGATTGTAACTGTTAAAAATCGATGCAAATCTCGAATAGTTTAATGTCTATCAATGTTTGTCGATTTTGAATTGTGAATTGTTTTGAATATTTAAAATCTGAATATAAAAACTATTTTAAAATAGTAATGATGAATGTAATGGTATGATATCAATTATTAATCTAAAAGTTTGTCCAACTATTATGTAGACAAAGTTGTAGACTGGTTGATCAAGAAACACCTAATTAAAATGCTTTTTAAATTTATTTGAAGCTTCAAATGAGCACTCGGTTAGTGCGGAAATTAGTTCGGTTATTAGTTTTGGTGGTCATAAGAAAACAAACGTACTAGTATTTGTAGGGTTGATGAACTTACAAGTGTTGGGTGAGTTTCTCACAGTCTACATCTTTAAGATTAGTTTTATCTTGTATTGTTTTTGTTTTAAGTATTTTCATAATAAAAATAATAATATTTGCTTATTATTATAATAAAGTATCCGGAGGATGTTCATGAAGACTTTATGCATCAGTTGATACCTTCACCGACTTTATGATCATTAATACGTATGTTGGACAAACATACTTGTGAGACTGTTTTTTGCAAATAAAGTACAACATATTTAAAATCAGATTTGATCTCTAAAGAGATATCAGAGTGTATTAAATCCAATAATGATGTGACAACAAAAAATATAAGATTATTTGTAAAGAATAACTATGGTTTAGATATCTCGTATCAATTTTTATAGATTTTTTAAAGAAAGTTAAGAATTTTTTATGGAAATAGTTCTATTTTGTTTATTCTATTTCAACGTATATTCGCAAGTAAATTCATTTTTAAAACTAAAAATGAACTTACTTACCTAACTTTAAGTAAAATGGAACTCGAGATCGCTGATTTTGAAATTATGTTTCCTCATCACAAGTCGATACCATTGTGAAGTTTCATGAGTCAATACCACTTGAAGTTTTCTAAATTGGTACCACTGAAAATTCTAAATTATCAGAATTCGTCTCCGTTAGAAGAAGGAATTTAGAGAGGTGGATAACTGAAAATTTAGAGAGAAAGCTGAAAATCGTGAAATAAAGAGAGAAACACAAGGTCTTATACAAATGTTTATAACTCTTAAAATTTTAATTTATAGTGGAGAGGTATTTTTTGTATAATTTATGGTTGATATGCCAATTGATAACTTATATTTTTTTCGGTTTCAAGTGATAATTGAGTGTTCTTTTAAACGTCTATTAATAACTAATCATTAAATTAAAAAGTAATTTACCAATAACCAATAACCACTAAACATCAAACTTATTTACCAATAACCATCCAAAGTTAATAAATTATAGATAACCACCTGGTTTTAGAACTAAAGTACCGATAACCACATAGACCTTTTGTTAATGCCAATATACCCCTTAACCATTTTTTATCTCTTTTTATTTTATTTATTTTTTTAAATATCATATCTTTCAAATAATAGCTGCAAAAAATCTGAATACCATTGGTTTTGTTTTTTAAAGATGTAACAAACTAAATCTATGAAATATATTTTTGAGTTATTTTTTTAGTTGTGTAATTACGTAACCGATTTCAAAATAAATATGAAAAAATAACTATGTTTTAGTTACAGAATTATGTGTAATTTGGTTGTGAAATAACAACTGTATTTAGTTGCAGAATTATGTGTAATTTGGTTGGGAAAAGAAATTTTCTTCACTTACAAAATTACGTTCATAAATAAGAAGAAAAACGTTACATAAATATGGATTTTGGTTGTGAAAAAACAATTGCATTTAGTTGTATAATTACATGAAAAAGTGTTTCATAAATAAGTAGAAAAACTTGTGTAAATATGACTTTGGTTACAAAATAAGTATAGAAAAAGTAATTGTGTTCAAAATGTGATATTTCGTGTAATTTGGTTACAAAAAATAAAATGTTTTTCAATTACGTAATTACATATAAACTAGTTACAAAAATAAGAAAATAAAAATAAAAAATCTCAAAACATATCACCAATATATTCCATTTTATTTTTATTTATTTATATATATACTTTTAGATGGAGTTTGAGATTTAAAAATAACTAATCGTTCAATGTATATATATATATATATATATGTCTTTAGATGGAGTTTGAAGGTTCAAAATAACTAATCGTTCAGATTGTACATATTATGTGTGTTCATGGGTATTGTAAGAAGTATTTATGTTGTTGGTGGTTTTTGCTTTAATTATCTGTTTTAGGATTGGCTAAAAGAAAATATAACTGGGTTTGATTAGATTTATTAAAGGTAAATTTGGATGGTAAAAAATAAAAAGCAAAAAGTTACGATATTTTGTTTTCTTATATGATGCGCGCACATATGATACTGTGGAAGGATCATGGGTATAATCATCCTACAAATTAGAAGATCAAATTTTTAATAAAAAATTCTATTGTTTGAGTTCTCACGTGACAACTCTCAGTTAATTATGGACTAAAATGAAATTTTTTGAAAATATTGAAGACTCTTTAATACTAAAGTGAATATTAAGACCATAGTGCGACATTTTCTAAATACAAGGGACCAATAATGTTTTTCACTGCATGAGTAATTCATCTTTAATTTCTCTAAAACAAATTTATATTTAGTTTAAATTTTTAATCTCATTAAAGTGTGATTTGTGTCAGTTTTTTAAACATCGTCATTTTTCATCATATTCTTGCGTTAATTAATATATTGAATAATCTTTTGAATTAGTCCATTCAGATGTTTGAGGTCATTATCGAGGCGCATCTAAAATCGGTTGTAAGTATTCAGTTAGATTTGTCCTTGATTATTCTTGAGCTATGTGGTTTTATTTAATGAAAAATGATTCGGAATTATTTTCAATATTTTACAATTTTTATGCAAAAATTAATGCTCTATTTAATCGTTCAGCCGTATTTTTAAGAAGTGATAATGGTAAATTGTAATTTTTCAATTTTATTCCAGTTATTTATGGAACAACACAAAATTATGCATCATCGTATTGTGTGGACACATCATCTCAAAATAATGTCATCGTAAGAAAACATATACATCTTTTTAAAAGTATCTCTTGAGTGTTTTTAAAAATGAAAGTACCGAAACTATTTTCAATAGATGTTGTTGATAACACCCTTTTTTTTACTTAATCGATTTTTTTGTTTGTTGTTGATTAGTATAATATTTCATATTCGATATTTTTTCCTTCAAATCCTTTATTTCATAATTAACCCTGAAAATTTGGTTGTACTTTATTTATAAGGAATGTTAGTCCCCGTCTTACAAAAATAGATCTCAAATCTTTCAAATGTATTTTGTGTGTGGATATTTTAGAGTTGAATAAAGGTATATATGTTTTATTATCTTTTAATCACACTTCTTTTACCATTTTGACATCCCATTATACATGTTTATTCTCGACGTACGATACCTCCTCCAACATGCCTAATATTATGCCTAATATTGATTCATTCTTCAATGGATTGCGCTACAAATAATGGTGAGTCAAATTTTGATATTCTTAATTCTCTTTGAAAAAGTAAAAGACAACGTAGTTGTTCAATTTCCTATTTTTTATAATATGATCATTTTTACCTTATACAAGAGCCTTTATTACAACTCTTGTTTAATTTATATTCAAAAACTGTCTGAAAGTATCTATATCATTCTAGTTGGCAAGTTGCATTTCTTGAAAATATAAATGTATTAGAAGACAGTGGTACTTGAAAATTGATTAATTTACGTGTAAAAAAAATTACTAGTTTAAGTGAGTGTTTAATGTCAGAGTGAATCCACGGACGAAAAGTTGTCTCAAAGCTAACTTGTAGCCAATATTAACTTTATTCTTTTATTTCTTTATTCAAAAGCTTCCAAAAAATGGTCATTGCATCAGTTTGATATAAAAGTGCATGTTACATGAAGATCTCAAAAAATAAGTGATATAGAGAAACCATATGAGTTTGTTTCTTGGGAGGGGGAGAAAAGTATATCGTTTTTACAAATTGGTGTATGGTTTAAAGCAAAGTTCACGCGTTTGATTTAGCTTGTTTAATGACATGCTTATTAAACTATGTTAAAAAATAAATTATAATCATTTTGTGTTTTTTAACAGTTTACAAATGATATATATTCATGGTTGGATATGTTGATAACATCATTTTTATTGTGAATGATACCGAAACCATTTAATTGCTTACAATATTTATTCATTCAAAATTTCGATCAAAATATTTAAGACCACTAAAGTTTTTTAGGAGTTGAGATAATAAAAATGAATAGAGATATTATTTTATCGTAAAGCATATATATATATATATTATGGATTTATTTATGAAAACATGAAAGTTAAGCAAAATCATATAATACACCGATGGTTTTTAATTTGAAATTACTAAAATATAATTAATATTTATTTGGTGATCCATAAAAATATTGTAGATTGGTAGGAAAATTTAATTATTTTATAGTAACTTAGACATTGCATATTGAATTAGTGTCGTGAGTCAGCTATGTCTTCCATAATGGTTAATCACTATCGTATGTTATCTCACATAATCTCATATATTCAAGTTATAGTATGAGATTAATAAGCATACTAATATTGAATATCTTACAGATAATGCTAGATCCAAAGCTTATAGAAGATCAACCGCTAGTTATTATATTTTTGTATGAGGAAATTTGATATCATGGAATAGTAAGAATCGGAATGTTGTATCAACATCAAGTGATAAAACTCATTATAGAGTTATGACTCAATCAACTTGTAAATAATTATCGATGTTCCAATTGTTAAACGATATGGATATCTAAACTAGCATGCATAACAAGTTATGGCGTGATAATCAGACTGCATTACATATTGCATCTAATTCTGTATTTCATGAAAGAGCAAAGCGTATTGAACTTTATTGTCATTTTATCCACGAGAAGTTCAAAACATCTCATGCATATATGATAATGAGAAAAATAGGATATATATTTAGAAAATAACTCAATGGATCATGTATAAATTATATATGTAACAAGTGTGATATGTTTATTATATATGCTTGAGGTATAAGGGGTGTGATTTCGTTTTAGTATTTTGATCAAGTTTGCACTTTAGGTATTTTTGTTTAAGTTTCAAATTGGCAAGCTTTAAGGACTTTCACATAAGTTTGAGGGAGAGTGTCAAGAATATATTTAGTCAATGATCAAATATTGAAGATAGATTTAGTTTGTGAAAATTCTGATAGTAATAAATTGGTCCATAATAGACTAGTCCACGATCAATATTTTTATAATTAAACAATTAAAATATATTAGGATACAAGATTTTATTTTTTATTTATTTAAACCTATATATGTAGCTTTATTTAAATAATTACAGTACAAGATTTGTTTCATTTGTTTATTCAAATTTATACTATTAGTGTTAGGGCATTCATCTATATAGGCGTTGAAAAAGATACATCTTGAATTTTAGTTTGTTTCTGAAGTAGTTTGTGAGTCGTGTATCTAAAGAAACCATGTCGTGTTTCTCATCCATCTAAATTAATTAATCACTCTGATCATATCTTTGTTTTAGTGCATTTTAATGTCTAGGAGTCCTTAGCCATCTACATTTGTCTCTCATTTGTGTTATTTTGTAAATCACGAATGATTTCTCTTGTAAAAATTAAATTTTTATGTTATTAAATTTAGGGTTTTTAATGATTTCTATTTTTTTATGTTTCGAAAATCGATTGAATGTCAATGTTAAAACTCTTTATAGTGACAACGCGAAAGAATATTTTATATAAAACAATGTATGAAATATATAACTGATAATTGTATCATTCATAAATCATTGCGTGCTTATACACTTAAATAAAATAGAGTGTATGAACGAAAGAAAAACGTATACTTGAGGTAGCTCGTATCGTAATGATCCATATATACGTCGTTCAATGATTCTAGGCCGACATAGTTATAACTACATGTTATCTGATAAATCAAATGCCCTATTTCTACTAGATGGTGCAATCCATTCAAATTGTATTATTTGCATATGTATATTTATTTTTTGTTTCCTACAAAATCTTAGGATGTGTTTTTTATGTGTATAATAATCGACAATGTCGTACGAAACTAGATCCTAATCCTTTAGAGTAGTGTGCCTCTAACATCTCTCGCACCTCTTATTAATTATGTATATAGTTGTCGAAGTAAGCATCTTCCCATTAGTATTACATATGCAAGACTATGAGACTTGTATTTCGTGTTTCCCATGACCCATAAACTAAATCAACATCATATCTTACACAATCACCTCACTCTATATTACATAGTCCAAATATTATTGTTCCAATCTAGCCATCTCAAAATCTTAAACTTCATATTACTCTTCACAAAGGTTCACGTAGGTACGCTAGATATCATTTTGATCGCTTTTGTTCTTATACAATTTTATCCGTATAACATTGTATTTTTACTCATAACCTTAATAGTTACTATATTCCTAAGAATATGTCAGAGACTATGTTCAACCATGGACGGTTTAATATTATACATAGGAAATGCCGCCCATGTGGAAAATAGAACATAAGATAATAATTTTATCTTTCAAGGATAAGTCGGTTACAAGTGGATCTTCATGATTAACATTCGTCTTGGTGGGCCATTACACTGACTCAAAACTCGATCGATTGCAAAAGAATATATTTTAATCCTCATACATTGATTATAATGATATATTTTCTCTAATTACTAAAATGGTATATGTTCGGATTTGTATATCTTTAGTTGTTATTCCTTACTTACCATTGCACAAATAAATGTGACGAATTCATTTTCAATAGCATGTCCGATGAGGGGATTTACATGCCTCAACCACCTGGATCCATTTTTTAGGAAGAGGCTTCCAAAGTTTACCACTTACATAAATCTATAGATGGTCTAAAACAATCCCCCCGAGCATGGTTTGAGAATCTTGCTCATAGACTTAGTCATTTCGGCATGACCATGAGTGTTAATGACCATTCATTTTTTTATAAACATTTAAAAGAGAATATATAATTCTAATTGTATATGCCAATGATCTGATATAACTGGGGATGATGTCAAAATGATCTCGATATTGAAGTAATTCCAAATTAAAGATCTTGTTAAACTCAAGTATTTTTTGGCATTGAGGTATCACAATCTCCTAGTAAGATTTTTATTTGTCAAAAAACGTATGCTCTTTTTATG
Source organism: Limnanthes douglasii subsp. nivea (assembly GCA_036936605.1). NCBI lineage: Eukaryota > Viridiplantae > Streptophyta > Magnoliopsida > Brassicales > Limnanthaceae > Limnanthes > Limnanthes douglasii. The sequence continues at coordinate 66,977,564 of JAUPFV010000005.1, forward strand.
CTTTTAGGATATGGTTACTTAGATGCAAAACTTTAGACTCACTTACGGTCCTTTAGACCAAGCTCATGTCTGGTACTAGAGTACTCATGCACGATTATGATAAATACCGAAGATTGGTTGGGAAGCAAAATTTTCCAATAGTTACACGACTAAATATTATGTATCTAGTATGTGTAGTGAGTCACTTTATGTCATCCCAACACACTACACATTAGGATGCGATTATTTGGATCCTTATATATTTAAGTGATCTCTAATTAAATTACTAGTATAATCTGATTGAGGATATACTAGGATTGCAATGTTTAATAATGCGGATTTGACAAGTTTTACTACTATCCGAATGTATACTATTGGATATAACATCTTCTTCAGTAGTAATATCATATTTTGAAAGAATAAAAAGTAGACCATTATATCTCGACCTAATGCAGAGTATCGTGCAATGGAAAATCACATCACGTGAGCTAGTTTGGATGAAATGTTTACTCAACGAGATAAGTATTCACCATTATGGTCTGATAAGACTACGCTATGATAATAATCAAGTTGTCACTCATATCACGAAGAATTCGATCATTCATGAAAGAGAAAAACTTATTGAGGTTGATTATCATGTCATACGAGATTTAGTTATATGAATATTCATTTGTCTCTCATATATTCAACTCATTCATGTTTATCTTCAACTTGTCGACCTTCTAACTAAATCGTTTTACAAATTCCCAACTAATACAATATGTAGAAAATTAAACATGTTATACAATCTCGTTTAACTTGAAGGTAAATCTAAATGATAAAAAATTAAATATCAAGTTAACGTATGATACTTAATAGCCGAATAAGTGTTTTATATATTAATTAATGATAAACTTATCAATAATGTATATTAATTGGTTAAATAATTATATTATAATACTTATATTTCATTTCTATAAAACTATACATAAACTTTACTATACATTTGAAAATTATATATATCAACAATAAAAAAAATCGACTTTTAAAAAAAACAAAGTCCACCAAATATGTGAATCTTGATTTAACGAAAGAGAAATTACCCTTTACGTACCCACTCAACTATTATATGGTCATTTAGTACCCAAGTTTCGTTTTATTACTTTTTAATACCCATCTCAACTATTAAACTTCCACTTAATACCTAACATTATTTAATTATCCTAACTACCCTTACCCTTCATCAATAACCACGTTACCAAAATTTATCTTTCTTACCTTCTCTTTTTATTTTATTTTATTTTAAAAATCTATATCTTTCAATCCGGGGCTCGGAAAAAATATATGAAAGTACCATCGTTTTTTTTTAAGATGAACAAAACTAGATCCATTGATGATATTTTTTTATTTTTCTAAAAAAATAAAATTTCACCCGTAACAACTATCAGGAAATCGAGAGAGTTGCAAACAACTCTCACGTTAGTTTTTCAAACAACTCTCAAGTTAGTTTTTCAAACAACTACCAGGTTAGAACTGGTGAAGGTACCAACAGATATATATAGTGGGGGTATTTTTGTCCAAATTTTAGATGGAAATACTAAATGACATTATCCTAATTTCGGATACTAGTGGGTAATTAGGTAGTTGAATGTGTATTTACTGGTACTTCTCACCTAACTAAATCTATTAAGAAAAAAAGTTGTTAATTGTCGAAATTGGTAAAAAACGTAAATAAATGGTATGCGTGTTCAAAAAATATTAATATTTATATAGTATTTTTTATTTATAATAAAAAAATGAAAATTTTACAAAAAAAAAAGGTGAATTATATAATAAATGTCCCAATAAAGTTTGACACAAATTAATTTATCAGACCACCTAACACTTTAAGAGTTTTTATTAAAATATTTTATTTTGTCTGTTAACACCTCTCGATGTCGTATTCTTTTCATACACGATTTTGGACCTTTCTGATAATTAAATAATTTCGGATCTCTATCATCTGACAACAAAATTTGAACTTATTAATATCTTCAAAATAAGATAAGGACTCGACATAAAACAAAGTACTTGGGACACGTCTCTACGTTCCTTCGATTCACGTGGAACACCGTATACGTATCCAGGTGTATTAGACATATTAAAGTTTGTACATTACTAAATGTTTTCTAATTTATTATTTTTAAGGTTGATCTAATCTCCGTGACATACACGAATCATTTGTAAAAACAATTTTAATATTTTCTTTATATTATTTTCTGTATAAAATTGGTCTAACAATTGAATATATATTTATAGAAGGTAGACTAGAGTCTCACTCTTCAACCCAATCTCTCCATCTCTAGAATGGCAAAACACGCAGACCAGAGAAACATTTTGCTCATATGCGGCGACTTTGTTGAAGATTATGAGGTTTGTTTTTCACATAAAATACTAAAAAAACCATCTTCCACATATCAAACTTATCTTTATTATAGATTCAGCTGCATGTGTTATAGTTCGTATGATGAGTTTTTGAATATGTCTTAATGACAGGCAATGGTTGCATTCCAGGCTCTTCAAGCCTATGGAATGTCGGTGGATGCTGTCTGTCCGGGAAAGAAGGCCGGCGATATATGCCGGACCGCTATTCATTTCTACGGTGGTCTTCAGGTTCCCTCAGAATCTATATCGTGTTGTTTTTTTTCTTCCAGTCCTCTTATTCTTCAAACATAAAACATGATTGAGGAGGAGAATAAGTTATGACAGTTAAAACTTATAACTTAAATGTGTATTCAGCTGAGAACTCATATCAAATTTTGTCCAACTGCATCTTACTTTCTGCTTATTGTTTGAGCAGAATTTTTCTGAGAAACCTGGTCACAATTTCAAGCTAAATGCAAATTTTGATGAGATTGATTTCAACAAATATGATGGCTTGGTGATACCAGGAGGCCGGTCTCCTGAATACCTTGCTATCAATCCATCTGTCGTGGAGTTAACGAGAAAGTTCTCGGAGTCGAATAAGCCTATTGCTGCAATCTGTCATGGCCAATTGGTTTTGGCAGCTGCTGGGATAGTTAAAGATAAAAAGTGCACGGCATATGCTGGTGTTGGACCTGTCCTCATCAATGCGGGCGCTTGCTGGGTGAAACCTGAAACTTTATCCCATTGTGTTGCTGATGGAAATCTGATTACTGCCGCCACCTATGAGGGACACGCTGAGTTTTTTCATCATTTCATAAAAGCCTTGGGAGGGAAAATAACTGGCGCTGACAAAAAAATCCTGTTTCTTTGTGGGGTAAGTTCTTGATTTGTTGAGTTGTTATTTTTAATGGTTGTTCTGGCCTTCTAGGCTTTCTAACTTTTATAAATTTTAAAAATTGGTTTCGAAGCTTTATAAATATGCATGACATCTTAAAAAACGTTAGGCTACAAACTTGTAGGATTTGATGGAAGATTATGAAATCAGAGTACCTTTCCAAGCTTTGGAGGCGCTTGGTTGCCATGTTGATGCGGTTTGTCCAAACAAGAAGGCAGGTGAAACATGTGCAACCGCTGTCCACGATTTCGAAGGTGACCAAACGTACACCGAGAAACATGGCCGTGATTTCACATTGACCGCAACCTTTGATGGTCTAGATGCATCTAGTTACGATGCGCTTGTCATCCCAGGTGGCAGAGCCCCAGAGTACCTGGCATTGGATGAAAATGTCATCGTACTGGTTAAAAAATTCATGGAATCCAATAAGCCAGTTGCATCGATCTGTCACGGCCAGCAGGTGTTAGCTGCTGCTGATGTTCTAAAGGTAGCCAAAGCTCTTTTTTCCCATTTGTTTTACTTAGGGGATGTTTGGTGTCATTACCTTATTAGTTCATAAGCAATATGAATGTTTGATTGGTCAAGTTTTTTAATCTTAACCAAGCTTAATACTTTTTGGTTGGTTGGCTTCAAATAAGGTCAAGTTTGTTTGACATATTTTTAATAGAACTGCCAGCTTATTCTAAACCTTTAAACTCTAAATACTTGCTAATTTTAAGCTAGCTTCTTGGTATATAAAATGGTATAATCATACACATTAATAAATTTTTGAAACAATGATAACGCAGGGAAGGAAATGCACTGCATACCCTGCTGTGAAACTCGACGTGGTGCTGGCAGGGGCAGCATGGGTGGAACCTGATCCAATAGACCGATGCTTTACAGATGGGAATCTGGTCACCGGGGCAGCTTGGCCTGGACACCCGGAGTTCATTTCTCAATTGATGGCATTGCTTGGTGTGCATGTTTCGTTTTAGTGTGTGATGTTTACTATAGTGCAATAAAGCTGTGGCAAGGTATGCTTAAGTGTGTACTAAGAGAGCCTCTCCGGTTACCTCTAAACCGTAAGAATAAAGTAGCATCTTGTTATTATTATGTAAACTATTTCACTTTCCTGTTTAATTTATAAACTTTTTCCACTTAACCTTCCGTTACTTCCGTACAAGTTTAAATTCATTTTCTTTTATTTTTTTAAAGTCATCTATTACTTTCCATATAAACTAATATTACGAAGATATTTATATGATTGAGGAGAAAAGGGGCAGAAAGAAATAACTCATTTTCAGGACGAGTTCTCCGAAATACTTTTCTCAATGATACATATACTCATCCTCAAGACGGGTTCTTCCAAATTGTTTTTAAAAAAATTTCGTTGTTCTTTAGCCTTGTATCTGAGGAAATCAAGGAGACTTCAAAGTTCCAGGGTATCCGAGGATATCAAGGAGACTTTGAAGGGATGGCTTGAATTCAAAGTCTCCTGGAACGGCGACTGAATTTTGAAAGATCAGATTTCTTATTTCGTTATTTAAATTTGTTCGTTGTAATTGTTCAAGCTCCTTTATATTTTCGTAACAAAATTTCTTGAGAAGCTTAAGTCATTTAAGTTTGGAGTGCTAACTACTCTCTCCATCCAATTATATTTATCGTTTTAAGGTTTTTGGGCCGGTATTAAAAAATTCTAAAATTACTTTTTGTTTTTATAAAAAATGAAAAAGAAACCCACCCAATTGGTGGAAATCAATAAAGAATAATAAATCTTGCATTGGAATACTAAAACGACAAATATTTTGGGACAAAAACAATTTTCTAAAAAAACAAATATTTTAGGACGAAAGGAGCATTTTTTTTTAATCTTCAATCATTTGGGAAAATTGTCATCACCTCCGCTTCAACGTTTTCAAATGCAAAGTTTTTTTCCCTAAAGAGATTATTTCTATACTAGAAATCTGGAATATGATAAAGAAGGATCAGAGTTCTCGCTTATACTCTCTGAAGAAGAGAGAATGAAATAGCACTTTATAATCCGATTCGATCATTCGGGGAAAATGTCGTCACTTCCAACTTCATCGAAACACAGAAAATTATATCAGTAAAGGAAATTTATCCAGAACTGCAATGAAGGAAATAGTATCGTCACCAGCGGGGTCGGATACTTAGAAATATTTACTAATTGGTTAAAAAATGCTAGGATTAACCCCGCCGATTGAGTAATTTTCAACCGGTGGTTGACAACGCCCCTCGCGGTTCGAGTATTTTTAACCGCCGGGTTGTTTATTACACCGCTGGGGAATGGATCTCCAACCGCTGGTTGGTTTTGTATAACCCCGTCGGTGTGGTATTTGGAAACCGGCAGGGAAGACGTTAATCAATATTATTTTTAGAACCCTAACATAATCTCCTATTTTTTTTTTACGTAGGCCGAAGATTTAAAGAATAAAAATTATACGAGGAGGATTTTGAGGAGGAGGATTTAAAGGATGAAGATTTTAAGGCCGATGATTTTAGTTCGTGCAAGGTGAAGGAGGAAGAAACGTCAGTGCCTTGCTCGGTCGATTATAGTCATTTGTTCAACACCAAATGTCACTACTCTTAAGTGGAGTTGATCGAATGGGTGAAGCAGACCGCAACGGATAACGGGTTTGTGGTAATATTACGACGATGCGGTATACTTGATAGAAAAACTCCGAGAATTGAGTTTGTGTGCGAAAGATGTGGAGTTTACAAAAAATTAGATCTGAAGCATCTAAAGAGGAAGTCAACCGGCACGAAAAAATATGGATGCCCTTTCTTCCTAAAAGGAAAGAAGTTGGGTGATGATTTGTGGGGTTTAGAGGTCGAATGCGGCGTTCACAATCACGACACTAGATCGTACAAAGAAGGCCATTCTTACTTGGGATGATTTAACAAAGAAGAGATGGATTTCGTAGTTACTTCTATGAAAATGGAATCTAGTCCTCGGGACATTCTCGGTGGGGTTAAGAAGTTGAACCCCAAGAATTCTTCCTCAATGCGCACCGTTTACAACGCTAAACTAAAACATCGGAAGCTCGAGAACGGTGGTCGGTCGCAATTCCAATACTTGTTGGGCGAACTTAAGCGGCTAAACTACTACGAATTTCATAGAAAGTCCGGAGACGGAAGCGATGTCATAGGCGAGCTTTTCTTCGCGCACCTAGTTAGTTTGGATTTGTTATGCACATTTCCAAACGTGATTGAAATGGATAACACGTACAAGGTGATCACATACCGGATTCCATTGTACGAGGTCGTCGGAGCCACTTGTACGCGAAAGACTTTACACATCGGATTCGCGTTCATATCGGGGGAAAAATTCGAGAGCTACAAATGGGTGTTAGAGTGCTTACATTCTTTGATGGTAACTCACTCCATCGAATTACCATCCATCATTTTGACGGATAAAGACTTGGCGCTTGTGAAGGCGGTGGAGGATGTGTTCCCCAATGCAACACACATGTTGTGTCGATGGCACATCAACATGAACGTCCTAGGGAAAACAAAAAAGATCATAAATGATAAGAAAGTGTCCAACGCACTCTTGAAAGTATGGAATGAAATAATGTTGGTTGAAACGGAAATAGCGTTCAACGACTACCGAGCCGAATTGCACCGTGACTTCAAAGAGTATCCGCAAGAAATTGAATATACGGAAAGTTGGTTAGGGCCTTACGGTGACAAATTTTTGACGTGGAGAACCAACAAGTGGGTGCATTTTGGTAACCAAACGACACACCGCGTGGAGAGCGCTCATTCGACCCTCAAACGTTTCATTTGTACGAGCAAAGGTAACTTTGAATCTTTTTTTGTTGAAGTTGCATACCTTGATAGAATTGCAGCATGGGGACATAAAGGGTTCATTCGAAAAGAGCCGCTTGTTAGCCCTACACAAGTTCGCAAACAAGGTGTACGACAAACTCAAAACCAACGTCTCACACTATGCCTTGGATATTTTGTCCGACGAAGTAGATTAGTAGATTGTGCTCGCAACATGACAACCGCGGGTTGTATGTCTTGCGGTTGCTCAATACGAAGCACGCATGGTATCCCTTGCACGCACGATATCTACGAGTTTGTTGCCAAAGGTTTAGAGGTGCCGTTAGAGTTGTTTAACGAACATTGGAAGAGGTTGGAAATTTTAGTCCGTACAAACCTCACGACTATGGAACAACTAAAAGCGAAGCTTGACAAACTACTATGTGATGTCATGGAATCCAAAAATGAAGCGCGAATAGATCATGTCTACAAAAAATGGTTTTTCGTCGTCCATCCGGAAACAACTACCATTTTGGAGCCATTGGTGAACCCAAAAGCACGCGGTCGTCCACCTAACAAGCGCAAGATTTCTATCGTCGTTGATGATACATCCACTAAACGCGATAAAAGTGGGCACGAGTATGTGCTTGAATCAGAAAATGCTAGTTCTCCTTCATTTGCGGATGAATTTAAATCTCCTACGGCAACGTCAACTAAAGGGAAAAAAATTTCAGGGAATTTTTTTTTGGGGAATAAAATTAGTTCCAATAGTGTTGCGGCTCGTAAGAAAAGTAGTCTGATTCCAACCCAAGCAAGTGGAACGATGCTTTCTAGTGGAACGGTTGGTTGTAGGTCAAGCTCAACGTTGCCAGCGAAGGCAAGTTTTGTAGACCCTAAAGGATACCTAAGACAATTCTCCATCTACTTTAGATCGTTTGTGGAGTCAATTAATGACGTAAAAGCCGATGGCCATTGCGGGTACCGCTCCATAGCGTATGCGTTAAGCGGGCCACAAGATGGGTGGAGGTTGATAAGGGATTCCCTTTACAAAGAGCTGATGGATTATGTTAAAATATTTACAAGCATGGAGGAACTGATTGATGTTGCGGAGTGTGTGAAGTGCTCTGGTAACGTGGGTACTAAAGCCCATTGGATGTCCATGCCAGAGATGGGGGTGGCAATTGCATATGCGTTTAACTGCGTACTCTATTTTGTTGGAGTGTACCGAAATATGGACGTCGGCTTCACTTTTCTCCCCCTAAGAGGTGCACCGCCTCCAATGTCAAACCGGGTGGAAATCGGATTGGGTTGGGTCAACTCCAACCATTTCGTTAACGTAAGTATTTTTTGACCTTCAAGATTAGTTATAACATTAAGACATTTATTTTATCGACGTTTCATTTTGTAGCTTGGGATTAGGGTGGACGCCCCTTGCGCAAGGATACATTCATGTTTCCTGAAGTTGCGTTCACTTGAAGCAGAGGGTTGGGCATTGCCGATTGTCTCTCGTTGCAGAAGATATCAAGAACTAAAAAATGGTTGCCCCGATGTAACAGATTTATCCTCTTTTGCTTGATTACTATGTTATTGTAATGCATATGCATGCTAAAATTTGGTGTTTTTTGAGTTGATGTTTGTCATAAAAACACAATAACTTTATGTTTGAGTTGGTTGTTTCTTTTATGTTCGTCTGTGTGCTTATTTATGCTTCTTACTAACGTATGCATGTTCCTCGAACATTAACAATATACAAATAAAATATACCCTCTTGGCGGGGGACGTGGTTTGGCATGAAAGTAACAACTTATGAAATTTTCATGTTTATCCCCGCCGATTGACATTTTGCATACCGGCGGGGACATGGGTGGGCATTAAGGAGAAAATGAACGTTTTTTCATATTAGTCAACCGTCAGGTGGATATTTTCATACCGGCGGTTGAAATACTCAACCGCCGGTGTAAAAACGTCCCCGGCGGTTGAGAATTTTGCTACCGCCGGTATACATGGGTACAAATTAAGGAGAAATGAAAATTATTTTCATGTTAGTCAACCGCCGGTTGTATATTTTCACACCGACGGTTGGAATACTCCCCCCGCCGGTGTGAAAACGTCACCGGCCGTTGAGATTTTTTCAACAACCGGTTGAATCACACCCTTATGAATAATTTAATCTAGGTTTCCGCTGGTTAAGCATTTGTCAACCGGCGGTTCACAAGGTCCTCGGCGGTATACAATTTTCGAACCGGCGGGGTGGGCTATAGATTAAAAACAATAAACTTCGTTTGTCGACATTATAACATTACACATTTAATTCAAAGGCATTGCATAATTAGAAATAGATAAGCAAATAAGTTAAAACATATGATAGATAAGCTAACCCTGAGTAAACATAGCGCACTCAGTTTCATGGAGACGGATAGTTCCATCCATACTCAAAACATTTTTCGAATGAATATTCCTCTTCGTTACTACTTCCTTCGGGACGTGTTAGTATCAACGGCGTTGGCTATTGATTCGACTATTTCTTGCTCAATTTGTATCTCCGCATGTGACACCATCTCCTGCATAATTGTACTTTGGAATCCCATGTTGAAAACGTTTCGGACTTTGCTTCGGACTTCAAAAGGAAGTGACTCAATCTGTATAGTCACTGTTCTAAGATAAGCTAATCTATCGGCCACGTCTTTGCGTCCGCGTGGTCATGGCATTAGACATCCTGGACATGATGCCTCCCTAACGTAGTTGAAGAACATTCTGCACAAAACCGCATCGACGAACCAAGGAATCTCCTCTTGCATCGTACCTCTGACGAAGTCAAATGCGCTTAGGAGGTTTGCATCTTCGTGGACGTTCCAGCCAGAATCAGCCATTGTTATAACTTAAATGTTTAGTTTCATACTCATATTCTAGTATTTATAGAGTAAGATTCGGTGGTTAATTCTAAAATAATAAGCGGAAAAGGGTGTTATTATTCCTGCTTATTATATGTTTCGAAGCGGGAGCCTCATTTGGTTGAAGACTTATTTGGCGGGAGTTTGAATTTGGCGGGACTTATTTTGGTGGAAGTTTATGTGGCAAAGTTTTTTGTGGGAGTTTATGTGGCAAAGTTTTTGGCTAGAGTTTATGTGGAAAAGTTTTTGGCGGGAATTTAATGTCTACAAAATAAATGTTTTATCCACACATTGGATAGGGTTCGTTGTGACATTATCGACATACGCTTACAGGAAATGAGTGATTAACTGGATAATGCCTGTTTGTATCAGTTTGTCTTGCGGTTTAATTATCTTTAGATGAATGTATCTTCTATTGTATGAGGTTTACTGAACGTATCTCTTTAGATCAATGTATCTTCTTAGAATGTGGTGATATGTAAAATACATAAATATTGAACAACAACTAGAAACTCAAACATAAAAACTTATCATTACATAAGAAATGAGGAGAGTAACAACATTTCGAAATATAAATAATAAAAACACGTTCGAAGACGACACATTACACTATTAGTAGTCGTATCGCAAGCTGTGTAAAACATCGTCGCCATCCTCCCTTGCCATAACCATATCCTCCACATATGCTACCATATCCATAGTGATATAGTCATAAACTGTCATGTCCCAGACCTTTACCGCCTCCTCTTTTATTCTCCGCAGCATGAACAACAACTTCGTGAGCAGTTGGACGAAAAGGTACCGTCTCTTGATTTCGTCACGGTTGCGCACAACGACACTTCCAGTTTGTAAACAACCGTAGTTGTAATACATATGACATAAGACCCTTTCAAAAAATGCATCACTCCTATCTTCACCCAACTCGGCGCGGGAATCCTTCACTGCTACAAGTATATAGTAGTCTTCATTAGGCGTAAACTCCATTTGTCTTTTGAGTGTGGTGGATGTCATGTTACTTGATAATACTTGTATATTTATAATGGTAAAACATGTTGGCGGGAGTCGCACTTGGCGGGAGCCTCTTTCGGCGGGAGAGTCATTTACTATGTTCATGGTGGTACCCCGCCGGGTTACACATTTTCTACCGCCGGGGTGGAAGGAACATTTCCATTGGAATTGAAATGATTAATTGGTCTAGAACCCCGCCAGGTCAGAATTTTTCAATCGCTGCTTGAAATACTACACCGGCGGGGTTAAAACTTCCCCGGCGGTTTACATTTTTCATACCAGCGGGGTGAGTGCAAACAAGAGACTTCCTGTTTGTATGGAATGTTGGTCCATGACCCCGCCTGGCCCAAACATTCATACCGCTGGTTGACAATATCCCTGACAGTTGACTAATTTTCAACCGCCGGGGTGGAAGATTAGAAAATCAGATTTTTCCACTTGTCATCAACCGGCGGCTGACATATTTTCACCTGCCGGGGTTGTGTTCAACCCGGGGGGTGGAATTTGTTCCACCGCCGGGTTGGAAGGAATTCCAAACACTAAAAGTTCAAACTTGCTTAAATGGAAAACATGTTTTTGTTTTGGTTGAATTCATGGTACAAGGAGAAAAAAATACACAAAACGACATTATATCACGCGAACAACGTAGTTAACAACAAATTGAAAACAAGAGTATCGTGATCATCGTACAACAACAAAAAATGTAAAACAAATACAATCCACAAAATGTAGTTCGCAAACTAAAACAACATGCAAATGAAGAATGCGACTACCATAAGCAGAAGCCACGGTCTAGTGATCTCCAACACCTTCTTTGCGAACGACATGAGCTCGTCAGGGGAATTGTCCAACGGCCAAACATGATTAATCGTGTTGATTGCATCAACCGCGGACCTCTCGGTAAGAATACAAGGCGTGATGTTAAACCAACCGTACCTCTTCACGTACTCCTTGTACTGAGGGGATGACGTGTGGCTACTCCCTTCCAAGTGCCTCGAGTACCTATCGATAATGTAAAGATGCTCCCTCCAGTTCGCCCAGTGCCTTCCATGCAGCGCATAACGGAGATGGTCTCCTCTTTGCAGACCGGTTCTAGCCAAAAGGGGGTCCAGCGGCTTTTCCTGGATCCAACCAAACTGCCTCATCACTCGGTCCGGGTGATATGCTTCGCTTACTAGCATAATGCGAATAGGGTTCTGATACAACCTTATTGCCTGCTCAGGCCACACTTCACGTACATCCTCATAAGGTCGGAATATCACCTACAAAAAATAAATTACGCATATAATCATATAATTAATAGTCAAATAATAATAGACGTAAACAACAATACTTACATCTGTCTCTCCTTGCGTCGTGAGGATGTCACGATAGTAAGGCTTCCCGCGAGCTACTGATCCAGTGATCCTCTTGGGCAACCACTCTAGCATTTTTGGATCGTCTATAACCGCTGTTAACCGCCGCCCGGAAGATGGGAAAATGGTCGTAGATCCAACATTCCATCAGGGATAAAAACCCGACCAATCTCTTCAAGGAGTGCTTCGAAACGCCTCCCAAGCTTTTATACAACCACACGAGCGCACATGTACCCCATGCATACGTACGAAGGTCAGACAAATCCTCGAGGAAGTGGAGAAAATCGCACTGGATGTTCTTCTGGCTCGTGTTTGCGAAGATGGTACACCCAAGGAAGAACATTATGTATGCCCTAGCAGCCAATTTCTTCATCTCCGTAGTGAGGTCGGCATTGGAATCCCAATACTCCGCCCCGGAGAACGTCGTCCGTAGTCATCGGACGCCAAACACACTCCCGTCATGCGCCTCCATATCCTCCCGCACAACATCTGCCGAAACTCCCAACAAATCTGCATAACGTGCATATGTCACACCTATATCCTCCGTTCTAAAGGCGTCGATAATTCTCCCCTCGACCGGGAGGCCAGTGATAACATACACGTCATCTAGCGTGATGGACATCTCCCCGAACGCAAACTGGAAGGTGTTGGTCTCTTGGTGCCACCTCTCAATGAACACCTCCGCCAACTGTACGTGTGTGTTGAACTTCAGAAGATGGCGCATTAGTGGCCAGAACGGTGTCTCTTCCAACAAAGCTTTGACACCCAACTTCTTGCTAAGGTCCCACTGACCGAGCAGACCGTACTTCGACTGGACGGTGATACTAGATCTTGCCTGCAAAAAATTAAACACACATATAATTTTAACACAAATAAAACAGTTAAACTAATAACAAAATATAAGTTAATCCAAAATTAAAAAACTTACGTCGTCCATGAATGTGTACTACGCCTCATGTTGCGCGTAATCCGGGGACAGAAGGATATTGTTTTGCGCTAAAAACAAGTTCCTCCATCCTTCCGAATCAGTAGGACGTCCGACCGTACCCTCTCTTCGAAGTGGTGGCTTTGGGACCTTCGTTTCCTCCTCTGTCTCGACCTCGTCTATTAGCGCACGTGGAGGAGTCGGTCGTACAGCGGGCTCCCTTGTGACATCATATTTTCTATGCCGAAGGATCTTTCGGTGTGGCCCGGGCGCACCTCACGCTCGGGGCATTCCCTTTGTTCGGGGCGATCGACCGCCGCCTGTCGGCTACCTCCTTCGCCTTTCTTTTGGGGAGGGACTTCTTGTTCTTGCCTCAGGATTTTTGGCGCCTTCTCTTTAACGGGGTGAGGTGCTTCGTGTCTGCGGAAACAGTTAGAACAAAATAAGTTAAAATTTCTACAAAATTAACTAGGTCCTCGCCGGTTGAACTATTTTCACCCGGCGGGAAAATATATTTAATTTCATAAAATAATTTCAACCCCGCCGGATGAACAATTTTCAACCGGCGGGGATTTAATATTAATTTAAAATCTAATTTCGACTCTGTCGGGTCAATCCAGTCACACCCGGCGGGGCTTAAGAACAAGAACAAATCCAGGTTGGTACCCCGCCGGGTCTACCCGTTTACACCCGGCGGGGATGAAGAACTTTCTTGAAAAAATTAGGTTCCCCGCCGGTGTGAATATGATCACCCCGGCGGGGGTCTCGAACAGACCCAAAAACGTCATTGGAGACTTGAAACAAAAACTCCAATTCCTAACCTAAAACACCAAATCGGCCACACCAACTCTACCCTAGCATCAATATACAACTAAAAACAACTTAATAAATATGCTTCGCCTATTTTAACAGTCATTCTATATCAAAATCTTAAAAACTTAAGAAAAACCAAATATAGCAAAAAAACAATATTTAAGAGTATAAACTTACTCTTTTCCTTTTCCCATTGTCGTTCTTCCCTGAGTATCGATCTACTGAAGTTCTTGAAGTTTGAATTTGAAGCTGATTTGGAAGTTTGGAGTAGTGGAGAAATGAGAGGGAAAATTGGGGTTGGTTTAGGTTTGTTTTTGTTTGGGGATGGTTAGTGGATAGAGTTAGAACTTAGTAAAAACGAAAATGTATTTTTGATATGAATTTAGAGCTAGTTAAAATGTGGATATGTATGGTTATAACTGAGACTGCTTATCAAAAAACCCTAATTTAACCAAAACCTAAAATTAAACACCATCTACTTTTTATAAAAAAAAAAAAATAGTTTTATAATCAACATCAGCTAGTAATAAATTTATGAATTAACACCAAACAATTATTAGTCGAATGACTATTATATGTTTAGAGAATGGAAAATAAAAACCAATGTACAAACTTTATAAATAGTTAATGATTAACCCAAAACAATTTGTAATTGAATGACTATATATATCTTGAAAGTAGGTAATAAAATACTTATGTCCACTTTAAAACTCAACTATTATGATACGTTAAAACTTTTTTTTCCGAAAAAGTAAAATACCATTCATAAAAAGCCGGATAATAGTGGTTAACTCTAAACCGTAGGGTATGGATGCAATTCAGATGTTGTTCGGTCCGATTCGATTCGGTTCGGTCGGGTTTTGTTCGGTCCGAACATAAAACGAGTCGGTCCGGATTAAAAAATTGTAATCCGTATTTGGGTTGGACCGAGATTGGATTTCTAGTTTGTCTGATCTGTTCCGGTCCGAAAATTATAAAAATATATTAAAATAAATATTTTTTATATATACTAATAATATGCATACAAAATAAGTTATTATATTTAAATAAATTAAAAAATATTTAAAAAATATTAAAATTAATGTCTGTAGATCGGGTCGGGTTGACCGACAGACACGAACAAACAGATTTGGGTTTGAAAATACAAGCCTGGAAGCGGAATGGACCGGATTCGGATTCAAATGTATAAAACGAATTCGGATGGACCGACCCGAACCCGACCCGCAGAAGACCTATTGACATCCCTACGTAGTGAACAAAATAGAGAACTTATTAGTAAAAACTAAAATAAATATTTTATAATCATTGAAACTTTGTTTGTCTTTTTTTAATCTCGCTTTCAATTCTTGCTAAATTTTTCACTTATAATTTGTATAACCTGAACCTGCAATGTTATTTACATTAAAAGTGCTAAAATTCATGTATTAAGCTGCTTTAGAAAAAAGTTAGAAGCAAAGTAACTATATATTATAATTAATATGAAATCTAACCATTTTTTATTCATCAAATTTGATATAACATACATTGAAACTTTATAACAATATAATGGCTCCAAGAAAAATATGTGTTTGATCTATACTGAAGTTACAATGTTTGATTTTGTAAAATCGATTTTGCAATCCAATAAGTTGTTCGTT
Organism: Limnanthes douglasii subsp. nivea; assembly: GCA_036936605.1. Classification (NCBI taxonomy): domain Eukaryota; kingdom Viridiplantae; phylum Streptophyta; class Magnoliopsida; order Brassicales; family Limnanthaceae; genus Limnanthes; species Limnanthes douglasii. Next base: position 66,993,223 of record JAUPFV010000005.1, read on the forward strand.
ATGATCTCTATAAATATGTCTAATATTCATTTGAGAGGATATTAACTTTCTACAACAATTAATAATTGGTTTCGTATACCATAGGGTTGAGCCTTTGCTTAGTATTTGAAATAGAACTCATGGGTCTATTACATTGTTTGAGGTGAAACCTTTAGATATACAATGGAGAAGTCCATCCAGAAGAGCTCTTATTTCAGCAATTAGGAGAGAATTTTTACCATAAGTCTGCCTAAAGAGTCGATAATTATCCTTTTTTTTATTTCTAATGATTATACCACGAGTAGACTCACTATTACTCAAATAAGAAGTATTACAATTAAGTTTAAGTTTCTTGGTAGATGAGAAATTCTATTTAACAATGAGGTTTTACTAGATTTCAAATTATGATGGAAACATCCAAGTTCATATGATATTTTAAGATCACCTAACAAATACTTATTCTTAATCAACCTAGAAAATTCTAGTTTTTAAATCATATAAATAATTTTATCTATTATCATATTAGAGGATATGATTTTATTGTTAAATTTAAAGTTATTTCTTGCAGACGAAATGGCCCAACACGTGATTGGGGCAAAATGGTTCTTATGTGAATGGTTTGATTAGTTGAATGGAACTAGCATGTTATAATATGGAGAAAAGACATGTGTTTTCCTATGAGCATTCCAAATAAACCTAAGAAGTATTTTCATACTCCTCATGTGATATTACAAGATACAAAGAGGTGGTTTATAGTTTCAGAATTATTACAATACTGATATTTTGAAGCAAAACTAGAATTTTTCTTTTATAATACTGGATCCACTGAGATTAAACCTTTTAATAATCTACAAAAAGTGAATGAACACTTATTTGGAGTAATATTATTCCAAACTTTCTTATATAAGGATGATTTGTTCTCTATATTTCTCATGTTATTCCATGTTTTTTGAAATAAAAAGTTATTATCAGAAAATAAATTCCAAAAAGTGATATCTTCTCTGTTAGCATTTATATTTATTTTTTATATTCTAACAATTTCATAAAGAATAATTTTATCTTTAAGCTTTGCTAAATTCCAAGAATTGTTTTGCCAAAATCAGAAATTTTATCGCCCTTATACCATTGGTTATTTCGATTGTATGTTAGTTTTATAAAAAAAATTATGATTGACACCATTTTCCAACAAAAAATCAATGTTTCTCTCGCCAGTATTCCAAAATAAAAAGGTTTCAACAATTTCTCTAATTCATATAAGTCATTTCCATGTTTTAAATTTTTAGGTTTGGCAATGAATTGAAGGGGTGAATTAAAAGGCAATATATATAGTGCATTAGCTTTGACCGGAGAGATTTGTGTTCTCTAAAGGTCACCGAAATTTTCAAGAAAAAATATATTTTAAATATCTTTAAATTTTCTCACGTTTACACCTTTCTCCTTAATAGGTTTACAAAGTCTAGACCACTTGGACCTCGTAATTATTTTGGTGTTTTTTTAAAATCCCCATAAGAATTAGTTTAATAGAATGTTGATTCTTGAGATTACTAATTTGGAAAGAGGACTAGTTTGAGTATTATATATAGAGATTGAAAGTAAAACTGATTTGGGTCTCCCTCCCTAACACCATTGGAGGATTTAAAGTAACCAAATGATGCAACATTAATAATAATAGTAAAATATTAGAATCAATTCCTTTTTCTATTAACCATATGAATTGAGAATTAAAATTAAAAGATTTCATAATAGAGAAATGAAGTTAAATGAAATTTGATCGAAGCTATTTGCCATGTCAAGTTTTAAGATTATTTTCTATTGTGTTTAAGGTTATGGGTTAATTATTGGGTGATGACAATGTTTTCATGTATGTTTCTATTTTCTATAAAATTCCTCGGTTCTTCTTATCTTATACAATATTTTTTCAATATGTTTAATACTTAACTATTTTTATTTATTTTTAAAATACGATATACAAAAGTTAGGTTATTAAACAACAATGGTAATATTAATTTTTTTTCAACTAGTTGTATTTTTATTTTTATTTTTATTTTTATTTTTATTTTATACTAAATGAGATGATAATTATTAATTTATATTTTTGTTATTAATTATTTAACAATATTATATGTATATGGTTCTATAGATTACAACTAATATTATCTTGACTTTTTAATTCTATAACACTTGAATGATTATTGTGTATAAATACTGAAAAAGTTAGTGTTATCTTTATGGTTGTTAATTGTAACACATATAAGGTTTTATATTCTTATAATTGTTTATTACATTTATGTATTTGTCGTATGCTGAATACCTCAAAAGGTTTCAAATGGTTCGGCCGAATGCTTCAAGACGGGATCTTGTGGACTGGAAAATTTCCACTTTTATTAGTAGCCTCATAGTTCTTATAAAATTGATCAAGGACTAGCTAAATTGCGTTCATCAGTTTATTCTTTTTTCATATTCGTGCTTGCTGAATTTTGATTGTTTGTTTATCGACTGAAGTCTAATGTCCATTCTCAAATTATAGCAAATGTATTGCGGCCATTGTCGGCCAAACTCCTTGAATTCTTTGAATACATTGGTAGATTGGTTACCACTATAGTCGAGCTAATCTTATAGACCTAAATTAATTTATGCTGACCATGTTTTTGCATACGTTAAAAACTATTCACCGGTCAAAATCTCTCTTGAGGAAAAATGCTTTATCTTATCGAAATAAAAACATATGAACAAGTAGCAGGATGTTACAGTTTTGAATGTTACTTCAAAGTTACTATTTTATATTTCAATTTTATTTCAGATTATTAATTTTTTGTTTTTGCTTATGAGTATAATAAGATAGCCATTTTATTCTTTTTAAAAGTACGAAAGAATAACTATATAATGTATCATATTTTTTATTTGTAGATGTCTGGAGATGTTTGTACCTCTTTGTAATTTCGACCGAAGTTCTTATGCTTAATATTGTTGTGGCTGAAGTTATGGTCTTTGAATTATTATTATTTTGTATGTGAAGTCAAAACAAAAGTTTGTAAAATCAAATAAAAATAAATAATATGCATCTTTTATTAAATATAAATCTGAACTATTAGCCCCTATATTATTAGTTTGATACTTCCAATAATTTTGCTTTGAAACCCTTAACGATTTAAGAGATTGAGATCATTATTGTTGATTTTTGTTGATGAAACTTGAACTTTGGAGTACTAAGACTCATTGTTGAATTTTGTAGCATAACAAAATAAATGTTGGAACATTATAAAGAGGTTCTAAAATATTTCAAACTTAACCAAGTGTGAGGAAATGATTTCTCCCATCTCATGGAGAAATGAATATCATAACATTATGAAAGGGATCTTAAAGATTTCCTTCTTATCCTAGTGTTGTGGGAAAATGAGTTGTCCTCGGCTTATGAAGAAATGAATGTCATCACTTTTAAAATGTTAAGAGATTTGTACTTAGTTTTTTGGATGTTAAAACAAAATATGTATGGTTCGTCAGACAATGGGTGTATGCTAAATAAAGATAAATGAAGCTTGAATGTATAATTTGGTTACTTGGGGTTAACATGATAATTTTCACTAAATTTTAGATTATATGTCTTATTGATATTGGTTCGTGGCTCGTTGGCCTATTGCAAAATAATATTCGACTTATAAGCCTAATGTGAATTAAATTTTATAGTACAAAATAAATATAAAGAAATTTAAAAAACTTAGCTTTATAAAGAATATGGTGATATATGTAATATCATCTAAATTTTTAATCATCATGTGGATTACGGTCTTGCAGTTAAGATGTTTGTCTATCATTTTAAAGGCACATGTTCGATTCATAGCAACCCTATCTTTTTATTAGATGTATAGTAATAACGAGCTAAATGTTGCCTACCTGGATCTATTAGTATCAACTATAGTTAGCCATTATTTTATATTTCTTTTACATAAGTAAACTTGCACACCAACTTTCGTTCTTATAAGATTTCCATAAATTTATATCTATTTTTTCATCTAATTGATATCTGAATCTTTAAAAACTAACAATTTCTCTAAAAGTATTTTTGTCAAAGTTATATACTGAAAATGCTATTCTCTAAAAAAGAAATATTTGCATATGTGGAGAAATTTTCACAGTATAAGAGTAGAACTTTGGCTTTCAAATGAACTTAGATTTGTTTAATTGTTGGTATATAGGCGCATGCTACGTAACATGACTCGTTTAGATAGACGAACATATGTTTTTGAATTACTGATACATACCCGTTTTTTCAAAACGGGTGTACCCCACTAGATGGTGGCTGAAAATGGTATTTCGTAAATTTTGTAAAAACCGATTATACTTGTCCATTTACTTTTTAAGGAAAGTACCTTTAAAATTCAAAAGTAAGTGTGGAAGCATTCTTTTTAAATGAGTTGCTTCAATCTTACTGTCACCCTCACTTTTTCCAGTTATACCATCTCGTTACACATCCTTTTCATCAGCACGCAAAACCTTATCAGAATTATACACAAATAATATCAAATCAATCATATTTGGCTTCAAACAAAGAAATACTAAATTTCAACGAAGAAGATTATGAACATGTGATGAAAAGTATGAGAAACTCGCAACTCAACTTCAGTGCATTCGAGTTAGCTGTACGAACGTAATCCGCAATTTGATCATTTTCCACAAGGAAACAAAGATCAGTAGACTTTTGTAAGAAAGATATGAAAAAATACCAGTAGTTATTCGAGTTTTTTTTTATGGTCCTGCACCAACCTGAACCAATTCAAAATCAAACGACATCGATAAATTAACCAACAATCTCATTGCGAAATCAATTGTATTACAAAATTAGTTTTTTAATCAACAAATCAATACATTTAACATATGAGATCAAATTTATAGATTCCTATTAAAAAAACAAAACTTGATCACATGCTGAAATTTGGTCATTACCTCAATAAAAACAAAGCCTTCGTTTTTCTCATATTTTGAATTGATGATCACAAAAATCTAACCAAGCATCATCACAAACATATTATTATTACATATATATATAGAGAGATACCTAGTGCTCTTCGGATATATACATACTTTTAAATGCGTGAATCAACTTCTATAATACAAATCAAAAACGAAAAATAAAAAAATTATAGGTAAATAATAAATTAATGCTAACTTATTCCTCATTGATTTAAGAAGCAAAAAAACATACTGAGTCAAGAAAACTAGATAAATTTACGGAAGAAAAGACAAACGATTACGGTGAAAGTTTAGACCTAATTTTGAATGAAATAGGTCTTTCGAATGTTTAAGGGGTTAAGCAATTAAAAGGATAAATTTGTTTTAAGAACGAATATCTCGATTGTTATCTTGTATCATCTAACAAATATAGTATATTATATGATTTTTAGTATTATTCTATAATGGGTTAGGCTTTAATAAGACCCCAAATCTATTTTTTTTCTAAAAAGTAGCATATGAAATCAAATTTCTAACCTAATTACTCATAATTTTACTCTCCCTCTCAATCCTACATCTATACAACACTAAAATTAACATTTCAAAAACCCTAAATCTAGCCTACACTATAGATTTGAGCGACTTGAATGACAAGTTTCCTGCAACATTGATGATTTTACATCGGAGGAGAAAGAACCTTTAACGAACCATCTCGAAACATAGGTAGAAGAACAAGCTAAATAAAACATAAATGAATTTGTAAAGTATAAAATTCAATAAAAACTAAAACCATGCATAACAAAGTAGTCGGTATAAAATAATTGTGATACATGCCGAAAAAATAATAACATAGTCATAGAATACAAAATGTAAAATCAGTCACGATCTCGGTACTGGTGCACCAATGTACACTCCTCCAACGACTCACGAATCTTCTACGAAATCATCTCATATGATCTCGAATGTACCTCGATAATACGATCTGATAAGTCATATAACCTAGCCTGATATGTGCTCGTTGTTAGGTTAACCCAACATATGCATCAACTGGCTGAGAATCTGGATCAATCAAAACGTACTATGAAGAGGTCATACTAGGCTTGCCTAGCCGGTAACTATCACCACAAATTAGGGATCAACCGTATGCGACTCCCATACTACCTATATAGTCTTATCTCACAAATAGCGGATGAAGATGTCATCGTACTGGTTACAAAAATCATGGAATCCAATAAGCCAGTTGCATCAATCTGTCACGGCCAGCAGGTGTTAGCTGCTGCTGATGTTCTAAAGGTAGCCAAAGCTCTTATTTCCCATTTGTTTTACTTAGGGGTTGTTTGGTGTCATTACCTTATTAGTTCATAAGGAATATGAATGTTTGATTGGTCAAGTTTTTTTCTTAACCAAGCTTAATACTTTTTGGTTGGTTGGCTTCAAATAAGGTATAAAAACAAGTAAGTAAAAGAAAAATCATAAAATGACATATTTAATAGAACTTTCAGCTTATTCTAAAACCTTTTAACTGTAAATACTTGCTAATTTTAAGCTGTTCTTGGTATACAAAATGGCATAATCATACACATTAATAAACTTTTGAAACAATGATAACGCAGGGAAGGAAATGCACTGCATACCCTGCTGTGAAACTCGACGTGGTGCTGGCAGGGGCAGCATGGGTAGAACCTGATCCGATAGACCGATGCTTTACAGATGGGAATCTGGTAACCGGGGCAGCTTGGCCTGGACACCCGGAGTTCATTTCTCAGTAGATGGCATTACTTGGTGTGCATGTTTCGTTTTAGCGTGTGATGCTTACTATAGTGCAATAAAGCTGTGGCAAGCTATGCTTAAGTGTGTGTACTAAGAGAGCCTCTCTGGTTACCTCTAAACCATAAGAATAAAGTAGCATCTTGTTATTATTCTGTAATCTATTTTTCTTTTCTGTTTAATTTAGAAACTTATAGTTGTCTTAAACTATTCATTTTTAACCTTATTTAGGCAAGTTTCCAGCCACTGCTCGGTCTTGTCGGTAAGACTGGAAACTCTTAAAATATTCATATAATTTAGGAAAAAAGGGTCAAAAAATACATCTCAATGATATATATATATAACGTAATAACTCATTCGTCTTACTTAATAACTCATTCTCAAGACGGGTTTTTCCAAAATGTTTAAATGTTTTTTCGTTGTTCTTTGTGTCAAGGAGACTGTGAATGGCTGGTTCGGATTCAAAGTTCCAGAGGTATCTGAGGATATGAAGGAGAGTTTGAATGGCTGGTTTGAATTCAAAGTCTCCTGGAACGGCTGACTGAATTTGAAAGATCAGATAGATAAAACCGTTCACCTTGATTCCAAACAAGGACGGTGTTTGCTACAATACATATGTCCCAGTCTAGTACTAGGCAATCCGGTATGTGCCTCCCTGTCGAAAAATAAAACTTTGTATTCGCCTGAAATTGTCCAAAAATCAGGAAATTTACACCTAAGGTACTCCACTAAAATATTTTATTATCATCTAGTACGTTTAATTTATTATCTTTTAATACTCATCTCAACTACCTAATTACCACATAGTACCTAAGGAGTCTTACCAAGGAGTCTTATAGTGAAAAGGCTGCTGCTCCGGACGAGAATTTCGCACTGTTTTCATTGGAATTTCGATTTTTTTAGTTGGAACAGTATCGACATACATGCAATTTATCTAAATTTCTTTCAAATTTAATGTTATATTTATATACATGAGATGGAATTTGAGAATGCCGAGAAGATAAGAAAATTGAAAGAAAATATAAGGACCGATCAAGTTACAAAGCTAAAGTCGCAAATACTACCAATTATTAAAAAGACGGAAGCTAACTCTGTAGGTATACGAGAACAAAAGTCTTTTTCTGCGAATAACAGCAAAAAACAACCTATTTCCAATGACATACGGAGAATGGTATTAGTAGGGCAAACTGGAAATGTAAAAGTGCAACGGGCAACAACATTATAAGTGAAAAGAATTTCAAGTCAACAACCTTAACGAAAACGAAACGAGTTAATGAAATTGTTTTAGCACGGAAAAGCGATATCGTACAAGGCAAAAATATTGAAATCATTGACACTCCGGGTCGATTATTTAATACTCTTTGGAGTTATGAAACTGTTGGTGAAGACATTTTAAAGTTTAAAAATTTAGTCTCGAACGGTATTCATATCATATTATTAGTTCTTTCGGTGGAGAATGGATTCTCAGAAAAGGAAAAAGATGTAGTGCAATTGCTCCAAGCTCGTTTTTGAAGACAAATACTTGATTACTTGATTATTGTATTCACTGGCGGAGGCCAGAAGTTATAAATAGAACAGACGAAAGAGAGGCAAAGATACAATTGACTACTTTTTTGGGTTTCTAACCTACAGAATACAAAGCGAGAGAAAAAGAGGTGAAAAGACAATTGACTACTAGGGTTTTTCGGCCAGAATATAAAAAGAAGAGGAGAAAATGTAATTGACGACTTACTGTTTTTCCGATCGGTTGTTTTGGGTTTTCTTTCGGCAACATACTACAACCAGACGGCAGACAGTTGTTGCGGTGGTTTTCGAAAGGCAGCAGATGACAGTTACTGCCGTTTTCGACCGGCAGTTGAGGTAACAACTATAGTGTTTTCGATCGGTAGTTTATATATTGCTCGAGACAGGTAACGGCTACTTCTTTTTCGTTGCTTTTCGATCGGTAGTTTACGGATTGTTTCCGTCATGCGATACTTAGTGGCTCCTGTTCGGTTTGATATTCTCTAAACGCTTATATATCTATTTACATTCGTCTTAGAACTATGTTAACTTTTGAACCCATGATGATGATTCATTCGATTATAAACTAATCGTTGTCATGAAACTCTAACGGATTTGTTTGAATAATACTTATGGTTTGATTGCTTGATTAATTTGTGAGATACATGTATCGGTTACCTAGTACGGTTGCGCTTATCGTTAGATGAGTCGCGAACATCTAGTTTGTTAATCTTTAATAAATGCGAAAGTAAATTTAAAGGTTTAGAACTTGTCATTCTAGTATAGGTTTTTAATAATTCGTATTGTGATTGTTCATGATTCGTAATATGTCACTAACCATATCATATTACCCTATATAATCAAAACGATTAAAACCAATTGTACATATAGGATTGTCATTCTAGTATATGTTTCTCTCGCATAAGTAAACTCGTTAGTTAATTTGTTAGTTAATAATTTCCTTAGTTATATTCATTCATTCAACAAATTAACTAATGAGTTTACTAAGTAAACTAACATGGCAAGTTATACTTCATTAATTCATACTTTATTAGTTATATTCATTCATTCATACTTCATTCATTCATACTTATATTAGCATGGCAAGTTCTAAACTCTTATATTAAGAAACTAGATTCGCATCTAACGATAACGTATCTCACAAATCAATCAAGCAATCAAACCATAAGTATTATTCAAACAAATCCGTTAGAATTTCATTACAACGATTAATTCATAATCGAACGAATTATAATCATAGGCTCAAAAATTAACATAGCTCTAAAACGAATGTAAATAAATGAATAAGCGTTTAGAGAACATCAAACCAAACAAACGGAAACAATGCGTAAACTAACGATCGAAAAACAACGAAAAAAAATTAGAGTCACTTGTCTCGAACAATATATAATCCACCGATTGAAAATACCGTAACTGTTACCTCAACTGCAGGAAAAAAAAAAAAAGCAGCTGTCATCTAGTGAGGTCTGGTTGTACATTCGACCGAAAGAATACCAAAAACAGCACCTTCCTTCTTTACCTTCCTTCTCTCCTTTCCATGTGGTCTGTTGCGGATCGAAAAACAATAAACAGTCGATTGTGTTTTTCCTCTCTCTTTCGCCTGTTCTGCGCCAAAGGAACCAAGTGGTAGCCAATTGCTTTTTCTCTTCTATGTATTGTACTTTCAGTTTATCCTCCGTATCAGAATTCTGGATTAAACTTTATCCGGAAGGGAGTTAAATAACAGCATAATATAATCATCTTCCATAATTTGGGGAAATTGTCAATACCTCGATCTTTACCGTTTTCAAATACAGGTTACAAGTTTTTTTTCTCTAAAAAAGGGTGTTTCTATACTACGAATCTGGAAAATGATAAAGAAGGATGGGAGTTCTGGCTTATACTCTCTGAAGAAGAGACAATGAAACAGCACATTACCGGCGCTGGCGGATTGCTGTATTAGTGAAGTACAAGAGAGGTTTATTTATACGCTGACGATGCCGAGCCCTAACTTCCGACTCTTTCATCTAAACTTTAGGGCTTATGGCGGCCCATTCCGATATTAAATATAAACATATTCTTCACCATATATTTCATAAAATGAGCTTTAAATAGTTCATTTGCCCTAATATTTGGAAAATTGTATAACACTAGTCTTCCGTCTTTAAATTGTATTGGAAAATTAATATTTCCATTGTTGTTTAATAACCTAAATTTTGTACATTGTATTTTAAAAGTACATAAAAATAGTCCAGTATTAAACATATTGAAAAAATATTGTATAAGATAATTTTAAAAGAACATGAGGGATTTTATAGAAAATAGAAATATACAGGCTAAAAACCCTGTCAAGTCACTGGTGTTTAACACCTATTGCATTCGTGTCACTAACCTTCCTTCGTCCCCAAAACGAGTCACCGATGTTTCAAATCGTTGTATTTTTGCCACTAGCACGTGCAAATTGATAGGGAGTGTCACCCCATTATACCAAGTCTGTTGCACATACGGTAACTCATTAATTTAGACCTAAAATAACCCTGATTTTATTCTTTTTACTTTTTAATTTCTTAATTTTACTTTTTTACTTTCTTATTTTTAATTTTACTTTTAATTATTTAGTCTTGAACTTCTTCTCTCTCCTGCAAACTCGTTTTATGGTTCTCTGAGTGCTAAGAACCCAAACGATGGAGATTTTTGCAATCTCACATATCAAAATCAGTTCCCTTTCACTGAACTCTCTCTCTAAAAACCAAGTTTTCTACTTTACCTTTTCTCTCTCTTGATTTCAAGAGACCACAACCATGGCTTTCAAAACCATCGTCATTTTTATGTTCGTCTCTCTGATTATCACATCTACTCTAGCTCAATCCCCCGCTTCGGTGCCCTTCAGATCTCTCAGGTTTATCTCTCCGATTTCCGCTCCAAGTCCATCTCAAACGGTCCATTTTCTAGTTCAATCACCTTCCTCGGCTCGTACAAGCTTATCAGATTCTCTCATCAGCTCGCCACCGGCTTCTCCCATGTCTCCTACCTTGTCTCCAAGTCCCTCCTCCGTAGTGCTACCCCCGGGATTCTCCATCGATGCACCTGCTCCTGCTCCGACTGAAAACGCCACAGGGAGAGTCTCTGTCGTAGGATATGTCGTCGGAGTTGTGCATGCAGCTTCGTTGTTGATTTAGATCAGACGGTGGAGAGGAATATTTAGCGATTCGATTAGGTTATATTATGTTGATTTATTTTATTTCCTTTGAATTGATATTGAGCTTGTTTCAATAGTTTTTCTTATAATTATGACTATTTATCATTTATATACGTCTATATATGTATACAGATATTTTTATTGGTTTTGAATTGAATTTCTTATTTGTATATTTATTCATGTTTTATGATTTTTGAGATCGAAGTAAAAGAATAGACATACGAAGTTGGAGTACGAAATATCGAGTTAATAAAGCGCTTTTAAGGATAAAATTTAAACGTAATTTGGAGCATGTAACAAAATTAATTAAATAAGTAAAAGGTAAAAGTAAAAATTAAATATTAAATATTAAAGGTAAATAAAAGAGTTGGAGTAAAAAGTAAAAATGATAAATCTATCTAAGTAAAATATTTGAGTAAAAAGTTAAAATGTGAAGTGAAAAAGGTTAAACTATTAACTAGAGGTATTTTTGGAAGGAATAAAGAGATAAAGTATGTGCAATAGACTTGGGTACAATGGGGTGACACCTGTTAGCTCTCTGTCAATTTGCACACGCTAGTGAAAAAAATACAACGATTGGAAACATCACTGACTCGTTTTGGAGACGAAGGAAAGTTAGTGGCATGAATGCAACAGGTGTCAAACACCACTGACTTGACATGTTTTTTAGCCTGTATGTTTCTATTTTCTATAATATCCCTCATGTTCTTCTAAAATTATCTTATACAATATTTTTTCAATATGTTTAATACTTGACTATTTCTATGTACTTTTAAAATACAATATACAAAATTTAGGTTATTAAACAATAATGGAAATTTTTTTTTTTTAACTAGTGGTATTTTTATTTTTATTTTTATTTCATATTAAATGAGATGATAATTATTAATTTATATTTTTGTTATTAATTATTTAACATTATATATATACGATTCTGTAGATTACAACTAATATTATCTTGACTTTTTAATTTTATAACACTTGAATGATTAATGTGTATAAATACTAAAAAATAGTGTTATCTTTATGGTTGTTAATTGTAACACATATAAAGATTAATATTTTTGTGATTGTTTATTGCATTTATGTATTTGTCATATGGTGAATACCTCAATGGGTTTCAAATGGTTCGGCTGAATGCTTCAAGACCGGATCTTGTGGACTGGAAAATTTCCACTCTTATTAGTAGCCTCATAGTTCTTATAAAAAATGATCAAGGACTAGCTAAATTGTGTTGATCACTTTGTTCTTTTTTCGTGTTCTTGTTTACTGAAGTTTGATTGTTTGTTTATCTATTAAATCCTAATGTCCATTCCCAAATTATAGCATATGTATTGCGACCATTGTCGGTCGAACTCCTAGAATTCTTTGAATACATTGGTAGATTGGTTACCACTATAGTCGAGCTAATCTTATAGGCCTAAATTAATTTATACTGACCATGTTCTTGCATACGTTAAAAATCATTCACCGGTCAAAATATCTCTTGAGGAAAAATGCTTTATCTTATCGAAATAAAAATATATGAACAAGTAGTAGGCTGTTAGAGTTTTGAATGGTACTTCAAAAATATTATTTTATGCTTCAATTTTATTTTAGATTGTTAATTTTTTGGTTTTGCTTATGAGTATAATAAGGTATCCCTTTTATTATTTTTCAAAGTACGAAGGAATAACTATATAATGTACCATATTTTTTATTTGTAGATGTTTCTACCTCTTTGTAATTTCGGCCGAAGTTCTTATGCTTAATATTTTTGTGGTTGAAGTTACAGTCTTTAAATTTTTCTTTTGATATGTGAAGTCAAAACAAAAGTTTGTAAAATCAAATAAAAATAAATAATATACATCTTTTAAGAAATATAAATCTGAACTATTAGCCCCTATATTATTAGTTTGATACTTCCAATAATTTTGCTTCGAAACCCTTAACTATTTAAGAGAATGAGATCATTTTTTTTATTTTTTTTGATGAAGCTTGAACTTTGGAGTACTAAGACTCATTGTTGAATTTTGTATCAAAATAAAATAAATGTTGGAACATTATAAAGAGGTTCTAAAATATTTCAAACTTAACCAAGTGTGATGAAACGATTTCTCCCCATCTCATGGACAAATGAATATCATAACATTATGAATGGGATCTTAAAGATTTCAGGCTTATCCAAGTGTTGTGGGTGATAAGGTTTTATTTTGCTTTAGTAAATTGCTAAGGAAAAATTCTAGAGAGAGAAAATGCTTAGGAGTTTTTTAGAGAGAGAAAATATAAGTATAAATGAGCTTTAAATAAAAAGTGTCCAACCCCTTTATTAGATTTTCCTGGTCCTTTATATAGAGGAGCCACGACTTAGTTGAATAACTGAATCTGTTACAAAAACAGATTAAGTGTTACTTAGTCCTTACAAATTATGTAAAGTCATAATAGCTTCCTAAAACTTACATCATTTATAAATTAAAGACAAAATTTACACTAATTACAATCAAGTCCCTGAATTTACATTGTTTAAAAATTAATTCCTAAAAACTCATTTCCATATCAGAAGCCCCCTAGTTCTCATATCAGTAAATGAATGAGAACTAAAAAGTCTTCAAAACCGTTTATCTTCGAATCATCAACCTGCCATAAATCAAAACAAGCAAACTATTCGAAACCATTGTCTACGATTAACAGATCTATCATCATAAAAATAACTATTCAAAGCCGTTAGTCTGAACTATTATTCGAAGCGTATATATGATATCAAAATTATAAACTCTCAAAACCAAACTAATCTTAATGATATATTTGAGGCCATAGTCAAATGAACTTTGAATAATAACCAAAAGATTCGATGTAATCACTTTGAATAATTTTCAAACAAAAATTGACTTTAACATGTTGCTTAGTTGCTCCCTCTTCGAATGTAACAGTTACATTCAATCGGTGATGCAAATCTGACAAGTGTCAAACATCTAATCCACCCAACGATTCGTATTCCAACCTATCACCAAATGGGTCTATCAATCTTCACACGTCTTCACCTACTTTAGTATAAATACCATTCATTTCTCATTTCAACTCTCTTTACACACAACCATTCTAGAGAGAAGTTAGAGATTTTTTGGCTACCTTCATCTGCTCTTCCCCAATTCACAGAATTCTCACCGGAAAACTCAAATCTTCTGATCAATCTTCATCTTCTCTGATCAAGCCATTCCTGGTTTATGAGAAAGAAACCAGTAACCAAAAATTCGAAGGCCATTTTACCCAAAACACCAGAGTCGTCTGATACTGACAGCAACCTGGTTTTCGGATCTTACGACTATTTTTGCATAACGCAAAAAGCCGAAGAATATCGAAGAGGAGGGTTAATTCGAAGTGGTCCAATTGGAACTACAACTGAGACATTTTACTACGGTAATTTCAATCCTACCAAAGTTTCAAATCTTTCTCTTTCTCCCAAATTCGAAGAACAAACATCATCTAGAATCTCAAGCCCTAAAACCCCTCGAACTTTCTCAACTCAAAACAAAGTTTCTCCTCTGAAATTAAAAGCGAATAACCCTTTTTCAGAAAAATCTTCTTTAGCGAAACCAAAAAAGACCTTTATCGCCATGGGAGATGACTCAACAATCATCTGAACTCCCTCCCCCTCGAAAACTACTACAAACGATCTTCCTCAAGAAGAAGTGATATGAGAGGCAGTTTGAACTGCTAACCCTCTTACAGAAACAATCATCTTAACTTCTCAAGACCCTCGAGAAGGAACTTCCAAGGCCAAGGAGGTTGAATCGGAGGTTACGAAAACCCATGCATAAGCTGAATTTCAAGAAAAGGCTAACATTTGCTCTATTTCCAAGGAGGAAAGAATAAAAATTGGGAGGAATCTGAGAAACCTCGAAAGTAAATATATTACCGCCTTGAGAAAGGTTCGATATATATATATATATATATATATATATATATATATATATATATATATATATATATATATATATATATATATATATTACAAAGAAAACCAAACCTCTTTCCTTAAGAAGCAGTGGGGAATGGGAGAAGATATCACACTTCAACTACCAAAGAAAGGAGAAACGCCCCTTGACTGCAAGGATGATGAGCTAGTGGTATACCCAGAATTCATCAACTGGGGTCTTCGATTTCCACTAGATCTGATGATTGTAGAGTACTTCGAAGTCCTCAGCTTGTGCCCTACTCATGTGCTTCCATTCTATTACCTTACATTTATGGATGACCTCAAGATCATCGACGATCTTCTGGAGGCTGATAAATTTTGGAAACAAAGATTTGTTTTCATCTCTGGGGCTTGGGAAAATGGAAAGCCAATTTCAGAAGATAATCCTTCGTAAGTTCACAAAAAATTTACTCTTTAATACACAATTTATTTCCTTATTTAATATTTTATTTTGCTTATTTATATTAAAAATTTCGAAGCGCTACTCATTACGTCGAGAAGCTGCTAAGGACATATTTCAAAAACTCACTGCATGGGCTGAAAAGGAATGGAATAACGTATTTCATACTGCCTTTCAGCCTATCAATTTCCTCCAATGCCACTTATTTCCAATCAAAGAAGGTGGGCTGCCACCTAAAGATTTATTTTCCGATCCGGATCCGAAGCTAGTATGCCAACGAATTCCCCAACCCAAATGCAAAGTCTTTCTTCATGTTCGGAACAGATCGGATAGTCACCTACCGAAAAAGAAAAAAGAGAGGATCACCAAAGAAAAGAAAGTCAAAAAGGCAGTTGGTACATCTGGTGCCAACCCTTCCACGCCCTCAAAACCAAAACGTTGGAAACGCAAAGTTGTTGTACAATCTCTTTCACCAATTGAAGAAGGAAAAACTCAAGATAATTCCTTGAAGAAAAAGAAAGTATCTTCTAATTCCGGAAAGAAAAAGAAACAGAGGAAAATCACTTCGTATAAGTTGGTTGATGAACATATAGACAATGTTTCTGAAATCTAGCAACAACACCCTCCAAATCCTCCAACCGAGGATCATTCCAAGCAAGACAATCCTGCGATTGTTATTGAAGAGTTTTCTCCTACCGTTTATCATCCTCCTACAAGTTTCGATCCAGACATGTTTATCAACTTTGAAAACACAGAGGCACTTGTTGGCGAGGAGGATCATGTTCTTTAAGTCATTCAAAATCATATGCTTGATTTTGCGAGGCCTACTCCAGATGGAAATTTTCCAGAAGAGACTTGTAATTTCGAACCCGTCACATCTCTGGAAATAATTGACAAACCTAGTTCCTCGGAATTTCGTAGTCCTCCCTCAAATCCTGTAATTGTCATTGCCCTTCAACCATTTTTCAGTCTTAACGATGCTGCAAAAACTATTGCCTCTCAAATCAAAGCCTCTCAAGACCATCTCAAATAATTGGCCACAAACATGGTTTACTATAAGGAATCCTATGAAGTTGAAAAGAATCTTAGAGAGACTTTTCACAACACTGTAGCCGAACAGTTTCATGGTTATGAGATGGCAAGATCCAAATTGATAAAAAGCGCTCTCTATATAAAGAATCATCTTTGAATCAAGCATATGGTTGACACAGAGTTATTGACAAAATCTTATGAAGACAAAGTAAAGAAGCTCAAGACCGATCATGTTGCTGAATTGAACATTGAAAAATCCAACTCTACTTCACTTCAAAATTTTCTAACTCTTTGTGAAACAAAAAATAAAGATTTGTCCGATGAAATAGAGAAGCTGAAGAAGAACTTCAAAATAGAGAAAGTTGCCGCTGTAACTATTGCCGAGGCTGAGCTTTCAAAAAATATGCAAACAGCTATTCAGGTCGGAAAATAAGATGCAACCATCCTTCTCCTTCGTGAACTCCATGGTGCTTATCAAAAAATTAATCTTACAAATTTTTGGAACAATATTCCTGAAGAAAAACGTCCAAGCGAGGCATTCGACTCTATTCCCATCTCTTCATCTTCAGAAGACGAGTCATCTGAAGAAGAAAAGTCTTCTGACTAATCGACTAGCTACTCCTTTAGTTTTTGTCCTTGTCTAATCAGAATATTCCTTTTTGCATGGTAACAACCAGATCTGAATGACAAAAAGTTCTTCCTTTTTATGCTATTGTTCTCTTACGTATTATTCAATGCTAAATACAAAATACTTGCAAAATCTTTAATAATATAAACTTACCACCTCAAATATAAAAATTAACAAGTATTATCTTCTTCGAAAAGATATGAATATGTTGTTAAGCTTGATTAGCTCATCAAAATTCGAAGTGAATTTATAAACATTCACTTCGAAATTCCAAATGTAAAGTGGTTGTAAAACATGGTTATCTCTTCGAAAAGTGTTATAAACACTTCGGAATAATCCAACCTTAACTAATCTCAAAGGTGATCAATATTTGATGATTTGTTAAGATAGTATCCAAATAAATGTAGAATAACCATTGGCCAAAAAACGAACTTTATTGATAAAGTTGAATATGTACATGTACATGACGCCTCATTAAAACCTTCCTCGGCCAACAGGGTAGGAAAGAGTGCGTCATTCAAAACAAAAATTCCAAAGTACAAACACATGTCTACTCCCAATAAAGCTTCAAGTGCTGAATATTCCATGGATGTTGCCGCATCCTCCCCTCGAAATCACAAAGACGATAAGACCCTGGCTTAATTATTTCAACAACTATATAAGGTCCCTCCCAGTTTGAAGCCATTTTTCCAAGGTTCTTTTCCTTTGTGTGTAGAAATATTTTCGCAACACTTTATCACCTTCTTTAAATTCTCTTCTTTTCAGCTTCGAATCATACCTACTTCTCATGAGAGTTTGATAATGTATGGTATTCAAATAAGCTTGAACCTTTTTTTCCTCAATCAAATTCACGTTAGCCCTTCGAATTTCATAATTAACTTTTTCAGAATATTGAGATATTCTAAAAGATGACATCGTAGATTCAATAGGACTAACTGCATCCATACCATATGCCAAAGCAAAAGGAGTTTCTTTTGTAGCCTCTCTCGGAGTTGTTCGATAATCCCAAAGCACCTTTTGAAAATAATTTGGCCATTTTCCTGCTGCCCCCGATAGATGCTTCTTCAAGCCATCTAAAATTGTTATATTTGTCACTTCCACTTGTCCATTAGCCTGAGGATGAAAGGGCGTCGAAAACACTGTTGAACCTCTTTAGAAGTACAGAATGCAGCCATTTCCCTATTATAAATTGAGGGCCATTATCTGTTGTGATTCTTCGAGGTACCCCAAAACGACAACAGATATTATTCACGATAAATTTGATAACATCCTTTGCTTTTGTGCCTGATAGCGGTTCTGCTTCTGCCCACTTCGTAAAATAATCCACCGCCATAATTATCATCTGTCTTCCCCCCGAGGCCATCAGGAAAGGTCCTACCAAATCAATTCCCCATCGATCAAATGGTATCGCCTCGGATATTGACGTAAGCGGTACTGCTGGTCTATGAATAGCATTTGTAAATCTC
Organism: Limnanthes douglasii subsp. nivea; assembly: GCA_036936605.1. Classification (NCBI taxonomy): domain Eukaryota; kingdom Viridiplantae; phylum Streptophyta; class Magnoliopsida; order Brassicales; family Limnanthaceae; genus Limnanthes; species Limnanthes douglasii. Next base: position 67,012,099 of record JAUPFV010000005.1, read on the forward strand.
TGACAAGTAGCACAACCTCGAACTAAATTTTTAGCATCGTTCATAATTGTAGGCCAGTAAAACCCTGCAAGTAAAAGTCTACGCGATAAAGCTTTAAACCCACAATGAGCTGACCCTTCACCATTATGCAATTCTGACAATACTTCTTGTGATTCTTGCTTGCCTAGACATCGTAACAATGGTCTGCTTAATGCCTTTTTATATAAAATTCCATCCATAACTATATATCCGAAGGATTTACCCCTTAACTTTTTAGCCAATTGAGAATCATTTAGCAATAATTCTTGGGTAAAAAATTAAGAATATTTGATCGCCAATCGCGTCAGCTTTCATCATTAGCAAACAATTCTTCTATGATTTCACATTGGCCAGATTGAGGAAGAATTGAAGGATTATCTTGTAGCAAAATCCAAAGATATTCCTCCTTGTAAGCAACATTTGCTTCGGAAAACCTAGATACTTGATTTGCCAATAACTGAGAATCCGTTTCCAAACATACTGAAGTCGCCCCACAAATTTTTGCCGATCCCAAACCTGCCAAAGCAGCTTCATACTCAGCTTCATTGTTTGAAGCGTGAAAACCGAATTTAATTGATTGGACCATTGTTTCCCCCGTCGGAGCTATCAATTGAACCCCAGCACTGCAACCTGAAATACTGGACCCTCCATCTGTTCGAACAATCCACTTCAAATCGGTAGGCAAAATTTTTGTGTTTTCTTCCTCATCCAATCTACTTGAGTGGAATTCAACAAAAAAAAATCAGCCAATGCATGTTCCTTGATTATTGTTCGAGGTGTAAATAATATATCATAGTCTCCCAACTCCACTGACCATTTGGTCATCCTCCTCGAGATATCAGGTCGTTGTAAAACATTTTTAAGGGGAATGAAGTTCAGACTTCGATAGTATGAGCTTGAAAATATGGACGCATCTTCCTAGCAGCAATCACCAATGTTAGAGCCAACTTCTCCAATTTCATATATCTCTTTTCTGCTGCCACCAAAGTTTTACTGACGTAATACACCAGCTTCTGAATCCCTGAATTCTCACTAATTAACACTGCACTGAGTGCCAAATCCGATACGGCGATGTATAAATATAATTTCTCCCCATTTCGAGGATTTGTTAATATTTCTGGTGATGACAACAAATTTTTGATGTTTTTGAACGTTGTTTTATGTTCCGACGTCCATTCGAACCTGTTAGGTACTCGTAACACTTGAAAGAAAAGAAAGAACTTGTCAGAAAATTGTGAAATAAATCGATTAAGTGCTGCTAACCTTCCTGTCAATATCTGCACTTCTTTGACTCGCCGAGGTGAATTCATTGTTATCAAAGCTTTTAATTGTTATGAGTCGGCTTCTATTCCTTTTTCACTAATAATAAAACCCAAAAATTTCCCCGATCAAACTCCGAAAGTGCACTTTTCAGGATTTAACTTCAACCTGGTCGCTCTTAGATTCAAAAAATTTCTTCTAGATCATCAACATGCACTTCGTCTCTTGAAGTTTTCACTACCATATCGTCTATATATACCTCCATATTTCGTCTGATCTGCGTAGCAAAAGCTTTATTCACTAATCTCTGATAAGTGGCTTCAGCATTCTTCAACCCAAAGGGCATCACTCTATAACAATGGAGGCCTCTATCATTTATAAAAGTCGTGCACTTTTGATCCTTCAGATCTATCTGGATCTGATTATATCCTGCAAAAGCATCCATAAAAGTCAAAATTTTATTGCCTGAAATAGAATCAATCAACTGATCTATTCGAGGAACGGGAAATGGATCTTCGGGGCAAGCTCTATTCAAATCTGTAAAATCCACACACATCCTCCACTTCCCATTCTTCTTTTTAACCACAACCAGATTCGTCGTCCATAAAGGATACTGTGATTCCCTTATATGTTCGACCTTAGATAACCGATCCACTTCTGCAACAATTGCTTCCACTTTTTCCGAGGAAAACGCTCTTTTTTTTTGAATCACTGGCTTGACCTTCGGATCTATGGCCAAACTGTGTTGAATTATTTCAATAGGTACTCCAATTACATCTTTCGTCTTTCAAGCAAAAACATCCAAATTCTGAGATAAAAAATCAAGCAGTCATTGACGTAGATAAGAGGTCAATAAAGTTCCAATCCAAAGCACTTTTCCTTCAAAAAAAAGTAAACTCCTCTATTTCTTCACTCACTGTTAAAGACCCCAGATTTTCCCTCGGATCGTCAACCCTTTCTTCCAAATCCGAGGGAACCCTCTCTAACTACTATTCCCGCATTAAATCTCCACTGCTGGATCCTCGGACCCGAAGTGCAGTGGCTAGCATTCTCTGGCAACCTTTTGATCGCCTCGAATCACTCCAACTCTTTCTCCAACCACGTACTTAAAGCATTAGTGAACTGTTAAGACCACTCCATATATTCTTGAAAGCCAAGACCTTCCAAAAATAGCATTATAACTTGTGGGACAGTCCACCACCACAAAGAGTACCCAGACCTTCTTTTTGAATGACCCTTTTCCTAAACTAACTTCTCCCTCGAATTCTCCAACAACACGAGCTGTTACACCCGTGAATCCGATAATTCTACGATCCAATTGAATAATCCGAGGAGGATTTGTCATCCTATCATAGGTGGACTTAAAAAGAACATTGGCAGAACTGCCAGTGTCAATCAGCACACGTCGAATTTCGATGTCAACCACCTCAACTCCAATTACCACAGCATCCTCATGTGGTCCTACACTCCCTCTCAAATCATCCTCATCAAACAAAATGAAAGGAATATCTTTCTTTCCATACAAATGTGTTGACATCCTTCCTTCAATTTGAGTTGTCAATTTGACAACATGCCTTTTCCTCGAAATGTCTGAATTTCCAGTCATTGAATCGGCCCCAAAAACTGCCAATGATTCAAAAAACTTGCACAATTCCCGAACACGCCCCTTCTCCACAGAAACTACCTCAACAGGCTCTTCGACTGCCATCAGAAGCAACCTGTTCGGATCCTTTTCAACATATTCATTAGAAGCATCGAATGACTTAATTTGTGAATCCATAATCATCAAATTTTCAGCTGGTTGTGCAGCATTCGAAGTCAAAATCTTTCCATTCTCAATCAAATATTGGATTTAGTTTTTCAAAGCAATACAATCATTTGTATTATGCCCAATATCATCATGATACCTACAAAATTTATTATTCATTTCTTCCCTCGGTCTGCAGATAGGAGCTGGTTTCCTAAAATTCACAGAATTCTTGGTTCTGTCCGAAATAATAGAAACACTCTCTGTCAAATCAGCATAATACTCTGGCCTGACCCATGTATTTGGCCTAGGCCTGCTGTAGTTGTTGGATGAATTGTGGTTCGAATAACCACCACTCCAAGGAGGCAAATTAATGTTCTTCTGCCTCGAATGTTGATTATTTCCATTACCATTATTATTCTCATTCGAGGACTACCCTGGGTATTGGCTACATGTCCCGAAGTCTTCGGATTAACAACTGGTCCACCTCAAACCCTGCTAGACTCTTCAACCTTAATTTGATCCTCAACTGGAGCCATCAATGCTCCAAAAGTCAAGGCCCTTCTCTTTGTTTTCTCATTAGCTAAATCCCATGGAAATAAACCCTGGAAAAAAGCTTCCATTGCCATATTTTTTCACAATTTTCCAAACTAGCCTTGGTCAATACAAATCTCTTGGTATAATCTTTCAACTTTTCCCTCGGTGCCTGTTTGCACTGAATAATTGTATCACCATTGGCTCTCATCTCTTTTCTTCCCACGAACTGTCCTCGGAAAGCGATATAAAAATCCCTGAAATTCGATATGGAACCCCTCGGAATCATGTTATACCATTTGAGAGCTGTTCCTTTAAAAGTTTGAGAAAAAGCACGACACACAATTCGGTCGTCATCCTCGAAATTTATCATATAATTTTTTGAATTGTTCGATGTGATCGTCGGGATCTTGCATCCTATCGAACTTTTCAACCTTCGAAATATAAAAATGCTTCGGAAGCATCATGGAACGAATCTCATCTATCAATGAAGAATTCCTCCAATCAACACCTTGAATAAATTGATCATCGGTCCCTGTCGTAACATATAAATTCCTAGTAGTTTCAGCATACTGATTCGAAGGATTCCCTTCATGCCAATTCGATCGATGAGCGTTCTTAGACTTGCTCTCTTTTTTATACCTCCTCGAATAATCCTTCTCTGATTCTCCTTTCGAAGAACCTTTATGCCTTTTAAATCCTGAGGCTGAACTTTCAACCTCTTCATCGCTGGAAGTTATTAATTTCTACTTCTTTTTTTCTCTCCTTCCGAGATGAATATCGTTCTTTAGGAGACATAAAACGCATTTTTTATGCTCAGACTTAGCATATCGATCATCAAAAGATCGATCTGACTTACCTTTCACATCGGTCTTTTCTATTTCTTGCCTTATTTCAGATCTGATTCTCGTAGAAAGTATCTCTTGTTCTCTTCGTTTATATTTTTCATTCAAAGCATTGATTTTACCTAGGAGTAAATTCATTCTTGTCTCAACATCGGATCGAACTTGGACTGAAGACGATCCATCAGTTCTATTCCTGTCAGTTCCATTCTTTTTTAAATCATCTCTCACAGTTTCTATCGCCGATTGAAGCGTAGGATTATTATCAGGATTCATTGTTAATCAAGAAATGCCAACAGATAATATTGTTTTCAAACAAAATAATCCACTGATTTCTTATTCTTCCCCAGTGGAGTCACCAATTTGATAAGGTTTGATTTTGCTTTAGTAAATTGCTAAGGAAAAATTCTAGAGAGAGAAAATACTTATGAGTTTTTTTAGAGAGATAAAATACAAGTACAAATGAGCTTCAAGTAAAAAGTGTTCAACCCCTTTATTAGATCTGTCTGGTCCTTTATATAAAGAAGCCAAGACTTAGTTGAATAACTGAATCTGTTACAAAAATGGATTAATTGCTATTTAGTCCTTACAAATTATGTAAAGTCATAATAGCTTCCTAAAACTTACATCATTCATAAATTAAAGACAAAACTTACACTAATTACAATCAAGTCCCTGAATTTACATTGTTTATAAATTAATTCCTAAAAACTCATTTCCATATCAGTGGGCAAACGAGTTATCCTCGTCTTATGAAGAAATGAATGTCATCACTTTTAAAATGTTAAGACATTTTTACTTAGTTTTTCGGAAGTGAAAACAAAATATAGTATAGTTTGACAGACAATGGGTGTATGCTAAATTAAGATAAATGAAGCTTGAATGTATAATTTGGTTACTTGGGCTTAAAGTAATAATTTTCACTAAAGTTTAGATCATAAACCTTATTGATATTGGTTCGTGGCTCGTTGGCCTATTGCAAAATAATATTCGACTCATAACCCTAATGTGAATTAAATTTTATAGTACAAAATAAATATAGAGAAATTTTAAAAACTTAGCTTGATAAAGCATATGGTGATATATATATGCATCATCTAAATTTTTTATCATCATGTGGATTACGGTCTTGCAGTTGAGATGTTTGTCTATCATTTTAAAGGCACATGTTCGATTCATAGCAACCCTATATTTTTTATTGGATGTATAGTAATGGCGAGCTAAATGTTGTCTACCTGGATCTATTAGTATCAACTATAGTTAGCCATTATTTTTTATTTCTTTTACATAACCAAAACTTGCACACCAACTTTCGTTCTGATAAGATTTCCATAAATTTATATCTATTTTTTCATCTAATTGAGATATGAATCCATAAAAACTAACAATTTCTCTAAAAGAATTTTTGTCAAAGTTATATAATCAAAAGACTATTCTCTAAAAAAAAGAATTATTTGCATATGTGGAGAAATTTTCACACTATAAGAGTAGATATCTGGCTTTCAAATAAACTTAGATTAGTTTAATTGTTGGTATATAAAAAGCTTTACATGGTAAATTAAAAAGCATTTCATACATAAATATTTCACACAACTAATCAGCAACATATTGAGGTAAGAGACATATTGCAACTTAGGAGACAAAATCATATGTGCTCACATATCTTATTTTCCAAAGCATTATTAGATTCACATAAGTACGGTTTGAGGTTACTAATCTTGATAAAAATCATATCCCTCTCCATTCAAGACGCATACCATTCGAATAAGACAACACATTTTTAATACAATGAGAATGAGAGAACCTCATATTTTGCCTCTCGGAGGTAACAACACGTTTCATTGCCTTCATTTGTTCCTCTTTCATTCTTGCTCGATGGGTAATCAAATTTAAATTTTTGCATACTCTCTTCAGTTTGTACGTACGAACCATTCTTACAGACTATACATATCTATCATGCGACATGTCTCGTCTCGTGATAGGGTAAGACATGAATCGTCATGTCATATCCCAACAAGGATGAAACACTAAATTATCCGATATTGGGACAAAATAGAAATTAAAATACTAATCTCATATTGTCCTATTAGTAAGTTGGACTTAGTTTTGTGTGCCACAGGGGGGCGTTTATTCGAAACAGACACTCGTTTCCTTTTTTTAACATTAAAAATGGGTACCCCTGTAAGTAATAGGTTCTCGTTCAAAGTTAATTTTTTATGAAATTATGCCTAGCATGCGACAGTTAGTGAAGAAGGCATTTGTTACATGGAAAAACGGGCACAATATTTCAATAACGGTGACTTGTAGATTTAAACAGGTGGTTGTCACTCATAATAGGCGCATGCTACGTAACATGACCTCGTTTAGATAAACAGATATATTTTTTTGAATTACTGATGGATACCCGTTTTTTCAAAACGGGTGTGCCCCATTGGATGGTGGCTGAAAATTGTATTTGATAAATTTAGTAAAAACCGTCTGTACTTGTCCATTTACTTTTTAAGGAAAGTACATTTAATATCCAAAAATAAGTGTGAAAGAATTCTTTTTAAATGAGTTGCTTCAATCTTACTGTCACCCTTAGTTTTTTCAATTTAACCATCCCGTTAGACATTCTTTTCATCAGCACGCAAAACCTTATCAGAATGATACACAAATAATATCAAATCAATTATATTTGGCTTCAAACAAAGAAATACTAAATTTCAACGAAGAAGATGATGAAAAGTATAAGAAACTCGTAACTCAACTTCAATGCATTCGAGTTAGTTGTACGAATGTAATCCGTAATTTGATTATTTTTCCACAAGGAAACAAAGATAAGTAGAATTTTGTAATAAAGATATGCAAAAATACCAGTAGTTATGCGAGTTTGTTTTATGGTTCAGCACCAACCTGAACCAATTCAAAATCAAATGGCATCGATAAATTAACCAACAATCTCATTGAGAAATCAATTGCATTACAAAATTAGTCTTTTAATCAAGAAATCAATACACTTAACACATCAGATCAAATTTATAGAAAACCATTAGGAAAAAAAACAAAACTTGATTACATACTAAAATTTGGTCATTACCTCGAAATCAATTAAAATAATGCCTTCGTGTTTCTCATATTTTGAATTGATGATCACAAAAATCAAACCAACCATCATCACAAACATATTATTATTTATATAAATAAAGAGATACCTAGAGCTCTTCGAGTATATAAATACTTTCAAATAACGTGAATTAACTTTTATAATACAAATAAAAACTGAAAAATCAAAAATATATAGGTAAATAATAAATTAATGTTAACTTATTCCTAATTGATTTAAGAAGCAAAAAAAATATTGAATCAAGAAAACTAAATAAATTCAGGGGAGAAAAGACAAACGATTACGATGAAAGTTTAGACCTAATTTTGAATGAAAATAGCTCTCTCGAATGTTTCAGGGGTTAAGAAATTAAGGGAATAAATTTGTTTTAAAAACGAATATCTTGATTGTTATCTTTAATAGTTTTTTATTTTTGTGTCATATAACAAATATAGTATATTATATAAATTTTAGTATTATTCAATAATGGGTTAGGCTATAATGAGACTCAAAATCTAAATTGTTTTCTAAAAAACTTGAAAAGACCAATATACTCGTAGCATATAAAATCCAATTTCCAACCTAATTACTCAGAATTTCACTCTCCCTCCAATCCTACATCTATACAACACTAAACTTAACATTTCAAAAACCCTAAATATAACCTACGCTATAAATTTGAGCGACTTGAATGGAAAATTTCTTGCAACATTGACGATTTTACATTGAAGGAGAAAGAACCTTTAACGGACCATCTCGAAACATAAGTAGAAGTACAAGCTAAATAAAACATAAATGAATTTGTAAAATATAAAATTCAATAAAAACTAAAACCATGCATAACAAAGTAGTCGGTAGAAAATAATTACGATACATGCTGAAAAAATAATAACATAGTCATAGAATACAAAATGTAAAATCAGTCACGCTCTCGGTATTGGCGCACCACTATAGAGCACTCCTCCAACGACTCACGAATCTTTTCTAAAATCATCTCATATGATCACGAATGTAGCTCGATAATACGATCTGATAAGTCATATAACCTAGCCTGATATGTGCTCATTGTTGGGTTGACCCCAACATATGCATCAGCTGGCTGAGAATCTTGATCAATCAAAACAATTATAAAGAGGTCATATTAGGCTTGACTAGCCTATAACTATCACCACAAATTAGGGATCAACCGTATGTGACTCTCATACTGCCCATATAGTCTCATCTCACAAATAGCGGTTGTTGATACACCTACCTCTACCTGTCTCCAAAACAGGTCGTAGTAGACCGGGTATATCCTGAACATGCCCCAACTGTCGACCGACGCGTCGAGGATAATAACCATCGACGATATCCCATGACTTCAGTGTATGGTCTATCCAAGCTACCACGCAGAAAGACATAATGTCGTGTAAATACTCGTATGGCATGAACTAGACCTACAATGTAAAGAATTATTTATGTAAAAATCAAAAAAGTTTTGTTCAACAAGCTGGTAATGTGTTTGAGCCAATATATGTTGAACTCATTTATGCCTAACAGTGTTCCTATAGTTCTCAATGAACTGTTGATTGTAGAGCGATATACTCTTACTCGTTTTATTTTTTCAGAATATAACAACCAGAGCAAATAACCCATTGTCACACACTGAACCATATCATCTGGAATCGCATCATCCATTAACTCAAGAATCGTGTATGTCTCACGCAAATAGTGGATGCATATATTTTTACCACTATATGCACGATCACCATCAAACTCCTCCTTAAGATCATCATAATGTATACATAGTAAACAAGCATACCAAGCTATATGTTGACCTTTGATAGGAAACGTAAGTAGATAGAAACCCTTACCTGTAATCGCAAGACCGGTGATGGTGTGGACGTCGTCGAGTTTCACCGTCATCGCACTAAAATAAAAATAGAACATATTGGTGTCCATATGCCATCTCTTCATTATTGCCTCTACGGTATGCACGTTGGTAGCCCAACGCGTGGAAACAGTCGAGAAGGAGACCAAAATACATCACATAACCTCGTCTCTACTTTGTAGAGTAAGATCCCAAGCGCGATGGGTAAAGTACATCATGTAACAGCGTAACGACGGTCTCGCCTACACAATATTAAATAAAATAATAAAATACAATAAATATAATTTACTACACGTTAAACCACCAAACCTAAATTACATTGTTGTTAAAGAAGTTATACGTATCATGATGCTTGTATCGTTCATGTCCGGGTACAAATTTGACACATGTTGATTGACCCTTCAAAAAGATGATCTGGAGTCTCATATCATTGTTAAATGACATGCGAACGGGCGCACCACTCAACCCTGATGGACCTTGAATTAGGTTCACGCTACTCAATACGATCATCATCCGTCGAATCGTTGTCTGGTACTGAAGGAGGCCGGTTTTTTCGACTATGAGCCATGCAAAAAGTATAAAAATATATTAGTAAATATCAAAACTTATCTCAAACAATTGAAAACACCCGAATATGTATTAAAAGAAAGACTTAAACAATGTGACGTAATAATTTAGAAAATTTGAGGTAATACATATAAAAATACATGTTACAGTGTGAATCGTGCACACCATGTGCTCAATTTGTGTTAAAATCGCACATACAGTATACACGATTTCGCACATTTATTCGTGCTAAATTGTGCATATTTATTTTTTTAAATGTTATTTTTTCTTCAAAAATAACAATATATATAATTAGAAAGTTAAAGGAGTATGTTTGTTTTTAACAAATAATAAAGTATATAATAAGAATGTTAAAGTGGTATTTTTATGTTTAAAAATAATAAATATATAATTAGAAAATTAAAGGAGTATACTCTTTTAAAAATGATGAAATATATAATTAGAATGTTAAGTAGTATTTTTATTTTTAAACAATAATAAAGTATATAACTAGAATGTTAAAGGGGTATTTTTATCTTTAAAAAATATTAAAGTATATGATTAGAATGTTAAAAAAATATTATCGTGTTTGAAAAATAATAAAGTATATAATGAGAATGTTAAATGTGTATTTTTTTCTTTGGAAAATAATAAAGTATATACTTAGAATGTTAAATTGATATATTTGTCTTAAAAAATAATAAAATATATAATTAGAGTATTAAATGCGTATTTTTCTCTTTGAAAATTAATAAATTATATAATTAGGATTTCAAAGAGGTTTTTTAGCTTTGAAAATAATAAATATAATTACAATGTTAAAGGAGTATTTTTGCTTAGAAAATAAGAAAATATATAATTAAAATATTAAAGAGATATTTTTTGTCTTTGAAAATGATAAAGTATATAATTAGAATAGAAAAATGTATTTGCATTTTTAAAAATAATTAAAAATATAATTAAGTGTTAAAATAAGTATTTTTGTTTTTTTAAAAGAATAAAGTAGGTAATAAATACAAAAGAAAATGTATTTTTATCTTTGTTAAATAAAAAATTATATAATTAGGATGTTAAAGAGTATTTTTGTTTTCATAAAATAATAAAATAATATAATTAGAATGTTTAAAGTAGGATGACAATGGGCCGAATTAAGAGAGGGTCGGGTTGACTCGCCTCAATCCACTTTTTTTATTTGAACTCTAGCTCGGTCTGGGTCTGGTTCGTTGTAGGTTTAATATTTTTGAGTTCGAGCCCGATCTGCACACTCAACGGATCAACGTGACTCCGTCCGGAAATAATATTTTCGGTTGGAATTTATTTTTTTAATTTATACAAAAATTAAGCTGTAAAAATTTTAAAGAAAAAAAATATACTTAAATAACCCATCAAATGGTGTTCCAATAAAAAAAATATAAATCTTTATATAACAAACAATCTAAAACGTGTCTTAAATAATAAAACATCAAAATAAACATAAACATTTTTAAAAGATTTTTCTGTTTCCATTAAAATCATCAAGCATCACCATAATTTATCACAATGTTTTCCTCTTCATATTCATTGTCAAAATAATCAATAAAATTTTAAAATGTCGATATTAAATGTGGCATTATTTTTTTTGATAAACTTAATAATTAACATAATGTTAGATTAAATAATAAACACTAATGATAAATTTATATTAAAATAAATTAATAACTATAAAAATTTAAATATTATTGATTAATTTTAGGGATAATCTAATTATTAAATATATTATTGAAAATAATATTTACAGTAAGAATCTAATTAGTAATTATTGAAATTACAAAATTTATATATTATTGGAAAATAAATTTCTCAATAGTTAGTATTTATATATTATTACTATTATTAATTCTATTTTTTTTATTTCTATGTATAGTTTATAATTTCAGGCTGAGTCGAGTTTGACCAACTAAAAATCAATACACGTATGGCCACATACAGACCATAATTTTTAATTTTCATTTCCGTACCCGAGGTCCCGAGCCATTATAAATTCAGACCGGACAAAACCCAACCATGTCAACCCGGATCGAGCCATTTGGATTGACTCGTACTAACATTGTTTTCCCTAATTAAAAAAAATGTATATTGTTATTTTTGAATAAAGTATAATTAAAATGTTAAAGTGGTAGCTTTTTAAAAAATTGATAAAGTATATAATTAGAATGTTAAATGAATATTTTTATTTTGCAAAAAATAATAAAGTATAAAATTAGAATGTTAAAAAAATATTTTTGTTTAAAAAAAGTACATATAGAATATAATTACATTATTAAAAGGGTATTCTTGGAATTTATAATTAAAATATGGGTTAAGCATCATTCAAGACTCAAAACCTTAACTATTATTCATCTAAGATTTATATTTTCATGTTTCTCCAAGAAAGACCCGTTTTAGTCAAATATTTGTCATATAAGACACACTAATATCTTAAATATCCATACTCAATTATATAGAAGTTTTTTTAGAATCCTTACCTCACGTTTTTCCTTTTTTACATGAAAAAGAACAATGCATAGGCGATGATCAATGTTTTACTCGATTTATTGTTTTTCTTTTGTTTTCGTATGATTTTGATTGTGTTTTTACTTGATTATGCGAATATACTCGATTTGTGTGTGTTTGGAAACTCAAATCTGAGTTTGAAATATCTGTTTTGGTAGATCTATTTTCGTTCTTTATGTAGTTTCGAAAGTCAAATTTCTAGTTAGTTCTTGAATTCGAATTTGCTAATGTTGTTTATTTGTCGCACTGCAGTTAGTATTTCGTTGATTTTAGTCTTTAGTATGTGTTTTAAGAAATTTGTGTTTGCGTAACACGTTTCTGGTTTTATCGAAAGAGATGTGAAATGTATTTATCCAGTACGTAAAGAGAGTTGCGAAACGTGTATGTTTCTGGAATGGTAGATACAAAACATATTTCCAATAGATGCGAAACATTAATACAGATAGATGTTAAACGTTAATACAGATTGATACAAAAAAAATTAAAAAAAATTCAAAACATATCATGAGTGGTATTAGTTTTGTTCGTCTTAAAAAAATAAAGTCAACGGTATTTTTCGGATTTTTTTCCGAGTTACGGTTTAAAAAATACATACTTTTAAAAAATTTAAATTTAAAGGGTAAACGAAAAAAATGCGAAACCTTCTTTATTTTGATAGATGTGAAACCTTCTTTATTTTGGTAGATGCAAAACCTTCTTTCTTTTTCCATATGTAGAACCTTCTTTATTTTGCTAGATGTCAAACCTGTATAAATTGTGTACAACTAGATGCGAATTCAAGGCCACTATGATACATGTTAGATGCGAAACCATATACTGAGAAACGTGTGTAAAATATCTAGTTATTTAAAAATAAAACATATCATGAGTGGTACTAGTTTTGTTTGTCTTACAAAAACAAAACGAATGATATTTTTGGATTCTTTTTTCAAGTTACGGTTTAAAATATACGGACATTTAAAAATTAAAATTAAAAAAGAAAGAAATAGAAGTTTGTTAATGGATTTTATATAGAAGGGTATTTAAGGTATTAAAATCTCTTAAAAAATTTAGTCCTCTAACCGTAATATGTTTGTTGGATGAGACTTAAATGGTAAGGGTTTTGTCTTTAAAATTAGTAAAGTATATACAATGTTTTAGTTAAATTAGTTTATACCATAATTATAAGTTACGTGCGGCAGTCCGTGACGAAGAGGGCTAAAAAAACCATGATGGCGAGGTGTGCGGTGAGCAATGGCCACATGACATGCAGCGATCCCTAACCTGAATAATATTTTTATAGCAAATAACTATAATTTAAATAGTACTATTTAGACTTTTAAACTAACAATAATAACTTAAACATCCAATTACATTATTCTTAGAGCCTCCGTGTTAAATGACAAACATATAGACTAAAATATCTAATTATAAAACATCCAATCACATAATTCTTAAAACATCCGAGTCAAAATATAAACTAAAATACATCATCATCCGAAATAACATCTTCGCACCTCTCATCTCCACCATGTTCTCCGTTATATCCCACAATATAGTATCTTCTTCTTCGGAGTCTTCATCAACAAGCCTCCGATATCTTATGCGAACGCTGAAGACGATGGATTCTTAGACTGGAGATTGTAGTCTACTTCATCAACCTCAACAACTCCAATATCAACTCCTTTCAAAACATCTTCATCTTTCAAAAACTTAGTTTTAGGTTTACTTTTTTTAGTTTTTTTTAAAATACCGGTATCAGCGTCTCGCCACGGCGAGCGCCACGGTTGCCACATTTGTCACGACGAACATTACGCTAAGAGCTTTGCTATATCCCACTCTGAAACCATCTCCCCCCAACTCGCCACGGCACCTACGTCGTGAGAACTATGGTTTACACAGGATATTTAAGTTCTTATATATTTTAATTTTTTTAATAAATAATCAAATTATGAAATAATTTTAATTACTTAATTAATTAAAAAATATTACTAAAACGTGTGAAATAAAAAAGATACTTTGGTTTAGCGAAAACTATTGATTTTAATTACGGACAACTAGAATGAGTTTATTAAGTCTTACTCCATCCGATTCACAATGTAGGTCGTTTTAGAAAATATAAAAAGTTCCATTTTAATTGTCGTTTGAGAATATCAATGCACTCATTAATTTCTATTGACCAGTGATATTTTATTGTTTGTTTTCTTTTATTAAATTAATAACTTCTGCCCAATTGAATTAGATTGATTCTTGTGTTTTACAAAAGAGAGAAATAATCATTACATTTATTGGTTTCTACTCCAAAACCTTAAACGACTTATACTGCGGAACGGAGGGAGTATATGTGAAACATTTATTAGGCACAACATAGGAGACGTTTGGTTTTACCATAGGCAACGTTTGGTCTATCTTCCCTTTTTGATAGTTCTTTTTTTTTTATATACATTGTTTCTTTATCAACCATGCAAACTCACCTTTAGTTTTCTCTCTCACAAAGCCCTTAAATCAGTCGGTAAATAACATATTTCCTTACTGTATGAGGAATCATCAATGGCAATGAAGTACTGATAACGAAAATGGAAAGACAATGAAGTACTAAAATTAAAATGGAAAGAGTGCATTGTGAAACACCATCATACAAAACAAATATTTAAATCTGAGCGCAATGTCTGGTGTTACTTTTATGGGTCAGTGGCTGACAATAAATTTTGACTGCAAATCATCAATGTCGTTGACATTGATACTCCTGGTGTGTTGTTCCATTGTGCTGCTTCTCATGTTATTCCTGCTCCCTTGTCCAGCCAATAAGCATTTGGGCATGAAAAAACGTATGAGATCTCTGGCTAGGTTGGGAGAGGATGAAAATAAAGTCTCAATTATGGATGTACAATTAGTGAATGTTTTTCATTCTAGCAGTTCTAAAGAGAAAAAAGATTCCTCACAGGGAGGAAGGGGAACTGCTTGCATGACTGCAGTCATTTGAGATACAAGACTGGATTTCTTGTGTAGGCCGAACAAGTCAAGATACAATGACATCTCATATAATCGTTGCAGTGGCCTTGGCAATTCGGTACCTTAGCCTTGTAAAACCCAGTCTTGCTGCGTTAGTTGTCCGTCAACGTATGAAGTTGGTTATGGCCATGAATGAGAAATATAGTTGTCCTGCAGCGGAGCTTTTGGCAGAAGATATCAAGTGGCATCTACCAATTCAGTTGTGGGACACCCTCTTTACCGGCATCTATTAGGGAGGCCTTGATTGCCACTCTCCTTCCAATTCTTGCAATGGCTGATATTCATGGGTTTTTGAGTGTTATAGAAAGTTAATTTTGATCAACTCACATGTGCATGTGGTATCTCTGAAAATTCTTATCAGGGTTGTGCAAGTATCACCGCCGTCATTTAGTGCCCTCACAAAGTTTGCAGTTTCAGTTGCAATATTAGCATTGCATTTTTAACTGATGATGTAAAAAAAAATGTCAAATCGAAATGCGTAAATACAACAAAAGCATAAAAAATATATGCACTTCGGTTCTAACATCACACACATGATACATCATTTTACACAATAAATATATTTTCTATTAAACAAAAAAATACTTCAAATTTGAACTTAAAAATATATTGGACTGAAAATTTACTTTTGCACTAAGGCAATACCTTTAAGTTCAGTAAACAACTTCTTTACCAATCTTTCAAGAATTAAGCTTAGCTAACTGCTGCATTTACTGACGAGAAAGCCCACAAAAACTTTCTCTAGAATCTCTAGCTATCCTCAACAAAACCTGAACAAGTTCTGTTTCTTTTTCAGCAGCGATTCAAAAAATTAACGAGCTGCAGCCTTATTATTGATTTCCACATCGGTTGGTTCTGGACAATATTCATCGTCCAAACACTTACACAAATTCACCTTGAGCCACTCTGATTCGTGCAGAAATGCTCCGAAAGCATCAATTAGAGGCAGCACTACGCAGTTGACCAGCCCTCCCGGACAAAATCAGGGGAAGGGTGGTGGGGGAATCTCTCAAAGTTTGGGGTTTATACCTCAAACACACAGTTAACCAACTTATGAACTTTCTTTAAGGAATCTGCAGATTTGCTACATAGTGAAATTTCTCTCAATATCGAAAAAATATGCATTCAGCCAAAAGATAACGCTTTAAACCCCAACTAACCCAGTGTCATGTAATATATGTCTTCTTTGTCTAAGCTGGTATCCAGGCTGGGTCACAGATTCGAGCTGCATAGAACCCTAAGGGTGGGAAAGCTCTCCCGACCAAGTGATAATGCTACTGCATACCTAAAACTCGAACTCGAAACCTTGGTTAAGCTAGAACAACCTTATGTCAGTTGATCTACATGCTCGATAGTGATGATTTGTGCCTTTATACAAATTGGTTTGCAAAATCAAAGTAGACACTAAAAGGCTAAAAGATAACCATTGTCATCATACTAGAAGGAATGGTGTTGTAATGATTACTTAAGAGGCCAAAATGAAGTAACTTTCTTCTAAGCCTGAAGCTGTTTCCAGATAAGTGGGTTGGTTTAATGATGACTATACCAAATATAATTAAAAGGGCTATTTTAGAGTTTAGAGCTGCTTCCTACATAAAAGATTCACGATAACTTATACAAAGTCTTTAAGCAACTTAATGTTGGAAATTCAAAAACAGAGTTTAAAAGCTTATGCCAGATCTACACACATTAAACATACTAATATATATAAATGAAAAATTCATCATCATCAGAGTAACGAATTAAGCACTAAGAGCAAGCTAATACTGAAACAAATTGAACTAAAGAAAAATGCATTAACACGAAAAATCAATGATTCAATCAAACCAAGACCCGTAGCAATTAATAAAGGGCGTTTCGATGAAAGTGCTTACCTCCAATGCTTTGGAAGGGACTAATCAGAGGTCTGGGACTCTGAGATCTTGAACTACAAATTCTTCTTCATCATCTTCTTTAACTCCAAAAAGCGACTAGTCATTTAGAAACTGGACCTCATATTAAAAGTTCAATTTATTTATAAAATAGTTTGTTAATAAGAAATAAAAATCCTTTAAGGGCTAAAATGTTCTAGCCATGCCCTAAACTGTTTGGACCTAAAATAATAAGGAAAAAAATTGTCGAATATAGGAGTAACATTAATATTCTAGGGGTGAAAAGAAACATTGGCAGCATACAAAACTTATTACTTCATTGTCGCCTATGCTGCGGCACAAATATCTCAGCCTCAAAAATTTATAGCATGTAACACCAGACAACTGAAGAAAAAAAGATATAAAATTTGAAGCTTTCAGATTTTGCTTCAACCGATCAACGAACTGAGCACAAGAGCTACGAGTTTTTTGGTTGAGTAAGCCATGCCAAACAAACGGCCTCTAGGAAGAAGTTGCCTATCATCATGTTTTGACGATTTTTAGCACGAAGCCACAAGCTTTATATCCTCCGCCCCCTCCTCCTTAAGCTCTTTGACTGCACTTATAAGACCTTGCGTAATAGCATTAAGATGCAGACCCTTCTCTTTCATCTCCTCTAGGAGTTTCTCTGCTGTTTCTGGTTCTAAAGCATTTAGACAGAGAGATTGAATAAGCTTATTGTACTCATCAACATTAGGCTGGACCCCAAACTTTTCCATCTCATTGAACAAATCCAGAGCCTTATCATACTCTTCAAGCTTGATATACCCGCGGATTAGAGTGTGGTACGTGACAGGTGTCAGCTTTGAATGTTTCTTTTTTGCTTCGGACAATATTTCACAAGCCTCCTCCATCTGACCTCCTTTCACATAACCACTTATGACAACAGTATAAGTGAACACATCTGGTTTTAGCCCTCTACTATCCATCAACTTCATTATCTCCTTTGCTTCATTCATGTCTCCGGCTTTGGAATAACCATTAATAATAGAGTTAAAAATGGCATTGCCAGGAAGGGGGCCCTCAGATATCATTTTCAAAAGCAAGTTTTTTGCCTCATCAACATTCTTCATCCTGCACAATCCGCGGATGACGGAAGAAAATGCTTTGCTTTCACGTTTTCGCGATTCTTCTGTGAAATCATCCAGCATCTCCAAAGCTAATTTTACAGTGTCGTCCTTTTCGCAGAGAGAACTGATTAGAAAGTTAACAGAGCTTCGAGGAGGAATTTTTTTTGACTCCCTGGCAAATGTATAAACTGAATAAGCCTCTTTTGCCTTGCTACCTTCACATAGCCAAGATATGATCTTACCAACTCGTGCACTATCAGGCAAGGTTCCTCTATTAAGCATCTTCTCACAAATATCCCAAGCCCATTCAGAAAAGGATCGCCTAGCTAGTGCTTCAATGGTGAAATAATAAGTCCCCGCATTAGGTGTACAGCCTAAATCTCCGAATTTGTCAAAAACCTCTAATGCAGCTTTAGCTTTCCCTAATTTCGAAAGTAAAGCAATCAAATCATTTAGAATATCAGCATTCAGCACACTACTATCCTCCTCACCTATCTCCTTAAGCAAATCCCACAAAGCATAAGCATTGCCCTTCCTAAGCTCACTACAAATAGCCTTCGTAAAGGCTTCTGCAACATGCGTAGTTACTTTAAATTCCTTTTTCTTCATCGCCCACTTAAAAAATGCGATTACATTCTGGCCAAGGATATGTGGGGTTTCAAGCACTTTGACCACAAAATCGGGATGTAAATCTAAACCTAATTGATCAAAAGTGGAGTCTATAGATCCATCAATTGAGCTCTGTAACAGAGACAAAACACCTTCTAACTTCTCCACATCAATTTCATTAGCCTCTTCTTCTACAAAACTCTCATTTTCATCAACACTCACCTGGATTCCTTCTTCCCCAACATCTATAGCTCCAACAGGGGTCAAACCATCGACCCCATTTCCTTCGAAAACCGTATCATCGGATTGACACGCTACTTCAGGGACATCAAATTCGCGAGAGGATAGCTCTGTCTCGGATGAAACAGAACTCTCTTCGCTAGGGTTTGCAGAAAACTGCGAGAAATATCTAGGGATTTGATAAAGCGAATGCACAGTGGAGTGGCTTGGTAAAAACTGTGGAGGTGATTGAGAGTGAGGTAGAGTTAGCGTTAGAGAACTGAATACCTTGTGGTTTCTGATTCGCGTGAATCGCCTTGTGCTTACTGCTGCGATTGATCTCCACATCGTTGTCTCTTCTAGCTAGATGCGATGGTTTCTGTGTTAGGGACTTAAGTCTTAAACCCTAATTTACACCGTATTTGTTGGAAAAGGAACCAGACGACTTCGAGTGTTAAGTCCACTCGGTGGTGTATAGTTGCACAATTTTGTTACATCGTAGTCGTATTTGCTAGTTTCATAACAAATTAATAATTTTGTTAGAATATTAATTTATTTCAGGAAATTGCTAAAATGCACTGTGAAGTAGTGGCGAAGTAGTTGAATTTTCAATATTTATAAAATTATTATTGGATAAAAAAAAATTAAAAAACAATCAAAATTTATTTAATTACCACTCATGTTATTAAGTATTCGGTGAAGATGCAAATATAGAAATATTACAGTGATGGTAGTGTCAAGGGTTTGAAGCTGTTACTGTGGAGGGACTACTGCCGACGGTTTGGGGATGCTGCAGGCTACTGTCGAGGGCTACTGACTGTGGATGGGCTAATCTCGATTCAAAATGCTGAGGAAGGCTGGGTTGGGTATTCAGCTATATAAGGGAGATGTAGGTTTGGTGTGTGGTTGTTCGTGGCCTCTGTAGGAAGGCTGTGAGGAGAGAGGTCACTTTTCTTTTCTCTAATTCTGTTTTTAATTACTTTAGATTTAATTCATTTAATTCACTTTATTAAATTAATTTTTTTTTAAAAAAAAACTGTTTAAACCGATGGGATTCGCTCTCATATTTAGTGCTTATGAAGACAACATTAGCATGCGAGTTTATTATAAGTACTCCAACAGTCCAACAGTCCAACATTACACCTTAAGACATAAACTGTTTAAACCGATGTAACTCACTCTCATATTTATTCGTTAGGACAACAACATTAGCATGCTGTGAAGATCGGCAAAGTTTGGTTACGTCGCTTGAAATATTGTTGATTTCCTCCGACTGACATTTTTGGCTGGGTTCAACTGTCAAACTCCGAAGGTTTGGTGACTTGGCTAGAATGAACTTGATAAAATCCATGATATGTTTTTTTCGGGATAAAATCCATGATATGTTTTTTTCGGGCTCAATCGAACCTGTTGAGCTAGGATTAGCCATGACGGCAAGTCGTTTTAGATTTGGTGAGCTTCTTATCAAACGAAGCAGAGAAGACACATTATCCAACTTGTGAAAATGTAGATTGTACAACTTTAAAATATGAAGGTTGACAAATGTGAAGTGTGGATTCTTGTCTAAACTGCCTAAGCCGAGGAACTCGAATAGATGACCACCTCCTCTTAATATCCAAGTTTGGGATAACCATAGTCGACAACTAGCCAGTCTTTTTTGTTGAACAATTTTATCGATTATACGCATACTTTTTAATGGAAAGATACTCATGTCTAGAAGTTCGTCACTCTTCAGACATAAATTATGAAGAGAGCCTCCGAAGCAGACCGTTTTGAGCTTGGGAAGTAGAACATTCAGAGTATCAAGACCATCGACGATGTACAAAGATAGAGATGCAAGTAATGGGCATTTGGCCATGATACACTCAAAAACCTCAATTTTCATTGTCACGTTCACTAGGTCCAGGCGGACTAGGCAATTAAAACCATCAAATTCAGGAGCACACTCAATACGAATCTCACTGAGTTCCAAACTTCTAAGACTTTGAACAGAAAACAACTGAGACTTTAACAAATACCCTTCCCCATTTGGTTCTAAGTGAAGAGCCAAGTCCTTAATGCCTTGTTCAGAAAGATGCTTCATCCATCGATCAATATTTAGAGAGTGTTGCACACCGCAACCGTGGAGCTCAAACATATGTATTTGGCCTTCATGCTTAGACAGAATTTTATCAATAACTTTAGCAAGTTCATCTGCAATCTTTGACGGCGGAAATGAAAGAAAACAGCCTTCCATATCCTTTACTTTAAAGATAAAACTTTGCCACGAAAACCATTTGTCTCTCCAGTCTTTAGATAATACCATTGTTTTTGCGGCATCTTGGATGGGTAACTTGTATAAAATGCATTCTATCATATCATTAGGTAAGTGACCGAAGATGTCTGAAGAATAATTCTCGCCAATCTTACGTCTTTTGTTGCTCATTCTGTCTGAATAAGACGCAATGGAGTGGAAGGTAGAGAAATAGTGAAAGGGAGACGACGATCTTACAACTTTCAGTAGAACTTTTAACGATTTATGATTTTGAAACTTCTAGTCTTGAAGATGATGAAAATCTAGTTCAAGAAAACTCTTATTAAATTAATTTCTAATTTAGGCTTTTTAAGTTGTATATTAGTTTAGTTGAAAATATAAGATTCTTTTTGGATCGAAGGAAGAGAAAATATTTTTTTTCTTGTGAAATTATGGTAACTTCATGGAGTAACTTCTTCTATTTAAGGGATTTCATGAAGGGAAAAATCGTTAAAAAAATAGCTTCATGCAGTAATTTTTAAAATTGAAAATAAGTGACTTCGTAAAGTAAAAATGACTTTTTTAGCAATTCCCTTTATTTTAAAATATATCCACAATGTACACGTAATATTTTTTGGTAAAAAATATTAAAAATTCAAATATATAGGACATTGGTACGAGTAAAAATTGGGTCAATCATAATAAATTATTGAAACAAAAATCTAAAGTAACATGTGTGAATCAAAGTGAGACTGCATCGGATTGGAAAGTGTCGCTCTTTCATGTGGGAAAATGAAAGTTATTAAAGTTATCTATATAAACCTACATAGGTAAAGTGATTTAGGTGTCATAAAATTTGCAGCTGACATCATAGAAAAGATGATATAGTCTATGAACCGGTTAATGTAGCCAAACGGTCTAGTCTGTGCCTAGTATGGAATAACTGAGCTTTAAGCTTATAACATCTGATATGGTACGAGAATAAGCACATTCGAATTAGAGGTGATTTAGAGATTCAATCAATGAAAAAAATATCTAAAATGTTGTTCTTATTTCATATCATATTGACCCAATTAATCTTGGATGCCGACTAACGAATTGCATTATATAGACTTGTTTGTAATCCATGACATTTTATCTTCCCTATCGTCAGCCAACATGAGAGAAGTAGTGGATAAGATTACTGATATGTAAGTGGAGAATATGTCTTCTATTGTCTGACCTAATACGGGTTAACCAGTTCAAAGATCCATTGATAGTAATATTTGATATTTGATTGTTGCTATAGAGTCTAGCGCCACGTATCATACTATTACAGAAATGGTTAATAATGTAGGTGGGGAAAATCATGGATCAAACAAAATAAAGGTGGCACCATTGTCGATCATAAATTTATAGATTTTTTTCTCATAGAGAAATAATTTTCCTCTATTTCCATATGGGGGAGGATCGAGGCTCCATATATTTTTATTTCTTACTTTTTCAGATTTTATCTAATCACATGGTATTGAGTTAGTTTTCCGCTCAATATAGACTAAATATGTTTGAAGGCGGTCGTTTGATTCCAAACCTTTAGGTCTATTATCTAAAAGTCGACATCCTCATAGGGCAAGGTAACTTTAGTCCACGGCAAGTTTTTCTTATAAATTTTCATTTCAGGGTCGGACCAAATGAAACGTCTAAACTGTTGGAAGAGGTCTTTAAGGACTCTAACTAGAAAGATAAACACAGGTGACCAATATACTTGGTCGACAAATAGGACATCGTTATGAGTTGAAGTGAGTGCGCATATGATAAATGTTTTGAGGTCCATGATCCCATGCGGAAAGTTATTTTTTTTAAAGTCCCGACAACCATTGTACGACATGCTAATAATAATAAGGGGCACACCAAGATAACGGACAAGAAAATTCCTATTTTGAAACAAAAAATATTAGAAATTGATTGGCGATGATAATCATTTATCCTTAAAAGAAAACAAATGATTTTTTTGGGTTAATGTAGAGGCCATAAAATATAAAGGATTCAACAAGGTTTTTTTTAATTAGTTTGAGGGTGGTGGTGTCATGCTGACTAAGGATCATAAGGTGATATATAAAGCAGAGATTTATATTTTAATATTACATAAACTTATATAATTTGAAAGGGATATTTTTCAAGAGGTACATTGTTATTTAATATGTTTTACTATGTTTAATTCTCAAGAAGTATCTATAATGTTGGTTTATCTTCACTAGAAAACATTTTTACTTAAAAAATTCCAAAATATCCCGATTTAGTTTTTTATGGTAGTTTATATATTGTTTTCATGTCATTTTCTTTTATGGGAAAACCTACGACTCTCTGGTATCGGATCCAACTTCTTATTTTACGACAAACCTCTATTTTCATGTATCCACATTACCCTTAATATGTTTTTTGTCAATTGGTTTCAATTTTTAATTTTTTCTTTATAAATCTCTAAAATTATATGTTGCCATCTTATGAAATATGAGGATGATACAAATCTTGAAGATGGTGAATTCTTTGAGGATAACATGTAAATAATGTTAATATTTATATGAGAAAATAAATAAGAAATTGGTTGTTTGATTTATTCAATTTTTTGTTAAATTACTTAATTTTTTAATATTATGTATATATATGAACTAAGATCAAATTTGTGTTACTTTTTTAATTTTAGATTAACATGAATAACAGATTGATTGAGTTGAGAGAAGAAATAAGGTTAAAAGGTTTGGATCAATGAATCTAGTATCCACATCTAATTCCATACAATATGTGTCACAAACACCACATGAGGATTGGTTTGTGGCATTTTTCTACAAACATTGGTAATGTTCATTAAATCAGTTGTGATCTTTCCCCAAAAAACATGGGTAATGTTCACTCATATATTGTTGATTATTTCTAAATAAATTCTCGTAGTGTGGGTTTTGGAAAATACGATTTTCATATTGTAATATATTACAATCGTAAAATATATTAGTTTTATTTACAGCAATTTTGTTTTTTCTAGTTTAATAATGCCAAACTTTGACTTTTTTTAATATAAAACTTGAAATTATTTGAAATATGTTGCTTTTCAAAATGACTGTGGTTAAAAAACTATCTTGTTCCTATGCAAAAATAAAAATATTGTCTTAAACCCAAAAAAGATTTTCAAATAACAATATGGTTTTAGTTTATCCTTACTACTTTTATCTCGTGCATGTCTTTTGAGAAACGGTTTGGCCGTATATGTTAGCACGAGGTCGGTATTTTGAATAGTTTATTTAGAGAAAATGATAGTATCATGTTTTACTTTACATTATATAAGATTTAACAATTTTGAGTGGATTTTAGTGATTGAATCATTTAATATGACTATGGTGGGAACTTAATAGGTTTAGCATAATAACTTTTTATGCTCGGATACTGATAATAAGTGTACATGTGTATCAAGTATTTGTTAACTTTAAATTCATTATCTAAAGCTACTTATTTTTATGTTAAATATCTTTAATTTTAAATTTATTAAGTACTTGTTAACTTATGAAACACTTTTTAAGTTTATGCTATGTTTAATCTCTGATTATTGTAAAATTATTTTATTGATATTTCATTTTGTATTCTCTTTAATTTGCAAATATCAAATTATTTATGTTACTGGGAAGATGACATATCAACTTGGTTATATTCTTGTGGATACATCTAGCCAAATTAAAATTTTCATTTGGTCAGCTTCGTGAGCCTATAGAATTATTTTGCCTCATCTTTTCCACTATATTAATTTATGTGGTGGACAATCCTCGTACAGCAAGTCCAGTCACATTTATTATCAACAAGTTTTATCTTTGTAGCATATTTTACAAGACATGATTTTTATTTGTGCTATCATTCACCAAGATTGATACGGTACAACATAAATTTACTTTGGAGGTATAATTACATTTCAGCTCAGGGTAATCATTTTAACATTTGACGCATTATTTATAACCTAATCATACAAATCGAAACACACAATTGAATTTATAATCTTTAATATATATATATATATATATATATATATCATTTTAGTACATAAAAACAAAAGAAACAAGGTTATAATTACATAAAGAATATTACAAATTTATTAATTACATAATAACAAAAGAAACAAGGTTACGATGAAATAAAGAATGAAATCAATAGTAAATGTGTTTTTCATCGCAATAATGTTTTGGTATGTGATATAAAATCCAAACTTTTATATCATGGAAGCTTTTATTTATTATGTGTACTATTATAATTTATCATACTACATGGTTGAAAGAATGAAGATATGTTGGAATTGGAATTCGCATTCTTCTATGACATATGTTAGATATAGGAAAGCTAGTTAGGATCTTCATGGTTTAAAACTAAATTATGCTTGATTTTTAGTTAGAAAGTTTGTTGTTAGTGTTGTTCATCTACTCTTTATTTAATAATAGTAAAAATGACATTCGGCCAAATAAGTCATTAAAACAATTTATTTTCTTTATATTATGACTCTGATTTAATGTGTATATAGTATATGCAAGATTTTGATTTATTTTAAGCAATAATACATCCAGATAACTATTACACATCACATACTACTTCGAGTTGAGACAAGTTCGAGATTCGTTTATTAAAACTATCACTAAATAAAGTTTCTTAAAATTTATTTTCTTTATGAGTGTCGTATACTATATGATGTATTTGATATATTTCATTTAAAAGAATATTGAAATTTAGTGAGGTTGGTATTGTATTTCATATTGACTATGATTGTTATATATTTCTTATTTTCTCAAAAGAACTGTGTTTTTACAAATATTATTATTATTATTATTAACGTGATTAAGTTTGTATTTGTAATGAATAACATACTTGATTTCACTAATATAAACAACCATATTATTATTTTTATAACAATAATTAATATTATTATTTGTTCTTTTAAATGATCTATACTGGTGTGGTTTGTTTCTATTTGAGGGAAATTTTGTAAAGTGTTTTGGATATTTAATGTTTAAAGCAGAGAATAGTGACATTATTTTTATGTGCTTGTATTAAATTCTGATTACCCTCATTAATGAAAGTGGTTGATATATTTATAATTAATTAATGACCCATGGGCCTGTCGGGTCGGATTGTAGAGTCGGGTCAAGTTTAAGGACCCATTATCCCAAGATGTTAGGTGACCAACACCTAGCTTAGTCGCACTCCATTACATTTGTCTTGTTTGGTTTTTTATAGTAGTTGTTATGTCCGAACAGCCCTCCTGATAAAGGCAAGTTATAGTGCCTAAAATATCTGACCCCCTCAGTAGCCCCTTTAGGTCTTGCAAAAAAGCTTTGGAAGAGCTAACTCTTAAGAATCAAAATCAACTTTTTCCGATTTGTTTCCGTATCCAACTAGGAATGGGCGTTCGGTTGTTCGGTTCGGTTCGATTCGGTTCTTTCAGTTCTCGGTTCTTTCGGTTCTTCAAAACTAGTACCCATTTAGGAACCGAATAAATTTTGGTTTGGTTCGGTTCGGTTCTTCTTAATTCGGTTCGGTATGGGTACTTAACTCGGTTCCAATCGGATAGTTTTGGATACTTTAAATGCTTTGCAATATCAACATATATAAAACTCTTTTTACACTTTAAAACAATAAAACTATGTTAGATTGTAAGAAAAAAAATACTAAATATAAGTATTTAAAATTAATATACTAAAGAATAATATTAGTAATATAAAAAAATGGAGAGATGATATCAAGTTTATTAAATTATATAAAGATTGATATTTTGTTATTTTGTTTATACGCATAATAGTTTGTAAATATGTCGCCATTTTAAATAAAATATGTTATCATTTATTAAAGAGAATATAATTAGATATCAAAGATAAAAGACAAATTTAAGGGAATCTAACTTTGAAAAAGAAAATATATTTTAAAACAATTCAAAATTAAGGGTTAATACATAGGTTCGGTTCCTAACAGGTACCCACGGTTCTTCGGTTCGGTTCCGAGAACCGTGGGTAATTGAAAACTGGAACCATTCGGATATTATGAAAGAACCAAATCTACTTCGGTTCGGTTCTTTCGGTTTGGTTCGGTTCGGTTCTTTCGGTTCCGGTTAAAATGCTCATGCCTAATCCGAACTGCATAATTTATCTTCCTCTGTTAAGAATTTCAAGAGTCACTATGTTCGAAATTTGGTGGGACTGATTTTACCGTTTAGAATTTCAAGAGTCTCTTTTTCAACGTGGGACACGTGTCGGGATCTGGTTTGACCTCATAGTCGTTTTTCTCCTAAATTCCCGTACCTATTGGACTAAAAAGTTACCTAGTTTTAACTCTCATACTTTGTAGTCCTTAATCATTGCTTTGACCATTCTATATTCTCTTAGGTGACTCCCACTTTTTACTGTTAGTATATAATCAACTTCACTGTTCCATTGTCTTCACAAACACAAGTATTTATAGTGAGAGAAAGCTTAAAACACTTTCTAACTTGCGTTCAAGTCATTTATTTTCACAGCTAGAAACACACTAGTAAAAGGAGGTTGGTTAAATTTGTCTGAGTTATAGAGAGCGAGAAAAGTTGCAAGAGACGAACGATTGCTGCTGGCCTTCCCGTTTCTTCTGGTGAAGGAATCAATCAATCACAAACGAACACAAACCAACGTTCATCGTCCTCAAAATCACCTAAGGTGAGAAAACTACCCTTTGTTTCAAACCTTTCTCCTCTTCAATCAGGGTCCTCTGTTCAAGAATCCCAAAACCCTCTCCCTATAGAGAAAGCCGTTTCCAACGTTAGAAAGCATTCACCCTTTATTTTAATGGGTTCAGACGCTGAGAAATCCCCTGAAAAGCATACCCCTCGCCGAATAACTCGCCAATCCAAGGCTAAGTTCACTCCTACTTTTTTCGAATCATACTAGTTCGGAGACAATAAAAACTTTGCCAGGAAACCAATTATCCGAACAGCAGCCCCTGGTAGAAACTAAGCCATCCGAACAGCCTTCCATTGTAATGGAGGAAAATATGGAAGATAGTTTAGATGATACCCCTTTTGAGGCGTCCGGACAGACGGAGGACACCGTTGCAGATCGAAAGGGCAAGACTAAAATGGGTCTGACTCATCCGGATGCACTTCTGGAATGCTTGGAAGGGGAAGTAAGGCCAAATTTCAAGAAGTTCAGTGTAAAATACATGTTATCTCTCCAAAATATAGCCTACGTATACACCCATACCGCTGAGTTGGGTCATTTTTTTACAAAGTGGGGGATTTCTGAGTCTGTCAAGGTGAGAATCCCAGTCACCCCGGAAACTCCGATGGACTGCAAACCCAACGAGCTAGTGGTCTATACAGAGGTGCTGAACTGGGGACTCCAGTTTCCTTTGGATCCGGAGATAGTCAGGTACTTCCACCTTATCAAGCTATATCTGCGTCAGCTGAGCTCAAATGCGTGGTATACTCTGATGGCTGGCATCATGGCTTCTAAACTATCCAAGATTCCACTACCAATGGAACAATTTGTTGTTATGGCGAATTTGTGCAAGAATCATCATATTTCCTTCTACCATTACAATATAGGGAATGATTACAAAGTGGTGAATGATCTTTTGGAGTCAGAAATCCATGGAGGACACAGTTTCCTGTTCAACAGCGGGGCTTGGAAGAATGGGAATAAGATCAAGGTTGATTCTAATCCAAGCCAGCTGACCAGTCGCCGGAAGAACATAGGTGAGTTTTATTCATGTTCTCTTTAATCTTTCAAATACTAGGTAGTTACTCAAAATTGATTTATATTTATTTTTAATTTTCCCGAAGGAGTTCTCGGATTATGTAGAGGCAGGTCAAGACACATGTGCCAAACTAAATGCTTGGGCCTTGGAGAAATGGGATAACGGGTTCCACAACTGTTTCACCTTGGGGAACTTTGTGAGGTTTCATCTGTGGAACACCACATGGAGAAAAAACCTCTCCTAGGAAGAATTGACTACCTCTCCTCCTACAGATGTCATCCTGAAGAGAACTAAGTCTAAAGATGCTAAGCTTTACTTGCCTTTCAGGGCCAAAGCCCATAGCAATCTGAATAAGATGAAGAACAAAAGAAAGAAGAAAACCACAACAAACCCACTTCAGACAACCACCGAAGGAACCAGCTCGGAGAACCAATGAGGAATTAATGTTTCTCTGCGGGAAGCAGTAACAATTATTATTGAGGATGCTGGTGGATCAGACAACCCACCAAATATTACGAAAAAGGATAAGAAATGCAAAGCAAGCAGTAATGAAAAAGTTGCAAAGAAGAAAAAAATCACTATGGGATCAGAACTAATTCTACGTTCTTCAGAAATCCCTCCTCCAGTTTCTGTTGATCCTACTTTACAAGAATAAATTCCACCCAACCTTTATTCCGAACAAACCGCTGGTGATGGAGAGGTAAATCTTGATGTATTTCAAAGTATTAACATAAATTTCAATTATTTAGACAAGGATGACTTTGCGGAGCCTTATTATCATGTCAATTCATCTAATGTTGTGACCCACAATGGGGAGACTTATGTGATATCAAGTGAGTAAGACACCCTAAGTCATGTCCTTAGAGGTTACATCCGTCCGGTAGTCGATTTGGAGAGGCAAGTAAGAAATCAAACAGCTACTATAAACTCTCTGACTACAGAGAAACAAAGCTTGACATACGATATTTCTAGCGCTCAGCAAAGCATAGAATCATTGATGAAAGAGAATGAGGATTTAGTTGCCAAACTACTCAAGTTAGAAGAGGCCAGCAAAAACCTCCAAACCAATTATTCCGGTAGATGCAGGGATAAAGCAGTATGCTAGTGGTATAATGGATTCCCTGGAGAATAGAGGTGATGGAATTAAATTCGAATGGTCTTACTGTTTAATGAGACCTTTCATAAGAGGACTCTTGGTCCTTTGTGGAAATTTGTGGACTGCGATGACCTCCTTTTCCATACGATGGTTGATGGTGATAAGTATAACTATTCAAGTGGGGAAGATTCCAAAGACAATAAGAAATTGGTGAGAGTTCAAGTGCTGAACTCAAAAGTTTGAAAAAAAATGGTGGTGAAGAAAACAACTGAAAGGAACAAGCCCTAAGGTTGTATTGTGTACGTTTTGTTGAAAAACTAAAGTCCTTGGATGGCCAAGGCATTTTGTTGCATTGTTTGTCTAATATTTTTTCTGTAAAACTTACAGTCCTTGAATACTCAAGGCATTTTGTGAATCATGGATCGGTTTCAGTCCGATCGGATTCTAATATCATATTTCCCTTTGTTTAAATTTTGTTTAACTCCCTCTAGATTCTTTTTTAATCCAGAAAAGTTTATCCGATTTGCAACTTCAACTTGCCCATTTACTTGAGGGTGGAAAGGAGAAGAAAAACAATGTTGAATTCCTCTGGAGGTGCATAATATTTTCTATGTCTTTATTATTAAATTGTGGCCCATTGTCTGTAGTAATGTTTTGGGGAACCCCAAATCTGCAACATATGTTAGACAAAATAAATTTAATGTTTTCCTTTGAAGTGGTTCCAATTAAATGAGTTGCCTCTATCCACTCAAAGAAATAGTCAATAGCAACTATGATTGTTTTACATCGACCGGATGCCATGGGAAGAGGCCCAACTAGATCCAACCCCCATCTCTCGAAGGGTATTGGTTCAGATATGGATTCTATTGGAACTGTTGGCACATGAATTTCATTTCCATATCTTTGGCAATGATCACACTTTTTTACCATCTCTTTAGCATCTGTCATTATGGTTGGCCAGTAGTACCCTGCCAATAAAACTCTCCTAGTTAGGGCCCTATAGCCACAGTGTGCAGAACCTTCTTCATCATGTAGTTCAGATAACACAACTTGGAATTCCTCAAATCCTAAGCAACATAAGAGAGGTATGCTGAAAGATTTCTTGTAAAGAACTTCCTTTAATATCAAGAAACCACGAGCCTTATACTTGACTTTCTTGGCCATGGCTTTATCCGGAGGTAATATCCCATTAGAGATAAACTAGAGAAGATCATATCTTCAATCTTTAGGTTGAATAACAAGTATACTCATAATTTCTTCACTCTCTGTTTCTTGGCTTGTCTGTACGGATGAACATTCTTGCACAAGAATCCATGGGTAAGATTCAGAATAATCTATAGTTACCAAAGAGTCTGCCATAGTATTCTCCGATCTAGGGATGTGTTCATAGCAAATATTCTTAAGTTTGCAGCAACTTCTTTCAACATGAGCAAGTATTTAATCATCTGTTCTTTATTTGCTTCATATTGTCCTTGAGCATGGTGAATCAGCAATTGGGAATCACTCATTAACCAAACTCTCTTTGCCTCGCATATGAGAACCAGCTTAAGACCAGCTATCGCTGCTTCATATTCAGATTCATTGTTAGAAGCTCTTAAACCAAAACATATGGCATGGTACATATTGTCACCATAAGGAGAAATTAAACAAATTTCAGCCCTACAACCTATAGTGCTTGATCAATCATCAGTTTGAACGACCAATTCTTTCGTAGACTGGTTTTCTGACATCTGTCCTAAGGATCTATCGGCATGAAATTTTACCAAGAAACCAGCCATTGATTGGGATTTCATTGTCATTTGGGGCGTAAAATCAATATCATAATCACCTAGCTCCACTGACCACTTGGTCATTCTACTTGACACATCGACTTTCTGAAGAACACTTTTCAAGGGAAAAGATCTTCGAACAACAATGGAATGAGATTGGAAGTATGGTCTCATCTTTCTTGCTGCAATTACCAATGCCAATGCCAGTTTTTCCAACTTCAAATATCTTCTTTCAGCATCCAACAGACTTTTGATGATGTAATACACCAGGCGAGGGTTGTTGTCCACTTCTCTTATTAGAACAACATTTATTGCATACTCTGATACAACTAGATGTACGTAGAGTCCCCCCCCCCCCCCCCCGAATAGGTTTGAAAAGAGTTTTAGGTGAAGACAAATTCTTGTTGATTTCAATAAAATCTTGATCACACTGCGGAGACCAATTGAAGTCTTTGACATTCCTCAACACTTAGAAGAATGGGGCGCACTTGTCTGATGATCTTGAAATAAACCTGTTCGACGCAGCCAATCACCCTGTCAGTCTTTGAACTTCTTTGATATTCTGAGGAGATTCCATAACTAGCAAGGCATTAAGTTGATCCAGATCTGGCTGAATTTCTTTCTCACTTATTATGTAGCTCAAGAACGTTCCAGATCGGACCCCAAATACACACTTTTCAGGGTTCAATTTCAAACTCGCAACCTCTAAGTTAGAGATTTTTTCTTGAAGGTCAGATATATGTGCATCTTCCTCCAAGCTTCTAACCATCATATCACCTATGTAAACTTTCATGTTTCTTCCAATCTGATTAGCAAAGGCTTTATTCATTAATATTTGGTAAGTGACCTAACATTTTTCAATCTGAACGGCATCACCTTATAACAATGAACACCTCTGTATGTGATGAAAGTAGTGTGGTCTTGATCCTTTCAGATCTACTTGTATCTGGTTGTACCCTGAAAATGCATCCATGAATGATAACAACCTATTTCCAGAAGTTGAATCCACCAACTGATCTATCCGAGGAACATAATAAAGATCTTTGGGGCATACCCTATTAAGATCAGTAAAATCAATGCACATGCGCCACTTGCCATTCTTTTTATTGACCAAAACAGGGTTGTGAATCCATAAAGGTACTAAGATTATTTAATGTGGCCTCATATTGGTCAAACGGTCAACTTCATGAACAATCACATCCTCTTTTTCCTTAGAGAAATACCGTCTCCTTTGTACAACTGGCGCAATATCAGTTCGGATGGACAACATATGAGAAATAATATCAGGTGGCACTCCAGTGACATCACTATTACACCATGCGAAGACATGTTGATTATTCATAAAAAAAGACAATAACCGGTGTTTCAAATCTGGTGCCAACTTGGTACCAATTTTAACATTATTTCCCTCAGTGAAGAAGTGGGTTTATACCTCCTCAATAGGTATTATGACACTGGGAGCCTCCTGGGATCATCAATTTCATTCTCATCAACGGAAGGCTCAAATAGCTGCTAATCTATATTAACCTTGACTGCCTCTAAAGTCTTAGAGGCAAAGGCTGTTGCATAATATTCCCTGGCTACTTTTTGGCTGCTCCGGACAACACCTACTTGTCCCTGGACAACATATTTCAAACATTCGTGCACCTTATAGGCCACAATATGCATTCGGGAGAGCCAAGACCTCCTAAATATTGCATTGTAAGATGTTGGGTAATCCACCACAATAAACATTACCATTTTCTTAAAGGGTCATTTTCCCAGCAACACTTTCTCTTTGAACTCCCCAATCACATCTGCATAAATTCCTGTGAAGCCTACGATGGTTCTGTTTGAACGTTGTATAACTGGATGGTTTCTCATCTTCTTGTAGGAGCTTAAAACAGGATATTTACCGAACTGCCTATTGGCGTATATCGTTTCCTCTTATTGATTCCTTATTACCACAACATCTTCATGAGGCCCTACAATGTCTCTCAGGTCAACCTCGTCGAAAACTATAAAGGGAGATGGGGATTAATACATGTGGGTGGACATCCCTTTATCCAATTGGGTGGCTAAACTGTGGACATGCCTCTTCCTTAATAAAGTAGAAGATGCAGTCACAATATCCCCACCAAAAATAGTCAATTACTCAGAAACGTTAATCAGACCGGAAACCGTTTTGGTCTTGTCTGTTATTACCCCTACCCGATTTCAACTCGGATCTGGAGCAAGATACTCAGAGTCTATATCAAACCTTTCAGTAACTACCATTGTACCTTCTTGTGTGGATGTTCCTCGATTGTTCGAAGGACCAGTTCGGGGAGTATTGGCTTGTGCATTATCCGGTCTGCTCCCCCCTCGTTTTTTGACATAGGCTCCCAACTTACCCATTTCAATGAGGTTCTGGACCTTCTGCGTCAAGGCTATACAATCATGAGTATCATGGTCCATGTCATTATGGTATTTTCAGAAACGGGTGTTTCGGTTTTCTATGGGGGATTGCAATGTTGTTGGCTTTCTAAAATTCATTTCGTTTTTAGTTTTCATAGATTGTATCCACACTCTTCTCCAATTCAACAAACCACTCAGGTTGAACCTAGGGTCCCCTTTTGAATCTGACCTGTTGGCTCTGAGTCTGGTTAGACTTATTTTTCCTTGATCATGTAGATCCTTGTTTATTCTCTTTTCTTGTAACCAGACTGATTAGATGTTAGAGGAGTCGTTTTTGTAGTAGTGGTCCTCACTTGACGGTGTACTCTGGTTTTCTTAGTCTCCTCAACGCTGATTTGTTTACCCACCTGATTCAACAAACCACCCCAGGTCATAGCCTTCTTCCGAGTCACTGAATCAGCTAAATTACCTAGATTTAAACCTTGATTAGGATAGAAATTGCAACTTGTTCAAAGCAATCAGTTAACCCATTCTTTGTATTCACGAATTGGTTGATGTAATCCTTTAAAGACTCATTTGGCTCCTGAGCACAATGGATAATGGTGTCCCTATTACCCTTAAGCTCTTTGCGTCCAACAAATTGCCTCCGGAAGGCAACCCAAAATGTATCAAAATTCCTTATACATCCATAAGGGAGACTATTGTACCATTTGAGGGAACTTCATGTGAAAGTTTGAGAGAAGGCACTACACAATAGTTTGTCGTCGTCGTCAAAATTCATGATAAAGTTCTTAAACTGCTCTAGATGGTTGTCTCAATCTTGGCTCCCATCATATTTTTCCATCTTGGAGCTATTAAACCTCTTAGGAAGATGTCCGGAGAGTATTTTTACGGACAAAGGCGATTGCCTCCAATTCTTGTTACAACTAAAAACAGTATCTTCATTTGGAGTAGAAAAAATACCTGGTTCGAACTGGAAAAGAAATGAATCAATCAGCTACTAGTCAATATGTTGGTTGGCTAACCCCTTACCCTTGTCATGATGCTTCTTAAGCCTGTCATGCATATCCTTTTTTCTTGAATGTTTTTAATCAGCCTCATTTTCTTTTTTGACCGTCCTTCGTCAGTGGTTGAAGACATTGATTCTTCAAGCTCTACCTCATTAGATAAGCTGTTGGAGGACTCAGATGTAGAACTCTCCGCAGGTTTAGATCGATGTGTCTTATTGGAACTGAGATGGGTCTTTAGGAACTGCTCGTTTTCTCCAGGATTGTCAGTGTGGTGATGTACTGACGCACCAGATGTTTCTTTAACCCCTTTCTCTACTCGTTTTATTGCTCTCAACGCCTCTATTTGAGCTCTCAACTGGTTGCGCTCCTTGATAGTATACTCATTGTTCTCCTTTACAACCTCCACCTCAGGAGGTGGAATATTCTGCTCATTCGGATCCATCTGAACTACTTTGTTTGCTGGATTTGAATTGTGAAATTCAGGCACTTTCGTGCTCCCACTGTGGTCGCCAATTTGGTGTGATTTATGTTCTCCTTGAGGGCAATTTTGTAAAGTGTTTTGGGTATTTAACGTTTAAGGTAGAGATTAGTGAGATAATTAAGTTGTGCGCTTGTATTAAATTCTGATTACCCTCATTAATGAAAGTGATTGGGGTATTTATACTTAATTAATGACCCATGGGCCTATCGGGTTAGATTGTGGAGTCGGGTCAAGTTTAAGGATCCATTAGCCCAAGATATGAGGTGACCATCACCTAGCTTAGTCACACTCCATTACATTTGTCCGGTACGGTTTTTTTATAGTAGTGGTTATGTCCAAACATCCCTCCGGATAAAGGCAAGTTATAGTACCTAAAATATCTAACTTCATCATATACTAACAAAATTATTCTAGTTAAAATGGAATTATAACCATAGTATTACTTTTTAAATATTTGAATGAATGATTATTCTTTATATAATAAATTAAGATAAAATACTACAACTTTGATAAAAGATACTAATATTCTATATAAGTTAGATAAGTTATTTCAAGTATAAATCATAATATTTTTAAATCACATAAAATGAAAACAAAACCATCTAATTGACATTACATGAATAACAATATATATTAAAACGAAATAGTCATATCGGTGTGCTTGAACAATATATAATTTTAATTGTCTTTACTTTACACTGAAGTTGTTGCATATAAAAATGTACGAGATATTTGCGTTTTTATTATCTTGGTATTTTTTTTTCTTCGTGTTTAAACATGGCATCACAATCAAGTTAAAAAGATTTCATTATTGTTATCTTTGTTTTTGTTAATAAATTACAAACATTTAATAATAGATATATGTTATTATATATTATATTAGAAATAACATAAATATATATATATATATGATTACTCAAGAATAACAATATTAACAATATTATTTTTAATATAAGTAACATGATTAATTATGTATTACAGTAGTATTCAATCACCGTTTTACTTAATTGGACCTGGAAGTGTCCTTTCGGAGGTAAGCCAGATTTTGCTGAAAGAAAATATTAACAGCACGTAACCACAACATTCACAACATTGGGAAAGTTTGTTTTATCCAAAGCTATATAGATGTTTATGATAGCTCCAAATATAAAAGAATGATTTTACTCATCGTAAACTGGCCCGACTTCAACAAAAATGTACGTCTTCAACAAAAATGTACCTATAAATAGTACAAACAACAATCTTATGTACAATATGAAGCATAAAAATAAACATAAGGGAGCGAAATCTTTTACAGTTATAACAAATATAAGACTAAAATGGTTTTCATGTTCGAATTACAATACACATTAGATAAAATACATTTACACACATAAAATCATCGAAAAATAATTTTTAAACTCTTTTTTGAATTTTATATTTTAAAACCAAGTCTAAGCTTTGAATAAGCATCAACTAACAAGTGCATCCATCAACATATATCCATATTTTAAACTCTACATATATATATACAGACAATAAATTTTCATATTGCATTACCAAGTCTAAGTTTTTAATAAGCAAAAAGTACCTTCGTTAACGAACATACCTTTTAGGTTTTCATAGATGGACAGCACATATTAAATCTTATGAATTCTCATGTGGTGATTTAGTTATAAGTACCACCATTTAAAGCTCAATATAATCACAACCGTTAAATTTCAAACAAAACTATATAGACTTGATATAGATGTTCATTTGGGCATATATCGGATTTGACTCATGAAATACTCATAAAATGAAACAAAAAATGATTCCACGTACAAGAAAATTAAGAGAAAACTTTTGTTGGTTAGAGAAAGATGTTAATTTAGACATATTTTAGTGGTTACTTACCAATCCCATAAAAAAGTAAATAAGGTTTTAAAAATGAAATCTAAGTAAATCTAAATAATATTCGATAGACTAGGAAGAGTGTTCATACAAATATATTTATACTTCTACTCATGAAATGTTCATAAAAAATTACTCATTTAGGCACATTTCCAAACAAAAAAACATTAGTTAAAATTTTGTCACTAGTATTTGTTTACTTCCATCAAATTTATTGAGATCTAACAAACAATGAATCAAAAAAATCGAAATTAAAAAGAAAAAACAAAAAAAACATACTTGATTTAAAGTTTTGAGCATGAAATTAGAAATTCATAACACAACGGTAATTGTTGAAAAAAAGAGCACGTCAAGAATAAGTGGATCGACATTAAGTAACTTCACTTTGGTACTTTTTTTAGATTTTAAGAGTTCCACCATTTTTTATGGTGAATAATGATGAAGGGATGCATGTCTATGTCATGGTACCGATTTTTTTAATTATATAGGTTTGATATGAGAACATACCGAAGATATGATGAAAAATTGGTGATTATGGTCGAAGAGTAAGTTGTTGGAAGAATGAGAAAGAAGGGTGAAAATTTATAATATTGAATAATGTTAATTTATTATTTAATTTATATAAAATAATTGTTTCATATAATACTATCCATTTATATAAATACTACATATTTTATATTATTATTTTAAATTATATATATATTGAGTGAATATCTAATATGGTAAATATGCTTAATATCAAAAAATAAA
Organism: Limnanthes douglasii subsp. nivea; assembly: GCA_036936605.1. NCBI lineage: Eukaryota > Viridiplantae > Streptophyta > Magnoliopsida > Brassicales > Limnanthaceae > Limnanthes > Limnanthes douglasii. The sequence goes on from JAUPFV010000005.1 coordinate 67,050,647, forward strand.
TAGTTTAGTAATTGTTCTTGTACAATAGTAAACATTTCAAAACTAATTATATTAAAATTATATTTCGTATTTTTCTTGTTTCGAAGTTGGAGATCTTATTTATAATGTCAATCTTATTTATAATGTCAAATTACATGTCACGGTCTTTGATTTAGAGAATAAAATTAATATCAGTTTTTTATATATATGAGCTAAATATTGAGAATATCATATATTTGACTTATTTTATCATTAAACATTTGATATATTTTTTTAAGTTTAATCTTGATTGATATATTTTTTTTAATTAAAATTTTCTTTTATTAATTAATGTTTAACTAACTTAAATATTTGTCTTTTATCAATAGTCCATGATCCTTGTGAGCAGACTGAATAATGAGTATGAGTTTATGTTGCATAGTCTATGTATAATCGAATTGCTATTTCTTAAATCAAGTTGCTTAATCCATGAGACTCGTTTATGTACTATTTATCTTTGACAAACCAAAAGATTTTAGTCACCATCAAACGTTTATATTTTTTATTGTTTAATTAAAATAATTTTTTTTTATAAATTATGGATTATTTAATGATGAAAAATAATAATATATATGACTATTGAATGTGTATTAACTATCTATCATATTATAACACAGTTATATCAATTCAATCATGTTCTCTTTGAGAGTGTTGTTATCATCTCTGAGTCTTCAGTAACTAACTTTCTTGCATGACTGATTATATCGTTAGTCCTTTACATATTACAATTGGAGGCTTTGAACAGTACATCATCCCTCGACTATCGCGTTTGGTGGCAGATAGTCTCTTGACTTTCAAATGTCCGTTGACAGTCCCTGGACTATCGCGTTTGGATAAAGTTAGTCCACCAGATCCTTTGATCCATGAGAGGCTGCCACCTGTCACCATAGTCCTCTGATTTTTGTATCATCGCTAGTCCCTCTAGCGCATAAATTCTGAGTTTGCCCTCTCTAGAAAGTAGTTGATAGCCCTACCTAATCCGATGAAGGTTCTAGATCAGTTAAAAGTTTAAGACGCTCAAGTCTTCCTTTCGACAAAGAGGGCCCCATTCACCGAGTGAAAAAAAAAGCGTCAATGGAGGTTCACCCTAAAGAAATCAGTAAAAATCACCACAGAAGAGAAGCGAGCTGACGAGCCTACACATGAGGTTGTTGATTAGATAACTCAGAAATAAGAACAAGGCCAATCCCTAAAAAAAGATATCATCAAATGCATCGGGGGATAAAAGGGGGAAAATAAAGAGAAGAAAAAGTATGTATCTCAAAATAAATCCAAAACAGTGTAAGAAGTTTCCCCCACTGCAGATCAATCCACCATCCTTATGATGTTTGACAGCCTTAATACTCAAGCACCGAAAAACCGCTCATCACCTTATTTGTACAAAGACCAACGGGTGCTTGAGACTCTAAGTTTAAGGGATTCGTCGACAATTTTTACGAAGCCAAAGAAATGATTCACCAGTTCTGGCGGATATTTCTAACTCTTAATCAATTTAACTCCTTGAAACTGACTCATTTGTAATTTCTCTACATGAGCTTGTTTCAGATATTGCTAAATTGGAAAGAGAAGTAGCAAAGTATATGGACACGATTTTTCGCATCAAACAGTCTAACTCGAAACTTGTAAAGTCAGCAACGTATCTTTGAGGAATATTTGGTCACTTGCAGAAAGCTGCCACAGACCATAGATTGATCGTATATAAAAAATAATGATAGGCCCACTATATAAAAATAGAACTCGTAGAGCAAGGAGACGTTCTTCAGGCAGAGATTATCGTATTAGGGTTCGCGTTATATTGAAAAATGCATAGACTCCCTATATTAGTGAGACACCGGATTCAAATCCGCACTAGTCGTTAGCTTCCATAAAGCTTTTCCACATCTAAACCTTAGTTTTTTTGAGATATAGTTTAAAAGGAGGAACATCATGCTAATATTTCGTTCGAAGATGAGTTGCAAGCATCTGTGGATTCGGGGAATGGAGATGATGAGTCTAAAAATAAGAAGTCTGATAATGAAAGCTCCAACGATAATCAATTGAAATGAAGTCTTGAGTATGGCCCTGAAATGAATAATAAAAAAAACAACTAATAGCAAGGTTAACGAAGATAAATCTAAGGCCACTGAATAATTTCCCTTCGCTTTTAATATTGGAACGTTTTGTACCTTTTTAAATTTCAAGATTTTGTACGGCCATGACATTTTTTACTTCTCATTTTATAAATGTTACTTATTTCCTCTTTAACCATTGTAATAATTTTTTATTTCAAATTATATCTTCATATTTTTCCAAGTCAATGGTGATTAGTCCTCAATAGTTCACCACTTTTAGAGATTTAAAAGAATTGAACTCCTAGTATTGACCAACTAGTGTTGGAACCTTTCAAATATGACCAATTAATGTTGGAACCTTTCAAGCATGACCAACTAGTTACGGAACCTTTTAAGCATGCCAACTAATATTGGAACCTTTTAAATATGATCAACTAATGCTTGAAACTTTCAAGCATGACCAATTAGTGTTGGAGCCTTTTAAATGTGGTCATAGAGTGTTTGAACCTTTTAAATGTTCAGCGTCGAACATATCTTAACCTATTAAATATGAAAATATGGAATATAAAAGGTAAATCATATAAAATTAGTAGCCAATTATTTGGATACCTTATTACAACCTTCATGGTCCACCTGGGTAGGAAAGAGAATGCCATCGGTCAGTACACGAATAATTGGAAATATTTACATTTTTTACAATTACTCCAAATACAACCTCAAATGTTCGATGCTCCAAAAATGTTGAACTGGTTTACCTTTTTGGTTATCCAACCAATAATTGCTGGGCCTGACCATCTAAGTTAAGATATTTCCCAATTTGGACCTAACCTGCTCATCCATTTATATTTAATATGGAAAAAAAAACACATTTCTTGGTACCTTATCCTCCACTTTTAATTATCTCTAGCGAACTCAAAATGTGTATACGCTTCTCATTAAATTATGATAATGAAGGGATTTTAGAGGCTCATTTGTTCTTTTTTCCTCAATCAAGTCGAGAGCAGTTTTTCGGCCTTTATCATTGTCAGCTTCCGAGTAATTCTTACTCTGTAAGATGGGATGGTGGCTTCGACATGACTTACTGACTCCATAAATATCTGAAGGATAAAAATTTCAAATATATTTTGGCTGGAGTCATGCAAATGTTATGGAGCAAATCTAAAATAGGAATTATAGAGAGAGAAGTTGTTGAAAGTAGTAAATAATTAATAATTGTTCATCTTTTACAAGGAAATTTACATTGTCTTATGTAGTAATGATGGTGGGCCCTTAGGCCTACATGGTTAACCTATTTTTGGTTATTTCATCCCACTAATTCACTAATGTTAAACATATTTACTCATTATTACATAAAATACCTTCATAATTAGATGTTTATTTGGTTTATATTACAAAATAATATAGGTCCAATATTTTGTTCGTGTGATGTGCAGGTCGGATAATTCGCTCCTTGTCAGTTTAGTCCTTACCACACCATATTGAAAGTTTTCAATATGATCCACTTAATTGTTTTAATCATTTTCCACAGTTGTATAATCACTTCTTGATTAATAGTTTCCAGTAGATAACCTTTGCTCAAGCCATCATTGAGTATTTAACTATAATAATCAAAATTATATGTACGTATGAGCTTATTGAAATCTATGATTATGAAAATAGAAAATAAATTATCACATTTTTTAGCTACTTTAGAGCCACAATCAAACTTCTTTGTGTGTAAGACCACCAAAATAAAGAGTTATATTCTTCAGATAGTTTTTTCATAATTTTCTTCCACCTGAATATTGTATATAGTATCATGATGTATAATAAAAAACAAAACGTAATTGGTTACCATAAAAAATATACCTCAACCAGTAAAAGAGAAGAAGAAATCCAAGAAAATTCTTACACTTGAAGCAAATTTATATTACGATGCAAAAACATAATAATAACATGTGTTACCATCTGAACTAGTACAAATAGCAACTATCTGAAAATAGGAAAAACACTCGGTTATGGTACCAAACATGTTTTAAAATTCATTGACGTCTTTATTTTCTATCCAAAATGATATTTATGACAATAGACTCCAAACATATCAAAGTTAATAAGGGCTCCTAGAATTGTTTTGAATCGTCTCTCTTTTTACAATAAAAGATAATACTTAACATATTCAGGTAAGTATAATAAAGAATTTCATAATTCAGTTTTTAAATACGGTATCCCTAGAAATGCATGCATTCTTATTTAAGTAATAAACTATGATGTTGATGAAATAAAAGAGATTATATAATTTTTTTAGAGAAAACATTGTTATAGTAATTGTTTATATTGAAATGATCAATATTGAAGAAAAAAATTAGTTAAGTATTACACTAAGAGTAGATATTTGATGCATACTATGTTTGAAAAAAAATAAAGTTACATAATACAACTTAGCCTTTTTTTGTTTGAACAAACCTATGATGAAATTATTAATAGTTTTATATGATAGACCTCCTCAAGGCGTACAAAGGAATAACATGTGTCCCTCGAAAAATCTACGAGGATAAAATTGGCAAGAACTCGATATTACATATGAAAGTAATGCAACTATCTCATAAATAAAAAGATGGTCATATTAGATATTAGATACAACAAACTTTTTTGTAGATAACAATAAAAATTGTTAACAAATTTAGCAAAAAACATACCCAACTAATATGAAGTAAAATAAAGTATTGTAAAGTTGAACTCGATCACAAAATAAAAAAAATGTGTCACTCAATTTACTTATCAAATTGGAAAGCATAAATGACCATAAATTAATGGTTATAACTGATAAGTTCAGATTATTCAGTCACAACCTACTAAGATATCCGGACAAGGGTAATTCGGACATAAACTTGCCACTGAACTATCCGGACAAGAAAAAAGTAAAGAAACAATAAACACCTTTTGACTAAGCTATATGCCAATCAGCTTAATAAGTAATTGGATCCTTAAACTCGACCTGGTTTCATAACTTGATCCGAAATCCCATGAGTCCTTAATTAAGGGTATAGATACCCCAACCACTTTCATTAATGAGGGTAATGAACATTTAATATAACCAGGCTGCTCAAATCTCTCACTACTTAACACAAAAACATTTAATACTCAAAACACTCTACAAAATTACCCTCAACCCAAAATAAATCACACCAAATTGGCGACCACAGTGGGAGAAGAAGGTGCCTGAATCTAGCACTCAAAACCAGCAAAAAGACCTGTTTGGATGGATCCAAACGAGCAAGCAATTCCACCGTCGATCGTGGAGGTGGTTGGGGAAAACAATGAATACACCACCGAGGAACGAGATAAGTTGAGAGCCGAAATATAAGCGTTGAGGGCCATTAAAAAAGCAGAAATGGGTTTAAAGGAGAAGTCAAATGCGTCAGCCATCCACCATACTTGAAATCCTATGGAGAATGATCCATCAGAAAAGACTCATTTAAGTATAAAAAAGACCCATGTCAGTTATAAGAAGTCTCACCGATCTAAGCCGGTGGAAAGCTCAGATTCTGAGTCCTATAGTAGCTCTTCGAACGAGGCTGAGCTTGAAGAGTCTTTTTCATCAAGCAGTGATGAGGGAAGGTACAGAAAGAAATAGAAACTAGTTAAAAAATATTCAAGGAAGAAAGATAGACATGGGAGACTTAAAAGGAATTTGGGAAAATGGTCATCTCACAGCCATAGTCACAGGCATATGGATCAGCTGTTGATTGATCCTTTTGCTTTTCATGATGAACCAGGTATTTTTGCAACACCTAATGAAGACACAATCTTTAGTCGTAGTAGGAATTGGAGACAATCACCATTGTATGCCAAGATCCTGTCCGTAAACCTACCCAAGAGGTTTGATAGTACTAAAATGGAGAAGTATGATGGGAGTAAAGATCCGGACAATCATCTGGAGCAGTTTAAGAACTTCATGATAAATTTTGATGATGATGACAAATTTCTGTGTAGGGCCTTCTCCCAATATCTTACGGGGAGTGCTCTAAAGTGGTACAACAGTTTGCCCCAAGCTTGTATTAGAAACTTTGATACATTTTGGGTTGTCTTCCGAATATAGTTTGTGGGAAGTAAAGAGGTGAAGGGAAATGGAGATACTATCATCCATTGTGCTCAAGAACCAAATGAGTCATTAAAAGACTATATAAGTCAGTTTATAAATACCAAGAACGGGTTAGCTGATTGCTTCGAGCAAGTGGCAATAGCTTCATTAAAGCAAAGGTTAAACCCTGGAATCTAGTTGATTCAGTGATAAGGAAGAAGGCCATGACCAGGGGTGGTTTGTTAAACCAGGTGGGAAAGCACCATCAGGTGAGGTCTGCCCCAGCAGCTCAAAATCAAAACCAGTTCGGATACAAAGCTAAAGAGACCAGACAAGGGCATAACAGGGCTAAGCAGACTCAGTCCAACCCGAATCCAGCTCAGAGCCAGCAGTCAAGGAATAAAAGAGGTCCTTGGGTTCAACCAGAGTGGTTTGCCGAATTAAAAGAGAGTGTGGCAACCATTTATGACAAGACTAAAGATAAGGTCCATTTCCGAAAACCAACAACATTGCAATCTCCAAGAGAGAGACGTAATACTTGTTTTTTCCAGTATCATCATGATATTGGTCATAATACCCAAGGCTGTATCGCTTTGAAGAAAGAAGTACAAAATCTCATTGAGAGAGGCAAGTTGGGTGCCTATGTCAAAAGAAGAAGTAGGAACAGGCCTGACAATGCTCCTCAAACTGGCCCTACGAACAATGCAAGAACATCGGCTCCGGAGGAGGCAATGGTGATCCATGAAATATTTGATGTTGATTCAGAGTATTTGAAGCCTAACCCAACTCAGAATAAGGTGGGGGTCATAATAGAACAGGTCAAAACGGTGTCCGGACTCATTAGTTTCTTTGAGTCACTTACCTATTTTTAGAGGGGACAACATGACGGCACCCACTCCTTCATCAAGAAAGAGGCATGTTCATAATCTAGCTACTCATTTGGAAGGGGGCATGTCTTCTTACCAGTCTCATACTCTTTTTCCATTTATAGTCTTTGGTGAGGATGATTTAAGGGACATTACTGGGCCTCATGAGGATGTTGTGGTGATATGAGCATCTATTGGGGGCAACGATATCAGACAAATTTTGATTGACACTGGCAGCTCAGCCAACATTCTTTTTTTAAGTTCTTACAAGAAGATGAAAGATCCGGTCGTTATTCAACGGTTAAACAGAACCATTGTGGGCTTTACAGGGAGCTCTGCTGATGTAATCGGGGAATTTGAAGAAGAAGTGATGTTGGGCAAGGGGCCCTTGTGATAGACTGCCCTACATACTACAATGCAATCTTTGGGAGGTTCTGGCTCTCTAAGATGCATGCTGTGGCCTCAACAGTCCACCAAAGTTTGAAGTATGCGGTTCAAAGGCAAGTGGGAGTTGTCCGGAGTAGCCAAAAGATAGCAAGGATGTGTTATCCAACTGCACTTGCTCCTAAAACTTTGGTAGCAGTCCGGGTTAATGAAGATTAGAAGTTATTGGGACCTTCTGAGGGGGGGAGTGAAATTGATGACCCCAGAGAGGCCCATGGTGTTTTAATACCGGTTGAGGAAGTTGAAACCCACTCTTTGGCATAAAGTAGAAGGGTTAAGATTGGCTTCAAGATGGCGTTAGAGTTGAAAATGAAATTGTTATCCTTTTTGGCAGATTACTAGCATGTTTTCGCTTGGTGCAATGCTGATGTGACCGGAGTACCTGCAAGTGCTATATCACACAAGCTGTCCATCCGGAGTGATGTTGCACCTATTGTGCAGAAAATGAGAGCTTTTTCTAAGGAGAAAGTTGATGTAATAGTCCAAGAAGTCGATCGACTTACCAAGATGGGGCACATAAAAGAGTCCCAATATCCTTTATAGACTGTCAATCCAGTGTTAGTTAAGAAAAAGAATGGAAAATGGCGTAAGTGTATCGATTTTACTGACCTCAACAGAGCTTGCCCAAAAGATCTTTATCCAGTCCCCCGGATAGACCAATTGGTGGACTCGACATCTGGAAACAAGTTATTGTCCTTCATGGATGCCTTCTCTGGGTATAACCAGATTCAGGTTGATCCGAAGGACCATGACCACACTACCTTTGTTATAGATAGGGGTCTCCATTGCTACAGAGTGATGTCTTTTGGGTTTAAGAATGCCGGGGCTATTTATCAGAGGTTGGTGAATAAAACATTTGCTGATCAGATTGGCCGGAATATGGAGGTATACATCGATGATATGATGGTTAAAAGCTTAGAAGAAGATTTGCACAAAATTGATCTTCAAGAAACTTTTGCCAACTTAACTAAGGTAAACTTAAAGCTGAATCCATAAAAATGTGTCTTTGGGTGCAGTTCGGAATTGTTTTGGGGTATGTAATAAGTGAGAAAGGGATACAACCTAATCTACATCAGCTTGATGCCCTGTTGAAGATGGACCCCCCTCGAAATATTAAAGAAGTCCAGAGGCTAATAGGAAGATTGGCTGCCTTACATCATTTTATTTCAAGATCTTCGGACAAGTGTGCTCCATTTTTTCAGACCTTGAAAGGTGCTAAAGATTTCAACTGGTCTACACAATGCAACCAACCTTTTGATGAAATAAAGAAGCACCTGTCTTCACCAAAAAACATTTTTAAGCCTGTAGAAAGAGAAACACTTTATGTATACTTGGTCGTGTCAGAATATGCTATAAGTGCAATGTTGATAAGAGATGTGGACAATTATCCTCGTCCGATGTATTACATCAGCAAGAGCCTGATAGATGCTGAGAAGAGGTACCTGAAGCTTGAAAAACTGGCACTAGCCTTAGTGATTGCTGCAAGGAAAATGAGGCCATATTTTCAGTCTCATTCTATCATTGTCTCAACATCTTTTCCATTAAAGAATTTTCTTCAGAAAGCAGACATATCAAGCAGGATGACCAAATGGTCAGTAGAGTTGGGTGATTATGACATTTATTTTGCCCCACGAACTGCTATCAAGGCTCAATCTGTTGCTGATTTCTTAGGGGAATTCCATTCGGATAGAAGTTCTAAACAAACTACGAGGAGAAAACTAAAAAATTATGGGTAGTTCGGACTGATGGTGGATCAAACAGAATGGGTTGTGGGGCTGGAATTTGCTTAATCTCTCCGTACGATGATAAACTATTTCAGGCTATATGCTTTGCGTTCAGGGCCTTTAACAACGAGTTTGAATACGAAGCAGCTATAGCTGGTCTTAAGTTAGCTCACCTATGTGGGGCTAAAAGATTTAGGCTGATGAGTAATTATCAGCTTCTTATCCACCATGTTCAAAGTCAGTCCGAGGCCAAAAAGGAACAACTGATCAAATACTTATTCATCCTTAAAGAGATGGCTGCCAATTTCAAGAATGTTTGCTACGAGCATATTCCTAGATCAGAAAATACACTGGTAGATTCTCTTGGCAACCATAGCATATTCTGAGTCCTACTCTTGGATTCATATACAAGAATGCCCATCAATACAATCAAATCAGAACGAGGAAGAAGAGGAGAGCTTAAGTATACAAGTAGTCCAGTCCAAAGATTTGAGATTTCCCCTCCTTCAATATATCTCTGATGGGGTTTTTCCTTCGGATAAAACTATGGCAAGAAAAATTAAGCACAAAGATAGTGGTTTTTTTTTATCATAATAGAGGTTTTATATCAAAAATCCTTCAGCATACCTCTCCTCCAATGTTTAGGGGTTTTATATGCTGCAGATTTGGGATTCCTCATAAGATTACCACTGATAATGGGCCACAGTTTGATAACAAGGATATAGATAATTTCTGTGCCTCTAAGGGTATTCAACATTGCTTCTCTTCTCCTTTCCACCCACAAGCAAATGGCCAGGTTGAAGTGGCAAATATAAATATTTTATCCGGGTTAAAAAAGAATTTAGAAGGGACTGCAGGAAAGTGGCCAAGTTATCTGCATGAAGTATTTTGGGCATACCAAACAACTCCTAGATCTGCTACACAAGAATCTCCTTTTACCTTGGTGTATGTGATGGATGCAATTACCCCTATAGAAGCAACCCTACCATCATACAGGGTCCAAAACTATTCTGAACAAGCCAATGAGATGGCAATTAGGAATCAGTTGGACTTAATAGAAGAAAGAAGGGTTAAAGCTCATCTTAGAACAGTTCACTACCAAGGCTTGATGAGAAGCAAATTTGCTTCCAAGATCAAGAGAAGAGATTTTCAACCGGGAGATAAAGTTTTGAGAAAAGTTTTCTAGCACACTAAGGAGAAGCAGTTCGGTAAGCTAGCTCCAAACTGGGAAGACCCTTATGAGGTCTCTGAAAAGCTTAACCCTTAGACATATAGGCTTCAAGATAAAGATGGAAGAATTTTGAAGCACCCATAGAATATTGAACACCTCAAGTTATATCTAGTATAAAAGTTGTGTAAATATTTACTTGTTAAAAGTCAATGTAAATATTATGGGGCATACTATTTCCTACCCTGGTGGCGCGGGGAAGTTTTAATGAGGTGTCCGATTTTTTCAATAAAATATAATGAATTCATAAAACGTCCGATGTGGTTTAACTACAATTCTTTTCAACTACAAGTCTTTAATTTAACACTATGGATCTTTGACAGATCGGATTAATCTAGTTGAATGATGACCATTAAATACATATCATTGGAGATACTAAACACTCTCACTTTAATACTTTTGAAATAATTGGGGTTGTTTAAACATTAGCTGTTAAAATTGAAACAAAGTATGAAACAAAGCAAGATTTGATAAATAAACCTGTCCGGGCGGAAACCGGATAACCTTACCAAAAAACAAAATATGCTTTGGCCATCCATGGACTTTTAAGTGTTTTAAGAAGAAAGTTATTCGGACTCAAACCGAACAACATTACAAAAATTCTTTGGCCATCAAATGACTTTAGTAGTTCAGAAAAGTAAGAAAACAAAAAATGTTTAAAACCTCGGGGTTTGTTCTCTTCGAACTTTCGTTTATCACCTCCTTTCTTGGGATTTTTGAGTTCGGCACTCGAACTCTCACCAGTTGCGTCCTCTTTATCAGTGGTAGAATCTACTCCACTACTGTAATTATGCTTGTCGTCATCTGCCATAGTGTGAAATGGGATATCTTCATAGTTTACGAATTTCCATAGGGGACCAAGGGTCCTCTTTGGAAATGTTTCATGGAAGAGCAGCACCATGTCAGACTTGACCTCGACATACCTTGATGAGACGGAATTCTGCTTGCTCCCCAGACAGGGACAGATCGGTCCAAGGCCTCCGGACCAGACAGACCACTTCGAACACTTGGCCTATTGGACTGTTCGAACTATGACAAAAGTACTAAAAAACCTAAACACTTCTTGACTAAGCTACTTGATCCCCTACTAAGAGCTTATGGGTCTTTAAACATGACCCGGGTCCATTAAACATGACCCGAAAACCCATAAAGCCCAAATGTAAGGGTATAAATACCCAACCACCTGCATTAAATGTGGGTAATGAAAATTAAATACAACCAGGCTGCTTAATTCTCCCTCTACTTTCTACTCTAAACACTAAACACCCATATACTTCTATAAAACTTCGAACAAGTTACCAATTTACCCTCAGACGATAATTAACCTCAGAGGTAGAGCAATGAAATTCATGTCCCAGCCATTCCTCTAGAGTCAATTTATGAGCCTATTCCTTTTGCTCGCTGGGGGTTGGATTTAGTGGGCCCACTCCCTATGGCATCTGGAGGGCGCAGAACTATAATTGTTGCTATATATTACTTTTCGAAGTGGATTGAAGCAGCCCCTCTAGCAGGAACGACATCAAAAGTTGTCATAAAATTCATTCTATCCAACATTTGTTGCAGATTTGGTGTCCCACAAAAGATAACAACAGACAATGGGCCACAGTTCGACAATAAGGAAATGGAAAGCTTATGTGCCTCAAGGGGTATACAACATTGTTTCTCTTCACCTTTCCACCCAAAAGTAAATGGACAAGTTGAAGTGGCTAACAGAACTATACTGTCCGGTTTGAAAAAGAATTCGGAAGGGGCTGTTGAGAAGTAGCCTAGTTATTTACAAGAGGTCTTGTGGGCCTACCGGACAACACCTGGGGCTGCAACACAGGAGTCACCCTTTGCTTTGGTCTATGGGATGGATGCAGTAGCTCCTATAGAAGCAACTCTCCCATTATTTCGTGTTCACAACTTCTCCGAATGCGCTAACGAAGTGGCAATCAGAGGTCAGCTCGATCTGGTAGAAGAAAGACGAGTTAAAGCTCACCTTAGAGTTGCACACTATCAGCGTTTGATGAGAAGCAGATTTGCTTCCAGAGTTAAAAGAAGAGATTTCCAACCGGGGGACAAGGTCTTGAGGAAATTCTTCTTACACACTAAAGAAAAACTGTTCGGCAAATTGGCCCCGACTTGGGAAGGACCTTATATGGTTGTTGAAAGGCTTAAACCTGGAACATATTGGCTAGAAGACAAGGATGGAAGAGTTTTGACCCACCATTGGAATATCGAACACCTCCGGATGTACTTGGAGTAGTATTTGTGTAAATATTTACTTGTTTAAACATCCATGTAAATATTTGGGGACATACTCTTTCCTCCCTGGTGGCACGGGGAGGTTTTAATGAGGTGTCCGGGTTCTAAATAAAATTTGATGCCTTCTTAAAAAATTTCTGAAGTGTTTTAATTTTGTCCCTTGTCACACCATCCGGATTGAAATAAAAGAGTGATGACCACTTAAACATTCGTCATCGGAGAATTTAAACACTCTCACTATGAAATAACTAAGGGCTATTTAAACACTAGCCAACAGAATTAGAATAGACTATGAAAGAATGTGAGAATGGTGCAAACAAAGATATTCATTAAAATAACTTAAGTTCCTTGGCCCTCCAAGGACTTTCAAATTGTCTAAACAGAATAAAAGACATATCCGGTCAAATACCGGACATGCTTACAAAAAAGAGTGCCTTGGCCTTCCAAGGACTTTAGTCTGGATAAAAAGTAGAAAGTAATTCATAAGTTAAGGTTGAGCCTTTGAAGATGGCTCAGCTTCATCTACCTTTTTCTTTCCCTTAGGATCATCTTTCTCTTCGTCTGGGCTCTCCCCGGTGTTTTCTTCGTTATCGGATGAGGAGGCACTGGAGAAGCCAAACCTATCACCTTCGGCCATTGTATGATATGGGAGGTCGTCAGACTCCACGTGAAGCCATAAATCCCCTAGGTTCCTCTTCGGAAATTTCTCATGGAAGAGCAAAACCATGTCAGACCTTATCTTGGCATACTTCTCCTCTTGGGTGTCGATCACGCTGTTGGCATAAGCGTCGATCTTGTCTTGGATTTTGGCCTCCTGCTCCCTTAGCAAAGTAGATTTCTCCTCGGCAGCCTTGGACACTGAATTCTCAAGAGAAATCTTGTCACTGGTTAAGTTGGTGATGATTTGGTCCTTGGCCTTGGTCTCCCCTCTTGAAGTGGCAAGGTCTTTCTCCAATCCGGACAGCTTCTCCCGGAGCTCTGTGATAGTGTTCTCCAATGTGGTGGCTTTTGTGGTACTCTCCTCCTGGTTTCTCTTCAACTCTTCGTTTTCTTCCTTTAAAATGGCAGCATTCGAGGTAGCAGTAAGAAGATCGCTGGACAGCTTCTCTTTGCTAGACTTGAGGTCTTTGATGATGTCTGCCTGATTTCGAACTTGCTTTTCCAACGCGAGCACCGGTTGAACATTGCTTAACAAAGAGTAAGCTATAGCATCCTTATCACTTGAAACAGTAAAGGTCTTACCATTAAAAGTGACTGAGTTTGAAGTGCTTGGAGGGAGATAAGGTCCGGAAAAATCATCTCTGGGAAGATTCATGAAGTACTCACCAATCCCACCAAGACCAGTGTTGTCAACACCGTCAATGCTAAGATCTCCCCCTTTAACCTCATCGGTTTGGAAGTCGCTAGGTATCTCTTCTACTTGGGTTGGGTCAGAGGGGTCAACTTGGGGAGGAGGCTCTGAAGTCCGGAGAGAAAGCTCGTCACCCTTAGAGGTCTTTTTCTTCTTGGCCTCCCTGTCTTTGCTTTCACCTCCCCGTTTACGATCTCTTTTGGAAGCCCTTGGAGGGTTTGGGGAGTGCACTTCTTGCCTTTCAGTCTCCTGCTCTACTACTTCCAAGAGAGCAGCATCAATTTGACTGGGGACTGGCCCCTCCGGATGTATTAGAGCATCCTCCTCCACCTCTCCAGGGTTAGCTTCACCAACCACTTTCTTGCCCTTCTTTTTGCCTTTCATCTTGCTCGGGGCTTTGGCCCGGCCTGGCAAGTAGAGTGTCTCATCTGGTTCATGCGTCCTTTTAAGCACAACATCCGGAGGAGGCTGAGTGGTGAGCTCCTCCCAAGTTAAGTCTCTCCGACCTGTGGTGTTCCACAAGTGAGATCTTGCCAAGTTGCCTCCAGTAAAAGCAGCGTGAAATCGGTTCCCCCACCTCTCAGCAGCCCAAACATTGATCTTGGTGCAAGTAGCCTGCCCGGTTTTCAGATGGTCGCTGAAGTCCTTGGGCAGTTCTGCTAAGGCAAAAATAAAACAAATTAATTTAAACTAACTTTAAAAAAAAGGTAATAGTGTAAGTCAGGAGACTTACGGTCACTCCTCCACCTGTTTGTGAGAAGACTCGGGTTGACACCAGACTTAATTTTCTACCCATTCTCCCATGCACCACTTACGAACAGGAACTGGGTCTTCCAATTCCTCTCTGATTCTAGAAAGTCATCCACAGCTTTGAAGTTATCCCCCATGTTGAAATGGTAGAAGGGGATGTGATGGTTTCTGCAGAGACTGGCCACAGCAGCGAACTCCTCCATTGGTAGAGGGATCCCGGAGAGCCTTGAAGCTATAATGCTAGCCATGAGGGTGTACCAGGCATTGGGGCTCAGCTGGCTCGGACAGAGCTTTATCAGATGGAAGTATCTGACAATTTCTGGGTCCAGAGGGAATCTAAGTCCCCAATTGAACAACTCCGTGAAGATGACAATTTTGCTTAATTTGCAGTCCATGGGAGTCTCTGGGTGTATGGGGATCCTGATCTTCACGTTCTCCGGTATACCCCACTTTGTGCGCATCTGGCCCAGTTCAGCTGTGTGGATGAATGTGTAGTTAATTTTTTGTAGGGTGAGGAGGTACTTGACACTGACCTTGTGAAAACAAGGTCCCACCCTTCCTTCAAGACTCTCCGGCAGATCTGGATGCCTCAAGCACAACTTCTCCTTGCCTTTGTCTTTTTTGGCAACAACAACACTACTGGTCTGACCGAGGGCTCAGACTCAAATGGAGCCTCTTCGACAGAGTCCTTCATTACTTCCTCCATAATTGATGAAGGATTTTCAGTAGCAGTAGTAGGGGGAGGGATCAAGTCTGGCTCAGCCTGGTCTCCGGACTGCTGAGCTTCAGTGTTCCTTTGGTGTCTGGCCTCCGATTGGGGCTCTGATGCAGATGCTTCTCTTCGAAGACTTGGACTAGTGCCCTCCGGACCGGACCGTCTGTCCTTGGGAGCTCTGATGGGCACTTCTGACCCAGTGCTGTTATCTTTAGCATCCGATTTTGAAGTAGTGCTCTTAGAAGCCTGACCCTTGACCAGCCGGCCTTTCCTCAGGTCGACTAACTTTTGAGGGGAGTGCTCAGTGTCTGACCCCATAGCTATGAAGGGGGAGGGTTTTTTGAAGCTGGTAATGGTTACCCCTGGCTCAACAACAGGTTCCGATTCTTGAACCGAAGAACCAGAGATAATGGGGGAGAGATTAGTGTGAAATAACTTTTTCGGCTTGATGCCTTTTGAGGAAGAAGAACCTTGATCTGATTTTGTGGTTGAAGTCACTAGCTTGTCGACGGGTAAAATGGGTAATCCAGCTGCAATGCGTCTTGCCCTTTCGACCTTTTGTGCCTTTTCTAGTTCAGAGAGGTTGAGCCACCCACCTTTAATCAGAGCGTTCCTCGCTGTAAACATAAACTATATGGGTAAATTTTTGCTTTAGAGAGAGAAAGCTTTAAGAAGTTGCAGAGTAAATATGAGAGTGATGGTAAAACAGTAGAAAGAGTTTTAATTTATAGTGAATCTGAAAAAGGAGTTTGATTCCGAGGAGAATTCGAAAAGATTGGTAATGATTAAAGACGGCGCTGATGTCACCACCTTTAATTAAGAGGTTGCTTTTCGAAGAAGGTGGGTTTAAAATTCAAGGTGAAAAAACGGCTGAAGCAACCAATCAGAAAGCGACACGTGTCCCATGAACTCTGGCAAGAAACCGTTTTGGATTCATGAAACTTTATCAGTCCGGATAAAACCATAAGGCAAACAGACCTGTCCGGATTAAAACTACCCCTAACGTCGGACTGTTTTTCAGTTTTTTGACAAAAGTATTTGAACAAACACCTAAAAAAGGGGCTCCTGATGAGTCTGAATTCTGCTTGCTCCCCGGACAGGGACAGATCGGTCCAAGGCCTCCGTATCGGACAGACCACTTCGAACACTTGGCCTATTGGACTGTTCGAACTATGACAAAAGTACTAAAAAACCTAAACACTTCTTGACTAAGCTACTTCCTCCCCTACTAAGAGCTTATGGGTCTTTAAACATGACCCGGGTCCATTAAACATGACCCGAAAACCCATAAAGCCCAAATGTAAGGGTATAAATACCCAACCACCTGCATTAAATGTGGGTAATGAAAATTAAATACAACCAGGATGCTTAATTCTCCCTCTACTTTCTACTCTAAACACTAAACACCCATATACTTCTATAAAACTTCGAACAAGTTACCAATTTACCCTCAGACAATAATTAACCTCACCATACCTTGCTTCGAAAGAGTCTATCACCTCATTGGTGTATTTATCAATGCTTACCTGAATAGTTTTTTCCTACTCCTTCATCAAGTGTTCTTTCTCCTTGATCACCTTAGACACAGTACCTTCTCGGGAAGTTTTCTATCCGGACAATGTTTGAATAGTGCCATACTTGACCTTCAAGTCTTCCCTTACTGCTGTGAGATCCTTTTCCAAACCAGATCACTTAGCTTGGAGCCGTTTCCGAAGAGGCAAGCTTGGTTGATAGATCTTATTTGGCCTTCTTCAGTGCTTCAATCTCTTTTTTAGTTCTTCTATGCTCTGATTAGCATTAAGAAGGTCGGATGACATAGACTCTTTGTCGGTAGTAAGGGTATTGATGAGTGCATTTTGACTCTTCACTTGTCTCTCTAGGTCAAACACTGGCTGGATATGACCAAGAAGGGAGTGGGCCACAATGTCTTGTTCTCCGGAGACGGAGAAGGACTTACCATTATAATTCACCATGTTCGAAGAGCTTGAAGGACGGAAGAGACCGGCAAAGTCGTCTTTCTCAGATTCGTTGAAATAAAGATCAATGTCTTGAAAGAAACTGATGTACACTCCATCAATCTCTCCTCTGGTACCCTCTCCGGATTGGGGGCATGTTGGATATTTTTATGGCCTTATGGGGTCAATAGGGGCTGGTTGAGGTAGAAACTTCGAAGGGCGAAGAATTAATTCTTCCCCCTAAGGTGACCTTTTTTTTTTTGGCAGCGTTTTCATCACTGCTTGCTCTCATTTTTCGGTCTTTTTTGGGAGGCCTTGGTGGGTATTCTCCTGCCTCCCTGACCGTCTCAGCTTCTACTACCTTGAGCAAGGTAGCATCGATTACCCCGTGGTTCCTCGAACCGGTCCCCTCTGTAACAGTTGGAACTGACTCTGTTGCAGCCTTCTTTTTCTTCTTTTTCATCTTGCTATGAGCCTTGGCTCTAGAGGGCAAGACCAGTTTACCATCCTTATCTTCTATCCGTTTTACGATTACACCAGGAGGAAGAGGTGTGATTAGTTCTTCCCATGTAAGATCCCTCCGACCTGTGGTGTTCCACATATGGGACCTCACCAGGTTTCCAGAAGTGAAGCAGTTGTAGAAGGCCTTCCCCCAACGCTCTGCAACCCATGCATTCAAATTGGTACAAGTTGTTTGCCCCTCCTCCAGGTATTCGGAAAATTCCTTCGGCGGCACTGGAAAAGAAGTAACAGCTAAATCAGGAGAGAAATACTTGAAGGTAAAAAAAGATACAAAGAGAAAAGACTTACCCGTACTCTTCCATCTGCTAGTCAACATACTTGGGTTGGTATTGGCCTTGATCTTCCTGCCATTCTCCCATGACCCACTGATGAACAAAAACTGTGTCCTCTAGTTCTTCTCAAACTCCAATAAATCATCCACTACTTTGAAGTTATTCCTCATGTTGTGATGATAGAATGGGATGTGGTGATTTTTGTATAGACTTGCCACAGCGGCAAATTTCTCCATGGGAAGAGGGATTTTAGATAACCTCGATGCCATTGTATATGCGAGGAGAGAGTACAAGGCGTTCGAGCTCAATTGGCTTGGACAGAGCTTCACTAGGTGGAAGTACCTGACAATTTCTGGGTCTAGTGGGAACCGAAGTCCCCAGTTTAGCACCTCAGTAAAGATGACCACCTCGCTGAGTTTACAGTCCATTAGAGTCTCTGGTGTGACTGGTATCCTCACCTTCACTGATTCTGGGATCCCCCACTTTGTCCGGATCCGGCCCAACTCAACGGTATGAGTGTAAATATAGTTTATATTCTGCAAGGTCAACAAATATTTAACATTAAAGTTCTTAAAGCAAGGCCCTGCATTTCCCTCCAAGCACTCCAGGAGGTCCGGATGGGCTAGACCAACTTTAACTTTGCCTTTGCCCTTTCTATCAGGGGCAGCATCCCCAGTTTGTCCTGAGGCTTCAGTTTCGAAAGGGGCCTCTTCGATACTGTCTTCCATCACTTCTTCCATCACTTTGGAAGGTCCATCAGTTGTTGTGGATGGGAGGGGATCAGCTTCTGGCACCAAAGGCTCTCCGGATGAATGAGCGCATATTGTTTCCAAAGGCCTGGGGTCCGGTTGGGGTTGAGCTCCGGAGGACTTCACTTTAAGGGCTACCTTGGATGCCTCTGATCCGGAGGGCTTATCATGTGGTGCTATTTTAGACGTCTCCGATCCAGAGGGCTTATCTTTGGATGCTGCCTTAGAATCCTCCGATCTGGAAGGTTTTAACAGTGAGGTAGTTGTTTGGGATTTCACCAGACAAGTCGTCCGGCGTGGAGTTGATTTTTTTGGAGACTTTTTAATATCTGAACCCATGGCTAGGAAATGGGAGGGTTTTCTAACACTCGATACTGTTTTCTCCTTGGTAGTGGAGGGTTGTGACTCTTGAACAGAAGAACCTGATGGAATTGGAGAGAGGCTTGGCTTGTACAGCTGTTTGGGTTTTGGGTTTCGGGTAGAGGATGGCCCTTGGTCAGTTTCCTGGGGTGGCTCACCAGACTTTTCGCTTGGGGAGAGTGGAAGACCAGAAGCAATACAATTCTCCCTTTCGACTCTTCTTGTTTTCTCTAACTCTGACAAGTTCAACTAGCCGCTTTTTACAAAAGCGTTTCTAGCCGTGAACATAAAACTATCCAAGAACAAGTTTGAAAGTGAGGGTGGAAAGCTCTTTATAAGGTTTTTGAGTGATGAAGACAATGGAATAGTGAAAAATAATTTATATATTAGTAGAAAAAGTAACTATTACCTAGGAGGAGTTGAAGAGGTTTTGCAATGATTAGAGATGGCGTAGATGTGGGAAAATTAAATGCATAGGTTACTTTCTAGGTTTAGTGGGAACACCACTGATAAGTCGAATCAAATTGTGACACATATTCCACGATCCAAAAGAAGACTCTTAGAATTCTGGGAAAAAGTCAGTTCGGACATACTTCGAACTAGATACACAGGCAGGTCTGACAAAAACGTCAGTGGCTAAGTAAATTTTTTAGTCATGCCAAAGATATTTGACAAGGCCTAAAAAAGGGGCTACTGATAAGTCCGCATTATTCAGTCACAACCTACTGAGATATCCGGACAAGGGTAATTCGGACATAAACGTGTCACTAAACTATCCGGACAAGACAAAAGTAAAGAAACACCTAAACACCTTTTGACTAAGCTATGTGCTAATCAGCTTAATAAGTAAATGGGTCCTTAAACTCGACTCAGTTTCATAACTTTACCCGAAAGCCCATAGGTCCTTAATTAAGGGTATAAATATCCCAACCACTTTCATTAATGAGGGTAATGAACATTTAATACAACCAGACTACTCAAATCTCTCACTACTTAACACCAAAACATTTAATACTCAAAACACTTTACCAAATTATCCTCAACCCAAAATAAATCACACCAATAACCTATAGGCTCAATCATAGATCATTCTAAAGTATTATCCAAATATAATAGATATGATACGTATAAAGATTAAAAATAAAAAATAATAAAAATAAATTACCTTTAAAGAAGAAGTCAGGCCAAGAAAATTTCTAACTATGAAATCAATAGTTTTTAACCCTATCTATTGTTGTATTATTCATTGCTATTGGAATAGTACGAGGATTAATGTCGATAGTAACAACAAAAGGAAAACTATAAAATCTATAAATAAATCATGTTAGATTATTCAACAATTTGAGTGATGTAGATTAAGGATATGAAACCATAAATAAATGAACATACATATTATACATCATGAAATTACCCATTTGAGATAATAAACCTTACATTTTTGAAAATTAAATGACATTACCACCAACGCATGAGTAACAGTCGATCACAGCTCTTCGACGACATCATTAATCATCCATTCTGATACCAACATCGTACTTTGAGAACATACTATAATGTTGCATCCAATACTTCTCAATATTATAACCGATTGTTTTTATGTCGCATTTTGTCTTTTATCTTCTATGAACCTGGATAAATGGAGAGAAAGTATACTAATTTTGATGAGTATGTAACAATGTTTCCATCAAACAAATAAAGGAAAATAACCATTATTGAAAAAATCAATATCTTATAGACAAATGATGAACCTAAGGAATACCTCACTTATATTTCTTCAATCAGAATTTACGTGAGGTTCGATTTAAGTCTATCGTCTCCATAGGTAAGCGCAAGAAAGGGCTGAAAATAACATATTTACTAAAGACCTAAAGCAAATCCAAATGATGTTTTTTATGCAAATTATAATTTAAAATTTTAGTATGATGATGTTGATGCACTATTATATAAACTATTTTCTCTATACATCTTTTAAAATCATTGACTTCGTAATCTTGAAATTTGAATATTGAGTAAGATAATGTTGATGCACTCTTATAAAACTTTTGGTTTTCAATACGCCCTTTAAAAATTACTCACTTCTTAATATTATCAACAATAGATGATGTAGGCACGAAAGCGGTGTGGCTGTATAAGTTGTTGTTCGTAGAGCACTCACAACATGAACATATTATATGATGCGTGTAGCGGTAGATGAAATATTGGTTTGACTCGTTATTATTCGGAGAACACTCACATACAAGATCATATTGATGATAGATAGATAGACAGATGATCGATTGAGTTGCGCGACAAAGGAGATGAAAATATTTTGATAAGAAGAACTCCAAATTGAGCATATCCAAGATAAAAACATAATGAAGGATCAACCAAATAGGCTTCTCATAAGAATAGTTTAAACATAGATTTGTCCTGAACACATATTTTGAGAAAAATCTCATTTTTTTCTCTTTGTTTATTACATCGATGAATTTGATTATTAAATAAACTTTAGGATTTATGTACAGTCATATAAGAAAAGATAAAAAATAAATAAAATAATTATTTTTAACTCTCTCAAAATAGAATTAAAAGAGTGTAAATACTCAAAATACTTAAAATAGTAAATCTTGGATAATAAATACTCAATAATTCTCCGTAACTCTAATAAAATAAAATAAAACACTTAGAAAATAAATCTTACATAATAAATATGATATATATTTCCTTGACTCTATTACACAATAATAAAAAACATAGGAATTATATCTTTAATAATTTATACGAAATATATCTTTTTTATTCTTGGATTCCGTTCATTTGATGTATTTTAAAATATCTCATCATCTAGGACTTGAACCAAATGGGCTGATTTTGCTAAATGAATTAAAGTAGATTTCTGGTCCCATATCATTCTCCCACTCTTAAAAAAAATTCCTCAAGCTTTAGTATACAAAGTATTAATTCAAGTTTACGTTGCATTTCAGCGGTGGACTTTCTTTGTTTGTTAACAATCTCAATTAACACTTTTGCAATTCTAAAATGTACCATTAGTTTCCCTTCATATAATTTTTGAACCATAAGATATCTTAAAGTACAATTAGGGTGATTAGTAACTAGTAGAATTGGAACAACAAATTGGATCTTGCTTTTGTAAATGTGCATGTTCTCCATCAACTCACTATCTTTAATTTGAAGCTTTTTCTATCTTGTCTAGATTTGCTTTATAAGTTGACATGTTAGGAAATAAAGCTTCCAAAACCAAGTCAATCAGATGTCCAATCTGACGGATCTATGGTAAATCATGAGACATTTCTTCTAAAACACAATCACTAAAATTCTTCTCTTTATTAGGCATAAAAGACATTTCAATATGTAGAACTGCCTCGGTAGAATGGATAAAACCATTAACAAGTTTTGTCTAATAATTTTGGATAGAATGGTTTTGAACAATAATTCATCCATGGACTTTCAAAAGTATGTTGGTAGTCCATGGACCATACTTACATGAAATTTGTATCACTAATGGTCCCTCGGCTTTAACATTGGCTATATTTGAACGTTGATCTAAATTCGAGGGATCATTGATGATACAAGTTTATTTTGAGTATGGTACCACGTGATAGCTTTACAGGCTTTGTACAGTAACTCATCCATGGACTATCGATTTTAGTGACAGATAGTCCGTGGACTTTCAAAAGTTTGTTGGTAGTCCATGGACTATCCAGTTTGGATAAAGTTAGTCCTTTTCTGTGTCTTGACTGTCATTTTTGTGACAAATAGTCCCTCAAGTGTTAATTTTGGATAAAGTTAATCCTTTGACTTTCTATTTTTGATAAAGTTAGTCATTTAAATAAACATGCGCAGGGGACTAACTTTATCCAAACTAGATAGTCCAAGGACTACCAGCGGACTTTTGCAAGTCAATAGACTATATCTCACCAAAATGGATAGTCTAGGGACTACCAACGGACTTTTGAATGTCCAGGGATTATTTGTCACCAAAATCGATAGTCCAAGAACGAGTTAATGTTCAAAGCCAAGCTTTACATTATTCAACAGATTCAGCGGAGTAACTTTTATAAAACTGGATAGTCCATGGACTACCAGCGGACTTTGGAAAGTCAAGAGACTATATGTCACAAAAATCGATAGACTATGGATGAATTATTGTTCAAAGCCTGGATAGATTCTATTAGACCTTCTAAAGAAACAACATTAGAAAATAAATTGGGGCTCTATTTAATTACCAGATCTTATGTTTTTGTTAGTTTTGGTACTTTAATTGTCTTTTCCTTGACTTTTGTATTAGTATCAACCAATTCTCTTCATCTAACGATTTGTTGTTGTTTAGAGCCCAAAATTGTATTTTTTAGTCTGATTGGAGTTGTTGCTCTTAAGTTGCTGCTCAATCTAGATATCAGTATGGAATAAATCATACAAATCAGTGTATTGTTTCATTTTCACCTCTCTTGCAATATCTTCTTGCAAACCATTTATAAAAGATGCCATTAGTGACTCCTCATTTTCTGTTTTGAAATGATTTTTGAGATTTCAAACTCATCAAAATACTCCTCAACAGTCCTAATTCATTTTGACAACTCCTTAATACGTTTTTGTAAGTCGTTACTGTAATGAGTAAGTATATACCTTTGCCTTAAAAGAAACTTCTTGTCTTTCCAATTGGCTATGGGTCTGAACGTTACTTCTTCTTTCTCTCACTTATTTATCCCATCAAATAAGAGAATTCTTTGAAAAATATGCACCAGCTAGGACAAGCTTCATTTGCTTAGTACATCCATAATACTAAAAAATATATTATATAGTCTTTTCTCAATCCATGTATGCATTATGCTCTGATTTTCCAACAAACATGGAAAGTGTTAGCTTTACCTTTACGCTTTTAGGCTTTATTAATCGTTTTATCTTATTTATCCTCTCCTAAGAGAATCTCTTCTAGACATGTAATCATCTACACTGCCTGTTTATACGTGTTGTTGTTTCTGTTGCAGTTGTCAGATATTTTTTAGAAATTCAAGTGTCCTTGGGGCTACTCAATTCACCCAATATGTTCTCCAAACTCTTTCCTCATAGTATGAAAATTGTTTAACTTGTGTTTGCATTGTTTCATTTTATATTTGCATATGCTCGTGCATAACATTCATCAATTAAACAAGAGTTTCCATGTTGATTGTTTTTTTATTAAAGGGTGAGTTACAGATTAAAATCCATTCTACAAACCTATTACTGATGAAGACCTAACAAAGTTAAACACATATGTACCTAAAATACCCTTTTATATAAAATCATCAAACACATGTACACAATCTCTTCATTTTATTTTACTTTTATTTAAATTTTTAAACGTTCGTATGTTTTAAACCGTAATTCGGAAAAAAAATCTGAAAATCTCATTAGTTTTTTTAAGACAAACAAAACTAAATCCATTCATGAATTTTTTTATAAAAAAATTATATTTTATACTGGTTTCTCATTATATGGTTTAGAATCTATCATAGTTTGTGTGGTTTAGCATCTATTATAGTTGGTATCGTTTCTCATTATGTGGTTTAATATCTATGATAGTTGGCATGATTTATCATTATAAGGTTTATCATCTATCGTAGTTTGTGTGGTTTAGCATCTAGCATAGTTGGCATCATTTCTCATTATATGGTTTAGTATCTATCGTAGTTAGCATGGTTTCTCATTATATGGTTTAGCATCTATCGTAGTTAGCATAGTTTCTCATTATATGGTTTAGCATCTATCATAATTAATTTGGTTTAGCATATATCATAGTTGGCATGGGCTCTCATTATATGATTTAACATTTATCATAGTTGGACTGGTTTCTCATTATATGGTTTAACATCTATCATAATTGGTTAGGTTTAGCATCCATCATAGTTGGCTTGGTTTAGCATCTATCATAGTTGGATTGGTTTCTCATTATATGGTTTAACATCTATCATAATTTGCATGGTTTCTCATTATATGGTTTAGCATCTATCATAGTTGGCATGGTTTCTCATTATATGGTTTACCATCTATCATAGTTCGCTTGGTTTAGCATCTATCATAATTTGTCTTGTTTTTCATTATATGGTTAAACATCTATCATAGTTGGTATGATTTCTTATTATATGGTTTAGTATCTATCATAGTTGCATTGGTTTAACATCTATCATAGTTGGTCTAGTTTCTCATTATACGGTTATCATCTATCTTAGTTGGATTGGTTTCTCATTATGTGCTTTATCATTTATCATAATTTCATCTGTTTAGCATCTATCATAGTTGACATAGTTTCTCATTAAACGGGTTTCGCATATATCAAAGGTCATCTTCTTCCTAACCTTCATCTTCTTTGTTTTTACTGTAAAAACTTTTCTCAACGATATTTTACTAAAAAAACTAAAATGAATAAAACCTAAATCAATACAATACTTCAATTACAAGTAAAAATAGATAAAATGCCAAAATCACAAGTAAATATAAAGTTGGAACTAAAAAAAGAGAATCTGCATAAAACTGATTTAAAAGAAAAAGTAAAAATGACAAGGAAATTAGTGGTATGAAAATGACATATAAAGCTTATCAAGACCATCCCATGCGCCCTTTGAAGAATATTACGAGAACAAGTGAGAGCTCTCAACTTGTCTGGTGTACGAAAATCTTCCATATTGATCTCCATTTTTTTTTCGAAATTAGACTTGAATAAGTGACGATACAAGGAATAAAGAATTCAAAGATAGAGGGTTTATTAGTTATTTCTACAGTTTCTTTAGAGCCGGATACGAAATTTGGGGAAGAACTAGGTCGCTTATGATATCGATCCATATACAGTTGGATTCCGTTATATAATTAATTAAGAGTAATTTTGGTATTATAAAAGATAGTTGAATCTTAAAGGGTAAATAGAGAATTTAATGAGTTTTGTTATACATACATATATGAAAACAAAGGTATTAGATAGATCATAGATATATTTAAAATAGATATGATAGAACATTTAAACAACGGAAGATATGATAAGATTTTTAAAATAAAAATAGGTATATTTTAAAAGATTTTTTATAAAGATTTTTTATTTTTATAAAATTTTATAAAAATATTGTTTTTATAGAAGATTTTTTTAGAGATTTTTTTAAAATCAAAAATATGAAAAATACAATAGAATATTTTTTAGAAATATAAATGTATTTCAAAAGATTTATTATAAAGATTTTATTTTAAAAGGATATTATAGAAATATTTTTTTATAAAATATTATTTTTAGATATTTTTAGAATATATATTTTCGTTGACGATAATCGAGCTTCGGTTCTAATACGAGATGATGTAGGTACAAAAGTTGTGTGGTTGTAGAAATTATTGTTTGGAGAACACTTATAACTTGAATAAATTATATTATGCTTGTAGCGGTAGATGGAATGTTCAATAGTTCTCGTTTAACTATAATAAAAAAAAATTAAAAAAAATTAAAAAATTATACAAAATAAAACCTATGAACCTATTTCCTTCGCGAGATGATGGTTATTCTTAACTATATTTAAGAATAAAAACACTTATAACTTGAACAAATTATATTTATATTATGCTTGTAGTGGTGCGTAGAAGGTTGAATAGTTCTTTCCTCTTTTAAACCAAATAAAAAAAACTTAATAAAATACAATGGAACTATTTTGCTTTTTCATGACATCAATACTTGTATTTATATACTCTTTCCGTCCCAAAATGTTTGTCGTTTTAGGAAATATTTTTTGTCCCATAATATATGTCGTTTTCGTTTATCGATGTAAATTTAAATATTATTTATAATCAAGTATCAATTAAATCTCTTCTTTTTCATATTTTTTATAAAAAAAAACTAATTATTACGTTCTTTAATATTATACATAACTTTGAAACGATAAATATTTTGAGACGGATATATAATAAAAAGGTGAAACAAAATGATAAAAGTTCACCGCTCGTAATTATAATATATATATATATATATATATATATATATTCTGCGAAACTAAACTGATATTCAAGGAAATGGACATTTCAAAAGAATAAAATAAACGAATCGGACAAAAGAAAATCCAGTTAAGGCTATTTATAGCTGGCTATAGAAATATTCCAGCTCAATGCTCTTGCCAATTTGGCTAGTTGCCGATCCTTGTTATAGTTATTTTGGATTATTCTTAAATATAACCCATACATAACCAATTACTATATATAGTTCGTAACTTAACCAATTACTATATATAGTTCGTAACTGTATCGTGTCAAGTTTTACAACACATAATATATTTATAAAATTAATCAGTGAATGCAATCTATCAGCTAAAAGTTAAATAATTATTACGTAATAATATCATATATCTTCAGAGTTTTAAAAACGGTCAAAGTTTGAAAATATAACACAATTCATAATAAATAAATAAACAGAAGGTACAATTTTCGTTTTCTTTTTCAATTTAAAATTATAGCTATATACCTGATAAACCCAACATTTTATGTGTATTTTTCTTTTAAAAATCATTTCTGCTTTGCATAATTACAATAATGTTTGATAAATGTGAACTTATAATTTCTTCTGCCATGTTTAGGCTAATACCACAGCATGAAAATACATATTCTAACTATATTACCTTTTCTTTTCTTTAGTGTACTTTCGAGTCTGGCATTTATTTCTGCAGAAGTAATCGATCCTACAAAAATGTTAGGGATAAGAAAAATACTAAATAATAACAAATTTAATTAATCTACTGATTTTTTCCCTTGAATCTACGAGTATACACTAAGCAAAAAGGTTATGACTTATAAAAGAAGATTAGGACAGAAAACTAATGTTTTTGTTGTCTTTTGGAGGGAATATTCTAAGTTACATAAGAGACAACCCATCACTAGCATTCGAGATTGTTAAATGGCCACCTAATAAGTGGGGTATTTTGTGAAAAGTTTTTGAAATTATTAGGGAAGTCAGCCAAGTTTGACCTCTTGAGACATTAAATTAAATAAATGGATGATTACACGTCTTAATCAAGATGCATGCTCATATATTATCAATTACGTAGGGCGGCAAAATGGTATTATCTTGGGTATAAATCCTAACATGTTCGAAACGTATTCCGACCTTTTTTTTTTCTTAAAATATATTTATTAGATTTATATTACAAATTAAATATTAATTCAATAAAAAATTAGCATTACAATAGAATAACGAATAAATTAAAAGTAGGCTTTAAAAAACGCTTTAAAAACATTTTTTATTGAACCGATTTTTTATATGTTTTAATCCTATAAATCATTTTTTTTTTCATCAACTAACCACATCAACGGAATTTGCATCAATCCAACCTCAACTTGAGACCGTGCAATCTCTCATCAATCCTGTCTAAAAAAAAATCGTCAACATCTCAAACTATTATAGTTGAGCTTATTTAAGACTCAGTATTAGAAAACCCATCAGCATCACTAAGATTAAATCAATCCATAAATGATTATGATCATCACGGTCGACAAATAATCAAATTCAGTCTGACTTCAAGTCAACACTCATATGAAGAATCATTAGAAGAAAACTTCTCACCTCTCACTGGATCTCTTAACTCTGAAAGAAAGAAGATCCCAATTGAGCTGGAGATGCGTTCTAACCCAGTTTATAAAGATTCTCCCAACACGCACTAGAGAGGAGTCAAGAAAACCTTTGTTGATCTTATGAAGCCCCAAATCAAGTATTGCACTCACGAGGATGTCGACTACTAGATTAAAGATGACCACAAAGCAATCATTTTCAAGGATAAAGATAAGTGATATCTAATTCTTAACTTAAAGTTTACTCTTATTGTGAATTATTCATTCGGTAAACCAAAATTACCTAACTTTAGAGCCTTTTTAGATTCTTTCTATTTTTTAGATCAATATAGTTTATATATCTATGATTATAGGCATATTTGCATAGAATTAGATAACTTAAAGGACTTCAAATCCTTCTGGAAAAAAATGTCTACTCTGTAGCAATCTCTATTTCAGGCTCTTGAAATGGAAACCAACTTTCAACCTCAAATTGGAGTCTCCTGAGACTCCAGTTTGGGTCATACTACCTCAAATCCTAAAATATCTCTATAAATTTGACTTCATTAACGATATAGGAAAGGAAATTTGACTGTCTTTGACTATCTAGATCTCATCATTTAATAGAGCTAGCTTTAAATGTGTTAAAGCTCTTCTCATTATTGACATATCAAAACCACTTCTCCAAATATTTTGGGTAGGTTTTGGGGAAGATGATGGTTTTTGGTAAAATATATCATATAGCTTCATGCCTAAATACTTCAACACATGTAAATATTTAGGTTATAGTAAAGAAACGCGTAACTGGAACAAGAAAATCTTGAAAGGTTAGCTGACATCGACAAACAACTAACATCCAATCATAATCCCACTTCCCTTAAAGAAGTTTGGGTTCCCAAAACACCCAAGAATTCTATTATCTTAGACCAATAAAATATCAAAACCTTGAAACCAATGAATTATCTGAAACCAACAACAAACCAACATAAGTTTCCACCAACCTTCAACCCAATGATGATAACATCATCAATGAATCAGAAATCAATTTAGTTAGTTCAAAATCATCAGCTAACACCTCAATGTCACTTCATTTATCTTAAACAAATACATTAATTAATTCCTCTAAGTTTTAGAATTAGAAAAAATCTTAGCCACTCTTTAAGATCACCCAAACCAAATAACACAACTTAACCCTTTACCAGCCCCTTATTCGGGAAACCTTCTTTCATCTCCAATGAAAGAAAGCTTTATTGGAACCCTTTCTCAACCCAGAAACAAAATAGTAAGCAAAGCAAAAGCTAATGCCCCAAAGGGCCCTAGATATAATCAAATCAAATGATCCTCAAGATAATCAAGTTAACACTTTAAAATATCATTTCAATCCTCTGCTAGAATGCCAAATGAATTGGAAATAAGGGAACTATTAGAAGACGTAGGTCATAAATTAAATCATATGAAAAAAGTTCATTTCTCTCCAATAACCAATGATCTCTATTGAAAAAATTAACTTAATCAAATCTAAACTTGGCTTCAAATATGGCATATCAAAACTATAATAATAAGATCTCGATTATGCACAATCAAGATTACCAAATAAATACAATAATCAACCATGGCCAATTTCTTCATATGAAGGTGAACCGTTCCTCTTGTAACAAATAGGTATCGGTCACCATCATATATTTCAAATGCACCAGAAATTAAAGAATTGACCTATGACATAATCTCAAGAATATTTTAGATACAAAAACTGAATGGATGGTTGCTGGAGATTTCAATGTAATCTCTAATGACACTGAACAATTAAACTGCTCAACCCTTGACCTTAGGGCTATTTATGACTTTAATAACATGGTTTTGAACTGTAAATTGAAAGATCCATGTTATTATGGATCTAAATATACTTGGTATAATAATTTTAAATGGAAGCATCTCGATGGGGTACTTCATAATGCAGCCTATGGAGACTTATTTGACTCCAAAAAGGTGAAACATCTGGGGGCCAAACTAAATTAGATCACTCGCCTTTTGTATATCTATGTTCAATCTTAACATCATCCTCAAACCATCTTTTAAATTCCATAATATATGGATCATCCATAAAGACTTCCTAACCACAGCTAAAACCAATTGGGCTGAATAATTGTATGGAAACCTATACACGTATTCATAGCTAAATTGAAAATATTGAAAAACAAAGCTAAAAACATGGAATAATGATGTCTTTGGAAGCATTTTTTACAACATAATTAATGCAAAAATAGTCAAACATGCTGAAAACTGCTTAGAACTTTCAAAAAATCTTGAAACTCAATTTAATTTAGCTAAAGCTATAATCAATCACCCGAACTTCCTAGCTAGAGAATAATTCTTCTGGGAACAGAAGAGATCCTCTAACTGGGTAAAATAAGGTGATGGAAACACCAAAACCTTCTACAACTATGGTAATAAAATATTCAAAAGAAAGATAATCAAAAGAATTAAAGTCAATGGTTAATGGATTGATAATCAATCTCAAATTGTTGACTTAGTCATTGAACACTTCAAACACCTGTTAAATAGTAAAGTAAATCATCCAAACATATTTGAAATAAAAGAAATTATCCCTCACATACTAAATGATCAAGATAACATCAATATGCTAAACATTCTAAATTAAAAGGAAATTCTACACTCTATAAACTCTCTCAATAAGAACAATGTCTCTGGAGTTTATGGATTCAAATCCAGTATCTATCAATCTTGTTGGTTCATCATAAAAAATAATATGTGTAATATAATTAAATCTTACTTCAATAGACCCATTAGTCTTTGCATACTTTTCAACATAATCCTCTCTAAGATAATCAATAATAGGATTGTCAAGATATTACAGAAGATTATATCTTTAGAGCAAATTGGCTTTGTATAAAACATACAAATCAATGAAAAATCTTTAATCACTCAATTAATGGTCCATGGAATTAACAAAAACATTAGAGGAGGTTATAATAAAACTGGATATGGCCAAAGTTTTCGATATAATTAATTTTGACTTTATATTCATTGCCATTGAATGCTTTGGTTTTAACTATAAATTTATTTATTTAAAAAAAGATTTGAGTTAGTCAAGTTATCCATCATTATTTATGGCTCCTCATATGAATACTTCAAATCCAGCAATGGTGTGAGGCAGGGTGATTATTTATCACACAACATTTTCATCATTGCTGAAGAATTCTTTTTAAAAGGATTTAAAATCCTATTTCTTGCAAACCAATTTATGAACTTCTCTTCAAAAAGTAATATTCATATCCCATGTCTTGCATATGTTGATAATGTAATCATTTTTATGAATTGTTCCATAAATAATGTAAAGAAGACTTGTAATTTTCTTGATCATTATAAAACTATCTCTGATCAATTAATTAACAAAGAAAATATTATGTTCATAACATCTGAAAAAATAAACAAAATCAGAATAAACAGTATCAATCATACTTATGACTTCAATAATAGTAACCTTCCATTTAAATATCTACGAATCAATATTCATAAAAATAAGAATATTAGATATTTCGATGACTTTGTGACTAAGTTAAGAGTTTACGCCACCAAAAACTACGCATGAACCAAAGACTATGTATTTTCCTCTAGAATTTTTGTGCCATATTTCTATAGAACTTTGTTTGTCATGTCATTCCATTTGTGGTCAAATATCATGTCCACGAGTAATATTTTCCCTACTATAGTAGGAACAAAAAACACTCTTATATTTTTTTCAAACATAATAAAATTTAAAAATCAAAATCTAAAACAAACGACAAATTTATGACATAAATTACATATACCAAATATATATATATACTATATGAAGAGAGAGATGGACTAAAAAATATACTTAAAATTAAAACTTGATCAATTTTGTTTACATGTATTGGAATATCTTCCGCCAACACTTTATGAGAAGAAAACAAATTGTGCAAATGGCGATACGATAATTTACTGCAGACATAAAATGAGAGAAAGCCTTAAGGATTACACCAATCGTTTCATTAAGACTAAGACTAACATAGAGAGTTACAAAGATCAAGTAGCGTTAGCAACTTTTCGAATGTGACTTCTCCCCGGTATTTTGAAGGATAACATCATTGAGAAACAAACCATGACATTTGGGGAATTGTTGCATCAGGTATAGAAGCGAATTTTAGTAGAAAAGACACGAATATCGGAAATGAATCCCATGGAAAAAATTGAGCAGAACCAGTTCCACCAATCTCCGATGGTGACACACAAAAATCCACTTCCAACAACCGTTGTTTGACCATGAGTACCAACCCAATTACCTTTGAAACCAATAGTGAATTTGAAATTTTTAAACACACAACAAAGTGCCAATCCAATGTCAAACAAGTGGGTCCTACCAACTTATTTCGATGATTTACATACTGTGTAGTAAAATATTTTGACAAGGTTCGAAATCACATACAAATCCACAAACCTGCCCTAATACAGACTCGTAGGGAAAGCAGAAGCACCAGGAATTGTAAGTACCATGGCGATGTTGGGCATGGCACGAGGGATTCCGTGGAGTTGAAAAATTGAATACAAGTGTTGATTGAAAATGGAAAAATTGACAACATTTGTTATAAATGTTTTATCTTGCATCTCCAAAGTAAGAGAATAATTTAATGATTTTGGAACATATCAACTATTTTGATGTTTTTTCTGAGTATTTAAATCTCAAACCGGACAGGAATAAGATCATGTTGGTAGATGATCCAGTTGTGAATGGAAAAGTTAGTGAATATGTGTTATCTTTGAATCACCGACAATTTTTGAAGGTGATATTGTTTCATGGATGTCAAATTATTCTCAGAAAATGAATATTGTGAGCCTAGCAACTCACTTTGAAACGGGCACTTCACCACATTTATATAAAAGTCCATCTATATTACTTTGCTTTGAGGATGATGATATCAGGTAAGTGGTTGGCCCGTATGAGGACGTTGTGGTAATCATAGCAAAAATTACCGGGTATAAGATACAAAATATTCTGATAGATATCGGTAGTTCTGCCAATATAATGTTCATGACAACTTACGAAAATATAAAGAATCCTTTGGTAATTCTTCGATTGGATCGAGCGATTGTAGGTTTTATTAGGGTGACTGCCAAAGTACTTTGGGAATTGAAGGTACATTGGAGTTAGGTCGCGGACCATTTAGGAAAGAGGTGACAATGTTGTTCATTGTGGTGGATGTGCCAACATCATATAATATGATATTCAGAAGGTCTTGGTTGTCTAGAATACACGCAGTGGCTTCATTTGTTCACTATTGTCTGATATATGTCGTGGGAAGTAATGTAGGAACGATGAGGAGCAGCCAGAAAATGGCAAGATAATTTTACTGAATAGCTTTGGCCCCAAACTAAATTAAAAGGGGCGAGTCATAGAAGTCATAACAGTTAGTAAGGTCTTCATCGGGGTCTAATCCTATTGATTCCAAGGGAGACCCCGGTTTTCTTGTCCTTGATGAGAGTTTTAAGGATTACATTTTTTCCGAATGGGAGGAGTTTAAAGATTGGTACAAAGTTATCTCCGGTGGTGAGGGAAAAGTTAATTAAGTTCTTATCAACAAGATTGTAAATATTTACGTGGTGCACCAAAGATGTAACTAGGGTACCTGTAAAAATCACCTGTCACGTGCTATCATTCGAAGAAATGTATGCCCAATAATTCAAAAAACATATTTTTTTAAAGAAAAAATTGAGGCTATTATGGCAGAAGTATATCATTTATCCAAAGTTGGGCACATACGAGAATCATTGTACCCTTTGTGGACGGTTAATCCGGATTTAGTAAAGAAGATAAAAATTTAAATGATGAATGTGTATGGATTTCACTGACTTGAATAGAGCATGTCTAAAAGATCGTTTTCTATCCCTTGGATTGATCATATAGTGGATTCTACGTCGCAAAATTGATTGAGTTCTTTATGGATACTTACGATGGGTACAATCATATCAAGATGGATTTGAAGGATCAAGAGAGCACTTCGTTCATCACAGGAAGAGGTCTGTATTTTTATAAGGTTATGCCATTTGGGTTGAAAATTGATGGGGCTACTTACCAACGCTTAGTAAACAAAAAATTTTAGGCTCATATCAGACGAAATATTGAAGTGTATATTGACGATGATGAGTCAGAATTCAGCATGCTTCCCGGACACGGACATATCGGTCCAAGGCCTCCGGACCGGACAGATCGGACAGATCACATGGACCGGACAGATCACTTTGAACACTATGACCATAGGACTGTTCGAACTATGACAAAAGTACTAAAAAACCTAAACACTTCTTGACTAAGCTACTTGCTCTCCTGCTTAGAGCTCATGGGTCTTTGAACATGACCCGGGTCCATTAAACATGACCCGAAAGCCCATAAGGGCCCAAACATCAGGGTATAAATACCCAACCACCTGCATTAACTATGGGTAATGAAAATTAACTGCTACCAAGTCGCTTAATTATCTCTCTACTCTCTAAACACTTAAACACCCACACACCACCATAAAACACCAACTGAAATTACCAGCCTACCATCAGGCGATTATTATCCACACTGAATTGGCGACCACAGTGGGAGTAGAAGGTGCCTGAATCAAGCATTCAAAACCAGCTAAGAAAATCTGTCTGAATGAATCCGGACAATCCAGAACTTCCACCAGCTTTGCTCGAAGTGGTGGAAGATAATGATGAATACACTGTCGAAGAGCGTGATAGGCTAGAGTGTGAAATAGAAGCTCTGAGAGTAGAGAAGGCCAAGATGGGCGTGAAGGAAAAATCCAAAGCATCGGTTGCTCATCACACCGATAACCCCAGAGAGCATGAGTCTTCGAAGACTCATGTGAGCACCAAAAAGACTCATGCCAGTTCTAAAAAGTCTCACCGGTCCAAGCCTGTGGAGAGATCTGACTCAAGCTCAGAATCTTCTGATAGCTCTTCGGACAGTGATGGAGTTGAAAAATCCTTGTCCTCTAGCAGGGATGAGGGTCGAACCAGAAAAAAGCAAAAGCAAATTAAAAAATATTCAAGAAAAAGGGATAGACATGGAAGAATGAAGAAGCATATTGGCAAAGGATCATCTCATAACCGGAGGCATGTGGACAAGATGCTGATGGATCCCTTTGCCTTCCACGATGAACCAAGTATCTTTGCAACTCCCAATGAGGATACTGTGTTCAGTCGTGGAAGGAATTGGAGGCAATCTCCATTGTCTTCTAAAATTCTGTCCGGAAACCTCCCCAAGAGGTTTGACAGCACCAAAATAGAGAAGTACGATGGCAGTACTGATCCGGACAACCATCTGGAGCAATTTAAAAATTTCATGATGAACTTTGACGATGATGATAAACTACTTTGTAGGGCATTCTCCCAATCCTTTACGGGGAGTGCTCTGAAATGGTACAACAGCTTGCCTCAGGGTTGTATTAAAGATTTCGATACGTTTTGGGTGGCCTTTCGAAGGCAGTTTGTAGGGAGTAAAGAGCTGAAGGGCAACGGAGACACAATAATCCATTGTGCCCAGGAACCAAATGAATCCTTGAAAGAATATATAAGTCGTTTTGTGAACACCAAGAATGGGTTGGCTGATTGCTTCGAACAGGTAGCAATAGCATCCCTGAGACAGGGTTTGAACCCAAGCAATCTAGCTGATTCAGTGACCAGAAAGAAGGCCATGACATGGGGAGGGTTGCTGAATCAAGTTGGCAAACAAATAAACTTCGATGAAATAAAGAAAACCAGGGTGCATAGGCAGGTGAGGTCTACCCCGGTGACACCAAATCCCAATCAGAATCAGTCCGGGAACAAAGCAAGAGAAACCGGACAGGGGCATGGTAGGGAAAAGCTCAGTCTCAGCCAGCTGCTCCTGCTCAAAGTCAACAATCCAGAAACAAGAGAGGGCCATGGGTCCAACCGGAGTGGTTCGCAGAGTTAAAAGAAAGTGTGGCCATTATCTTTGATAAAACAAAGGATGAGGTGCATTACCGGAGACCAGCAACACTGCAGTCTCCCAGAGAGCATCGCAACAACTCTTTTTGCCAATATCACAATGATATTGGTCATACCACTGATGATTGCATAGCATTGAAACAAGAAGTTCAGAACTTTATTGAAAGGGGAAAGCTGGGAGCCTATGTGAAAAGAAGAGTGGGTAACAGGCCCGATAACACTCACCGGGTTGGTCCAAGTAATGTTGCTCCGGAGGGAGCCATGGTTATAGTTGAAAGGTTTGACGTGGAATCTGAGTACTTGGATCCCGATCCAACTCGGAACAGAGTGGGTGCTATAGAGGAATGTTCTAGGTCGGTCTCCGGGCTCATTAAGTTTTTCGAGTCACTTACAATTTTCGGAGGGGACACTATGACAGCTCCTACTGCTTCTTCGAGGAAGAGGCATGTTCATACTTTGGCCTCCCAGCTAGAAGGAGGCATGACATCTTATCAGTCACCAAACTCATTTCCCTTCATTGTGTTTGATGAAGATGATTTAAGAAATATTGCTGGCCCTCATGAGGATGCTGTTGTCATAGGAGAATCTATAGGGGCAATGACATAAGACGAATCTTGATGGATACTGGAAGCTCAGCCAATATCCTTTTCCTAACCACTTACAAGAAAATGAAAAATCCAGCTGTAATTCAGAATTCGGACAGGTCAATCGTGGGCTTCACAGGCAGCTCAGCAGATGTGATCGGGGAGTTCGAAGAGGAGGTGTTATTGGGCAAGGGCCCTTTCAAGAAAATAGTCAGAATACTCTTTATTGTGGTGGATTGTCCCACTTGCTATAATGCTATTCTAGGGAGGTCTTGGCTCTCTATGATGCATGCAGTGGCTTTAACAGTCCACCAATGCTTGAAGTATGCTGTTCAGGGGCAGGTTGGAGTTGTCCGGAGCAGCCAAAAGATTGCAAGAGAATGTTATGCCACTGCCTTGGCTCCTCGAACGCTAGGGGCAGTCCGTATTGATGAACAATAGCAGTTTGAGGGCCTTTCTGGGGGTGAGGGTGAAATTGATGAGCCCAGAGAGACCCCCGGAGTTTTGATACCAGTTGAAGAGGTAGAAACGCACTGTTTGGAAGATGGGAAAAGTGTCAAGATAGGATCTAAAATGCCACCTATGTTGAAGAATGAGATGTTAAAGTTTTTGAAGAACCATCAGCATGTCTTTGCTTGGTGCAATGCTGATGTTACTGGAGTTCCATCAGAAGTAATATCACACCACCTATCCGTCTGGAGAGATGTAGCTCCAGTGGTTCAAAAAAGAAGAGCTTTTTCCAAAGAAAAGGCTGATGTCATTGTGCAAGAGGTTGACAGGCTCACAAAGATGGGGCACATCAAAGAGTCTCAATACCCTTTGTGGACTGCCAATCCTGTCTTGGTGAAAAAGAAGAATGGCAATTGGCGCATGTGCATTGACTTCACAGACCTCAATAGAGCTTGCCCAAAAGACTTGTATCCGGTCCCCCGGATTGATCAGTTAGTAGACTCTACCTCTGGGAACAAGCTGCTTTCCATTATGGATGCTTTCTCCGGATACAATCAGATTCGAGTAGATCCAAGGGATCAAGAGCATACCACATTTGTCACAGACATGGGGCTTCATTGCTACAAGGTGATGCCATTTGGTCTGAAAAATGCTGGGGCTACTTATCAGAGATTAGTCAACAAGGCATTTGCTGATCAAATTGGAAGAAATATGGAAGTATACATTGACGATATGATGGTGAAGAGTGTGGATGAGCAGTTGCACTTGTCCGATCTCCAAGAAACTTTTGCCAACTTGGTAAAAGTGAATTTGAAGTTAAACCCTGAAAAGTGTGTATTCGGAGTGCAGTCCGGGAAGTTTCTGGGCTATATCATAAGTGAGCATGGAATACAGCCCGATCCGGACCAGCTAAATGCTCTTTTCCAAATGGAGCCTCCTCGAAACATCAAAGAAGTACAGTGGTTAACGGGGAGATTAGCTGCCTTAAACAGATTTATCTCAAGGTCTTCGGACAGGTGTGCTCCTTTCTTTCAAACTTTAAAGGGTGCAAAGGGCTTTGATTGGACCCCGCAGTGCGATGAGGCTTTCAATGAGATCAAGAAACACGTGTCCTCCTCCAAAACTTTGTTCAAGCCATTCGATGGGGAGACTCTCTTTGTATACTTGGCAGTTTCAAGTTGTGCCATCAGTGATGTGCTGGTAAGAGAGGTCGATAGTCATCCCCATCCAGTGTACTACATCAGCAAAAGCTTGATAGATGCAGAGAAGCGTTACTTAAAACTGGAAAAATTATCATTAGCCCTGGTAATAGCTGCAAGGAAGATGAGGCATTATTTCCAGGCTCATCCTATCATCGTCCGGACCTCCTTTCCCCTAAAGAATGTCCTTCAAAAAGCAGACATTTCGAGCAGAATGACTAAGTGGTCAGTAGAGTTGGGGGACTTTGACATAGACTTTGCTCCCTGAACAGCAGTCAAAGCTCAAGCTGTGGCTGATTTTCTGGTCTAATTCCACTCCGACAGGGATTCGGAGCAAGCTACTGATATAAAAGATAAAAAAGTATGGGTCGTCCGAACAGATGGTGGATCTAGCACAATGGAATGTGGTGCAGGGGTATGCTTAACTTCCCCATATGGAGACAAAATGTACCAGGCTATTTGTTTTGCTTTCAGGGCATCTAATAACGAGTCTGAATACGAAGTAGCTATAGCTGGGCTAAAATTGGCCTACATTTTTGGGGCTAAGAGGGTCAAGCTGCTAAGCGACTCCCAACTGATTATCCACCATGCCCAAGGCCAGTCTGAGGCTAAGAAGGAGCAACTTGTGAAATATTTACTCCTCCTCAAAAATGAAGCGCTTAAGTTTAAAAGTGTTGTCTATGAACACATTCCCCGGGCAGAAAATGAGCTAGCAGACTCACTAGCAACCATAGCCTATACGGAGTCATACCCATGGATCCATGTGCTTGAAAGCCCCTCCATCCAACTTTGTAAGGGTAAAGAAGAGGAAATTGTTGAAATACAAGTGAAACAACCTCAAGACTGGAGGTTTCCTCTCGTACAATATCTCTCCGATGGTGTTGTGCCTCCGGATAAGTCACTAGCCAGAACATTGAAACACAAGGCTCGTGGTTTCATCATATTGAGATAAGTGTTATACAAGAAATCTTACAGTAAACCTCTCCTGCGCTGTTTGGGGGATGAAGAATCACGAATGGTCCTCTCCGAATTGCATGATGGTGAGGGATCAGCCCATTGTGGGTTTAGAGCTTTAACAAGAAGAGTTTTACTCTCCGGTTAA
The DNA here is from genome assembly GCA_036936605.1 of Limnanthes douglasii subsp. nivea. NCBI lineage: Eukaryota > Viridiplantae > Streptophyta > Magnoliopsida > Brassicales > Limnanthaceae > Limnanthes > Limnanthes douglasii. Next base: position 67,090,838 of record JAUPFV010000005.1, read on the forward strand.
TTTCTGAGCCTATTCCTTTTGCTTGATGGGGATTGGATTTAGTAGGGCCTCTCCCTGTGGCGTCCGGAGGGCGCAAAACTATAATTGTGGCCATTGACTACTTCTCGAAGTGGATAGAAGCAGCCCCTCTAGCAGGGACAACATCAAAAGCTGTTATAAAATTCATTCTATCCAACATATGTTGCAGATTTGGTGTCCCACAGAAAATAACAACAGACAATGGGCCACAGTTCGACAATAGAGAAATGGAGAGCTTCTGTGCCTCAAGGGGTATACAGCATTATTTTTCTTCACCTTTCCACCCACAAGTAAATGGGCAAGTTGAAGTAGCTAATAGAACTATATTGTCCGGCTTAAAGAAGAATTTGGAAGGGACTGCTGGGAAGTGGCCTAGTTATTTACAAGATGTCTTGTGGGCCTACCGGACAACACCTGGGGCTGCAACACAAGAATCACCCTTTGCCTTGGTCTATGGGATGGATGCAGTAGCTTCCATAGAAGCAACTCTCCCCTCTTTTCGTGTTCACAACTTCTCCGAACATGCTAATGAGATGGCAATCAGAGGTCAACTTGATTTAATAGAAGAAAGACGAGTTAAAGCTCACCTTAGAGTTGCACACTATCAAGGCTTGATGAGGAGCAGGTTTGCTTCCAAAGTCAAAAGAAGAGATTTCCAACCAGGGGACAAAGTATTAAGGAAGGTCTTCTTACACACTAAAGAAAAGCTCTTCGAAAAGCTGGCCCCAACTTGGGAAGGTCCGTATATAGTTGTTGAAAGAATCAAGCCTGGAACTTATTGGTTGGAAGACAAAGATGGCAGAGTTCTAACCCATCCTTGGAATATTGAGCATCTCCGGATGTACTTGGAATATCACTTGTGTAAATATTTACTTGTTTAAACATCCATGTAAATATTTGGGGGCATACTATTTCCTCCCCGGTGGCACGGAGAGGTTTTAATGAGGTGTCCGGGCTGTTAAATAAAATTCAATGCCTTCTTAAAAAATTTCTAAGTATTTTATAAAGTTTTGTCCCTTGTCATACTATCCGGACTGAAATATCTAAGGGCTATTTAAACTCTAGCCGGAGAATTTAAACACTCTCACAATGCAACAACTAAAGGCTACTTAAACTCTGGCTATCAAAATTAAAATGAACAATGATAGAAGATGATGGTTGCACAAAACAGAGATATTCATTGAATGAAATAACTTAAACTTGCCTTGGCCTTCCAAGGACTTTTAAATAGTCAAGATACAACACAAAAAACCTGTCCGGTCGAGCACCGGACACCATTACAAAAAAGAGTGCCTTGGCCTTCCAAGGACTTTAGTCTGAATAAAAAATAAACAAAATAAATCTTAAGTTAAGGTTGAGCCTTTGAAGATGGCTCACCTTCATACACCTTCTTGCCTTTGAAGTCGCCTTTCCCTTCGTCTACCTTCTTGCCTTTGGGATCGTCTTTCTCTTCATCTGGGCTCTCCCTGGTATGCTCTTCATTATCGGATGAGGACGCACTGGAGACTCCATCCTGATCCTCATCGGCCATTGTATGATATGGAAGGTCATCATCATCTACATAACGCCACAAGTCCCCTAGGTTCCTCTTCGGATATTTTTCATGAAAGAGTAGAACCATGTCAGACCTCACCTTCTCAATCAATAGCTCTTCACTTTTAATCATCTGGTTGGCATAGGCATTGATCCTAGCTTGGATCGTAGCCTCTTGATCCCTTAGCAAAGTGGTATTCTCCTCGGCAGCCTTGGATGCTGCATTCTCAAGAGCAATCTTGTCAGTAGTTAGGTTGGTGATAATTTTGTCCTTTACCTTGGTCTCTTCTTTTGAGGCAGTAAGGTCTTTCTCCACTCCGGACAGCTTTTCCCGGAGGTCTCTGATGGTTTCCTCTAGAGTAGCAACTTTTGTGTTGCTTTCCTCATGATTCTTCTTCAACTCCTCATTTGCTTCCTTTAGCATGTCAGCATTGGCAGTAGCAGTGCGAAGGTCTTCGGACAGCTTTTCCTTCTCAGACTTAAGGTCTTTGATGGTGTCTGCTTGACTCCGAACTTGTCTCTCTAGTGTAAGTACCGGCTGCACATTGCTTAGCAAGGAGTGGGCTATGGTGTCCTTTTCACTAGAGACAATGAAAGTCTTACCATTGAAGTTGACAGTGTTATAGCCGCTCAGAGGAACGTAGGGCCCTGCGAAGTCGTCTCTGGGGAGGTTGAGGAAGTATTCGCCAAGTTCACCAAGACCGGTGATGTCTACTTCGTCAATGTTGAGCTCTCCTCCCTCAACTTCATCCGGTATGAAAGTCCCTTGGGATCTCTTCAGCATGTGTTGGGTCAGCCTGGAAAGAAGGCTCCGGATCCCGGAGAGCAAGCTCATCTCCGTTAGCAAATTTTTTCTTATTGGCTGCCCGGTCTGCCCCTTCACTTTCCTGCTTGCGATTCCTCTTGGAAGCCCTTGGAGGTTTTAGGAGGTCTGCTTCCTGCCTTTCGGACTCTTGCTCCACTACCTGCAAAAGAGCAGCATCGATTTGGCTCTGAGCCGGCCCCTCCGGGTCTGTTGGAGCATCCTTCTCAACATCAGCAGGATTAGCATTGCTCACCACCTTTTTGCCTTTCTTCTTGCCCTTCATTTTGCTTGGGGCTTTGGCCCGGCCTGGCAGGAAGAGTGTCCCATCTGCTTCATGGGACCTCTTAAGCATTGTGTCCGGAGAAGGTTGGGTGGTGAGCTCATCCCAAGTCAGGTCTCTCCGGCCTGTGGTGTTCCACAGGTGAGACCTTGCCAGATTTCCACTAGTGAAGGCATTGTGGAATTGGTTCCCCCAGTTCTCTGCGGCCCAGGCATTGATTTTGCCACAAGTGACCCGTCCGGCCTTCAAGTAATCACCGAACTCCTTAGGTAGTTCTGTTAAGACAAAAGAAAGACCAATTAATTTAAATCAACTATGAGAAAGAAGAAGTAGACAAAGATTTAAAGTGGGAAACTTACGGTCACTCCTCCACCTGCTTATGAGGAGGCTTGGGTTCACTCCGGACTTGATCTTTTGTCCGTTTTCCCAAGCGCCGCTGACAAACAAAAACTGGCTCCTCCATTTGCTCTCAGACTCCAACAGATCATCAACAGCTTTGAGATCATTCCCCATATTGAAGTGGTAGAAGGGAAATTGGTGATGTTTGCAAAGATTGGCCACTGCAGCAAACTCTTCCATAGGAAGAGGGATCCCGGACAGCCTTGATGCCATGATGCATGACATCAGAGTATACCAAGCATTGGGGCTCAGCTGGCTCGGACAGAGTTTGATCAGATGAAAATATCTGACCATCTCTGGGTCCAATGAGAATCTGAGTCCCCAATTAAATTTCTCCGTGAAGATGACTATTTCATTCAGCTTGCAATCCATAGGAGTTTCAGGATCTATGGGAATCCTTATCTTCACATTTTCAGGGATCCCCCATTTTGTGCGCATTTGACCTAGTTCAGCCGTATGGATGAACGCATACTTGGTCTTCTGTAAGGCCAAGAGGTATTTAAGTTCGACCCTGTGAAAACAAGGCCCTACCTTCCCTTCGAGACACTCCGGCAGCTCCGGATTCCTCAAGCACAGTTTTTCTTTGCCCTTATCTTTTTTGGCAGCAGTAGTGTTACTAGTCTGACCGGATGGCTCAGACTCAAAAGGGACTTCTTCAACAGAGTCCTCCATTATTTCCTCCATGATCGTAGGAGGAATATTAGTGGCAGTGGCCCGGGGAGGATTCAGACTTGGCTCAGCCTGACTTCCGGACTGCTGGTTTTCTGTGTTTTCTTGACTTCTAGTCTCAGGCTGGGGCTCTGAGGCAGAAGTCTTTCTCTGAAGTGCTAGGCTGCTAGCCTCCGGACCGGGTAGTCTTTCCCGGGGAGCTCTGATAGGCACTTCAGACCCAAAGCTGCTATTTTTTGCCCCCGATTTTGAGGGAGTGTTCTTAGAGGCTTGCCCCTTAACCAACCGGCTTGTCCTCTTAACAACCAGCTTCTCAGGAGAGTGCTCTGTGTCTGATCCCATTGCGAGAAAGGGAGAAGGTTTTCTAAAGCTAGTGGTTGTAGCTCCTGGCTCGACAGTAGGCACTGACTCCTGAACTGAGGAACCATAGATTATATGGGAGAGGGTGGATTGAAATAGTTTCTTGGGCTTAGTACCTTTAGAAGAGGACGAGCCTCGATCTGACTCTGTAGCGGAGGAGATTGGTCTGTCAACAGGCGAAGTAGGTAACCCTGCTGCGATTCGTCTTTCCTTCTCGACTTTTTGTGCCTTCTCCAACTCAGAGAGGTTGAGCCACCCGCCTTTGATCAAAGCAGTCCTTGCTGTAAACATAAACTATCAAGTAAATCTTTGCTTTAGAGAGAGAAAGCTCTAAGAAAATATGCAGAGTAAATGTGAAAGAGATAGTAAAACAGTAGAAAGTGAGTCTGAATTTATAGTAAATCTGAAAAAGCAGTTGATTCCTAGGAGAATTCGAAAAGTTTGGCAATGATTAAAAGACGGCGCTGATGTCACCATTTGTAATTAAAGAGGTTGCTTTTCGAAGAAGGTGGGTTCGAAATTCAAGGTGAAAAAACGGCTGGAGCAACCAATCAGAGTGTGACACGTGTCCCACGAACTCTGGCAAAAACTGTTTTAAATTCGTGAAGCTTTATCTGTCCGGGTAAACCCATAGACCTGTCCGGATTGAAAACTACTTCTGACGTCGGACTGTTTTTCAGGTCTCTGACAAGAATACTTGCTCAAACACCTAAAAAAGGGGCTCCTGATGAGTCTGAATTCAGCATGCTCCCCGGACACGGACAGATCGGTCCAAGGCCTCCTGACCGGACAGATTGGACAGATCACATGGACCGGACAGATCACTTTGAACACTATGACCATAGGACTGTTCGAACTATGACAAAAGTACTAAAAACCTAAACACTTCTTGACTAAGCTACTTGCTCTCCTGCTTAGAGCTCATGGGTCTTTGAACATGATCCGGGTCCATTAAACATGACCCGAAAGCCCATAAGGGCCCAAACATCAGGGTATAAATACCCAACCACCTGCATTAACTATGGGTAATGAAAATTAACTACTACCAAGCTGCTTAATTATCTCTCTACTCTCTAAACACTTAAACACCCACATACCACCATAAAACACCAACTGAAATTACCAGCCTACCCTCAGGCGATTATTATCCACGCCAGACGATATGTTAGTGAAAAACATAAGAGATGATGATCACTTTACAGATTTGGAAGAAATCCTTTCCAACTTAAAGAAGATACACTTAAAGCTAAATCTGGAGAAGTGTACATTCGGGGTGTGGTCTGGAAAATATCTTGGGTACATAGGCAGTGAGCGAGTGATAGAGGCCGATCTGGCACAACTAAACACTTTGATTACTATTGCTTCACCTCAGATAATTAAGGAGATGTGAATTCTAACATGGAGGCTGACAATCTTGAACAGATTCATATCCAAGTCCTCAGATAAATGCACGCTATTTTTTCTAAGTGTTGAGGCAAAAAAATTACCTTAACTGGACCTAAGAATGTTTAGGAAGCGTTTGTATGAATTAAATAGTATCTATCATTCCCATAAATCTTGACAAAGCCTAGTCTAGGGGACAAGATGTACATCTATATAATGATATCAGATTATGCTGTGAGCGTTGTTTTGATTCGAGAGGTAGATAATTTCCCACGATCAAATTACTATGTTAGTATACGTGTTTTGGATGCGGAAAAAGATATTTTAAGTTAGAAAAGCTAGCCTTAGCTTTGGTTGCTGCAGCTTGGAATATGAGACTTTATTTTCACGCTCACTCTATTATGGTTCAAATATTTTTCATGTTGAAGAGCATATTGTAAAGACCTGATGTGTCGGGCAAAATGACCAAATAATCCGTGGAATTAGGTAACTTTGACATTAATTTTGAGCCCTAAACTGCAATAAAAGCAAAATTATTAGCGGAGTTTTTAGTCAAATTTCATTTTCATTGGTCAAATATGGAAGTAGGTGAAAAACATTCAGAGGCATAATGGAAAATATGAACATACTGAGGTTCAAGTGCGTTGGGATGTGGGGCTAGGTTTATACGCTTCGGGTTTCCAGCATTGAAAAATGAGGCAGAGTATAAGTTGTTTTGGCATGGGTAAGATTTTCTCACATTTGTAGAGCCAAAAAGGTTAGTTTAGTGATCGACTCGCAAATTCTTGTAAATCACATGTCTGGACAATCTGAGAATAGAAAATATCACTTAGTGAAGTCTTTGAAAGAATTAAATGCTTTAGCAGTTGTCTTTGAAAGCATCAAGTACAAACATGTTCATAGGGCTGATAATTTTGTGGCTGATTCTCTGGTTACTGTTGCGTATTTTCAAGAGCACCTTTGGATTCTTACACAAGAAAGTCCTTCGATAACAAATGGGTCTGAGCGGGTGAAAGGATCAGTTGAAGCGGGTGAAAGGATCAGTTGAAGCTTTCCAAATTTCTACAAGTACTGAAATAGATTGGAGGTATGACATCAAGTAATATTTAGTTAATGAAATTCTGTCACTCAATAAAGCAATGGCAAAGAAAATACAGTTCAAGGCATATGGTTGGTGTGTTTATTTTTGTCTGAGGGTAAGTTTGTAACTTCTGTTTAGAGTTTTGTGGAGTTTTGTGAGTATTTAATATTTGGGTAGAATGTAGAGGGAGAATTAAGTTGTCTGGTTGTATTTAATTTTCATTAACCTCATTTAATGTTGGTGGTTGGGTATTTATACCCTTATATTTGGGCCACATGGGCTTTCGGGTCGAGTTTAAGGACCCATTAGTTCTAAGTAGGGGAGCATGCAGCTTAGTCAAAAAGTGATTAGGTTTTAAGTACTTTAGTTCTGTTCGAACAGTTCAATGGATGATGGTGTCTGAACCGACATTGTCCGGTCAGGTGGACATTGTCCAAATTGACCCTGTTCGATTCCCACAAAATGTGTTGACAAAATTCGGACTCATCAATGGTTATGAGGTACTTGAGGTTATCTTGTATCAAAAATCTTTTAGCAGTCCTTTGCTTCGAGGCCTGGGGAGAAATGAATCATAAATTATGTTATTTGAGCTACACGATGGAGAAGGGTCTGCACATTGCGGGTACAAAAATTTGATACGAAAAGTTCTTTTGGCAGGATATTATTGGCCCACAATTGATTTTGATGCCAAAGAGTTGGTTAAAAGGTATGATAGTTGCTAAAGAATTGCTAACACAGTCCACGCCTTGAATTGATATTTGAGGCATTACATTTTGATCGATGGGGTATTGACTTGGTTAGACCTTTACCCATGGCATTTGGAAAACGATAGATAATATAGTCGTAGTATACTATTTTCTAAGTGGGTGAAAGTTGAACCATTGGTAGAAACAAAAGCCAAAAATGTCAACAAGTTTATTATTTCCAATATTTGTTGTCGCCTAAGTGCCCAAATGAGAATGATGATGGACAATGGGCCATAGTATGACAATAAAGACATGAGGAATTTTTATCATTCTAGAAAATTACGAAAATGCTTATCGGTATCTTTCCATCCGCAAGAAAATGACCAAGTTGAAGTGACTAGTCGGAAAATTCTTGATGGACACAAAAAATATTTGGAAGGTAAGGCTGGAAAATGGTCATATTACTTGCAAGATATATATGGGCATATCGAACCACCCTTCGAACGACAACTTATGAGTCTCCATTTTCACTAGTCTATGGGATGGATGTTGTAGTACTATCTGAAGCAGTTTTCCCCTCGTAAGTGAATATTCCGAGGAAGGTAACAATGAGACGAAGCTTGTGGAATTAGACTTAATTGAAGAAAAAAGAAGGCAAATGCAATTGAATTATATGTATTACCAAACTTTGATGAGAAGAAAGTATGCTTATAAGTTTAGACGGTGGAAATTCAAGATAGAGGACATGGTCTTAAGAAAAATACTTTTTTTATACAAAAAATAAACGACTTGGTAAGTTGGGAACCAACTGGGAGGGCCCGTTCATGGTAGCTGAGAAGTTGAAGTCGGGGATGTATCTGATAAGGGCATAAAATGTCAAGGTTATTATGGGGTTTAATTAATACTTGGAAAACAAATAAGGACCTATTTGTAAATATTGGGTAACATAGAAAATAAGTGTATTTAGGAGGGCTGATATGCAATTAATTAAACATATCATATGTCAGTGGAGCCCACCACTAACCTTATATAAGGAAAGATCCTCTTTTTGGGAAAAGGGTACTTTTTAATGATTGGTACTTTGATTTGACTAATTTCTTTCTCTACAACTTTACATTTATTCATCTTGGTGTGGATAAAAATGGCCTAGGGGTAGGAAAGTAATTTCAAGTGGAGTTTTAAGGCGGTGTAAGGGTGTTTCAAGGTGGTGTGAGGGTGTTTAAGGGTGTTTCAAAGTGTTTTAATGTAGAGAGAGAATTAAGCAGCTTGGCAGCAGTTAATTTTTCTTACCCATAGTTAATGCTGGTGGTTGGGTATTTATAGTATGAAATTTGGGCCCTTATGGGCTTTCGGGTCAATTTTAATGGACCCGGGTCCTGTTTAAAGACCCATGAGTTCTAAGCAGGAGGACAGGTAGCTTAGTCAAGAAGTGTTTAGGTTTTTTAGTACTTTTGTCATAGTTCGAACAGCCTTAGGCTCACATTGGTTCGAAGTGATCTGTCCGGTCCAAAAGTTTTGTCCGGATTTCGGAGAGAATTACACTGATCTGCCCTTCCGGGGAGTATTCTGAATTCGGACTCATCACCTCTGACACAATTCCACTACAAGATTTATCCAATATTCAGCCCCAGATATTTCTAGAACCATTAGTATCGACTCAAAGATAAAGAAGGAAGAAATCTTCGTCACACGTGGAACATCGAACACCTGAAATTTTATTTAGAATAAATGTAAAAGTTTGTATATATGTTTAAACTTGTGTAAGGATATATGGCATACTCTTCCATACCTTGGTGGAGCATGAATGTTTTAACAAGGTGCCCTTATAGCCGATCTATATATAATATTCTTTGTAATTTGTAAAACAATTCTTATGATCTTTTATTTTTGGACCAGAAGGGTCTTCCAAAGAATGTTGGTCAACAATCTTTTATTTTTGGACTAGAAGGGTCTTCCAACAAATGTTGATAAACAATCTTTTATTTTGGAACCGTTAGGGTCTTCCAAAACAATCTTTTATTTTTTGAACCGTTAGGGTCTTCCAATGAATGTTGGTCAATAATATTTTATTTTTGGACCGAAAGGGTCTTCCAACGAATGTTGGTCAATAATATTTTATTTTCGGACTCATAGGGTCTTTCAACGAATGTTGGTCAACAATCTTTTATGTTTTGGACCGGAAGGGTCTTCCAACAAATGTTGGTCAACAATCATTTGCTTATCGACCAAGATGGTCCTACAAATAAAACATACAACAACAAAACAAAGATTAACTAAGCGCCCCCTCAACGTGCCCCAACTACTTTGTTGGGTAAATATTCTACCTACCCCCTCAACGTGCTCCTCAAACGTCTTGGACACCCCTTTCATCCATTTCCACCAACAAAAAATCGTTAGAATAAATTAAATAAACAAAGTGAAAATAAGTTGAGTAAGGATATACCTCTCCTAGTCCACTTCAACGAAAGCTGATGTGGTCTCTCATCATACTCCTCAAATTTTGTCTCCTACAGCCCGAAAATAAACAAAAATCTATGTTTCCACTTATTGTCTCCTTCGAGGAGATCATCCACTATCTTGAACTCATTTTATAGTATCAATGAATATAAAGGGAAGTGGAGATTCTTGGCAGCGCTGATAGATCCAGCGAATTGTTCTATTGAAAAGCCAACCCCAGATATCATAACCGCCATTATGTAGGCCAACAAAGTGAACCACGTGTTCGCACCTACTTGGGTTGGACATAGGTTGATCAATTTGAAATACCTCACCATTGAAGGATCCAGATGGAACTAAAAACCCAATTCAGAATTTTCAACTCATTATCCCGAACAGATAGAGAACTCTCTTTAGCTTTGGAAAATTGGATTGTTATTGAGTTAGGGATCCCATGTCGTTCTTGTAGCTTTACTTCATCTCAAGGTTGGTATTACTTGTACTTCACTTTGTACAATGCAACCAGATATTTGTTTTCAACATATCGTAAGTTATTTCCAAGGATGCCACGATGTTCGAGGGTAATTCAACATCATCTTTCTTCTTCTTCTTCGGTTTGGGTTTTTTCTTCTGTGCAGGGTAAGCCATATTAACTTTGTTTTGGAGGCTGGGTGCCTCGGTTTGCGCAGAATTTCCAACCTGAGAAGATAGAATGACAATCAGTTTTGTGTGCTGATTACCTTCAACAACAATCTTATCCTGATTTTCGTTAGGTTCATCGCCCAAGTGCCTTGGCCTTATATTTTTAATAAGTTCGAGGGGTTTCACTCATGTAGACACTACAATGGGTGCAATATTTTTAACCGATACCAACTAAAGGACTGCTCCATAAAGTATATTCTATGACTCGACTCTGATCCGTCTTATTCGGCGACTATTTGCAGACCTCTAATCCGATGGTGACTCTTATCTATAGTATTGTTTAACAAGATTTTTCATCCTCGTCTCGAAGATTCAGGCCTTAAAGATGGCGCTCTTCCACCCGAGTCAAGCCACGGAGCAATTTTGAAAGCTGTTAACGTCATCAGGTCAAGTTGCATCAAGCTCCTCCACGCCTCCGACGAAAAAAAAAGAAGAAGCAGAAAAAAAAAATCAACGGAGATTGCTAGATCATCCCACCTCGCCTCGAAGATGGATTGCATCGACGATTGCACTCTTGGACCTGACACAGTCTACCACATATTTGTGACGGCCGCTAGCTCCATTAAGGCAGTATTCGACAAAGAAATTGATGACGATTATTTCTGTGATATGAATAAATTGATGGAATGCAATGATGCAATAATGGTCGGTGGTGACTCCGAGTTTGAGGTGAAATAAGGAAATAAAGAAATAAAGGGAAGTGGAGATTCTTGGCAGCGCCAATAGATCCAGCGAATTGTTCTATTGAAAAGCCAACCCCAGATATCATAATCGCCATTATGTAGGCCAACAAATTGAACCACGTGTTCGCACCTACTTGGATTGGACATAGGTTGATCAATTTGAAATACCTCACCATTGAAGGATCCAGATGGAACTAAAAACCCAGTTCATAATTTTCAACTCATTATCCCAAACAGATAGAGAACTCTCTTTGGCTTTGGAAAATTGGATTATTATTGAGTTAGGGATCCCATGTCGTTCTTGTAGCTTTACTTCATCTCAAGGTTGGTATTACTTGTACTTCACATTGTACAATGCAACCAGATATTTGTTTTCAACATATCGTAAGTTATTTCCAAGGATGCCTCGATGTTCGAGGGTAATTCAACATCATCTTTCTTCTTCTTCTTCGGTTTGGGTTTTTTCTTCTGTACAGGGTAAGCCATATTAACTTTGTTTTGGAGGTTGGGTGCCTCGGTTTGCGCAGAATTTCCAACCTAAGAAGATAGAATGACAATCAGTTTTGTGTGTTGATTACCTTCAACAACAATCTTATCCTGATTTTCGTTAGGTTCATCGCCCAAGTGCCTTGTCCTTATCTTTTTAATAAGTTCGAGGGGTTTCACTCATGTAGACACTACGATGGGTGAAATATTTTTAACCGATACCAACTAAGGGACTACTCCATAAAGTATATTCTATGACTCGACTCTGATCCGTCTTATTCGGTGACTATTTGCAGACCTCTAATCCGATGGTGACTCTTATCTATAGGATTGTTTAGCAAGATTTTTCATCCTCGTCTCGAAGATTCAGGCCTTAAAGATGGCGCTCTTCCACCCAAGTCAAGCCACGGAGCAATTTTGAAAGCTGTTAACGTCATCAGGTCAAGTTGCATCAAGCTCCTCCACGCCTCCGACGAAAAAAAAAGAAGCATAAAAAAAAATCAACGGAGATTGCTAGATCATCCCGCCTCGCCTCGAAGATGGATTACATCGACGATTGCACTCTTGGACCTGACACAGTCTACCACGTATTTGTGACAGCCGCTAGCTCCATTAAGGCAGTATTCGATAAAGAAATTGATGACGATTATTTCTGTGAAATGAATAAATTGATGGAATGCAATGATGCAATAATGGTCGGTGGTGACTCCGAGTTTGAGGTGAAATAAGGAAATAAAGAAATAAGGATTGTCTTAGAGGTGAAGGATTGAAAGGTTCTGGCATTGAAAAGAAGGATAAAACCAAAGCTGAATGGGGAGAACATCAGGAAGATCTTCAACTGATCTTGGCTAAATGTTTTCCCTGAATCAATTAACATTCAATATCAAGTTACAATTTTATGTAACTTTCTTATGCTAAAATTGTAATTAAAAAAAGAAAGACTTTTGTGTTGTAGCATGTTAATTTGTTGTTCAACCTAAAATATTAGTCTTATAATGTGAAATTGTTAAACAAAAATCAATCATGAATTTGCTAACGAAGATATCTTTGAATTTTATTGAAACTGATCTAATAATACTCTTGGTTAAGCATGAAGCATAAAAAATATTATAGTTTTTTTATCTCAAAAAAAATGTAAAAAAACTTTTTTTAATTATAAAATTAGTTTTTTTCAAAAATTAAAATTAATGATACTAGTTACTTACAACTTCGGCGTGCTTTATATATGTGAGAGCCATATAAAGTCTATAATAGGATTGTACATGATGTTTTTTTGCTTTAGCTGTTTTCCATTACAGTTCGATTAAGATGTGCAAAAGCAGTTCTATTAGGTGATTCGGCCTACAACTCTTGATGTATTTTGGATTCCTTTTTGCAAAATTTTGACCTACTATATGAATTTTGATATTTTATATTTTAGGTGAAAGATTTGTCATTCATCATTGAATGCCAGTTAGGCACAACGTTCACTCGTTTCTTGGGGGTCGTATTCGTGTATTGATCAACCAAGAATATTTTATGAGGAAATTTTCTGCATCGGTTCTAGTATTAGATATGTGTTGACTGTGAATTTCTTGCAATCGCTTGAGATAATCCGAACATAATGTAGTCATAGAGTCTATGTCGTTTTTACTTTCTTGGTCTTGCATAAAAGAATCATTTACAACTTCTAACAGATTTTCAGTACTAGCAATGACATCAATTTCCATCGAGGATAATGCAAAACAATCATGCATGGTATGGTTTGTGTAAGGTTTTTCTATCATATCAGCTTGAATTTGTTAGCTATTGTTTGTATTCATATCACTTATATGCGAGCAAACATTCTCCCACTGATGTTTAGAGTGTTTGACCTTATTTGAGCATTCCTGAATGGAACTTTTTATGATGGTTGTAAATTCAGAAGTAGAAAATATATCTTCGCTGTAATGAATTTTTGTATTTTCCATGTAGTTGTCTAATTGCTTCTTAGCATCATTTGAAACCTGCTGCATATTGAACATCTGTTGCAATCTTTAGTTCTCAAGTGCGCTGTAAGCATTGATGTTCTGTGAGGCCTCCGAGACCATAATAAGTTTTCTTAGATGTCAAAATTGATGAGACTATTGTAATCTTTTCTAATACTTGATTCTTTTCTTTAGCATCCTTTTCCATAAACATGCTCTTAAAAATTGCAAGTAATTATAAAATTGTTAAAGCAAGGCTTGGTTGGGGCTGGGAATCTGAAAATGAGTTAATGACATGGTGGTAACGAGCGAGATTCTCAAACGTGCTTGGGTGTCAGCCATAGAAGCTTACTTCCAAACTGCAGGTGCCGAGACCACCAATAGAGTGTTCTTAGAACTTTTGGACCAGTGTCATGTAAGTGCCAAAACCGCACTCAAGGTGTTATATGAAAGGAGCTTGTGTAATGTTTGAAAACATGTGGTCAAGAATTATTCGACAACCTATTTCTGTGGGTTGTAAACTATATGCGGAAAAGGAGATTCACAGGTGATAATTATAGTCTTGACTCAGAAAACTATAGCGAAAATCTCCAAAGGACACAAATAATATATTATGAGACACAAAAAATAATGGAAGCTAAACAAAAAGTGATAAAGTCTGATTTTTTTTCATACATATGAGTTTGTCTTACACAAACTATTGCAAAACAATTTTACTGTATTTTTATACTTTTTTTTCTGCTCAAATATTAAAACAAAAATCCTATTACCTTAAAAAAACGTAGTGGGTCAATATAATATTACAATGTAATTTCTTATAAATAAGTTAGCTATTACTTTAAGGATGTTGTTTTCTAACTGTCTTTTTATTTTTAACCTTAAAACAAAGAATTTAGACACCTTGATTCTTAAAATCAATCATACTTAAACCTATCGTTCCGTACGAGCTACACATGCTAGAGTTTCAGAGTTAAGTGTACAAAGAGATCTGATTTAGATTTAAAGAATTGACGTTCCTAAAAACAAGATGCAAATTACATTAACGAATCATGAAGTCAGACGATTCAAATGTTTTGAAGCTCGGTTGTCTCGAGCTCGATTATCTAGAGTGAAATATGGTAAATTATTTCCAATTTTTATTATAAATATAACACTAAATACAATACTTACTCATCTTATTACTCCCTCCGTCTCATAATATTAGACGTTTTATGAGAAATTTTTTGTCTCATATTAATTGTCGTTCTCCTTTTTCAAAGTAGTATTAATGATGTCTTTTCAACTTTCCACCAATAGAATTCTTAATTGATTGCAGAAACTTTTCATCCCACCAATCAAATTTATTGTTGTTTATTTTTTCAAAGTAATTACTGCTCTTCTTAATATTGGTGAAACAACATTAAACGACTCATATTATGAGACAGAGGGAGTAATATTTAAAAAAATGTCAGAATAGTAGCTAATCTCTGTTGAATAATTTTTTTAAATATTGCTAATAAACAGTATTAATATTAATTTTGCTAATCACTTAATATTGCTAATTTTTTAAGAGTATTAATTTAATTTTTTTAACGGATTTTGTTTTTACGAAACATATCATTTAGACCACTTGTTTAATTCGTCTCGTAAATATAAACATAACGATGGTTTCAGTTTTATTTTTGAAATTATAATTAAGAAAATACGAATTTTTAAAGAAAAAAGCTTATTTTTTTTATTAAAAGTTACTTTACAATATTATAAAAAAAATATTAGAGTAATTTATTAAGTGTTTGGTATCAAATACAGATAATCAACTTAATTAACATCAAATAATGATTTTGAACTAATCTCAAAATTTATATGGGACCCATCCTAAAATATATGGACTAAAAATTAAATAATTATTGCGTAATGATATAATAATTAGGTATGCTTCCAACTAAATTCATGAATTTAGTTCCTTTACGAATGTGTTTTTTTGGTTTGAGCCTGTCAGCTTGCGTGATTAACCTTATATGATTGATTTGGAGACTATTACGTCAAACAGAAGGTTTGCCATATCCGCACTTGTTGGTAACGGTTGTGGTTACCTTCCAAACAAATGAAACCTATTACAATTTTTTTTTTAAATTTAAAATTATAGCTATATACCGACGTGATAGCCCTACACTAAAAACAATATTTTTAAATATATTAAAAACCCGATATTTTATGTGTATATTTCTATTAAAGAAATCGTTTCTACTACTGACAATTACAATCATGTTGATAAATGTTAGGGTACGGCTATATATACCAAATTCGGGTTTAAGTATACCCAAAAAACACAGTTGACTTTTATTTGACTTTTTTAGGACGAAAAAACCCTTGAAATTTCATTTAATATCCGAATTGCCACTAAGTAAAAAAAAACACTAAGTATATCCTAGATACACCCAATTCACAAAACAATCTATTTGGTTATGTATACCCAAAAAAACACAACTCTCTACTAGATCAAACCCCATATTACTACAATTTTGTGAAATTTTTCAAATTGTTCTTTAACATTCAAAGTTGCCTCAAGAACATTCAAACTTTTTTTAATTTTTTTAAACTTCTTCTAATAAAAACACAAAATCAAAACTTGTTTTTTTGAAGTTTTTTTAAAAAAAAAAAATTAAAAATTTAATTACTAAAAAATTCATAATTTTCGGGTGTTTGGAAGCCATATTCCGGCCGAAATTCGGCCGGAAAATGACCATTTGCGATGGCTGAGGGTACCATAGGTACAGAGGGGGTGAACCGACCGGTACACCCCCTCTGTACCTATGGTACACTCTGTACCGACCGGTACAGAGGGTCTGTACCGACTGGTACACCCCCTCTGTACCGGTCGGTACAGGGGGGCGTACCGGTCGGTACACCCCCTGTACCGACCGGTACGTTCAGCCTTCGCAAATGGCCATTTTCCGGTCGAATTTCGGCCGGAAAATGGCCTCCAAACACCCTAAAATTCTGATTTTTTTTACCTAATTCAACCATAACCCTAAATTTTGATACTAAGACTAAGTTTTTATATTTTAGTTCGCCGGATTTTAGTTCGCCGGATAAATTAGAGAGAACTTGAAGGTTTTAGAGAGAAGTTAGAGAGTGTAATTGAAAAAATGAGGTGGATAAGATTAGTAAAAAAAAAAACCTTATATACCTAGAAAAGGGTATTTTTGTCAAAATTTGGATATACTTAGATCATCTTTGGATATACTCAAAATTGGGTATACTTAAACCCGAATTGGGTATATATAGCCGTACCCTAAATGTTATCTTTATCATTTCCTCTGCTGTCTTTAGGCTAGACCACAGCATGTACTACATAATTGGAATATGTATCTTAATGCTGTGGTCTCTAGCCTAGAAATGGCAGAGGAAATGATAAGTTCACATGCATGATGTATCAAAAGTATTGTAGTTGTGTGCACAGTTTTTTAATAGAAATATAAACACATAAAATATTGGGTTTTATATACTTTTAAATATTCTTTTCTTTCTTTAGTTTTATTTTCAGTTATATTAATCATGATTTGAAATAGTCTGGCATATGTATGTGCAGAAGTAATGGATCCTACAAAAATGGTACTCCTAGTAGATATAAGATAAATACTACTAATTCTTTTTTATTTTTTTCTTGAATCTACGATATATACCAAACAAAAAGATTACGATAGAACACTAATGTTCTTGTTGTCTTTTGGAGGGAATATTCTAAGTTACATAAGAAACAACCTACCACTAGCGTTCGAGATTTTAAATGGCCACCTAAGAAGTGGTGTACTTTGTGAAAAGTTTTTGACATTATTAGAAAGTCACCCAAGTTTGACCCTTCCAGACATTAAATTAAATAAATGGATGATTACTTGCTAATCACACATGATTACTTGCGAATCACACATCCTCATATAAAAAGTTTTGGCTAAATCGCGTTAAAAAATGTTATAATCAGTAAGAAAATGATTTTTCAATATTTTGTTTTTTTATTTTATATATATATATATATATATATATATATATATATATATTTGTCTTTTGTGAAAATTGGATACATCAAGCTAAAAGTGAAAACACACCAAATTCGTCACTCGGCCAATTTAATTATATACAAAACTTAAACATTTTTTTTCACAAAAACTCAAAAGTTCTTAAAAAAACTAAAACTTCCAAAAAAAACCTTCACAAAATCTTTAAAATTAAAAAAAAAAATCTAATGAAAAGTGAGAAGAAGAACCTTGGTGAGGAGGCTGAAACTCCAAATGAGATAGTCTTTCTAATCAATTTGTTATAAAAAATTTATGGACTCGATAAACTAGTAGTCGATGCTGATAAGAGAAGAAAAATATGGTGATAAATAAGCTTTGATATAATAAATACAAGGATAAAATTGGTGTAATTAATTGCCAATGACTAATCTACGACAAAACATAAGGACTTAGGGGGTCAAATGTAATAACTAGTAAACTTGTTTATGAATAGTAGAAGAGTGGGATGAAATATCCACTTAAACAGTGGTACATATGTAATTTCATAGCTTATCTCATGTATTATATAAAGGACATTCCCTTTTTGGGAAAAAAACAATGATTAGTCAATGATTTTTACATTTATTTCTTTTGTCTCTTTCTCTCTCTATTCACATTGTTTTTCTCTCCAAAAGTACTTCATACGAACACAGTATTGGTAGGATTAATAACTAAAAAATATATGAATTCATCAGATTCCATGGACTTCAAGGATGAAGCATACATAGAGCATGTTTATAAGAAATGGTTTGCCATCATCCATCCCATAACAACTTCCCTTCTAGAGTTTTTGGTCAAACTAAAAGTGTGAGGTCGTTCAACTTCCAAACGTAAGTTATCTATAAATGCATCTGAATCGTCCACTAAACGCGACAAATCATACCACGAGCATGTGCTAGATTCCGAGAAACTGAGTGCGACATCGTTATAAAAATGTTTCAAAACTCCAAATGTTATTTCGCGTAAAAGGACCAAAATATCGGGTCCCAAACCTAGTAGGGAAAACGAAGTTCGAAAAAAAAGATGCATTCTAGTAGAACAGTCGGCTGTAGGTCAAGTTATATGATGTCGGACAAATAAAGTTTTGTTGATACCAAAGGATACCTAAACCAATTCCCCATATTCTTTAGACCTTTCATAACGTTCATCACCGACGTTAAATCCGATGGCCACTATGGGTGACGCTCGATTTCGTTTTCCTTGAATAAAAAACAAGAGGGATGAAGGTTGATTAGTGTGCCCTCTACAACGAACTTATGGATTACGTATCCGTGTACGTTAAGATTTTTACAAGCATGAAAGATTTAATATATAATACAACGATGTAGCTACTATGGAGAATTGGATGTCGATGCTCGAGTTGGCATTCGCGATCACATCCATGTTTAACTGCATACTCTATTTCGTAGGACAATATACTATGAATGTTAGTTTCACTTTTCTTCCATTAAGAGGTTCACCCCCTACGATGTCAAACCAGTTAGAAATTGGACTGGGTTGGGTCAACTGCAATCACTTTGTGCACGTAAGTAATTCATTACATTTCCAATTCGTTTAAAATTTTAAACATCACACCCATCATATGTCATTGTGATTTTTTTATTGTGTTTTCATTTTGTAGCTTTTCATTGCAATAGATGGCCCATTTGCAAGGATACATCCTTGTTTCTAAATTACGTTCAACAAAGAAGGTTGGGCATTATCGATTCATCCTCATTGCAAGGTATACAAAGAAATTAGAAATCACAGTCTCGAAGTAACTGGTTTAGCTGTTTTTGTTTAATAATTTGGTCATTGTAATATATGTATAATTTGTCACACTTTAAACTTGTATGCTTTGAAGATTATAAGAATGTTAATTTTAAAACAATAACATTAACCTCTTAATTAGTTCACATGATTTCGAACATTACATAATTAGAAATACAAATACAAACAAAGAAAATATATAGATAATCGAAAGAGTTGACATAGTAGAGGTTTAAGGCGCGTTCATAGTGACGGGTAATTCCATCCATTATCGGACCATTTATCGAAATGATATTCTTCATCCTCGCTAGTGTTATAAGAACTTGGGTAAGTTATAAAACCAGTGGCTACCGCGTCCGCTTTGTCTGGCATCACATATTCCATCATATCTTTTGTAATAGTACTTTGAAACACCATACTGAATACATCACGAGTTTCACACAATTTTTAATTAATCTAACATGCCGGCCACTTTTTCACGTACGAGTGGTCGGGGCATCATACACCCCGAACACGTTGCTTCCGTACCGTGCATGAAGTTTATTCTGCATACAACAACATCGATGAAACCATGCGTCTATTTTGACATCTTTAGAAGGTTCGTATCTTCGTGGACATTCCAATTGAAATCACATATTAGTATTGTTTAAAGTATACTACTCGAGCATGGTTCCATCATTTATACACGGTGATTCATTGGGAAAGTCCAGAAATTTGGTCGGGAACCGATAACATTTGACGGGCTATCCAAATTCAGTGGGAATATTTGTAATATATATTATGATTTATCACCCGACGGGTGAGTATTTGTCAATTGGTCGGCTACAATATCTCACCCGAACTCTCCCGTCGGTTTTGATTTTTCAAACCCGCATAATAGAAACCCAAAAATAGGCATCCTGAATAATTTTTTATAAGGGTGCCTCCCCGACAGGCACGAAATTTTCATTCGACGGGGGGAAACCTCTCATGGTCATATAAAACCATTGCAAGAACTGTAACATCCAAAACACATGTTGCATTGGTATATGATATATAAGAAGTAATGTCAGATAAAACTGGTAAGCCTTCGTATAATATTCAATGTATGATGAAGGAACGAACACCGAAGCTATAAGAGGTGAGCTTGATATCATTGAAGAAAAAATGACGAAGGCTCATCTAAGATCAAAGCACTACAAAAATCTTATTCGGATCATATAAAATTTTAAAACCTGATTCCAAATATTTTAAGTGGGAGACAAATTTCTCAAGAAAGTGTTTATCCACACTAAAGATAAATCTCCTACGAAACTTGGTTCAAACTAGAAAGGTCCATATATATTTGAATCAAAATTAAATATTAAAACATACATGTTGCTAAATAGAGAATGATAACCACTTCAAAACACCTACAACATAAAACATTTGAAGCTTTACAACTTATGAGCATAACATAGCTTAACCTACGACAGTTTATATTACCATAATTGCATATATTGTTTTACTTTATTTTTTTAACTTTCACTTTAGAATATAGTTTCTCTTATCCCGATGGCACATGCAGTTTTGATGGGGTATTCGTCATTAATAAAATATTTTTCATAGTATTCTTAAGTCTCATATGATTACAAATATATTTCTAAACATTTAGGGAATCCTTATATCCCTGAATAAATGTGGAAGGATTAAAAGCATGAACCTAAGCATTTTAGGGATTTCTTGTACCTCGGAGACAAACAAAAACAAAGTGTGAGATGATACTAAGTGTAATCATAAACACTTTAGAGATTCATTGTAATCCTCAAACAAACAAAAACTAAATGTGAGATTATTCTAAATATATTCATAAGCACTTAACATAGTCATGTACCTTTCAAGAAAAAATATATGAATGATTTTAAATACAATCCTACACCTATAGGATCCCGTGTATTCTAGCAAACAAACAAAAATATATATAATATGTCTTATGTAAAAAAAAAAATTCAATAGAGGTTTGGGCCAACAAATGGTTTTTAACGAAGCAAGTATAAGGAAGCAAACCTTCAAAATCTCATGAGTCTAGCCATAATTGGCTCACTAGCTCGACTCAACAAAGAACCAATTTGACATGCACTTTCTACTTCAAGAAAGTAAGTCACACAAGTTTCAACAAAACAATATTAAGTGTAGAAAATACATATCTCAACCAAATAAAAATACTTCGATTTTTTTACAAAGACAAGATAACTACTAATAAAACACTCATAAGGACTTAAAGCGCATTTAAATTCATGTTTGTTGAATAAAAAGTTTAGCCAAAACTTAAAATTATAAGCCTAAAGTCATATGTTTCAAATGAAAAAAAATCATGGATTTAAAACATAAGCAGATTAAAGCTCATACAGCTATTAGATCATTACTTTGAGACTTATTTAATTCCTAAAGCAAATATATTTTAATTTACTCAATATAATTCTCTATAATATTCCAATGTCTTAATATCTTTATTCTAAATACCATTATTTTTTCTCCGACAGACTTTATTCATTTTTAATATCTTTAACATCACTCTCAGCAGCAGCGACTACAAAATCATTAGCCAACCACCATTAATGTTTTTAATCAATTTTATCTTTCTTAACTTTATTAAAAAAATCAAATGCAAATTTGTTTCACTAATATTTTTTTATTAAAATTTAAATATAAATTTGTATATTTTCTAAATGACATTTTAACCATTTGAATTTATAACCAACATTTTGTTTTATTTAATTTAGATATATTTATCAAAATATAAACTCTTGTTAAGAGTTTATATTTTTTTGTTTAAGGATAAACACGAGTAAATGTTATTTTATTTTAGATATAAGTTCATATAATATTCTACCTAAAATTTTGATATAGATTACATAATTTAAATAAACATTATAGGAAAATACTAATCAATATCAAAAATATTTTTACTTGTAAATAAAATTATTAGTATTCACCTGTAATTTATAATTTCTATATAATATCTTATTTAATTTAATATTTCGGTTTTTTCATTCATATAATAATTTTAACGTGTATATTATATTTTTATTTAGAAAAGTAGGATTTTGTATCTTTCAAATCGTATTTTACAAAAAATCTTCAAAATTATTATTAGTTTTGTTTTTCCAAGACAAATAAAACAAAACTCATGAATGTTATTTTTTTGCGAGATTAGTTAACATTTCGTCCCCGATATATATTTATTTTAACCTTTACTTTGTAGTTCAAATTTATCTTAATTCACAATTCATAGTTAGCAATTTTTTTAATTTTTATTTTTAAATCCGTATTTGTTTTAATGATTATTTCACCATTCCCATTTACCTTGATTCACAATTAATATTTAAGAAAAAATAAAAAAAACCTTAATTTTTAGTTCACATTTGTTTATTGCGCAATATGCATTTAACTTGATTCGTAATTCGTATTTAAACAAAAGAAATCATAATTGATATTTTTTTAAACTTTGTTTCACAATTCATATTTACTATTCATCCATAATTAATATTCAATTAATTTTATTTTTAAAATTTAACTTTGAATTCACAATTCGTATTTTTTTAATCTTTTGTTTGCATTTAGAAATTTTAAATTACGACTTAACTCATATCGTAAAAAATTAGTGTTCATATATATCTAGTTTTATTTATCTTAAAAAAACAAAACCAATAATATTTTCAGGTATTTTTTCCGAGCTACTATTTAAAAAATATAAACTTTTATTTTTTTAAAATGTTTTAGTGTAACTGGATTGACTAGTTGAACAATGTAATCATAATATTACAACGAACGAGTCGAGGAAATGTTGAATGCACATTTTTTCAATATATTATTATTCTTGATATATAGCAGGGTTGGAAGAGTGAAAACCCCTACGGGATCTTATACAATTTGAAAAATTTATAAAATTTAAAATTATAAATTTCTCATATTTTTTGACACACTT
Source organism: Limnanthes douglasii subsp. nivea (assembly GCA_036936605.1). Classification (NCBI taxonomy): domain Eukaryota; kingdom Viridiplantae; phylum Streptophyta; class Magnoliopsida; order Brassicales; family Limnanthaceae; genus Limnanthes; species Limnanthes douglasii. Next base: position 67,114,034 of record JAUPFV010000005.1, read on the forward strand.
AAAACTGTTGATTACAATTATATTTTTTGTCAAAATATATTCATATGTTTTTTGTTTAAGAATATCACTCCTTAACAAAACATATCATTATTTGTTTTTCTGTATTTTGATTTTTGTCCAATTGAATTTTTAGAGAACCACCAAAATATTTCAATATGAGAAAAAATAGATGTAATGTTTTTTGGAAAGACAAAGTGTATTGAGGGTATGCATGTAACATAAATACTTATTGGTAAATTATTTTACGTGGCTAATTATAATTGAGTTCGATTCTAAATACTTTTCGATAATTCACCCGAAACTTTAATGTTATAAGATTTTCACACATACTATCAAATACATGTTAACATGTATTTTAAGAGGTTGTTACACGTAAATAAAAACATATATGACATTTACATAAAAATCCGACCATAGCTAACCTATAACTATAAAAATCATATCATATTAAATATATAACTACAAATTATTTTTTTAAATCCCTCTGTCTCAACGTTGGATGGTAATGTACTGCGTGTAAGTCATTTGCCAAATTCATAATTCAATTATTAATATATATATATATATATATATATATTATAAAATACAATCTAATCTTATAATATGTTGGTCAATTTAGTCGATGTGTATTACTACTTTGCAACAAAATTAATGGTGAAATTTGACCAACAAAAACAAAAACAAATATTTATGTAAAATTAGAACCGGCATCATGGGTTGTATAAAGACCCAATTTTTTAAAGAGACTTTATCCTTAAAATACACTTCTATATAAAATCCACCAAACAACTTCTCTTTTTTTGTTTAAAATTTTAAAGGTCCATATCTTTTAAATCGTAACTCGAAGAAAAAACCCGAAAATATCATTGGTTTTGTTCTTTTAACACGGACAAAACTAGTACCACTCATGATATGTTTTTAATTTTTATTTTAAAAACTATTTTACACAGGTTTTGAGTATATGGTTACGTATCTAACGGGCTAGTTTCGCATCTAGCATATATCATAGTGAGCATGAATTCGCATCTAGCAATGCAAAACTTAAACATGTTTCGCATCTAACAAAACAAAGAAGATTTTGCATCTAGCAAAACAAATAAGGTTTCTCATCTAGCAAAAAAAATTCTCATCTAGCAAAACAAAGAAGGTTTAGCATCTAGCAAAACAAATTAAGTTTCTCATCTAGCAAACCAAAAAATATTTCGCATCTAGAAAAACAAAGAAGGTTTTGCATATAACAAAATAAATAAGGTTTTGCATCTTATTTTTTTACATTATAAAATTAAAATTTTAAAACTTCGCAATCGTAACTCGGAAAAAATATCCGAAAATACCATTGGTTTTATTTTTTTAAAGACGAACAAAACTAGTACCACTCATATTTTTTTTTTAAGTTATATTTTAAAGATCTCGAGTACCTATGAGTACAAAAGAATACTAACATTTCACATCTATCAAAAATACATTTTGCACCTACCATTCGAGAAGAATCAATACGTATCACAACTGTCAATACATATAGAACAAACACGTTTCACATCTCTTTCATTTTTACTCGAACAAAAATTTCACAAGCACAAAACAGACTAAAAATCAATGAAAACCTAACTGGAATACAACAAATAAACTACATTAGCAACTTAATACTATATGAATACAAAAAATCATATTAAAAACAAATTTCGAGTACCTTAATATTTTGAAATCAAAATTTGAGTTACCACACACACAAATCGATTTATCTAAACAAATATCACAAGTCAAACTTCAAAATCAAGTATAAAAACTATCAAAATCATACGAAAACAAAAGAAAAACAAGAAATCGAGTATACAATTTGATGTGGTTTATTTTCGTTTGAGAGTAATTTTGTCTAGAGTTTTGTGGAATTTTGAAGGTATTTAATGTTTGGATAGAATATAGAGGGAGAATTGAACTACCTAATTGTATTTAATTTTCATTACCCTCATTTAATGAAGGTGGTTGGGTATTTATACTCTTATCCTTTGGCCACATGGGCTTTCGGGTTGTGCTAACGGATTCGGGTCGAATTTAAAGACTCATTAGTTTAAGTAAGCAAGTAATTAGCTTAGTCATGAAGTGATTAAGTTTTTAATACTGTAGTTCAGTCCGGACAGTTCAGTAAGTGGAAGTTGTCCGAATTGTCCATGTCTGGTTAAGTGGATGTTGTCCGAATTGCCCCTGTCCGGTTCTCATAAAGAGTGGTGACAAAATCCGGACTCAACAGTAGCCCATTTTTTAGGTGGTGTTCAAAGGCCTTTGGCAAGACCTAAAAAATAGCCTGTAGCTGGTCACAGCCATGTTCGGACATATTTTCAAACTGTGTAATAGCTTTATCCGAACTGAAAAAGTTCTCAGAAACTAAACGGTTTTTTGCCAGAGATCGTGGGACACGTGTCTCTCTCTAATTCGCCACATCAGCCGCTTTTTTCCCTAGAACGGCGCTCCCACTTAATTCAAAAAACAACCTCTTCATTTAATGAGGATGACATCAGCGTCGTTTTTAATCATTGCAACCCTTTCGAATTCTCCTAGGTATCAAAGCATCTTTTATATCTTTACTATAAATTAGTCCCTTTTTTACTGTTTTACCATCTTCATCATCCTTGCTCTACTAAACTTCAAAGCTTTCTCTCTCAAAAACAAACACTTTCTTTCGGTGTGAGTTTATGTTCACAGCAAGAAACGCTTTAATAAAAGGTGGGTGGCTTAATTTGTCAGAGTTAGAAAAAGCTCAAAAGGTTGAACGAGAAAGGCGCCTTGCTGCAGGCCTCCCTGTTTCCCCTGTTGATAAATCAGAAACACCAAGCTCAGAGCCTGACCGGGGTTCTTCTTCAACTAAGAGCGTTAAACCTAGGAGGTTATTCCAACCCAACCTTTCACCAATTATTTCGGGCTCATCGGTTCAGGAATCAGAGCCTACTGTTGAACCAGGTCAGGTAGTCACTAGTTTTAAGAAACCTTCCCCATTCATTGCCATGGGATCGGATGCTGACGCCTCTCCAGAGAAGTTAGTAGATCAAAGAAGAGGTCGCTTGGTGAAAGGGCAAGCTCCAAAAGGTACACCTTCCAAATCGAGGGCTAAAGATAGCAATACAGGGTCAGAAGCACCCATTAAAATTCTTAAGGACAAGCTGTCCGGCCCGGAGGCATCTAGTTCAAGTCTCCGAAAAGAAATCACTACATCTGAGCCCCAACTGGAGTCCAGACTACAAGAAGTCAGTGATGCCCAACAATCCGGAGGGCCTGCTGAGCCAACCTCTAGCTCCACTCACCCAAAAACAACTGATAACCCTTCCATGATAATGGAAGAAATGATGGAGGATTCTATTGAAGGAGCTCCCTTTGAGTCCGAAGTCTCCAGGAAAACAAATGAGGTTGTTGCTGCCAAGAAGGACAAAAGGCAAGGAGAAACTATGCTTAAGGCATCCGGATTTTCCGGAGTGTCTTGTGGGAAAAGTGGGACCTTGTTTCCATAAGGTAAGTGTCAAATACCTGCTAGCTTTGCAAAAACTTAATTATGCTTTCATCCACATAGCCGAACTGGGTCGGATGCGAACAAAATGGGGGATCCCGGAGAATGTCAAAATAAGGATTCCGGTGGATCCGGAGACACCGATGGACTGCAAGCTCAGTGAAATAGTTTTCTTCACCGAGCTCTTCAACTGGGGACTAAGGTTTCCCTTAGACCCGGAGATAGTCAAATACTTTCACCTCATCAAACTTTGCCCAAGCCAACTAAGCCCCAATGCATGGTACACTCTCATGGCCTGTATTATGGCCTCCAGGCTCTCCGGAATTCCTCTTCCAATGGAGCAGTTTGCAGCTGTGGCCAGCCTCTGTAGAAACCACCTTATTCCCTTCTATCACTTCAACATGGGTGATAATTACAAAGTAGTGGATGACCTGCTCGAGTTGGAAAGGAATTGGAAGACTCAATTCTTGTTTGTGAGTGACGCCTGGGAGAATGGGAGGAAGATTAAAACCGGTGTCAACCCGAGCCTCCTTACCAGCAGATGGCGAAGCGATGGTAAGAATCCCATCTCACATTCCCATCTTTATTTATCATAAATTTGTTTATCTGACTTGTCTTTTTTTTTGTTTCTTGGTAGTGCTGCCTAAGGACTTCAGTGACTACTTGAAGGCTGGGCAGACCACTTGCACCAAGCTAAATGCTTGGGCTGCTAAGAAGTGGGAGAATCACTTCCACAATGTCTTTACCGGAGGAAATCTAACAAGGTCCTACCTTTGGAATACAACTGACCGGAGGGACTTGTCCTGGGAGGAGCTGACCATCCCACCCCCTCCGGAAGTAACCCTCAGGAGAACAGATGCACCGGATGGGTCATTGTATCTGCCTGGTAGAGCCAAAGCCCCAAGCAAGCTGAAGGGCAAGAAAGGTAAAGGCAAGCAGAGTACGGTTGAAGTCAATCCCACCAAAGTGGAGGAAGCTGCCCCAACAAACCAAGAGGGGCCAGATCAAGGACAGATTGATGTCGTTCTTCTACAAGTAGTGGAGCATGAAAGTACTAGGGAAGTGGTAGGATCTCCAAAATCATCAAAGGCTCCCAAGAACAATAGGAAACGAGGAGCAGAAGGCAAAGACAGGGAGGCCAAGAAGAAGAAAACCTCCAAGGGTGACGAAATTTCCCTCCGGCCTCCGGAGCCTCTTCCTCCTGTTGACCATACTGACCCTACTCAAGCAGAAGGCATCCCTGGTGACTTTCAAACCGGAGGGGGTGCATTAGGGGATATCAGCATTGATGGTGTTGATATTAGTGGTCTTGAAGAGATTAGTCTTTACTTTGAAAACCTCCCTAAGGATGATTTTGATGGGCCTTACCTCTCCCCGAGTTCTTTGAACATTGTTACCTTCAATGGTAAGTCTTTCTCTGTCTCAAGTGAAAGAGATGTCATAACTCACTCTATACTAAGTAATATTTAGCCAGTGCTTAATTTGGAGAAGCAAGTACGAGGTCAGTCAGCCATCATTAATGCCCTTAATTCTGACAAAGCGAAATTGTTTGGCGACCTCCTCACTGCCAATCAGAATGCTGATGTTTTGAAGAGGGAAAATGTGGAGTTGAAGAAAAACCAGGAGGATTGGGCCACAAAGGTAGCCACTTTGGAAGATTCCATCAAAGAACTTCGAACAAAGAAATCTGAGTTGGAGAGAGATCTCTCTTCCTCCAGAGAAGAGTTGAAGGCTAGGGACAGGGTCATTCATACTTTAACCAATGACAAGATCTCGCTCGAGGACTCGGTGTCCAAGGCTGCACAAGAAAAAGCTGATTTGCTAAGGGAGCAAGAGGCAAAAATCCAAGTTAGGATTGATGCTTATACCAACCAAGTGATAGACACTCTGGAAGAAAAGTTTGCCAAAGTGAAGTCGGACATGGTCTTGCTCTTTCATGAGAAATTTTCGAAGAGGAATTTGGGAGACTTATGGACTTTTGTAGAGTATGAAGACCTCCCCTTCTACACAATGGCTGATGGTGACAAGCATGACTACTCCAGTGATGACACAACCGATGAAGAAGAGAACACCGGAGAGAGTCCGGATGAGGAAAATAACGACCTTAAGAAGAAAACTAGTGAGGCTGGGCTATCTAAGAAAGCTCAGCCTTGAAGTATTAACTATTTTTTTTTAAATTTTGTGCAATCGAACCAAAGTCCTTGGATGGCCAAGGCGTTTTTTGTAATTGTGTCCGGCTTCTGTTCGGATAAACCTTTTCGTTTGAAAACTCAAAGTCCTTAGGTGGACAAGGCACTTCGTATGTTTTAATATGTAGCTTTATTTTGCACAACTCTTGCATTCTTTCATAGTTTTTCAATTTTGGTGGCTAATGTTTAAACAGCCCTTAGTTATTTCATAAGTATTCTAAAGCGAGAGTGTTTAAATTCTCTGATGACAAATGTTTAAGTAGTCATCACTCCTCCAATTTAATCTGGTTTGTTTGAATAAAAATTTCACAAGAAACTATTAAGTGAAAACACTCCGAATTTTTAAGAAGGCATCAAATTATATAAAAAGCCCGGACACCTCATTAAAACCTCCCCGCGCCACCAGGGTAAGAAAGAGTATGCCCCCAAATATTTACATGAACTTTTAAACAAGTAAATATTTACATAGTTCCTATTCCAAGTACAACCGGAGGTGCTCAATGTTCCAGGGGTGATTTAAAATCCTCTCATCTTTGTCTTCGAGCCGGTATGTCCCAAGCTTAAGCTTTTCAATAACCACATAGGGTCCTTCCCAAGTTGGAGCCAACTTATCGAACTGCTTCTCTTTCTTGTGTAGGAAAATTTTTCTCAACACCTTATCCCCCGGTTGAAAATCCCTTCTCTTAATTTTAGAAGCGAACCCGATTCTCATCAAACCTTGATAGTGTACAACTCTAAGGTGAACCTTAACTCTTCTTTCCTCTATTAAGTCAAGTTGGCCTCTGATTGCCACTTCGTTGGTGTGTTCAGAAAAGTTATGAATTCGAAATGAAGGGAGAGTAGCTTCTATCGGAGAAATGGCATCCATCCCATATACTAAGGCAAAATGAGACTCTTGTGTTGCAGCCCCGGGAGTGGTACGGTAAGCCCACAAAACTTCTTGCAAATAACTAGGCCATTTTCCAGCAGCCCCTTCCAAATTCTTCTTCAGACCGGACAGTATTGTCCTGTTGGCCACTTCGACCTGACCATTTTCTTGTGGGTGGAAAAGGGAAGAGAAGCAATGTTGTATGCCTCTAGAGGCACAAAAACTTTCCATTTCTTTGTAGTCGAACTGTGGCCCATTGTCTGTTGTTATCTTTTGTGGAATTCCAAATCTGCAACAAATATTGGATAAAATGAATTTTATAAGAGCTTTTGATGTTGCTTCGATCCACTTCGAAAAGTAATCAATAGCAACGATTATTGTTCTGCATCCCCCGGATGCCATGGGTAGAGGTCCCACTAAATCCAACCCCTATCGAGCAAAAGGTATTGGCTCAGAAATTGACTCTAAAGGGATGGCTTGGATATGAATCTCATTGCTATATCTCTGGCATGGGTCACGCTTTCTTACCAACTCATTAGCATCTTGCATTATGGAGGGCCAATAGTACCCAGCTAACAAAAATCTTCTTGTTAGAGCCCTGAATCCACAGTGAGCTGATCCCTCACCATCATGTAACTCAGAGAGCACTATTTGAGACTCGTTGACCCCTAAACATCGTAGAAGGGGTTTACTATAAGACTTTTTATAAATAATATCTCTTAGGATGATAAAGCCACGAGCCTTGTATTTTACTTTTCTTGCTATTGATTTTTCCGGAGGTAAGATGCCATCTGAGAGATATTGAAAGAGAGAAAATCTCCAATCTTGAGGCTGTTTTATCTGTATATTGAAACTTTCTTCTTCCTTATCCGGATTGATTTGAATGGATGGGCACTCCAGCACATGAATCCAAGGGTATGACTCAGTATATGCTATGGCTGCCAAGGAGTCTGCCAGTATATTTTATGTTTGGAGTATGTGCTCATATATGATGCTCTTGAAATTGAGTGTTACTTCTTTAAGAAGAAGTAAGTATTTAACCAGCTGCTCCTTTTTGGCTTCGGATTGACCTTGTGCATGATGGATAAGAAGCTGAGAATCGCTCATCAGCTTGGCCCTTTTAGCCCCACAAATAAGAGCTAATTTCAAACCAGCTATAGCAGCTTCATATTCAGACTCATTATTAGAAGCCCTGAAAGCAAAACATATAGCTTGGTACATTCTGTCACCGTACAGAGAGGTCAAACATACCCCAGCACCACATCCCATGGTACTTGATCCACCATCAGTCCGGATGATCCAGATTTTTTTTATCTTTCATACCAGTTGTTTGCTTCGTATCCCTATCTGAGTGAAATTCAACTAAGAAATCTGCCACTGATTGGGCTTTGATTGCTGTCCGAGGGGAAAAATCAATATCGAAGTCCCCCAATTCCACTAAGCACTTAGTCATTCTACTTGAAATGCTGGCCTTTTGGAGAACGTTTTTCAAAGGAAAAGACGTCCGGACAATGATAGGGTGAGCCTGAAAATAAGGTTTCATCTTCCTCGCTGCAATCACCAGGGCTAATGCTAATTTTTCAAGCTTCAGATAGCGTTTTTCTGCATCTATCAAGCTCTTGCTGATGTAATACACCGGACGAGGATAATTATCTACTTCCCTTACCAATACTGAACTTATGGCACAATCAGAGACCGCCAAATATACGAAGAGAGTTTCTCTATCAACGAGTTTAGACAAAGTCTTGGGGGAAGACAAGTGCTTTTTAATTTCATCGAAGGCCTCATCACACTGTGGGGACCAATTTAAATCTTTTGCACCTTTCAAAGTTTGAAAAAATGGGGTGCACTTGTTCGAAGACCTTGAAATAAAACGGTTTAGTGTAGCCAGCCTCCCAGTCAATCGTTGTACTTCTTTAATATTCCGAGGAGGCTCCATCTGCAGTAAAGCATTAAGTTGGTCCGGATCAGGCTGTATCCCTTGCTCACTTATCACATACCCCAAGAATTTTCCGGACTGCACTCCAAAGACACACTTTTCTGGGTTTAATTTCAAATTCACTTTCACTAAGTTAGCAAACGTTTCTTAGAGATCTGCCAAGTGTAGCTCTTCATCCACACTTTTCACTATTATATCGTCGATGTATACTTCCATGTTTCTTTCAATTTGATCAGCAAAATCCTTGTTTACCAACCTCTGATAAGTAGCCCCAACATTTTTTAAACCAAATGGCGTCACCTTGTAACAATGAAGGCCCTTATCGGTAACAAACATAGTATGCTCCTGATCATTCAGATCCACTTGAATCTGATTATACCCGGAGAAGGCATCCATAAAAGATAGCAGCTTATTCCCAGATGTGGAATCCACCAACTGATCAATCCGGGGAACTAGGTATAAATCCTTTGGGCAAGCCCTGTTGAGATCCGTAAAATCGATGCACATACGCCATTTGCCATTTTTCTTTTTTACCAATACCGGATTGACTGTCCATAAATGGTACTGAGACTCCTTTACGTGCCCCATTTTAGTAAGCCGGTCGACCTCTTGAACTATGGCATCAGCCTTTTCCTTAGAAAAAGCTCTTCTTTTTTGGACAATTGGTGTGATATAATATCTGCTGGTACTCCGGTAACATCAACATTGCACCAAGCAAAAACATGCTGATGGTCTTTCAGGAACTTTAACATCTTACTCTTTAATTCCGATGTCATCTTAGACCCTATCTTGACATCTTTTCCTTCAGATGAATTTTTTTCAACGTCTTCAATCGGTATTAAAACTCCAGGGTTCTCTCTAGGGTCATCAATCTCACCCTCTCCCCCAGAAAGCCCCTCAAACTGCTATTCCTCGTTAACCCGAACTGCACCCAACATCCGGGGGGCCAGCACTGTTGCATAACACTCTCTTGCTATCTTTTGGCAGCTCCGAACAACTCCCACTTGTCCTTGCACATCATATTTCAAACATTGGTGGATTGTTGAGGCCACCGCATGCATCCTAGAGAGCCAAGACCTCCCTAGAATAGCATTATAACAAGTGGGATAATCCATCACGACGAACAGTATTCTAACCATCTTCTTAAAAGGGCCTTTGCCCAACAAAACCTCCTCCTCGAACTCCCCGATCACATCTGCTGAGCTTCCAGTGAAACCCACAATTGACCTGTTCGAACGCTGAATTACTGCTGGATTTTTCATCTTTTGTAGGAAGTTAAAAAGAGAATATTGGCAGAACTTTCGGTGTCCACCAAAATTTGCCTTATGTCATTACCCCCGATGGATGCTCTTGTGACAACAACATCTTCATGAGGACCAGTTATATCCCTCAAGTCATCCTCATCGAAAACAATGAAGGGAAATAGAATATTCAATTGAAAGGAAGGCATGCCTCCTTCCAGTTGGGTAGCTAAAGTATGAATATGCCTCTTTCTCGAGGAAGCAGTTGGTGTTGCCATGGTGTCTCCTCCAAAAATTGTGAGTGACTCATAAAAGTTGATAAGTCCGGATACCGACTTGCAATGTTCTGCGATAACACCCACTCTATTCTGGGTCAGATCAGGGTCCAAGTATTCTGACTCTACATCGAACCTCTCGATTATCACCATAACCCCTTCCGGAGCCGATGTGCTTGCATTGTTTGGACCAGCCCGATGAGCGTTATCATGCCTATTTCCTCCTCCTCTTCTAACATATGCTCCTAACTTTCCTCTTTCAATCAAATTCTGGACTTCTTACTTCAAAGCAATACAATCCTTGGTGGTATGGCCAGTATCATTATGATACTGACAGAAACAATTGTTACGACTCTCCCTAGGAGATTGTAACGCAGCGGCCTTCTATAATGTACTTCGTCTTTTGTTTTGTCATAAATGGTGGCTACGTTTTCTTTTAATTCTGGAAACCACTCCGGTTAAACCCAAGGTCCTCGTTATTGTTGACTCTGTGCTGAAGCAGCTGGCTGAGACTGAGCCTTGGCTCTGTTATGACTCTGCCCGACCTCCCTAACCTTGTTCCCGGACTGGTTTTGGTTTGTATTTGGTGCAACCGGAGCAGACCTCACCTTCCTGTGCACCCTAGTTTTCTTTGTTTCATCTACATTGATCTACTTTCCGACCTGATTCAGCAAACCTCCCCATGTCATGGCCTTTTTTCTGGTTACTGAATGAGCCAGGTTTCCAGGGTTTAAGCCCTGCCTTAGAGAAGCTATTGCTACTTGTTCAAAGCAATCAGCCAACCCGTTTTTGGTGTTTACAAAGTGACTTATGTACTCTTTTAGAGATTTGTTCGGTTCTTGGGCACAATGGATGATTGTGTCTTCATTGCCCTTTACCTCCTTACTTCCAACAAACTGTCTTCGAAAAGCCACCCAAAAAGTATCGAAATTTCTGATGCAGCCTTGTGGCAAACTGTTGTACCACTTCAGGGCACTCCCCGTAAATGATTGGGAGAATGCTCTACAAAGCAACTTGTCGTCATCATCATGAAATTTTTGAACTGTTCCAAGTGGTTGTCCGGGTCTTTACTGCCATCGTATTTTTCCATTTTTGTACTCTCAAACCTCTTAGGGAGGTTTCCGGGCAGGATCTTGGATGATAATAGAGATTGTCTCCAATTCCGGCCACGACTGAAAACAGTATCCTCATTAGGAGTAGCAAAGATACCTGGCTCATCATGGAAGGCAAAAGGATCCATCACCATCCGATCTACGTGTCTCCGGCTATGAGACGATCCTTTGCCTATATGCCTCTTTAACTTTACATGCCTATCCCTTTTTCTTGAGTATTTTTTGACTAACTTTTGCTTCTTTTTCGAACGGCCTTTATCACTGCTGGATGACAGGGATTCTTCGTCTTCATCTTCGCCTGAGGAGCTGCTGGAAGATTCTGAGTCTGAATCAGAGCTCTCCACCGGTTTAGACCGGTGAGTCTTTTTTGCGCTCATATGTGTTTTTGAGGGCTCATGCTCCCTTGGATTGTCAGTATGATGAATTGACGCCTTAGACTTCTCTTTTGTGCCCATCTCTGCCCTCTTGGCAGACCTCAGAGCTTCTATTTCAACTTTTAACCTATCTCGCTCCTCAATGGTATATTCATCATTCTCTCCCACCACTTCGGCCAAAGCTGGTGGTACTTCATGTACGTCCGGATTCATCCGAACTGGTTTTTTCTGATGGTTTTGAATGCTAGATTCAGGCACCGTCGTACTCCCACTGTTGTCACCAATTTAATGTGGTTTATTATCGATTGAGGGTAATTTTGTCTAGATTTTTGTGGAATTTTGAAGGTATTTAATGTTTGGATAGAATGTAGAGGGAGAATTGAGCTGCATGGTTGTATTTAATTTTCATTACCCTCATTTAATGAAGGTGGTTGGGTATTTATACCCTTATCCTTGGGCCACATGGGCTTTCGGGTTGTGCTAACGGATTCAGGTCAAATTTAAAGACCCATTAGTTTAAGTAAGCAAGTAATTAGCTTAGTCATGGAGTGATTAAGTTTTTAATACTTTAGTTCAGTCCGTACAGTTCAGTAAGTGGAAGTTGTCCGAATTGTCCCTGTCCGGTTAAGTGGATGTTGTCCGAATTGCCCCTGTTCGGTTCTCATAAAGAGCGGTGACAAAATCTGAACTCATCACAATTGAATAATCACATATACTGCTAGGTACTGTTCTATTCACGTTGAGAAAAAAAATTAGGGAAAAGGGGAAAAAAGTGAGGTATGGGCTTAAAAGCTTTTATATAATTGATTAGTGGTGTTTAGGATATTAGCGGGTATTAAATGGTAAATATTTGAGTGAAATGGATCTTTTTTTGAAAAAACATAAAAATATTAGTTTTGGGTCTTATATGGTACTTAACAGTAAAAATAAACATAAATTATATTTATATTTTAAATTAAATAATAAAAATATTACAATTTATTGTAATTAAAATATTAAGATTGTCAATTAATTTTTTATTTTTTATTTCTTCAAATCCATGGGTTTTATTCTCATATTTAATTATACCTTATATTTTCAATCTTAATTTATTTTTATTATTTTTTACTATAATTTCACTAATAAATAAAAAGTGACTAAATAAACATATTTTTATTCACAATTAATTAAAATTAATATAAAAATAATATAAAATTTAAAATAAATATCTTTTGATTAGTGACTTTGTAAATCAAATTAACAAATCTTTTTAGTTATATATTATCTTGTTTAAAAAATCATTATTGTAGTCGTATCCATGGATAAAAAACTGTACGATAGATTAAATGTGAAATAAGATATAATAAGAATAAAAACACTCTAATCTTTTATATATTTAGATGAAAAAAAATATGTTTTGATAATGATATTTCTTAAGTTTTTTTTTAATAAAGGATTTCAATTGAAAAAAATGGCAAAAAGAAGCCCTTGTTTACAATATTACACAAATTGAGAAGAAATCACGAACAAACCCTAATTACAAACAATATCATCATCTTCCCCAAAACTCTTTCAACCAAAACCCCTAAAACCAAGCTTCTTAGTCAACAAGCCTTAAATAACCACAATCCATCTTCTCCAAAAGCACAATAGCTTTCAGCTTTGAAGGAGCATTCGAGCTATCAAACTCTAAATTTGCTTGATTCTTTAAAGCCTCCTTTGCCACCCAATCAGCCCCCAAATTCTCTTCCCGAAAAACATGGCTAACCAGCATTGTAGACTTGATGAAGGTGCGACAACACTTAAGCAGAGGATCCAGAAACCATGGGCAGTTCCCATACATAATCAGCTTTACCAAAATCATTGAGTCAATATCGATATCCACCATGTTGAGCTTCAAACTATCGCACAGAATCAACCCATCCAATAGAGCACGGCTTTCAGCAATCAACGGCGAACCCTTCCCATACACTCTGCCAATACCAGCAACAATGTCACCATTGCTGTCCCGAATCAGAGCTCCACCTCCAGCTTCTCCATTACAGGTACAAGCTCCGTCGACATTAAGTTTATACCTACCGTTCTTAGGACATTTCCATTTCAAAAATAGAGGTCTATTCCTGTGATTGAACTGATTCATGCAGCCAATATCAGAACCTTCTTTAGCAAACTTACCCCAATGTTTATTCTGTAAAACCTTGGCATGATCTAGACTAGAAATAATCAGCAAAATGTGCTTGATGATAGAAGTAGAATTAACATTATCATTGCATAGCTTTCTCCTGTTACGACCAGCCCAAATAGACCACAAAATAATAGCATGAAGGATATTAAAAATGTCACATTTCTTACCAGCAGCCCAATACCACCTCATAACAATGTGAGGAACAGACATGTAGTTATGAACTTGAACTCTAAAAATGTTGCTGAAGTATTGCCAAACAGACCATGCATTTTGACATTGCACTAGAACATGATTAGTAGACTCAGTGTTATTGCAAAAGACACATTTAGAAGCAAGCATGAAACCTTTCCTTTGCATAACACTGTCAGTAGGCAACCAGTTATGAAGAGCCCTCCACAAAAGAAAGGAACACTTCCTGGGAGTTACAACATTCCAAGTCTTGTCATATAGACTAGAAATGCTGCCCTTAGACCTGATATGATTTATAGTATCTTTAACACAGAATTTACCATTCTTAGAAAGGGACTAAAGCAAAACATCTTCTTTGTTAGAAATCCTGACCTCCCTTATTTTACCAACCTCAGTAGAAGTGACAGTAGCATTAAGCCTGTCAATATCCCAGGAGTTCCCTAACCAGAAATCCTTCACCAAATCATTGTTACTGTCCCACAAAAGTCTTCTATCTCTATCATTAACAATCGTGATAAATGATTTATCAGAGCACCATTTCTCATACCAGAAAGCAATATTACCAAACCCAAGATGCCAAAACATGAAATATTCTGATATCATTCTAGCATTAAGAATACGAGCCCACACTTTAGACTTCCTTTGAGGAGCAATAGCTAGAATAGGATGAATGTTATTATTGCAATAGATAGACAACATGTATTTTGCCCATAAAGATTGCTGCATTCTGAAATCAAACCAGAGCTTCATTTCATAAACCTGTTGAATATCTATAAGCTTTTTAAGGTTAAGACCACCCTCTCTATATGGCTTGCATAATCTATCCCAAACGAGCCCAACTTATAACTTTCTTGTCTTCCTTTGTCCCCCACAGGAATTTACTGAACAAGGTTTCCAGCCTCTGAATGATGCCAACAGGAAGAGAAGTATGCTGAAGAAAGTAATTTGGGAAGGCAACAAGAACAGACTGGATCAATTGCAGACGACCAGCAAAAGATAAGTGGAGCTTGTCCCACTCCATAATCCTACTTCGAACCTTGTCTATAAGACCTTCATAGTTAGCTATTCTTGTATTATTTGCAATGATTGTACCCAAATACTTAAATGGCAAATGAGAATGGTTAATTTTCCAGATATCTTCAATAATTGCTACTTGTTGAGCATGCATTTTGTGAGAAATAATAAGTTTATACTTAGCTGTGTTGATTTCCTGACCAGAGACAAATTGATAATGATCCATAATAGCTTTAATAGAATCCATAACATGCTTACTTCCATTAGTGAACACCATAAAATCATCAGCAAAAGCAGAGCAAACAACATTCAGATCACTCTTTGACTTATACCTGAATCTATCACTAACACTAGATAACACATTAAAACTTCGAATCAAGTACTCCTCAGCTAATATAAAAAGACTCGGGGAAAGAGGATCCCCTTGTCTTAACCCCTGAGTATTAGAAAAGTAACCAGCCATTTCACCATTAACAAGAATAGAAGAAGAAACATTACCAATGCAGCCATTAACAAGATCAGTAACCTCATTACTAAAACCAAACATCCTAAGAACATCAAACAGAAACCTATGTCTGAGTTTATCAAACGCCTTGGTCATATCTGTCTTTATGATAACATTACCATTCTTCTTATTAGTATCAATGTCAAAACAAAGCTCTTGAACCAGAAGGATAGAGTGCTGAATAGATCTGCCTTTGACAAACCCTCCCTGCACATCAGAAATCAATCTAGGAAGAATGTTTGAAAGCCTGTTATTAACAATCTTCCCCAATATTCTTGAGAAAACAGTGGTAAGACGAATAGGACGAAAATCCTTCCACCTATTAGGATTATCCAACTTAGGGATCAAACAAATCATGGTAGCTTTCACACCTTTAGGCAGAGCACACCCCTGAAAGAAGGCTTTAACAGCAATACACAGATCCCTTCCCACAATGTCCCAACAATGCTTATAGAACTCCCCATTGAAGCCATCAGGGCCAGCAGGTGACTCTGAATTCAAACCTTTCACCACCCCATGAATCTCATCAATTTCAGGGACCTTAACAAGATAACTATTATCTTCCTCAGTGACTAAAGAAGGAATAACACCATTCAGAGTTTGAACATTCTCATCCCTACTTTCAGTAGTAAGCAGACCTTTAAAGTAATCCACAGCAGAAGCCTTGATACTATCCTTATCAGATAACCAGCTATCCCCTACCTTTATTCTATCAATCCTATTCCTCTTCAACCTTTTCTTCACAAAACCATGATAAGCAGCAGTGTTCCTGTCAGAATCTTTAAGCCAAGAGGCATGAGCCTTCTGTTTCCAATAAAGTTCTTCCCTATCCAACAAAAGCAAGTGATTCTCCTTAGCCTCATTTAACAAAGTCTTGTTAACCTCATTAACCACATTCTGAAGAGCAGCTTCTCTATTATTAATAATATCTTCAGACTGTTTGATGGCATCAAAAATGTTGCCAAAACGTTCTTATTCCAAGATCTTAACACCACTTTCAACCTTTGCTGCTTGAGCCAGAAAACCATTATAGGGTTCCTCACTTCATCACTAATAGCCTCAGACCAACTCTCTTTAACTACTTTCAAAAAGCCAGCATGAGTAGTCCACATGTTTAGGAATTTAAACGAAGATTTAGACCTTTCCATCTTAGAAGAAATCCTAACCACCATTGGACAATGGTCAGAACAACTACGGGCAAGATGAGTAACAGAAGTATAATAAAAAAACTTCAACCATGCATTGTTATAAAGGACACGATCAAGCTTCCTCCACTTCTGACCATTAGACCAAGTGTAAGGACAGCCACTGAAACCAGCATCCAACAGACCACAATCCAGAATAAGATCATTAAAGTCATCCATTCCCTTTTGATTGATAGTTAAGCAAGATAACTGCTCATGGATACTGAAAATAACATTAAAATCACCAAACAATATCCATTCATGCTGAACATCCAGGTTTCTAATAGAATCCCAAAGGACAGCTCTTTGATCATTCTTACATTTAGCATAAATAACAGAAACCTCAAACACTTTATTCAAGGAATGATGACCAACTTTAAGATGAATCATCTGCTCAGTGTCCAAAACCAAATCCACACAGAAATCTTGATGCCAAAAAACCCAAATCTTATTATTCACATTACAAATATAACCACTAAGCCTCAACTTATTAGCCAGGAGAATCATCCTTTCAGATTTAACCAAAGGCTCCTGAATAGCCACAAAACTAACCTTTGAAGATTTAACCATAGACTTTAACCTTTGAATAGACTCTTTACTTGCAAGCCCTCTTGCATTCCAATTCAACATACCTATAGTCATTAATCAAGACCAGATTTATGAGGCCTTTTTCAGCTTCATGATTTTTGAGGATACAGGACCCTTTGAAGTCCACAACTTTGACACCTTTTTAACCTTTTTAGACTCATTTCTATCTTTCCCCCCTTTATTCTTAATAGGAGAAGTAGGCAGGCTTCCATCATGCTTAGGAGAATCATGGACCTCTTCACTAAGAACATCAAACATATTTCTTTTGTCCAACATCCTCAAGGTATCTATCATATCCCCTTCCTTAAGTTGAGTAGAAGAGTCACCATTATTCTCCACAGAATTCACCACATGAAAAGAACTACTATCAGTTTCCATCTCCTGTTGCTCAAACTTCCCCTTCACAATACCTTTATCAACCACCACAGATTGTAACCAACGACCATTATCACTATTATTAACAGAACCCTCCTTAACCACATATTCTTCACCACAGTTCACAACTTCATTCACTTGATCCACAACACAAATCCCATCCTTCCTCAGATTACTATCTTTATTCTGTTCTTGAGAACAAGGTAATTGATCAGGCACACATGAACTAACCAGACCCTCCCTATTCACCTTAACCTTCATTGAAGACTCTCCATCAACCATCAGTTTCTTGCACTTATCTTTTGAATGACCAATATGGGCACAGTTGCTGCAATATAACGGGATATTATCATACACCAAATCAATCCCATAAGAATCATCTTCCCCAAACTTTATCTGCACCTGGTGGATTAATGGCTTAGAAATATCCACTTCCACCCAAGCTCTACAACAATTCTGCTTAGCCCTATTAACCGAAGGAACCCAAACCTTTAATGGAGTACCCAAAACTTTAGCTACTTCACTGATCGTGGAATAATTAAACAGAAATTCTGGAATATTTGGAAGAGAAACCCATAATGGAGTAAAAGGGCATTCCAGATTGGGATCGAAACCAGGCGTCCATTTTAAAAGGCGCATAGTTTTGTTCCCCAACGCCCAAACATTCCTTGACCATAATTTTTTCAGATCATCCACCACATAAAATTCCACAAAAACATGCATGAAATCCCAGACCGAAAGATTGAAACTGCCAACGAAATTGAATTTAGACAAAAACTTCCTGATAATATCCATTGAAGGCTTACCAGTAGCAAACTTGGCTATAAGAGTATGCTTCGAGACCTTTAACAGTTCCTTTTTATCCTCAACATCAAACTTAATAATCGGAATATCATTTGATATCGAAACAGAAACGTTTGAATGAACAAACTCTGTTTTTCCAGATTTTAAAAGATTAGCATACGTTTCTTTCTGAATCTTTCCATTATTTTCCTTGAGCGATTCTTCATATACTGGGTTTATAAACATATTACACTCTCTATCTTTTGCAACAGAATTCTTCAACCCCTGTTCTTTGATTTCTTTATCTTCAGCTTTCGACAATTTCCTAAGTTTAGGAAAATCCTCCGTCGAATCAAACTCAATAATTGTATCCATAATCAAAGAAAGGAAAGAAATCCAGCGAAGAACACAGAATTGAGGTTAAAATTTTTACTGTGTTCTTTCCCAAGAACAGAGCTTCTGGAGAGAGTTTTCATCTCCAGACTACGTTTTCTATATGAAATATTAGTTAATAATATGATATTTCTTAAGTTAATATTGGAAGAAAAAATATTTTTTTAAAATAATAAAAAATTACACATATAATACAATATGAAATATAAAATGTCTTTAAATAAAAATTGATATTATAAATAATTTAAATTTCAAAATATTAAAACATACAAAAGATCAAAAATCTTAAATATCCATACTCACACTAAACTAATTTAAAACTTTTGTAAACATATAAAATATTAAATTTTCCAATACAATATTGTTTATAAAATATCCATACACTAATTTAATACAATAAAATTTTTATTGTTATTTTATTCAGTCGATCCTATCACGTAAATTTAGGATTTTTTCTTTATCTTTTCTAGTTGCAGTGAATTATACACACTCCGATTTTTTTTTTTACGAACATTATTATTATAAATTTATTTTTCGAGTAAGTCGGTAATGGAATACGAAATTCGATAGGGTCCAGCTTATATTATATATATAGGTCTAGAAGATAGGCCAATATTTATCCACAATTTAAGCCATTGCTGGTTTTGGAAAAATAAAATATATTGTGGTAGGTAGTACACTTGTAGTATCTAAATCATAATCTTTTCCCTTACTAGATCTCGACACGTGTACGGTTATACCACATCACTACCGTTCGTTACTTGTTTAGCTACCGAATTGACGAAAACACCCTTCTACTTCAGATTATTTTAAAAATCATTGTAATTTATTTACCATCACATCACAAATCGGGTCACGACTCTGTCTCTCGCTCTCTCTCCCTCTATCTCTTTAAATACGTGACCGGAGAAGAAGAAGATAGAGAGAGAAAAAATTAGAGCGAGAAAGCAAAACGACCCATGCAACCCAGGGATTCGATTCAATCTCATTGGTTCCTTGTTTCTTCCGAGTTAGCTCAGTCTAAATTTTCCGAGTTCTCATCACCACACCAACTTCATCTTCTTCGTTTCGATTCACCATATGAGCTGGTTCGATAAAATACGTTGTTCTTCCAATTCTAGCCGATTTATCACCGGCCTTCTCTTATTCCTTCTTTATCATTCGTTTCTATTGAATTCTAATATCTTGATTCCTATACACCCTTAATTTTCTGACTCGTTCGATTTCTAGTTTCTTTTCGTGTTCTTTTATCGAATCGTTTGATTTTCGAATCCAATTGAGCTTTCTTTTTGGTGGGTTACTAATGGATCCTGAAGAGTCTTTCTCGATTGATCTCCTTAAAGGTTAGTACATTTCTGCGATACGTTTATAGATTTACTGTTATGTTCATCACCTTTGTAGTTTTTCTTTTCTTTTCTCTGTGGGTATCGGTTTTGAATAGTTTGCCAATTAGGATTTTTGTTTTATATAGTGTTTTCAATTGATTCTTTGTTTATGTGCAATGGTGGATATGTATTTGTCGTCTTGAGTTTTTCGCTGAATCGATTACTTGACTCGAATGGTAATCGAAGTCCAAAAGAAACTGCATTTGTTTGGCACCAGAAGATGTATTGTTTATAAATGTTTAGATATATGCAGCTTGTGATATGTGTTTAATGGATGATCAGGTGCTATAAACTCACTCGTTGAGAGGGGCAAGAGTCCTATCCCTTCAGTCATTGTGATTGGCGCTGGGATTTCGGGTCTTGCGGCTGCACGGGTTCTCCATGATGCGGGTTTTAAGGTGATTATCTGATAACTGATGCTTTCTTGTTGCAATTTATCTCTAACTAGCCTGAACTGTACTCTGTTTTTTTAGGTGACTGTGCTTGAATCAAGGAATAGGCTTGGTGGAAGAATCAATACTGATTACTCTTTTGGTTGCCCTGTCGATATGGGAGCTTCATGGTAAGATTCATACTTATCCAGAGAAGATGAGATGTATAGGGTTTTAAAATTGTGTCTTAGAGATGCTCCTCAGCTAACTAGGAATCTGTTGCTCTACTCATGATGGAGTTCATATAAAAGAATTAGTGTTTATATACTTGGATACATTAATTATATATACACCACCTTGTAAATCCTTCGATCAGAACAGCGTAATATGAATAATTATCACCTTAGTTTAATTTATTTATTGCTTAATGTGTAGGCTACATGGAGTCTGCAATGAGAATCCCTTGGCTCCACTAATACGTGGTCTAGGGCTTACATTATACCGTACTAGTGGTGATGATTCTGTCTTGTATGACCATGATTTGGAAAGGTAACTTATTCCTGTCTTTTTGTCAATAAGTTTCTAATCTTTCTACAGATTGTATTCTGTATCTTATAAGTGCTGCACATGTGTTGGATCGTTTGTAAGTTGTAGTAACATTATTCATTTCGTGGTTGCTCTTCTCTGCCTCTTTTGAAGTTTCTCAGTCTTCCTAAGTAACCTGTGGAATATTGTTTTTTAAGCTACAGTAGCACTATATATACTTTTTGTTCTAAGAAGTTTAAATATCTTTCAAATGATGAATGATTTAATAAGAAATATATGGAACCTTTGCTTATTTAGAGTCCTGGCTTATATTATTTGCGTGTAGCTCGTGTGATGCAGTATCAACTACTGAAATTCTAGCCAGAGTTGTTGCATCTTTAGTCTAGAATCTGAGTAGTGTTGACATTCTGGCTTTCCCCGTTTCAGTTATGCGCTCTTTGACAAGGATGGGCATAAAGTTTCACAGGAGGTTGTTAATAAAGTTGAAGATACTTTCAAGAGAATTCTCAAGGAGGTAAGATCTTCGCAGTAGTTTCTGGCTCTAGCCTATAATCCTTATGGCTACATGCATCGTTAACCTCCTTTTTTTTTATTGGCACCTTCAGACAGAGAAAGTAAGGGATGAGCACACCAGTGACATTTCAATTCTTCAAGCAATATCAGTTGTGCTTGACAGACATCCAGAACTAAGGTATTGTGTGGACAATACATGGATTTTTTTTGTTTTTTCTTAAAATATGTGTTGAAACGGGGACTCATTTGGTCCTGACCTTTATTTGCATTTTCTATAGGCAAAAAGGACTTGCGCATGAAGTGTTACAATGGTACATATGCAGAATGGAAGCTTGGTTTGCAACTGATGCAGATATGATCTCTCTTAAAAACTGGGATCAGGCAAGTCTACTAAAATTTGACATTGTCTAGTTGGATTTAGTGCTTGAAAATATTTGCTTCATTGTTGCCTAATACATATTTCTCTTGTTTACAATTATAATAATGAAAACTGAGTGAAAGCTTTTGGGTTTTGAAGCTGCTAATTTGAAAATGAAAGTATAAAATTAATGGGAAAATGAAAATTGACTGGAAACTTTTTGGTTTTAAACATGCAGTATAAGTATTGATTTTCCTTTCTCCTATCGATTGTTATTGTGCACAATGTATATCCTCAGACCTTATTATGCAGAATAGAATAAAACTTGAAATACGAAATTTTTATCTTACATGGATTCTGGGATTATTGCAGGAGCATGTTCTTACTGGTGGACATGGACTCATGGTGCAAGGTTATGACCCTGTTATTAAGACACTCGCAAAAGATATTGATGTACGGTTGAATCACAGGTACTGCAAGCAACTTGATACGAGAGCCATTTTTACATTTGCATCTTCTTCCAAATATGTTCAAAATATATGATGAGTAACCACACCTCGGAATGTATATGGTTAGGCTGAATAAAGAAAAAGACAGTAATGATGCACACAGACCATATACTGTTCAGTTTTAACCCTTCATACTTCATTACATTCTTAAAGCCTAAAGTACAATGATATATACTAACCAGTTGAAATTTGAATAAATTGCGTCAATGCTAATTTGTTATGGGTACTTACTGAATGTAATGGATCTTGTTAGCTTTAGACAAGGCTACAGGAATCCTACAAAATATGCTTGGTGTTGCATGCTTTCTAGATATATCTTGTTGGTGTTGCTTGTATCTTCAATAGAATTTTTTGTTAAGCTTATCTCAAAGAGATTAGATCTGTAGTGTTTTGATTTGAACCCCTTAATTGTAATTTTACAGGGTTACGAAAGTGTCAGACATGTATAACAAGGTGACCGTCACAGTTGAAGATGGAAAAACCTTCATTGCCGATGCTGCTATCGTAACCGTACCTATTGGCATTCTTAAAGCTAATTTAATTCAGTTTGAACCTAAGCTGCCCGAGTGGAAGGTTTCTGCGATTTCAGATCTCGGTGTAGGCAATGAGAATAAGGTTGCCTTGAAGTTCGATGAAGTATTTTGGCCTAATGTTGAATACCTAGGCATTGCTGCGCCTACATCAAATGCTTGTGGTTATTTCCTGAACCTCCACAAGGCAACAGGAAATCCTGTGCTTGTCTATATGGCTGCTGGAAAATTAGCTTACGATCTAGAAAAGCGCTCTGATGAATCCGCAGCCAACTTTGTGATGCTACAGCTCAAGAAAATGTTTCCTGATGCACCTGAGCCGGTAATTCCCAAATTCTAATTTAAATGTAGCCAAAGTTTAATGAGACGTGGCCATGAATCTTTATGATTAGGGTCTAGATATTTAGGATCTGATTGAGTTTTAGGTCGATCCGAACACAAGAAAAACAATCTTCGTATGTTTTTCTTACTCGACCGAAATATATTTATGTGTTCAAATA
Source organism: Limnanthes douglasii subsp. nivea (assembly GCA_036936605.1). Classification (NCBI taxonomy): domain Eukaryota; kingdom Viridiplantae; phylum Streptophyta; class Magnoliopsida; order Brassicales; family Limnanthaceae; genus Limnanthes; species Limnanthes douglasii. The sequence continues at coordinate 67,137,435 of JAUPFV010000005.1, forward strand.
GTTACGGCCTTTGAACCAACTTCAGCTTGATATGAAACATGACATGAAAAATGATAGATTGGGTTTGGGCCTTTTATTTGGTTGTCCATTTTGCAAAATTGTCATCCCCATTAGCATGTGGTAACTTTTTTAGTTTCCTCTAAATCAGGTTCAGCATCTTGTATCACGCTGGGGTACGGATCCAAACTCTCTAGGATGTTATGCTTACGATGTAGTTGGAATGGCGGAAGATTTATACGAGAGGCTTGGGGCACCGGTTGGGAGTCTATTATTTGGTGGTGAAGCAGTTAGTATGGAGCATCAGGGATCGGTCCATGGAGCTTACTCGGCTGGAGTTATGGCTGCTGAAAACTGTCAGCGCCATCTTTTTGAGAAACTAGGTATCTTGGAGCAGCTTGTCTCTTGCATTGGCAATGAGGCTCTTGAAGCTAGTTTTCCTCTCCAAATCTCAAGGATGTAGGCTTTCTTTAGTCAGAGTTCTCGTCTCTAATAAATTAGACTGTCAACATTGCAGTTAACTTGAATTTTCAAATAAACTGGTTATTTATTTGATTGATATTTGGAAAACTACCTATCTCAAATCTATCAACTTTTCAAATATGAAACCACTTACTTGTTCACTAATCATTTTATTATTTTTATGTATTAACTATAAATATTTAAATACTTGGTTTTAATGGTGTGAAGAAACTCAAAATTGAATCGTAGTAGTTTTTAACATCTAATTTAGGTGAAATGAGGGCTGCAAATGATCGGACATTTATTAAAAAATTCTTATTTGGATTTATATAGTAACAAAATTGCTTAGTAGTATCGACTTTTGATTTTTAATATATTTGTTTTGAATATTATTACCATAGACCTTGTTTTTAGATAGTGGGTAGTCACAGACTCACAACAAATCAATTAAAAACGTAATTAAATATAATCATGCCAACATGTACGAGAGGAATCGGGCAATAATTTTACGGGCTTAGCATTATGGTCTCGTATTTTGAACGGCATTCGTAAATACGTTCGGGTCTCAGTATTTTGAGCCGCACCACTATCTTTTCAGTTGTAAATATCAAGTCGGGTCTTATATTTTGAGCCTGTAAATATCAAGTTTTTATACTGAGTTAATCTTTTTTAAGGGGATTATACGAACTGGGTACAAAAATGTATCTAATTTACTAATTTGTCCAACTTCAAATAGATTTTATGAATACCTATCAAAATATGATTTTATTTATCTATTAGTCCAAAATTAAATTTGAAGTACAATTTTACCCTTAATGAATTTGATAATATGACAAAGAAAGTTTGAGGAGAAATAATTGATTTTGAAATTGTGGTTAAATATTTTGATTTGGGGATGTAATTGTTTTTTTTAATAGATAATTGAGTTTTTTCTTAAATGAGCTGGATCTATTTGTAAAATAGATCTATTGGGGTATGCTTGGGTAAATATAGAGAAATTTTAGACCCATTACGTAAGTCTCCTTTTTTTAAATTATGTTTGGATTAACAAAACGTGTGCGGTGTAGTTTTTATGAATTTGTTAATATTTGGTGAAACTAAAAACTTACTGATGTTGTCAAATGCGTCTTGATTGTAGAACTTTCTTACTTTCCTCTAATCTTGGAGGAAAGGTTGGTATTTGAATTTTGAATAAGAGTTCACTAAGCATCCATTTTCGTGATTGATAGTACATTTGTTAATAAAATTTCGGATTCAGTCTTTTAATTATATATTTTGGATCAATTTAGTCTCCGCGCGTGTTGACTATCCTTTTCCGTAACAGATAGTCCATTAACTATTCATTTTTGAAAAAATTAGTCTTTTGACTTTTCAATTTGAATAAAATTAGTTCCATAAATAAATATGCGCATAGGTCTAACATTAATGAGTAGTTAGAGGATTATATTCAGACTTTTTTTAGTTGAAGGACTATATATACCAAAATAGATAGTCAAGGCAGTAAACTCGGACCTTTTTTAATCGAGAAACTAATATGTTACGAAAATGGATAGTCAATGAACTAGTTCATGTTCAAAGCCTTGGTATTCGTTTGAAAATCTAGAAATGAATCGGTTTAAAGTAGCCAAATTGCTCGTTAATATTTTTACTTTTTTGTGTTGCATAGAGGATCCATGACGGTCAGTTGGAGGGTTTTATGATTGTATTTAATTCCTTTTTCACTGACCATGAATCCAATGAACTTATATGCATGAGCGTCAAAAGTGCATTTTTACGAATTGAGTTTGAGATTGACTCGCCTGAGGTTTGCGATGTTTTTGGACATGCTTTCCATATGATATTCTTCTTGACCGTTGGTAACCATCATGTCATCAATATAAGCTTGTAGGTTGTGGCCAAGTTGTGTTGCAAAAAAATTGTTGATAAGGCGTTGATACGTAGGCTCAACGTTATTCAGCTCAAAATGTATTACTTTATAGCAATGTGATCCCATTTTTGTGATAAACAGTTAATCAGATGTATGCATTTGTATCAGATTCTATCCGAAATATGCGTACATGAGTGATAGCATATTATTCATGGATGTGACATCTACAATATGATCGATTCATAGAATAGGAAAATGGTCATTTGGAAAACTTTGTTGAGGTCTTTGAAGTCTACACGCATTCGTAACTTATCGTTCTTCTTTACCAGGTATTTGGAATCCTGAATGTAGCCTATAGTAATAAGTTTGTCTAACTCTTCATTCATGGCCTTCATTTTTCGTTGAGAGTAAGACGTTATCTTTTGTTTAATTGACCGAAATGTGTTATTAATTAACAATCTATGACACATAACTTTGGTATGGGCCCTTATGACACCGCTGGCATTCCAAGCAAACATGTCTAAGTTGTCTTGTAAAAAATATAATAAGTTGTGCCTTAGTTATGTGGGTATGTTACGACCAATTCATAATATATTCCTTCATTCCATGGCGATTATTTTTATTTTCTTCTCTGTTTCTAATTGCCAAGGACGACCAAATCCCCCGCTAATTGGAATTTCTTGAGGGCTAGGGAAATTATGTAGCATTCTCTGGAAGTTTTCTGATTTCCTCTAGTACCTTACCATTGATTGGGTATCAAAGGCACTAGTATATTTTAGAAACTACAACATGCTTTTGATCCAACCACGAATTTCCCAAAATTATGTTGTAGGAGGAAATAACTTTTACTATAATGAACAAACATCATATCTTCTTTCATAATTATGTTCTCTCAAAGGCGACAATTAACGTGAGTTCTCCTAATAAATTGTCGTCCGCACATGTGAATCCAGTCAAGATCTTTTGACAGGGAACATAACTGGAGCACCTCTTATGTATATGCACTATTTTATAGAATGCTGGTGGAGCTCCCGGTGTCTACTATGACTCTTTTTACCATTACTCCAATCAATTACGCTATGATTAGAAAAATGTCATTATGGGGTGCAGTCACTCTTTGCAGATCATCATCGATGAATCCTAGTAATGGGTATGAATTGAGGAAAATTTGCGATGAGGTGTGCCCTTGGTGTTGGACTTCCAGATCGTCCACATGTTGTCTCCTTGAATTTTTTTGATTCTTGAGAAGGGATCCCATCCGGTAATGAATCTGACCGTTTGACTGTTAGGATCCATGTCAAAATATATCTACTCTCCAACTGTAATGATTACATTAATTTCAAATTCTCTCGGCTCATTGGGTGTTACACGAGTTTACCTCTCATGCACTACGAAGGGTCTCGATCGTCTGATGCATGTATTGGTTCATTTTTGTTCTTCTTCTTAACGAACTCAGAGAGTTTTCCTTCATCAATCATATTCAGGGCCTGATCTTGTAACGCCATAAATATATGTTTTGTGTCCGATGTTACCATGGAACATACAAAACTTTTTTTGTATATGTGCCCTTGGGGTTTGTAACTTTTATAGTCTTTGGTACGAGAATTATTATTATTGTTATAGTTATTCATGGGCCGCCATTTTCTATTTTTATTGTTCATGGGTATTTTTGAGCATTCAATATTGTTTCCGGATGACTCATGATTTTATTTGGTGTTCATTGGAGCCAATATCAATTGTTTATTGTTTTACACACTAGTGAATGGTACGAAGGGTATATAGTTGGATTGTTGTATCTACATCAATCCGTGCTTTAAAAATCTCATTGACCTTTATACGAAGTTCCACTGCTTAAACAAGTAGCCTTTATCTTCATTTTGGTAATATGATAGAGGTCCTAGTAGTATTTCCTGTCTCAATACTATAATTTCCACCAAGTTAAGACAATCATGTAGTTTTATTTTTGTATATGTATAAATCTCTGAGTATATTATCGTAAAGTTTACTTTACTTCCTGCTTGCAGTTGATAATATAGTATGCATATTTTTATTGATTAGCTTCTACCAATAAAATGGCTTCTAAAATCCGTTCTCAATATCTTGAAAATTTTGATGCATCATGGGGGAGGCTACTGAACCACGTCAAGGTGCTGTCGCGAGAATTCATTGAAAATGCCATGCTCTTTATCTTGTTATATGCCATGTATCACATCAAATTTATTTTAAATTGCTTGATATGGTCTTCATGATCTCTCTTGCCACTGTATTTATCCATCATATGGTTAAGGAAGTCAGGTGGTAAGTCTATATACATGATATTTGGATCCAAATGAGATTCTTCTTCTTAAAAATCGTCATCGTCATCTAGGATAACGTCATCCCAGGTATTGCTCGTTTATCGAAGGAATGGGTAAGAATTTTGGTGTCCTAGAATGTGATGCATTATTCATATTTTGAAATTTCGGTTGGTACCCTTGAGGATACTGAGCATAGTGGGGGTCGGTTGAGCTGAAGGGCTGCTTATTAGGAGGAAGGGGTTCGACTGAACTTTGTAGGTTTGAACTGTAAAGTTTTGTCGATTTCCTTCTATATCGATTAAGGTCCATATTTGTTCTTGGTTCATGTTAAGATATACTACTCCATAGTTATGTTGAGGTTGATGCAGGATGGAGTCATATCGTAAGGATTATGCAAAAATTCTAATAGTGTTGTCACAACATTCTGATATCTATACTGTATCCCCAATGAAGCTTACTGGAGGTTCACCTGCACTTTAAAGAACAAAAGGCCTTTTTATTACTTTATTAGAGCTTTAAATAAGCTTGTTAGAGGTTTGACTGCACTCTGTAGAATTGGAGAACCAATCTGGTAGCTCGATTGGAACACTTGAGAAGTTTGTTGGAGATATGGCTAAAACATCAGATGATTTTGGTGGAGATTCGATTGGAGTATGGATGGTACTGGTGGAAGTTACTGCCCATTTGGATGGAGCTAAAATTTTGCTGGTAGTCCAACCTGCCTTTTACCAAACTCATGGTTGGAGGGCCTCTGCTCCCAGACTTTCTCTTATCTTCATTCACCAACACGTTTTAATATAAGGGTTTTGCTTATTCTCTTGCTCATATTTTTGTGTCGATGTTTTCCAATCTGATCGGAGGATCCCCGACCCGATGTGTCCTTGATATTCTCAACTCTAGGTCCTAATGATATGATATTGCGCCCGTTAGTAATGGTTGTGTATCTTTTTTTATTATCATGGAACTTGTTGCATCACTGTATTCTTTCTCTCATTTATCTCTTGATGTTGGATCATCAATCTTACTCTCAAGGCGTGAATGAACAACATATCCTGCAAAAGTTTAAAGTTAGTATTCTGCTTATCGTGCATGTCATGTACTAGCTGTTGGAACCTTGATCAAAGTTGTCATAACATCTTAAGTATTTGAAGTATTAGTAATCTACAAGGCATGTAATGAGTACATAAATCCCGATCCAAACCGATAAGTAGTGCTCATGATTGTCAGAGTAGATTCCATCTAACTATCCACTAGTTCATCCCAAAAATGTCACACAACCAACCTCGAGATCCAACACTGAGGCCAGACTTTAACCAATCTCTACCAATTCCCTTATCTCATCATCAGTTTTGAAGATAAGTTTTTGAGAATGATAGTGTTACCTCACAAAGATACAATCATAATCATCACTCAGATTACCGAAACAAATAAGAAAAATCATGACTGGTACTGCCAGTTCGACCAATATCATATTCAAGAAAAACTATGAACAAATTGAAGTCATAACACCATTAACACTATCAAAGGGATTTATTCAGTTCCATTGAAGAAAATACCCCAATAATTGGAGAACTCAAGTTGTATGTGGTCATCAGATATAGATAATGCATGAAGATGCACTACCTCTTCATGGTGGTAGACAATTCATTATCTTACTTATTCATCTTCGTACAACCATGGTTTATATATAATTGTATCTATATTATATCAATACCTTCAATATGTCATTAATTGAATATGCAAATTGATCTCAAGCAATCAACACTTAGTCATAAAGTGCTATGTTGCTTCCTTATGACACAGTAAACAAAAATCAGAATAGACTATGATCGTCTTATGTGATATAGAATGAGGAAAAGCTATAGAATATATAACAATAATTTTATGACAAGTAGTTTGCATCATTAATATTTACAAAGGGCCCTCCGAAGAAATGTACTAGTATTTTGTTTAAACTTTAAGATGTGTTTGTGTGGTCCGTACAAGTTGTAACGAGAGTATTAGTCGAGATAACACACCACAAGTTATCCATAGGTAGAAAATTCAGGCATATCAAGAAAAATTATGACTCTTATTACATGATAAATCCGAAGCCATTATATCATAAGTTAATAAGTTAAATTAAACATGTCACATACGATAAGCCTTTTCCTCTATCTAAATTAATAATCAAGTGTTTGTTAAAAATAAAAATACGAAAAATGACATATGTGTGTATACTTCACCAACCTTAACAGAGCGTGCCCTAATTATCGATTTCCAGCCCTATACATTGATCATTTGAAGGATAGTACTTTGGGAAATAAGATGTTATCTTTTATAGATGCTTATTTTGGGTATAATCAAATACAAATACATTTGAATGATGAAAAATATACAACCTTCATAACCAAACAAGATTTATATTGCTACAAGTGAATGTCTTTCACATACCAAATACTGGTAAATAAATCAATATCCATCCATCTTGGGAAAAACTTACAAACATGTATTGAAGATATGCTAGTAACATACAGAGAGGACACCAAACACTTGGATTGACCTCGCAAAAACTTTCGAGAACCTCTAGGCAATAAACTTGAAACTAAATCCAGAAAAGTACACGTTTGGATTCTGATATAAGATTGTTTATGAGGTGTTTGGTTAGCGAAAATAAATTTAGGAAGATCTCATGCATCTATCTAATCTAGAGGCCATGGGCCCTGCACGCAAAATCAACGAGGTCTCTATTAGCAGGAAGATTGACCATTCGTAATAGATTTATCTTTCGATCCTCGAACATATATGTATAATTTTTCCAAATCCTAAAAGGGTTGGACAATTCAAGTGGACCATATAGTAAAACACATCCTTAAATAAATCAAGGATCATTTAGTATATTCCAAGATCTTGACGAGACCAAACACGGGTAAAATATTATACTCGAATCAAACGGTATATGACTATGTTATTTGTTGAGTATTTATAGAATAATAAATATTCACATGCATATCCATTTACAATATGATCAAATATTTCCTCGATAAAGAGACTCGTTATTTACAACTATAGAAACGTTCACAAGCGTTGATTGTAACCACTAGGAAAATGAGGCCATATATTCAGCGTTATTCAATCGTAGTCAAAATATTGTCCCTCCATAAGAAATGTTATACAAAAGCCTGATAAAAACTACTATGATGGTTGGTAAGGGATTCTAACATAAGGTTTGAACCTCAGATTATCATCAAAGGCCAAGATTTGGCAGACATTTTGACCAAGCTATAAGTAGAAATTCCAACTTATGCATAGGATAATCTCGATCCGATGTGGGTAGTCCAAATCGATTAGGGCTCCAACAATGAAGCATAAGTGAATTTACATATTATCATGGGGATTTTTTGTACCAATCAATTAAGTTAACATTTATAATATCAAATAAAAAAGTTGAATATGAAGTGGCTATATCTAGCCTATGGTTCGCTTATATCTGTCGAGCACGCCATGTGAAACTCCTCACTGAGTCACAACTACTCCCAATTATGTACTTTGTCAAGCCGAAGTAAAAAAGGACAACCTGATACTATTCCTTAAAAAAACGTACTAAATCCATAAAATTTGAAGAAGTAATTACTAAGGAACAAAACGTAATAGTTGGCGCAATTACTTTTGTAGGGTATGATGAATATACTCTCTAAGTAGTCTTTCAAGATAAGTCACCATTTCCGTATCAGGATAAACTAAACCAACATAACTAACATAAAAGGTCATGTTTATTGATGAACATCCACACTAGATAACCCTCATTAAGATACATGTAGTTGAAGGAATGTTACCCTAAAGTTACTAGACTAAAAATTTGAAAATGAGTTTATATAAAAGACTGTGGAAAACCAATAGTTTTTTGTATAGAGAAGATAAATAACCAATACCGGCTATAATTTCAAAGGAAGTGAAAACATTTTTCACTGTATACACCCTATCTTAATAAGAGAGCGAGATTGAGGGTCCAATAAAGTGATGACACGTGTCTCGCCATGATTTCGATAACGGTCATAAAATGGTGTTACCAACGTTTCCGAATAAGGCCTTCAGATGTGAGTTAATTATTGTTTCAAAGCAAGGTTAAAGCAAAATACGAAAGGTTTATGTTCGAATACATAGCCTTTATTCGAAGCATTAGTCGTTAGCCCTACCAAATAAATTTGAGAGGCTTAAGGGGCTATCTGATGAGGACAAAAATGTTCAAAGGGTAAATTTGGAATTAAGCCAATGTTTATCATTTATATTTATTTTATTAGTTAAATACTTGTATTTTTTATATATTTATTTTATTATAATTTTGGGAATAATGAGTATTAACTTATGGGTTTGACCCATAAGCATAGTTCAACCCTTTAGGCTCATTAGGCTAAAAGTTAACCTATAAATACTTTATAAGAATGCATCTAAGAGGACGGAATTTTTCGTCTTTAAATAATAATTGAAGCAGCTCAATTATCTATCTAGTATCTACCTTTAATTTATTGCACCTTCTTACATTACCAATATACATTTTGAATAAGATTTACCATTATCAATAAACACTAGTTATTTTACAATGAATAATAATTTATATTTATAAAATATTAATAAGCATCACAAAGAAGTAATGAACATACATGTAACTGAAAAAGTAAATTAAAAAGCTGAAATTAGATAAACTTTGACACAAACACATAAGTAATATCCAAAAATGCAAAAATATATAAGATTTCTGTTAAATTGTTTATTAAACCCACTTGATAATTCAAACTTTGGTAGTGTCTAAAATGTATCAAACGGAAACATAAAAAAATGAAAAGGTTAGGGGCACATAATGCGAAAGAAGTCTTAGAATTTATCCATACAGATATTTGTGGACCCTTCCCAAAAGATTCATGGAACGTCTAGCGGTACTTCATATTACTCATATGTGACTTCTCTCGTTATGGGTACCTCTACATTCTTCGTGAGAAATATGAAGCTCTAGACAAGACCATAGTTTTTAATAATGAAATTTTAAAACAACTAGGTATGAACATTAAGTGCGTTAAATTTGAAGGTAGTGAGTAATATGGAAGATATAACGGTGAGGTGAACAACGTCAATGACCATTTGCTAAATATCTAGAGAAATGCGGAATCACCCCTCTAAGTACAATGTTGGGTTCACCCAACATAAAAATGTGTAAATGAGAAATAAAACTATATGCTTAAGGATATGGCGAGAAGTACAAAATGTCATTCAACTTGGCAATTGTCACTCTAGGGAGAGGCTATCAAAAGTGCAACATATATTCTCAATAGAGTTTTAAAAAATCTAACCATAAAGACCCAAACAAATTTTTAATTGGGCGTAAACCTAAATTAAAACATCTACATGTTTGGAGATGTCCATCTGAAATAAAACTTTATTAACCATTTATAAAATAATTGGATAATAAGAGGGTTATCTGTTATTTTATTGGATATTTTGACCATTTAAAGAGTTTTTAGTTTTAAGATCCTCTTAATTTAAGTCTATTTTGAGACAGAAACATTGAAGCTCTTTGAGGATATTGAGTTTGGAGAGAAGAATTTAAGAATAAATTTTCATCTTGAGGAATGATCTATAGAGATTCATAAATATTATAGCATAAATAAGTAAGTCATCAAACCAACATATCAACCCAATATGAAGATTGTTGGTGGACTGATGATAAAATATACAGTGGTCATAAAGCCAACATAAAGGTTGTTGGTAGATTGATGCTCATGTGTCATATAATTATTTGTAGTGCAATTATATAAGTCTTGTTATAATATTAAGTCACTTAAGATAAATCTTATCTTCGACATAGGGAACAAAATGAAATTTCTTAAAGAAGTTCAAACTTTACCTTCTTATGGAGGTGCAAAGTTAAGGAAAATTCCTTTAAGTATATTCACTGGAGATAAGAAGCACATTATATCTTTAGATAGTATATTTTATCTTTAATATCATAAAAACTCATATGGGTAACTATAAATGATATACCACGTTTTCATAAAGTCATGAAGAGTTTGATTCTCACTTGTTGATCAACACTGAAAAAGAAGAGTATATGTTAATAAAAGATAATGCAGTTGGGAGCCTCTCCTATTACCTTCAGAAATGAAACTAATGGTTGTAAATGAGGTTATAAAAATCAACCACGATTCTAAGGGTAATATGAAAAGACATAAAATATGAGTTGTGATAATAAGATAAACTCAACGTATATTAATTGAATTTAAATAAACTTTCTCTCAAGTTTCATGAAGAATTCAATTACAAGATTCATGATACTAGTAACACACTTTAACCTAAAGCTTCATCAAATGAATAGTAATACTATTTTTAAATGATATTAAATAAAACATTTTATATGGTGAAACTCAATAAATTTGTAATAGGTGATTCAAATTCTATGACATGCAAGCTTAAAAAATATATTAATGGGCTCAAACATACTTCTTGATGCAGGACCAATAACAAAAGAAGTAAAGAGATAAAACATAGCCCTATTCTAATGGAAACAAAGCCCTATCCTAAGAGAGATAGAACATAAAACTTAAGTAAAAAGTATTAGATTCAATAAGACATGATGTAAATGTAGGGTATAAGACACCTTATATAGGAATCGCCCTAAACCCTAATCCAAAATATATAAATAATATACACACATTAAAATATACTCCTATCAAATCTGGATGCAGTTAGATTTGATTTAGTAATTAAAACAAATCCTTGAAGTATATAAAAAAAGGAAAACACCGTAAAATAAATATTTATGTCCCTAAAATATGGAATTATGGCCCAAACTTCATGACCTAACTTCCAGCCTCCATTGCATCCCGAAAATCACTGGTCTCTTGAAGATATTCGATTTGAGTACCAATTTCGTCCGGTCATAATACTCGAGTGAAAAATAAGGCATGTTTGCATGTTCCATTAATGTTAGATAATTATAGGCCTCCGCTACTAAATCATTTATCGACAATGGTAGCACAAGTTTCTTGAAATAATAGCCTCAATTGGTTTTGAGATGAATTCGATTAATGACTACGAGAATAAAATGTTTAGTGGGAGTAAGTTCATAATTTTAGTCAACATTTGAATACCTTTATTTCAAAATGAGACAAATTAAGTGTAAATCAATATCCAAAGAAAAAACTTTAAGATTGAGGAAATGCAAAAGGTTCCATATGCTTTGGCAGTTGAAAGCCCAATGTATGCTTAAGTTTTAAGGTTGGAAATTGTATATGTTGTCGGGTTGTTGGGAAAATATGTAAGTAATCCACAAATGTACCATTATGAAGCAGTCAAAATGACTATTCTGCATAAAAAACAAACAAAATGATACATGTTGACATAAATGAAGTCGGGATAATTTAGAGATCAATAGGTATTTTGACTCAAAATTTAGTAGAGTGTGGAGACACACGTAGTGGCATGATTAGGAAGCATATTCCTATTAGTTAGAGATATGATATTATGGAAAAATATAAAGTAACACTAGTTGCATCATCTCTATGACAATGGAATTTGTTAGATGTTTTAATGTGTCAAACCAATCACTATAGTTAGAGAATTAATTCATTGTATAAAAGAAAGAAACTATCTTAAGTTCATGATGTAACAATAATTCTATAATTAATTAGCGGGATCTTATCTAAGTCTATATATATATATATATATATATATATCAAGTTCATGTATATTAAAAAGAGATTTAAGTTGTCAAATCAGTATAGAGCATATCAGTATATAAAATATAAAGGCGGATCGTAGTATCACCTTAGGTTTTTTGGAACACACCATTAGGATGCGTGTAGTTGGTTTAGATAATTCTAGATTTCAATGAGAGTTTTGTAATAAAAACCGGTTTATATTTGCGGTTTTATTGTATACATTTTGGTTTATTGCAATATATGGCTCAATTAAAGTTCATTGACTTCTATAACTCATTAAGTAGATTTTCACTTGAGTAAGAACATTTAAGAATAAATATGTGTGGTTACATTTCATATTATTCTTATGTTATACACCATAGTTGATCCATATAATTGATTGATGACGATAACGTGATTATTGTTGCATCTAATTGTTCATATTACGCAGAATATATATTTGGTCATTTGTTGTTCACTGGTTATGTATGAGGTTGTTTAGTTCTCATATTAACAATGGTATCAAGATGTCCGTTAAGTAAAAATATGTCGATCCAACTGAGAAATTATTGAAAATTTACGGATCGATATGCTAATGATATATTTAAACACTGTCATAAGACGATTCAATTAATAAGTAGTCAGATTAATTATATAAATATATAATTAAATAAGAATTAATCTAATATGTAAAAAGCCAATGTAAACGTATAAGTGTAAAAACTTGGTTGAATTTGGATTATGTGAAGGATTGAGCACAAATATCAACATTTGAGCCTTAAAATATAAGTTCATGGAGATAAAAATAAATTTAGTGGGTTATGGTCCATCGTCACAAAGCGAAATAAAAAGATGTAATTCAATTGGGTTTGTGATTTAACCATAATTACATTAACTATATAAGAGAGACGTATGTTTGGATTTTTTCACCACTCACACACAAAAAATGTGTCATTTTGTTGTTTGGGCTGACTACCAAAAACCCTATTTTTCTCTTTTTCTTTTATTTTAACTTTTATTACAGTTTTTTCAAGAACACAAGAACAAAAAAGAAGATTGGGGAAACGAAAACAAAAAGAAGATCCAAGAGATACAAGAAGTCTGGGTTTGTTGTTATAATACAATCTATTATTATTAAAATGAGTAACTTAATAAGTAAGTGTTCCACAATTTAGTCTAGTTGGTAAAAACACAGACAAATAAATTTTTTACTTTTTATGTGTAATAGAACTATTGAACAATTTAATATATTCAATCACTGTAAACCATATGAAAATTTTGAAGTTTTCGAATAGACGTTACTATGCCGAATTGAGATCCTAAAAAGCACTCTAAAACTTGAAACCATATGAGTACTATAACGAATTGAAAACTTTAAAACAAACCACAAAAGATTTTGAAACCTAATTAATTATATTAAAATTCTCAACTCACAACTATTATGGCCATTTGAGAATCTTGAAACGAAAAAACTAAAAACTTTGGAAAAAGTTATTTAAAATTTTGAAATAGGATACAATTTTTCACGTGCAATATAAGGGCTAAAAATTACCATTAGTTCCCATATTTGTTTATTTTTATTTCTCACTAATTCTTTAAATTTTTAGAAAATTATAGTATTTAGTCTCCGCACATGTGAGTATTGAAAAATAGACATGTGACAGCCCAAACATCAATATTTTGTCTCATTATTAGTCCTCAAATTTTTTGAAGATTCTTGTTCTGGAATTAGTGATTTATGAAGCAGACTATGTGTTTTTCGAATTAAGGTTTTAAATTATTGGGGGGACCAATAATGAGATAAAATGTAAATGTTTGGGTTGCCACATGTCAGCTTCTCAGTACTCACACATGCGGTGGACTAATAATGCAAATTTTTAAAATATAGAGGACCAGTTGAAGACAAAAATGAACATAGAAAATTAGCTTAATACAAACACATGCATATATGATTTTTAGCCTAAATTAGGTATTTTGTTTTTAAAAATTTAAAAAATTCAATAAAAATATATAAATGACAATTTAAATTGTGAATATAGTTTTTTTATAAAAGTTTTTATTAAAAATATTAATTATTTTTATTTTTTATTTAAAAGATTTTTTTGTGATCCCATTTTAAAATTATGCAAATCATAAATTTTTTTTTATTAAATATAATAATTTGGTTACGGTTTAGCTTTAAAAAAAAGAACCCAATTTTTTTTTAAATAGTATTTATTCTAAACACCAGCTGATCTCATAGCTTTCAAAGGTGGCTACATTGTTTATATACTACTAATTTTAGTTGATTCGGAATCAAAATGATGAACTGTAGACTGACGCGTGGCGAGTTCCTTGATCCTGAAGAGAAACTGACTTCTGTAAATTTTCATTTCTCCAAAACTAAATCAGTTTAGGTTAAAACTGAACTGTCATTCCCTTTAGTTTTCAATCGATTCAAATTCTCGATTCCACCTTCCACGACCTTTACCCCTTTTTCGTTAAGATCTTCCTGTTATACTTCAATTCTATCAAGGTAATTTTTCTCTCCATGTCTTCAATTTTCCGAGAAAATTCTCTCTCTCAAATACTCGATTCGATTTTCTATGCTTTTTTTTACTCCAGGAAATTTGACAAGTATCTGAATCAAGAACACAATGATTTCCTTCGAAATGAATGATCGAAAAAGTGAGTGTAAATATTATCTTCTATAGCTTTTTTTTTGTTGCTTTTTCCGGATTTCTCCGATTAAGATTAGCGGAATATGTTCGGTAGTTGGTAGATCGTTTTCGTAAGCTAGTATCTCGTTCACTGTTTATGTATGATTCTATTTGTCAGGTTTGTCAAAGGTTTATTTGTATTCGGTTTTGTTAGTATTACTGATGATGGAGGTTGGATTTAGTTTCCTGATTCGTAGAGAAACAGTATGCTGTTTGTATTACTCTCTCTGAATCTAGAGCGTGCTTATTGTAGGTTGAGTCTGTGATTTCTTAGACGAGAAGTGAAGATTGTGTTTGTGACTTTATTTTTTTCTTATCCATTTCGTTTTCAATTCGATAAGCGAGAAGAAGTATGTAAGAAGATTTGTTTATAGGTTTCCATTTTCACTGTGGGAGGTAGAATTCATTTATGGAAGCTGGTTTGGATATAAAATTATATGAGAATACTTTCTGAACTCTCTGAACTGGATGCTCCTACTTTCTTTCTTCTTTATATGTTAGAGTTGAGCTTTCCATCTATGTATGCGTGAAACTAATATATATTTATATTCTTTTTTTGCTCCGAATCTTGTATTCCCATGATTAGTTTTTTTGACTTACATATATGAAATGACAGAGATTGGCCTAGGATTGTCGGGATTTGGCATATTTTTCACTTTCTTGGGAATTATATTCTTCTTTGACAAAGGATTTCTGGCCATGGGAAATGTAAGTCTATAAATTTTAAGTCTCATATGGTTATTTTATTTTTCCTGTTTATGTTTGTTTACTTCTGGATTGGCTCTTGATTAACCATTCTCTTTTTGGTTTGTTACTTACTCAGATCCTGTTCCTCTCAGGGGTGATTCTGACCATAGGCATACCATCAGCCATGCAATTTTTCATGAAACCTCAAAATTTTAAGGTTTGTTTTGCTTACTTTGCACGCAATGATAAATCAGATGTGGCCAATTTTTTAGTCCAACACAAGATGTGTTTCATTTACTTCTACAGGGAACGATATCTTTTGGCCTAGGCTTTTTCTTTGTGATCATTGGGTGGCCAATAATTGGCATGCTTCTGGAAGCATATGGCTTTATCGTACTCTTTAGGTCGGTCAGATTTCATCCCCTTTGGCTTACACGGTTATCAATTTGCTGCACTTTGGTATGTGTTTTTTTTATCTGTCAACTAAACTTTCCTTTGATCTGCAGTGGATTCTGGCCAACACTTGCAGTTTTCCTGCAAAGGATACCTATTCTCGGGTGGCTCTTCCAACAACCATATGTTAAATCGGTATGCTAAGCTTATTATAAATTCGTTTTAATGCGTTGATAAACTTTAAGACATGTTCCCTAATTAATACGATGCTATTGCTATGTATATAATAATATTAGCATGCATCTTTAAGAGTCATGGAAAGAGGCCGCTGCCATGCCCTAGTTGCGCTACTTTTAGGGTTAGTAGACATATATTTATGAAATAGTCATCGAGTAACTAAGATACCATTCGCCGATTCACAAACTCCAATTAGTAAAAAAGAGTTTAACATAATTGCTATTTGTTAAACAATTATCCACACAATAGAAATTGTTAAACTTACCTGAGGCTGAACTTATACCGTAATACATTATTTCGAGGAGCCGGAATTAGTATTCAATTGGGTAGACAACTCTTAGATATCAGGAAACGTCTTCTTTCCAGTCTTAAAGGAAGCAGTATAACGAATTTATCTTCCTTTACACAAAAGGATATGAGTAATCAAGTTGTCGGTTAAATGAAAATATCAGAAATCTTACATTTGATCTTGAAGATACTCTCATCAAATATTAAACGAGGCTGTATTTATATGTAAGGTGTTAACAGCTTTGGTTACATAGTATTCATGTGTCATAATATTTATTTATAAGTTTCACAATTATAACTGTCGAGGGGTGCATACGAACTTCTGTTTTCTGTTTTAGTCTACCATCACAAGGAGATGTGACCTTGTTGGGGTTTTTAACAAATGTTCTTGATCTATGGACACCAGAATTAACATGTTGCAAATATGATTGTTCTCCGGCATCCTGTGTTACTGGGTTATTCTTATTCAGTTTTTTTCCCTTAAAAGTCTTTTTTACTGGATGGAGGGACATATAGATTAGAGAACTTAAGGTTTATATGTCATCTGCTGAATGAGTGAGGAATGCTGATGCGTACTTATTCAGTAGACAAGAAAGCAACAATGTCTTTGTATGATAATTAACTGGTCAAATCCTATCTCTTAGCAATTTGGGCGAGAGCACTTCAAATCATACCATTGACCTCTTATTCAATAGATAAGAAAGCAACAATGTCTTTGCATGATAATCACCTGGATCAATCCTATCTCTTAGTAATCTGGGTGGGATAGCTTCCAGTCAAATCATTAACCTCGTATTCAGTAGATAAGAAAGCAACAATGTCTTTGCATGATAATTACCTGGATCAAATCCTATCTCTTAGTAATGTGGGTGGGATAGCTTCCAGTCATACCATTAGCCTCAATTTTATATTATTTTACATTACTGTCCAATTGAGGACTTCCTTGAGAGTACATGCTTGCACTTCAGTATTCCACTTTGATCCTTGCTTCATTGCTCTATGACAAAAAGTATCTAATGGTCTCATCTTTGATTAACTTGCTGAGTTTCAAGTTGTGTATGGCCATGATATTACCTCGATATGTGTAGAAGTTTCATCGTCACATAATTTCCTTACTCTGTCTGATGAACTTAATGGACATAGTGAGCTTAATGGCTTGTTTTACTTTTAAATTCAAAATGATTTAGCTGTTTATGAAAATAACGCGTAGTAGATATGTCATATTTAACATTTTGTTAACAAAGTACTTAAAATACTTGTGCATACTTTGTTGTTGTGCAGTTGCTTGACCGATATCGGGGCAGAAGGGTTCCTGTATGATCCATTGATCAATCAAACAGTAGCATAATGGGGTCCTCAGCTTGTATAGAATGTCTTTTTAACCAGATTCATTATTCTCTTTATTTTTTCCATGTAATCAACTAAAAATTCACTTCTAGGATGTTATGTCAATGCAAGTGTTCAACAGGTTTGCCACTCAGTTGGCATTTACTTGCTTGAAACTGTGCTGTAAGATGAATTTCAGATTTTAAAATCGAAATTTAGCCATGTGTTGCCTCATGCGCAATAAAATAAATTGTTATTTTTGCTGGGTTTACCGTCATGATCAGTTGCAATCCTGCAATCAGTTTTACTGTCTTGGATTCGATGGTGTACCGGTCGGTACAGACCCTCTGAGTTTATTCCTATGGAGTAAATTGGTTGCTCTACAGTTCACACACACAGGCAGATTGTACTTCCGATGAGCTACTGCTGACTTCTATTGGAGAGTTTTATGGTTGCTGCTGACTTTGTTTCTACTGAATTTCAGCTCGCCCTTCTTGTGTTGGAATCAAAACTGCACACATAACAATGCGTTTTATCACATACAAGACAAATATTATAATTTTGACCTTTCATGAAGATGGCATGGACGCGAGCCACCCGGTATAACTGGTCATGTTAGTGGTATCAAATGTAAATTTGGATGATCACTCTAGAGATGATATTGTATGGTGTTAATGGTGCCGAACATGAATTTGGATGATTACTCTAGAGATGATGTTGTAAGAGGTGAACCAAGAGTAGATTTTAGAAAAACGTTTTTTAAATGTGATTGGTATTTTTTATTATGTTTTTTGGATAATTGGTTTTTTTGTTTATATTTTTAAATAATGTTTCTTGGATTTGTTAAAATGTAGATAATTAATTTATTTTTATTTTACTTTTATATTATAAAAAAAATTGGATTCGCACACAAAACAGTCAAGATGGTAAAAGTCTAGAGATTGTTCTCCATATTTAAGGGGCTTTAAAGTAGTCCGAAGAAATAACGACAATTTTTATTACTAAATTTAAAAAGTATAATCTCTGAAACAAATTCATTTTTTGTGTACAAAAAGTACACTAAATAATGTGAACATTTTCTTTTTAGATTTTTTTTTTAAAATATTATTGTACAAAGATCATTCATCTAAGTTGGATGTAGCTCGGTTAACAGGACCAGTTGAAACCAATAGTTGTCCGTCCAGCCAGCAGCTTTTCGTTGTTGCTATCGCGAAAGCAGTGATTGTGATGTCTTCGCAAGCTGCGTCGTTCATCCGCAATGACAATTGTTTGCTGGTCACGGTGGCGTCGTCGGACAATCTTCAATCGACAATAACATTTGTCGACGAACCGTTATCCCGATAGGTTTGATTCATTTCGTTAAATTAGGTTTTGATTAATTTTATATTTGTAAGAAAATATCCAACCATCAATTGAACCCTGATTTTTTTTTTTAAAAAATCTCGAATTCTATCCATATAATACATTTATTCATAAACAAAATTAAAACACTTAAACATGCTTTTCACACAAATCCTAATTTTGCACCATACCAAGTCAATTCATCAATCAATCCCAATGTCATGGACTATGAATACAAAAAGAGCATGTCTTTTGATTCAGTTATAGATATACATTCAGTTATCATATGAATAAAATAATAAGAGTCTTTAGTTCTGCCCCAAGGGGGTAGCCGAGTTGGTTGAGTATGACATTCTTATGACCAAAAGGTCATGAGTTCGAGTCCCTCTACATACGCTTTCTCGGCTGAGCCTGTCACCTTGTGTGGTTTACCTTCTGGCGTTGGTTTGCAGGCTATCACGTCAGAATGAGGGTTTACCCTGTGCGCACTCATTGCACTCTGAGTAGCGGCTGCGGGTTCCCTCCAACTGAATCACCTAAAGTTAGTCTATCAAACATATTGAACCATCAATTTGATTTTAATAAACATAGGTCCGTCTTCATAAGTTTTATTGCAGAAAATATTCTTACAACGAATGTTATAGCAACCACAATGATTAATCCATGAGAAACTTTGATATATTTCTCAAGTCATCAATATTGAAAAACTCAACTTTGTCAATTATATCACCAATTTATGTTCTACGTTTGAAATCCAAACATCATACGGACCAAGAACAGTTAATACTTTTGGAATTTGGATGATTCGAAATATTCTATTTCCTCCATCTCTTTCTATCTCCCAGATTGTTTAGTAGATGAAACTTTTTATTGTTCTAATTTTTTGAATCAAGTTTTGAAAAAAACATAAAACTAAACAAAATCATATGTATAAATCAAATTTTAGTTTCAGTACAAGTTTACGATTACATACTAGATAAAAAAGATTAATGTGATTTCATATTAAAATTTATTGAAGAGAAACCCTAACCCTATAAATCTAAAATTGAAACCAGAAGGATAACAGAATCTGGTTTGGATGACAAATGGAGAAAAAATAATCTAGTATATAATAAATCTCATTAAGGAAAACCCTAATCCTATAAATCTCAATATGATTTGGAGTTTTCGAACTCAATTATAAAAAAAACCCACATATATGGGCAAGCAGGGACTCCGCGTGTGGATTGGCTACCGCTACGCACAATTTCATACTCAATATAACGCAAAATTTCATACTCAATATAATGCGTATATGAATAGACGATTTAAGCTAAAGTGGCAAAAAGTAAATGCAAACTTACAGTTACGAATCAATATGTAATAGTTCAGAAATGACGGAAAAAAAACAAGATAAAGAACATAAAAGAAAAGAACACAAGATTTTAACGTGATTCGACAATAATGTCTACGTCTATGGTCACCGTCAAATTAAAGTATTTTACTATGATAGAAAAATATTACAAATTTCAGTGTGTCTTTTGTGTAAACATATTAGTCTATTTATAAGAAGTAAATATGACTATCCAGATAATAAGCCTAATGGACTCTAAAATAAACAAAACATTATTAACAACTCTCAATGACACAAGAAAGTACCATCAAACACAAGGTACACTATGAACACAAGAATCATAAGGTATATTATTCGACTTATTCTCAACAGATATTCCCGTTGAGGCGAATATCCTTTCTTCATTATCAATAAAAAAACTTATATTCATCTGACTCACAAAATGTCCTAGGGTATTCAATTGTTGTTGCAAACACTAGTTCATTTTAGGAACTCCCTAAACTTCGAAACTGATCGTGTCTTGGTCATTATATATGATGGATTATCTTGTGTATACACTTTCTTCACATCAACAGGTCTCTTTGATATTATATCACGAATAAAAGGATACATGATATATATTTTATTTGTACGCTCGTGGTACATTTGGTTCCTTTTAAGTTATATGATGGTTTTACTATTGCAAAATACTTTTGTAGTAGTCATATATGTTATAGATATTAGGAACAAAAAATTACGAATCTTAATGGAGTCACCATTGTTACCAATAGAATCATTGATTGAAAAATGAGCGTAAACGAATCATATCTTGTATCGGAACCCCTTAGTGACACTAGTAATGAGCGTCTGGACATGGCTAAGTGCATTGCAGACGGAGGCGTTGGTTTTCCTCGAACCAAACTAGACGTTGTTCTTGAGCGTCCGTTGTCCCGTGGTTTTGTCTTTGATGAGCTTAAAGTCCAGATTCAGGTACTTGAAATCATGAGTCAACTTCCCTTGTGGTCCTTCGACCTCGATGACTTTGGCGTGCACTTTGATTGTTATCCCATTCGAGATGTCCATAGTCTCAGAGGAGAGGATACTCTTCATATCGTCGTTGGATACCAGATGTTAATCTGAGACGGATAATCAATTCCCAAAGAAGAAGTCACTAGTAATTCTGTTATTTAGGAAGTGTATCTATTACATAGTGTATATGCTCATATTTATAGATAAAACCTATGAGCTAACGATTTATGCCTAATATCTTTAACACCCTCTCTGATACTCACATTGTGTTATAAACATTGAGAGTTTTTCACAAAGAAAAGGAAACCGTGTTGTTGACTTCAATCTTTAAAACTTCTTCATAAGTCTTCTTTACACCGCTCACATCCAGTCATATAAAGCTCATCCTAATGGAATAAAAAAATCTAACCAAAGGAATGGACCCGAAGTTCTTTGGAAACCAGAGGTATGCAATGAAACACAACAATGAAGCACTCTGTAAATCTTATGATTTTTCTGCTAATGAGTAGAAATTTGATATTCTTCCCATCTTCTTCATAAAAGTTCTTCAAGTACTATTCTTTACGCATCTTCTCCAAGTATTCTTCTTCCCATTTCTTCTACCTCATAATGTTCTCCAACCAAATATTCAATTCAAATATTAAATCTCAAACCTCCAACCTTAAATCTCAAATCATCAAATTCCAAATGTCAAACGAAATCTAAGTATCAAATGAATCAAATCGACAAACATCGATCTAAATAAACATCAAACAGAATCCAAACGTTAAACAAAATCTAACCACCGAACAAATCCAAACGAAATCTATACAAAATCTGAATCCAAACAAAATCTGAATCCAAACAAAATCTATACAAAATCTGAATCCAAACAAAATCTGAATCCAAACAAAATCTATACCAAATCCAAATTCAAAAAAATCCAATACTAAATCCAAATACCAAATCTTAACAAAATCTGAATCCAAACAAAATATGTACCAAATCCAAATTCATACAAAATATATACTAAATCCGAATTCAAATCAAAGTTCCAGTCAAAACCAAAACCGAAATCAAAATCAAAATTGAACCCACAATTTTACCAACAAAAATGTTGCACTGTGCCGGTAGCGAGTGCACACATCCGAAATTCAAGAAAAATCAACAACATTTTTCTATCCATCAGGTCTTTTAATTGTGGCTGCACACATCAGATCCAAAACTTTAAAATTTTCTCTCTTTTTATCTTCCGACGGACAGCTAAAACAATTGCTCACCCGCACAACGAAAGACACCAAAAATTAAACTCAAGATCTCATACGTTATGGTACCATGTATAAGAAGATAACCAAAAAAAATAAAAGAGAGAAGAAGCCGCTAGGGTTTCTGTTTATTTAGAAAGTGTATCTATTACATAGTGTATAGGATCTTATTTATAAATAAAACATATGAGCTAATGGCTTTGGTCATAATATCGCTAACAATATCCAAGACCAAATATATCAACAAACGTTCCAACCATATTGCATTTCTAAATTATTCCCTTACAACCATGAATTTTTCAACCACCGACTTGCCGTATCGTTCAGTGATCCATCAACATTGGTCTTGTTGAAAATGAAGCCAACATTTATAATACTCTTAAGATACTGGAGTATTTATAGTTTTGTTTCCCATGGCATCCCATTTACATGTTGATTATATTATCTGCATGTGAAATATCAGTACGTGTGCACATCATAACATACATTATATTTTAAACTACATTTGAGTATAAAACATTTGATATTTGTTCCAACTCAACATCATCAGTGATTGATCGTGTTGCAGATAACTTGAAATAAGTGGATAACGGGATGCTACCTTCCTTAGCCTCAAACATGTTGAATCGTTGTAGCAATTTCTCAGTGTAGCTTCGTTAAGACAAGTGTAATGATCATACACTTTTGTTCCTAGTGATCTCTGTCCCATTTATCTCTTTTACGCTACCCAGATCCTTCATCTCAAACTCACCACTAAGTTGATTTTTTTATCTTCACAATGTGTGATGTACAACAAGAAATAATGAGGCCAAACAAGGAAGTGGACAAATGGAGGCGAATATACAACCTTATAACAGTCAAGTCTTGTATGCAATTTTAATTATTGTTTTGAATCTTATGTTTTTACATCCTAAAATATTACAATTTTATTACAGCTTCGAGTAAGAAGATATTCACTATTTTTGGTCCATTATGTTTACTTAAATTAATTTTTATTTCAGCTTTTTGGTCCTAAGTACTTCACTTTCTTGTTAAAAACAACTGTCAGACCACCATGTAGCTAGTTGATATTTAGAGTAACCATACAAACCCAATCAAATCATGTTATATGTAGTGTTTGAATCATCTTTAAATTTGGATTATTGATTTATCTTAGAGTTGTCCTTATTCATATTTAGGTAGAAAATCTCATAATATAAAGAAAACTCAATGATATAGCCAAATTACTAAAATTCCTTTATCAGATATTATAAAACAAACCAGCTTATTGAATTGTCTAAACCCAACTATGATTCTGGATACATCACAAGCATATATATATGTAATACATGAACACTGTATATATTTGTACATTTGTGTTTTTTGCATTAATATGTATAATATGTGTGCGTGTTTCACAACACACGATATTTTCTCTCTTTTTTAGAAATTGGATATGAGATATACGCGACATACACAAAAAAGCAAGCATTGCACATTTTGTGTATAATATGTTTGTTTGCACGATATACAATGCATAACAATGGACTGAACATGATGCTAATACCCACAATATATTATTAGCACATATGAATCCCTAACACACAATATGATGTAAACAATATCACACATAGTAGATACACTGACACGAGCACGGTTTATATTACATGGCTTATATACAGACAAAATGTGTAGATTATGATGTTAAACATGGCAACATGTTGAGATATTATGTTACACGTAACTATAATATCACAATAATATAAGTATTTATATGCACACTACTACTTGGAAAACAACTTAAGAATTTTTGCATATTATACAATGCATTTTTAGGTTGCAAATATGGCATCAACAGTTGATGCGCAACAATATGCATATGTCACAAGTGACACTTATAGATGTATTGATTACAGTTCGTGCACAAGATTAGGAGGTCATACCAACTAAATCAGTAAGAAATTAATTATAGTAAAACAAACAATCTATACGCTTCCAATTAAAAAAAATCATTATGTGCAATAATGTTGTTTATTTATCAGATAAGACGTAATGTATACAATATACAGCATGTACTATAAAATATTTAAAAACATGTGCACTCCTCAAATACATATATATTGTGTAAGATTTCATGCATTGTTTATCCATATAATACGCTACTATAATGTAGTTCTTCTGCAAGTTACACTTTTATTCATAAATTTGATTCATGATTTGATAATTATTATCCAAAATAATCTAAAAAGTATAATATAACCATAAAGCAAATAAAATACAGAGTATACAAGAATACACAACCTCAAATCACAATGTAATCCACCTCAAATTACCAAAACATTGAATTCAAAAAATAAAATGGTAATGAAATCCACCTCAAATCAATATCTTAAACTTTCAATTTATGATTTAACTAAATTCGATATCAATCTTGTTATCAAGGAAAAAATACTTGACAATTTTAATAATACATAAAGTTGATTATATAACCGATACGTATTAATAAAAATAGAACGACATAAACTTTCATATTAACATAAAGAACACCGTAAACGTTCTAACTTCGCATCAGATTATTGAATAAAAATAACTAAACAATAAATAATATATATTTTAATAAATACCAATAAGGATAAGACACTTGGTTATTCAGATCAAGAACTCGATCTCTACCACACAACTGAACCAAACAGAAATGTCAAAGAAGAAATTTAGACAAAAAATAACTTAAACAAAACAGAATCAAATCAATACTAAATGCAACAACACTAGTCACTTTGAGTTCATCAAAAACATAAAGTTCACTTATTTTAAGATATGTCCTATTCACTCTATGAGCAAATTGATCATGAAAAACATAAACAAAATAAGAAATTGATACTCAATTACCAAGTTTAAATAATTTACTAATCAAAACAAAATTCAAAACAATGTTGGGAACATAATAAACATCATCGAGCAATATGTGAAAGGTAGTAATAAAGCCAACACCTTATACCGATTTGATGTAACAATGATAAAATACAGATATGAGAAAAATATGAGACAATAAAGTGATATATGACGAGACATACCTGAATAAAAAATCCATAGGGATAAAATAATACATGGAGTAGAAGACGAGGGCACACCTGAATGATACATGATAACAAGATTGGAAGCAAACTATTGTATAAAATACTAAAAACGTATAGGTCTAACGTAAAGGGTGGTGTGGTGCTATCAGTATCTTCTAATGAAATAACAACTAATGGAAATCGTAAACATTAGTCCAGTTTGTCCCTTTGTGAACATGAAATTTGATTCGATGCGACAAGCTCGTGAACTACCAAATAAATAGTATAAAGATGAGATGTATGAAAAATTGTTCCAAACATTCTTTCAAAGTCAAAACATAATACAAAGAAAATTGCATCAATCTTTGTTAATCCTCTATAGGAAGATAAGATTTGATAACCTTCAAATCTGAATATTTTCTAAGAGCTAATTGATTCACCAATCAGACATAACAACATAAAAAGTAGAAATATCATTATTTTATACAACACAAATATCACACTTTAATTGGTATTACTTACATTTAACCGAATATGCAATAGCTCCAAATGATCTCAAACTTATTTTGTTGTTTTATATTTAGACAATTATATATCAATCAAATGTGTTACAGAGTTATTAGTCAAATTGATAACTTTAGTGTTATCGGTTTTCCACATGTCAATGAACATAACATATCTCTTAGTATTGGTTTTATTAGTAGGTGAAAGCTTGAGTTATATCCACGCATATTTTTACCATGAAAAATGTTGTTCATGATATAGTTATAATAAGGACACCTCTTACAATTAAGGTGGGAATCAATAGAGTATAAAAAATCTCATTTTATTGTCATATTAATAAATGGATTTCACAAGCTCTAATCGAATAGTAGATGTACATTGGACATTTAGATTGGAGCCATTATGAGTGGCTCGTTGAAATATGTTAATGGATTATATGAAGAGTAAGCATTTCAAGCCCTAGTGAGCCTTACTTATATAGTCTCACCCACCTTGAGCCGTTCCTCCACCTGAGCTAACAAATCCTCGAAGTTTAAGGAGTTATTCTTCATAATGATTTCTGTCAGAAGTCCGGATAATATTCTTGATATTTAACCTACACAAGCTACAAGATGTGACAATTTTCTAGACTTTTTTTGGTTTAGACAAACCATTGGATGTACTCATTGAGAATTTCTTTTTTTTTTCTTTCTAAAATAACAGATTTTTTATTGATAAATCCCAATTGGAAATAGATACAAAGATTGGCAGCAATGTTAATAAAGTAAATTTTAAACATCAAACTACAATCTTTATCATGCTTAGATCAAATTTTTCTTGTCATGAAACTTTTTTAATTGCTCCTCCCTGTATGAAATGTTCCTCCTCCCTAATTGAGATGTTCATGTACCTGTCTATAACTACAAAACAAAGAACTTTGACAGTATAAAAGTGAGGTCATGATAGTTTCTGCCTAATATTAATTATACATAATTAATTTATCAATTATAAACAACTTATCATCTCAATATATCCCAGATTTAGGCTTTTAATAAAGATAATAGCCTTAAGAGATGCATGAAGATACTGAGAATTTCATTTTTATCTTGCTTGTAATGGATGATATAATCACCATTTCCATTAATGATTTTGGAGTCGATGAAATGGTTTTTAAATGCGGTTTGTAATATATTGAAGCTTCATATGTTGGTTGATAGAAGTTGATTGAACCATGTCAAAATACTTCCTCTAAAATTCGTAAAAAAAACGTGGTAGATAAAGCTAGCATCACTCCCAGATTCGAACACTTCATTTATGAATTGTTCGATATGGGGTTTTAGTTTTTCTGTACTTTCGTATTTATCCATTTTTTGAAAATATAAGTTTATGTTTTATTTTTATAATGATTTTTTTAGAAAATAATAACATAATTTGTGAATGTAAGTGATGTAGGTACGAAATGAGTTTGGCTATAAAATTTATTGTTTGGAGAACACTCACAAATTTATCAGATTCAGATAATATGTATGGTCGTTCATGAATATCCTAACAAAATCTCTAACAATTAGAAGATATCCTAAAAAAACTAACTAAAATATATCAAATATCCTAACAACCCAATTTAATAATCTTGAGCTATATTTTCGTAACCTTTTTGGACAAGATTTTCTAGAATCATTTAAAGTAATTTATTGGGAATTTAACATGTACAACATATGATATAATTGATATGAGTTACAACCAATTGACCTGTTAATGTTCTCATTATACAAAATCTTAATAATTAACCATTAATGCATATTTGATTTGTATAGCACGAGATCTTGTAATCGGAACAACATGTATTTTTAAAGCGTTCTCTTACTCATCATTATTTCTCATGATCATATTTAGACATATACTACCATCATATCGTTTCCCCACTCTTCAAATATGTTTTCCTCAAGCTTTGAAGCACAAATTATGATTTTAAATGCACATCGCCATATCAGCAATAGACTTATGTTGTTAACCTTAAAATTTTCAAAATTGTAAATATCTTCTTAATCTTCCTTTATGTGATTCATTGTCATGAGAATAGGAAATCGACTTTTTGTCTTGCATCAACACAATTCTAGTTCCAACAGTTAGTACTTTGACGATATCATGTTGTTATCTAATTAAATATGTTTGGATGTCATCATTATTTCCTACCGCTTAAGAAGGTTTTGTCCTTAAAATTGGTTCACTTACCATATATTTATTCAAGTGAAGCCAAAAGAAATGCTCAATAAATAAGGTTTTATCTTATACAAAATGAAACTATATCTACTTATCTCAAGATGAGATCACGCATAAAACCTTGTGGAATACAGAAGCATTTGTCTCTAAATAATAACTCATTATTTTTGTAGAACAAGCTGAATGCCCCTTTAAAACACTCCTTACAAATATATTCAAATTATAGATCATCTTCGTAATTGATGAGGTCGGATAATTTTGACATTGCCGCTTAACCCTATCCGGAGGGCAGTTCGAACTAAACCAGTATCATAAGATACCGAACATGATAATGTTAGTGGAACATAACTAAGCAAGGTGCTAGTCATTTTACATCTTAGGCTAATGAGTTCTTAAACTTAACCTAAGCCCACAATCCGACCTGAAAGGCTCATGCGTCATTAATTAAGTATAAATACCCCACCTGCTTTCATTAATGAGGGTGATCAGAATTTAATACAAGTACACACCTTAATTATCTCTCTACACTCCACCTTAAACATTAAATTCCCGAAACACTTAACAAAATTACCCTCAGTCAGAAATAAACCACACCAAATTGGCGACCATAGTGGGAGCACGATGGTGCCTGAATTTCATATTCAAAACTAGCATACAAGGTAGTTCGGATGGATCCGAATGTCGAGAATACTCCACCTCTTAAGGTGGAAGTTGCAAAGGAAAACAATGAATACACTATCGAGGAGCGCGATCAGTTTGAGGCTGAGATAGAAGCGTTGAGAGTGCTAAAACAAGCAGAGAAAGGGGTTAAAGAAAAAACTAGTGCGTCGGTGCTTCACCATACTGAAAATCCTGGAGAGAACGAGCAGTCCCTAAAGACTCATCTTAGCTCCAAGAAAACGGATCGATCTAAACATGTGGAGAGCTCTACATCGGAGTCCTCCAGTAGCTCATCTAATGAGGTAGAAATTGAAGAGTAAGTTTTCTCTAGCAGTGATGAAGGGCGGTCAAAAAAGAAAATAAGGCTGACTAAAAAACATTCAAGAAAAAAAGATAGACATGGCAGGCTTAAGAAACACCATGGGAATGGTAAGAGTTCCGCTAATCAACATATTGACCGGTTGTTGATTGATCCTTTTGCTTTCCAGTCCGAACTAGGTATTTTTGCTACTTTGAATGAAAATACTATTTTTAGCCGTAACAAGAACTGTAGACAATCGCCTTTATTGCGAAAATACTCTATGGACACCTTCCGAAGAGGTTTGACAGCTCTAAGATGGAGAAATATGATGGGAGCAAAGATCCGGACAATAATCTGGTGCAACTTAAGAATTTCATGATGAACTTCGATGATGACGATAAACTGTTGTGTAGGGCCTTCTGCCAAACTTTCACAGAAAGTGCCCTCAAATGGTATAATAGTCTCCCTCAGGGATCTATGAACTTTTTTGATATATTTTGGGTTGTCTTCCGAAGGCAATTCGTTGGAAGCAAAGAGCTTAAAGGTAATGGGGATACCATTATCCATTGTGCTCAGGTTCCAAATGAGTCTCTGAATGAGTACATCAACCAGTTTGTGAATACAAAAATGGGCTAGCAGATTGCTTTGAACAAGTTGCAATTGCTTCCCTCAGACGAGGTTTAAATCCAGGTTATTTAGCTGATTCAGTGACTCGGAAGAAGGTTGTAACCTGGGGAAGGTTGTTGAATTATGTTAGAAAATAGATAATGTTGAGGAAACAAATAAAACCTGAGTGCATCGCCAGATTAGGTTTACTACTACAGCATGAACCCCTCAAGATGCCAATCAGTCTGGTTACAGATCGAAGGAGATTGGACAGGGATCTAACTGATCAAGGCAGAATCAGTCCAACCAGAATCAGAACCAGCAGGTTAGAAACAAGAGGGGACCATGGGTTCAACCTGAATAGTTTTTTGAGTTGGGGGAAAGTGTGGCCACAATATATAATAAAACTAAAAGTGAAGTATATTTTAGAAAACCAGCATCATTGCAGTCCTACGGGGAAAATCGGAGCACTCATTTCTACAAGTACCATAATGACATATGGCACGATACCCATGATTGTATATCTTTGAAGCAGAAGGTCTAGAACATCATTGAGAGAGGTAATTTGGGATCCTATATCAAGAGACTAGGGGGAAGCAGACCGAATAATACACAATCCAATGTCAAAACCCCACGAACTACTCCTTCAAAAACTCATGGAACGTCTACACATGAAGATGCAATGGTGATTACTAAAAGGTTTGATATAGATTATGATTACTTTGATCTTGATCCGAGTCAGAATCTTGTGGGGTAATAACAGACAAGACTAATATTATCTCCAATTTAATTAAATATTTTGAATCTTTAACCATCTTTGGAGGAGACACTGTGACTGCACTTTCTAGTTCTTCAAGGAAGAGGCATGTCTATAGTTTGACCACCCAGTTGGATGGAAGAATGCCTAGACACCTGTATCAAGCTCCATCTTCTTTTTCTAGATTTCGATGAGGATGACCTAAGAGATATTGCAGGGCCTCATGAAGACGTTTTGGAATAGGGGCACCAATAAAGGGAAATGATATACGTCGAATCCTGATTGACATAGGAAGTTCGACAAACATCTTGTTTTTGAGCTCCTACAAACAGATGAAAAACCCATCGGTTATACAACGTTCGAACAAAACCATCGTGGGCTTCATAGGGAGTTCTGCATATATGATTAGGGAATTTGAAGAAGAATTATTGTTGGGCAAATGACCTTTTAAGAAAATGGTGAGAGTATTATTTGTTGTGGTGTATTGCCCAACATCTTATAATGAAATATTTGGGAGGTCTTGGCTCTCCAGAATGCATGTCGTGGCCTTTATGGTCCATCAATGTTTGAAATATGTTGTGCAAGGACAAGTATATGATGTCCGGAGTAGTCCAAAGGTAGCGAGGGAATGTTATGCAACGACCCTTGCCTCCAAGTCTATAGAGACAGTCAAGATTAACATAGATTAGCAGCTACTGGAGCCTTCCACCGATAAGAATGAAATTGATGTTCCTAGGGAGGCTCCGTGTGTCATAATACCCGTAGAGGAGTTTGAGATCCATTCCCTAGCTTAAGGAAAAAATATTACAATTGGTACCAAGTTGGCACCAAGTTTGAAACACAAGTTGTTGTCTTTTTTAAACAAGTAATCAACATGTATTTGCATGGTGCAATGATGATGTTACTGGAGTGCCAGCTGATATAATTTGTCATAAGTTGTTCATACAAACTAATTTTGTGCCGGTTGTACAAAGAAGAAGGACTTTCTCTAAAGAAAAAGCAGATGTAATTGTTCAAGAAGTTGATCATCTTACCAAGATGAGCCATATAAAAGAGTCTCATTACCCTTTATGGACTTCCAACCCTGTTCTGGTCAAGAAAAATAATGGCAAATGGCGCATGTGTATCGACTTTACTAATCTTAATAGGGCATGCCCCAAGGATCCTTATCATGTTCCTTGGATAGATCAAGTGGTGGTTCTACTTCTGGGAATAAATTGTTGTCTTTCATGGATGCGTTTTTGGGGTACAACCAGATAGAAGTAGATCTGAAGGATCAAGATGACACCCCTTTTATTATGGACAAAGGATTTCATTATTATAAAGTGATGTTGTTCAGATTAAAAAACGCTGGAGCCACCTATAAAAGGTTAGTAAATAAAGTTTTCGCTAATCATATTGGCAAAAATATGGAAGTGTATATAAATTCCATGATGGTAAAGAGTTTGGAGGAAGATGCGCATATATCTGACCTTCAAGAAACGTTTTCCAACTTAGAGGCTGTGAACTTGAAGTTAAACCCTAAAAATTGTGTTTTTGGGGTCCGATCTGGAAACGTTTTGGGTTATGCAATAAGTGAAAAAGGAATTCAACCTGATCTGAATCAGCTCAATGCTTAATTAGCAATGGATCCTCCTCGGAACACCAAAGAAGTTCAAAGGTTGACCGGACGGTTGGCTGCGTTAAACAGGTTTATTTCGAGATCGTCAGACAAATGTGCTCCATTTTCGAGGTGTTAAGGAATGAAAAAGACTTTAATTGGTCTCGACAGTCTGATCGAGCATTTCTTGAAATAAAAAAGCATTTGTCTTCACCCAAGACTCTCTTTAAACATGTTCAGGGGGAAGAGCTCTATATATACTTAGTTGTATCAGAGTGTGCGATAAGTGTTGTGCTAGAAGAGATGTGGATAATTGATAAGGAAATAGATTCATAAGGGACTTAAATGTAATTAATAAGGACTTGAATGATAAGTTCTATTAATAAGGAATAAGATTAAAGCTTTATAAGAAGAATAGGGACTGAACTGTAAATAAATCTTTTATGTAACCGAATTTGTAACTGACTCACTAGGCCTATTTAAAGAGGTCGAGGAGACTGATTACACCTTTGAAATAATTAGAGGAGAAAGATTATATTCACCATCTAAAAATCTCTGCTGATTCTTAGTCGATATTTTCAATCTTCTCAATCCAATTTCTATTCTCACCAAATTGGCGCTAGAAAGAGGGGGCGAAGATACCTTGATCGATAGATCAAAAATCGAGGTTCGAATTTTTTCGTTTTTTGAAGCTTTTCGTTTATATTTTCGTTGATCGGAGATGAATTCGGAGGAAGGAGATAATCCGTCTATTCGAAGGGCTTTGGAAACATTGAAATCTGATCTGCAAGAGAAAGAACCAGAGGAATCAGTTCCGATTCGATCAAACCAATTTGATTTTGAAGGTAAAATGAATGAGTTGATAAGAAAGGTGGCTGAACTTGATAAATTTGCTCAAAAGAAACAAGATAATAATGGCGCTAGACTTAGATCTGAAATAGCAAGAGGTAATCGGGATGATCAGTCGGATCCATCGAATGACGTCGGCGATGTTCAAGATGTTCAACGTAAAATACATTTTGAGCGTAAGAAGGAGCATAGTGGAATGAGAAAAAAGGAGAAGTTGCAGAAGCGACGGTATGTAGATTCTAGTGAAGAAGATTTTGAAAATTCGGAATCGGATGAAACAACAAGAAATAAGCATTTTCGAAGTCATTCAAAAGAAGGAGGATATGAATTTTGGCCAGCTAAAATGTATAAGGAAGGAAGGCAAAATAAGGAAAGACGAGTGTATTCTCCTCGGAAATTTGAAGGTGAACCAAGTTTATATGCTATTGTGGGAATGAGGAACGAAGACCAGTTTGTTCAAGGAGTAGATTGGAGGGATTCACCGTTTATTAGTGCGATCAGATCTGTACCACTTCCGAGGCGGTTCGACATTTCTAAAATTGACAAGTTTGATGGAACTCAAGATCCAGATGATCATATAGAGCAATTCAAGAATTATATGACTAATTTCGAGGACGATGATAAATTGGTTTGTAGGGCATTCTCTCAGACATTCAAAGGAACTGCATTAAAATGGTATAACAAGATCCCTAAGGAGTCAATTGTAAATTTTAGAGGCTTTTACACAACTTTTCGAAGACAGTTTGTGGGAAGCAAGGAAATGAGAGCTAACGGAGATACGATAATACAATGTAAGCAAGCTGTGGGAGAAAAGTTGAAGGATTATACTAAAAGATTTGTGTCAACAAAAACAGGATTAGATGATTGTGAGGAAATGGTAGCTATGGCAGCGTTCCGACAAGGATTGTTGCCAGGAGATTTAGCTGATGAAACAACAAGGCGTAGGGCATTAACGTTTGGAGCTCTCATGGATCAGGTTGAAGATCAGATCAAAGTCAAAGAGTCTACTCGAGTTCAAGGAGGAAATAATAGTGTTCAGAAAGGGAATAGTCAAGTGGGAAATAATCAAGTGAACGCTTCGAATAATAACTCGTCACGAGCGAGGGGTAGTCAAAATGTTTCCAATCGAGGAGGTTCGAACTCATATCAAGGGGGTTCTAATCAGCACAATTTTAGTAATCAATACCAATTCAGACCAAGATCGAATGTGTGGGTAAAACCAGAATATTATGCGGATTTGACTGAAAATGTGGCATCGATATATGAGAAAACCAAGGGAACAGTAAATTTTAGAAAGCCGACAGCAATTAATAGGCCAAGAGAGGAACGCAATAACAGGTTCTGTAGGTATCATGATGATATTGGGCATGATACAAATGATTGTATTGCTTTGAAGAAGGAAATGGAGATTTTGATAAAGAATGGAAAATTGTTGGAGTATGTCAAAAGGAACGCTAAAGCCATAACTCAAAAGGTAAGTAATCCTAACTCTAAGCAGGAAAATGCATTGATGATTTTAGATGTTGCAGAGGATGAATTTGATGTGGCTTCGGAATATGTCGACCCAGACCCCAGTCGATTGTTGTTGATGTCAGTTGATGAACCGATGTGTAAGGGACGTGTTCGAGATATATGTGTGTTCTTTGAGTCCTTGGCAATATTTGGGGGAGACTCAATGACTAATGATACTAATAATTCAAGGAAAAGACATACAGTAAATTTAACACATCAAATTGAAGGAGGAACATCAGCACATCTATACAATAAGAAGAATGTCCCGTTTATAATTTTCGATGGAGATGATTTGAGAGGAATTACAGGACCACATGAAGATGCAGTAGTCATTGGAGCAGAAGTGTGTGGGGTAGAAGTTCGACGAGTATTGATTGATACTGGAAGTTCTGCTAATGTGTTGTTCAAATCAACATATGATAGATTAAACGCTCCGCCTTGGATAGAAAGGTCAGAAAGAACTATAATTGGGTTTACTGGTGCAACAGCGAATGTAGTAGGGGAGTTTGAAGGTGAAATTTCTCTGGGAAAAGAGCCTTTTAAAAAGAAAGTACAAGTACTTTTTATGGTGGTAGATTGTCCGTCGAGCTACAATGCTATCTTTGGAAGGTCATGGCTGGCAAAAATGTATGCTATAGTTTCTACAATTCATCAATGTTTGAAATATGTAGTCGGGGATCGAATTGGTGTAGTTCGAAGTGATCAAAAAGTAGCTAGAGAGTGTTATGCTGCTGCATTTAGACTACGTGATAAAAGTACCGATGATCCAATGGAGAAATAGCAATTTGGGGGGTTGCCTTCTAGTAGTAAAGATGAAGGAATTGATGATCCGAGGTCAACCCCGAGTTATGTGATAGTAAGTGAAGAAATAGAAGAATACGTCTTCGATAATAACAGAGTACTTCGAATTGGAACTTTATTGTCTTTATCAGTGCGAGAAAGGTTATTGAATTTTTTGTCTAAAACTTGGATGTGTTTGCTTGGAAGTCCGAGGATGTAGTGGGGGTCCCAATTGATATTATATGTCATAGTTTGGTTGTGGATTCGAAGATCAAGCCAATAATACAAAAAAGGAGAGCTTTTTCTTTGGAAAAATCTGAGGCCATAATTGCTGAAGTAGATAGATTGTATAAAATGGGGCATATTAGGGAGTCCAAATATCCGAAGTGGACAGCTAATCCTGTAGTGGTGAAAAAGAAGAATGGAAAATGGAGAATGTGTGTAGACTTCACAGATTTAAACAGAGCTTTCCCAAAGGATCCTTTTCCAGTACCTCGAATTGATCAATTATTGGATTCTACTTCTGGAAACAAAATTCTAACATTTATGGATGCATTTTCAGGATATAACCAAATTCGAATGAATCCAGAGGATGAAGAAAGCACAACCTTTATCACTGATCGAGGTTTACATTGTTATAGAGTGATGTCGTTTGGATTGAAAAATGCTGGGTCTACATATCAAAGGTTGATGAATAAGGCATTTGCTTCACAAATAGGGAGGAATATCGAGGTATACATCGATGATATGCTTGTTAAGAGCAAAAGTGATGATGATCATATTGATGATTTAGAAGAGATGTTTCTGAATCTTAGAGCAATACAGTTGAAGTTGAACCCAGAAAAATGCACGTTTGGAGTCCGATCTGGTAAGTTTCTGGGATATGTGATAAGTGAAAGAGGAATTGAAGTGGATCCAGAACAGTTGAAGGCTTTGATATCAATGTCTTCGCCTCAGAATATCAAAGAAGTGCAAATATTAACAGGCAGGTTAGCAGCTCTGAACAGATTCATTTCTCGTTTTTCAGACAAATGTTTGCCTTTTTTCCAGGTGTTACGTCGACCGAATAATTTTGAGTGGACTTCGAATTGTGAAGAAGCTTTTATTAAGATAAAAAATCTTTTGTCCTCTCCTGAAATATTATCAAAGCCTCGAGAAGGTGAGCAACTGTTTTTGTATGTAGCAGTATCGGATTATGCAGTGAGTGCAGTTCTGATTAGTGAAGATACGGGAGTTTCGAAGCTCGTTTATTATGTTAGTAAAAGTTTGGTTGATGCTGAAAAACGTTACTTAAAGCTCGAAAAATTGGCGTTGTGTATAGTAGTGGCGGCGAGAAAAATGCGTCCCTACTTCCAAGCTCATACAATTGTGGTTCGAACTTCTTATCCATTGAAAAATGTATTGCAAAAGCCAGATATCTCAGGAAGAATGACTAAGTGGTCTGTAGAATTGGGAGATTTCGATGTGTTATTCTCTCCACGAACGGCTGTCAAAGCTCGGGCCTTAGCAGATTTCTTTGTTGAGTTTCATTCGAGCAGGTTCGAAGAGAAAGAAGATGAAAAAATACACACGAATCCGGTGTGGACGGTACGAACTGATGGAGGATCTAGTAATAAAGGGTCGAGTGCGGGGGTAGAATTGGTGGCACCGACAGGGGAGTATATGTTTCAAGCTATAAGATTTGGATTTCATGCTTCGAATAATGAAGCTGAGTACGAAGCAGTGTTAGCAGGATTGCGGTTAGCAAAAATTTGTGGAGCAATATTTGTGCATTTAGAAACAGATTCGCAGTTAGTAGTTAACCATGTTAAAGGAATATCAGAAGCTAAAAAGACCGTTTAGTTTTGTATTTGCAAGAACTTCGAAGTATGATGGCCCAATTTGAAAATGTTGAGGTGGAGCATATTCGAAGAGGAAATAACATAATGACTGATTCTTTAGCAACAATGGCTTACTCTGAAGAATATCCATGGATCGTGACACAACCACTGCCTTCGATTATATCAAGCTCTGAGCAATGTGAATTTCTTAAGGAGGTAGTAAATGATTCGGTGCGCATTCGGGGTGATTGGAGAACTGACTTGTTAACTTTTCTTACAAAGGGAATACTACCTCTTGATAAGCACTTGCTCAAGAAAATAAGGAATAAAGCTCTTGGTTATGTGGTGTTGGATGGGGTATTGTATAAGAGGTCTGTGTCGAGGCCTTTATTACGATGTTTGAGTAAGCAAGAATCTTAAAACATTTTATCTGAATTACATGATGGAGATAGATCAGCTCATTGTGGTTTCAAAGCTTTAACACGTAGGGTATTGTTGGCAGGATATTATTGGCCTACTATATTGCAGGATGCCAAGTTATTAGTTCGAAGTTGTGATACTTGTCAAAGGTATGCACATTTGATACATAAACCAACGACACCTCTAATGATAATCTCTGAGGCGGTTCCTTTTGATAGACGGGGGATTGATTTAGTAGGACCATTGCCTATGGCTTCAGGTGGAAGACAGATGATTATTGTCGCAGTTGATTATTTTTCGAAGTGGGCAGAAGCAGAGCCTTTAGCTGGAACAAAAGCTAAGGATGCGATCAAGTTTATTCTAAGTAACATCTGCTACCGTTTTGGAGTTCTTCGAAAGATAACAACAGACAATGTCCCCAATTTAATAACAAGGAAATGGACTCTTTTTGCTCCTCGAAAGGAATACAGCAATGCTTTTCTACTCCCTTCCACCCACAAGCAAATGGGCAAGTGGAAGTTACAAATAGATCTATTTTGGAGGGTTTGAAGAAAAATTTGGTGGGAGCAGCGGGGAAATGGCCAAATTATCTTCAAGAGGTGTTGTGGGCATATCGTACAACTCCTAGAGAGGCCACAAACGAGACTCCTTTTTCTTTAGTGTATGGAATGGATGTTGTATGCCCTGCTGAATCTACATTACCTTCTTATAGGCTATTGCGTTATTCCGAAGTAGATAATGATGAAGCTAGAAGGATTGAGCTTGATTTGTTAGAGGAAAAGAGGGTTAAAGAACATTTGAATGTGGTTCATTATCAAACCTTAATGAGAAGCAGGTACGATGCTAAGGTTAAGAAGAGGGAGTTCAAAGTTGGCAATAAAGTGTTGCGAAAAGTATTTCTTCATACCAAGGATAAACACCTCGGAAAATTGGCTCCGAATTGGGAGGGTCCTTATGAAGTCAAAATGAAGGTCAAGCCAGGGTCATATAGGTTGTCTGATTGTGAGGGGAGGATGCTTAAACACCCTTGGAATATAGAACATTTCAAATTGTATTGTGAATAAAATCGAACTTAGAATTTTTGAAAGACAGACATAATCTTTCCTTATCTGTTGGCCCAGAAAGGTTTTAATGAGGTGTCTGGTAAAAATTGAATTTCATAATAAAATTTCTTTTGGCCATTGGTTGTTTAATATAATGAATGATTTGTTATTTTGGTAACTTGTCAGAGACTGATCATCTTTGAAAGTTGACCAAGAGTAATTTTCCAAAGCAATAGCTTTGAAGAAACAACCTATTTCGAGATGCCACGTTTTATGAGCGCATCAAATTTTCGAGGTGCTACGTTTTATGAGCGCATCAAATTTTCGAGGTGCCACGTTTTATGAGCGCATCAAATTTTCGAGGTGCCACGTTTTATGAGCGCATCAAATTTTCGATGTGCCACGTTTTATGAGTGCATCAAATTTTGGAGTGCCATGTTTTATGAGTGCACCAGAACTTTGAAATATTAAGATAGTTGCTTGTTTCATCGGATAAAGCTTGAAGCTTACAAAAAGGAGAAAACTACTTAATAAAAAAAACAACAACAACAAACACATGACATATATAATCTACTGTTTAGTCGTCTTCCGATGACCCTTCAGAAACGTCATCTTCTTCTGAAGAGCTTGATGCAACCTTGAATGCTTCGACTGGGCGATCTTTCTCGGGAATTTGTTTCCAAAATTCTGTTAAATTTAACCTTGGATAAGCGGCATGGATTTCTCGAAGAAGATCGATAGCTGTTTGGGTTTCAGCCTTCTTGATACCATCAAGCATCAAAGAACCAACAGCAGCTTCGGCTTTCTTGATGGCGTCCTTCTTTTCCTGCTCGAATCCTGTTTGAAGCGTAGTCAATTGAGTTTGACAATTTTCCAAGCTTTCTTGAGTTTTCTTAACAAGTTCTTCAGCATCGGTAGATTTTTTCTTTTCACCAGAAATGGCAATAGAATGTTGAGAATTTATATTTTCAAGAGCCAGACGATGAGAAGTCTCCAGAGCTTCGATTTTTTCGTTATGCTCGTTAAGAAGTTTTCTTTTTTCAGCTTCGAAATTTTGAAGTGCTTTATTTTTCGAAGCTTTTTCAGATTCTGTTTTTTTTGCTCTTGATTAATTCTTGTGCAAGGAGCTCCAATTGTGTATGTGAATTGCTTACTTCTTCACACAATTTTTTGGCTGCAGCACTTAAGTTAGTAAAGGGTCGAAGGATTGAAGTTACCTCATCGGATCTGTCAGGGTTGAGCAAGTTTGATGGGCGATGGACAGGAATAATTACGTTAGATGTTGAAGTTATAGCAGCCCCGGTAGAAGATGATGGAATGGTGTTGGTAGGCTGAGAATCTTCACCGGTGACTACAAAATCCCCACTCGAGTTGAAATCGTCGAGGTTAAGATATTCGTTTTCCTGGCTATCTCCTAGTGCCAATCCCCCTTGAGGATTTTCTTCAATGAAGGTTTTCTCATGGACCTCGGAAGCCAATACCTCTTCGAGCATTTCAGCTTCGTTCTTTTTTTTACTCCTCGGGGTAGTGGGCTTGTCCTTTTTCTTGTTTGAAGCATTATCTTCTTTCTTTTTCCTTTTAAGGATAGGTTCGCCTTCTTCGGATATTGGGGGAAGTTGAGATGCAGGCGTTTTTCATTTCCTTGTAGGCTTCGAATTTTTAGAAGGGTTAGGATTACTTGTGTTGGACTTTTTGAGGGCCAGTTTCCCTTCTTTTTTAGTGGCGGGTGACTGTCAGATCGGTTCCTCGTGGGAAGGTAAGTTTTCCCATCTGGTTCGAGTATTCTTTTGACCGCATCAATGGGATCTGGGGGGAGCTTCGGATTTTCAGGGAAGTCAGCTCCCAAGGATATGCGCCAGAGATGGCTATTGACGAAATTGATTGGTTGAAAGGCGGAGTGAAAGCCATTTCCCCATGCTTTCTCAACTCATTCAGCCATTCTCATGAAGATGGTCTTTGCAGTCTTCCGACGACTTTTGAATCGCCTCGAAATTTCTGGGAAAAGAGTATACAATTAGATAAATAGGCCTGGTTAGTTTGACTAGGCTGGAAGAAAGTATTAACAATAATAACCATGATTTACTTACTGTTATCTCTCCAGATGAGAGTAAGTTTTGAGGGGTTATCATCGGAAATTTCTTTACCGTTTTCCCAGGCTCCTGATAAAAAAACAAACCTTTGCTTCCAAAACTTGTCAGCCTCGAGGAAGTCATCGATAATCTTCAGATCATCCTCCAAAGTTAGGTAGTAGAATGGTAAAACTGGCCCCTTTGAGAGTTTGGTCAGTGAAATGAAGTCCTCTATTTCGAGGGGGATGTCTCCTAACCTCGACACCATAATGACGGAGAGTAAATTGAACAATTGGTTTGGAGTGACTTGTGTTGGGCACAACCCAAGAATTTTGAAGTACTCTACAATCATTGGATCGAGAGGAAATCGAAGCCCCCAGTTGAAAAGTTCAGGGTAAACTACCAATTCGTTTTTCTGACAACTCAAAGGTGTTTCTCCTTCTATTGGTAGACGAAGAACGATGTTGTCTGTTAATCACCATAGTTTCTTAAGTTCTTCTTTCTCTGATTCGGGGTAGTAAGTATAGGGTACGTTTTTTAGGGCTAGAATGTACCGATGACAAAGTGGTTTTAGGTTTTCCTGAACCAAGGCGGCAACATCTTCGGGGAGGGTAATAGGAGCTTTCTTTCCTCGAATATTCCTTGAAGGGATTACTTCTTCTTCCGCCTCGGATTCGGCTTTGGCATTGGATTCAGTGGCTTCAGAATCATTTTCTTCATCAGTAGCTTCATCGTGAAGACTGCGAGTTTGAGTCTCAGTTTGGGATTGTTTTTTCGTTTTCCATAAGAACTGGTTGACTATTTTCTGGCGTAACGTCAACCACTTCTTATGGGGGAGGAGAGGAGTTTTCTGCATCATCACCCATTGCTAGGAAGGTTGGTTTTTTGTGAAATTTAACTTTAACTGCTTCAGATTGAAGGATAGGTGATTTGAGTTGTAGTTTTTTAGGAGTTGAAGATTTGTCAGAATTGACAGGTTTAGGTTTTCGATGTGGTCTTAGTGATGGAAAAGTGGATTGATTTTGAGGAGGAGAAGATTGCTGGTTAGATCCTGGGTTTGATGCTAGGGGCGAAGATGAATTAACAAGGTTGGAATTGAAGTTACCGTATTTGATGGTGGTAAAGGAGAAGTGGGAACCATTGTAGATTAATCCAGCAACTCTGTATTCCTCAGCTCTTTCTCTAATACAGAAATAATCATAAGCGCCAAACACTTGATTGCCAGGCTTAGGAAGGAGAGATTCCTGTGTTTTTTTGGGTTTTGTGAATTTATATTTTCTGTATTTAGGGTATTTTTTCATACAGAGAACATAGATTCGAGTAGTAGAGTTGTTTGAAGATAGCTTAGAATGATGAAGGTTTGTTTGAAGATAGCTTAGAATGATGAAGGTTTGGTTGAAGGTAGCCAAGTGAGTTGAAGGGGATGGATAAGAATAGGCTAAGAAGGATAATGTGTTTAAAAAGATTTGAGTAAGAAAGGAACCAAGTATTTATATTAATTAAAAAGACGTTGAGAATTTGAAGAGGCAAAACCAGTAAGTTGTTCTTATTGGATGGAATATAAAACGTGGAGAAAAACTTGCCGTGTCATAGACCTATCAAGAAGGGTCCAATCAATCTTTCAAGTAGGGGTACGTTAGTTGAAAAGTTCTAAAGACAGAAGATTCGAGGTCGAAGTAAAGTTGTATTTCTAGTTGGTAGATTCGAAGCGAGTGGGGAGCTTATTTGCACTCATTCTTATATTCGAAGTGAAGTTGCAAGTCATTGGGCTCAGTCATGACAAAGGGGCTAGAGTAAAGAAGCTTTATTCACTTGGGGTAATGTTCGAAGACTGAATAGTTCTCATAAAATTATCTTTATAAGAACTAAGGGGGCTACTGATAAGGAAATAGATTCATAAGGGACTTAAATGTAATTAATAAGGACTTGAATGATAAGTTCTATTAATAAGGAATAAGATTAAAGCTTTATAAGAAGAATAGGGACTGAACTGTAACTAAATCTTTTATGTAACCGAATTTGTAACTAACTCACTAGGCCTATTTAAAGAGGTCGAGGAGACTGATTACACCTATGAAATAATTAGAGGAGAAATATTATATTCACCGTCAAACAAATGTGCTCCATTTTTCGAGGTGTTAAGGAATGACAAAGACTTTAATTGGTCTCGACAGTCTGATCGAGCATTTCTTGAAATAATAAAGCATTTGTCTTCACCCAAGACTCTCTTTAAACATGTTCAGGGGGGAAGAGCTCTATATATACTTAGTTGTATCAGAGTGTGCGATAAGTGTTGTGCTAGAAGAGAGGTGGAT
The DNA here is from genome assembly GCA_036936605.1 of Limnanthes douglasii subsp. nivea. Lineage (NCBI taxonomy): Eukaryota > Viridiplantae > Streptophyta > Magnoliopsida > Brassicales > Limnanthaceae > Limnanthes > Limnanthes douglasii. The sequence continues at coordinate 67,180,754 of JAUPFV010000005.1, forward strand.
AATTACCCTCGTCCGGTGTATTACATTAGAAAAAGTTTGTTGGATGTTGAAAGAAGATATCTGAAGTTAGAAAAACTAGCATTGGCTTTGGTAATTGCAGCAAGAAAGATGAGACCGTATTTTTTAAGCTCATTCGATAGTCGTTCGAACATCTTTTCCCTTGAATAGTGTTCTTTAGAAAGCTGATGTATCAAGCAGAATGACCAAGTGATCAGTTGAGCTGAGTGATTATGATATTGATTTTGCGCCTCAAACAATGATTAAATCCCAGTCAATGGTCGAATTCTTGGTAGAATTTCATGTTAATAGATACCCCCAACAGATACTAGAGAACCAGTCTAAAAAAGAATAGATGGTCTGAACTGATGGCGGATCTACTACTATGGGATGTGGGGCTGGAATTTGTTTAACTTATCCCTATGGTGATACTATGTACCAGGTTATATGTTTTGGTTTTAGGGCTTCTAACGAAGAATTTGAATATGAAGCAGCTATAGCTGGTCTTAAACTAGCCCTTATATGCCAGAAGAGTCTGATTAATGAGTGACTCCCAATTACTTATTCACCATGCTCAAGGGCAATCTGAAGAGAAGAAATAATAATTGATAAAATACTTGCTTCTGTTAAGGGAAGTTGCTGTAAGCTTCAAGAGTATCCAAAACATCCCTAGAGAAGAGAATATTGTGGCAGACTCGTTGGCAACCATAGCTTATTCTGAATCATACCATTGGATTCTGATGTTAGAATATCCATTAATACAGACGGGCTAAGAAAAAGGTAATGAGAATGAAGAAAATTTGAGCATACTCGTCATTCAACCTAAGGACTGGAGGTATGATATTCTTCAGTTTTATCTCCGATGGGATTTTACCTCCGGATAAAGCCATGGCTAAGAAAATTAAATATAAGGCTCGTGGTTTCCTAGTGTTAAGAGAAATTATTTACAAGAAATCTTTCAGCAAACCCCTCTTACATTGCTTAGAATTTGAAGAATCCCAAGTTGTGTTATCTGAACTGCATGACAGGGAAGGTTCTACACACTGTGGCTACAAATCTCTAACCAGGAGAGTCTTATTAGCAGGGTACTACTGGCCAACCATAATGGCAGATGCTAAAGATATGGTAAAGAAGTGTGATCTTTGCCAGAGATATGGAAACAAAATTCATGCGCCAGCAGTTCCTATAGAATTCATATCTGCATCGATACCCTTTGATAGGTCGGGGTTGGATCTGGTTGGGCCTCTTCCCATGGCAGCCGGTGGATGTCAAACAATCATAGTTGATATTGACTATTTCTTTAAATGGATAGAGACAGCTCCCTTAGCTGGAACCACCTCTAAGGAAATTATTAAATTCATTTTATCTAATATATATTGCATATTTGGGATTCCCCGAAAGATTACCACAGATAATGGGCCACAGTTTGATAATAAAGACATGAAAATGTTCTGCACCTCCAGAGGAATTCAACACTGCTTTTCTTATCGGACAATCTTATCCGGGCTGAGAAAAATCTGGAGTGGCCAAGCTATCTACAAGAAGTATTATGGGCTTACCGAACTACTCCACGAGCTGCTACACAAGAATCTGAATTTTTTCCTTGTATATGGGATGAATGCAATCACTCTCATAGAAGTACTTTACCATCTTACAGAAACCAAAATTGTTCCTAACAGGAAAATGAATCAGTTGGATTTGATTGAAGAAAGAAGATTTAAAACGCATTCAAGAACGACACATTATCGGGGTTTGATGAGAAGCATATTTGCCTCCAGAGTTAAAAGAAGAAATTTTCAGTTAGGAGACAAAGTCTTAAAAAAGTCTGTTTACATACCAAGGAAAAACAGTTCGGCAAGTTGGCTCCGAATTGGGAAGGTCTTTATATGGTATGTGGAAAAGTTAAACCGGGAACATACAAACTGCAAGACAGGGAGGGAAGAACACTAAAGTACCCATGGAATGTAATAAAACTCCATTGTAAATATTTACTTTTTGAATGATAATGTAAATATTAGGGGGCATACTCTTTCCTACCCTGGTGGTGCAGGGAGGTTTCAACGAGGTGTCCGGGTTTTTTAATAGCATCTTATGCCTTCTTTAAAAGTTTGGTGCTAAATTCTTCTTGACTTAATCATAGTGTGAGGTGGTCGGATATTAAATACTTATTAAAAACCTTGGCTCTTAAACATCTTTGAGGTGATCAAATTTATCAAACATATATAATCAAATTCATTTAATACACTTACTTAACAGGTCTGATATATTGGAGGCTATTTAAAAATTAGCAAAAATTCACACAAAAGGAGATATGATATTGAAGTCTAATCGGAATAGAACCGGTCCATGATTCATAAATGCCTTGACCATTCAAGAACTTTGAGTTTTAAGAACAAAAATTAAACAAATAACACAACAAAATGCCTTGTCCATCCAAGGACTTTAGTTTTTTAACAAAAAAACACACAACATAACAATATAACCTTAAGGATTGTTCCTTTCGGTTTTTTCATCACCATCGCCTTTCTTCGGACTTTTGAGTTCAGCACTTGAACTCTCACCAACTCCTTCGTTATCCTCAGAATCTTCTCAGCTTGAGTAGTTGTGCTTATCACCATCAGTCATTGTATGGAAAGGAAGGTCATCATATTCTAGAAATTTCCACAAAGAACCAAGAGTCCTCTTAGGAAAAGTCTCATGAAACAGTAAGACCATATCATATTTAATTCCATCATCTCTTTTCTCCAAAGATTCCACCACTCCAGAGGCATACTTCTCTATTCCAGTAGCTATCTCTTTGGCTTGCTTTTTTACTAGAGATGTATTATCCTCTGTCTTCTTCTTAAGAAGATCCTCCAAGTTGACTTTGTCTTTGGATAAAGTCTTAACAGTTTTGTCTCTAGCCTCTAGTTGCTCCTTCGGAGTTTTGATTTCATCGGAGGAAGAAGTTTCCAGTCTGGAATACTTGGTCTGGAGATCTTTTTGAGCCTCTTCTGACTTGAGAAGTTTGGCAGTTAAATCCTCTTTTTTCTTCTTCAAGGATTCTATGGTTTGTTGAGCGGCAGAGAGACTGTTCGTCAAACCTTGATTCTCTGAAGTGAGGGAAGTTATGGTACTAGTTTGATCCCTCACTTGCCTTTCCAGGTCGACCACCGGATGGATGTAACCTAAAAGAGCATGACTCAGAGTGTCTTGTTCACTTGATATCACGTATGTCTCACCATTGTAGGTTACAGTATTGGCCGAATTGGCAGGACGATAAGGTCCCGCAAAATCATACTTGTCCAGATCATTAAAATATATTTTAATGTTCAGAAAAGCATCAAGATTTACCTCTCCATCAGTAGTGGCCTATTCGGAATAAATGTTGGGTGGAATTTCTTCTTGCCGAGTATGATCAGCAGGAACCGGAGGAAAAAGTTCAGAAGGACGCAGAATTATCTCTGATCCCAGAGTGACTTTCTTCTTCTTTGCAGCTTTTTCATCACTGTTTGTCTTGCGCTTCTTATCCTTTTTTGTGATCTGTGGTGGGACATTATTCCACCAGCCTCTTTGACTGTAACTTCGACTGCTTCCAGTAAAACAGCATTGATTCCTCTTTGATTCTCCAAACCGGTCCCTACGGTAGTTGGCTGAGGTGGGTCTGTTTTGGTTTTCTTATTTCTCTTGTTCTTCATCTTGTCCAGATGACTAGGGGCTTTGACCCTGGAAGGCAGATAGAGTTTAGCGTCTTTAGCTTCAGTTCTCTTCAGAATTACGTCTGCATGAGGAGGAATAGTCAGTTGTTCCCAGGTGAGGTCTCTTCTCCCTGTAGTATTCCATAGGCAAGACCTCACGAAGTTCCCTGAGTTAAAGCAGTTGTGGAAAACATTCCCCCATTTCTCTGAAGCCCATGCGTTTAACTTAACACAGGTGCTTTGGCCAGCCTCTAGATGGTCTGAAAACTTCTTCGAAAAAACTGAAAGAAGACACAACTCAGTTAGAAATAACCACATAGTATTTAAAAGACTAAGGGAAACATAAATGAAAGTTACCTATACTCTTCCAGTAACTATGCAGCTGGCTTAGATTATAGTCAACTTTTATCTTTTTCCCATTCTCCCATGCTCCGCTCATGAACAAAATTTTGGGTCCTCCATGGTTTTTCGGACTCTAGTAAGTCATTTACTACCTTTTAGTCATTCCTCAAATTGTAGTGGTAAAAGGGGATGTGGTGGTTCTTACATAGGCTCACCACAACCACGAATTGCTCCATCGGTAGTGGGATGTTTGACAATCTTAAAGCCATTATGCCAGCCATCAGAGTGTACCATGCGTTCAGACTCAGATGGTTTGGGCATAGCTTTATCAGGTGAAAGTACCTGACTATTTCTGGATCCAAAAGGAAACTGGAGTCCCCAATTCAGCACATTGGTGTATACTACTAGCTCGTGGGACTTGTAGTCCATCAGAGTCTCTGGGTGATTGGGATTCACACCTTAACAAAATTAGGGAAGCCCCACTTTGTTCGGATACGACCCAACTCAGCAGTATGGGTGTACACGTAAGAAATTTTCTAGAGGGATATCAAGTACTCCACACTGAATTTGTGAAAGTTTGGCCCCACCTTCCCTTCTGGACACTCCAGAAGTGCATCCTGATTGGATATACCCACTTTAACTTTGCCCTTCTGATCTGTTGTAGTGTCCTCCGTCTTTCCGGATGCCTCAAAAGGAGTATCCTCTATACTATCCTCGATAGTTTCTTCCATTACGATGGACTGTTGTTTAAATGGCTTAGTTTCTGCCAGGGGCTTTATCATCTCCGAACTAGCAGTTTTCGAAGAGCTAGGGGTGGATTTAGCTTTGGATTGGCGAGTTATTCGGCCGAGAAGTGGTCTTCTCAGGAGACTTCTCAGCGTCCAAACTCATGGCTATGAGGGGCGAACATTTCCTAACACTGGAAACTGCATTTTTTTAGGGAGAAGGCTTTGAGACTCTTGAACAGAAGACCCTGATTGAAGAGGATAAAGGGTTGAGATAAAAGGTAATTTTCTGACCTTAGATTTCTTTGATGACGATGAACCTTGGTTTGTGTTTGCTTTTGGTCGAATTGATTTCTTCACCAGGAGAGACAGAAAGACTAGCTGCAATTGTCTCGTCTCTTGCAATTTCTCTCTCTCTCTCTCTCTCTCTCTCTCTCTCTCTCCTCTCTCTCTCGTCTCTCCTCTCTCCTCTCTCTCTCTCTCTCTCTCTCTCTCTCTCCTCTCTCTCCTCTCTCTCTCTTCTCTCTCTCTCTCTCTCTCTCTCTCTCTCTCTCTCTCTCTCTCTCTCTCTCACTCTCTCTCTCTCTCTCTCTCTCTCTCTCTCCTCTCTCTCTCTCTCTCTCTCTCTCTCTCTCTCTCTCTCTCTCTCTCTCTCTCTCTCTCTCTCTCTCTCTCTCTCTCTTCATTCAAACAGATTCAGCCACCCTTCTTTTACCAATGCGTTTGTGGTTGTGAACATAAATTACCCAGACACAGTTTGAAAAGGTTACCAAGCTTTCTCTTTCTAGAAGTATTTATGTTCTTAGATTCAATAGAACAGTAAAATCGATTTATATAACTATGAAAATATGGGAGATTACCTAGGAGAAGACAAAGCGATCAAAGTGACAATTAAGGGATATAAATTATAGGGGTTACACCTTAAGTAACGTTTTAGCCCAGTAGGTACGAGAATCTAGGAGAAAAATGGCTGAGAGGTCGAACCAGAACCTGACACGTGTCCCACGTCGAAAAATAACTCTTAAAATTCTTAACGGTAAAATTAGTCTCACCAAATTCCAAACAGGTTGACTCTTGAAATTCTTGACAGAAAAAGTCTATATCTTTGGTTCGGATACAGAGACAGATCGAAAGGTCACATTAGAAATGCGTTGATTTTTATTCTTTTGAGTTAGCTCTTCCAAAGATTCTTTGCAAGACCTAAAGGGGCTACATATAAGGTCAGATAATTTTGACATTTCTGCTTAACCCTATCCGGAGGGCAGTTTGGACTAAACCAGTATCATAAGATACCACACAGGGTAATGTTAGTGGAACATGACTAAGCAACGTGCTAGTCATTTCACATCTTAGACTAATGGGTTCTTAAATTTAACCCAAGCCACAATCTGACCCAAAAGGCCAATCGATCATTAATTAAGTATAAATACCCCACCTAATTTCATTAATGATGGTGATCAGAATTTAATACAAACACCCACTTTAATTATCTCTCTACACTCCACTTTAAATTAAATTCCCGAAAAACTTTACAAAATTACCCTCAATCAGAAATAAACCACATTAGTAATAACCATTGATATGTTCAAATCCTATAACCTTGGACTCTATTGTAAACATTAATATATGTCTCATTCCGAACATGTTTGGTACATTGTTATTTTTTTCATTTTTTGTATTTGATTATATAATGAAATGTCTCAATGAACTCCAACCGCTTGACATGATTTCTTTAAAGTTTGGATTGACCTTTTTATGCTTTAGAGACTCGTAATCCGTATGAATAACAAACTCTTTTGAAAATAAATAGCGTTGCCATGTTTCCAACGATCTCGCCGATACATAGAGCTTCTTATCGTAAGTCGAATAATTAAGTGTAAACAAATGCATGTGCATGCACATCCACCATTAATATTAATCAAAACAGAAAAAGAATAAGCTAATTATAGCAATAGAGCAGTCCTGAATGAGTTAATAATCTGCTTCACAATAGAACCCGAAAACAAAACAAAACCATCGGATTTATTATTCATTATTCGGATTTATTATTCATTATTTTTGTAAGATGGCTTCCTGCCTCTCCCCGAACATTTAAGGAAAGAGTTGAGAAAGGTTTTAGATATATACCTCGTGTCTCTTCTCCAGAACTTCATCTTTTTCAAACTTCATTTTGTTTTAAAGAAGTAATGGGTTTTAAAAATGATTACATGTGATCGTTGATTTGGTGGTTGAGTATGATCTAATGTAATCATCTTCTTCAGTTACATCTACATTTAGCTTAGCTGCTCCTTTTTATTGCAGATCTGGATAAATTTTCTTTACTTTTGGTTTTGAATTAAGTTCCTAATTTGTTATGCTAATACCTCTCTAACAGTATAAATTCTTATCTTCTTCATATATATGTACAGTCGTGCAAATAAGAAAAAATAAATTAGTTCTCATTTGGTATCATAGCAGATTTACCTTCAATGGCTTACCAAAATTCACTTTTAACATCTGAAACAAATGCTAACTTCACAAGCGATATTCTCAACAACAGCAGCCTTGGTGACCTGAAGAAAAATCATATGAATGCATTCAACTCAGTAAGGTTAGACAGAACCAATTATTTTCTATGGAAAACTATGATGTTACCAGTTATTTGAGGCAATCAGCTTGGTGAATTTATCACATGTGAGGAGATTTGTCCTCATAAGCTAGTGGTTGATTCCAATGGGTTTGTTGTCAAAAATCCTGACTATATAACATGGGTAGGAAAAAATCGGCTACTATTAGGCTGGTTATATAACACTATGACCACTGAAATAACCTATCAATTAATGAAGTTTACCCAACCAAAGAACTATGGGATGTTGTGACCAGATTTTATGGAGCACAAAATAAGTCTAGGTTAATTTACATTAGGTTTGAGTTTCAAAGAACTTCTAAGAGCAATATTTCTATGAAGGATTATCTCAATACTATGAAAAGTCTAGTTAATAATCTAAGTTTAGCAAGGTCTATTTTACCTTTAGATCATTTTGTTTCACATATTCTAAATAGTTTGGATGCCGAGTATAATCCTATCACAGTCAGCCTAACAGAGAGATATGTAACTAGTTGGATTGATTTAAAATCTACCCTACTCACATATGAAAGTAGACTTGATCAGTTGAACAAACTAAGCAATGGTGTTGCTAGTCTCAACTTTGTTTATGTCAATTCTAATTCCAACAGAGGCATGACTTCTAATAGAAATAATAGATCAATTAATAGTTATAGTAACAACTACAGAGGGTCAAACATTTTTATGAACAAAGGTTCTCAAAGAATTCCTAATACTTTCAAAGGATAAACTCTTATAGAGAAGGCAGAGGTGGTAGATACACCACCCCTAATAAGCCTACTTGTCAGGTTTGTGGTAGATATGGGCATACTGGAGCCTACTGTTACTATATGGAAAATTTAATACTGATGGGAAACCTGAATAACAATCAAAACAAGGTTGAAAGTGAACCTAATTCATTTCTTACTACACATGGCTCAAACACAAACTCACATACAGATGATGTTTTGTACCTAGATAGTGGTGCTACTCATCATGTCACAAGAGGCCTGAACATGATGGAGCAGAAAGAAGAGTATTTTAGTAAGAACACTATAACTGTGGGCAGTGGTCACAAGTTAAATGTAGAACATCTAGGGACATCTACCATTAAAACTCTTGATAACAACACTCTAACTCTTAAAAATATTCTTCATGCACCCAAAATCAACATAAATTTGCTCTTTGTTCAACAACATACCTTATTTAATCCTATTTTTGTAGAATTTCATGCTAATGGTTGTTTTATTAAGGACAAGATCACAGGGACAGTTCTACTCATAGGGAAAACTAGGAAAGGTCTTTACAAATTGAAAGGTGCAGTATCTGCAGACCATTCCCAAAAAATGGTTTCAAGATCTTTCTATAACACTCTAAGCTTTCCTAATTTTCCTAAGGATAATAATGTTTTATTCAAAGATATTGTATCTATTGAAGAAGATTGGCATAGGTTTCTAGGTCATCCTTATCATAGAATATGGTTTGTAATCCTCAAGCAATGTAATTCATCTTTTAAAACTATCAATAAAAGTATATGTGACTCATGTCGGTATGATAAGTCACATAATATCTCTTATACTAGGTATGGAAAATAGTCTTCTTATGTTTTAGACGTAATACACTTATATGTATGAGGACCAACACCTGTTTTGTCTAAACATGGTTTTTAAATTCTACATTTTATTTGTTGATGACTATACCAGATTTACCTGATTATATCCTTTCAAACACAAAAGTGGTGTTTTAATTTTGTTTAAGGATTTCAAATTTTTTGTTGAAAACCATTTTGGGGGAAAGATTAAGAGATTTCAATATGATTAGGGGAGGGGGAGAGTTTCAATCCTTTGCCCCTTTAGTATAAGAGTTTGGGATTCTGCTTCGCACATCTTGCCCTCACACCTCTATCTAGATTGGCAGAGCTGAGAGGAAGCATAAACATATTGTCGAAACATGTCTCACACTCCTAGCTCAAGCCTCCTTACGCTACTATTGCTGGCCAGAAGCCTTTCTAACTGCTACTTATCTAATAAACAGACTCTCTACTACACTTTTGAGAAATCTTTCATCTTTTGAAAAGCTTTTTGATACAAAACCAGACTATTCCTATATAAAGGTCTTTGGATGTTCCAGTTTTCTATGTTTAAGGCCTTACGAGACTCACAAATTTCAGTTTCACTCAACAAAATGTGAGTTCCTAGGCTACAGTGACACACACAAAGAGTATAAATATCTAAGTCCTAGAGGCAGGTTATACATTTCAAGAAATTTAGTTTTTAATGAAAGAGAATTTCCTTGGCATAAAAGGTTTTTAAACACAAAAGTTTCTGAAACAAAGAGTGTTATTGATTGGCTACCTATGTTTCTTGAATTATCTACATCTATTGGTAATATTTCTAATACATGACCAACATGTGTCTCTGATGAGACACTGCTCTATATAGATCCAGTTCAACAAATAACAAGCAACACACAAACTCAGTCACAAAACTACAATTCTCTCCCAATTTTCAACAACAATTTAGTCGTACCCCACATAACTGTCAACCTACATCACAGAACACCCACATAGCTCTTCCTTCACCAGTCACACACAATACACCTACCTTAGTCACTGATATGTCCCTACCACCAACCGTACAAAACACACAAACATCTAATACACATAGCATGATCACTAGATTTAAACAAGGCATTCATAAACCTAAGGAACCTTATACTGTCTTGACCCCTACTCACTCAACAATACTATCAAAACCTACTAGTTTCTCTGTTGCTATAAAAAAATCCTAAGTGGGTTCAGACTATGTAAACTGAACATGTTGCTCTTGTCAGATTAGTAAATGTCTCTCTTCTAATGTATTTTCACAGCATATATATATATATATATATATATATATATATATATATATATATCATCTAATTTATTTGTATGTCTATTAAGTTACATATTTAATACCACAAAAGCAAAAAAAATTACAAATAGAAGCAAACATAAAGATCAAATGTCCAATAAAAATTCCAAAACAAAGACATGGATCACTTGATTGCGGAGTAATGGTCTGCGATTACTTCAAAGATTATGTTTTGCGCGGAAAACTTGACTTTAAAAAAAATGAAATTGCACCATTAAAAAAGCATAAACTTTTTACATGTTTCTTAATGAATACAACATTAACATATTTTTGGATGATATTTTGTAAAAAAAAATGTAATTTTTTTGCAATGTTTGCAATAAATGTTTGTTGTACAGTTTTGTCTACAATTAATATATCTTTTTACATTTTATTAGTGTATCGCAACTCTCACTATGTATATATATATATATATATATATATATAGTCTGACATCTATCATATATATAAATACTGAGGTTTTGCATTTATCATATAATTTGTGGCCTTATCTCGCATCTAGCAGAAATATAAATAAGGCATTTTGCATCTATCATATCATTTGTGACCCATTTTGAACCTAGAAAAAAAATATAAATTAGGCCTTTCGCATCTACCGTATCATTTGTGTCCTTGTTTTTCATCTAGCAGAAATATAAATAAGACATTTCGCATTTACTGTATCACTTGTTCCCTTGTTTTGCATCTAGGTGATATATAAATATTGTGTTTCGTATCTATCTTTAATTATGTATAACGTGTTTCACATCTTAAGTTTTAATTATTTTATATCCAATTAATATTTAGAGAAGTTTTCTGTTTTTGTAATTAATGTAGTTTACCAAACTCCCACCTATTTTGTCAAATTAAAATTTAAACTAGTAACTTAGATTTGATTGGCTATTTACTTATATGATTTGATAAAAGTAGATACTCATGACTATATTGCATTAAATACAAACCTAACCAATAACAACCAAGATATAATTACTGTCAAAGCTTCAAAACATTTCAAATTCTAAACTTTTCACCTTCTAAACTTTTAGCTACTCTTATGAAGTCCAGTTTATACTTTGAGCTCTCATACAAAAAAAATTGTTTTGAAAAATACCATCTCTAAATTATTCTTTAGATGATGACTCAATTTACAGTGATTCCAGTTCACATATTGGTTCCTTTGAAGCAACTGGAAACTGGAAACAAACCACGATAGAGTAATTCTTTTCATATTCCTCTGATAATGGTTTCAGTTCTTTTTATGATGAATAATATTCTGAAGATGAACTCTATGAAGTTGACGATAATTTAAATGAGGATCATACTGCTGTCTTCTTAAAAAGAAAGATAAAATGGGACCAAAATGAAGATAAAGAGTCTGAAGACAAAGACTCGGAAGATGAAGAAGAAGATTCACATGAACAAGATTCAGAGGAAGATGATTCAAATGAAGATGACTCTGAAGATGACGAAGAAGACTCTGACTAAGGGTAGGAGGAAGGGTCTCGTTTTACTTTTTGTTGTTTATATATTTCTGCATATTTATGTTTTTTGCTTTTTGTTGACCATAATGTTCATCTATTTTACTGACTAAAAAGAGTCTAAATCCAAGTCTGACCAAGAGACTCTGTTTTTTAAGTTTGTTTTAAGTTTATCTCTGTTGAATTGAACTTTCCATGTATTTCGCTTGTTTCATATTGAAGTTAATCCTTTTATTTATCTTTTTGTATACATATTTATTTATCCTTTTATTTATTTTCACGCATCTATTAAAAACACATATGTTTAATTATCATAAGTTTTGCATCTATCACCACAAAAAATGTAGTTCGTTATGAGCTGGTTTAGCAACTATCAAACTAATGTATTTAGTTATCCAAGGTTACACATCTATCACAATATAATGTATTTGATTATCCAAGGTTGCGCTTCTATCATAATGTCCGATATTTGGTTATCCAAGGTTGTGCATCTATTAAACCCATATATTTGGTTATTAATTGTTTCACAACTGTCATAAACAAATGAATTTTGTCCAACCACGTTTCGCATATAGCAAATCAGTAAATTTGTTTACGCCTATTTTCGCATCTATCAAGTTCATATATTTTTGGTTATAATGGGTTTTGCGTATATCAGGTTCATCTATAATAAATTGTTTCGCATCTATCAAATTCTATATATATAAAACGTTTTCAATCTATTTTTATTATGACCAAAAAAGTCAGAAAAAACAAAAGTTTCAAAAATTACATTGATCTTACAAAACGTCTGCACATGATCGTCTATTATGACCAAATTTAAAACAACGAGAACACTTTATTGTTCGAATACTTAATTCTCCTCTAGATGGAATTTGTTTCTTCTTTGGTCGTCCATCTTTTTTTTATAAAACTAGAGGAAGTACATCTGGAGAAGTTGTTGAAGTACATGCTTGACCAAAAGTAGTAATAGCAGCTATACCATATGCATATGTTGCTTTATAAAATATTATGGCTTAATATATTTCATAGGATCCGCATTTATATAAGATAATGCATCTAAAGCATGAGAACACATAAACAATCATATTGCCACATACCACAAGAACAAGTACGTACACTGAGATCAACAACCATAATAAGATCACAAAACACTTGATGAAAAAAAGGAGTAGACGAATGAACTACCCATTGACAAGATTCTTCCACATTAGCTTTAAACGTTTTATGAAATTCAGGACACAAATCGCTAGTCCAACGTTCCGCATCAACAAAACATCTCGAAATTTGACTCATTTGTAAAACTCTAATCCTATCAACTACCTCTAGTATATGCAAACCACAAAATTGTTTGATTTGATTGTTAAAAAACTCAGCTGGAATAGAAGCCACATAACCATAACCATATTTGGACATTCTTCTTAATAATAAAAAAAGCTAGTAAACCTCTCTCATTTAGCATAAAGTCTCCAAGGACAACACTTTGAATCTTTTTTCGTGCACTAAACAGTTACTCTTTGTTTATTATTTGTGCAAATATTCGAAAGTAAAACCTTCTTGTAAAGCAACCGACTAACAGCTAATCTTAGACCTACTGCACCTTCTTCAAAGACCTACCCAACACCACTAATTTCATTAACCCAACCAACAGTAGCAAGTGATAATAGAAGTTGACCAGCTTCTCCACAAATAATATCTTCACTTGAAGCTTCAAATGTACTTTGAGCAGATTCTCTAATATTATGACCAACAACAACATCACTTTCAACTTTAATAGTAACAGTTGAAACACCCATAGTATCAACAACTGATATCGAAGAAATTAAATCACCATCACAACCTAAGATAACGTTTTCTAGATTACCACTACGGTATATTAATCTGAATTTACCTCAAACCAACGTTTCATATCTACTTTAAAAAAAATTAACAACATCTTCAAAATCATCAAACATACCAAGATCACAAATTCCAAGTTCACCATTTAGTTTAAAAATACACAATCAACTTTTGGATATCGTGTACCTGCATTAGACAGAAAAGTAATCAAGTTTTGAATCTATCATTACAGTAAAGAATAAAAATGTTTCATAGCTATCATTAGAATAGAATACAAGTGTTTCGCAGCTAGCAATAAATATGTTTATCATCTATCAATACAAGGAGTACATATGTTTCACATATACCATTAGAAAACAATACAAATATTTCACAGTTGACAGTAAATATGTTTTGCATCTACAATACAAAATAATACTATTATTTCGCATCTACTAGTAAAAAACAATACAAATGTTTTGCAGTCAGCGGTAAATATGTTTCGCATCGACAATACAAAAGAATATTAACGTTTCTAATCTATCAAAATAGGTTTTTCATCTACCAGTTCAAAAGAATTAACACGTTTTGCAACTATCAGTACGTAAAATAAAAACGTTTCACACCTTCTCTACTGCATTTTCTACGACTTACACCTTAAACCCTTACTCGAACATAAATTTTCATAAACACACAAACACTAAAATGGGCGAAAACCTAACCAAAATACAACAATTGCACTACATTAGCAACGTAAAACCAGTTTAATACTAAAAATTAGAAACAAAACAGATCTCGAGTACCATAATATTTTCAAATAAAAAATCGAGTTACCTAAACACACAAATCGACTTATCTAAACAAATATCCAAAATCAAACTTCGAAATCAAGTAAAAACACAATCAAAATTATACGAAAACAAAAGAAAAACAAGAAATCAACCAAAAAATTGATCATCACCTATAATGTTAGTCTACTATTTTATTCACGTAGAGAAATGAAAATTAGGAAAAATCGGTGATTAAAATATTAAAGCTTTTATTTAATTGAGTAAGGGTAGTTGGGCTATTATTGGGTCTTAAATGGTAAATATTTGAGTAAAACGAGTAGGTCTTTCTCATGGATTTTGGGTCTTAAATGATACTTAACTTTTTCTTATTTTTTATTTTTTCTTTAAATATAAAAATAAAATAATTTTTTTACAAGAATAACAATAAATTTTAATTTTTTTCAAATATCGATATAACAAATTATATATAGTATTTAAATATATTTTAAAAAGATATCGAAATAAAATTAAATTTTTTTATATAAAAATAAATAAATATCAAATAAACTTGTTATTAAAAAAATATTTTTAGAAGATACGATGGAGCAAAATAAATAATGCTACCAAACAAATAAATTTGATATATAAAAGATATTGTTGAAAATAGATAGAAATAAAATCTATATAATATAATAATTAATATATATATATATATATATGAGAATTAAATTTGTATAAACATAACTCATATTATAAATGAGTTATTTTATTGAAAATAACTCAAATATATTTCAATATATATTTTGTGATAATATATGTTTAAAGAAATATAAAATAAAATAAATTATTTTATGAAAACAAATTTAAATATATTAATAATTAAAAATATAAACAAATTAAAAATAAGTTATTTAAAAGATACATCAAAACATATTTTAAAACTTATGTTTAAACTAAAATATATTATCTTTTAATCTATTTGTTTAGTTTCCTCAATTTTATCGTTTGAATATTTTATTAAAAATCATCTCTCTCATAATTTTTTATATATTTTCATTCTTTTTATTTTTTTTTATCTGTCTGGTCTTCTCGAATTCTAAAAAAAATTTGATTTTCTTCCACAAATAGTGAAATAAAATATTTAAAAATTAAATTTATTATTTAAAAACCTTTTTAAGTAAAACCAAAAAGTTAAAAAAATAAAGCTTTTATATAATTGAGTGTTTTTAAAAAACTTTTAACAAATATAAAAATAAAATAATTTTTTAAAGAATAACAATAAATTTTAAGATATTATTTTTAAAAAATATCGATATAACAAAATTAAATATAATATTTAAAAGATATTTTTTTAAGATGTATCGAAATAAAACTAATTTTTTTTATATAAAAGTACATAAAATCAAATAAACTTGTTATTAAAAAATATTTTTAGAAAATACGATGGAACAAAACAAATAATGCTACCAAACAAATAAATTTAAAATATATAAAAGATATGGTTGAAAAATAGATGAAAATAAAATCTATATAATATATAGATATATATAGATAGATATATATATATATATATTAAATTTGTATCAAACATAATTCATATTATAAATGAATTATTTATTAAAAATAACTAAAAAATATTTCAATATATATATATATATTTATTGTGATAATATATTTTCAAACAAATATGAAATAAAATAAATTATTTTAGGACAACAAATCTTAATATATTAATAATTAAAAAATATTTTGGAAAAAATATAAACAAATTAAAAAAAGTTATTTAAAAGATACATAAAAATTATTTTAAAACTTATATTTAAACTAAAAAATATTATGTTTTAATGTTTTTTTTTTCAATTTTATCGTTTGAATATTTTATTAAAAATCATATCTTTTATAATTTTTATATATTTTTATTCTTTTTATTTCTTTATCTGTTTGGTCTTCCCAAATTATATAAAAAAAACTTTTGATCTTCTTCCACAAATAATGAAGTAAAATATTTAAAATATTAAATTTATTATTTAAAATATTTTAAGCAAAATAAATAAGTAAAAAAAAATAAAATAAAAAATAAATAGATTTATTAATATTATCATGTACAGTGTACACGCTAAAGTATATTAATAAAAAGTATCTCCAGTGGAGAAGTTAATTAACACGAATAAAAAAAAAGTTAGTGGAATTTTTATTTCTCTTCCACTTTTTTTTATTATCTTTTTTATTTTTCAATGATTATTTTCATGATTCATCTTCTTCTTATTGCAGTTCTTTTTATGATTCATCTACTTCTTATTGCAGTTCTTCATAATCTTCTTCGTTTCCACTCATCTTTTCGATTATAAACATAAATATTTTCGGTACATATTGATTAACAACTAAAAAAGTAAAGTTTTTAATTAAAATGCGTTTGAAAAAATATCTTTAATATATATGGATAAGAAGAAACAGAATTAAAATATCTTTAATATATATAGATAATATATAGATAAAAAGAAACAAAATTAAAATATCTTTAATATATGGATAAGAACGAAAAACTACGTTTCTCGCTCCTAGTTGGCACGACTAATACCTGCTTATACCTCTAAGATTTAACATATAATTTCAAAAGATACGCAAAGCAACTTTAAAGCGTCCAATGTACATGCTTATACCTCTAAGATTTAACATATAATTTCAAAAGATACGCAAAGGAACTTTAAAGCGTCCAATGTACATTCTCTAATAGAATTGCTATTCTTCCATTAGTAGACATGGAGGTGGAGGAGAATCCAGATTCAAAACGGCCACGCAGATGTGAGGAAACCCTAGAAGATCTGACCCAGCGATTACCGGATCACATCATCACATACATTCTGGGTTTGCTGCGCTGCACTAAAAAATCCATCCAAACAAGCGTCTTATCCAAGCGGTGGGAATCATTTTGGGCTTCTGCCCCAGTCCTGAGATTTAATCAACACCTTGACCAGCCCTTTCCAATTTGCTCAGATGAATTCTGCTCTTGGGTGGACAAAACCCTAATCCAATGCAGTTCTGATGCCAACCTCGAAGCGTTTAACCTGCATTTCGATTTTGAAGTGAAACACAAGCCTCAGGTGGATAGATGGCTTCGCCACGCAACTAGACGCAACATCAAAGATATCTCTTTGTATTTTCCTGGCGAAACAGAAACACAATCATACAGACTTCCACTTTTTTTATGTAGGTGTTCAACTTTAACCCACCTGTATATCAGGGGATGTATTTTCACGCCATTACCTATTCCATTTTTATGGTCATTCATGAAGTTTTTGTTTCTTCATTCGGTTGGTGAAATGCATGAGGAGATGTTCGAGGCAATTCAGTCTAGTTGCCCTGTTCTTGAGGAATGGGTGATTTACATGCACTTTCGTGAAGGGGTTTATCGCTTTAACTCTCTTACTTTGAAGAGTCTATCTTTAGGTGACAGAGGACGCCCACCATCATCAGCTGTAATAGAGATTTGGGCTCCTAATCTCAACATATGTACACTTCACTGGATGAACAACTGGAAAGCTATTAATTTTATCGAAGTTTCTTCTTTGTTACAAGTCTTCATTACTTCCGATGGTCTTAATCCTATTAGGCCAAAATTTATGAACCAAGCTCTTCGAAAGCTACATGGTGTTGAGAAATTTACCTTTGCTCTGTACGACAACAACCAGGTAAATTTTTTGTTAATTTATTCTTCTTGTTATTAAGTAGATATCAACTGTTCAATTTCGTAAACATAATAATCTACATTGTTTTTTGGTTTCAAGATTTTCTCAAAGTTGCAACCAACTAAAACGAGTCCTATAGTTTTGGAGAATTGCAAAGACTTGTCGCTCGACATATATCTATCTAACATTACACTTCCAGAATTACTCTTCTTGCTCAATGTTTCACCCAATCTAAAGAAGCTAACATTATATCTGGAGATTGATGAGGTTAGTACATACCTTTATTTTGGTTTAGTAGCATATGCATATGCTTCTATCATTAATTTTTCTTTTTCGATATAAAGTTAGAAAAGTTAGAAAAGCTTTTAGTTCATGATATGTCCTTTCTTTAAAGTATTTTGCCTGAGTAAGACTTTGGTCGCAACCAAAAATATATTTCATAATGGTATTGATATGATTCTCTTTTATAAGGTGGAACTGACGATGCAATTTCGGTATTTGTTAATATTAGGACGAAGGGGAGTGGGAGACGCCAAAAAGCACTTTTGCTTGTTTGAACTCACATTTAACCACCATCGATGTTATTTGCTATCATACATACCCATTAAGATCAAGGCATTTCTACGGCTTCCTACAATTTGTGCTCGGAAAAGCAATAGTGCTGGAAAAGCTCCGTATCATTACAAAGGATAGGTGCGAGTACGAAGAAATAGTGTCAAGTTTGATTTTGAGTTATGAAAAGGCCTCACCGAATGCTGTTGTAAAATTTCAATGGGGGCAGGCTTAACAACTTTCTTGCTTAACTCAGATGTTTAAATTTCATTATGAAATGGATGGTTGTTTTTGTTATTGATGTGTTTTACTATGATTTTAAATGTTGAAATGTTGCTGCTCTAATGTTAAGGGTACCAAAGCAAATACTTGTGTGTTTCTTCGTATCATGTCTTTAGATTTTCTTTTTAAAAAAAACACTAAGTATATCAAATCACAAAATAACATATTTTACTATATTTATAAAAAAAACACGAGTAGATCAAACCCCATATTACTATAATTTTGTGAAGTTCTATATGTAAATTTTGATAAAATTTTATTAATTAAAGTGTAAATATAATTATATTTTAGATATTATATAAACAAAGTTTAAATATATGCTCCAAACAAATTATGATTTATTTTAAATACCACAAGTATCCCTAGATTTAAGTCAATTATGATTTTCCTTTCATTTTGATTCTTCTCTTTTGATTTTGGTTTTCCCTTTGGAAAATGAATAAAACTATCAATATCTCGCATGAAGAATTTCCTATACTTAGGAATACAATGGAATCAAGATTGGATGGAAAGTTGGATAAAGACAGAGGAACTGATGGTAAAGGAAAGGATGCTGAATGTAATGTTATCTTAAATCCAGTTTTTGAAGAGTTGGATAAAGAAAAGATCTCTGATACTTCGTTGATTAACAAAGGTTCATATGCTGATATGTTGAAACAAAAAAAAGCAGAGTTTGTTCATGCTGATGTTTCTGTTACTCACTCTAGTGAATGCCCTGTTATTACATTCAAGGTTGAGGATAAAGAAAAGTTGATAACGATTTCTAAGCATACTTTGGTGGCTAAGTTTGCTTCTGGTAAGCCATCTATGGCTATTCTGCGAAATTTTTTGACTCAGTTTCGTTTCAAAGGTACTTTCAGTCTCTCTGTCTGGGATTTCAGACACATTTTCATTGAATTTACTGAGTTGGATGATCTTATGAGACTCTGGTCTAAGAACGTTTGGATCTTGGGAGAGAAAACAATGCGACTCTTGAAATGGACGCCTGGTTTCGACCCGAATTTAGAGTCTCCATTTACTCCGGTGTGGGTTTCTTTTCCGAATTTACAGGAGTTTTTGTTTAACAGATCCACGATTTCTGAAATAGCAAAGGTTTTAGGTACTCCTCTTAAGGTTTGGGTACCTTCGATAAATCGAGTTCAACAGAATTGCTGCAGAGCCTGGATTGAAGTTGATGTTTCCAAACCGTTGGTTGATAAGGTTCAGGTTAACTTTGGGGAATCTGAAAGTTATTTGATTCATTTGGTTTATGATAAAATTCCAGTCTACTGTAATTATTGTGCGCATATTGGGCACTCCATTGATAAGTGCAAGAAATGGTTGTTGGCTCAGGAAGGGGATTCTGAAAATAATGTGCAGTTAAAGAATGATTCTAAGATTTCTGATCAGGTTTCTTGTTCGTTGAATCAGAATCTGGGAATTTCTGATGGTGGCAATAATATAGTTGGTTCTGTTGATAAGAATGGTGTGGATGGAAGAATTTTAAAATCTATCATTGTTAATAAAGAGTCTTCTGTTCAAGAGGAGGGAGAAGATGTTAGAAATGTTCAACAGGTGGATTCTTTTGATGTTATGAATAAAGATTATGTTCAACATATTCTGGTTGAGGAAGATTCGGTGGATTTGGTTAATGAGGATGAACTGATCGATGCTTTGAAAACGTTGGAAAAGAAAAGTATGTTTGAAACTTTTAATGAAGAAATACATGATTCTCCAGTTCATGCAGGGAGTCTTGAGAATTCTCCATTGAAAGGGAGCTCTGTTCAAATTAAGCAGAAGAAGCAGGATCCTAAAAGGTCTAAAAAGTTAATGAATGTTTGGAATACGAAAGGCCCAGTGTCTTCAAAGATCTTGAAGATGAAAAAGGCTCAGAAATCTACTTCTATCACATGACTATCTCGATTTTGAGTTGGAATGCAAGGGGCATTGCTAATAGAAGAACTATTCAACGGTTGAAATCTATGATTGTTTCCTTAAAAGTAAATTTTGTGGCTCTTCAAGAGCCTTTTGTTAATGCTGATAAGATGGAATGGCTGGCTAAGAAATTGAAGCTGACTGGTTATTGTTGTAATTTGAGTAACAAGATTTGGGTTTTCTGGCATCAGTCTTATGGGGTTGATGTTATATTTGATAGTGAGCAATTACTACATCTGAATGTTAAGCATCCAACTTTGAATAAAACCTTTGGTGTTTCTATTGTTTATGCTAAATGCAAAACTGGTTTGAGGTCTGTTCTGTGGGAAGAGATTTGTGCCTTGAATATAGACTCTCAAGAATGGATATTGTTTGGGGACTTCAACATTATTTCTAACCTTCAAGAGCAGATTCATTGTTTAACAACCAATCAGAAAGGTATGGATGAATTCAATGGTTGTATTATGGATTGTAACTTGATTGATGCTGGCTTTACAGGTTGTCCTTATACATGGTCGAATGGTCATAAGTGGAAGAGGTTGGATCGTGTGTTGTATAATGTAGCATGGTTAGATTACTTTGATTCTACTTCTGTTTCTCATATGGCTAAGAGCTGTTCAGATCATTGTCCTATCTTGATTAATATTACTTCTAACTTAGAAAGATCAAAGCCCTCATTTAAATTCCTTAACATGTGGGCTACTCATCCACATTTCTTAAAAATGGTTGAGGATACTTGGATTAATATTGATACAACTGTTGAGACTAGTAATCCTATTTTGGCTTTTTGGCTTAAGCAACAGCATTTGAAGGTGGAGTTGAAAAGATGGAATAAGGATGTTTTTGGTAATGTTTTTTATGCTCTTAAACTGTCTGAAGAGAGTATGATTAGTAAGGAGTCTTTGCTGCTTAATGATGTGAATGATACTAATAAGTTGGCCTTAGAAAAGGCTAGACAACATCACTTGATTTTGCTGGACAGGGAGGAATCGTATTGGAAGCAGAAGGCTCATGTTGATTGGTTGAGGGACTCAGATAGGAACACTGCAGCTTACCATAGTTTTGTGAAGAAAAGATCTAAGAAAAACAGAATTGATAGAATTAAATCTGGGGAGAGTTGGTTGAATGACAAGAAAGAAATTGGTGATTCTGCTGTGGAGTTTTTCAAAGATTTACTTTCTCCTATTGCTGATGTTGTGATGGAAGGTGATTTATGGAATGTTATCCCTTCTTTGGTATCTGATGAAGATTGTAATGGTTTGGTTAAGGTTCCTGAGGATATTGAGATTCATGGAGTTGTTAAAAGCTTAAGGTCTGAGTCTGCTTCTGGACCAGATGGTTTTAATGCTGTTTTCTACAAGACCTGTTGGAGTATTGTGGGAAATGATTTCTGTAAAGCTATTAAAGGCTTCTTTCAAGGTCATAGGTTACCTAAAGGAGTTAAAGCAACTGTAATTTGCTTGATTCCTAAGGTTGAAAATCCGAATAATTGGAAGGAATTTCGTCCCATTAGTTTAACAACTGTCTTCTCTAGAGTCTTGGGAAAGCTTATCAACAATAGATTGGCTAACCTCCTTCCTAAACTGATTTCTGATGAGCAGGGTGGTTTCGTTAAAGGCAGAAACATTCAAGAGTCTATTTTACTGGTTCAAGAATTATGTTTTGATATTGATAGTAACAGGAAGAATGGCAATGTTATTATAAAGACAGATATGGTGAAGGCTTTTGATAAGCTTAATCATAGTTTCCTTTTAAATGTGCTTAAAGCCTTTGGCTTCAATGCTGCTGTGGTTGGGATGATTCACAATTGCATTAAGGATGTGTATTCCTCTGTTCTGGTTAATGGTGAAGTTACTGGATACTTTCCTAATTCTCAAGGTCTTAGACAAGGGGATCCACTCTCCCCTAGTCTATTTATCTTGGCTGAGGAATATCTGATTAGATGCATAAAGATGAGAGCAAATGAGCAGTCTATGGTTAACTATAAGACTAGGAGTGAGATGAAGATCTCTTGTCTTGCATTTGCAGACGATTTTATGGTTTTTACATCTGCTGATGCTACTTCTATGGAAACTATAAAAAGCACTCTTGATCACTACCAAGCAATTTCTGGACAGCAAATTAATAACACAAAGTCAAAGCTTATAGTTTCAAATAAAATGGGTTATCAGAAGATCAGAGTTATTGAAGACATTTGGAAGATCAAGCACAAGTGTTTACCTTTCAGTTATCTGGGTACTACCATTTCAAATAATACTAGAGTGTCTAACTATGAAGCTATTATTTACAAAGTCAGAACCAGAATCTTGGACTGGGACAAGCTCCATTTATCCTTTGCTGGTCGTTTGATGTTGATCCAATCTGTATTAATGGCTTTTCCAGTTTATTTCCTTCAACATACTTCACTGCCTGTTGGTACCATTTCCAGATTGGAAATCCTCTTCAGTAAGTTTCTGTGGGGCTGCAAAGAAGACAAAACAACCATTAGTTGGGCTAAATGGGGAAGACTGTGTAAGCCCTATAAGGAAGGAGGGCTAAATGTTAACAAATTGAACGATATTCAGCATGCTTTTGCAGTTAAAAATTGGTTTAATTTCAGACGTCAAGAATCTCTTTGGGCCAGGTTTATGCTTTCTATCTATTGTAAAGATAATGTTCACCCTGTTTTGGCCATCTCTCCTTACAGAAGATCTAAATCATGGACTGCTATTATAAATGTCAGGGATGAGACTGAAGACTTGATGTTTTGGTTACCTGGTCGTGGTCACCTTAGTTTCTGGTATGAAAAATGGTTTTTTAATAAGCCTCTTATTAAGGTTACCAATGATAATGATAGAAGAACTTTATGGAGCTGTCCAAATAACAAGATTGCTGATTTTTGGCTTAATGGCTCATGGGACTTGAATAGACTTCAGACTTTGATAACCTCATCTGATATTGACAGAATTAAACATATTACTCTCTCTAATAAACAGGATGCTTTGTTATGGTCTTTGTCACAAGATGGGGCATTCAATATCAGAGATACATTGAATTACATCAGAGATAAGGGCAATGTCACAAGACTTTATGTTAAGACCTGGAACTCTGTTTCTCCTAGGAAATGTTCTTTTCTTCTATGGAGGGTATTACATAATTGGATTCCAACTGATGAAGTTATGCAAAAGAGGAAGTTTCAGTTGGTTTCTAAATGCATTAACTGTGATAATGTTGAAACTACTCAACATGCCATGGTCCAATGTCAGCAAGCTTTGAAGGTTTGGAGATATTTTGGAGATATATTCAAGGTTCAGATTCAAGCTTTTATGACCATTTCCCATGTTGTAATGAAGTGGTACTGGTCTGCACAGAGAGATTGTGATATCTTCACAATTCTGCCTGCAATCATAATGTGGTGTATCTGGTCTGCCAGGAATAGAAAGAAAATGCAAGGTACTATGACTGATTCTACTACTATCATCAAGCATGTTTTGTTTATTCTGACTAGTCTCGATCGAAGTAAAATTTTGAAAAGGAAGCACTGGGGTAGATTTACGCGTGAAGCTTTGTTCCTTGGATGTGTTAATCATGTCAAGGCTGTTTTTAAACCAATTCATTTGAAATGGAAGAACCCAAAGCAGTGTAGATATAAAATGAACATTGATGGAGCGTGTACCTGGAATGGCGAGGCTACTGGTGGTATCTTGATTCGTGATAGCGATGGTAAGATTGTGCAGGGTATGGGCTGGATCTTTGGCAAGAGTACTCCTTTGATTGCAGAATGTAGGGCGCTGTTTGAAGGATTGAGGCTCTGCAACAGGCTCCAGTTGAAGCGGGTCGACATTGAGATTGATTCGGCCGTATTGGTTAATCTGCTGATTTTTGGTAATACTCCATGGTACCTTGAGCCGATGCTGAATTGTTGTAGAAAGCTCCTTTGTTCTGAGATGATTGTGAATCAAATTTTTCGCGAACAGAATTTAGCAGCAGACTGGATTGCTAAGCAGGTTTTTGAAACGAAATCAAATTTGGATTTTAATGGGAGCAGTGCTCCTTTGAAATTAAAAGCTATTACTCTCTTAGAAAGTGCTAATCTTGGTTACTTGAGGTTACGAAGTTAGGGTTTATGGCTGTTTGAAGAGTTCTAAAGTTTGATGTTGGTGGCTAGAGGTTGAAGACGAGTTGTTAGCGCCTTTAGGGTTTTGTTTAAATTTCTGTAAAATTGCCCTATAGGGCTTGTACTTTTCTTCTGATCAATATATAGCTCCTTAATAAAAAAAAGTCAATTATGATTTTTTTTAAACACCACCAGGATCCAAATATTTAACACCAGTATCCAAATATTTTGTTTGTAATTAATATATAGTTTGGTATATATCAGTAAAAAAATAATTTAATTAATAATAATAATAATATTATTATATCAAAAAATAATAATTTAATTAATAATAATAATATTACTATAAAAAAACATTTTAAAAAAATTAAATTTAATATTTAAATGTAGAAATATATTTTTTAAAATATACGGTATCAACATTAACAATTAATATATGGTTTCATTTGTTAGTATTATTTTTAATTTATAAAATAATATTAGATTCATATTCATATTGATGGTATCGTCGAGAAAAAAAATATTTAAAGGAACAAATTGAAAAACTTAATTTAATGTTTAAATGTAGAATAATATTTTTCAAAATATATTTTATATATTAGCAATTAATATATGATTTTGGTATTAACAAATACATATATAATATTAATAATTTATTTTAAATTTTCTTAAATAATATTAAATAATATAACATTTTATATAATATCAATATAATGGGTATAGTTTGGATATTAGGTAGTAGATCGGGTTTCGGTTGGGTATCCGTGAGAATTTTTTTAGATCCATCATCCATTCCAGATCTGACGGGTAGTAAATTTCAAACGCACAATATATCTAGAATAATTTTAAAATCAATAACCCATCTCATCATATCAGCTCGGATCAGATACCCGGGTTTCGGTTGGGTATCCGTGAGAATTTTTTTAGATCCATCATCCATTCCAGATCTGACGGGTAGTAAATTTCAAACGCACAATATATCTAGAATAATTTTAAAATCAATAACCCATCTCATCATATCAGCTCGGATCAGATACCCGTTTTAGATCGAACAACACTTAACTTCTATAGTAAACCGAATTTTGAATTTGCCCACTATATTTAACAAAATATTAGACAATAAATCAGTGAAAAACTTTGATTAAAATCCAAACACTCAACATATCTTCAAATTAGTTTCCACTATTTCTTTAAATAAACCAAAGACCGAACAATTCAGAATTGGAATCATATATAGTTTTTTTTTCTAATTTATTCCATTTTCTAAAGAAAACAGAAGGAAGATGGAAGCAAAATTTATTTTCGCCATCCTCGATATACACAATCTCCTAGAACTACGTTAGTTTGTATCGAATGTTTTTTATTTTGGAATGTTTTTATAGATACAACAATTCAGTTTATAAAAAGGCGTAAAACTTAATTTTGATTTATTGATTTTTTTAGATTGCCTCTCTTTCCCGTAGCAAAGAGACTATTTGAATTCTCCGTTTCCGGATTATTCTAAGTTTTTGAAATATTCACTGTATCATATGAATTAGATGCATGTTGATATCAACCATAACTAATCTCGGATTTTAGCAAAGGTTACCACATAAAATATAATAGCGGCTCCAACAACCGCATCCAATATAGGAAGTCTTAACTCTACCGTTCAATCTATTGATTTTTATTAATTTAACTAAAACATAATTCCAATTTTTTGTTATTTTAAAAAAAACTTAAATATGAAAATAGACTATAAAGGATAAGATAGAGGAGTATATAAGGTTATGGTTGGTTTTGTTGGAATTTATTTATTACCTGTTGATGCATCAACTTCATAAATAGTTAGCAAATACGAATAAGTATAAATTAGACTACTAAATAAAACTCATTACAGAGGTAATTGCGTACATATCATGTTAAATTCAGATTATGTAAATAATTGAATTTTTGTATTTTGAAATTTGAGTCTAAACTATCAAATTTACGGACTAAGTGGTCGCAATAATAAAACTAAAGGATAAGATTGTAATTAGATTTAATTTAAAACACCAATGACAATTATATATAAAGATAGAGATAACTAAATTATTTCTTCATATCACTTACATATCTATTTTGCCAATGTTGCTGATTGGAAGCTCATGTTATCTTCAATCAAGAACAAAAGTTACGATGATTCATAATTAAATAAACAACCATTTAAGAATTTAAGAGAAAAACAAGAACAAAAGAAAATATATGAGATATCTATTTTTTTATTTAATTATTATATTGATACGTTTGAGAAAAAAAGAAGAAATGATGAATTATTCTCTCTTAAGAAACTATTTATTGATCTCCAAGAAGAAAATTCCATTATTTGTCATCTTCATGCTACACCATTATTAGCCTTAAGAAGTGATTTGCAGCAATCAATCATCAGGGTAAAGAAGTATAAAGCATAATTCATTAAAGTTTCTAGTGGCAACCTCTATCACAGAGTATACAAAAGTACATGATTATGAAAATGTAATCACGGGTGACCCACAAGAAAGCTACAAAACAAATACTCAAAGAACTCAAAAATTTGCATTTCAACAATTTGATTTTCCTTCGTTTTCAAACAACAATGGAAATCACATTCTCAATCAAAGATCCTCGACCCTAAGGAACAATCCCACATTCGAACAAGAACCCCTAAACATCTCTGCTACCCTACAATCTTCAATGAAACAAAAAACTTAGGCAGAAGCTACGAAGAACCTGCAAAAAGAATTCTCTAATGTTCAAACTAGAATAGAAGACAAGGTGGACTACAAGTACATTGAATTCCAAGTCCAAGATAAGATCACACTTGAAGCAAAGGCAAAGCAAACACTGATCTGGAGATTCTCTAATGGCAGACCACAAATAACTAAAATTCAAATATTCTTCAAAAAACTTAGACTTTCACAGTACAATCTTTCTCTTTGGGATCCTCGACACATAATAATAAAAATATATATAATTGAATACTTGAGGAAAATATGGAGAATAAATGTGTGGAAAGGGCAGTTTACAATGAGACTCATCAAATGGTGTGTTGACTTTCACCCTAAGAAAGAATCTCATATATCATCCATTTGGATAACGTTTCCTAATATCCCAGGTTTCATGTAAAATGAAGACTACATTAACGTCATCTTGAAGTCACTAGAAAGACCTTTTTCAATTTGGGCCATGTAAAACTAGGACATGTACAATTGATGTAAGGTCTGTATAGAACTCGATCTTTCTAAACCTCTAATTACTAAAGTAAGGATTATTTTTGGTCAATTTGATGGTTTCTGGCAACAATTAATATATGGAGAAAGGCCAACTTATTATCAAGTATGTCATCACATTGGTCATAAACAACAAGAATGCATGAAAACCAACAACCAAGAAGAATCATACCAACAAAGGGACAAACCAAAGTAACATGTAGGGACTGAAAAATGAAAAAACCAAAGTAACCTAAGTTAAAATCTATTATTGTTCAAGAGCCTTCAAATCTAAATCAAGCAACTTTTACTCTTGAAAATGTCGAAACAACTAATTCTCACCCCACACAAAAACTCATTGAGCCAAATCAATTAGTTACTATTCCATCACAAATACCACCTTCAAATCATACTTTAACTCCAAAAGAAA
The DNA here is from genome assembly GCA_036936605.1 of Limnanthes douglasii subsp. nivea. Lineage (NCBI taxonomy): Eukaryota > Viridiplantae > Streptophyta > Magnoliopsida > Brassicales > Limnanthaceae > Limnanthes > Limnanthes douglasii. The sequence continues at coordinate 67,209,202 of JAUPFV010000005.1, forward strand.
CAATATAATTAAGCATACCAATGATTCACCTACCAAATATATTTTGTAACTTACGTAAAGATGAAATCTCAAATTTTTTGAATGCAGTCAAAATAGCCACTGAAATATCTGAAAGCACTGACGAACACCCTCCCAAACCTACCAGTAGCTCACCAACCAAAGATATCACAAGAAACCTTCCAACTTCTCCAAAAGCCTCCACTCAAATGAACAAAGACTTTAATAAATTTTTGCAAAAGGAAAAGAAGTATATTCAAACAAAAACTGCAAAAAGTCAACCCTCAGCCAAAACACCTCAAACAAAAAGACTTGCCAGGTTTAAATCTGGATCAACTAAATAATTTCAAAAATCTTATGTTGGAATGTACGTAGAATTAGAAACAAATAAATGAGAAGAAAGCTTAAGTCAATCATACGATCAGAACACATTGTGTTACTTGCAATTCATGAGCCTATGTTGGATATATTCAAACTAGAAAAGATTAAAAAAAATCCTTGGATTTCAAAAAAGTATGGCTAATATCTCAAACAAAATCTGGCTTTTTTTAAATCTTCAGGGGAATTGGTACCAATTACATCATTTAAAGGTTAATCATTTTTTCCTTAATAAAGATTTCTTGCTTTCAATAGTTTATGCTAAATGTTTCAGAGAAAAAAAATAGAGATATAAGATAATATCATGCAAATAACATATCAAACTCTTGAATGGTTAGTGATGAGTCATTTTTGCCATCACTAACCCATTTGAGTAGCTTTCTTGCATCAGTTTGTGCACAAAAAGCACGAACGGCTTTAACAATGTAATCAATGACTGCTCTCTATCAGACTCAGGTTATATTGGCTCAAACTTTACCTGGACAAACTCCAATAAATGGAAGAGCTTGGAGAAGGTCCTTTATATAATTCTTGGTTTGATTTCTTGTAAACACAAGTATAAAGCACCTGGCTATAATGGGATCTGATCATAGCCCTCTCTTGATCATAATGGTAACACATTCTGTCAAAACAAAATCCTTTTTCAAATTTCAAAACATGTGGTATATGCATCAGGATTTCGATAAAGTAAATGAAAGCAACCAAAATAAAGATATGCAGACCTTTGATCTTCATATATTCTGGAAAAATCTCAGAAGATTAAAGGCTAGGTTAAAGGTTTAAAATATTTGGTAATATATTTAGTGCAGTTACACAATCTGAAGATGATGTCCAGTTCATTGAAAACTTATATTAAGAAATAATAGCTACTGATGATAAAATTAAGCTTACTCAAGCCAATGCCAAACATCTACAACTTCTTCCAAGAGAAGAAATGTTACGGGAGAAAAAATGTCCAGTCGATTGGATCCAAAATATACATAAAAACGACTATTTTTCATAACCATGTCAAAAAAAGGAAGGAAAGTAGAATATTAAGGATTAAAGATAGTAACACTTGGCTTGAAGACAATCAGGACATACGCACGTCTGCAATTAAACATTTTCAGAAGCTTCTCACTGAACACCTTGTGGACAAAAGTATTATTGATATATCATCAATCATCCCAAACATCATTACTAAATATGACAATACAATGTTACTAAACCTTCTCTCAAATGAAAAATTTCATTTCTCCATAAAATCTCTAAACCCAACAAGTGTTTCAGGTGTAGATGTATTCAACACAATATTTTTTCAGAAAATTTGAACAACCATAAGGAAAGGTCTTTGTAATGCTATAAGAGCCTTTTTTAAAGGTGAAAATGCCTCTTAGGGCTTCTATGCTACTACTATAAGTTTTATACCTAAAAAACAATCTCCGCAGACATGGAATAATTATCGTCATATAAGCTTTTGCATTGTCTTTAATAGACTACTATCTAGGACAATAAATGACAAACTAACACCCATTCTTTCTAAAGTCATATTTGTTGAACAATCTGGTTTTGTCCATGGCAGAATTATACATGACACTATCCTTCTATCTCAAGAATTAGTGAAATACTTAAATAAAAAAGCTAGGGAAGACAATATGTTGCTTAAAATCGACATTGCCAAAGCATTCGATGTGATATTTTCCCTTATATATTGCATGTTTTTGTTGCTTTTGGGTTTTCTAAATGTTTTATTAACAAAATAAAATTCTTATTTTATCTCATTATTTCTCAATAATAGACAATGAAGAAGCCACGTGATATTTTAAATATACAAATGGGATCAGACAAGGTGATCCACTTTTACCTAGTCTATTCATTCTAGCAGAAGAGCTGCTAATTATAGGTCTTAAAAGGTTATACCAGGACAATGGAGAAATCAATTATAAAACTACAAGTTATATTTCCGTCCCCTGCCTTGCATCTGCAGATGACATAGTTATCTTCTGTAATGCATCTAAATCAAGCTACAATAAAATCCTAATATTTCTATAAAAATATCAAGAAATATCATGTCAATTTATAAACAAAAGCAAGATTTACTTTATTACTTCAAATGGAATTTTTCCTGCTAAAGATCTTTCAAATAGAGCAATCATCTGGCTTCAAGCATGGCCATTTCCCAATGAAATACCTAGTAACAAACATTCATCCTAGAAGTCAAGCTATACACTTTGAAGATCTGGTGACAAAAATTGGAGAAACAAATCAGGAATAAGATAGTGTCTTACTATCTTATGGTGGTCGACTTACTTTAATTCAAGCTTTTCTTTATGAAATTCCCATGTTTTATCTCCAAATTACTTCAATCTCTAAAAAACCATGAAAAGAATTGAAAGGATATTTAGTAGATTCCTTTGGGGAAACAAAGAAAATCATAAACCAATAACATGGACAACTTGGCACTCAATATGTAAGCTTTATGATGAAGGAGGCATCAACATAATAAGCTTAGAGGATTCATACAATATTTTTCTCCTACAAATTTTGTTCAAGTTTGGAGAAAATAAGTCCTTTTGGGCTAATTTTATGCATTCAAAGTATTTCTAAAATCAGCATCCAATGCATGTTCAGGTAAAATATTTAATCTGAAAGACTTGGAATAGACTTTTGGGAGTAAGAAGTTAGGCTGAAAAATTCATTTTATGGAAGCTTGACAATGTGAACATCGAATTTTGGTTAGACACATGGTGCGATAAGTATCATATAATTTCTATAAACCATAATGAATCAAATAGCTGGTACTTTCAAGAACAAGTTAAGGATTTTTGGAATGATGGTCATCGGAACAACATAAAGCTACTGAATAATATCTTAACATCTGACATAAACTGAATAGACAATCTCTTTATCAAAGACGAGGAAGATGATGTTATACAATGGGCTATTTCTCAACGAGGAGCATTCAACACCAAAACACCCTAAAACATGATTAAAGATAAAGGCACTAACTTTTTTTTTCTTAAAATAATTTAGATTTCTATCACTCCTAAAAAGTGTGCTTTCTTTAGTTAGAGACTAACAAGGCAATAGATCTCTGTGGATTCAATATTACAATACATAAACTTAACATTGGTTTCAAAATTTTAATTTTGTGAAAACTTTGAAACAATTAATCATGTATTTGTTCACTGCAGGATCTCATGGGAAGCCTGGTCATACTTTAGTCTTCATTTACATATTAAAATTGTTAATTACATGACTTTGCAGCACATTAAAAGAAGTCGACTATGGTCAACTACTAAGGAAAATCATATTCGAAATATTTTTCCAACTATAATATGTTGGTCTCTATGGGTTCATAGAAACAAGGCAAAACACCAGCAAATCAAAACCTTGGAAAATTACATAACTCATCATATAGGAAGCACCTTGCAAACGATGGATGCATCTAATATTCTCAAAATAATTTATTGGGACAATGACTATGATATCACCTACAAGTTTGGTTGTTTCAATCATTTAACCAAAACTAGATAAGTTTCATATCTTACCTGGAAATCTCTAACTTCTCAAAGACTACAGCTTAAAAGTGGTGGTAGTTGCTCTTTTACAAGTGAATCATGTATCGCTGCAATGATTAGATATTTAATCCTGAAACCATTATCGAATATATATATATATATATATATATATATATATATATATATATATATATAAGTGCTCTAATGATATAGAAGAATACATAACTTTAATGCTAGAAACTAATGTCTTTATATGCAGGTTATTACCTGACAACCAAATTTTTCTTTGCAAAATATACATACCTTTATTAATGATGGACATATTGGAGATGATATTCACCATGATAGATAATTTGGAAAGAAAACTGGAAAATTAGGAAGAGAGTGAAAAGCAAGAAGCATAAAAAATTCCATGAGGCCATGAGTAATTTTGGAGCCGAGTTTCTTTGTGTTACTGAGACTCTATTCCAATTGATACCGAAGGGGAAAGACACTAAAAAATTGGCGCATAAATTTCCTAAAAATGTTGATGTTCTTCTTAAGGCAATAGACTTGGCAAACCATGTCTAAAAGTTGGGCCTTTTATATACACATCCAATTTATTGATAAAGTTTCTAATTTTTGGTTTTAAAAAAATATTATATTTGGTGTGGTTTATTTCTGTCTGAGGGTAAGTTTGTAATTTTTGTTTAGAGTTGTGTGGTAGTTTGTGAGTATTTAATGTTTGGATAGAGTGTAGAGGGAGAATTAAGCAGCCTAGTTGTATTTAATTTTCATTACCCTCATTTAATGTTGGTGGTTGGGTATTTATACCCTTATATTTGGGCCTTATGGGCTTTCAGGTTGTGTTTAATGGACCCGGGTCGAGTTTAAGGACCCATTAGTTCTAAGTAGGGGAACATGCAGCTTAGTCAAGAAGTGATTAGGTTTTAAGTACTTTAGTTTTGTTTGAACAATCCAATGGATGATGGTGTCCGAACTGCCCCTGTCCGGTTAGGTAGACTCTGTCCGAACTGACCCTGTCCGGTTCCATTTAAAACAGGGTAACAGAATCCGGACTCATCAGTAGCCCCTTTTTTAGGTGGTGTTCAAAATCTTTGGACAAGACCTAGAAAACAGTCTGTTGCTGGAGACAGTTACATCCGGACAGGTCCTTCGAACAATGTTATATTTTAATCCGGACTAAAAAAGTCCTTGAGAAAGAAACGGTTTTTTTGCCAGAGTTCATGGGACACGTGTCTCACTCTGATTCGTTACTTTAGTCGTTTTTCCACCTAGAATTTCGCTCCCACCTTCTCCAAAAAGCAACCTTCTCATTAAATGAAGATGACATCAGCGCCGTCTTCTAATTATTGCAATCCTTTCGAATTCTCCTAGGTATCAAAACACCTTTTTGTGTATTTACTATAAATTAATCACTTCTTCACTGTTTCACCATCATCTTCATATTCACTTTGCTAAATTTCAGAGCTTTCTCTCTCAAACACAAGTTCTTCTTTTTTGGTTGTGAGTTTATGTTCACAGCTAGAAACGCTTTAATCAAAGGCGGGTGGCTTAACCTATCAGAATTAGAAAAAGCACAAAAAGTTGAACAGGAAAGACACATTGCTGCAGGCCTACCTACTTCCCCCATCGACAAACCAGTAATCTCCAACACAGAGCCTGACCAGGGCTCATCCTCAACCAAAAGTGTTAAACCGAGGAGATTGTTTCAAACCAGCATTTCTCCTATTGCTTCAGGCTCGTCGGTTCAAGAATCAGAGCCCACTGTTGAACCAGGGCAAGCAGTTACCAGCTTCAAAAAGCCTTCCCCATTTATCGCCATGGGGTCAGATGCAGATATCTCTCCCAACAAACTAGTCGATCGAAGAAGAGGTCGGCTGGTGAAAGGGCAGGCTTCCAAAGGCACCCCTTCAAAGTCAGGGGCTAAAGACAGCAATACAGGGTCAGAGGCACCCATAAAAGTACCTAAGGACAGGATGTCCGGACCGGAGGCCACTTACACAAGCCTCCGAAGAGAAACCACCACATTTGAACCCCAACCGGAGGCCAGAGTCCAGGAAAGTATCGAAGCTCAACAGTCCGGAGGTCAAACTGAACCAACTCCTAACTCCCCCCTCCCAAAGACAACTGAAAACCCCTCCTCGGTAATGGAGGATTCTGTCGAAGAGGCTTCATTCGAGTCTGAAGCCTCCGGACAGACTAGTGATGCTGGTGTTGCCAAGAAGGATAAAGGCAAAGAAAAACTATACCTCAGGCACCCAGATCTGCTTCAAAACATTTCTAGTAATAAAATGTAATAATATCAAAAAGAAAAAATTAACATAAAATAAATATAAAATAGAATATAATCGAAACTGTTGGATCAAATAGAACCGAACTAAAAATAAAACGTTCTGATCCAATTCTAAAAATAAAAATCGAATACGTACTATTTAAAAGTTTAACGGTTTTTTTGGATTTCGTCAAAATCTAAACCCGAACACCTAATACAGATAGTATATCCGCTAAATTTAAATTTTGTGAAATCTAACCCGTAATTAATCGGGATAGTATACCAATAAATTATTTTAACATAAACTCTTCAATATTATTTATTTGAATGTATAATAACTAGAGTAATTAGCAGCTCTAACTTTGAACACCATCTGACAATATTTAAGGGGTGTAGTCCTAGGTGATATTGACATGGTACCATTACACCATATATGTTGTCAAAGTCGATCGAAATGTAAGTCTTCAAGTCCCTTTACAGAACCCATAAATTGACTTGTGTCGTGTCAATTCCTTATAAATAATCGAATCCAATCGATTCGAGATTTCACCCATTGAAACTATCGAACCAAACCGATATTAATTTACCCCATTAATTTTGGCACAATATTTTTAATGAAAACAAAAACAATATACAAATTTGTACAAATTAATTGTGTTTTATCAAGTCAAATTTGGTCATCTGGGCTATTATTGAGCAGTCTGTCTGGTGGTGGGTTCCTATTTTTGGTTTAGTGCCACTCCCATTTCTTTTTCTTATATTAATGATCCTTTTGTATGTTTCTATAATGGTAAAAAAAAAAACTATTTAGTTAAAATAATTAACTCTAAATTTAATCTTAAAAAGATAATCAAACTCAAGTTTTTGTCAAATTTAAAAATTATCAAAATTAACTTTTTACGGAGACACGGATCTTCTCTTGGGGTGGGCGGGGAAGTTTTATCGGATGAATCTAAACCGTCTGACGGATGAGAAGATCTGATCCACGCAACTGTTGATCAGATATGATCTAAAATAAAATAAAATAGTCTGTGAGAGGTAGCCGAGTTGGTTGAGGTAAGAGATGCTTGTGACCAAAGGTCACGAGTTCGAATCTTTCTACATACGCTGAGTTTGTCACCTCGTGTGGTTTATCTTCTGGCGTTGGTTTAAAATAAAATAGCCTCCAAAGGGTGATTAAAGGTCACGAGTTTGAGTTCCTTCTATATACGCTTTCTCGGTTAAATATGTCACATCGTGTGGCTTACCTTCTGGCGTTGGTTTACACGCTATTGCCTCAGACCAAAAGTTTACTCTATGCGCACTCTGAAAGCTTACAAAACATTTCAACTTCAAAACTTTTCACCTTCTAAACTTTTTAGCTACTCTTATGAACTCCAGTTTATACTTTGAGCTCTCATACAAAAAAAATTGTTTTGAAAAATACCACCTCTAAATTATTCTTTAGATGATGACTCAGTTTACAGTGATTTCAGTTCACCTGTTGGTTCCTTTGAAGCAATTGAAAACTTGAAACAAACCACGATAGAGTAATTCTCTTCATATTTCTCTGATGATGGTTTCAGTTCTTTTTATGATGAATAATATTCTGAAGATGAACTCTCTGAAGATGACGATGATCCAAATGAGGATCATACTGATGTCCTCTTAAAAAAATGTAACCAAAATGAAGATGAAGAGTCTAAAGACAAAGACTCGAAAGATGAAGAATAAGATTCACAAGAACAAGATTTAGAGGAAGATGATTCAAAGGAAGATGACTCTGAAGATGACGAAGAAGACTTTGACTAGGGGTAGGATGAAGGGTCTGGTTTTACTTTTTGTTGTTTCTATATTTCTGCATATTTATGTTTTTTGTTTTTTGTTGACCATAATGTTCATCTATTTTATTGACTAAAAAGAGTCTAAATTCGAGTCTGACCAAGGAGACTCTGTTTTTTAAGTTTGTTTTAAGTTTATCTCTGTTGAATTGAAATTTCCATGTATTTCGCTTCTTTCATATTGAAGTTAATCTTTTTATTTATCTTTTTATATAAATCTTTATTTATCCTTTTATTTCGTTTCACATATCTATCAAAAACACATATTTTTTGTTGTCATAAGTTTTGCATCTATCACCACTAAAAATGTAGTTAGTTATGAGCTGGTTTAACAACTATCAAACCAATGTATTTAGTTGCCCAAGGTTACACATCTATCACAATATAATATATTTGATTATCCAAGGTTTCGCTTCTATCAAGGTTGCGCATCTATTAAACCCATGTATTTGGTTATTAAAGGTTTCACACCTGTCATAAACAGATGAATTTTGTTCTACCACGTTTCGCATATAGCAAATCAGTAAATTTGTTTACGCATGTTTTTGCATCTATCAAGTCTATCTATTTTTTTGTTATAAAAGGTTTTGCATTTATCCGGTTCATCTATAATAAAACGTTTCGCATCCATATATATAAAACGTTTCCAATCTATTTTTATTATGACAAAAAAGTAAAAAAAAACTAAAAGTATCAAAAATTACATTGATCTTAGAAAATATCTACACATGACCATCTATTATGACCAGATTTACAACAACGAGAACACTTTGTAGTTCGAATACTTAATTCTCCTCTAAATGTAATTCGTTTCTTTTGGCCGTCCGACTTTCATTTTTAAAACTAGAGGAAGTACATCTGGAGGAGCTGTTGAAGTACACGCTTGACCAAAAGTAGTAAAAGCAGTTATACCATATGAATATGTTGCCTTATAAGAGCTTACAAAATAGTATGGCTCAATATAGTTCATAAGATCTGCATCTATACAAAATAACGCAGCTAAAGCATGAGAACACGAGAAACAATTTTGTTGCCATTTACCACAAGAACAAGTACATACACTGAGATCAACAGCCATAACAGGATCACAAAACACTTGGTGTAAAAGAGGAGTAAGCAAATGAACTATCCATGAATGAACTTCTTCCACATTAGCTTCAATTTTTTTTATCAAATTCATGACACAAATCGCTAATCGAACGTTCAATATTAGCAAAACGTCTCGAAATTTGACTCATTTGTAAAACTATAATCCTATCAACTAACTCTAGTATATGAAAACCATAAAATTGTTTGATTTGATTGTTAAAATACTCAGCTGGAGTAGAAGTCGTATAACCATACCTCTTGCCTTTGAAAAAAACACAAGCATCTTTGTCGGGAGGTAAATTATCACAAAAACTTTCAACCAGCTCACCTCTTTGTTTAAGAAATTCATCCATATATTGAATAAAAAAATTCTGACTAGCATCATATGCGTATATTTTAAACAGATGAACCGTAGTATCCTTAAATGTTGTCGATGTACCAATTAAACAATACCTCAAATTATTTAAAAGATGATAAAAACAATATACCTGATAGCAATCTAGAAATATAAGAGATACATAACTAATAATACTTAAATGACGATCACTAATAAATGTGATTTGCCGATCCGAAAAAATGAGGTTTCAACATCTCTGAAAACCATAACCAATTCTCAATATCTTCAGCCCCAATAATACTAAATGCAACATGGAAAATACATGCAACAAATATATAGAAAATATATTATAAAGGACTTATTACAATTATTTTCACATCTACAAATTTACTTATATCGTGGGTTTCACATCTACCGTATTAAGTATGTTTCGCATCTATCGTTTAATTTATTCATTAAGGTTTCACATCTAGCGTCTTATTATAGAAGGTTTCGCATCTAGTGTATTTTATCCATGCCTGGTTTTGCAGATTTATATATAACATAAGACAAATACCATGTTTTCCAATTTAAAATAGTAGATAACAAAAACTCACCATTGTTACTATCTTTAGCTCTAGCAGATAGCAACACCATTTATATTTCCTCATTAAAAAACTTCCATCAATAAATAAAACTTGACTACAAGAATTAAAACCATAGAGACAAGAACCGAATGCTACAAAACAACGCTTGGAGACATTGGTTTCTAAAGAATACTCCATTATGTAACCACTGTTGCTATCAAGAATCTTCAATGTTTTAAAGTAATATTTTAAGTGGTTGATACGAAGTAGAACTATCTCCGCATATAGCCCTCTTAGCTTTCTCTAAAAGAAGCCATGTAACATGATAAGAAATATATAAACCGTAGTCATTTTTAAAAATGATTTCACGCTTGTTACTGTAACGTCAACTTTCTTCCTAATACAATCGCGTATTTCATTCGCAATCAAATCCAATAACAAATTATTTCTATTTTCTTTTCTAAAACCAATCTCACATGTATGAGTTTGGACATTCTTCTTAATAATAAAAAAGCTAGTAGACCTATTTCATTTAGCATAAAGTCTCCAAGGACAACACTTTGAATCTTTTTTCATGCACTAAACAGTTACTCTTTGTTTATTATTTATGCAAATATTTGAAAGTAAAACCTTTTTGTAAAGCCAACCGACTAACATCTAATCTTAAACTTACTACACGCTCTTCAAAAACCTGCCCAACACCACTAATTTCATTAACATAACCAACAGTAGCAAGTGATAATAGAAGTTGACAAGTTTTTTCACAAATAATATCTTCATTTGAAGCTTCAAATATACTTTGAGCAGTTTCTCTAATATTATGACCAACAACAACATCACTTTCAACTTTAATAGTAACATTTGAAACACCTAAAGTATCAACAACTGATACTGAAGCAATTAAATCACCATCACAACCTAAGATGACGTTGTCTAGATCACCACTACAGTATCTTAATCTGAATTTACCCTGAACCAACGTTTCATATCTACTTAAAAAAGATTAACAACATCTTCAAAATCATCAAACATACCAAAATCACAAATTGCAAGTTCGAATTTAGTTTAAAAATACACAATCAACTTCTGGACATTGCATACCTGCATTAGACAAAAAAATAAACAGGTTTTGAATCTATCATTACAGTAAAGAATAAAAATGTTTCGCAACTATCATTAGAAAAGAATACAAGTGCTTCACAACTAGCAGTAAATAGGTTTATCATCTATCAGTACAAAGAATACATATGTTTCACATATACTATTAGAAAACAATACAAATGTTTCATAACTGACAGTAAATATGTTTTGCATCTACAATAAAAAATAATACTATTATTTCGCATCTACTAGTAAAAAACAATACAAATGTTTTGCACCCAGCGATAAATATATTTTACATCAACAATACAAAAGAATATTAACGTTTCTTATCTATCAAAATAGGTTTTGCATCTACTAGTTCAAAAGAATTAACACGTTTTGCAACTATCAATATGTAAAATAAAAACGTTTCAAACCTTCTCTATTTCATCTTCTACGACTTACACCATAAACCCTTACTCGAACGTAAATTTCCATAAACATACAAACACACAAACACACTAAAATGGGCGAAAACCTAACCAAAATACAACAATTGCACTACATTAGCAACGTAAAACCAGTTTAATACCAAAAATCAGAAACAAAATAGATCTCGAGTACCATAATATTTTCAAATAAAAAATCGAGTTACCTAAACACACAAATCGACTTATCTAAACAGATATCCAAAATCAAACTTCGAAATCAAGTAAAAACACATTCAAAATTATACGAAAACAAAAGAAAAACAAGAAATCAACCAAAAAATTTATCATCACCTATAATGTTAGTCTACTATTTTATTCACATAGAGAAATGAAAATTAGGAAAAACTGGTGATAAAAATATTAAAGCTTTTATTTAATTGAGTAAGGGTAGTTGGGCTATTATTGGGTCTTAAATGGTAAATATTTGAGTGAAACAAGGAGATTTTTCTCATAAATACATTAAAATATGAGTCTTAAGTGGATAATAGTTAGGTTTTTGGTTCTTAAATGATATTAAATATATATATTTTTTTTATTTTTTTAACAAATATAAAAATAAAATATATTTTTTACAATAATAACAGTAATTTTTTTTAAATATCAATATAACAAAATTAAATATAATATATAAAATATATTTAAAAAAATATCAAAATAAAATTATTTTTTATATATAAAGTAAATATAATATTTAAAATTTTATATATTTTTTAAATATCAAATAGACTTGTTATTAAAAAATTATTTTTAGAAGATACTAAAGTAAAATAAATAATACTACCAAATAAATAAATTTGATATATAAAAGATTTGGTTGAAAAATAGATGGAAATAAAATCTATATAATATAATAATTAATATATATATATATATATATATATATATATATATATTAAATTTATGAAACATAATTTATTTATTCATTTGATTGAAAATAACTAAAATACATTGCAATATATATTTTGTGATAATATATATTTAAATAAATATAAAATAAAATAAAATATTTTATAAAAACAAATCTTAATATATTAATAATTAAAAAATTGAAAAATATAAACAAATTAAAAAGAAGTTATTAAAAAATATTATCAAAATATATTTTAAAAGTTATGTTTAAACTAAAATATATTAGCTTTTAATTTAATGTATTTCTTTACTTTTCTCATTTTTATCGTTTGAATATTTTATGAATAACAACGTCTTTCATAATTCTTTATATATTTTTATTCTTTTTATTTCTTTACGGGTTCGGTATTCCCAAATTCTAAAAAGAAAAATTGATTTTCTTCCACTAATAATAAAATAAAATATTTAGAAGCATTTTAAACAAAACAAAAAAGTAAAAAATAAATAAGATAAAAAGTAAATATATTTATTAGTATTATTTCTCTCTTATGCCGCTCTACTCTTAGAATTGCTATTCTTTCGTCAGTAGACATGGAGGTGGAGGAGAATCCAGATTCAAAACGGCCACTCAGAAGTGCCGAAACCCTAGAAGATCTGACCCAGCGATTACCCGATCACATCATCACATACATTCTGGGTTTGCTGCGCTGCACTAAAAAATCCATCCAAACAAGCGTCTTATCGAAGCGGTGGGAATCATTTTGGGCTTCTGCCCCAGTCCTGAGATTCAATCAGCACCTTGACCAGCCCTTTCCAATTTGCTCAGATCAATTCTGCTCTTGGGTGGACAAAACCCTAATCCAATGCAGTTCTGATGCCAACCTCGAAGAGTTTAACCTGCATTTCGATTTTGAAGCGAAACACAAGCCTCAGGCGGATAAATGGCTTCGCCACGCAACTAGACGCAAAGTCAAAGATATCTCTTTGTATTTTCCTGGCGAAACAGAAACACAATCGTACAGACTTCCACTTTTTTTATGCAGGTGTTCAACTTTAACCCACCTGTATATCAGGGGATGTATTATCCCGCCATTACCTACTCCATTTTTATGGTCATTCATGAAGTTTTTATTTCTTCATTCTGTTGGCGAAATGTATGTGGAGATGTTCGAGGCAATTCAGTCTAGTTGCCCTGTTCTTGAGACATTGGTGATTTTTATGCACTTTCGTGAAGGGGTTTATCGCTTTAACTCTCTTACTTTGAAGAGTCTATCTTTAGGTGACAGAAGACGCCCACCATCATCAGCTGTTATAGAGATTTGGGCTCCTAATCTCAACATATGTACACTTCACTGGATGGACAAATGGAAAGCTATTAATTTTATCGAAGTTTCTTCTTTGTTGAAAGTCATCATTTCTTCCGATGGTAGTAATCGGATGAGTCCAAAATTTATGAACCAAGCTCTTGGAAAGCTACATGGTGTTGAGAAATTTATGTTTGTTTTGAACAACAAGAACCAGGTAAATTTTTTGTTAATTTATTCTTCTTATTATTAAGTAGATATCATCTATATTAGTGCAAGTCAATTTGGTAAACATAATAACCAAACATAATAATCTACATTGTTTTTTGTTTCAAGATTTTCCCAAAGTTGCAAGCAACTAAAATGACTCCTGTAGTTTTGGAGAATTGCAAAGACTTATGGCTGGACATGTATCTATCTAACATTACACTTCCAGAATTACTCTTCTTGCTCAATGTTTCCCCCAATCTAAAGAAGTTAACATTATACCTGCAGATTGATGAGGTGAGTACATACATGCTTCTATGATTAATTTTTCTAGAAAAGCTTTTACTTCATGATATGTCCATTCTTTAAAGTATATTTCATAATGGTATTGATATGATTCTCTTTTATACGGTGGATTTGATAATGCAAGTTTGGTATTTGTGGGTATTTGTTAATATTAGGACGAAGGGGAGTGGGAGACGCCAAAAAGCACTTTTGCTTGTTTGAACTCACATTTAACCACCATCGATGTTAATTGCTTTGATACATACCCATTAAGATCAAAACATTTCTATGGCTTCCTACAATTTGTGCTGGGAAAAGCAATAGTGCTGGAAAAGCTTCGCATCATTACAAAAGATAGGTGCGAGTACGAAGAAATAGTGTCAAGTTTGATTTTGAGTTATGAAAAGGCCTCACCGAATGCTGTTGTAAAATTTGAATGGGGCAACTGGCTTGATAACTTTCTTACTTAACTCAGACGTTTAAGTTTTTGTTATGCCGTGTATATCCAATCTATTTAATAACGGAACATTAAGTAAAAAAAAAACTAATTATATTCTAAATATACAAAAATCACAAAATTACATATTTTTACTATTTTTATCCAAAAAACACTTTAATTTAGTAGATCAAACCTCATATTAGTATAAATTTAGTATAATTTTGTGAAGTTCTTCAAAGTTTCGGAATGTTTTTCAACATTCAAAGTTGCCTTAAGAACATTCAAACTCTCTTAAAAATTAAATTTTTTCTAATAAAAAAAAAATCAAACATGAATCAACCTGAATTAAGGTAAAAAAAAAATTATCTTTTCTTTCGTTTCTTTTTATCTTTTCTTTCATTTTGGTGGCCTTGGGCCAAAACCGATGGTACGACGTACCACTAGTTCACATTTTTGCCCTCGTGTCAAAAAAATAAAATCCTCTTATTTAGTTTGATTTTAAAAAATATTTATTGTTTGTATTCATTGACTTTTTATTAATATTTATTGTTTGTATTAATTGATTTTTTTATTCTATTTAAAAAATATATACAGTTTTTATATATACAAAATATATATACCAATATATATATAAGATTTTATTAATTAAAGTTTATATATAATTATATTATATATATTTATTAAATTTATACAAGATTTTGTTTAATAAACTTCAAATATAGTTATAATTTAGATACTTATACATATATAAAACTCAATTAATTAATTTTCAAAGGCCAAAGCTACTATTTCCTCCATGATAATTTTTATTTCCTCCATAATTTGAAAATAACCCCACCCTTTATTTCCTCCATAAAGGAAATTACACATTTGTCCTTCTACCCATTTATTCAGAAAAAAAAACCATATTTATCTCTCTTTTCAGTTTTCTACTTTCTTTTGTTTCCCAGTTTCTTTTCAAACCCCTAATCTCTTCAGTTTTCTACTGTCTTTTATTTTCCAGTTTCTTTTGGCTATGGCACTTCTTGTTAGGTTAGGATTCTTATTTGGTAGATTTAGGGTTCGATTAGGGTTCTTATTTGGTAGATTTAGGGTTCGATTAGGGTTTATGCTTTTGGTTGGATCTGTTTTCGAGTTTTGTTCGATTTTTTGACCATATGGCTGTTCTTTTATATTCTGTTTTTTTTAGCGAAAGCATGTGATTCCGAGAGGCCATCTCGGAATCACATGCTTTTTTAACTGCAAAACATCTGATTCCGAGTGGCCATCTCGGAATCACATGTTTTGCAGTTAAAAAAACATGTGATTCCGAGATGGCCTCTTGGAATCACATGCATTTCGAGATACCGTCTCGGAATCAGTTGTTTTTCGTTCAGAACTAAAAAAAAGAGGTTTCAAAATGGTAAAACATAAAAACAAAGATTACAAAACAAAGATTAAATTACCTTGATCGTTCCGGTTTAGTTTTGGGTTTCTTCATTTTCCAATAAATCTTCAATAAAATTGAAGTTCTTTGTTTTATGGTTAATTTTAGAAGTAGAATCATATATATTGGATTAAAGTTAGTTTATTGGTGTGTTTTTCATATAAGACTATCTATTAGATGAATGACATCTAGTGTTAAATTTGAAATAAAAATAAGGGTAATTTGGTAAAAGCAAGTCACTAGTGTTTTTAAAAGTTGAAATAAAAATAAGGGTAATTTGGTAAAAGCAAGTCACTAGTGTTTTTAAAAGTTTAAATGATAGAGGAAATAGCTTTGACCATTTTCAAATACGTTAATAAATAATTAAATTAAAAACATAAATTATATACTTAATTAATTAATTTTCAAATATGTTAATAAATAATTAAATTAAAAATATAAATTATATATATAAATATTTTAAAAAAATGAAAATGGTTAGTCGTAAAAATTATATAAACAATTAACACCTAAATTAAAGTTATTATAACCATTAAATATATAAAGACTAAAATAGGTGCAACTACTCAGAATGGTAGTTACTATGAACGGCTTAAGACTTTGACCCGAAAATCATAGTGATGAATTTTCGGGTGTGATGTGAAGGAAGATAAGACATTCCCATAGGTAAATCTCTCTTTCTCCATAGATCTAGATGTGAAAAAGTAAGTGACCGAAAAGATATAACTAAAACTATTAGCCTTGTCCCTTAACTTAACAATAACAAAAAAGAACAAGTAAGCAAAGAAAAATTCCCTTGTTTAATAAGCAGTGAACTTAGGACCCTTTTGAAGGTGGGCAGTAGTCTATTAATCTAATTAGTAGCGGTAGGTGGGAAACCTGCCTATTGTTTCAAATTTTGTTAATCCGCCCGCTTTGGTGAAGGTGTTATCTATCATAGTAATGAATCGCGTTCAAGATCTCTTCTCAAAAAGATCTTAAGAGAGGAAGATTTCACGCAGCTAAGAGCTAGTAGAAGTCCGGCTTAATCGAATTGATATTCTAACATTCAAAGCCAGCCGAGCCGTCTCTTTTTTAATCGAGATTGCCTTGGTGTTAAAGATATGTCGCGTCTACCGCAGTTGGTGCTTTAGGTTTAGAACGGGCAATATGAATCGAAATGGCCTAAACTAGGAAAATTTTCTGTTCTCTGGAGTGAATTTTTTTACGATTCCTGTTAGCGAATCTGCTGCTTGAAGATTGGAAGGAAAGTGGAAGGCGTACTCGCAGTTATTGATTGAATCCGCATCTTCATAGGCAGAAACAAGAAGATATATATTATAGGTATATAAAATACAGACGATTTAAGATACCGCATCATTCTTCTTCTTTTTTCAGCTTCGATATGAGGGATACGTGGAGAGTGCTTAAATTTACTAAGGATACCACACCAACCGCATATGTAAGATCCGGTCTGATGATAGTCAAGTAGATAAGTCTACCCACGAGTCTTCTAAACATACCGGGAAAATTTAGGAGCTCAAGCATTGAAGACTACTAGTGATACATGCAAACACACCAAATAAAAGCAATCTACTTAGGATAGGAGTAGATCTCCACGAAAGAAAGCCCTCGATTAAAACACACACTACTTTGCTTTGGGTCGACGGACTCCTTATTTGAATCTTATAGAAAGAGCTAATGCTCATTTCTTTGAATCTTACGGAGGATCACGTGTGACAGCCCGAACAATAAGCTCCTACTGTTCGAGAAGGAGGGCCCTCTTTAGGTTTTCGAGGGCTTTCGTTCTATGATTTCCGGATGCAAGCATTGATTTAGAATGGTGCAGTTATCATACCTTTTAGGAATCAAAACCAGACCTGCCTGACTCCCTCAACCTATCGGTCAAGTTACTTCGTTACACTCGCCTTAAAAGGACCTACCAGACTATCGGCTTTACTTCCTCTCCCCTTTTCACTCGCTTCCTCGTGTATTTTAGTCGAGTAGCTGTTCTCGGTTGCTCAACCGCTTATCCTTGAGGGGCTGGCGGCTGCCTTTCTTCTTTTGTGTGGCCTAGCTTTGATCCGTAGGAGCTGAGGCAGAGGTTTCGGTTGCTTGCTTTGTGCGTACGATTCTTTTATTCAATAAGGATTTCCGTAGCTTCATGTGAGGAGAATCCATCTCAATTCCTTGAAATCGGGAAAATGTATCCTACAAGCATGGTCTTTCTTAGTCAACTGGAAATTGTAGAACTGTAGCAGCTCTTGAAATTGGTCGGTAGGTCCTTCCTCTAGTTCAAGAGTTCTAGTACTTGCGTTGTGGTCCGCCCATTCGTTCTCCTTCCGACATCTTCCTTTTCTTATTTCCCTTGCTTTCAAAGGAACTTAGAAACTAAGATTTATAGAACATGGGCTTGCTAATCCCTGCAGCAATTATTACAGTTATATCAAAAGCTTTTAAACCGGGTAGTGAAAACCAAACTTAAAGCGGGTTTGTTCTAAGTAAACGAGCCTCCTTCCTAGGAACTCAGTAAGTCGACGGGCAGGGGGGTCTGACGATGCGGAGAGCAAACAAAGGCGACAAAGCTATGTTGGACGGATGAAAAGCTACAACAAAACGGGTGGCTAACCGCAGTGGGACCACTGCACGGGGGGGGGGGGGATCTGGGGCAAATAGAGATGGACAAAGCGCCACATGCAGAACACTGGATTATATCAGCTCAAACACCCCGTTGGGACGAGGGGTGTCTTCCAGGTCCCATTTCACAGTCTTTTTCATCGCCATATTCAGAAGCAAGGGATGTTGCATAGTGAATCCTCAGTAATCTTAAGGGATCACCTTCAGGTCTTCCCATCTTCTAGTTCCCAGGAGACTCTGATGCAGATTGGGCAGGACATCTTTTTAAATAAGGCATGTGTTCGCAGGAGATGAAATACCTTAGGGAGAGGGCCGTCTCCGGTGCTCTCTTTCGTTCGATTGGTTCGTATGGTTCGCTTTGGCTCCTCGTTTTGTTAATCATAACTGTATGGGAGTAGCTACACCGTTTTGGATCGGTTTGTTAATAACAATAGAAAGGGTTTCTTACCGTATTGGTTTCAAACAACACCAGTTGAAATGAAAGGAGTGGGGATTGCGTTCTTTAGTACACTGAACAATTTCCCAATCAAGTTGTTACAACCCAAAGACTGGTTTCAAACACAGGTTTTAGCGGTTGTCGCTACTATTGGATTAGAACCTAGCTTAGGGATGAAATGTACTCGACCAATGGGAGATGGAAAGCTTAGGGTTGAATGAAATAAATCCTTTACTTCTCCTCACCTTTCAGTCGAGCATTAAAACCCTAACGGTGGAGCCATATTTCATCTCCAGGTATTTCTTCTCGGAATACAGCCAATCAAGTCAAGTACGGAAGAGAGAATTCTGATCATTCCTTCAATCAAGTAATGGCACTAATCCATTGGAAATCCTAGCAAGGACAGGAAGGCCCTAGCTTCCAATTTAGATGGAAACAAAGAATATAGCTACTACAACTGCTAAAGTACAACATTCGGTAGGAATACCCTCTATCTGTTCTCCCTTCTGTTTTCTTAGGGTTTGTTGCCCTAATCCATAGAAGGGTTTGTTTGATTAGACAGATAAAAACTGTATGGAAGTAGCTACACCGCTTTGGTTCGCTTCACCTGAAATCATTTCCTGCGCCCGGTTCACGTTCACTCCCTAGAATTGAGGTTGATTGGCTTGTTCAAGGAAAGGTACCAAATGAGAAGGAGAACTTCCACTGCAAGGACTCTTCACACAAGACGGTCGGGCTGACCCTCTCCCTTTGGTCGAGTTCAACTTATTTCCCAAGGGATTGAGAAACTGGGACTTCTCCCTCTCCTGTTAGTCGAGCATATTTCATACCCTCTCGCTCTCTTCTCATTCCACTTTGAAATAGGAACAACAACAAGAAGATGGCGCACGTAGGTGCTAGTATAAATGTTGCACCTCTCCTCCAACTCAATTAATGAAGGAAGGAATAACGCCCGACACTCCTTGCTCTATTCACATGAAACTTGTTCACGCTCTCATTGGCGAGGGGATCTACTCAGGCTAGGGCGCTCTTTCTCTTCTGTCATATGTTGTGTGAAAGTTTTTCAAGCCTGTGTTTCACCCCTACTCCGTAAGCTGTTTAACCGCCGATCCGATTCCGGACTCGTCGCTTAGTTACACCATCGACCTTTAGACATTAAGACTCAACCCCTCCATCCACCTTCCTTGATCAGGATTCGGAGTAAGTCCTCCATATCCATATTGTGATTGTGGTTCGTGTCCTGTGGTAAGGAGTTCTTCAAAAGAAGTGAGCAACCTTGTTTGTTTTTCGTGAAGAAAGGTGAAGTAGGTGTAGGGAAGCTTTCCTTGCTCGTGCATCCAGATAGATTAGCGCGATCACTCTCGTTGGCTTTCATCGCTCAACGACTCTAGACCGTTCGCTTCTATTAGCAACTTTGGTTCGGTCTGATTCCGAATTTGGAATAACCGTTCGAAACCCTTTGATGAGTGCACCCTTTACTTGCTGGAGGAGGTCCATGTTACCCTATCCTGAAACCATTGTGTTGTGGTAAGGCTCAGACTTGCCTTTCTAAATTCAAGCATGTCTGTTATGCTAGTTCATCTATAGAACGTCAAGACCTTGTCTGTCTTCCGTAAGCTAGATACCCGAGAAAGTAGATTAAGCTCATACTTTTTCCTTAGAAAAGAAAAAAGCCCACCCACGTCTGGGTCATAAGTTTGTCTGCCTATTAACAACAAGAAAGCCAATTCATAGCGCAATGAGGATAAAGGAAGGATAGGAGCTATCCATTAGAATGCTAGGGCACAAAAGCAAGAAGAGGACCTCGCTACACGAATTGAAAGTAAAGCTCGGACTTCTAAAAGGCTTAGAATAACATACATAATATCGTTCATTTTTCCTCCAGCAAGGAGCAGAGCCAGTTCAACTCATGAAATGGATGCTTTCGTAGGGACAGTATGCCTTGCCTTTTAAGCTAGATAATGCCTGACCGGCTTCGCGGGAGCATTTATTTACACTCTCTTTGAAAGCATAGCTGTCGTCCTAACGTGAAAGCTAACAAAGGATAGGCTTTATTTAGCTTAGTAAGTTCGCTAAAGCATAAAAACCAAGAAAACGTATCTAATAGCAAGAAAACATATCTAATAGATAATGATGGTAAGCTTGCTCTCAATGACTTCTTCGAGAACGGTAAGCTAGTCAGTCGGCTTAGAACAAAGTAGCAGTCGATCGAATTCCTCGGTAGCAAGCAGTTGGTTCGGTGCAGTGACTCTTTTCGAAGGTTCTTCAAGTGCTTTCGGGCCCGGAGCTGAAACCTTCTATAAGCCCGCAGAATAATAGGCATTTAAACCAAGTATAACCTTGATGAGCCATCAAAGCGTAGGAGCATGCCTTAAAACGCTCTAAAGAAACATCGGCAGTGGAAGTATATGTTATCGGTCTGGGCAGTTAGTTATATTTAGTTATAGGTAGGGCGGCGGGTTGCTGTAGTAGCCCATGTGGGATGCGCGCAAGGGTAACTGTTTCTTTAGTAGCTAACGATGCAAGAAGCAGCTAGCAAGAAAACCCTGAGGTTGGGGAACGTGGCAGGCTCTTTACGCGAAGGAAAGACATACGAACTTATCATGTGAGTGTATCATTCGAAACTTTCTCTGGCAACCATATTGATTCTCATAACTCGACTCGCAGGCAAGCTTCATTTATTCTTGGATAGCATGCACCATTATGACTAGTTCTGCACACTACTTTTCTGTTTTGCAGTTTTGAATCATGCCGAACAACTGGCTGGCTCTGGCTACCTTGCGGAGCAAACAAAAGATCCCAAAATCACACTGCCTGTATGAACAAACAAACTTTGCACAACCAGCTTACGTAGAAAAGGTTCCATATTCTATGCCAATAGACTCGTGACATCCATGTACTGAGTCGTCAAATGAGTCACGTTAAGAAAGCCCAAGCAACTACGCATTGGCCCACAGGGTGCCCCAATAGGGCCCGAATGAAAGACCCAAGCCTACTGAACCATCTCCTACAAATGAAGACTTGGGCCTCTCAAGCCTGCTTTCCTCGATGAAAGCCCACAGAAGGGCCAAAGCACAACAAGCCTACCCATCATCAAAGCAAGCCCGTGCAAGTTCCTATTTGTCAACTGTAATTGGCGGGAATTGGGTCCTCCTCCAAGAAAGCATTGGATGAATGCCCGGGCCTTGATATTACTTTATTGTAAGAGCAGGTTGAAGCTTATACGCAGTAGCTAAGCGCTAAGAAGGGCCTATATGCTTAACACATGCAAGTCGGACTCTGTTTTCGATAAATCTCGTTCACCTAGCTATGGCCCAATCTAATCATACGAAAACTCAGAGTGGCTTTATAGCTCAGAACAAAACCTGGTTCACCTCTCTCTAATTACGTATGTTAGTGTCTTCTTTCCAGCTCTTCTAGTAGATCCTCCGCCCAATAGAGCTTAGCCCGAGAGACGAGTTATCCAGTGTGGACCGAAATCGAAATGGGCGAAGCCGGTCCCCGGATGGTGTAAGTCCTTCTCTAACTTGAAAAGCAGCAAACCTTACAGAAAGTGATTTCAAATTCAAAAATAATTTTCTAGAAAGCAGTCTACTCATGTACTCTAGCTTCGCCAATGAGATAAGGTAGTTCTTGTAAGAGGACAGGTAGTTTACTACTTGCTGCTCTTAGAGAGAAGGGGATGCTTGTGTATGGATGGAACTAAGAGCTTAGGATGAAGAGGTGGGACTAGACAAAGAAGCCAGCCATTAGCCCTCTGTAAACTGGAGTATGGAAGTGGGAACTCAGTCTAGTCTGCTTTGCTCTCATCCAGCAAGCTCTCTAAACTAGCTAGCGCTAATCTATCTTTAGCCTATCTGTCCTCTTCGCTACCTCTCAACGCTTTCTAACAAAGCAAGTAGCTAGCGCATCTCTTCCCTCTTCGAGCCAACCGTTCACTTCCTCTAACGAGCGAGTAAACTTTGTTCACCACTTACTACGTTCTTTCAGAACCTTAGATTCCCTGAAAGCCAATTTTTGAATAGCGCTAGCTAACAAGTAAACGAGTGAATCTTGCGTAAGTGAACGGAGCTACCGGGTAAACGAGTGAGCTTAGCCCGTAGCCGGGTAGGGGACTGTTGTTGCAGTAGTTGCTTAGGCCGGGTAAAAACTTAGGCTTAGGAAAGATGATAGCTCCATAAACTATCAGGTGAAAAGCAATATTGAACAAAATTTTCTTCATTTCATTGGAAAAAGAAGGTTCTATCAATATTGTGTCGCCCCAGGGAACCCCCTCTTTTTAGTTAATAAATGTTGCGGGATGGGCTGGTCTTTTTCTTCTTTTTTTAGTATGCCGCTCCGCGAGCAAGGAGCGAGAGAACCAAGTGGGCTGTGGTGATGTCAGAATTTGCACCTATTTGTATCTATTTGTATATATAAAGCCCCCAAGGGGGTAGCCGAGTTGGTTGAGTATGGCATTCTTATGACCAAAAGGTCATGAGTTCGAGTCCCTCTACATACGCTTTCTCGGCTGAGCCTGTCACCTTGTGTGGTTTACCTTCTGGCGTTGGTTTGCAGGCTATCGCGTCAGACTGAGGGTTTACCCTGTGCGCACTCATTGCACTCTGAGTAGCGGCTGCGGGTTCCCTCCGAAAAAAAAATAAAGACTAAAATAACAAATTTTTTGAAACAAATTAGGCTGTTAGTTTTAAAAAAATAATAATTAAGGATTTCATTTTAAAAAAAAATTAAGAACTAAAAAAATAAAATTGGTCTGCACACAAAAAAATTGATTTTTTTTTACCTAATTCAATCTTAAATCTAATTTTGAAATTAAACATAATTCTAATCTATGTTTTTTACTAAAAATCCTAACAAAATCATAAAAATTAAGTCTAAACAATCAAAATCCATTATCAAACAAGAAATTAAATCTAAAAAATCTAAAAAATACTTACTTCGCTGGAAACTTTAGAGAGAGATATGTTAGAGAGAATGAAACTTTAGAGAGCGATATGTTAGATAGAGATATGTTAGAGAGAATGAAGAGTGAATATGGAGTGTTAGAGAGAAAATGAAGCGGAGCGATTTAATATAAAAAAAAACTTATATACCCCAAAAGGGTATTTTTGTCTAAAATTGGATAACCGTATACCAAATGTGGGTAAACTCAAAACTCGTTACTTAAATCAGTTTTGGATATATAGTTTGACCCTTTTGTTATTTATGTGATCTATAATGATTTTAAATGTTGATGCTCTGATGTTAAGGGTACCAAAGCAAATACTTTTTCCTATGATGTCTTTAGTTTTTCTTTTAAAAAACCAAATAATGTAATTGAGAATTTTGGAGGAATATGTGTAACTAAAACCTAAACAAGGAGAGGTTTTTATAAAGGTGCGTTATTCCATATCTTCATGGATGGGCAACAACTGCCTGCCAGCTCTCATTATTAAGTTACGTTGAAATACCAATATACCACATCCTTCCTTAACTGTTAGTCTGTTGAGCCAAAAAACCACCACAATCTGCATCAATTATATTCATTTATAGTTGTTGTCAATGTCATAAAGTTACTTATGCACCTAAAAGCTGCTCCAAAACCTACACAAAAAACTGCTCCAACTCCGGCCAACCATGTAAACCAATATACATCTTTTATATGCTACACAAAAACTCCAGTGGCAATAATTTTCAGAAATTTATACCAAAGAACTGTTTCAGGACCTGTTTCATGACCTTCACAATGAACTTCTCCAACTCGCAATAGGTCGGCATGCGTGCGGATATAGGTAAACTCTAACCTTTTCCGTCTATATTTTTCTCAATAACACATGAGCCCGCGGTTACCAATGAAGTTATAATTTTTATTTTATGAAAAAAGTATATGTTAATAACACATGAGCCCGCAGTTACCAATGAAGTTATAATTTTTATTTTATGAAAAAAGTATATGTTTGTAAATCGTTTTCTTTTAATCTAATTTTGTTATCTATTTGTAATTACTATATGGTTTTGGTATATTTGTAAAAAAAACACTAAGTATATCATAAAACACCCAAATAAAAAAATTACATATTTTACTAGTTTTACCTAAAAAAATGCTTTGATTTAGTAGATCAAACCCCATATTACTATAATTTTGTGAAGTTCTTCAAAGTGTTCTTGAACATTCAAAGTTGCCTAAAAAACATTCAAACTCTCTTAAAAAATTTAAACTTCTTCTAATAAAAACACATAACTCAAATTAAGTATCTTTTTTTGTTTTGGTGCAAAGGCCCGGTTCTGGTGGTGTGGCCATGCACCACCGGTTCAGCGGTGGTTCATGGCTAAAAAAAATCATGTTTCCCTTCCGAACTCTTACTTTAACGTTTTTAAGTCAAAAAATATATTCTTATTTAGTTTGATTTTAAAAAAATGGTATTGCAGATGCCAAGATGATCTCAATATATATGGTTTGTATTCATTGATTTTTTTTCGATTTAAAAAATTAAAATTTTAAAAAAATATACTCACATTTTTTTAAATAATTAAATAGTGATATATATACCAATATATAAGGTTTAAATATAATTATAATTTAGATATGGTATATATACAATATTGGTATGTTATTTTATATATTTATGAGATTTTATATATACTAATATATATATAAGATTTTATTAATTAAAGTTTAAATATAATTATATTTTAGATTTTATATATATACAAAATTTGTACGTTATTATATATATTTATTAAATTTATATAAGATTTTGTTTATTTTTAAAAAATCACATTAATTAATTTTCATAAATATTTAAAAGAAACTGAAAAGTCGATGACGGAGACTACTTGATCAAAATACCTAAAATAAAATAAAAATTATAGTTAGTCATAAAATTATATAAACAATTAACACATAAATTAAAGTTATTATAACCATTAAATATATAAACACTAAAATAACAAAAAAGTTGAAAAAATCAATAAATTTTAGGATGATAGTTTTAAAAAAATAAAAATTTAAAGACTTTATTGTAAAAAAAAATACTAAGAACTATAAAAAATAAAAAATTGGCATGCACCATGTCTTGCGTAGTGATGGTGCAGGCCCAACGCACCATCGGTACGGAAGACTTGCACCGATGGTGCAGGCTCCAACGCACCCAGTACGCTCGGTGCTGGGCTTACCACATCGATGGGTGCCAACCATTTTCGAGGCCCGAAAATATAAAAACATAATATATATATATATATATATATATATATATATATATATATAATTCAATCTTAAATCTAATTTTAAAATTAAACCTAATTCTAATCTATGTTTTTTACTAAAAGTTCTAACAAAATCATAAAAATTAAGTCTAAACAAAACTTTAGAGAGAGATATCTTAGAGAGAAGGAAGAGTGAATATGGAATGTTAGAGAGAAAATGAAGCGGAGAAATTTTGTAAAAAAAACTTATATACCCCAAAATGATATTTTCGTCTAAAATTGATTAAACTTATACAAATGTGGGTAAACTCAAAACTGGGTAAATTTAAACCAGTTATATATATATATATATATATAGTTTAACCCTTTTGATATTCACGTGTTCTATAATGTTAAGGGTACCAAAGCAAATACTTATGTGTATTTCTTCGTATGATGTCTTTAGCAAATACTTATGTATATTTCTTCATCACATATCTTTAGTTTTTATTTTAAAAATAATAATAATGTAATTGACAGATTGGGGGAATATGTGTAACTAAAATTCAAACAAGGAGAGGTTTTTATAAAGGTGGGGCATTCTATGTCTTTATTGTTCTGAAAACCAATCTATGCAAATGAGCCCCCACCTTGAGCCAAATTTCTTTGTGTTACCGGGACTTTGTTCCAACTGATATTGAAGGGAGAAGACACTCAAAAATTGGCGCCTGAATTTCCTAAAAATGTTGATGTTCTTCTTAAGGTAATAGACTTGGAAAATCATGCCTAAATTTTGAGCCTTTTATATATACACCCAATTTATAAATAAAGTTTCTAATTTTTTGTTTAAAAAAAAGTAATATTCCGCATATAGGGAAGAGTTCATACTTAGTAGAAGTATGGTGTTTATATTTGGGATTATGGTTCATGCAATATGAATTTTAACAACTTCTATAAAAGCATGCCGTTAGAGATGAAATGCTATGTTTTGTTCTTAAATCAAATATAAAGCTTGTTACTTTATTTTTAGTAAATAATCCACATTTGAGAATTATTTTTTAATCGATTTGGTAGATATGTCTAGGGCTTGAAATCACATGATTGTTTAAAATTTTAATGATAAAAATCATGTTCGAAATCTATGTTTTTATTGATTTAGCATGAGTTTGGACAAAATTTAGGGTTTTTTACTTGATTTGGGATCAGGTTATCGCGGATAAAATAGTATCGCCACAACAGGTTAAGCCAAATTAGAACAAAATCAAGACATTTGCATTTTGTGGTGGAAAAATCTGATAACAAGCACAATGTTCTGCGTCATGACAACTGAAACCTCTAATGTTCATCATGAAAAATGACACCACAAATATGTTATTACAAGTCAGGCCTCTTTGCATTGATAAAACAGACGCATGAGACTAAAGTAAGACTATAACATATATAAGAAGCAAAAAAACGCCTTTTTATTTAATTTTAAAGACAACATATGATCTTAGAAAGAAGAAGACTCCTTACAAAAAGCACTAGGATGTCATTGAATAAATAATAAAGACATATGATGATTAAAATGAAGCATTCAAATTGGGCAAAAAGTGTCTACGACTTACAACCCATGACGCCAAGATCATCTTTGGATTAAAACATGGAAACCAAATTATGCCACTACAAACCGAACAGTTTGAACCAAAATATTCAGAATTAGAAGATGAAGAACAATCAAGGATAACAAAGATATACTTTTTTGATGAGATATCAAGAAAAAATGTTAAAAGTCGAGCAAGACCAATCACTAACAAAATAATAAAGGTATATAATTCCAACATTTCTTACATTATTTCACTGGTTTCTCAACGGCATAGGTTTCAAATTTTTATAGGTTTGTTATCTACTACCCCTGCCTTGTTTCACATTTGCATAGGTTTCTCATCTACCAATTATGCTTTAGTTTAATATTTTCATAAGGTTCCAAATCTAGAATTTTATACTGTGCTTTTACAGTTGGATAGGTTTCACATCGATCACATTAGTCTTCTTTCACATTAGCCTAGGTTTCGCATCTATCAGTATTAATTCAGGTTTTGCATATATCATTTTAGCATTTGCATTGGTTCCACATCTAGCTTTTTAACTCTATTTTCACATTTAAATAGGTTTCACGTCTATCAATCAACCATGTTTCAGATTAGCATAGGTTTCACATCTATATATTTTAACTAATGGTTTTGCATGCTGATATAATGATATAACTAATCATATTTGTAACATTGTTAGATAGAATTTATGTAACATTGTTAGATATACTTTATGTATGCTAGAGTTGTGGTTAAAGTAGGTGTGTTCTAAAAAAGAGAATAATGATAATCTATTGAGACATAATGATAATCTATTGTTAGTCTAATTTAAGATGTTTTTTTTTATTTTGAGTGTGCTTTGGTGGTAGCATGGATGGTGCAACGTCCTGGGACTAAATTAACACACAAGTACTTGTACTGCTGATATGCAATGCTCTATGAGTACCCCATTGATTTGTCGTGCTTGTTGTTATGGCCACAAGACAGGTCTTTATCGTAAAATGTTGCATTTGGTGTGGATTAATTTCAACTGAGGGTAATTTTGTCTAAAGTTTTGTGATGTTTCAAGGGTATTTAATGTTTAAGTAGTTTGTAGTGAGAGATTTGAGCTGCATGGTTGTATTTAATGTTCATTACCCTTATTAATGAAAGTGGTTGGGTATTTATACCCTTAATTATGGGCCACATGGGCTTTCGGGTCACACTTATGAATTCGGGTCGAGTTCAAAGACTCATTAGTTTTTAAGTAGGTAGGTAATTAGCTTAGTCATGAAGTGATTACGTTTTTAATACATTAGTTCAGTTCAGATGGTTCAGTGGGTGGATCTTGTCTGAATTGCCCCTGTCAGGTCCCCAGGTGATAAAATCCGGACTCATCAGTAGCCCATTTTTTAGGTTGTGCTCGAAGGCCTTTGGCAAGACCTAAAAAATAGTTCATGTGCACCCGTTACTATGTCCGGACAGATTTCAAATTGTGTAATCGACTTTATCCGGATTGATAAAACTCTTAGAAGCTGAACAGTTTTGCTAGAGATTGTGGGACACGTGTCCTTCTCTGATTCGCCTCACCGGCCGTTTTTCTCCTAGAACGGCGCTCCCACTTACTTCAAAAAGTAACATCTTCAATTAATGTGGGTGACATTAGCGCCGTCCTTAATCATTACATCTATCCTTTCGTATTCTCCTAGGTATCAAAGCATATTTTATTCCTTTAGTATAAATTAGTCCACTTTTCACTGTTTTACCATCTTCATTATCTCTACTCTGTTAATTTTCAAAGCTTTTACCTCTCAAAAAACCCTTCTTTTGGTGTGAGTTTATGTTCACAGCAAGAAATGCTCTAGTAAAAGGTGGGTGGCTCAACTTGTCGAAGTTAGAAAAAGATCAAAAGATCGAACGAGAAAGGCGCATTGCTGCAGGCCTCCCTGTTTCTCCTATTGATAAATCGGAAACACCAAGTTCAGAGCCTGACCGCGGTTTATCTTCAACTAAGAGTGCTAAACCCAGAAGGTTATTCCAACCCAACCTTTCACCAATCGTTTCAGGCTCATCGGTCCAGGAATCAGAGCCTGTTGTTGAACCAGAGCAAGCAGTTACAAGCACTAAAAAACCTTCCCCATTCATCGCCATGGGATCAGATGCTGATATCTCCCCAGAGAAGTTGGTAGATCGACGAAGGGGTCGTTTAGTAAAAGGGCAGGCTGCCACTGCACAGCCTAAGCCTTCAAAATCCACGCCTTCTAAGTCTGGGGCTAAGAGTAAGACTACAGGGTCAGAAGCACCTATAAAAATCCCCAAGGACAAACTGTCCGGTCCGGAGGCCACCAGTTCAAGCCTTCGAGATACGAGCCCCAGCCGGACTCTAGACCACCAGAGGAGAGTAATGCTCAACCATCCGGAGGGCCTACTGAGCCAACCATTAGTTCCTCTCTCCCAAAAATAACCGATAATCCTTCCATAATAATGGAAGAAGTAATGGAGGATACTATCGAAGAAGCCCCTTTTGAGACCGACGTCTCCGGGCAAATAAGTGAGGTTGCTGCTGCCAAGAAAAGCAAGGGCAAGGAGAAGTTATGTTTAAAACACCCGGAGAAGCTATGTCAAATACCTACTAGCTATGCAGAAGATTAATTATGCTTTCATTCATACAGCCGAATTGGGTCGGATCCGAACAACGTGGGGGATCCCTGAGAATATTAAGGTGAGGATACCGATGGATCCGGAGACACCGATGGATTGTACGCTTAGTGAGATTGTTTTCTTCACTGAGCTATTCAACTGGGGGCTTAGGTTCCCCCTAGACCCAGAGATCGTCAGATATTTCCACCTTATAAAGCTATGCCCAAGCCAAATGAGCCCCAACGCTTGGTATACGCTCATGGCATGTATCATGGCCTCCAGGATCTCCGGAATCTCTCTTCCGATGGAGCGGTTCGCAATTGTGGCCAGCCTTTGCAGAAACCATGTTATCCCCTTCTATCATTTCAATATGGGTAATAATTACAAAGCTGTGGATGACTTGCTTGAGTCAGAGAAAAATTGGAAGACTCAATTTTTTTTCATCAGTGATGCATGGGAGAGTGGGAGGAAAATTAAAGCTGGTGTCAACCCAAGCATGCTTACCAGCAGATGGCAAAACGATGGTAAAAATCTCACCTCATACCTACATATTTACTTATAACAAATTCGTTTGTCTAATTTCTCTTCTTTTATTTTTTGGTAGTGCTGCCTAAGGATTTCAACGATTACTTAGAGGCTGGGCAGACTACTTGTGCCAAGCTAAATGCTTGGGCTGCTGAGAAATGGGGAAACCTCTTCCACAACTGTTTTACCAGAGGTAATTTAACAAGATCCCATCTCTGGAATACAACCAACCGGAGGGACTTATCTTGGGAGGAATTAACCACTCCACCCCCTCCGGAATTAATCCTCAAGAAAACAGATGCAAAGGATGGAAAGCTGCCATTGCCAGGTAGAGCTAAAGCCCCAAGCAAGATGAAGGGCAAGCAAGGTGTGGTTGAGGCCAATCTTACCGAGGTGGAGGAAGCTGTCCCAAAAAAACCAGAGGGGCAAGACCAAGGACAAATTAATGTTGCTCTATTACAAGTGTTGGAGCATGAAAGCACTAGAGAAGTGTTTGGATCTCCAAAACCCCCAAAGGCTCCCAAGAAAGACAGAAAACGGGGAGCAAAAGGCGTAGATAGGGAGGCCAAGAAAACGAAAACCTCCAAGAGAGATGAAGTTTCTCTCCGGCCTCCGGAGAGTCTTCCTCTAGTTGACCCAACTGACCCTAACCAAGCAGAAGAAATCCCTAGTGACTTTCACACCGGAGAGGGTTCCGGAGGGGACATCAACATTGATGGTGTTGACATTAGTGGGCTTCAAGGGATTGGTCTTTACTTTGAAAACCTTGACAAAGATGATTTTGTTGGGCCCTACTTCCCCCCAAGTTCTTCGAACATCGTTACATTCAATGGTAGGTCTTTTTATCTTTCAAGTGAGAGAGACATCGTCACCCACTTCTTATTGAGCAATATCCAGCCAGTGCTTACCTTGTAGAAGCAAGTGCGAAATCAGTCAGCCACCATCAATACCATCAACTCTGACAAAGAGAAATTGTCTAGCGACCTCCTCACTGCCCATCAAAATACTGATGCATTGAAGAGAGAAATTGAGGAGTTGAAGAAAAGCCAGAAGGATTGGGCCACCAAGCTGGCCACTTCGGAGGGAGTTATCAAAGAACTCCAATCAAAGCAATCCGACTTGGAGAAAAATCTTTCTTCTTCAAAAGAGGAGATTAAGGCTAAAGACAATGTCATTCAGACTTTAACTAATGACAAGATTTCGCTCTAGGATACAGTGTCCAAGGCTGAACAAGAAAAAACTGACTTGTTAAAGGAACAAGAGAAAACAATCCAGGCTAGGATTGATGCCTATACCAACACTATGATAGACTCTCATCAGGAAAGGTATGCCGAAGTCAAGTCAGATATGGTCCTGCTCTTTCATGAGAAATTTCCGAAGAGGACGCTAGGAGAACTATGAAGGTTTGTAGAGTACGAGGACCTTCCATTCCATACGATGGCTGAGGATGACAGGCATAACTACTCCAGTGGCTGGGATGACACAACCGATGAAGAGGAAAAGACTAGGGAGAGTTCGGATGAAGAAAACGATAACCCAAAGAAGAAGAAACCAAGTGAAGCTGAGCCATCTAAGAAAGCTCAGTCTTAAAGTATCAACTATCTCTTTAATTTTTTGTGATTGAACCAAAGTCCTTGGATGGCCAAGGCATTTTTTGTAATCATGTCCGGCCCTTGTCCGGATAAACCTTTATGTTTTGAAAATTTAAAGTCCTTGGGTGGCCAAGGCATTTCGTATATCTTAATGGGTATTTTTATTTTACACAACTCTTGCACCGTTTCATAGTTTTTTCAACTTTGGTGGCCAATGTTTAAACAGCCCTTAGTTATTTTACAATTTTATTAAAGTGAGAATGTTTAAATTCTCCGATGACAAATGTTTAAGTAGTCATCACTCTACCAATTTAATCCGGTCTGCCATTGATAGAAAATTTCAAAGAAAAACACTAACTGATACACTCTGAATCTCTTAAGAAGGCGTCGAATTTTATTAAAAATCTCAGACACCTCATTAAAACCTCCACGCGCCACCAGGGTAGGAAAGAGTATGCCCCCAAATATTTACATGAACTTTTAAACAAGTAAATATTTACATAGTTTTCATTCCAAGTACAACCGGAGGTGTTCAATGTTCCAGGGGTGATTCAAAATCCTTTCATCCTTATCTTGAAATCGGTATGTCCCACGCTTAAGCTTTTCACTGACCACATAGGGTCCTTCCCAAGTTGGAGCTAACTTGCCGAACTGCTTCTCCTTGGTATGTAGGAAGACTTTCCTCAATATTTTATCCCCTGGTTGAAAATCTCTTCTCTTAACTTTGGAAGCAAACCTGCTTCTCATCAGACCTTGATAGTGTGTGGCTCTAAGGTGATCCTTAACTCTTCTTTCCTCCATCAAGTCAAGCTGGCCTCTGACTGCCACTTCGTTGGCGTGTTCGAAAAGAAATATGAACTCGAAATGAAGGAAGAGTAGCCTCTATGGGAGCTATGGCATCCATCCCATATACTAAGGAAAAGGGAAATTCTTGTGTTGCAGCCCCAGTAGTGGTCCGGTAGGCCCATAGAACTTCTTGTAGATAACTCGGCCATTTTCCAACAGCTCCCTCTAAATTCTTTTTAAGATCGGACAAGATGGTCCTGTTAGCCACTTCAACCTGTCCATTTTCCTGTGGGTGGAAAGGAGAAGAGAAGAAGTGTTGGATGCCTCTAGAGGCGCATAAATTCTCCATTTCCTTGTTGTCTAATTGTGGCCCATTGTCTGTGGTTATCTTTTGTGGAACCCTAAATCTGTAACAAATGTTAGATAGGATAAATTTTATAACAGCTTTCGAAGTGGTACCTGCCAATGGAGCTCCTTCTATCCACTTGGAGAAGTAATCAATAGCAACAATTATAGTTCTGCATCATCTGGATGCTATAGGTAGAGGCCCCACTAAATCCAGCCCCCAACGAGCAAAAGGTATTGGTTCAGAAATTAACTCTAAAGGGATAGCTGGAGTATGAATTTCATTGCTGTATCTTTGGCATAGATCACACTTTTTTACTAATTCCTTGGCATCTTGCATTATGGAGGGCTAGTAGTACCCAACTAACAAAACTCTTCTTGTTAGAGCCCTGAATCCACAGTGAGCTGGTCCCTCACCATCATGCAATTCGGGGAGTACTATTTGGGAGTCCTCGAATCCCACACATCGTAAGAGGGGTTTACTATAGGATTTTTTTTATAAAGAACATCTCTTAGGATGACAAAACCACGAGCCTTGTATTTTATTTTCCTTACTACTGTTTTTTTCAGAGGCAAGATGCCATGTGAGAGATATTGAAGGAGAGGAAATCTCCAATCTTGGGGTTGTTTCACTTGTATATTCAAACTTTCTTCTTTCTTATCCGGATTGATTTGAATAGATGGGCACTCTTGCACATGTATCCAAGGTTATGACTCAGAGTAGGCTATGGTTGCCAAAGAGTCTGTTAGCGTATTTTTCGTTCGGGGTATGTGCTCATAGGTGATGCTCTTGAAATTGAGTGCCACTTCTTTGAGAATGAATAAATATTTAATCAGCTGCTCTTTTTTGGCTTCGGATTGACCTTGTGCATGATGGATAAGAAGTTGAGAGTCGCTCATTAACCTGAACCTTTTGGCTCTACCGATGAGAGCTAACTTCAAACCAACTATAGCAGCTTCATACTTGGACTCATTATTGGAAGCCCTGAGGACAAAACATATAGCCTGGTACATCCTATCACCGTACGAAGAGGTTAAACATATCCCAGCACCACAACCCATGGTACTTGATCCACCATCAGTTCGGACGACCCATACTTTTTTTATCTTTTACACCGATTTCTTGCTTAGTATCCCTATCTGAATGTAATTCAACTAAGAAATCAGCCACAGTTTGGGCTTTGACTGTTGTTCGAGGAGCAAAATCAATATCGTAGTCTCCTAGCTCTACTGACCACTTGGTCATTCTACTTGAAATGTCAACTTTTTGGAGAACGTTTTTCAAGGGAAAAGACGTCCGGACAATGATAGAATGAGCCTGAAAATAGGGCCTCATTTTCCTTGCAACAATCACCAGGGCTAGTGCTAATTTTTCAAGCTTTAAATACCATTTTTCTGCATCTATCAAGCTTTTGCTGATATAGTACACCAGACGAGGATAGTTATCCACCTCTCTTACCAACACTGCACTGATAGCACAATCGGAAACTGCTAAATACACATAGAGGGTCTCTCCATCAATAGGTTTAAACAAAGTCTTGGGGGAAGACAAGTGCTTTTTAATCTCATCGAAAGCCTCATCACACTGTGAGGACTAGCTGAAATCCTTTTCACCTTTCAAAGTTTGAAAAAATGGGGTGCACCTGTCCGAAGACCTTGAAATGAAACGGTTAGTGCAGCCAGCCTCCCGGTCAATCGTTGTACTTCTTTAATATTCTGAGGAGGCTCCATTTGTAGTAAAGCATTAAGTTGGTCTGGATCAGGCTGTATCCCTTTCTCTTATCACATACCCTAAGAATTTCCCGGACTGCACTCCAAAGACACACTTTTCTGGGTTTAATTTTAAATTTACTTTAACCAAGTTGGCAAAAGTTTCCTGGAGATCTTCCAAGTGTAGTTCTTCGTCCACACTTTTTACCATCATGTCATCGATGTAGACTTCCATGTTTTTTCCAATCTGATCAGTAAAAACCTTATTCACCAATCTCTGATAAGTAGCCCCACCATTTTTAACCCAAATGGCATCACCTTGTAACAATGGAGGCCCTTATCAGTAACAAATGTAGTATGTTCTTGATCCTTCGGATCTACTTGAATCTGATTATACCCGGAGAAGGCATCCATAAAGTACAACAACTTGTTTCCAGATGTGGAGTCCACCAACTGATCAATTTGGGGGACCGGATATAAATCTTTTGGGCAAGCTCTGTTGAGATCTGTGAAATCAATGCACATACGCCACTTACCATTTTTCTTCTTTAACCAGATTGGCTGTCCATAAATGGTATTAAGATTCCTTTATGTGCCCCATTTTAGTGAATCGGTCAACCTCTTGAACTATGACATCAACTTTTTCTTTAGAAAAGGCTCTCCTCTTTTGTACTACAGGTGCTATGTCCTTTCGGATGGATAATTGATGTGATATAATGTCTGCTGGTACTCCGGTTACATCAGCATTTCACCAAGCAAAGACATGATGATGGTCTTTCAAGAAATCTAACATTTTACCCTTCAATTTCGATGTCATCTTTGATCTTATCTTGATATTTTTTCCTTTAGCCAGAGAGTGAGTTTCAACTTCTTCAATTGGTATTAAAACACCAGGGGTCTCTATGGGGTCATCAATTTCACCCTCTCCCCCAGAAGGCCCCTCAAACTGTTATTCCTCATTGATCCGGACTGCCCCCAACGTTCGAGGGGCCAGTGCTGTTGCATAACACTCTCTTGCTACCTTTTGGATGCTTCAAACAACTCCCACTTGTCCTTGCACAACATACTTCAAACATTGGTGGACTGTTGAAGCCACATGATGCATCCTAGAGAGCCAAGATCTCCCGAGAATAGCATTATAACAAGTGGGACAATCCACCACAATAAAAAGTATTATAACCATCTTTTTAAAAGGGTCTTTGCCCAACAAAACCTCCTCCTCGAACTCCCCGATCACATCTGCTGAGCTTCTAATGTAGGGGTGAGATTCGGTCGGTTCGGTCGGTTTTTTTATAAATTTTTAAACCGAACCGAAATAATTCGGTTTGTATATTATTAAACCGATTTAGTAATGATAAAAAATCGGGTTTTTTCGGTTTCGGTCGGTTTTTCGGTTTTAACAGAGGTGCGGTTCGGTCCGTTCGGTCGGTGCGGTTTGGTGCAGTTCGGTCGGTTTGGTTCGGTTCGGTCGGTGCGGTTCGGTGCGGTTCGATCCGGTTTTTTTCGAATTATTTTTTTAGTTGAAGAATTTAAAAAGAAAATTGCAAAAAAAATATAACGTTAACTAATTATTAATTTTTTATATTTATAATAATAAATTTATAGTTATAATTTTAATATAATAAATACTATAATAATATTGCTATTTAAGTGTAACAAATAAAAAAATATATGGCATAAAGAAATACAAATAAAAAGAAATAAAGAAATACAAATAAAGAACCCATGGGGAAGTTAAATAATGAAAGTCGACTTAAAAAAAAAGGCACTTGTGGGGTTCGGTTTTTCGGTTTTAACAGAGGTGCGGTTCGGTCCGGGTTTTTTCGAATTATTTTTTTAGTTGAAGAATTTAAAAAGAAAATTGCAAAAAAAATTATAATGTTAACTAATTATTAATTTTTTATATTTATAATAATAAATTTATAGTTATAATTTTAATATAATAAATACTATAATAATATTGCTAATACAAATAAAAAGGAATAAAGAAATACAAATAAAGAACTCATGGGGAAGTTAAATAATGGGGTTCGAACTCATGCCTCCCATGCCACAAGTAGTTTAAATATTCATATAGGACCACTAGGACAAAAGATTAATTAGTTGTAGAAGTGGTATAAAACTATATATAACTTCGGTCGGTTTCGGTTATATTCGGTTTCCCTATCCGAAAAACCGAAAACCGACCGAATTTATTTCGGTTTGAAATTTTAAAACCGAAACCGAATATTATTGTTTTTAGACCGACCAAACCGACAAATTTCGGTTTGGTTTGGTCGGTCGGTTCGGTTTTTTTCGGTTTTTGCTCACCCCTATTCTGAAACCCACAATTGACCTGTTCGAACGCTGAATTACTGTCGGATTCTTCATTTTTTCGTAGGAAGTTAAAAAAAGAATATTGGCTGAACTTCTCGTATCCACCAAAATTTGTCTATTATCCTTGCCCCCAATGAATGCTCCTATGACAATAACATCTTCTAGGGAAGTCTTTTCACCGGACAAGGTCTGAATGACACCGTGTTTGGTCTTCAGGTCCTCATTTAATGTTGAGGGATCTTTCTCCAAACCGGAGCACTTAGCTTGGAGCTCAGTACTGACAGTCTATGAAGTGGGCAGTTTGGTTGATAGATCTTCTTTGTCTTTCCTCAGTGCTTCAATCTCTTTTTTCAGTTCTTCTATGCTCCGATTAGCATTGAGAAGATTGGTTGACAGAGACTCTTTATCAGTAGTGAGGGTATTGATGAGTGCAGCTTGACTATTCACTTGTCTATCTAGATCAAGCACTGGATGGATGTGACCAAGAAAGGAATGGGTCACAATGTCTTGTTCTCCGAATACGGAGAAAGACTTACCATTATAAGTCACCATGTTAGATGAGCTTGAAGGACGGAAGGGAGCATCAAAGTCATCATTCTCAGAGTCGTTGAAGTAAAGATCAATGTCTTGAAGGGAATTAATGTCCACTCTATCAATCCTTCCTCTCGTACCCTCTCCGTACTAGAGACATGTTGGAATCTTCTCTGGCAGAGTGGGGTCAACAGGGGCTGGTGGAGGTAGAAGCTCTGAAGGGCAAAGAATTATTTCTTCCCTTAAGGTGACCTTTTTCTTTTTGGAAACCTTCTCATCACTGCTTGCTCTTCTATTCCGGTCCTTTTTGGGAGGCCTTGGTGGGTTTTGTGATTCTCCTCCCTCCCTAACAATCTCAGCTTCTACTACCTTGAGCAAGACAGCATCGATTCCCCTTTTGTTCCCCAAACCGGTCCCCTCTGTGGCAACTTGAACTGCCTCTATTGTAATTTCCTTTTTCTTCCATTTCATCTTGCTGGGAGCTTTGGCCCTGGAAGGTAAGACCAATTTACCATCTTTGGCCTTCGTTCGCTTAAGGATCACACCAGGTGGAGGCGGCGTTGTTAGCTTTTCCCATGTGAGGTCCCTCGGACCTGTAGTGTTCCACAGATGGGACCTCACCAAGTTGCCCGAGGTAAAGCAATTATGGAATGCGTTCCCCCAACGTTCCGCAGCCCACACATTAAGTTTGGCACAGGTCGTTTGCCCCTCCTCAGGGTGTCTGGTAAACTCCTTTGGCAACACTGAAAAAGAAGTAACAGATAATTCAGGAGTGAAATATTTATGAGTTAAAAAGAAAAACGTGAGAAATAAAGATAAAAGTTTACCAGTAATCTTCCATCTGCTAGTTAACATACTAGGGTTGGTGTTAGCTTTGATCTTCCTTCCATTCTCCCGTGACTCATTGATAAACAAGAATTGAGTCCTCTAGTTCTTCTCCGACTCCAGTAAGACATCCACCACTTTGAAGTTATTCCCCATGTTGTGGTGGTAGAATGTGATGTGGTGATTCTTGCATAGACTTACTATATCGACAAATCGCTCCATTGGGAGAGGGATTTTGGACAGCCTTGATGTCATTATGCAAGAAAGGATAGAATACCAAGCTTTTGGATTTAGCTGACTTGGGCAAAGCTTCACCAGGTGGAAAAAACTGACAATTTCTAGGTCCAGTGAGAACCGGAGTCCCCAGTTTAGCACCTCGGTAAAGATGAACACCTCGTTAAGTTTACAGTCCATCAGAGTCTCCGGAGTGACAGGTATCCTCACCTTCACTGACTCTGGGATCCTTCACTTTGTCCGGATCCAGCCTAACTCAGCAGTATGAGTATAGACATAGTTTATATTCTGCAGGTCTAACAAATATTTAACATTGACATTTTTAAAGCAAGGCCCTACCTTGCCCTCCAAGCACACCGGGAGATCCGGATGAGCCACACCAACTTTGACTTTTCCTTTGCCTTTTCTATCAGAGGCAGCATCCCCGGTTTGACCTGATGCTTCAGTTTCGAAACGAGCCTCTTCCATACTGTCTTCCATCACTGTGGAAGGTCTGTCAGTTGTTGTGGATGGGGGGAGGGGATCAGCTTCTGGCACCAAAGGCTGTTTGGATTAGTGAGGGCCTGTTGTTTTTAAAGGCCTGATGTCCAGTTGAGGTTGATATCCGGAGGACTTCGCCTTTAGGGCTATCTTAGATTCCTCTGATCCGGAGGGCTTATCCTTTGGTGCTATTTTAGATGCCTCCGATCTGGAGGGTTTTGACAATGAAGTAGTTGCTTGGAATTTGACCAGACGAGTCGTCCGGCGTGAAGTTGATTTTTATGGGGACTTCTTAATGTCTGAACCCATGGCTAAGAAATGGGAGGCTTTTCTAACACTCGAGACTGCTTTTTCCTTGGCAGTGGATGGTTGGAACTCCTGAACAGAAGAGCCTGAGGGGAGAGGAGAGACTTGGTTTAAACAAATTTTGGGTTTTGGATTTCTGGATGAGGATGACCCTTGGTCAGCTTCCTGGGGTGGTTCACCAGACTTTTCGCTTGGGGAGACTCATAGACCAGCAACAATACAATTTTCCTTTTCGACTTTTCTTGCTTTTTCTAGCTCTGACAAGTTCAACCAGCCACCTTACACAAGAGTGTTTCTGGCCGTGAACATAAAACTATTCAAGAACAAGTTTGAAAACAAGGGTGAAAATCTCTCTACAATTTTTTTGAGTGATGAAGATAATGGAATAGTGAAAAATGATTTATATATCAGTAGAAAAAAAGTAACTGTTACCTAGGAGGGGTTGAAGAGGTTTTGCAATGATTAAAGACGGCACAGACGTGTGAAAAATTAAATTCCTAGGTCACTTTCTAGGCTTAGTGGGAGCGCCGATCTAGGTAGAAAAACAGTTGGTAGGTTGAATCGGATTGTGACACATGTTCCACGATCCAAAAATAAAACTCTTAGAATTTTGGGCAAAGAAGTGAGTTCGGACAAACTTCAAACTAGATGCACAGGCAGGTCGGACAAAATCGTCACTGGCTAAGTAAATTTTTTGGTCCTGCCAAAGATATTTGACAAGGCCTAAAAAGGGGGCTACTGATGAGTTCAGATTATTCAGTCACAACTCACTGTGTTATCCAGACAAGGGAAATTCGGACATAAACTTGCCACTGAACTATCCGGACTGGACAAAAGTAAGGAAACACCTAAACACCTTTTAACTAAGCTATGTGCTAATCAGCTTAATAAGTAAACGAGTCATTAAACTTAACCCGGTTTCATAACTTGACCCGGAAGCCCATGAGTACTTAATTAAGGGTATAAATATCTCAACAACTTTTATTAATGAGTGTAATGAACATCTAATACAACCAGGCTGCTCAAATCTCTCGCTAATTTTTATCAAAACACTTAATACTCAATTTACTTTCCAAAATACTTTATAAAATTACCCTTAGCTTAAAATGAACCACACAAATTACAAAGTTGGGTGCAACTAATCACCACCGCATTCAATTGTATTTTCTATTGCCTAGCACCAGACGGTTGTACAACTTACTTACCGGTAAAAAATGCATCAATAATAAACGAACTTATAAAAGAGATTAGAGTCGCTTTCGAGAACAAAAATAATTTTGTTCCTGTAAAGAAACAAACTTTATATTAGAATCACTTAGTTATTTAAATTATATACATATTTTATACATTTAATTTTTATCTTTCGATCTTAAATTTATAGGTCGATGTGGTTAAAGGTTTATATTTATCAATGATACATCCAACGTGGATTTGCACTATTAGAGAAGACGTTAAACCCTGGTCGATCCCTTTACTTTCTAGAGTATACGCATAATCCATAAAATGTGAGCAACTAATAGTAGAATTCACGAGAGATCTCTAGTGGTATTAATATTTAAAGTTGTCGCTGAAATACTTCTTGTTTTGTGTTTTTCAAATTACAAACTTATTAAATATTTTTTAATTAATGCTGTATCGACATTTGTGGGTGTGTTATCCTTGTTTTGTACTATTTATTGTTTTTTTAATGAAGATACCACCATGGTTAAGGAAATGGTAGTCACGTCCACGTTAACACGTGGCGACTATGTTGTCCATACCGTCAACTGCGTTGTTGTTACGGTATTCGCCATTTGGTGGTTGGTAACTGTCTAAGCGCCACGGAGATGGCGAAGATATTGTGTTGATATATCCAATAGGTTGGTTTTAGGCTTTGTCGAATGTCGCCACGTTCTGGCAGACATGAGCAGTTATCCGGCAGACGTGTGGCGGGAATCGTAATACTTTTTTTGGTTAATCTTGTAAATAAATATAATAAAATATTAATTTTAACCACCTAAAAATATAATATAATATTTTTAATTTTTAACTCGGAAGAAAATATAATATCGCACAAATCAAAAGTCCCACCAAATATTTAACCCGCCAAAAAATTGACCCATCAAAAAATTTCTCTATCCAAAAATATTTTTTTTATATAATGGACCTTAGTAACATATCTTTAAACACACAACTAAAACAAATCACATAGTTCTATTAGAAATGGAATGGACTATAAACAAAGACTCTCATCTTTTAAAAGTCATCAAGATATAAAAATAACGAGGTCGAATGAGATTTATGACGGGTTTATTAAGGAAGTATTATGTACAATGTACTACATGTATGAGAGTCCATGAGGAAAACCCATGTTGTCTCAACGTAGTAGTTAAGAAGTATAAACAAGGTACAATTATTTGAAAAGTGAAGTCATGTATCGTGTATTCGACCTATAAAAAATAGGAATTAGTCGTATTTATCATTCAATTTGAAAGTAATTGATTTATTAACAAAAGATATGTTACTGAAGGAGTATATCACTGAAAAAAAAACAACAACAAAGAGTTGCACGTTTAACGAAAGATATGATTGCAACAAATTATTTTTGTTTATGTTCCTTTTAGTTCTATTAATTATTGTTTTTGTTCTATGTACCTTTCAGCATTTTAATTAAATTTATTTATTTAAATTTTTATTCAATGTGTTAAGTTATTATACTTGTTTTACATTTACTTCACTAGTTAATCTATAAGGTTATAATTTCTTTTACGGATTCCAAATATTTTGGTTTGTGACCTCCCGCACGATGTTCAATAAAAGGTACATAAGGTGCTTGGTATATCGAGAAATAATTTAATTAAAGAACATATAATTTATGATATTAAGCTGGACCTAGTTGGCCAAGATGAAACATACGCATTTCGTAGAATTAGATATGTCAAAATCTAATGCTTATATGAGTTATTCTGAGTACTTTAAAATATATCCTTTTAGGTACTTGTGTGTCTGTTAATTTACTTTTAAGTACTTTGATACAACTGTTACGGGGATTGTCGGACGTACAGATAAACAACAAACAACAAACAACAATTTTAACAAAAATAAATATAATATAGTATAACAACAAACATGGAACATAAATATCTAAAAAAAAACATGACACCATAGTGTCTAAAAAATATGACACCACTATTACAAACTAGTAATATAGAATTGAGAAATAAATAAGCAACAACATGACACTGTAATATCTTACATTGTCTCTTCCCGATAGATAAAACATCATCGTACATCCCAACGAGACGACCGAATTCCCCTTTCAATTCAGGAACAACTGGAAACAATAAAATCCTATGCAAACCAATACACAAATATCATATAACAGCATCCTCGCGATCTTCATAAACATACTCACCGAATGAGTATATCGTTGTGTTAACAATATCATACAAACTAACCTTCT
Organism: Limnanthes douglasii subsp. nivea; assembly: GCA_036936605.1. Lineage (NCBI taxonomy): Eukaryota > Viridiplantae > Streptophyta > Magnoliopsida > Brassicales > Limnanthaceae > Limnanthes > Limnanthes douglasii. The sequence goes on from JAUPFV010000005.1 coordinate 67,252,746, forward strand.
TATGAGCCATAAGATATCAAGAAGTACAAAATGAATCCATATCGTCTCTAACAATAGGTCATTTGAATATAGAATCTAAAGAAAGAGAACATCAAACTCATAATCCTCTTGATCAAACACATACGCAATCGTGTTTGATTTTTTTTTCATTTGCTATGCATCCTATGCAACTGAAATGTAGGACAACTGGAATGTGGGACAACCCTCAACGCGTCCAAACTGTCTTAGTGCCCTCTTAGGATAGTAATTTGGGCACGGCTAAAATGAGACCTTTTTTTTATAGTGAGACTTTTTTAGTGAACTTGAAATTACTAAAATACCCCCACATATAAAAACCTTCAATTTTTCTACCAACTCACTTTCTTCCTCTTCTCCACTCTCTCCCTACCACTTATCTCTCCAAAATTAAAACAAAAACACAAAAACCCACAAACGCAAACTCCCAAACAAACATTTAATCAACCTTAATTCTTAAAAGTAAAAACCCAAAAACTCAAACTATGGATTTGAGTGACTATAATGACGATTCAACTGCAACATTGATGATTTCCTTTCTGACGAGGAGGAGCCGCATACTGACCATATGGAGAGTACTCTTGAGGTAAACATTCTATTTTTTGTGAGCAGAGCACATCCTCGCACGAAATCGTGCTAAGAATTGTGCACTTCCACGCAAGAACACTCGTGTAAGATAAAAATCTTCGCAATTTTGTGCGAAGATTGTGTCAAATCTTTGCATGATTGTGCGAATAGGGGTGGCAATTCGGGTGGTGTCCGGCCCGACCCGGCCCGACCCGACCCGGCCCGCCCGGGTTTTGTCCGGCCCGAACTTAGAACGGGCCGGGTTCGGGTTCAGAAAATATAACCCGCAACAGGGCCGGGCCGGGTTCGGGTTTCAAATTTGTCCGGCCCGTTCCGGCCCGAAAATCATAAAATATATATATAAATAATATTTCTATATATAATATAAGTAATATTTTTAAAAAATAAATTAATATATTTAAAATAAATTAAAAAAATATAAAAAATTATTAAAATTAATGTCCGCGGGTCGGGCCGGGTTGACCGGCGGACATTAACGGGCGGGCTCGGGTTTGGAAATATGAGCCCGGGAGCGGGTCGGGCCGGGTTCGGGCTCAAGTGCAAAAAAAGCGGGCTCAAGCGGGCCGGGCCGAACCCGGCCCGCAGACGGCCCATTGCCATCCCTATGTGCGAAGATCGTGTCAAATATTCGTAATTTCATGCCAAGATTTGACACAGCCTTCGCACGAATGTGTGCGAGGACTATGTCAAATCTTGGCATGCAATTGCGAAAATTTGACACGATCTTGGCACAACTATGCGAGATTTTGGTCTGTCTTTGTTTTATATGCCCGTTTATTGCCGAATTTTGCGTTTGTCTTTATTTTTTGAAGTGTGAATACATGTTTACAATTGATGGAGTTATTTTTGTTGTTGGTTATATGAAAGAATGGTGATTTTGTGTGAGTTAAATGATATTTGTTTATGTAGGAACCGAGACAAGCACTATGTAACATGGTCGATTATAACCAAATTTTTACTATGAATAATTTCTACACCAAGGCGGAATTGCTAGAATGGGTTGATAAGGAAAGAAAGAGTATAAGATTTATTGTTGTGGTCAATAAAGATGACGATGGTAGTAAAAACGGTAAAACTCCGCGACTATATTTCAAGTGCGAGAGGCACGGTGCTTACAAACCAAGGCCGAAGCCGGGGATTATGAAGAAGCGACAAGATTGTTCATCCAAAAAATGCGGTTGTCCGTTTATGCTTAGGGGCAATCCGGTGTTAGAACTACCCGATTATTGGAAATTGGTAGTTAGAAATGGAAAACACAACCACTAACCCTCCTTGCACTTGGATGGTCATTCACGGGCGGTGAGGCTAAAAGCAGAAGAGGAGGAGTATGTTCGTAAACTCACAACAATCGGTTCTCGGCCAAGAGATATATACACTGAATTGAAGTTAAAAGATCCAGAAAATGTATCTACTATGCGTACCATCTACAACATGTGGCATAAACACCAGTTGGTTGATAAAGTGGGCAAATCCCAAATGCAATACTTGTTCGGTAAGTTGAAAGAGCACGATTACTATGTTTGGGAGCAACCAAACAAAGAAACTGATGAGATCCTTGAATTGTTTTTCGCACATCCTACAAGCATCGATTTTGTTACGCATTTTTCCTCAAGTTCTTATAATGGATAGCACGTACAAGACTACAAGGTATAAAATGTCTTTGCTAGAAGTAGTTGGCCAAACTTCAAAGAAAAAGACCTTTTGTATAGTTTTTGTTTTTTTGAGCTCGGAGAAAGAAGAGAACTACACATGGGCAATGAGCGTTCTAAGAAGAGTGATGGTGAACAACATGTGCGCATTACCAAATATTATCGTCACTGATAGGGAGTTGGCTTTAATGAACGCTATCGATGAGGTATTTCCGGATGCAAGTCATATTATCATCAAGTGTGACGGTCATCTCCCCAAAAGAGAAATAAAATATGTTCGTCTCTGGATGCCATCTCTCTAAAAACGCCTCTATAAAATGAACGTTTGTAGCCCATCAAGCGAGAGCGTCAAAAATGGGTCCGAAACATGTAGCCATAACCTCATCATGTACTCGTGTCTGGTGGAATTTCAAGTCCCAACCACGGTGTGTCTGGTACATAACATAACACCGCATATGTACCCTCGATTGCATAAAAAAATACAATATAAACATATATGCAATATAACATTTAAGACAAACCAATAACCAATATGTTCAATATATACAATATAATATTTAAGATAAACCAATAACCAATATGTTCAATGTATGCAATATAACATTTAAGATAAACCAATAACCAATAAATTAAATCACAAGTATAACATATCAGATAAACCAATAACCAATAAATCCAATAACAAATAAAACATATAAGATAAACTAATAACGAATAAATTTAATAACAAATAAAATCGACAATAAATTCATTATAACCTAAACTAATAAATTCTATAAGAAATATAAGTTATAACACAAACCAATAACCAATCCAATGCAATAGACAATGTTTTAAACATAAACATATAACTATAACATAAAACATATTGCATTTAATAATAACTTTAACAAATAAATTAAAACCAAAAAACTTACATCGCCTCTGAATACGATATAAGGCTCATGCTCTTTGTAGGAGTGGAATGTCGAGTATAGGTCGATCACATGACGGCTATATTTACGAAAGCGTTGGTCTGTAGTACGACGACGACGAATAGGGGCGACCTGTAAATCCCCTCTAGTACGGTGACGGACGCTCCGAGACGTCTCGCCTAGTACCATTTCCTCGACATTATCAGTCGTATCTCGCTCCATAGTGCGAGAACGGGACCGTGGAGGCATCCTACACGAAACAAATAATTTACTTAAACGGATTTAAAATGAATAAAAAGAATTGTGTGTAGGATAAAAAAAATGTATCATAACACGCGATAAAGTTCAACAGAATCAAAATCGGAGAAAAAAGGCTGAATTACAGGGTCCCACACTCAATTGCGTGGATTTGGACAGATCCACGCATTTGGGTTTGGTATTTCCTCGCACGATTTCGTGCGAGGAAATACCGAACCCAGCAGTCTTGCCCCAAGTTCAAAAACACATCCGAAACTACCCCAAATCTGTAAAAAAAATCACCCAAAATCGAACATAATCTCCTAACTAAACACATACATGCATTTAAACTTCAAGAAAACAGTTGCAACTACATGAAAATCCAATTTTTCTACCCGAAATTTAAACTCTAAATATCTCTAAAAGAAACCCTGAAAATTTAAAAAAATGTACACCAACAAGTAGAGAATGCTTACCTTAACAAGTTTTGAGTGTTGGATTTGAAAAAATTTCGCTTAAAAATTCGAGGGTGTAAAGAGGTTTAGGGTTTGAAAGAGGAAAAAAACTGAAAATTGGGGTTTTTTTATTTATATAAATGATAATTTCGTAATTAATGAGAGGTCTCAGATGATCTATTATAACCGAGTGTTCTTATAAAAAAAACGAGTCTTGAATTAGACCCGTAATTTTAGCAATTACCTATGAACTATTGAGTGAGTAAATAAGATCACTACTCACTAGTGTTGCGAGCCAAATGTTTAATTATTGTGGTCTTTCTGCCAATAGGGCTTTGTCCCCGCCAAACATTTAAGGAAATAGTTGCAAGGGTTCTAGATTAGGGTTTCGCATAGCTGAGTATAAATACACCTCATGTCTCCTCTCTAGAACGTCATCTTCTTCAAACTTATCTTCTTTCAATTAGGTAATGGGTTTTAAAACTGATTACCTGCGATCCTTGTTTTGTAGATACTGATAATTTTTAAATTTTCGTTTTGATATAAAAATTTGTGTTTTGATGAAGTTGGAAGTGACGACACTTTCCCCAAATGATCGAATCGGATTATAATGTGCTATTTCATTCTCTCTTCTTTGGAGAGTATAAGCCAGAACTCTGATCCTTCTTTATCATTTTCCAGATTCGTAGTATAGAAACACCCTTCCTTCTACACCAATCCGCCAGCGCCGGTATATCCTTTGCCTCTTTTGTTCTTCAATCTTCATGATTTTGTTTATAATTTCATCTTTTAAGCATCAATTAAACTGATTACCGGCGATCCTTGTTTCAGTGGGCGTTGAGTATGAGCTGATGCAATAGTTGCTCCTTCTTCTGTAATTACAAATAGAAGTAGCTTTTGCTACTCCTTATCATTGCAGTTCTGGATAAATTTTCTTTACTGATTAATTGTATATTTATGATTCTGAGTTTGTTCAGAAATTATATTGTATATTAATAATGGCGATGGAGGTGATGATACTTTCCCCAAATTATCGAAGGTGATTATACTATGCTATTTATAGCTCTCTTTCGCAGAGAGTTTAAGCCAGATTTCTGATCCATCATTTGTTTGTTCAACTTGCATTTTAGAGTCTATTTGTTAACATCAAGTAAGTATTCATCTTCTAAACGAAGTTAGATGGGTTTTATGTTTATGCTACTGATGTTGTTAAATTAGCCGTGTGTATGCTATTGCTGTGGTTAAATGGGTGACCTTATGTAAGATGCATCATTTAGGTGTTCTTTGAGAGCATGTAGATTATGATGTTTAAGATTGTATATTATTGCCACCGCTGTCATAAGGTGCTCTTTTTTTTTATGTCAGATGGTGGCAAGGATTAGTCCAAGACCTGAGCATGGATAGGATTGAGAAATAGACCTCTCTTCTACTCTCCAAAACACGTATCCTCACCGTAAGTATAACTTTCTCATCTTTTCTTCCTCCGGAGTTTGATTACAATTTAATCTCTTTTCCAAAGAATTAATGGTTTAAGCATCAATTTAACTGATTACCAGCGACCCTTATTTCATTGGGCGTTGAGTATGAGCTGATGCAATATGTGCTCCTTCTGTAATGACATCTAGAAGTAGCTTTTGCTACTTTTTATTGCAGATCTGGATAAACTTTCTTTAATTTTTGTTTTATAACGATCTTGCTGATTTGATGAAGTTGGAAGTGATGACACTTTCCCCAAATGATCGAATCGGATTATAGTATGCTATATAATTCTCTCTCTTGCAAGAGAGTATAAGCCAGAACTCTGATCCTTTTTTATCGATTCTAAATTTTTAGTATAGAAGTGCCCTTATTGGCACACAACTTATATTTCAAATTGTTAATGATGAATGTGATGACAATTTCCCCAAATGATCGAAGATGATTATAATATGCTACTAATTTGCTCTTTCGCAGAGAGTTTTAAGCCAGAATTCTGATCCATCTTTTTGTTAAAGTTGCATTTTTAAATCTGTTTGTTTACAGCGTCTTTTTTTTTAAATAAGAATGTATTTTTAACTCTAGATACCTTGGGTAGAATTCTGTTTTGAAGCTTTGTTCATACTCCTTTTTGTATATTAAGAACGCTCCAGCTTTGGTTGTTATGTCCGCACTAAAGCCTTTTATTTAATACTAACTTTTGGGTGCTAGAAAGTTTAAATTTTGCGTACAAATATTACATGAAAGATGGAGGTGATGATACTTTCCCCAAATTATCGAAGATGATTATACTATGCTATTTATATCTCTCTTTCGCTGAGAGTTTAAGCCAGTATTCTGATCCATCTTCACTGTTTTTAACTTACTTTTATAAATTCTGCCTATCTTATATTGTAGTTGTTTGTTTATATTTTGTTCAGATAATTTTTCAGGTAATGAAAGTTATAACTTTGTTAATGTAGTAAATCCATTGGTATACTCTATGCACTTCCTGATTCTGTTACTTCCTGATTCTGTGCTTGCTAGTAAAAACATGAAAACAAAGATAGAGATGATGCCACTTTACTCCAATTATTGGAGATGATTGTGCTTTGGGATATTTCTCTCTTTCATAGAGAGCTTAAGACAGGTTTCCTATGCATCCTTGATTGTTGTTAATGTTGCATTTTAAAGTCTATTTGTTTTTAATCCCTTTCATTTTTTTAGTAAGATTATTAGCCAATGTAGATATCATTCTTGTTTATGTGATCTCAAAGTTATGAAGAATAAATCCAAATTTCTCATCTTTTATTCTTCAGAATTTTGATAACAGTGTCATCATTTTCCAAAGAATTAATGGTTTTAAGCATCAATTTAACTGATTACCAGCGACCCTTATTTTATTGGGCGTTGAGTATGAGCTGATGCAATAGGTGCTCCTTCTTCTGTAATGACATCTAGAAGTAGCTTTTGCTATTTCTTTTTTTGCAGATCTGGATAAACTTTCTTAATTGTTCGTTTTATGAAAATCTTCTTGTCTCGATTTAAACTTCAGCGTTTTGATAAAGTTGGAAGCGATGACACTTTCCCCAAATGATCGAATCAGATTATAATATGCTATGTAATTCTCTCTTTTGCAAGAGAGTATAAGCCAGAACTCTGATCCTTCTTTATCGATTCCAGATTTTTAGTATAGAATTGCCCTTTAGAGAAAAAACATATGAAGATGGAGGTGAGGACACTTTCCCCAAATGATTGAAGATGATTATAGTATGCTATTAATAAACTCCCTTTCACATAGAGTTTTAAGCCATAATTATGATCCATGCTTGTTAAAGTTGCATTTTTAAATTTGTTTGTTTACAAGGTCTTTCATTTTTTATATATAAGATTATTAGACAATGTTTGTTGTTTCACATGGTCTAAGTATATAACTCTAGAAAACCTTCATCTTTGATTATTGAATGCACTGTATGTTGTTATAGCCGTTACAAACTCTTTATTAAATAGTAACTTTAGGTGCTATAGAGTTTACTTTTTTTAAATCGAAGGTTGAGGTGATGATACTTTCCCCAAATTATCGAAAATGATTATACTATGCTATTTATTGTCTCTTTCGCCGAAAGTTTAAGCCAGATTTCTGATCCATCCTTGGTTTGGTATACTTGCGTTTTAGAGTTTATTTGTTTACGTCAAGTAAGTATTCATATCCTAAACTAAGGTACTTTGTTTATTATATGTTATTAGCCAATGTATGTTGCTGTTTTATATGTTAATTATTTTTAAATGCTTGTACAATGCGATTAAAATATGCAATGCCCAGTAGCAGGTAGGGAATGTTTATTGTTGGTTATCCTCTTTCTCTTCTACTCTTTCTAAGAACTTTGAAACTTGATTTTAAGGACGCTAGTTTTGAGTCTCCTAGTTAAAATTATGTATCCATCAATCAAGTAGCCGTATCTAGACAAAAGGCCAATAGTACTCGCGAGGATAATAACAACCATGAGAAGTTGAGCTACATCTTTCTCAAGCAGAGAGGTTAAGTTATTGAACTAAATAGACCTATTCTATTCTCCAAAACATCAATCCGCTACTGCTGTTAATACTTCTCTTTGTTTCTTCAATATTTTATTATAATGGGAATTGCTAAAAAAAATGGCTTAATACTTCTCTTTGTTTCTTCAATATTTTATTATAATGGGAATTGCTAAAAAAAAAGGCCAAAATTACTCGGCGAAGTCGCTTATAATTTTTTTTAAAAACTATTCCGTGAAGTTATTTTATTTGACGATTTTGCCCTTACGAAATCGTATAAATACTCAATTTTACTCAGCGAAGTTATCATAATTTTAAAAAAAAAACTCAAACTCTCTAACTTTGCTCTACCTTCTCTTTAAAAAAAATATAAAATTTGTAACTACAATTTTATAAGTTAAAATTAAAAGTAACCTAAAGTAAAATAAATTAAAACATATCTAAACCTAAAATTAAAATCTTACTTAAAATAAATAAACCTAACCTATATTAAATAATCCTAAACTAAAACTAAATAAACCTAAACAGAAGTAAAACAAAGAAGACTAACCTGCCGCACAACACAAAGAGCAGGAGCAGCCACACAAAGAGCAGGTGCAGCCACAAAGAGCAAACCGAAATCTACCCTATACCACACCCACCGACACCTATTACGACCACCACACGACCAATATAAACCGGAATCGTTACTGGAGAGTATGGTCGGAGTAACAGGAAACAACCGGAATCGAACAATCACTGTAAGTCCATTCCGTTGTTGTTAGATAGGTATAGGTTAGTTAGGTTTAAATAGGTTAGTTAGATTTAAATAGGTATAGGTTAGTTAGGTTTAAATAGGTTAGTTAGGGCTGTTCGTAAGCTATGACAGAAGCTTGAAGCTTCTGCCATGGCGAATCTGTTCTTCGCCACACGGGGGCGAAGAACAGCTTCCCCACGCCATCCATGTGACGTAGGGCTCCAACCATACGCCACACTACGTCTACATACCCACGCCACAGTGGTGGCGTATGGCAGCTCCGGTCACCGGAATGGTCTGGGACCGGTTTATTCTTGCTCTTTGGTTTGTGTTAGCCCGCCTTATGCTATTATTTGTCTAAAAAAGGTACCAACATGACAATTTGTATTTTCGACGAAACCTGATACTTAGTATTTTTTTTTCAGGTGATGGATCACGGCGACGATGCACAGTCTGATGGCTCGCGGACTAGGAGAAAAAATAAGCGGAGTAGGGTACGTAACGTTGGTCAGCCAGTTTTACCTGTCCAGATGGATGAGCTCCCTATAGTCTCCGGACCGCATGCGTCCGGATCGAGTTCAGCTTCTGCTTCCGCTTTCCGCGGACGACGCCATCCCCCACCGGCTACAAGGCAGCGTAGAGCTCCTCCTCCGGCCAGATTTCCACCGCTGTTCGGCGAGGCTTTCACCTTCCACACTGCATACCACATTTGGATGGGAGAGGTAATATCGAAATTCCAATTTTACATTTTATAAAGTTATTTTGTTTTGTCCTATGATAATGGGAACAAATCTTTTCAAAAGCGAGAGATGCGGCTGTATGCCCATTATCCTAGTCATCGAGCATGGAGTTTGGCTGCACAGACTAGGGTACGCGCTGTAGTTGACGCCACCCCGTTCGGTCGTCTCATAGAGATGTTCTATGAGATGCACACACACTCCAACATGACGGAGGTTTTCCTAGAGAGGTGACATGCGAAAACCAATAGCTTCCATTTCGCTTTCGGTGAGATGACGATTACTCTGGACGACGTCCACACTATTTTGGGACTCCCAGTTGATGGTGAGCTTGCTGTGTTTCCCTATATTTCTGATAAGACTCTGGCCATGCACGAGTGCGCTGAAATGCTTATGGTGGATGATTTATCCTTCGTGACGGAGGTTGAGAAATGCAAGGGCGTTGGTTTGGGATTTAAATGGCTCCGGAGTAGGTTTAGTGGGCCAGATTTCTGCGATGACAGCCCTGGTCTGAGTGATCTGATGGTGGATGCGGCTGCCCGCGCCTATATATTGCATATGTTCGGCACGGTCATATTCCCCGACAAGAGCAACATGTACTCTAATTACAAGTATTTGTTTTTGTTGCGCGATTTGACTCCGGAGGGTGCTGGCAAGTACTCATGGGGTAGCGTTGTTCTTGCTTACTTGTACCACCATCTGGATGAGGCCTCCCTGCACGACACGAGGACTATGGCCGGATGTATCGGTATGGTAGACACGTGGATACAGGATCATTTTGTCATGCTCCGGCCTGTTACTCGACGCACCTACACTGAGTGCGACCCCACTATTGGTAGATGGGATACAGCTGCATCAGTATCTGACTCACGGACGAAGCTGAACCTTCGTATCTCCGTCAACAACCTGGAAAAGAGCGATGTAAGTGTTAATCTTTAGTGATCCCAAAATTGATTTATTTTTGTGTTTATGTTCAGATCCGTTTATATTGCAGGTATTGTTTGATCCTTATCGTGCTATACGCGATCATTTCCCGTTCGAAGAGATATCGTGGTTTCGGGATGTCATATGCGGTGTGGAGCACTCTCAGGCATACTATCCAGAGCGAGTTCAGCGGCAGTTTGGCCGTGTCCAGCAGACTATCGCGCATCCTTTGTTAGACATGCAGTCGAAATCAAGGAGAAAACCGAAGACGATGGCGTATGCATTCGATCCGGATGATTGGGAGCGGCGGGAGAGGAACATGTGCATGGTGGTTTTCGAAAAGGGATGGTGACAGATGAGATGGAGTCTTTTTGTGAGCCTGAGTACCTACTACTTCACCAGAGTATTAGCTGGTTCGACCTCGTCAACACTGCAATCTACTCGCTTGATGACTACGTCCACGAGGATCGAGATGGAGCTATCATCCGACATTTGCGTGCTGGTATGCGGAGGATCTCGTTGTTTCCTGGAGTGAGCGAGTTTGATCATGATTTCGATCATCTGGCTGGGGTTTATGACGATGTTTTGTCTACAGCCAGGAGGCTTGCATAGACATTATGATGTTTTTTCTGTTTGTATGATACTTTGATTCTGTTGTCGCTTACTTTGCTGGTTTGCTTGTTTTTTGGAACACATACTATGGGTTTACTCTGTTTGAAATTAATGTTTCTGTAATTTGGCAATTGCTTAGATGTTTTGGTTGTTTTTAACATAATTTTTAACATAATTGAAACAGAGTTGAACATAATTTAAACACAATAGCAAACATAATTGAAATAGTAGTACTATCTAAAACAACACACATTCTGAAGTTACTTAATTTAAACACAGACTACTAAACATAATAACTCGATGGCACAAACACAGATATAGTGAAATGATCAGTCGTCGAAATCGTATCCCAAATTGTCATCCGAATCATCCTCCTCATTCCTTGCCGCAATCCTATCCTCCAGATACGCCACCATATCCCTACTGATGTAGTCTACTACCGTCATGTTCCAGACCAAAGGTGCTTCTATCTTAATCCTGGCTGGTTGAAAAAGTAGAGCAGTGAGCGGTTGGATGAAGTTGTACCTGGATTTGATTTCGTCACGACTTCGCACTTGAACGTCTCCTGCTCCTAAATGCCCATAGTTGAAATACATCTGACATAGGAGGCGGTCGAAGAAAGCATCGCTACTATCTTCCCCCATTTGTCGGCGGACAACCTTCACCGCCTTGAGCATATGGTAGTCTTCATCAGCTGTAAACTTCATGTGTTCAAGTGTTTGTGTTTTTTTCTTAAGTGGACTCTTTGTTTCTATTATGAATATTGTATTATGTGACATGTTTATATAGTATAGTTATTTTTTGGCGGGAGTTTTTCTTAAGTGGACTCCTTGGTGGGAGTTTTTGGCTGGAGTTCTTGGCGGGAGTATTTGTGTTGGCGGGTTTTTTTTTTGCGGGAGTTTTTGTGTTGGTGAGTCCCGGTTGAATTTAATAATCTATGCAACTTCATAGAGTAATTTATGCGTTCGTCTGTATCGTTATCCTTCGTCCCCGTAACTGGATTACGTTATCCAAAAACGAATTTATCTATAAATACGCGATCTGTCCACACATAGAAGAGTAACGTAGTTGAATAACCTAACAGAAAATCTGTCCATGGAATGAGTTAGAAGATCAATATCTGATGGAAGCATCGATCGAAGTTGGAAACACGCACATGGAACAGGGGCGTAGAGAATACTTTGAGGCATTGTTATGCCATATGTACTTCTTATATGGAAGGGATGGTGTCCAGCCGCCAAGGATTTCAAGGCGTGTTGATGAGATGAAGGCTAGGTTGTCAGTCTTACTCACATTCCGTCAACATTCAGTTTCAAGCCTTAACGAGCTTGAACGTCGTGTTGCATGTAACCGGTTCAATTGCCAGGTCACTGATTATATAACAGATGATCAGTTGGATGTGGTCCGTTCCGACATTATCGACATCCGCTTAGCGGAAATCAGTGACTACAAGCATGACAAATAAGTTTCAGTTATGAATACAGTTTGTGTCAACGTTCATGTTTAAGTTCATGTTTTAGTTTGTATTTGTGTTTGTGTTGCAGTTGATGTTTTGGTTTACGACAAGTTAATGTTTGAGGTCATGTAACTGGTCTACCTCTTAAATTTTGAATTCAATTTTTTTTTTTTTAAATCTAGTTGAACAGAAATTGGAACGTGAATACAATACATAATGAGTTTAGAACAATACATAATCATTCAAACACAAAATTATGCCTAAAATTAAAGTAAAATAGCAGTTCAATTTAAAAAAATTTGATTTTTTTTTACTAAGGCTACCCTATTGCCGCCACACAACGGCGTAGGGATAGCCGTTTTCGCCAACGTGTGGCGGCAATAGGGTTAATTTTTTTTTGCGCCTCTGTTCATTTGGGACAGAGGCTTCAAAATTGTCTTCTACGCCAGACGAATGGCGTAGGGGACGTTCGGCACGCCATCCGTTGGCGTGGGGAGCTCCAGTTACGCCAACGAATGGCGCGCGGAACGTTAGTTATGCCATTCGGATGGCGAAAACTACTATGCCGAATTTAATAGGTCAATTTTTTTAAAAAAAAAAAATCATTAAAGGAAACGTGGTTAAAAGGGTACAACACATTGTTAGTTTACAACAAAAAAAATAAAAACATAACCGAACACAAAATAAATTCGATTTTAAAATAAATTCAATCTTTTGTTAAGTCCACTATCGAATCATCATGTTTAACGGAGTGTGTCAGTGTGGGATTTTGCAGTCTTGAAAATACACGGACTCTATCTAGCAAAGAGATCGACCAAGAAATAGCGTCTTCTCTCGCCGATCTCATCCACGTAGGATCTATAGTCGGTATGGGTGACCCTTTAACCAACTCAACCTACAAATTTCCGTTCAATATCAATGCGCGTTTACAAAATAAATGCTTAAATGCGTGCGAAAGTTAAAGTTATTTACTCACATGAACAAAATGGTTTTTATTGACGAATGCCACGCTGATCTCCTTTAAAGAACCATCGCTCGGCGGTGCATTTTTCACCGGTAGGTAAGTCGTACATCTATCGGGAGCGAGGAAATAGAAAACGCAACTGAATGTAGTCGCGACTAGTTTTCCGCAACTAGGCAAGGACATCCATTTTGCGTAAGGTGCATTCTCTGTATTAAAAGTCAACCGGTTTATCTCCTTATCAACTTCGCTTTCATCATCGTAATATGCAACCCGTTTATAAAACTCCCGATCGCTCTTTAGCTCGTGAACCAAGGCTTCTCTAACCATTAGCCATCCACTTTCGTTACCAACCATACCATGCGCGATGGCTCTAAAACCACAATTACCGTCGGGCATTACATTTGTAATTCGGCTTATGAAAGGACACATATATTGAGGTATGTCTTTTGAAAATCTCGAGTCCAAAACATTTGGTAATCTAGTCGGGAATGGTTTAGCCGTGAATGACGGTATAGCCTTGATGTGGTTCGACGTATCTGGAGTGCCTAAACTAACGCATTGAACCCGTTTTGCTATATTTTTTGGGGGTTTTGCTCCGGAATTAGTCGGAGTATGTGCGGCAACCGTTCTTGCGGTGCTACCGAGAGTGCCGACCGGGGTTGCTATACTAGCCGCGGGTGTTACAACTCGTGGAGTTTCGGCACTATCGTGGGACTCAAACATTTCTTGTTCGACGTATTCGTGATACGAAGGATCCCTTTTCGTAGAATAAACACGTTGGGCTTTGCTACCCTTAACGCGACCCCGACCCCGTCCACGACCACGGCTTCCAACACGTCCGGGAGTTCTACCGCGGGTTTTAACCTTCTCGCGGAACGATATCTAGTCTATTCTGATGCTCATCTATAATCCGAGTAGGTACGTGGCCGTCCACTCTTCGGATTGCCTCAAGGTCGTGGGAACACGGCAAAACATGGATCGTACGATCGGTGCAAACGCACATAGATTTTTCACCGCCGCTTTTATCAACATAGTTATCGTATACTATCACCAATGCAATAGGTGATACGTACCCCCGTAAAAATTTGAACGATTTGAAATCTTGGAATTTGTGAATTAAACGGCACTTGCTAAGCTCCATCGATTCTTTAATAGTAGAATGTTGCATCGCTAACAAGCCATGCACTTTATCCCAAAACCCATCGAAATCCAATCGGCTAGACCCCACATATTTTTTCAATGTAGCATGCGAGCTTTCGGCCATATTATAGGTGTGGTTATTAAAATGCATGATCTTGTTAGTATAAGCGTGAACAAACCTCTATTTATAAGGCGTAATCCACGAGTAAACCACATAATCCACCGCCTTATCTTGGTCTTTGAACATCGACCGCATCTTAGCCAACCTCTCGTTCATAACCTCAACGGTATCGGATGAAACAACGTCGTTCCAAGCCACCAAAAAACTTTTAGCCACATTTCCGTCTTCAAACATTTTTTTCGTTCTCCCGCTAACATTTTTGTTGATATGCCACTCGCATAACATGTGACTAGCACTAGGGAAAAATTTGTCGATGCTATTCATCAAGGCTAGTTCGCGGTCCGTAACGATAACACACGGTAATTCACAATCATTCTCCTCTGGTGTGGATAATAATTGCCTGAGGGTAGGCTGGTAATTTCAGTTGGAGTTTTATGGTGGTGTGTGGGTGTTTAAGTGTTTAGAGAGTAGAGAGATAATTAAGCAGCTTGGTAGCAGTTAATTTTCATTATTCATAGTTAATGCAGGTGATTGGGTATTTATACTCTGATGTTTGGGCCCTTATGGGCTTTCAGGTCATGTTTAATGGACCCGGGTCATGTTCAAAGACCCATGAGCTCTAAGTAGGAGAGCAAGTAGCTTAGTCAAGAAGTGTTTAGGTTTTTTAGTACTTTTGTCATAGTTCGAACAGTCCTATGATCATAGTGTTCAAAGTGATCTGTCCGGTCCATGTGATCTGTCCGATCTATCCGGTCCGGAGGCCTTGGACTGACTTGTCCGTGTCCGGGGAGCATGCAGAATTTGGACTCATCAGGAGCCTCTTTTTTAGGTGTTTGAGCAAGTATTCTTTTCAGAGACCTGAAAAAATAGTCCGACATCAGAAGTAGTTGTCAATCCGGACAGATCTATGGGTTTACCCGGACAGATAAAGCTTCACGAATTCAAAACGGTTTTTGCCAGAGTTCGTCGGACACGTGTCGCCCTCTGATTGGTTGTTCCAGCCGTTTTTTCACCTTGAATTTCGAACCCACCTTCTTCGAAAAGCAACCTCTTTAATTACAAATGGTGACATCAGTGCCATCTTTTAATCATTGCCAAACTTTTCGAATTCTCCTAGGAATCAACTTCCTTTCTCAGATTTGCTATAAATTGAAACTCACTTTCTACTGTTTTACTATCTCTTTCATATTTACTCTGCATATTTTCTTAGAGCTTTCTCTCTCTAAAGCAAAGATTTTCTCGATAGTTTATGTTTACAGCAAGGACTGCTTTGATCAAAGGTGGGTGGCTCAACCTTTCTGAGTTGGAGAAGGCACAAAAAGTTGAGAAGGAAAGACGAATCGCAGCAGGGTTACCTACTTCGCCTGTCGACATAGCAATCTCTTCTGCTGCAGAGTCAGATCGAGGATCTTCTTCCTCCAAAGGCACTAAGCCTAGAAGGTTATTCCAACCTAGCCTCTCCTCCATCATCTCTGGTTCCTCTGTTCAGGAATCAGAATCCATCGTCGAACCAGGAGTAACTGCCACCAGCTTCAAAAAACCCTCACCCTTCATAGCGATGGGATCAGACATTGAGAACTCCCCGGAGAAGTTAGCGGATCGAAGACAGAGTCGGCTGGTTAAGGGGCAAGCCTCCAAGAAAACTCCCTCAAAATCGGGGGCAAAAAATAGCAGTTCTGGGTCTGGAGTGCCTATCAGAGCTCCCCGGGAAAGACTACCTGGTCCGGAGGTTAGCAGCCCAGCACTTCAAAGAGAGACTTCTGCCTCAGAGCCTCAGCCTGAGACTAGAAGTCAAGAAAACACTGAAAACCAGCAGTCCGGAAGTCAGGCTGAGCCAAGTTTGAATTCTCCCCGGGCCACCGCCACTGATATTCCTCCAACGATCATGGAGGAAATAATGGAGGACTCTGCTGAAGAAGTCCCTTTTGAGTCTGAGCCCTCCGGTCAGACTAGTAACACTGCTGCTGCCAAAAAAGATAAAGGCAAAGAAAAATTGTGCTTGTGGCATCCGGAGCTGCCGGAGTGTCTCGAAGGGAAGGTAGGGCCTTGTTTTCACAAGGTCGAACATAAATACCTCTTGGCCTTACAGAAGACCAAGTATGCTTTCATCCATACGGCTGAACTAGGTCGGATGCGCACGAAATGGGGGATCCCAGAAAATGTGAAGGTAAGGATTCACATAGATGCTGAAACTCCTATGGATTGCAGGCTGAATGAACTAGTCATCTTTACGGAGCTATTTAATTGGGGACTCAGATTCCCATTGGACCCAGAGATTGTCAGATATTTTCATCTGATCAAACTCTGTCCGAGTCAGCTGAGCCCCAACGCTTGGTATACTCTGATGTCATGCATCATGGCATCCAGGCTGTCCGGGATCCCTCTTCCTATGGAAGAGTTTGCTGCAGTGGCCAATCTTTGCAAACATCATCAATTCCCCTTCTACCATTTCAATATGGGGGACAGTTTCAAAGCTGTTGATGATCTGTTGGAGTCTGAGAGCAAATGGAGGAGCCAGTTTTTGTTTGTCAGTGGCGCTTGGGAAAACGGACAGAGGATCAAGTCCGGAGTGAACCCAAGCCTCCTCAGAAGCAGGTGGAGGAGTGACCGTAAGTCTCCCTCTTTAAATCTTTGTCTACTTTTTCCTTCTTAAAGTTGGTTTAAATTAACTGGTCTTTCTTTTGTCTTAACAGAACTTCCTAAGGAGTTCGGTGATTACTTGAAGGCCGGACAGGTTACTTGTGGCAAAATCAATTCCTAGACTGCAAAGAACTGGGGGAACCGATTCCACAATGCTTTCACTAGTGGAAACCTGGCAAGGTCTCACCTGTGGAACACCACAGGTCGGAGAGACTTGTCTTGGGAGGAGCTCACCACCCAACCCTCTCCTGATGTCGTGCTCAAGAGGACCCACGAACCAGATGGGACACTCTTCCTGTCTGGCCGGGCCAAAGCCCTAAGAAAAATGAAAGGCAAGAAGAAGAAGGGCAAAAAGGTGGTAGGTGAAGCCAAACCTGCTGATGCTGAGAAAGATGCTCCAACAGACCCGGAGGGGCAGGTGCAGAGCCAAATTGATGCTGCCCTCTTGCAAGTGGTGGAGCAAGAGACCGAAAGGCAGGAAGCAGACCTCCCAAAACCTCCAAGGGCTTCCAAGAGGAATCGCAAACAGGGAAGTGAAGGGGCAGATCGGGTAGCCAAGAAGAAAAAGACTGCTAAGGGAGATGAGCTTGCTCTCCGGGATCCGAAGCCTTCTTTCCAGGCTGACCTTACAGACCCAACACAGGCCGAAGAGATTCCTGGGGACTTTCATACTCATGAAGTTGAGGGAGGAGAGCTCAACATTGATGAAGTAGACATCACCGGTCTTGGTGAACTTGGTGAATACTTCCTCAATCTCCCCAGAGATAACTTCACATGGCCTTACATTCCTCCGAGCAGCTCCAACACGGTCAATTTTAACGGTAAGACTTTCATTGTTTCTAGTGAAAAGGACACCATAGCCCATTCCTTGTTAAGCAATGTGCAGCCGGTACTTACATTGGAGAGACAAGTCCGGGGTCAGACAGACATTATAAAAGACCTTAAGTCTGAGAAGGAAAAGGTGTCCGAAGACCTCCAAACTGCCACCTCTAATGCGGCCATGTTGAAAGAAGAAAATGAGGAGTTGAAGAGAAGCCAAGAGACAAGCACCACCAAAGTCACCACTTTAGAGGAAACCATCAAAGACCTCCAGGAGAAGCTGTCCGGTCTGGAGAAAGACCTTACTGCCTCAAAAGAAGAGACCAAGGCAAAGGACAAGATTGTCACCAACCTAACTACCGACAAGATTGCTCTTGAGAATGCAACATCCAAGGCTGCTGAGGAGAAAACCACCTTGTTAAGGGATCAAGAGGCTACGATCCAAGCCAAGATCAATGCCTATGCCAACCAGATGATTAAAAGTGAAGAGCTATTGCTTGAGAAGGTGAGGTCTGACATGGTTCTACTTTTCCATGAAAAATTTCCGGACAGGAACCTAGGGGACTTATGGCTTTATGTTGAGCCCGAAGACCTCCCATACCACACGATGGCCCATGGGGACAGGTATGGCTACTCTAGTGGCTCTTCGGATGATGAAGAACATACTGGGGAGAGCCCAGATGACGAGAAAGACGATCCTAAAGGCAAGAAGGTAGATGAAGGGAAAGATGACCCTAAGGGTAAGAAGGTAGATGAAGGTGAGCCATCCTCAAAGGCTCAACCTTAACTTATGATCCACTTAGTTTATTTTTAATCCAGACTAAAGTCCTTGGAAGGCCAAGGAACTCTTTTGTAATGGTGTCCGGTGTTCGACCGGACAGGTTTTTGTGTTGTATTTTGACTATTTAAAAGTCCTTGGAAGGCCAAGGCAAGTTTAAGTTATTTCATTCAATGAATATCTCTGTTTTGTGCAACCATCATCTTCTTTCACTGTTCGTTTTAATTTTGATGGCCAGAGTTCAAGTAGCCTTTAGTTGTTGCATTGTGAGAGTGTTTAAATTCTCCGGCTAGAGTTTAAATATCCCTTAGATATTTCAGTCCGGATAGTATGACAAGGGACAAAACTTTAAAAACACTTAGAAATTTTTTTAAGAAGGCATCGAATTTTATTTAACAGCCCGGAGACCTCATTAAAACCTCTCCGCACCACCGGGGAGGAAAGAGTATGCCCCCAAATATTTACATGGATATTCAAACAGGTAAATATTTACACAAGTGCTATTCCAAGTATATCCGGAGATGCTCAATATTCCAAGGTTGGAATAAGTTCCAGACTTAATTCTTTTAACAACCATATACGGACCCTCCCAAGTTGGGGCCAGCTTTCCGAAGAGCTTTTCTTTAGTGTGTAAGAAGACCTTCCTTAATACTTTGTCCCTTGGTTGGAAATCTCTTCTTTTAACTTTGGAAGCAAACCTGCTCCTCATCAAGACTTGATAGTGTGCAACTCTAAGGTGAGCTTTAACTCGTCTTTCTTCTATCAAATCAAGCTGAACTCTGATTGCCACCTTGTTAGCGTGTGCGGAGAAGTTGTGAACACGAAAGGAGGGGAGGGTCTTCTCTATGGGAGCTACTGCATCCATCCCATAGACCAAGGCAAAGGGTGATTCTTGCGTTGCAGCCCCAGGTGTTGTCCGGTAGGCCCACAAGACCTCCTGTAGATAACTAGGCCACTTCCCAGCAGCCCCTTCCAAATTCTTCTTTAAACCGGACATTATAGTTCTATTAGCCACTTCAACTTGCCCATTTTCTTGTGGGTGGAAAGGTGAAGAAAAACAATGCTGTATACCTCTAGAGGCACAGAAGCTCTTCATATCTCTATTGTCGAACTGTGGCCCGTTGTCTGTTGTTATTTTCTGTGGGACACCAAATCTGCAACATATGTTGGATAGAATGAATTTTATAACAGCTTTTGATGTTGTCCCTGCTAGAGGGGCTGCTTCTATCCACTTCGAGAAGTATTCAATGGCCACAATTATAGTTTTGCGCCCTCCGGACGCCACAGGGAGAGGCCCCACTAAATCCAATCCCCATCGAGGACAAGGAATGGGCTCAGAAATTGACTCTAAAGGAATGGCTGGTACATGAATTTCATTGTTGTACCTCTGGCATGGGTCACACCTTCTTACCAACTCCTTAGCATCTTTCATGATTGATGGCCAATAATAACCGGAGAGTAAAACTCTTCTTGTCAAAGCTCTAAACCCACAATGGGCTGACCCCTCGCCATCGTGCAATTCGGAGAGGACCATTTGTGATTCTTCATCCCCCAAACAGCGTAGGAGAGGTTTACTGTAAGACTTCTTATATAACACTTCTCTCAATATGATGAAACCACGAGCCTTGTGTTTTAATGTTCTGGCTAGTGACTTATCCGGAGGCACAACACCATCGGAGAGATATTGCATGAGAGGAAACCTCCAATCTTGAGGTTGTTTCACTTGTACTTCAAAAGTTTCCTCTTCTTTACCCTTACTAAGTTGAATAGAGGGGCTTTCGAGCACATGGATCCATGGATATGACTCCGTATATGCTATGATTGCCAATGAGTCTGCTAGCTCATTTTTTGTCCGGGGAATGTGCTCATAGACAACACCTCTAAACTTAAGTGCTTCACTTTTGAGGAGGAGTAAATACTTCACAAGTTGCTCATTCTTAGCCTCACATTGGCCTTGGGCATGGTGGATAAGTAGCTGGGAGTAACTTAACAGCTTGACCCTCTTAGCCCCACAAATGTGGGCTAACTTTAACCCAACTATAGCTGCTTCATATTCGGACTCGTTATTAGATGCCCTGAAAGCAAAACAAATAGCCTGGTACATTTTGTCTCCATATGGGGAAGTTAAACATACTCCTGCACCACATCCCATAGTGCTAGATCCACCATATGTTCGGACGACCCATACTTTTTTATATTTTATATCAGTAGCTTGCTCCGAATCCCTGTCGGAGTGGAATTCGACCAGAAAATCAGCCACATCTTGGGCTTTGACTGCTGTTCGGGGAGCAAAGTCTATGTCGAAGTCCCCCAACTCTACTGACCACTTAGTCATTCTGCTCGAAATGTCTGCTTTTTGAAGGACATTCTTTAGGGGAAAAGAGGTCCGGACGATGATAAGATGAGCTTGGAAATAAGGCCTCATCTTCCTTGCAGCTATCACCAAGGCTAATGCCAATTTTTCAAGTTTCAAGTAACGCTTTTCTGCATCTATCAAGCTTTTGCTGATGTAGTACACTGGATTGGGATAACTATCGACTTCTTTTACCAGCACAACACTGATGGCACACCTTGAAACCGCCAAATATACAAAAAGGGTCTCCCCATCAACTGGCTTGAACAAAGTTTTGGGGGAGGACAAGTGCTTCTTGATCTCATCGAAAGCTTCATCACACTGTGGGGTCCAATCGAACCCTTTTGCACCCTTCAAGGTTTAAAAGAAAGGATCACACCTGTCCGAAGACCTTGAGATAAATATGTTCAAGGCAGTTAACCTCCCCGTTAACCGTTGTACTTCTTTAACGTTTCGAGGAGGCTCCATTTGGAAAAGAGCATTTAATTGGTCCGGATCGGGCTGTATTTCATGCTCACTTATAATATAACCTAGAAACTTCCCGGACTGCACTCAGAACACACACTTTTCAGGGTTTAACTTCAAATTCACCTTCATCAAGCTGGCAAAAGTTTCTTGGAGATCGGACAAGTGCAACTGCTCATCCACACTCTTCACCATCATATCGTCAATATATACTTCCATATTTCTTCCAATTTGATCAGCAAATGCCTTGTTGACTAATCTCTGATAAGTAGCCCCAGTATTTTTCAAACCAAATGGCATTACTTTGTAGCAATGAAGACCTCTGTCAGTGACAAATGTGGTATGCTCTTGATCTTTTGGATCTACTTGAATCTGATTGTATCCGGAGAAAGCATCCATAAAGGAAAGCATCTTGTTCCCAGGGGTAGAGTCTACTAACTGATCAATCCGGGGGACCGGATACAAGTCTTTTGGGCAAGCTCTATTGAGGTCTGTGAAGTCAATGCACATGGGCCACTTGCCATTCTTCTTTTTCACCAAGACAGGATTGGCAGTCCACAAAGGGTATTGAGACTCCTTGATGTGCCCCATCTTTGTGAGCATGTCAACCTCTTGCACAATGGCATCAGCCTTT
This sequence comes from Limnanthes douglasii subsp. nivea, assembly GCA_036936605.1. Taxonomy (NCBI): domain Eukaryota; kingdom Viridiplantae; phylum Streptophyta; class Magnoliopsida; order Brassicales; family Limnanthaceae; genus Limnanthes; species Limnanthes douglasii. The sequence goes on from JAUPFV010000005.1 coordinate 67,274,973, forward strand.
TCTTTGGAAAAAGCTCTTCTTTTTTGAACCACTGGAGCTACATCCCTCCGGACGGATAGGTGGTGTGATATCACTTCTGATGGAACTCCAGTAACATCAGCATTGCACCAAGCAAAAACGTGCTGATGGTACTTCAAAAACTCTAACATTTGATCTTTCAAAACAGGTGGCATTTTAGACCCTATCTTGACACTTTTTCCATCTTCCAACCAGTGCGTTTCTACTTCTTCAACTGGTATCAACACTCCGGGGGTCTCTCTGGGGTCATCAATTTCACCCTCACCCCCAGAAAGGCCCTCAAACTGCTATTGTTCATCAATACGGACTTCCCCCAGCGTTCGAGGAGCCAGGGCAGTGGCATAACATTCTCTTGCAACCTTTTGGCTGCTCCGGACAACTCTAACCTGTCCCTGAACAGCATATTTCAAGCACTGGTGGACTGTTGAAGCCACTGCATGCATCCTAGAGAGCCACGACCTCCCTAGAATAGCATTATAGCAAGTGGGACAATCCACCACAATAAAGAGTATTCTGACCATTTTCTTGAAAGGGCCCTTGCCCAATAACACCTCTTCTTCGAACTCCCCGATCACATCTGCGGATCTGCCTGTGAAGCCCACGATTGACCTGTCCGAATTCTGAATTACATCTGGATTTTTCATTTTCTTATAAGTGGTTAGGAAAATGATATTGGCTGAGCTGCCAGTATCCACCAGGATTCGTCTTATGTCATTGCCCCCTATAGATGCTCCTATGAAAACAGCATCCTCATGAGGGCCAGCAATGTCTCTCAAATCATCTTCATCAAAAACAATGAAGGGGAATGAGTTTGGTGACTGATAGGATGCCATGCCTCCTTCTAGCTGGGAGGCTAAAGTATGAACATGCCTCTTCCTTGAAGAAGCAGTAGGAGCTGTCATAGTATCCCCTCCGAAAATTGTAAGGGACTCGAAAAACTTAATGAGCCCGGAGACCGATCTAGAGCATTCCTCTATAGCACCCACTCTGTTTCGAGTTGGATCAGGATCCAAGTATTCAGATTCTATGTCAAACCTTTCAACTATTACCATGGCTCCTTCCGGAGCAGCATTACTTGGGCCAACCCGGTGAGTGTTATCAGGCCTGTTACCCCATCTTCTTTTCACGTAGGCTCCCAGCTTTCCCCTTTCAATCAAGTTTTGAATTTCTTGTTTCAATGCTATGCAGTCATCAGTGGTATGACCAATATCATTGTGATATTGGCAAAAAGAGTTGTTGCGATTCTCTCGGGGAGACTGTAGTGTTGCCGGTCTCCGGTAATGCACCTCATCCTTTGTTTTATCAAAAATAGTGGCCACACTTTCTTTTAACTCTGCGAACCACTCCGGTTGCACCCACGACCCTCTCTTGTTTCTGGATTGCTGACTTTGAGCAGGAGCAGCTGGCTGAGACTGAGCTTTCGCCCTACCATGCCCCTGTCCGGTTTCTCTTGCTTTGTTCCCGGACTGATTCTGATTGGGATTTGGTGCCACCGGGGTAGACCTCACCTGCCTGTGCACTCTGGTTTTCTTTGTTTCATCAACGTTTATTTGCTTGCCAACCTGATTCAGCAACCCTCCCCATGTCATGGCCTTCTTTCTGGTCACTGAATCAGCTAGATTACCTGGGTTCAAACCCTGTCTCAGGGATGCTATCGCTACCTGTTCGAAGCAATCAGCCAACCCATTCTTGGTGTTCACAAAACGACTTATATATTCCTTCAAGGACTCATTTGGCTCCTGGGCACAATGGATTATTGTATCTATATTGCCCTTTAGCTCTTTACTCCCTACGAACTTCCTTCGAAATGCCACCCAAAAAGTGTCGAAGTCTTTAATACAACCCTAAGGCAAGCTGTTGTACCACTTTAGAGCACTCCCCGTGAATAACTGGGATAATGCCCTACAGAGCAGTTTGTCATCATCATCAAAGTTCATCATGAAATTCTTAAATTGTTCTAGATGGTTGTCCGGATCAGTACTGTCATCGTACTTCTCTATTTTGGTGCTATCAAACCTCTTAGAGAGGTTTCCGGACATAATTTTCCGGACATAATTTTGGTGCTATCAAACCTCTTAGAGAGGTTTCCGGATCAGTACCCTCATTGGGAGTTGCAAAGATACCTGGTTCATCGTGGAAGGCAAAGGGATCCATCAACATCCGGTCTACATGTCTCCGGTTGTGAGATGATCCTTTGCCTATATTCTTCTTCAATTTCCCATGTCTATCCCTTTTTCTTGAATATTTTTTAATCTGGCTTTGCTTCTTTCTAGTTCGACCCTCATCGCTGCTAGAGGATAAGGATTTTTCAACTCCATCAATGTCCGAAGAGCTACCAGAAGATTCTGAGCTTAAGTCAGAACTCTCCACTGGCTTAGACCGGTGAGACTTTTTAGAACTGGCATGAGTCTTTTTAGTGCTCACATGAGTCTTTGAAGACTCATGCTCCCTGGGGTTATCGGTGTGATGAGCAGCTGATGCTTTGGATTTTTCTTTCACGCCCATCTTGGCCTTTTCAGCCCTCAGAGCTTCTATTTCACCCTTGAGCCTATCACGTTCTTCGATAGTGTACTCATCGTTTTCTCCCACCACTTCGAGCAGAGCTGGTGGTACTTCTGGATTGTCCGGATTCATACGGACAGATTTTCTTAGCTGGTTTTGAATGCTTGATTCAGGCACCTTCGTGCTCCCACTGTGGTCGCCAATTTGGTGTGGATAATAATTTCCTGAGGGTAGGCTGGTAATTTTAGTTGGAGTTTTATGGTGGTGTGTGGGTGTTTAAGTGTTTAGAGAGTAGAGAGATAATTAAGCAGCTTGGTAGCAGCTAATTTTCATTATTCATAGTTAATGCAGGTGGTTGGGTATTTATACTATGATGTTTGGGCCCTTATGGGCTTTCGGGTCATGTTTAATGGACCCGGGTCATGTTCAAAGATCCATGAGCTCTAAGTAGGAGAGCGAGTAGCTTAGTCAAGAAGTGTTTAGGTTTTTTAGTACTTTTGTCATAGTTCGAACAGTCCTATGGTCATAGTGTTCAAAGTGATCTGTCCGGTCCATGTGATCTGTCCGATCTGTCCGGTCCGGAGGCCTTGGACTGACTTGTCCGTGTCCGGGGAGCATGCAGAATTCGGACTCATCATCCTCCATTACTGTTTTCAAGCATTCCAACGACCATTCGTAGTTGTCTTGTTTTTCACTCACCATAAACGTGAAACCAATGCAAAACGTTTTGTTGGTCGATGTTACCCCGACTACTTCGAACAAAGGCATCCCGTAACGAATAACTTTATATGTGCTATCCATGATTAACAAGCGTGGGAAGGTCCGTAGTAAGTCAATACTAAGCGGATGTGCGAAAAACAAATCGGTTATGACGTTAGAACCATCATTCCCCCGCCGTGTCCAATACTTATACTTGTGCAATTGTAATTTAACTAACAAGCATTGCATTTGGGATCGACCGCCATTTTCAGCCATCCTCGTTCTTTGACGGTGATTGTAAACGTGACGGATATTTGAAGCATTCTCCAGATCGGCCTTTTTCAAAGCACCAAATATTTGTCGCGGACTTGTCCCGTTCACCGTCAAAAGATCAACGAGCTCTTTTTCCTTACGTTTTAACTTGGACCATTGCAAATGTCCTTCGGCATACTTGATCGGTTCGTGGTTGTGCTTCTCGGAAAGGACACTAAGAGCCCACTTATCGTCTCCTTTTAACGGATTACCCACCAAATGAAAAGGGCAATTTATTTTTTTGCTACCGGTGGCCTTACGCTTATGGTCGCACTCTTTAACGGCCGACTTGAAAATTCCGGATCGCTCGCACTGATAATCCACTCTCGGTGTTCTCCCCCTCTTCCCTACCTCCTTCGATGCTACGTTTATCGAAAAACCCAACGTTTCCCCCCTAAGTTTTACCCGCTCGGTCATCGACTTTAAGCTATACTCGTCGTGAGTGGTGAAATGGTGAGCGTAGTCCGAAACAAGCGAAACATCGCATTCGTTCACCTCCTGCAATACGTAAGAAGTAGAAAAACAAATTAAACCGGTATTCCAAATAAGGGAAGCATATTTCACCATCCCATAGGCGTATGACACCTTCCCATCGCCACCCACTAGCGTGGGAGACAGAAAGGACGCCACACGTGTGGCGTACGGAGGGTCCCCCACGCCAAGCGATGGCGAAGGGAAGGTGTCATACGCCTATGGGATGGCGTACGGCCTGTCGTCCACGCCGGAGGGTGGCGACGAACACCATATACGGGATTTTTCACAAAATCTATTTTTTGGCGAAAATGAAAGAGGGAAATGCAATGTACCTCCTCCGCGACCATGCTGCTCTGCGTGGGAAGTACTTTCGACTCTTTTCCGTCCATGTTGTAAAGGTTTTGAATTTTTTTTAAAAATGGGTTTTGTTGGTTGTTAAGTTTCTATTTTTAGTAGGTTTGGAGAAGATGAAGTTTGAAATTATGTTTGCAACTTCATGGAGTAGTTTGGTTCTCTTCAATGGCATCACTTGTAAATATTTAGACTTCAAAGGGTTTTTTGGGTTTTTTGCCTAGTGGCATTTTTGTAAATATTGAAAATCAGAAACATACGAGCATTTTTGTAAATATTTAAAATCAGAAACATACGACTTCGCGGAGTAGTTTTGGCCATTTTTTTAGCAATTCCCTATTATAATTTCTGAAAGAATTAATGTGTTTTAAGCATCAATTTAACTGATTGCTTGCAATCATTACTTCATTGGGATCAGCTGATGCAACACCGGCTACTTCTTCTGTAATTACATCTAAACGTAGCTTGCAGATCTTGATAAATTTCTTTCTTTTCTTCTGTAAGCACCAATGTAGTATCTTTCATGTTTCTATGATGTTTTGGTCTTTTCTTTGGCTCAAAGTTCGGAAGAATTATCCATCCAAATTTGTCAAAAGAACAATAGCTACAAGTGGCTCAATGTGCTGTGCTGGTAGCGTGGATGGTGCAACAACCTGTGCCTTAAGTAACAGGCAAGTATTTGTGCAGTTAATATGTAATGCTCTTGGAGTGCCCCTGTTGTGCTCGTTGTTATGGTTTCAAGACAGGTCTTGATAATATGTTGAGTTTTGCTTGTGATATTTGTGTTAGATAAATGTGGTCGCAATTGGACTTTAATGTTTTAGGTCTTTAGAGTTGCATTGTTCATGTCTGTATTTTGTCTCTAATTTTTATAATCCATTTAGATATTAAAACTATAATTGTGGCCATAGACTACTTTTCGAAGTGGATTGAAGCAACCCCTCTAGCAGGAACAACATCAAAAGCTGTTATAAAATTCATTTTATCCAACATCTGTTGCAGATTTGGTGTCCCACAAAAGATAACAACAGACAATGGGCCACAGTTCGACAATAGGGAAATGGAAAGCTTTTGTGCCTCAAGGGGTATACAACATTGTTTCTCTTCACTTTTCCACCCACAGGAGAATGGGAAAGTTGAAGTGTCTAATAGAACTATACTGTCCGGTTTAAAGAAGAATTTGGAAGGGGTTGCTGGGAAGTGGCCTAGTTATTTACAAGAGGTCTTATGGCCTACCGGACTACACCTGGGGCTGCAACACAAGAATCACCATTTTCTTTGGTCTATGGGATGGATGCAATAGCTCCCATAGAAAAAAGCCTCCCTTCATTTCGAGTTCACAACTTCTCCGAACACGCTAACGAAGTGGCAATCAGAGGTCAGCTTGACCTAATAGAGGAAAGACGAGTTAAAGCTCACCTTAGAGCTGCACACTATCAGGGTTTGATGAGAAGCAAGTTTGCTTCTAGAGTTAAAAGAAGAGATTTCCAGCCGGGGGACAAGGTATTAAGGAAAGTCTTCTTACACACTAAAGAAAAACTGTTCGGAAAGCTGGCCCCAACTTGGGAGGGTCTGTATATGGTTGTTGAGAGAATTAAACCTGGAACATATTGGTTGGAAGACAAAGATGGAAGAGTTTTGACTCATCCTTGGAATATCGAGCATCTCCGGATGTACTTGGAATAGCATTTGTGTAAATATTTACTTGTTTGAACATCCATGTAAATATTTGGGGGCATACTCTTTCCTCCCTGGTGACACGGAGAGGTTTTAATGAGGTGTCCGGGCTTTTGAATAAAATTTGATGCCTTCTTAAAAAATTTCCAAGTGTTTTCAATTCTGTTCTTTGTCACACTATCCGGATTGAAATAACTAAGGGCTATTTAAACTCTAGCTGGAGAACTTAAACACTCTCACTATGAAATAATTAAAGGCTATTTAAACTCTAGCCATCAAAATTGGAACAAACAATGAAAGGAGATGAGATTTGTGTAAAACAGAAACATTCATTGAAATAACTTAAAGTGCCTTGGCCTTCGAAGGACTTTTAAATGGTCAAAGTAGAACAGAAAACCTATCCGGTCAGATACCGGACATCATTACAAAAAGAATGCCTTGGCCTTCCAAGGACTTTAGTCTGAATAAAAAGTAAACAAAGTAAATTATAAGTTAAGGTTGAGCCTTTGAAGATGGCTCACCTTCATCTACCTTCTTTCCCTTAGGATCGTCTTTCTTTTCGTCTGGGCTCTCCCCGGTATGTTCTTCATCATCGGATGTAGAAGCACTAGAGTAACCATGCAAGTCTCCATCAGCCATTGTATGATACAGGAGATCGTCAGACTCAACATGAAGCCATAAGTCTCCTAGGTTCCTCTTCGGAAACTTCTCGTGGAATAGTAAACCATGTCGGACCTCATCTTGGCGTACATTTCCTCCTGGATGTCGATCATTCTGGTAGCGTAAGCATTGATCTTGGCTTGGATCTTGGCCTCCTGCTCCTGTAGCAAAGTGGTTTTCTCCTCAGCAGCCTTGGACACTGTATTTTCGAGAGCAATCTTGTCATTAGTCAAGTTGGAGATGATTTGGTCTTTGGCTTTGATTTCTCCCTTTGAGGTGGTAAGGTCTTTCTCCAGACCGGACAGTTTCTTCTAAAGCTCTCTAATGGTGTCCTCCAAAGTGGAGACTTTTGTGGTGCTTTCACGTTGCTTCCTCTTCAACTCCTCGGTTTCTTCCTTTAAAATGTCAGCATTGGAGGTGGCAGTGCGAAGGTCATCAGACAGCTTCTCCTTGTCAGACTTAAGGTCTTTAATGATGTCTGCCTGACTCCGAACTTGTCTCTCCAACACAAGTACAGGCTGCACGTTGCTTAACAAGGAGTGGGCTATAGCATCCTTTTTCACTAGAGACAATGAAGGTCTTACCATTAAAAGTGACCGTGTTGGAGCTGCTCGGAGTTAGGTAAGGCCCGACAAAGTCATCTCTAGGAAGATTGAGGAAGTATTCACCAAGCTCACCAAGACCGGTGATGTCTACTCCATCAATGTTGATGTCTCCCCCCTCAACCTCATTAGTATGAAAGTCACCCGGAATATCCTCGGCATGCGTTGGGTCAATAGGGTCAGCTTGGATAGAAGGCTCTGGAGCCCGGAGAGAAAGCTCATCTCCCTTAGAAGTCTTCTTCTTCTTAGCCTCCCAGTTTGTGCCTTCGCTTCCCTGTTTACGATTTCTCTTGGAAGCCCTTGGAGGTTTTGGGAGGTTCGCTTCTTGCTTTTCAGTCTCTTGCTCCACCACTTCCAAGAGAGCAGCATCAATTTGGCTCTGGGCTGGCCCCTCCGGGTCTGTTAGAGCATCATTCTCTGCATCAGCAGGGTTAGTACCACCCACCACTTTCTTACCTTTCTTCTTCTTGCCTTTCATCTTGCTCGGGGTTTTGGCCCGCCCTGGCAGGAAGAGTGTCTCATCTAGTTCATGGGTCCTCTTAAGAAAAATGTCCGGAGGAGGTTGAGTGGAGAGCTCCTCCTAAGTCAAGTCTCTCCGACCTGTGGTGTTCCACATGTGAGACCTTGCCAAGTTGCCACAGGTGAAAGCAGCGTGGAATCGGTTCCCCCATTTCTCAGCAGCCCAGGCATTAATCTTGCCACAAGTAGCCTGTATGGCTTTCTGATAGTCACTGAACTCCTTGGGTAGCACTGCCAAGGCAAAAGTGAGACCCATTAGTTCGAACTACTTTTTAAAAAAAAAGAAAAAAGTGGAAGACTTACAATCACTCCTCCACCTGCTTCTGAGGAGGCTTGGGTTCTCTCCGGATTTGATCTTCTTACCGTTCTCCCAGGCACCACTGACAAACAGGAATTGGATCCTCCAATTCCTCTCCGCCTCCAGCAAATCATCCACCGCCTTGAAATCATCCCCCATGTTAAAGTGGTAAAAGGGGATGTGGTGGTTTCTACAAAAGCTGGCCACTGCAGCAAACTCCTCCATTGGCAGAGGGATCCCGGACAGCCTTGATGCCATGATGCAAGACATGAGGGTGTACCAAGCGTTGGGGCTCAGTTGGCTTGGACAGAGTTTTATCAGATGGAAGTATCTGACAATCTCTGGGTCTAGTGGGAACCTGAGCCCCCAGTTGAATAACTCCGTAAACATGACCACTTCGCTTAACTTACAATCCATAGGAGTCTCTGGGTGTATAGGAATCCTCATCTTTACATTTTCTGGTATGCCCCACTTCGTACGCATCCTGCCCAGCTCAGCAGTGTGGATGAATTCGTAGTTGATTTTTTGTAAGGAGAGGAGGTAACTAACGTTGACCTTGTGAAAACAAGCCCCCATTTTTCCTTCTAGGCTCTCCGGCAGATCTGGATGCCTCAAATACAATTTCTCTTTGCCCTTGTCCTTCTTGGCAACTATCTCTTTACTGGTCTGACCGGAGGGCTCATACTCAAATGGGGCCTCTTCAACAGAGTCCTCCATCACTTCCTTCATAATTATTGAAGGGATTTCAGCAGTTGTAGTGGGGGGAGGGTTCAAGTTTGACTCAGCCTTGTCTCCGGACTGATAGGCCTCAGTGCCCCTTTGATTTCTGCTCTCCGGTAGAGTGTCCGGAACAGAAGTTTCTTGTTGAAGACTTGGATTGGAGCCCTCCGGTCCGGACAACCTGTCCTTGGGGGCTCTAATAGGCACCTCTGACCCGGTGCTGCTGTCTTTTGCCCCCGACTTAGAGGGAGTGTTTTTAGACCCTTGGCCTTTAACCAACCGGCTTTTCCTCCTATCGACTAGCTTCTCAGGAGAGCGCTCCGTATCCGATCCCATAACTATGAAGGGAGAGGGTTTTTTGAGGCTAGTGGCTGTAACTCCTGGCTCGACAGCAGGCTCCGATTCCTGAACTGAGGAACCAGAGATTATGGGGGAGAGATTGGTTTGAAATATTTTTCTAGGCTTAGTGCCTTTGGAAGAAGAAGAGCCTCGATCTGACTCAGTAGCAGAGGTGATTGGTCTGTCAACAGGCGAGGAGGGTAACCCTGCTGCAATCCGTCTTTCCCTTTCGACTTTTTGAGCTTTCTCTAACTCGGAAAGGTTGAGCCACCCGCCTTTGACAAGAGCGTTCCTCGCTGTAAACATAAACTATCGAACTAAGTTTTTGCTTTAGAGAGAGAAAGCTTTGAGAGATTTTGCAGAGTAAATTTGAAGGAGATGGTAAAACAGTAGAAAGTAAGTTTGTATTTATAGTAAATCTGAAAAAGGAAGTTGATTCCTAGGAGAATTCGAAAAGATTGGTAATGATTAAAAGACGGAGCTGATGTCACCACCTTTAATTAAGAGGTTGCTTTTCGAAGAAGGTGGGTTCGAAATTCAAGGTGAAAAACGGCTGAAACAACCAATCAGAGAGTGACACGTGTCCCACGAACTCTGGCAAAAACCGTTTTGAATTCGTGAAGCTTTATATGTCTGGATAAACACATAGCCCAAATTGACAGACCTGTCCGGATTAAAACTACCCCTGATGTCAGACTGTTTTTTAGGTCTTTGACAAGAGTATTTGCACAAACACCTAAAAAAGGGGCTCCTGATGAGTCAGAATTCTGCATACTCCCCGGACAAGGATAGATCGGTCCAAGGCCTCCGGACCGGACAGATCACTTCGAACACTCAGGCCATAGGACTGTTCGAACTATGACAAAAGTACTGAAAAACCTAAACACTTCTCGACTAAGCTACTTGCTCTCCTCCTTAGAGCTCATGGGTCTTTGAACATGACTCAGGTCCATTAAACATGACCCGAAAGCCCATAAGGGCCCAAACATTATGGTATAAATACCCAACCACCTGCATTAAGTGTGAAAAATGAGAATTAACTGCTACCAGCCAGCTTAATTATCTCTATACTCTCTACTCTAAACACATAACACCCACATACTACTATAAAACACCAACCAAACTACAAGCCTACCCTCAGGCGATAATTATCCACACCACGTACCATCTATAACATGTGGCATAAACACCAGTTAGTTGATAAAGTTGGCAAATCCCAAATGCAATACTTGTTCGGTAAGTTGAAAGATCACGATTACTATGTTTGGGAGCAACCAAACAAAGAAACTGATGAGATCCTTGAATTGTTTTTCGCACATCCTACAAGCATCGATTTTGTTGCGCATTTTTCCTCAAGTTCTTATAATGGATAGCACGTATAAGACTACAAGGTATAAAATGTCTTTGCTAGAAGTAGTTGGCCAAACTTCAAAGAAAAAGACCTTTTGTATAGCTTTTGTTTTTTTGAGCTCGGAGAAAGAAGAGAACTACATATGGGCAATGAGCGTTCTAAGAAGAGTGATGGTGAACAACATGTGCGCATTACCAAATATTATTGTCACTGATAGGGAGTTGGCTTTAATGAACGTTATCGATGAGGTATTTCCGGATGCAAGTCATATTATCATCAAGTGTGACGGTCATCTCCCCGAAAGAGAAATAAAATGTGTTCGTCTCAGGATGCCATCTCTCCAAAAACGCCTCTATAAAATGAACGTTTGTAGCTCATCGAGCGAGAGCGTCAACAATAGGTCTGAAACATGTAGCCATAACCTCATCATGTACTCGTGTCTGGTGGAATTTTAAGTCCCAACCATGGTGTGTCTGGTACATAGCATAACACCGCATATGTACCCTCGATTGCATAAAAATACAATATAAACATATATGCAATATAACATTTAAGACAAACCAATAACCAATATGTTCAATATATACAACATAATATTTAAGATAAACCAATAACCAATATGTTCAATGTATGCAATATAACATTTAAGATAAACCAATAACCAATAAATTAAATCACAAGTATAACATATCAGATAAACCAAGAACCAATAAATCCAATAACAAATAAAACATATAAGATAAACTAATAACGAATAAATTTAATAACTAATAAAATCGACAATAAATTCATTATTGATGATGAAAAATATCAAGAACGGAAAGATAATTGAAAAATATATAAAAAAGGAAAAGTTAGAAAGATCCACAAGAAAATACCCTCACTGAAACCCTAAGATAAAATAATAACGAATAAATTTAATAACAAATAAAATCGACAATAAATTCATTATTGATGATGAAAAATATCAAGAACGGAAAGATAATTGAAAAATATATAAAAAAGGAAAAGTTAGAAAGATCCACAAGAAAATACCCTCACTGAAACCCTAGCAAAAATGATCTCCCCCCTATAAGAAAAGATCAGTTAGCTTATATAGTAATTGTTGTGGGCTTTTTGGCCTATTGAGCCATTGGACTTAAACAATTGGTCCGTTTAGAGGCTAATTCATCCCACAAACTTACTAAGTAAAAACATATTTACTTCTTATTAAAAAGTACATATTGGTTAAATATTCCAAAAATCTGACTTGCGAATCGAATAAATTCTTCCCTCAGATAACAATATTACCTGTGAAAACATAAAATGTCTTCGCCAACAGATGTAGACCAACAGATGTAGGAAATGTAGACCAACAAATGTTAGAAGATCCATCAGATCCAAAATAATAAATTTTGAGTGTTGACCAACTAATGTTGGAAGATCCTCTCGAATAACGAATCTCATATGTTGACCAACTAATAGTTGGAAAGATATAGACCAACAGATGTAGGAAATGTAGACCAACAAATGTTAGAAGATCCATCAGATCTAAAATAATAATTTTTGAGTGTTGACCAACTAATGTTGGAAGATCCTTCGGATCCAAAATAACAAATCTCATATGTTGACCAACTAATAGTTGGAAGATCATTTTGATCCAAAATAATGAACTTCGAATGTTGACCAATTAAAATTGGAAGAACCATTAGATCCAAAATAATAATGAATTTTAATTGTTGACCAACTACTGTTGGAAGATCCCTTGGATCCAAAATAATAGTGAATTTCAAGTGTTGACCAACTAGTGTTGGAAGATCCCTCGGATCCAAAATAATAATGAATTTCAAGTGTTGACCAACTAGTGTTGGAAGATCCCTCGGATCCAAAATAATAATGAATTTCAAGTGTTGACCAACTAGTGCTGGAAGATCCCTCGGATCCAAAATAATAATGAATTTCAAGTGTTGACCAATTAAAATTGGAAGATCCCTTAGATCCAAACTAATAATGAATTTCAACATGTAAAAATACTATATTTGTGGCAGTCAATACCAGATTGGATACAAGGCATGTGTGAATCTTTAGTAACAGACCATAAGAGATAGCATAGCAGCAAAGAGTTATGCAACAAGATCAGAAAAAGGCATGTAATCTACCACCAAACACAAATAAGTTCCAACAATTGGGCATTTGGTCTAGTGGTATGATTCTCGCTTCGGGTGCGAGAGGTCCCGAGTTTGATTCTCGGAATGCCCCCGAAAATATTTTATATTCTGATTCTCAAATCTGTCTGAGCATATGCAGGCAAAAGTTTCTCAAAACTCAAGTTTTAAGTCAACAAAAACTACAACAATACAAGAGCAAACAAATATCAGAGAAAGGCATGCAATAGTTTCTTAGATACTTGAATTCGCTAGAGGGGTTGCGGTTTCAATTCTCTAAATGCCACAAAATATGATCCATAACAATTCTTTTGTTTCTGACAAGATATTTTGGCAACGAACAAAACTTAATTAATAAGAAATTAGAACAATTTAAAGCATAGTGGGATTCCATCATTAATTAAGCTTAAAACTATAGCAATACAGAACAATCATAGCACTTTAGTTAATTTTGACATGAAGGTGAAGGTACCAGGGTAAGAAAAACTAGCCATCAGAATAATCATGCAGAACTAAGGGTGTGACAGAGTTCTTTCCGTTCATAGAAAGTTGTACCCATATCTAATCAAGGTAAGATTACACACGTAGTAGCAAAAGAAAACCAGCAGTCGGGCATCTTAGTTAGTTACTAATAATTTCAAATATGTAAGAAGATCAAGTCTTCCAATAAGAATTAAAAATATGTTAATGTACACTTGGCTTGGCTTAAACCCAATTCATTCAATAGATGGATACAGTTCAGCAAAGTTTGACATGGATATCTTAAAACCTCAACAACACAGTAAATAGACAGTTGCATATCAACCATAAATGGACATGAATGAACACAAACTTTGGTATTAGCATCGATTGAACACCTTTAACAAAGAATATCAAGCATAGCTCGACATGAGTATCTAACTACTGCTAAAAATTAACGAACTTAATAAGCATAGGAAGGCATCGATTGCGCGGATACAAACAAAAAAAATAAGCAACAAACGCAATTAGGTATTTAGAAACAGTAGAAATCAATACCTGAATGAAGCAAGGTGATGTCTTCAACCTAATTCGCAACTCCCGTAGCCCTAACAAATCAAGAGAGTGACGGTGTTACATCTGGAAAACGAAAAACACTCGACTGTTTCAGAGCTTTGCATTCTTGAATAAGTTCTTCTTCATCGAGGAGCTCTTCGAGACTAAAATTTTCCTTGTCTTGTACAAACTCCACAGGGGACGAGGCAGAGAGAGGCCGACCTAAAATATACCATCAGTTGGAACGCTTGTAGTGATCAGCTTCACTGGACATAAAGGATGTGACACCGTAGACCAGAAATTGTACATAAAAAAAAACATTTTTACAGAATACTAGAACATGCAGATAGTGGTCACATCACAGGGTTGATATCAGAAAGTTAAAATCAAAGAATAAACATCCAATTTCAACAGGGGGCAAAATAATGTTCAAATAATATACGAGCAGTTACTTTAGATAGCAATCTTAATTCTTCAATGAATAAATATAAGAAGTCCTACCAATCCATCACCAGCAACCAAAACATAAGGATAAAGCAATAATGTTCATATTTCTCTTTCAATAACCTTCCCATTTTTTGTCAATTTATACTTCAACTTCAAGGGCACAAAGCTTTCGTACCTTCATAGTACGCTCTTTTGGTAAAACTAAATTATTTCACTATAATTTGAACATAAAGAGGCTTGTATTTTGACATATCCTAGATTTCATATTCTTGAATCTAATAGCTTAAACATGTTATTAAGCATTTAAAGATCGCTCTATACTACAACAAAATTTTACAATGAAGCATATAACAAACATAAACATGTTACAACATTTCATAAACTGATTAATCAATGCAAAGGCTTGAATGCATTAATAAGCGGACCAAAAAAACAGATTCTTTAGCTTTTCAGTTATCAGCTCTGATTATTCTTATCTAATAGCCCAGCAGACTAGTCTTTATATCAGAAAATATTTTAGCGGCGTCTAGTCAAAGAGTTGGTGGTTATGCCTGGTTACGATCTACTAACAAAAGGATCCCGGCTATATTGACGATCAAACAGTTAAAGCGCACACTTTTGGAAGTATTTAGAATTTCTCATTTATTCTTTCGACCTTCACAAATTGAAGAACCAATGGATGTCACTCAAAGAGAGATAACTGCACATTTACGTGGATGAGATTATACAGCATCAGCATTAACTTTTCCAACTAATGGGGAATAATATATATATATATATATATATATATATATATATATATATATATATATTCTTTAAGCTAGTGTTGCCTCTAGTACACTAAGCCAGAAACAGAAACAATAAGAAAGGTAATGCAGAAACATAAGTAAAATAGTTTATAACGAAAGAAGAGAGGAAAGTAATAGAGGCTCCCAAGAAGACCCATAACCCTTATGAGTCTAGGCTCAACTTGTCAACAATGGCCATTATACCTGCACATCCTCAATAAACATATAAAACCAAGTTGTTTCTTCATTTAACTAGACAGTAGCAATCTCTACTATCAACTTATGCACATCGAGTCCCTACTTAACTGCTCAACAATTATAAATAATGAAATAGGTATGCGGTGGCAATATAATAAGGCCACATAAATCCTGCACTTGATTGAGGAACACTAACATTTCCAACAATTAATTCATATAACTACTACATAGCGAGTCTTCAAATGCCTAAACTCGAGGTTGATGAACAATTTTATATCTACAGCTTGAGTTGTAAAACTTCATTCTGCTTTCAACAATTCACGATCACTAACAGTTCACTGTAAACAGATTTCAGTCAAACATCGAAAGATATTACCGCACAATATCATCGTCTGACGACAGGTAGAACAAATTAATCACCTAAGACACGGAACGATAAATCCAAAATTAACTACACTACATAGAGCTCAAAAAGAAAATCCACTAACCTTAACTTTGTCCTTCAGTCTGTCAACCTTAGTTACATATGTAAAATACAAAGAAAACCCAAACACAAACTGGAGATGCAGGGGACACAAACAGTAATACGAAATTCTATGAAGATATTAACAAAACAATAGATCCTGCAAAATTGTTAGATGAATCAAGAAATATTATAAACAAAGAGAGAATAGCGAGCAGTGGTGTGTCCAAAATTGTTCAGAGAGAATAGCAAGAATGATCGTCGTTAAAGCTTGGGTTCGAAATGGAGAGGTTGTGGTGGTTGGCGATGGCCATGGCGAGGAGGCCGATGGAGCTTTGGCTCTCTCGAAGGTGAGTTTGAGTACATAGCAGCGAGTCAGAGGGTAATCCTTTAGGATTCGATTGATAAAAACGATGCTCGTAACGGTTTTAGATATGTTATCCGGGTACAGGTCATCTTCCAACAGACGGCGCCATTTGATGATGAAAAATATCAAGAACGGAAAGATAATTGAAAAATATATAAAAAAGGAAAAGTTAGAAAGATCCACAAGAAAATACCCTCACTGAAACCCTAGCAAAAATGATCTCTCCCCCTATAAGAAAAGATTAGTTAGCTTATATAGTAATTGTTGTGGGCTTTTTGGCCTATTGAGCCATTGGACTTAAACAATTTGTCCATTTAAAGGCTAATTCATCCCACAAACTTACTAAGTAAAAACATATTTACTTCTTATTACAAAGTACATATTGGTTAAATATTCCAAAAATCTGACTTGCGAATCGAATAAATTCTTCCCTCATCAATTATAACCTAAACTAATAAATTCTATAAGAAATATAAGTTATAACACAAACCAATAACCAATCCAATGCAATAAACAATGCTTTAAACATAAACATATAACTATAACATAAACCATGTTGCATTTAATAATAATAACTTTAACAAATAAATTAAAACCAAAAAACTTACATCGCCTTTGAATACGCTATAAGGCTCATGCTCTTTGTAGGAGTGGAATGTCGAGTATAGGTCGATCACATGACAGTTATATCTACGAAAGCGTTGGTCTGTAGTACGACGACGACGAACAGGGGCGACCTGTAAATCCCCTCTAGTACGGTGACGGACGCTCCGAGACGTCTCGCCTAGTACCATCTCCTCGGCATTATCAGTCGTATCTCGCTCCATAGTGGGAGAACGGGACCGTGGAAGCATCCTACACGAGACAAATAATTTACTTAAACGGATTTAAAATAAATAAAAAAATTGTGTGTAGGATAAAAAAAATGTATCATAACATGCGATAAAGTTCAACAGAATCAAAATCGGAGAAAAAAGGCTGAATTACAGGGTCCCACACTCAATTGCGTGGATTTGGACAGATCTACGCATTTGGGTTTGGTATTTCCTCGCACGAAAACGTGCGAGAAAATACTGAACCGAGCAGCCTTGCCCCAAGTTCAAAAACACATCCTAAACTATCCCAAATCTGTAAAAAAATCACCCAAAATCGAACATAATCTCCTAACTAAACACATACATGCATTTAAACTTCAAGAAAACAATTGCAACTACATAAAAATCCGATTTTTCTATTATAACCGGTGTCGTTATAAAAAAAACGGGTCTTGATTAATTTTAGCAATTACCTATATTGAGTGAGTAAATAAGATCAGTAGTGTTCCGAGCCAAATGTTTAATTATTGTGGTCTTTCTGTCAATATGGCTTTGTCCCCGCCAAACATTTAAGGAAATAGCTGCAAGGGTTCTACTTCTAGATTAGGGTTTCGCATAGCTGAGTATTAATACACCTCATGTCTCCTCTCTAGAACGTCATCTTCTTCAAACTTATCTTCTTTCAATTAGGTAATGGGTTTTAAAACTGATTACCTGCGATCCTTGTTTTGTAGATACTGATAATTTTTAAATTTTCGTTTTGATATAAAAATTTGTGTTTTGATGAAGTTGGAAGTGACGACACTTTCCCCAAATGATCGAATCGGATTATAATGTGCTATTTCATTCTCTCTTCTTTGGAGAGTATAAGCCAGAACTCTGATCCTTCTTTATCATTTTCCAGATTCGTAGTATAGAAACACCCTTCCTTCTACACCAATCCGCCAGCGCCGGTATATCCTTTGCCTCTTTTGTTCTTCAATCTTCATGATTTTGTTTATAATTTCATCTTTTAAGCATCAATTAAACTGATTACCGGCGATCCTTGTTTCAGTGGGCGTTGAGTATGAGCTGATGCAATAATTGCTCCTCCTTCTGCAATTGCAAATAGAAGTAGCTTTTGCTATTCCTTATCATTGCAGTTCTGGATAAATTTCCTTCACTGATTTAATTTTCTGTGTTTCGATGAAGTTGGAAGTGACGACACTTTCCCCGAATGACCGAATCGGATTATAAAGTGCTATTTCATTCTCTCTTCTTCAGAGAGTATAAGCCAGATTTCTGATCCATCCTTTGTTTGTTGAACTTGCATTTTAGAGTCTATTTGTTAACATCAAGTCTTCATATTCTAAACGAAGTTAGATGGATTTTATGTTGTTACTGATGTTGTTAAATTAGATGTGTTTATGCTATTGCTGTGGTTAAATGGGTGACCTTAGTAAGATGCATCATTTAGGTGTTCTTTGAGAGCTTGTAGATTATGATGTTTAAGGTTGTATATTATTGCCATCCCTTTGTCATAAGGTGCTCTCTTTTTTTATGTCAGAAGGTGGCAAGGATTAGTCCAAGACCTGAGCATGGATAAATTTGAGAAATAGACCTCTCTTCTACGCAAGTATGACTTTCTCATCTTTTCTTCCTCCTGAGCTTGATTAAAATTTAATCTTTTTCCAAAGAATTAATGGTTTTTAAGCATCAATTTAACTGATTACCAGCGACCCTTATTTCATTGGGTGTTGAGTATGAGCTGATGCAATATGTGCTCCTTCTTCTGTAATGACATCTAGAAGTAGCTTTTGCTATTTCTTTTTTTTGCAGATCTGGATAGACTTTCTTTACTTTTTGTTCTATAAAGATCTTGCTGTTTTGATGAAGTTGGAAGTGATGACACTTTCCCCAAATGATCGAATCAGATTATAGTATGCTATATAATTCTCTCTCTTGCAAGAGAGTATAAGCCAGAACTCTGATCCTTCTTTATCGATTCTAGATTTTTAGTATAGAAGTGCCCTTATTGGCACACAACTTATATTTCAAATTGTTAAAGATGGATGTGATGACAATTTCCCCAAATGATCGAAGATGATTATAATATGCTACTAATTTGCTCTTTCGCAGAGAGTTTTAAGCCAGAATTCTGATCCATCCTTTTGTTAAAGTTGCATTTTTAAATCTGTTTGTTTACAGCGTCTTTTTTTTTTTTAAAATAGGAATGTATTTTTAACTCTAGATACCTTGGGTAGAATTCTGTAATGAAGCTTTGTTCATACTCCTTTTTGTATATTAAGAACACTCCAGCTTTGGTTGTTATAATTTCTAATTGCAATTGAATGGTTTCTGTGTTATGTCCGCACTAAAGCCTTTATTTAATACTAACTTTTGGGTGCTAGAAAGTTTAAATTTTGCATACAAATATTACATGAAAGATGGAGGTGATGATACTTTCCCCAAATTATCGAAGATGATTATACTATGCTATTTATATCTCTCTTTCGCTGAGAGTTTAAGCCAGTATTCTGATCCATCTTCACTGTTTTTAACTTTTATAAATTCTGCCTATCTTATATTGTAGTTGTTTGTTTAGATTTTGTTCAAATAATTTTTCAGGTAATGAAAGTTATAACTTTGTTAAGGTAGTAAATCCATTGGTATACTCTATGTACTTCCTGATTCTGTTACTTCCTGATTCTGTGCTTGCTAGTAAAAACATGAAAACAAAGATAGAGGTGATGTCACTTTACTCCAATTATTGGAGATGATTGTGCTTTAGGATATTTCTCTCTTTCATAGAGAACTTAAGACAGGTTTCCTATGCATCCTTGATTGTTGTTAGTGTTGCATTTTAAAGTCTATTTGTTTTTAATCCCTTTTTTTTAGTAAGATTATTAGCCAATGTAGATATCATTCTTGTTTATGTGATCTCAAAGTTATGAAGAATAAATCCAAATTTCTCATCTTTTATTCTTCAGAATTTTGATAACAGTGTCATCATTTTCCAAAGAATTAATGGTGGTAAACATCAATTTAACTGATTACCAGCGACCCTTATTTTATTGGGCGTTGAGTATGAGCTGATGCAATAGGTGCTCCTTCTTCTGTAATGACATCTAGAAGTAGCTTTTGCTATTTCTTTTTTTGCAGATCTGGATAAACTTTCTTAATTTTTCGTTTTATGAAAATCTTACTTGTCTCGATTTAAAATTCTGTTTTTTGATAAAGTTGGAAGTGATGACACTTTCCCCAAATGATCGAATCAGATTATAATATGCTATATAATTCTCTCTTTTGCAAGAGAGTATAAGCCAGAACTCTGATCCTTCTTTATCGATTCCAGATTTTTAGTATAGAATTGCCCTTTAGAGACAAAACTTATGAAGATGGAGGTGAGGACACTTTCCTTAAGTGATTGAAGATGATTATAGTATGCTATTAATATACTCTCTTTCACATAGAGTTTTAAGCCATAATTATGATCCATGCTTGCTTGTTAAAGTTGCATTTTTAAATTTGTTTGTTTACAAGGTCTTTCATTTTTTATATATAAGATTATTAGACAATGTTTGTTGTTTCACATGGTCTAAGTATATAACTCTAGAAAACCTTCATCCTTGATTATTGAATGCACTGTATGTTGTTATAGCCGTTACAAACTCTTTATTAAATAGTAACTTTAGGTGCTATAGAGTTTACCTTTTTTAAATTGAAGGTTGAGGTGATGATACTTTCCCCAAATTATCGAAGATGATTATACTATGCTATTTATTGTCTCTTTCGCCGAAAGTTTAAGCCAGATTTCTGATCCATCCTTGGTTTGGTAAACTTGCGTTTTAGAGTTTATTTGTTTACGTCAAGTAAGTATTCATATCCTAAACTAAGGTACTTTGTTTATTATATGTTATTAGCCAATGTATGTTGCTGTTTTATTTGTTAATTATTTCTAAGTGCTTATACAATGCGATTAAAATATACAATGCCCAGTAGCAGGTAGGGAATGTTTATTGTTGGTTATCCTCTTTCTCTTCTACTCTTTCTAAGAACTTTGAAACTTGATTTTAGGGACGCTAGTTTTGAGTCTCCTAGTTAAAATTATGTATCCATCAATCAAGTAGCCGTATCTAGACAAAGGCCAATACTACTCTCGAGGATAATAACAACCATTAGAAGTTGAGCTACATCTTTCTCAAGCAGAGGGGTTAAGTTACATTAACATTTGAACTAAATAGACCTATTCTATTCTCCAAAACATCAATCCACCACTGCTGTTAATACTTCTCTTTCTTTCTTTAATTTTTTTATTATAATTTCTTAGAGAATTAATGTGTTTTAAGCATCAATTTAACTGATTGCTTGCAATCATTACTTCATTATGATCAGCTGATGCAACACCGGCTACTCCTTCTGTAATTACATCTAAACGTAGCTTGCAGATCTTGATAAATTTCTTTCTTTTCTTCTGTAAGCACCAATGTAGTATCTTTCATGTTTCTATGATGTTTTGGTCTTTTCTTTGGCTCAAAGTTCGGAAGAATTATCCATCCAAATTTGTCAAAAGAACAATAGCTACAAGTGGCTCAATGTGCTGTGCTGGTAGCGTGGATGGTGCAACAACCTGTGCCTTAAGTAACAGGCAAGTATTTGTGCAGTTAATATGTAATGCTCTTGGAGTGCCCCTGTTGTGCTCGTTGTTATGGTTTCAAGACAGGTCTTGATAATATGTTGAGTTTTGCTTGTGATATTTGTGTTAGATAAATGTGGTCGCAATTGGACTTTAATGTTTTAGGTCTTTAGAGTTGCATTGTTCATGTCTGTATTTTGTCTCTAATTTTTATAATCCATTTAGATATTAAAAGATTCGGCCAGTTTAAACGATGAGATGAAAGAGTTAGGCTCCTCTCTAGAACATCAAGCAGCCACTGTTGGTATGCTCTTCTTGTTTCTAATCCTTTATTTTTTTTCCAACTTATCATTTTTCAAAGAATTAATGGGTTTTAAGCATCAATTAAACTGATTACCTGGGTTTAAGCATCAATAACTGCTTTATCTTCTGTAATTACATCTAGAGGTAGCTTGGCTGCTCCCTTTTATTGAAAATCCGGATAAAATTTCTCTAGTTTTTTATATGAAAAGTTGTGTTTTGATGAAGTTGGAAGTGACGACACTTTCCCCAAATGATCGAATCGGATTATAAAATGCTATTTGATTCTCTCATTTTCAGAGAGTATAAGCCAGAACTCTGATCCTTCTTTATCAATTCCAGCGTATTTGGTATAAAACACGTGTATTTCATTTCGAAATGTTGAAGATGGGGATATAACAACTTCCCCAAGTGATAAAAAATGATTATACTACGCTCTTTATTTTCTCTGTTTCGCAGGAGAGTTTAAAGCCTAAATTTCAACTCATCTTCGCTTTGAAAAAGATAACTTTTATAATTTTTGTCTACTTAAATTGGTTGATATTTTTCATCTATATTATTTTACTTTTTATTTAAAGTTTTAGGTGGAATTGATATTCATTCCAGTTTTCGATTTGTGACTGCGAGTATGTAGTTGATGATGGTTTTTTCAAAATGTCGAAGATGCTTTTTTTATATCTGCATTATTATCTTTTTGTTCTTGTAATTTCTCATTTTAATTTTATTTAATGATTGTTTTCCTGTGTGTAGTATGATGTTGGGTATAAGATCTAATACAGAATAACTTAAGGCTGCAAAATCTATTATTATTTTTTGGCCAGAAGAGTTGATCATATGTTAGAAAGTTTTTGATAGTCTTCCCTGTATTAGTTATGTTTTAAAATTTTACGAAGATATCGCCAATTGCCATGTTTTTTCTGTTTCAACTCGGAAGTGATTTAGGTGATGATAAGACTGACTCTCTTCATTTGGTATGTTGCATCAAGCATATTGTTGTTCAAATACTCTTCTGCTCTGCTGCCTTTGCTTACCTTGGTATGCAGGCCAGGTTAGGTTAAATTTAAGTTATTAATAAATGTAAGGGAATTGCAAAAAAAAAAAATCATTTTTACTCCGTGAAGTCGTTTGTTTTGAATTTTAAAAATTACTCAGTGAAGTTATTATAATTTTCAAAAATAATACAATTTTTCTACCTTCTCTCTACTTTCTCGTTCTAAACATAAAGAACTAAAACTAAAGAAGCAAATACTATCGTTATCACTTAATCATATATCCTAACACTTAAATGACTTATTTGCAAAAAAAAAAAAAACATAATTAGATTTTAGATATTCGAAAGGTTTCTTAAATCATAATGGGTATTTTAGGGGTGGATTCCAGAGCCGCCTCTGTTCTCTCCAAATGATAACCTATTAAAAAAATTACAAAAATGGACAAAATTAATAGATAAATGTTAAAAAATTAGAAAAAAACGATACAGGTCTGATACAGGTCTGTTCGCCATGCTTATTTTCTTTTTAAAATTATTTTTTTAGAAAAATAGAAAGATACAATGGTCAATGTTCATGTTGGTTTGTAGAAAAACAAGTTTTGTTACCATTTCAGCAAGTTTTGTTACCATTTTATTAAGTTTTACAAAGTTGAAAAGAAGAGAGTTTTGGTTAGTTTAAGGTTTGAGTTTTTATTCCTCTATGTTTTGCAAGTTATCGAATTCATGACACTTGTTGGGTTTTTGGGGTCCTGATCTTAGCAATAAAAATTGTACCAAAAAGAAATAAACATGTTTAGTTTTGGCAATTCATTTTTCAATTAGTTTATTCACAAAACCACCGATTAATATAGAACGACTTTATATCTACTAATGTTCAATCTTCAAATGAGCTTATAAAACAGGAAAATAATGTATCCACAAAACCATCCATCAACGTGTTTGAAAAATGGCTAAGAATTACAAGAAGATTAAAATTAAATTTTCATGTATGGAGGAATAAAAATGTAGTTTTTTGTTGAAACACGGGGAAAATAAAAAATTTGATGGGGAAATATTTCGTCCCCTTAATTTTTAGATGGTAAATGTGTGACGAGAGACAAGTGTAAAATCGAAAGGATAGATGCAAGACATAAATACTAGATGATAGATGCAAGACTTAATTTTTAGATGATCTAAATGATACATAATTTATGATAAATGTGAGACTTAGTTTGCAGAAAAACAAAATAAAAAAAACAATCATTCATTGATCTAGTTTTGTCGGTTTTAAAAAATCAATAATAATTTGAGTTTTTTTTCGAAGTACGGTTTTAAAAATATTAATTTTTATATCCCCACGAGGGATCCTGATAGAGATAGAAAGACGAGAGAGAGAGAGAGAATCCAAGAAAGTAACTTAATTTTTCTCCGAATTCAGAACTTTTATAACCCTAATTTGTAATCGTTCAAGAGATTGTTGCTATCTTAGCAAAATTTGTATCTTTAATGAAAGATCTACCTTCAAAATACCCCGTATAGGCAATAGACTCCTCAAATCAACCAAAAAAATGTTAGAACCCTAGCCACCGAATCAAATGGATCCAAATCAACATAAAGTTGGTCCAGATCGAGATATTCCAACACCAAAAGAGGATTACCCTCGTCTACCAAGCAACAAGAAAAGCACAATTGATATCCATTCTCAAGATATCAGGTACAACTCAATTTTCGACTCGACTACACCAGAGTAGCTTCAAAGCTTGGACAATAAAGTACGCAGAGGCCACCAGAGTCAACAAGGACTTCTCTCATTAGGAAAATGTCGATTTCCAAGAAAAAGAAGGATTCAAAGCTGTAATGTTTCCAGAAGCAGATAAGTATTATCTTCAAACTATTTCTAAATTTACTTTAGTCGCCAAATTTTCGTTTGGTAGACTAAAATTTGAAGAAATCAAATCTTTCTTGCATGTTTTCATATTTATATGACAATTCTATTTGGGACTATAAACATATTCTAATTGAATTAGACTATAAAGAAGACTTAAAAAAAATAATAGAAGCGCAATGTATGGTCTATAAGTCATTTTTAAGACATTAAATGGATTCAACCCTAGGTTTGAATGTTCTATAACCCTAGTTTGGGTATCTTACCCAAACCTCCTTGAATTTATGTACAACCATGACTCTGTAACTTATTTAGCTAAAATCATAGGTTGTCATTTATTAATTTGGGTCCCAACAAAGAAACGAGCAAACTTTAATTGTTGTAAAGCTCGACTCAAATTGGACATATCTAAATATTTTCTCCAAAGGTTTTGAATAGGCTTTGAGGACAAAGATGGTTACTGGCAGAAAATTACATATGGTGATATGTCATTCTACTGCTCAACTTGTAATCACATAGGTCACAATCATTCCAGCTATAAAAAAATTAGAAATAAACAAAAAATATAACTCAACAGATAACTAATAATATAAAGATAAAACTCAATGTTCTAACTAGAATCCAATTCTCCAATTAGAAATATGAGTTTAAAAAATACAATATATAATCGTTCACCTTTTATAATCAATAGAAATATTGACTATAATTAGGGCTGTCAACGGTTACGGAGAACCAAGAACCGGATCGGTACCGAACCGATAAGAACCGGACTGAACCTTAACGGTCCGTTTCGCGGTTCCATCTTAAAAACCAAAACCGATAAGGAACCAAAACAACAAAATCGGTTTGGAACCGAACCGATAGAACCGGTAGAACATATTAGGAACCGAACCGATAAAACTGGTAGAACCGATTAGGAACCAAACCGATAAAACCGGTAAATCGATAGAACCGATATGGAACCGAACCGATAAAATTGATAAACCAGTAGAACCGATAAGGAATCAAACCAATAAAACCGTTAGATCTTATTAATTTATTATTATTATTATTATTATTTAATACATTATATTGTCAATACTAATAGTTAATTATCTATTTTTATTAAAAATCAAAGATTAACTTCTTAACTTTGATTTTTACGTTATTTATTTATTTAAAAAAAGTTGAAAATTTAATTTTAATTTAATTTTTTTAAATGGACCGGACCGGATCGAAACCAAACCGAACCAAAACCGGACCGAACCAAAAATGACCAAAACGGGACCGGACCGAGCTCGGACCAAACCGGACCAGACCGAACCGAAAACTTAGCGGTCCGATCCGGTTCCAAAATATAGAACTGAAAGCTTAGCGGTCCGGTCCGGTCCGGTCCGGTCCAAACCGATAAACACCCTTAACTATAATGATTTAAAGAATAAAGTTGATACTGAAAAAACTAAAACAAAATCTATAATTCTAGAATTTAGCCAAACTCTAAGTCCTCTATCATTGAAACCAACATGAATATGGTTGATAATAATGAACAACAACAACGAAAAGATACTAATAATTCAAATGACACAGTTAATGAACTTGACTCCACTAAGGTTTTAAGTAATGAAATAATTTAGGCCATACGCACACTAGAATTATGTAATATGTCTAATTCATCAATCGAAATAGATAATCTTGAAACTTACTAGTAATAAACTAAAAATATATTTCAATCATCCTCTACTTATCACCAATTTTTAAAAAAGTAATGGAAAAGAAGATAAGAAAATTGTTATAAATAAAAGATTGAATAGATTAAAAATAATAATTCAAAAATGAACATTAATATCAAAGGTTAATCTATCTAAAGGATCATCAAAATCCTATAATCAAACCTTCAAAAGATATTTATTGTCCTAAACTGGAATGCCATGGTATAGACAATAAAAGTACAATACACAGACTAAAATCAATAGTTAAATCTTAAAAATCTGAATTCATTGCTCTACAAGAGCCAATGAGTTCTCATGAGAAAATTGATTAAACTTCAAAGATACATAAATTTAATTCAAGGTGATCTATAATTAATAATAAAATATGAATTCTTTAGAATAATAATTATAAGGTTAAAACTGTATTAAGCCATAAATAACTAATTCATTTAAGTGTGAGCACTCTTCATTAACCAAAAAACTCTTAGTTACAATGATATATGCAAAAGCTTCTGGAATTCAAAGGCAAGCCCTTTGGGAAAAAATAAGATGCAAACTGGACATTAATCTCTAAAACTAATTGTGAATTTTTTACAAGTCGTTTCCATACTTCATTAAAAAAATTCATATTTTCTAAAAGTCTAGACATATGATATTTGAGACTCAATAATTTATTTGTTTAATCTTACTAATTTTACACTTCTAAGTCACAAATGATAGTTGCTTATAAACTAATATTGATATCTAAACCATCTCAAAGCAGGGTAAAACCTGACTTAGAAATGGAAACTGTAGTTTTTGTTTGCAGGTTAAAGGAATAGCAAAAGAAGCAAAGCTCCTGGATGCTTGGATTAATTTGGATCTATAAAATTATAAATGAATTATGGATGCAAATAAGATATTGGTGTTAGTTTATCAATCACCCAATAAGCTTTCTTTGTAATTGAAAAATATTGGACTAATGAAAGTCCCTGGAATTGTATATTAGTAGAAATAGCCTCAGTTTAATCAAATGTAACACTAATTAGATTCAAATTTGGTATTCTGCTAAATACATGTTAAATTTTAAATATTTTATATTAATTTATTTTCATTCAAAGCTATCTAATGGGTTAGACCAAGTCTATATGAGTACTAAAACTCTAATTGAAAGCTCTTTATTGAGTTTGACCAAAACTTTAAAAATTTCGTGTAAAACTTATTTAAAGGTCGTATATTTTACAATTCATTAACGTAGACAATTGCCTCTCTCTAAATATTTTCTCTCTCAATTTTATTCTCGAGCTAACAATGTTAGCATAACTAATTTTTAAAAATATAAAAAGTAAACTTGATGGTTTCCGACAATTTTGTACAACGATTCATTCCATGATTTGATGGTCACTATGATCATTGGAGTATGCTCATGTAGAACTTGTTAAGGTCCAAAGAATATTGGACGATTGTTGTTTTTGGAATAACAAAACCATTATAATGTGTTGTGTTGACGGATGTCGAGAAAACCAAGTTGAGAGCGAGAAAGCTAAAAGATTTAAAGGCAAACAATTATATTTTTCAAGAAATTTGTCGGCCCATCTTGGAAAAATTCTTAGCAAATAAACTTTGAAAGATATTTGAGATTCTATGAAGAAAAAATATCAAGGCTCTGCTCGAGTGAAGCGTGCACAACTTCAAGCTTTGAGAAAAGATTTTGGGACTATAAATTGAAGGATGGAGAATCTGTTACGAGTTACTGTGCCGGAACTATGGAGATCAGAAACAAAATGCAATTTCATGGTGAGAAGATGGGAGATGGAAGATGTTACAATTATAGAGAAAATATTGCGTTCTATGATACCAAAATTTGATTATGTCGTGTGTTCAATTGAAGCATAAAAAACATAGATGCATTCTCTTTTGATGAACTACAAATATCATTGTTGGTCCATGAACATAAGATGAGCCGTAGTTCAACTTCAGAGGAGCAAGCTTTGAAGGCTTATACTCATAATAATTTATCAAACTTTAGAGAAAGAGTTAAAGGTAAAGGTAGAGACATAAGTAGAGAAATGGGATTCAAGGGAAATAGAGATGGAAACAAGTATTCTAAAACCAATAATGATAATTTTTCAGGCAAAGGTAGATGACGAGATTAACATTTTGACAAATCCAATGGATAGTGTTTTCAATGTCATAAATTTGATCATTCTCGTTCTGAATGTTATACTAAGCTGCCTAATGAAAAAGAAAATGAAGAACGATGATATTTTGCCAAAAATAAAAAAGTGGATACTCTGTTGATTGACTATTCAAGCTAATCAGGAATCTCAGTCTGTTGTTTGGTATGTGGATACGGGCTGCAGTAACCACATGTGTGAAAGCAAGTGTTATTTTATTTATTTAAATGAAAACTTTCATTCTACATTAAGGTTTGGTGATTTTTCCACTGTGAAGGCGATGAGAAAGAGTAATATTGAGATAAGAACCAAAAATGGTTTTTTTGGAAATAATCTCTAATGTTTTTTATGTTCCTAACTTGAAAAGTAATCTGTTAAGTGTTGGTCAATTGCTAGAAAAGGTTATATAATCACTTTTCAAAAGGGTGTTTGTGAGATTTGTGATCCTACTATATGAGCTATTGATGTTGTGCCAATGAGTTCAAACAGGTTGTTTCCATTAAAGATTGAAAGTATGCAAACTTGTATGATCGTTGAAGTAAAAGATCTTTCTTGGTTGCAGCATTTTCGTTATGGCCATTTGAGTTTTGGTAGATTTAAGACCCTCCAACTTAAAAATATGGTGACATGTCTTCCTCATATTAGTATTCCAACCCAAGTTTGTGAAGAATGTTTTGTTGACAAACAACATTGTTTTCAAATTACCCAAGGGAAGTCACAACGAGCAAAATGAGTTTTGGAGCTAATTCATTCTGATATTTGTGGCTCGATAACACCCATTTCTAAGAGAGGTAAAAGATACTTATATACCTTCATTGATGATTATACTCGAAAAACTTTGGTTTATTTTTTATAGAAGAAATCAGAAGCTCGTGTGGAAAATGAAACAAGAAAGACCATTAAGACCATTCGAACAGATCGCGGTGGATAATATTGCTTAACTGAATTTAAAGTTTTTTGTGACTTTCATGGCATTCAAAGAGAGTTAAAAATTGCGTATACATCATAACAAAATGGTGTATCATGGAGGAAAAATGAAACCATCCTTAATATGGTGAGAAGCTTGTTGGCAAAAGGGATAATTTTAAAATATGTTTGGCATGAAGCAAGAATTGGAGTATTCGTATCTTGAACAGAAGCCCTAAATATGATGTTCAAAATAAGACGCCAGAAGAGGCTTGCAGTGGAAGAAAACCAGGTGTAGATTATTTTATAATTTTTGGCTGCATTGCTTATGGACATATCCCATATGAGAAAAAAATAAAGTTGATGATAAAGGGGAAAATATGTTTTTCTTGGTGTTAGTGAAACATCCAAATCTTATTAATTGTTTAATCCGTTAACTCAAAAAATTGTAACAAACCGAGACGTTGTCTTTAATGAAGAAACCACTTGGGTTTGGAATGAGAATGAAACTACTCAAATTCTTTTCTTTAACAACGATTCTGAAATTGAACCAACTCTGGAAGCTTTTATGCTTGCAAATTCATCAGAAGAAACTCCAACAACTGCTGAAATTTTGCCAACAATAGTCGAAGCTAATAATGAAGCAGCATAAGCTAATGATGTAGTAACTTAATTTCTTTCACATATTCGAAAAATACCTGCATGGTTGGAAGACTATGAGGTAATTGAAATTGATAATCCAATTATTCACTTTGCTTTATTTTTATATTATGATCCTACGATCTTTGAAAGTGTTGTCAAAGAAGAAAATTTGAGAAAACTGATGGATGATGAAATTAATGATATTGAAAAAATGATACGTGAGAGCTGACTGATCTTCCAAAAGGGCAAACAAACCATTGGTGCAAAGTGGGTCTTCAAAATAAAAATAAAAGAAAATGGTCAAGTTGAAAAGTATAATGCGCGTGTGGTAGCTAAGGGATATAATAAAGAATATGAGATTGACTATAAATGAGTTTTGCTACTGTTACAAAACATGATACATTCAGATTGGTGATCGCATTGACGACGCATAATTCTTGGCCTACTTTTCAACTAGAAGTCAACTCGACATTTTTGCATGGAAACGTGGAGGAACATGTATTTGTAGAACAACCTCTTGGTCATATTAAGATTGGAAATGAGCATAAACTGTATGGATTAAAGAAAGATCTTTATGGCTTTAAACAAGCTCCACGAGCTTGGTACACTCGTATTGAGACTTATTTTTTGAAAGAAGACTTTCACAAATGTCCACATGAACACACAACTTTTGTTAAGATAAGAGATAAATGGAAACTACTCATTGTTTATTTATATGTAGATGATCTCATATTTACTGGAAATGATAGTGTCATGTTTAAAGAAATCAAAAAATCTATGTTGAATGAATTTGAAATGTACGATCTTGGTATGATGCATTATTTCCTTGGCATATAAGTAATACAATCAACTAATGAGACTTTTATATCTCAAAATAAGTATGTGCAATATGTTTTGAATAGGTTTCAAATGAAGGATTGCAATCATGTAAGCACTTTAACTGAGTTTGGCTTGAAGCTAAATATAGATCATGAAGGAAAGAAGTTGGATAACACACTTTACAAGCAAATTGTTGGCAATTTGAAACAAGAACATATATAATGTATTCTGTGAGTTTAATAAGTAAATGTATGGAGAATCCAACATAAATGCATTTGTTAGCTTCCAATAGAATCCTTTGTTATATGCAGTGGTCTAGAGATTTTGGGTTGTTGTACAGGAAGGGTGAAAAATTAGAACTGTTTGGGTTTGCTGACAGTGATTATGCAGACGATCAAGATGATAGAATGAACACTTCAGGCTATGTTTTTATGTTGGGAACTGGGGCTATTTCATGGTTTTCTAAAAATCAACAAATTGCCACCTTAATAACTACCAAAGCTGAATTTATTGCTACAACCACTTGTGCTTGTCAAGCTGTCTCGTTAAGAAGAATTCTTAAAGAACTCCAGTCCAAGCAAGTCAAAGCTACTACAGTTTTTCATGATAACAATTCAACAATTAAACTCTCCAAGAATCTTGTGCTACACGGTAGAAATAAACATATTGATGTGAAATATTAATTTTTGACAAACCTTAATTAATGATGGAACAATCAAACTGGCTTACTGTCGAAGTGAAGTCCAAGTTGCAGATATGCAAACCAAGCCTCTCAAGTTGGCTACATTGCTACATTTGTGAAGTTGCGTGGTTTACTTGGAGTTTGTTCACGTATTGCCCTAAAGTATTTTTTTTTACAAAGATAATTATTTCTTCTAAATCGATATCTGAAGATTTCAGTTTCATGGAGGGTTTTAAAGTTTAACCATTTTATTTTATTTTATCTATTTAAGCTATTTAACGGCTTAGGTTAAGTCTTTATGAGTATTAACGCTAGTTGGAAGCTCTTTATTAAATTAGACCAAAACTTTAAGAATTCCAAATAAAACCTATTTAAAGTCGGTCTATTTTATCAACGAGACAATTTTCTCTTTCTCAAGTTTATTCTCGAGCTAACAATATCTCAATCACAACATTTTATCAATAAAAGGGTTAAAAAACATAGCAGGTCCTCTATGTTTGTCAATTGTATCACATCAGTCATTTTCCTTTACTTTTGTATAAACAGGTCCCTTACGTTTTATAAACGTAATAAACAGATCATTCTCTGAAAATATGAGAGACCTATTAATTACAAATTAAAAACGTGAGGGACTTATTCATTACACACGTAAAGACCTGTTTACTACAGAAAAAGAAAAGAATCTGTTTGTTACGGGGATCCGTTTATACAAAAATAAAGGAAGTGGACCGATGTGAGACGATTGACTAACATGAAAAACCTGTCATGTTTTTTATCCTCCATAAAAATTACTCTAAATTATAATTTAATTTTAAAATATTTAAAAATATATATACATATTTGATAGTTTTGCATTAAAATATGTAAAAAAAAATGATCCATGAAATTATATTTTTTTTAATATTAAAACGTAATTGAATTTTTAGGTGAGTTTTGGGCGAAATTCAGTCGACTTATACCGTAAGTAACAAACGTATTTTGAAATTTATGTTTCAGAACATATTCGGGATCGAATAAAATTTAGAAGAAAGATTGTTTAGTTTTCAATTTTTGATGATCACATAAACAAAGGTAAATCTTTCAGGTGTTCAAAAAGCCACTTTCCTCTTTCACGTCAGTTCATTAAAATTCCTGATACTCCACCTTCTTCATCATCAGCAATCAGCAGCAGCTCTCTAGAAGTAGTGAATCTAAACCATTTTTAAGTAACAATGGCGACGATCGTCCACAATAGTCTCAACAGTCTCAACGCAAAACTCGTCAGACCTAATCCACACCACTCTTTCTAAAACTACTTCATCTCTTAAGCTTTTCATGTGATCCTTCCCTTTTTTCTCTATCAGGTTCTGCTCGGCGATATGGGCGCCGGTAAATCCAGCCTCGTCTTGCGTTTCGTCAAAGGCCAGTTTCTCGAATTTCAGGTTTGTTTTTGTTATATATTTAATAAAAACAGTTAGAAAGCTATGGCGGTTTGTAACTAATTTCTTTCTTTTTTGTTAGGAATCGACGATCGGAGCGGCTTTTTTCTCGCAGACGCTGACGGTGAACGAAGTGACGGTTAAGTTTGAGATTTGGGATACTGCAGGGCAAGAGAGGTACCATAGCTTGGCTCCTATGTACTATAGAGGTGCTGCTGCGGCAATCATAGTCTACGATATTACTAACACGGTAAAATCGTTTGTAATTTGTCTTTCGTACTTCTTGTATCTTGAACATGACGATGCTATGTATTGACTAAACTATTCCATAAGAGTTCTACTTCTAGCTATACCTAAAATGATAATATTGTTAGGTTTTGTTGGATTTCATGTGTTGTGTTTTAGATAAGAAAGCAAAAATGGAGTTCACTGATATAAACGAACAAATTAAGATAAAGTATGTCATGAATTCTCTCCTATAGTCCTATTGCGTTATGCTAGTAATTTTCTTTTGTAAATCTTATTTTGTGGACTGCAGGACTCATTTGCCCGAGCTAAGAAATGGGTACAAGAACTTCAGAAGCAAGGTGCCCATAGTTTCCAGTTTTTCTTATATCGTATATCTATGTCTGTATAGTTTTATGTTAATGCATATGATGGTAGACAAGACCCCATGAATCACACCAGCATTCCTTTGATACTATTATGGTAGTACACAAGGAACCAATAGATCAAGTTTCTTCCCACTTATATAGCAAGCAAGTTTGCCATATTGGCAATTTCATCTTGGCATCTCTCCGAGTCTTAGTCTATTGGCACTTATCTTACATAATTTCCACCCACAAGTTTCTTTACGTCTATTGTGCAAAGTTTCGCATTTCATATGGATGATAATTACTTTGAGTATTCGGTGTAGTGTGAACTTTGTAGCTTGTATTTTGTACAGCTCAAAATCAACTGTTTATGCGTCATCCCGAATTTTCTAGTAAACTGACATTAGATAAAGCTCTAAAACTCCTTTTATCATGGAAGGAATCTAATTTTATAACCTAATCATCATCTTGGAACAAAAAACTATTTTAAAACGAAATTTTATATCTAATTTATTGGAGCAAACAAGTTTTCATAGAAGTCATTACATCTGATCCTAAATGTTTCGAAAAAAATTTGTGGAAATATTCTTCTTATATTCTCAATTCTTATTTTGACAATGATTTAGGGAGGTACCTGATATCTGAACTCACATTGGTTTGAAATTTTCACAGGGAGTTCCAATATTGTTATTGCACTTACTGGGAATAAAATTGATTTAGAAGACAAGAGAAAAGTAACAGCTGAAGTAAGTACCCGATTTTTGTCTTCTTAATGCTGTATAAAATGTCTTCAGGTAATGACATCCCTATCTACTAGATGTCAAACTCCATTGTTGTTAAAGAGGAAGATTTAACTACTTTAATAAACTTGTCATCACTCCAGTGTTAAAGTTCAGAAGAGGATAAGCATGTTTACATAACATCTATTTTCACCTTTTTTCGCCACTTTTGGTAGAAACAGGTCCTTTCTAGTAAAATTAAAGTGAAGGAAAGAAAATTGAGAATATAGCCATCTTTTTTTCAAACATTTAATGGAATAATATTTTAGCTCCACGGTTTTTAATATTGAATCAGTCTGTTTATATAATAGCATCATCGTTCAAGTGGTATTACAGGTTTTGATTAGTAAATTATTTTGCAGGAAGCACGCATCTATGCGGAGGACAATGGACTTTTCTTCATGGAGACATCTGCTAAAACCGCCGTGAATGTGAAAGACATATTCTATGAAATAGGTACAGATCTAAACTCTTCCTGTACTGTGTATTGTATTATTTTCTTATATGATTATCCGTAGTAGTAGCTCTGGCTTTTAGTACCAAAGCTATGTATGCTCTCTAGTCTCAGTATCTCACTTCCACCGATTATTTATTTTATGATGTTTTGTTCTCTATTCTTGAATGTATATGCATCTGTATCTTTTGTGTTGTCAACATAATGCATTTGTGAACATTGTAGCCAGAGGCTTCCTTCTCATCAATTTAGGTTCTCTAGCTTTAATTTTAATTCTCGTAACATTTATTGGAAGTCCGATGAAGTAGGACAGTGGTAGATAGGATAGAGTTGGAATCACTCCAACAACGAGCTTCGCGCTCAAGGCTTCACACCTAGGTTAAGAGCTTCACGCTCAAGGCTTACGCCTGATTTTTCCTTTCGCAGGATAGAGTAAGACTCATTTTCTTTATTTAATTTCAACTGCCGATACAAAACGACTCTAGACCTTTTATATTGGAGATATAGAATCTATAAGGTCTACTATAACTCCCAAAAGACACATAATAAAGACGCATACTAAGAGCTCCACTTAATTGTGACTCTTTAAAGTTTCAAATCTATTAGGATTCTTTAGAGTAGTTTTTAGGACTTCTGATCTTTCTATCCTGCATCATCCGAACACCGAACATTCATGTCAGAGAGGCTAAGAAGACAAGGTTTCTATCTTTTTTATTTCTAAAAATGGAACCACTTTAGGCAAACATAACCGTAAGAAATAAGGAAAACCTTACAAAGTTCAAACCCTTATAATCAAGTGTGAATCGAATTCTCCTAATCAAGCTAGAACCAGATACCAATTTAGACAAACATAATCCTAAAAATAAGGAAACCTTACAAAGTTCAGACCCTTATAATCAAGTGTGAATTGAGCTCTTCTAATTAAGCTAGAACCGGGTACCACTTTAGACAAACATAATCCTAAAAAACAAGGAAACCTTACAAATTTCAACCATTATAATCAAGTGTGAATAGAATTCTCCTAATTAAGCTAGAACCAGACACCTTTAGCCTTTCATAATAATCAAACACCGATCCTCAAATTAAAAATATAGGTTTGTAAATAAGATATTTCTAACACGAAGAAAACAAACTGTTTAGTTGAGGGTTTCAATATTCTAGGGGGACATAGCTATAGAAAAATCCGCTTTTACTAATCGTGTATCAATCAAGGCAAGCACATGCAACTTTTTTAGGATAAGGATTATTGGCCCATCGGGGCTGTACAGCTTGTTCTTTTTTCATCGATTTAGCCCATCAAATGTTTATTTTAGTAAAGGTCAGGATTTATTGGTCCATTCAGAATTTTTTTTCTTATAGGGTCAGGATTTAATGTTTTTAAAACTGTAATCAGTGTTCTATGTTTAGGATCTTTCGTGCCGGATTTTAAGCATAATTGTAGAAGTGTTAGCTTGCTATTCTCTTATAGGGTTGCAACTTGATATATGTTAAGGTCTGAAGCTGGAGTTTAGCATATTTAGCTTTTAAAGGCTTGCTTGGTATATAGGACTGTGGTATAATTAGACTGGACCGGACTAGGACTAATTAGTCATGGGATATGTTTGGTGTCAACCTAGGACCAATTAATCCTGGACTTAAATAGTCTTGACAAGTAATGAAAGATGATGTCAAACTGAACCAATCAATCCCACGGAGAAACTCCTCCTCATCGTAATCTTATCCTACCCCTTCTACTCTAATTCGATTTACCAAGCGAGAGAGTGTGAAGCTGCGGTGAGCAGCAATATCTGGCCCTCTTTTTGTTATGTTGTACGTTGAACTTAAGATCATAACTTTCTGCATTATCACCACCAGTCTTTGAGGTTTCATGATATATAAACAATGTATTAACATCATATAACTCTTGCTCTGCATGTATTGGTTAAACTTATATGGTAGAATTCTTTACTTCTAGATAAGACAGAAAAGCATAAGAGCTTTGGAATATAGAATCCCGTTTAGTGGCTACGAGGAGTTCCTTGTTTTAACAGTTGGCCATCTGACTAGTTCAAGGCAAACATCGAGCCAGGGCTCGCAGTATGTTTTCGTACTTTCAACTTTAGGAAAACATAAGGCGTTGAGATTAAGACATTGAAATGATTAGTTATAAGCTCAGCTACAACGAGTTAAAGAAGTATGGAACTATGGACTTTTCAGATGGCATAATATTAATGCTTGTTTCTAGTTCTTTTCTAACACTTGATTTTGATTAGAGCCTTTAAATACTTCTTACAAGTGATTTTTTGTTTTTAATGTAAATAGCAAAGAGATTGCCTAGAGTTCAGCCTACTCAGAATCCAGGAGGGATGATTCTTGCTGACCGATCTAAGGAAGGAATGCCTTCCGCAACTTGCTGTTCATGACTTGTTTTGAAACCTTAATACCCTGTAATATCGAACTTCTGTTTGAAGATTGCTTTGGTCAACAACTAGGTTTGAGTAACTAACTTAGCTTTTGAATTTGGAAACCATAGTAAAGGTGTAAAGGTAAATAATGATAAAGAAATAAGGTTTTTAATTCCAAACTTTGTTCTAACAAGATCAACGGATTTACCAAAATTTGAGTGGATAAATTGATATTCATTAAATATGTATGCATATAATTATAGATTTTGGGGTTAAACATGTATGATTAACTGATTTTAGGAATGTTATTGTTTTCATTTAGATAACGATTCGAACTTTGAATTCAAATTCATTGCACTGTATATAAAAGGCTTGTTTGAATTTATCTTTTCACGATTTCGATACGAACAAGAAAAACATAGGTTGTGTTTTAGTGGATACATTTTTCCCACGTTTAAGAAAATATTATATTTGTTTATTACTTCAAAACAAATCATAAAGGAAGACCAAATTCTTAGAAGGTATAATAACATTTATCAAAGCAAAACACAAAATTCAGAATTTTGGTGTAATTTTTTATTTCCCATTATATTAGATGGCTCATATTCACCGAGTATAAGTTTAAGTTTGAAAATGCGTTTATTTTTAGCAGATCGTATGAGAGCTATCATGGTTTGTATCAGTTTCGTAGATTAGAGATCGTCAACTAAGATCGGAGATTAGAGTTTATATGCAACTTGCAGATTTTTTCGTAAAGTTTTAGTCAAGTTTTTGTTCCGGTTTTATGGTTGCAAATTTAGTTTTGTCAAAGTTTAAATCTTGATTATGGGTTTTAATTTGGGTTGTTGAATCATATTGATTCTGGGTTTGAGTTTGAGGGGTTTCGAGATAGAAAGTCTAAATGCTGTTTCATTTTTTAGTGATTCCAGAATAATCAGAGATTATTGTAATCAATGTTTGATTTTTTCATAATAAGGAAGTTACAGGTGTTTTCTAAATAATTTTCAAGAAGAAAAAGTTCCCGATGTTTTAGAAAAGTTTAAAATATTGTAACAAACTGCACATGTTTAATATTTATACTTCTGTTTGAAGGATGTGTGATTTTGTTTCGACATTTTGATGAACTCGTACTTTAAATATTTGTGCTCGAATTTCAGAAGAAGGGTTTTCAAAATGCAAGTACTTTCTCACAAGCTTGTTAGAAAGAATAGAATTATAAACTGGGTTTGGCTAAATTATGGCCCAAATTTTGTTAACCATTCCTAAATGGTAGAGAATTTTTTTAATAAATAGTCAAAGACGGGTTTGCCCTTTGACCAAGAATCTTTAATTTTGTCTTTTAGTGAGTTGTGGGTATAGTTAACACAAAATAGAAACACACAAAATTACTTCTCCTACAACCCTCTTATACTCAACAAAATCAAAAACTCCAAAAAAACGCAAAAAATTCCAAAAATCACAAGAAAACTCGAAACCTCCGAAACCCAACATTTTTTTTAAAAAACGAAATCATTGAAAGATGAATTCAAAAGGTGAGACTACTTTTCACGAAACCTACAAAAAAATATATTCCCCACCGGTGGGACTATTTTTCACCCGGCGGGGTAACAAATACACCTGCAAAAAAACCTCATTCCCCGCCGGTTGGACTACTTTTCACCCGGCGGGGTAAAAACGAAACCTGGAAAAAAATATATTCCCCGCCGGTGGAACTACTTTTCACCCGGCGAGGCCACAAACCAGAATTTTCCACCATTGAAGGACCTCGAACCGATTCCTAAATCTACTTCTAAAACACCGAATCAGCCACAACAAAACATTCCTAACATCACTATACTACTATAAACACCAATATAAACATGTATTTCACTATGAACTAGCACAAATCTACAAAAAAAAATCAACAAAAACAAGATTTAAAGATGTTAACTCTTCATTTTCTCATTCTTGTTCTTGACTAAGTGTGAATCTAGTAGAGTTGTTGGGGAACGAGAAAAGGAGTTGAAGTTGGAGCTAATTTGAGTGTGGTGTTTTTGAGGTTTGAAGAAAAAGAAGAAGAGAAGAAAGATGGGGCTGTTTGGTTTTGGGGATGGTTAGTTTTTAGTGTTATGGCTTAGTGAAAATTGAAAGGGTATTTTGGGTAAAATAATGGGGCTACTTAAAATTTGTGTGGGAATGGTTAAAATTGGGGCTGCTTATCGAAAAGGGCCCTAATTTAGCCAAACCCTTATAAAATTATGCAGTTTAATTGATCAAACATATTTTAAGAAATTTTTAGATGGGTTGATCCGATAACTAATTAAATAAATGTGCTTATATATTTTAAAATTCAATATAATTTATTTGTATTATATCATCATGGTTTATAGAACTAATTGTATTTAAATTATAAATATCAGTATATGCAAGCTTTATATTCCATAAAAAAAAAAAAATTTAAAAACTACGAATTAGTTACTTTTTACTATTATGCATAAAAAACAACAAAATTTCAGCTATCTAAGTTAATACTCAAGAGATCTAGAATCAAATCTCACCGTAGTAGATCTCTTTGACCGGTAAAACCGCAGTGCCAATGTGACCAATTCTCTTTAAGAAAAACTTATTGTGACGTGAGCTCTAATACGCTTTTGACTCTCATATTTGTTCTGCATGAGGATGAGATATGTACATGAACCCAACGGGTTCAAGAGTGGGAAAAAATATTGTTATCAGATAGGTTCAAATTTAGAAAAATATAAACGGGACGAGTGACAGGTTTAGTTATAATTACATCCATCCCGACCCAGTGCCACCTCTTGTTGGGCCAACTATTTAGTTTAGTTTAGGTCTAATAAGTTATGGCTCAATATCTTCAATCTCATTAACAATTCATTTTTACCAAACCCCATTTCTGACCATACAACATTTACTTCCTACCGGTAAAATGGACCTAGCACATTACCTAAACAATCCACCAAAATGTTTTGCTTCCGCTCTTTGGTAAAATATTCCAAACCCAATGCCCCTCTAGCCTACTGTTACAGTGGCCCACAATACTACAATTGAGTAGACTCTACTACCCATAAGATAATAATATAAACATAAAACCAAATATTAATCTGAACCGAAAATCATTTTCTCTTTATAACCCATTCATATATAATCAAATTTATTTACCAAACCCACAAAAAATCCAAACTAAAAACTACCCACATAAAAGTCATTCTATAACAAACCATATCCATATTGGCCCATCAATTTTAGGCATTCTTCTAACTAAAGCCATCATTGGTACCTGTAAATCTCGTACTTTGGGTATAGGTCCCTGAGAAAATAAAAAGCAAAATCAAATTAACTAATCAAATTTTTCATTTTAGCAACTCCTCATATTTCTTTCCTATGTTACTCACTAATTTAGAAACTTCTCATAGCTAACAACTACACTTCACATCCACCAAACCCATTTTATCGATACTACCCCAACACCCTCCAAAATACTACTTTATAAGCTATTCCACTCCATGAAATTGAGTAATTACTAAAAGATTACATTGATCGTATCCGTATGGTTCCAACTAATTCCATATGGGGCTCGCCCAAAATTTGGCTCAAAAGGCTAAACGGTTACTTTTTAGGCCACATTACCCATATGATGTAAATCAAAACTAATGTCAAAACTATATGGGGCTATTTTGGCCTCAAATACTTTAGTTCAAACCCCGAAGGGTACTTATTCTTCAAGTTTTCTATGAATAATTGGTTATATATGTTTTTGAAGATGTTCCCCGATATTTTAGGTGTTATATGATGATTACTAAAAAATAAGAGACAATAATCACTCTTGTTATGGATCCTCTAAAAAGGATCCCTATATGGGCCAATATTTTCAACTTTTGTTATGAATTGTGTACTTTGAAATGCCTAAGTTGCATTAGCGCTGCGCTTGGATCCCCTAAATTTGTTGATAAACAAATTCGAGTATAATTCGTTTGGGGTTGATCACATAATAGTGATCACATAAAGTTTGTAAAAAATAAACAAAATTTTGATTTATTGCATGAGGCGCTACCCCACCATCGAGCTAGACTACCAGGGTCTTTTCATGTATGAATTTTTGTTTGGACATATTCCTACCCACTTCAACCAATTCTCTACAACTCATTTTATCTTTAGGAGGTCGGGTAAAGAGCCCATTCTCTCTCTCAAGATTCTGGAACCACTGGACATCTCTAAGGACACCAATGAAGAGCCCAAGTACCAAATATATACTAATGTTGTCATTGATGATCCTAAGACCCCTTCTCATAATATCTCATATCCATCGAGATCCGACCCTCCCCTCTTCAACTATGAAGGCTGGCCTTAATATGAAAACTTAGTATGTTACAAATGGTGAAGAGGTAGATTCACCACCTACCATAGGTCGACCTAAAATAACCGTATTCACTAGTAAAGATGTAGTTGAATAGGGTATTCCTCCCGATCACCTAAAAATCTAAACCAACTGTAATTTTTTATTATGATTATTGATTCTTGTAATGTTCGTGGATTGAATGACCCAATACAATAAAAAAACAGCATTAACTTTGTCTTAAACAATAATATCTCTTTAATTATTCTCGTAGAAAATAAGGTGTGTTTGTTTAAAGCAAAGTTTATAATCAAAGGTATGGTTCCATTTTGGCACTGTTCGACTAAGAACACCTCCCACCCCTAGGTAAAATCTTAATTATCTAGATTCTTAGCGTTACTTCCATCTATATTCTATATTCACTCCTCCCTATAAATTTATTTTAAGTCCAAAAGTATTAATTCTCATATTACATTTTGTTTATCAACCAACCATGCTTTTAACGTTTTTCTACACCATATTCCTTTTTAGTTATTCTTGGAGGCTACTTTGGCTATTGACCAACATATCCCTTAGTCGTCCTATGGAATTTTAATGATATTTGAAAACATTCTACCAATGAATATAAATATTCCATCTCAAATCTTGTTGCTATCAATATTGATCGGTTTGGATATTGTTGGAAGCAATATTTCCAGCGATCCTAATAATGTCCGAAGGGATTTTTAGACAAACCAAATAATAAATGA
The DNA here is from genome assembly GCA_036936605.1 of Limnanthes douglasii subsp. nivea. NCBI lineage: Eukaryota > Viridiplantae > Streptophyta > Magnoliopsida > Brassicales > Limnanthaceae > Limnanthes > Limnanthes douglasii. Next base: position 67,317,104 of record JAUPFV010000005.1, read on the forward strand.
AGGGGGAACAATACATATGAGTGAAACCATGAATCAGTTGCGTTCTTAGTAATTTTCCTATTGGGCCAAGGGCCTCATAAGAGTGACCCGGTTATGAAATTTGACCCATAAGGCCCATGGGTCAAGAAAATACCACTATAAATACTCCAACCAACTTCATTAAGAGGGTTGGACTTTTTCTAAAGACATTAAATACAAACACACACCTCTTTTATATCTCTAATTACTACTTAAAATTTAATACTCAACTGACAAACTACCCAAAAATACCCTCCAACTATAAATTATCCACACCAAGTATGAGCTCATTAAACTTTGAGCCACGAGATTCCAATTATCATAGTTAAATAATTAACCAAGTAATCTCACCGCCTCTAAAATTAACTAAGGTTCTCGTTAATAACTATTGTGATGAGTATTTTCTAATGTTAGTTTTGCATTATAGCCATCTTCACACGTCGTACCACACCATTGTAACTCTTAGTTTTGCCTACTGACCATGTATAAAGAAACCCTTCAAATATTTCAATATGCGGAAGACCCACACCAACCTAAAATTCAATGAAATTATCTCCACAAGTTGGAACCTCTTCATCACTAAGCATGATATGAACCCGATAACTCTTAAACTTTCACGACTTTAACTTTCACTCCACAACTATAAACATTTAAGTTAATGATATTAGCACTTGATTGACCAACACCAAAACCTCTTCTCAGCCCAGTCTAGATATACCCTTGACTCCCTTAATTTTTTTTATATCTTTGATGAGATTGAATTTTAATTTCATTCATCTTATTTAGCATAACTATTTAAAAATAATAATATCTAGAGACTAAAACTTACAGATCGAAACACAATCTTTTTTACAACAGTATGGAAACATGTATCTTCCTTAACAAAATTATATTTATCTCTAACAGTTGTAAAAACATTATTAACTCCCCTCACGAAGTGACTTATGCTTTCGTGAATAATTTATCCAACATATTTTTTCTTTAAGAATTCCTCGGGTTATCATGGATTTTCCACAATCTCCTCTCTCATTACCACCAAAGTCAACCCCAAGATAAAGATTATATGATCCGTTCGGTTACCAACGAGGAGATAAAAACAGTCTCTTTAGTATCGATAATAACAAATCCCATAGTTCGGATGGGTACAGTATGATATTTTGTAAAATTTTCTTAGAATAGTTGATAAAGATCTACGCGGTTGAGTTCACAATTTTTTTTTGATTCAGAACGATTGGAGACGGTCTTGAACTTCACTTCTAGTACCCTCATCCATAAAAAAGATACATCTTTTAACACTGCATACTTCGGGCCCATTACTTCATGCAACGTAACCTACAAGAGTATATCCAAGATTTTATACAATAAAATTAAGGGATTATTTACTTACCTTATTAAAAAATGAAATCGCCTTTCATTTTCGGTCGTATAATTTATATCAATATCCTCCTCTCTTAAGAACTCTTTAGAGGATACTAAACTAACAATAAAGGTGTGAGGTTAACTTTAAAAATTGACTTTATGATTTTTTTTGACAATGTTCGGTGATATCTTATTTTAGCCATCTTTATCGCCATGAATTTTCTGGATAAGATTATCTCCAAGATTATCAAATATATCTCTATTCGCTCTTATAGTGTTAATATTAATAACAACCCTCACAAAGACTCCATGTAAGAATGGTCTCCAACAAGTCAACCCTTTATCACTTTTATTATTTGTCTTAGTTATGCAAGTCCTTTATAGTATCTTTTGGAGAAAAAGTAGTAAAAAGAATTTTATTTTTACTAGAATTGTCACAAGCTTAAGATTGATAGCATCTGCTTCACGGATAATCTCATGATTTTTTCATGGGATGATACTAACTCCTTTTGTCTTATTAAGGAGAGCCTTATTCATTTTTATAATCTTTTGGGACTTCAAATGAGTCATAGTAAAACCCAATGTATTTTATATGGAGTGGTTACTACCTTCAAGAATGATCTTATCAAAATCACCCTTTTCTTCTTTGGCTTTCCACCCTTGGCAAGCTATCCTTTATAATAAGCTAATCAGTTGGGGTCTAAACTCTCATTACGATTGTGTCATGCGCAATACATGTCCTGAATTTTTTAATCATATCTTCAATGGTTGTATTTTCATTTAGAACATCTAGGATGTTACATGCACCAAGCTCGGGTTTGACAGTTGGCCCAATTGGATTTAGGCGACCGCAAATTCCCCCATATCGACTCAGCCATCTTTAGCGTAGTTACTTTGGTCCAATGACTTACCACGCTTGGTGGAAGTGAAATACTATTTTTTTTGGTCTCTTGCCTCTCTCGCCTCTGCGGTTTCACACTTAATGCTTTTAGATCTCCGCTTCAAATTAGTACCAAGATTATAATTACTCGATCTCTATTGTACGTGTATTTTCTATTTGTATTAGTCCTACGAGCTACTAACTTTTCATTATTTTAGTTTTTCGTTAGTAAATCACGTGACTCTCTTTTCAATTTCGATTATATTCTTTCTTTTCAAATTTGATTGTATTCTATTTTTTCATAAGAAATCTTTGTAAACTTGTACGAAATATTTTCCATTTATTAAATACGAATTTATTTCAAAAGATAAAAATATAACGATTATTTTAGATATTTTAGTCTAACTTGATTAGGTAATTGGTCAATATAATTATAATATTTCATCAAATAAGTTAAAAAAATATAAAATGCCGCACTATCTATATTTATTATAATTTTTTTTGTATAGAACTGGATTTCGAAAATAACAATCCGATAGAACAAGAAACCACCCTAACAAGATTTAAGTGACAGAATCTCTGACTTGGATTATTTTAAAAGGAATTTTAAATTATTATTTTAAATTTGAACGTTTAAACTTCATGTTGGTTTCTTAATATTGGACACACGTAAAGACTGTAGTTTATAGTTTAGTTTTAATTGAGGTATATTCATTCGGATCTAACTTAAAAGTCAAAATAAACGAAAGTTCTTAATTCTAATATGAAATTGCAAGTACAACTACATCTACATGCATAAACAAAAGCAATTTCGTTGTTGATATTTTCTAAACCGTAAGTAGTACAAACCACAACCATAAACAATTCGTAAATCTACTTTTTCCTCGGCCATTATTTAAAGACGGACGATTCAATAAAAAAAAAATGTTGCATATTGGTAAGTGGAGTACGTTTGCGATTAGACATCTATGCTCTCAATATACTCTTAACCACGACGGGGATGTAGCTCAGATGGTAGAGCGCTCGCTTAGCATGCGAGAGGTACGGGGATCGATACCCCGCATCTCCATCCTTTTTCGCTCTTATTGGATATTTTTGAAACGCTGTCGGATATTTTTGAAACGCTGTCGTTTTAGCCTCTTTATGTCCGTGATAATCGCTTGGTGTCATGTAGCGCTAAATATAACGTTACTTGACTTTATAATGTTACATTTGTTTAGTTTTCATACAAAAGTACGGATAGACATACAGACTACAAAGTTAATCCTGATAATTAAAAAAAAAATGAAACATTATAAAATATACATTTTAAAACTTATATGTTAATAGATATTAAAATCAATTTATTATCGAAAGTTAAATTTATTAGAACATACCAAATGTATTAGGGTATTCGTAGTTACGATTTTAGCTATTTTTTTTTAAAATTATTATACAATAAAAATAATACAAAAATAAAAAATAACATTTACGCTCGGCTATAGTTTTTTTCTATGTTATTCTAGTTTTTTACGCAAAAGTTTTTAGTTTTTGCTAAAAGAACGATACAAGTTGAAGATCTTAGAGCTTTCAAAACACGGTTCCTGAATAAATAGGACTGATACATTATAAGAACTTGTAGAAAAGATGTTAAAGAGACAATAGAAAAATCTGTAGAATATGGTTTATGGTTGGTTTGGCTTTTATATTAAGTGAAATGTTTTATTTAATTACATAAAGCCTTCAATCTTAGCACATTTACTTACTTGTCTATTTTTTTTTATTTTTTTTAACAATTAATCTCTAATTATCCATTTTAGTAATAATTTGTTATGGACTCCCCCTCAATAGGGATCATAAACCTTACTGAGCTCCAACACTGAATTGTGAGCTCCAATACTAAATTGTTGGATTAAATTACTATTCCACTAGTTACATTTTTTCCCAATCAGTACTCACACTTTATTTATAATACCATAAGACAAAATATTATAATTATTATTATTAACATTATTTTTATGATTTGTTGGTTAAATATCCCGACTAATTACTTTAACTGGACTTACCACGACATGCATAAATACACTAAATTACACATGGTGAGACATTTCAATTTAGGATTTTTTACGATCTCTCACTTGGATCATTCATGTGTATTGAAATGTATCCATCTAAATGTGCACTATATAACGTTGATGTTCATGAATAATATATCAACGTCTATCTATGTCAGACGACAACTAACAATGAATCATATTTCATGGTGGTTATACAATAAATCATATTGTTAACTATCACATTAATGGACCCTAACCTCTCATGGTGTGTGAAATGAAATTATGACACACACATGTAATCAACATGTGTCAACTACTCAACTGGTCATACTACTGAATCATTATATTATTTATAATAATTTAATATGGAGTACCGAAACCTGAATCATTGTACTATTGATAAATTAAGTATATGCATACAATAATAATACAATATGAAATACAAAAAGAAGACTTGAATCCACTCCCACTGAATTAACGAAATCAAACGACTCTATTTAAGTGAAAACAACACTTCGATTGAATCTAAATATTCCTTACGCTATTAACTCTCATATGAATGTTGTGTTCATGAAAGACTATGGGCATTGCAATCTTATCATAAAGGAAAAGATAAATATTTATACTTTACTGTAATCCCAATTGAATTTAATGAGTTTGTTTTATTTGCTCTATCTTTATATCCATAAAGTCATTCATTTAAATGATCTTCAAAACTGGACTTTCTTTATGTCATAATGCGATGTTGGATACTTAATATTGGATCATATGTACAATGATCCATCCTTAGAATCACTTAAGTATTTACTTAAGATGAACTTGATATCTTATCCTAAATTAACCATGAACATCTCTTCAAAATTAACCATCAATAGTTCAATTGTAAAAACATATGAAATATTTTGTACCTCCTAAATTTCCAAATTGGCATTGTGATGCTTGACTCGAAATACTTATCTCAAATCAACTCAAGCAAACTACAGGTTTTTCGTTTTCATACCATAACACTTTAACATGATATTAATGTGTATCGTATATGATAAACTTACAAAATTATCAAAAGTAATACTCAATATTCTTGGTTCATTAGTACACAAAATACCTTACTCATAAATTTTAAACTTAATATCATTTACAAAAAATTCTTGATGACATGCAACATGCCAATGTAACTTATGATAATTAATACGACAAATAACTCTAAACTTGAATCCACTCCCACTTATTTAATAAAATTAATAATTATTTACTAAGTTAATCTCAAAATTAAAAGATATTGCAACTTTGATAGTTATGATATAACTAAGAAGAGACTTAAATTTAATATCATAAATAAGTTTTTAATTTTTACAAAATGTTGATTCTATTATATCTGAATACGATTGTTGCAAACCTATTAATCTTCATGTAAATGTGAATATTCATTTAATGAAGTTTAAGTGTGCAAGATGTGCGACAATTATAAACTCATTTGAAAAGACTAAAATAAAAGTTATCTTAAAATGTCAATCTATTTACATTGAATAAAATTTGTTAGATGTAAGACCTCCTGCATATCTTAACTGAATTATCTTACACCAATTTTCTCTTGTTATAGTAGTCCATAGTTAACATTGAAAATCTGATTGTGATCCTATGGAATTCTCCATTTACATCACAAAATCTCTAATGTTCTTTTGTAGAATTATATAATGCTATAGAAGCTAAATTTTGGATTCTTTTATCTTACCATAAAAGATCTTTAATGTTTTGTAGAATTTTTTATGATATGACAAAAGTTAGATCTGGATTCTTCTGTAAGCTGCTATATTTTAATTTTAGTACAATTTCTTAAAGATGTTGAGTTTATCCTTCATAAATAACTACAACTTCTTAACTTTAAGTGAGAATTTCATTGATTTCTAAATAGGAATAAAAATATGATCAAATTTTTATCGTTTGAATCTAAATAAATCATTTATGATTCTTTCTCAATATCAAGGTTATTTACTAAATATTTCCCTTAAACTTAATATTCTCAAAATAACTGAATTGTCTCATATCTAAAATTGGGTATTGGTTTTCTAAAATAACCATTATACAATAGAATTCATTACAAATGAAGATAATTATTACTCTATCACACTCTAATTCCCTATGAGAGATTTATCAATATGGCTTTGTTTATACTAGACGTCTCTAAATTTACCTATGTCTTAAGCAATGCTTTCGCCATGTTAAAGATTAATGTATTCATTTTACTAACTGTCTATCTATAAATTTGGTTAATAAGGAACTATTGCACCCCTAAACTGTATAGATCCAAAAATTAAGTTATAACATTGTCCACTGAACTGCCATACCTCCCTTGAATAATAACCATTAAGGAAAATTATGAAAAAGTATTTAAACTTGTCAATGAACTTAATCTATAGTAAAATATGTGCATAAAAAGGCAAAATATCTATGAACAAAACATCTCATATATAGTTATCTCTGAATAAAAATATATTCCTGATAAGTGTCTAATTTTGTGTAAAGAATTTCATTGCTCTATATACATCAAATTTCATTCATTCGGTATGTTCTCATGTGTCCATCATATATGAATAGTCAGGATACACAAGTGGTTGTAAAACATGTTATCAACTAAAGTTTCTACCTCATTTTGAGGGATAAGAACTGAATACCTTTGATAAAGATGTATTCATTGTCCTAGTATTTCAATTTATTTTGTTGAATGATACATAAATTTGGATAACATCGTTACAAAATTTATGAATTATATTCCTCAACAGAGATGGTAGACGCAAACACGCTATAAAATTAATTCATATTGCAAATGTCTTATACTTTAAGCACCACTATATGTAAATATGTTTTACCATCATTTAATTTTGACGATTCAATATATCTAATGAATGAAGATTAAAGATCTCTAACAGCTGTAAGACAATAATAAATTACCACTATGTGTAAAGATGTTTTGATATCACTTAATTTTGGCAATTTAATATATTTACAAAATAAAGATTTAAAAATTCCTAAGATTTGGATATTAATTAAAATATAAACTAGGCTTACTTAAAGTATGGAATTGATGCAATGTAATTATCCTTATTATGTAATATGTATTTTTATTTAGATAAATTCAATTTCTAAATCTCTTTATTGGTAAATTCTAAGTTTTTGGGACAAAGCTACTCGGTTGTTCAAAAATTAATCATCTAAATTGGATAACCGAGTGCCAAGATATGACCTTCCGAAGTTAGTCAATCATGCTATTTTTTCACATTCGATATGAACACCAAAAAAATAGAAAATCTGGCTTGTATTTTAAATTAAGGATTAATTTTTCAAATTTTTGGTATAAAACTTGACCTTGACCTTGTAACTAGAATTAAAATTATTTTCTTATAAATTTCACCATTGTCCTTAAATTAACTATTGATTTGCATCAGTTCCAAATTCAACCACTTGTAAAACTAAAGAACTGAAGCATTGAAATTTTTGAATTTTGACAATAAAATTTACAAATGTGTAGAAAATATTCCATGATGTATTTTAAATATTTTTATTTAGAGTTGAATCCTTGTATATGGTTGGATTCCTAATATCTTTTATGAAAAGTAGTCCATTATCATAGTTTAATAAATACGGAGTCGTTCAAAATTACACTTGATATAACATTCCAATTTAAGATTTCCGTACAAAATTATTTATTATCATTTAATACCCAATATTTTTGGTATGTCTAGATTATTTATTATATATTATATTAATATTTGTTTCATTTTTCACTTTTTTAAAAAAAAATTAAAATTTCAATCTTCAACTTTCTATTGACTTTTACATTTATTAAGTTATTGTTGTCAAAACCATCTGTTATTTCATCGATAAAATATAATTATTTTCTCTATAAGATCTCTCATACTATTTTTATCGTTTCTCGTCTTCCTATTGTTTTTATCATAATTTTTTGAATCAGTATTTCGGAAGTCAAATGACGCATTCATCGAATAAGACAATGTATGCAATACTAAGTTTCGTTGAACGATTAATTGATTCTCGAATCAAGATATATTTTGTTTTTTCATCCTGATCCTTGAGGTTCACGTCGAATTGGTATTCTTATAATTGTTTGAGTATATATAATTTGAATTGATCATGAGGTTCACGTCGAATTTGTTTTTTATAATATAAATTCTATGGATTTAAGTGTTAATGGATACGTGTTGTTATGGATTTCTCGTGGAATTGAATTCTAATTTTCTAATTACCGGTGAAAGAGAATATTATTTTTATGTTAGCTGAGTGTAGATCTTTAAGGTTATTACATATGACTTACAAAAACTAGTTATTAAGACTTGTTGACGTTGTTCCAGAAATAGAAACAGGTCCTGTTTTTCACTCGGATATCAGAACTTGGTGATATTGGTACTCAAATCGAAGGTCTTGACGAGCCCAACAAGTATCAAAATCATTGCAAACAAATCTTCAAAAAATTTATAGATCGTGATTACTATCAGAATACAAAAAACAGGGGGGGGGGGGCTCAGGATTCAGTCTAGAGATTCCAGGATTTCATGAGGATCTTCAACCGTAAGAGTTTCTAGATTGGATCACATCGGTGGAAGAATTTTTAGACTTCAACAACGCTTCAGATGACAAGAGAGTCAAGTTAGTCGGAAGTAAGTTTCACGGTCGGGCTGCATCATAATGGCAGCAGATGAAACAGATTCGTTTAAGACAAGGTAAATCAAAAATACCAACTCGGGTTAATTTTATGATATATGTTAGGGTTGCGTTTTTACCCTTTAATTTCAAGGCAAAAACCCCTCTCATCAAATCCGAACCTAGCCCTAATTATAAATCGGTGGAACCGATGAAGAATGACGTATTTGACAAGAAAAGGTATGATGATGATTATTTCGGGTCAAATATCTCTCCAAAATCGGTGTACCAGAAGAAGGAACAACTAGGACGAATTTCTCCTTATTATGATAAGGTAAACAATTATAGTTCACTTGTTTCCTTTTCTAATGGAGAAAAAGGTAAAACTTTGGTTGGTGAGTTTTATAAATCTGGTTCTAAAATTCTGGTAAGAATAATGACGAGTTGTCTAGTGAGATAATGAAAAAAAGTTATATTTTAAGAAGAAAAAACTAGATTTTCAATTAGAACATGGAGGAGTTTTAGATAATGTTGAACTTATTGGTGTAATCGCTAGCGAAAAGATTAATGTGGAAATTCATAATAAAGAGAATGTGGTTGTGGAGGCTTTGAATAGTAAAGAAGCTGGAATAGCCTCTGATTCTTCGAAGAGTTTAGTTCTTTTCAACGAAAACGAGAAAGATAAAAAAAGAAAATAAAAATGCTAAACATGAAGCAATTCATAATTGTTGGATTGGGAGATTATTGTTGGAGAAACATTTCCATGCTTGGGAGATTATTGTTGGATTGCAAAACATGAAGCAATTCATAATTCACACAGACACACAAGTTATTAGAGCAGTTGAGAAATCATAAACTATTATTCTGTTTTCAGAGTATGAGGAAAATGTTCTACTTGTTCTTGGTGGTGTGACTGACTCAACACAATTAAACTTGGTTTTTTGTAGGAATATTTTATATTACGAATGTACTTACAAAGTGTTGATCTTGCTAATGATGAGAATTCGAGGACAAATTCTTCTTATGTATGGGAGAATGATGTCGTTCCAGAAACAGAAACAAGTCCTGTTTTTCACTTGGATATCAGAACTGGGCATATTAGTACTTAAATCGAAGGTCTTGACGAGCCCAACAAGTATAAAAAACGTGATTTTTTTCACGAAGTTTGGACCCTAAATTTGATTGTTTAGAAGCCCAAAAGTCAATTTTTGTATATTTTATTACTATTTTTAATATTTTAAGACAATAATGTAATTTCTATATTTCAGGATTAGAGTTTTTAGTATTTGTTATTTAAAACATCCTATACCCTAAATTTTGAGTTAGTTTTTGTTGAATTGATATAATTTTTTCTGAACTTGCGAGTTCTGTGTACCCTAGGCTTAGGGTTTTATCTGATTTGTCTTCAATTGATATTCTGCCTATATCAATTGTGAACACTAGTTACGAAGACTTGTGAAAACATGTTACAATGACTTGCAAAAATGGTTACAAAGAGTTGCGAAAAGTGGTTGACTTGTAAAAATCAACATTTAGAATAAACTAGTTACAATGACTTGCAAAAAATAATTATAAAAAATTGTAAGTTTTGGTTACAAAAAAATTGCAAAAATGACATTTTAATAAAAACTTATGATAATATTGTGTAAAACGTTGTTACAAAAACTTACTTAAAATAAAATTGCTTACAAGGACTTGCAAAAATTGATTACAAAAATTTGTAAAAATCAATACTTAAAAAGAATTAGTTACAATTATTTACGAAAAATGATTACAAAAACTTGCACAAAAGAGATACTAACCATATGTTAATTCTTTTATATCAAATCAAAACCCAATTTAAACAAATATTTTATTTAGTTAATTATTGACGCAGTCATCCTGAGCTTGGTATTTTGTTTTACTAATCATCGTAAGATGTTTTCAATTCATCAACTTGACCCTCTTGATTTTTAATATGATCCTTCAATGCAAATAATTTGTCACAAAAAATGATTGGTGAAGTAGCTCATTCGTTAAGGGTTTTTTATGTCAGCGGACGAACTGAATTTACTAGCAAAAAGTGTAAAGTGGTAGTAGCTCTAATTTAAAACAAAGATAAAAATATAGTACAATAAAATCTCATTCATAAAAATAAGGAAGATATATGAAATTGGTTGAAACAAAGTCAAATACCTCTAAAATTATTTTTGTTTGTCATTGTAAGATTTCAATATGAGATAAAAAGGATTAAAATGATTTTGTTGGGCATAGTAGAACTTGACGAATCAATATGAGATTGGGATCTAAAGTGGATGAAAATCCAATAATATATTTAGACAAATTAGTGATTCCAAAGACAGTATATGTGCTTTTTCTCTCTCTTAAGTTTTAAGAGCCTCAGAGTTGATTTTTTATTTATTGACTACTTTTTTCTTGATATAATGGTTTTGAAAAGAAAAATTGATTACAATTGATTTATTCTTTGGAGGAGCATGGGATTTCTTTTTTGGAAAAGGTTCATATATATTTATTTTCCTTTTTTATAACCTTTAATATATTTTGATTGGGTTGGGTATTCATTCTTAAGAGAGTATTTTTAGACTTATTCTTATGAGCAACATGCAGATTTGATTAAGTAAGTTCAACTCACCTATTTGTCCAAAACCGAGCTTCACTAATGTAGTCCTCGTTAGCAATGAATCCACTCTTATCGAAAATCGTGTTCCTTTAAGTTGACATAATGAGTCCTTTAAACGACCATAAGTCGGATAAAATTAATTTATTTTAGTGAATAGATGATGACGTTTGTCTTTCTAGCAATTCCTGGAAGCTTGCAATAATAATTTTAAACACAATTTGGTACAAACAAAAGAAGAAAAGTACTTTGTTAGACGGGAAACAACTGCAATAAAAATATAAATAAAAGTTAGTAAATTGTAAGGAAATATATGATCAAATTCTTGGTATAGTGGTTTAATATATTGTTTTCCATCTTACATGTTTTCATCTTGCCAAATTATTTTTCTGGTTCCCAACGATCACTTACAAAAATAAATTTATCGTCCTTTCATAATTTGAGTCTGGAAGTTTAACAATGCGTTCGAGTCGTGTAATGGAAAAATAATGAAATAGAATCTTACCGAACTTTTGAATTTTACAATGAATAAAGATCTCCTTAATGGTTATTGGAATTCTAACAATATTCAACGTTAGTACAAAACTCTTCAGGTTCTTTTACCCTTTTAGGGTAAGTTGTGATGGAAAAATTCAAACGTAGTTAAAATCAATTATCAATTTGGGAAAAGAGAATATTAGGACTCAGTTCAAAGATTGTGAAAGAAACATACTTTGTTATCTTTCACATGGTAAGGAAATTTTCTATTATTGGGAAGTCTAAAATAATAAGATTCAAGAATGCGTGAATTATAATGCACCTCTTCTTCTTCAAGATCGTCAAGATAAATAATTGGTTTACTCATCGAAAACAAAACATCTAAAAATTCAGCAGTTTTAACTATATTTTCAAGGTAAGTAGTTAACGCATATTGAATCTCAAGTTGATTAGATGACAAGGTTGTGGTTGTGTTAATTACTTCAAGTGGGACAACAAAAGCAATTTCTTTTTGAAGTGCTAGTTTATCTTTTAAATTAGGAAAAAAGTATCTCATTTTCCACAAGCTTTTGGTTTGTGTTCCATAACTTGTTTTTCAAAAGACTCATAATCATGCTAAGAATACTTATAACTAATAGAGCTTAAACTACCAAATAACCCACATCATCGATCACTTTAGGAATCTGATTTGCAAAGAATTTCAGACATTATGTATGAATCTTGAAGTGTTTCTAGTGATTCACAACTCTTATCACCAACCATACTCCATAATATAAGCAAGAAAGTAATGAGTATGAAAAGTATACATTATTCTTTAGAAAGATGGGAATTTATGAGAGAAAGTAAGATACAGTGAGTAAAAGTATGGTCACAATTTTGTTTTACTGAGTAAAATTATAGAAAAAGTTAAAATAGAAAGTTTGCCAGACTTTGCACATCCAATATTTGCTACCATCGATGATGCTATAGACTATGCTTGAATTTGAGATATGAATCTTAGTTTATTGTAGTATTTTTCCGATGGATTTATTATGGATTATTTAAACCGATGTTTAGAAATGATGCCAAATATACTACCTAGTGTTCTAAGTGTATCGACTGGTGTACCAAACCTCAGAATGGTTGAACTATCCTCATGAGATTCGACATACTCTTGTGATAAGTTCAAAATAAGAATAATCATTTTTATATATTTATCAACATAAAGTTTCTTTCATTTACCAGTACAAACTCATATGTCAATCATCTCTTCAGGCTCGCGCACAAGAGTAGTCGAATGGCCCAATATTCTTGTAAATATTTTTAGCCAATGATATCTTTCACTATTTGTGAACACCTCTAGATTTGTATTTAAAAATATATAGTCAATGACAACCTCTTATTCTTCCGCAAGCTTAGTACGAGGCATAATGGATAGTCTTTTCCAATGGTCGTCTATAATATACAAAGAAAATCACCGACCGTATCATTGATTATTACAAATTCACGGGCACATGGTAACCTTTGTATTATTCGACTTACATAATGGATAGTCTTTTCCAATGGTCGTCTATAATTATGCAATAATATATCCATATCAGCTTACAAAACTAAGCCACATAGCTTACAAAAATATTTGAACTGATACACATACACGACATAACATTTGGTTATTTCAAATAATCCTTTTATGGTTGAATATTGCATCACAAGTAGATCGTTGTTTTTTACCCAAAAAGTTCAAAATCCAATTGGTCTGACCCAATGAAATATTCCATAATATTGTGTGCACTTTCTATCTTGAAAACATATGGTTCACAACTTAATAAAACCAAATTTTCAGAGATTATACCATGTTTTATCATTACACATTATACAAAAACTATTATACTATATTTTAGAACTGAATATATTATGTTTCGCTATTACATATTTCGTAAAACTTGTTTAACTCTATTTCACAACTAAAATATACCATGTATTTTATTATACATTTCACATAATTTATAATACTATATTTCGCATTTTGATTCTACTGTATTTTGTAATAAACGAATATACTTTATTTTGAAACTTTAATATTAGAGTTTTTTCGCAGTTAAATATTTTACAAAATCGATTATATTGTCTTTCACATCCTGAGATACTATATTTTACAAATTAACTACATTAGTTTTTGCGATTTAACAGTTCCCAATAATGATATATTAACAAAATAAATATTATCCTTGGAGGAATGCTCATTAGACAACCCAAATCAAAATTATTTTCTTTCATAATCGTTCTTAAACATTCTAAAAATAATTTAAAAAAATATTCATTCTTATTGGTAGAATGAGAATATAACGCGATACGTCACGTGGAAGTAATCCCGATTATTTCGAAAATGGCATCATGTATCTAATAGTTTTATATGTTTTATACATGAACAACACTCAGAGGAATGTTCGTAATACATATATGCTCACCAGGTGTGCAAAAAACAAATTTTTTATGATATCTGATCCTTCGTTCATGATCTTATACCATTGCATATAATAACGTGTTTGTAATTTAGACAGCAAACATTATATTTTCAAAATACCATATTTTCCAATCAACTTATTTTTGTAGCGATACTTGTATATGTTGCGATGTTGAAGGTATTTTTCGAATCAACCTCATATATGATACTTAATATATCATGGAGACGTACTTTCGCGAGGGTTAAATTTACTACCAATATTTCTCGTTCATTTTCAATTTTGCTATGATTACATGTCTTTGAAAGTATTTGGTCGGTGTATAGTTGTGGCTGTTGGAAAGCACGCTTACGTCAAAATATTAAAGACAAACTATCTTACTAGATAAGACCTAAATTTGTCGCACATGATACACTTTGAGTGTGTAAAGTTATTAAAGGATGTGATATATCTCATCTAGTTTTTAGACATTTGAAGAAAGATGAATGTCAATTAAAAATCCGTGTACCTGAAACAATGGATAATTACATCCCATCATATGATCATATATTCATAGCTCTAGTTGCTTCATATACGCGCATAATGGGTTCACATAACTGTGAAACCATAAACAAATAGCACTGATGAGGGAGAATAAAATATGTATGGGAAAATTGTAAGGAAGTATTTTTATTGGGGAAGTCTTGTAAAAAAGAACAATATAAGTAGTTATTATGAATAAGTGAGGAAATATGAGGACTAAATGTGTAGTAAGGTAGGAATTAAAGTGTGTGGGGCCCATTATTATACTATAAAAGGACCACACACGAGTGGATAATCTGATTCTTTCTGATTAATAAATAATTACTTTCTCTCTCTACATGGATTAGTTATCACTTTCTCTCTCTAAAAAGGCTCCTTAACAAAGAATTTAATACTATTTTGACACTAAAAGATTCTCGTAACACAAAATTACCTTAGAGTTGTTTCTGAATTCATCAGTGGCGCCGTCGGTGGGAAACGAAGATGGTTCTGACGACAATCGCTTTTTTGAAATAATTCATATTCCGAGCGGAATCATGAAAGAGCAAGGGGACGATTTTGTTAACAACTGTGAGGAGAATCTGGTGGGGAACACTTATCGAAATGATATGGAATATGAGGCGCATGACGACCAGCGCGTCAGAGACACCTTTAATGACTCGGATCTGTTGGCTCGAAGGAATGAGTTGTTGTTGGAGATTGAAAGATTGAGGGTGGAAAAAGAAACTGTTCAGGAAAATCTTCACTCCGAAGTGAGAAGGGAGCCTGACAGTGGAAAAGAAGAGCATGAAACTGATTTTTGTCCTAAAAACAGAGATGATAAATATAGAGTTTATGAACGACGTTCTTCGAGGAGGAAAGAAAAGCGCCACCTGGAATCTTCCGACTCAAGTGATTATTCTCGTTACAGCTCACCGGAATCGTCTCATAGGAAAAATCACAGAAAGAAAAGACATGGCCGAAGGCGTGAGAAACACCGGAAGGGAAGGAGTTTGGAGAGGAAATCTCCGAGGGCAAAGAGTTGTCGTGCTCGCGCTAATGAACAGGGTTATGTCCAAATGAATTTTCCCTCTGGGAACCAAAATGTTGACCCGCGGAATTCGGAGTGGCAACATCAATACACTCTGCTGTCCGAGGAGGGACTATATTTTATGAGCCATAAAAACTTGAGAGCTAACGTCTATCGAACGGGTCATAATTGGAGAGCTTTTCCTTTGTCCTCGGAAATTTTAATTGGGACCCTCCCAAAACATTTTGACATCTCGAAGCTAGAAAAGTTCGACATGACGCAAGACCCTGATGACCATATCGATCAATTCAAGAATTCCATATTCGATGACGATGATAAATTATTGTGTAGAGTGTTTTCTCAGACCTTTAAGGGGGTGGCTTCCAAGTGGTATAACCGACTTCCGCAGGGTTCGATAAAGAATTTCGACATGTTCTAGAATATCTTTAGACAACATTTAGTGGGGAGCAAAACATTTCGAGCTAATGGTGATACGATAATCTACTGTAGGCAAAACGTTGGGGAAAGCTTGAAGAATTACACCAATGGATTCGTCAAAACAAAAATAGACATGGAATATTGCAAAGATTCTGTGGCACTTGCAGCATTCAGGATGGGGCTCTTTCCTGGACTCTTACAGGATACGGTAGCGAAGAGTCAGGCCATTACCTTTGGGGCATTGCTGGATGAAGTTGAGAAGAGAATTTTAGTGGAGGAGACTCAGGCATCCGTGGAAGGATCAGGCGATCAGCTGGACCAGAACCAATTTGAAAGGTCTGAGTCCAGTAATCAAAGGCCTCGTACCAATGTTCAAGCCAAAGGTACGGGTCGGTATCCGCCGAGGCAGAGAACAAATCCACAGAACTATAGCAATCAGCAAAGTTATAACCAAGGGGCAAGGCCAATTTCGAACAAATGGATTCGTCCGGACTATTTTGCTGAGTTAACGGAAAATGTGGCCACGATATTTGATAAGGCAAGATCAGCGGTGCAGTTCAGAAAACCTTTTCCTATTCAGACTCCCAGAGAAAGCAGAAGTGTTAACAGGTACTGTAAGTATCATGAGGATATTGGGCATGACACTAAGTAATGCATTGCTCTGAAAAAAGAAGTGCAATCTTTGATTGAGAACGAGATGTTGTTAAAATTTATGAAAAATCACTCCCAGAAAAATACAGCGGTAAAGGCTGTCCCCAAGATTGCTAAGACAACAATGGTGATTTCCGAAGAGATTGATGTTTTCGATATTGAGCAAGAGTATCTGGATCCCAAGGAGGGGAGAAATAACGTGAACATGGTGGAAGAGATCATTCCAAGGGGGAAAGTAAATGACCTGTGTGCTTTTTTCGAGTTGCTGGCTATCTTTGGAGGAGATACCATCATAGGGAATTCTAATAGTTCGCGGAAGAGACATATGGTGAACTTGACCACACAAATTGAAGCAGGGGTTTCAGCACAGATGCATCGCTTGCCTTCCCCCACCATATGTTTCGACGATGATGATATGAGGAATGTAGCGGGCCCACACGAAGATGCGGTAGTTATCGCTGTGGGTATAACAGGAGACCAAGTTCAGAAGATACTAATTGACATGGGAAGTTCTGCGAATATTTTGCTTATGAGTACCTACAGGAGAATTTCTGACCCGCCTGTTATACGACGATCCGACAGAACTATAGTGGGATTTACCGATGCAACAACGGTGGTTGTTGGAGAGTTTCAGTGCGTGGTAGAGTTAGGTTGTGGGCCGTTTAGAAAGGAAGTTGAAGTGTTGTTTATATTTGTTGACGCACCAACATCGTATAACGCGATTCTGGGTCGCTCTTGGCTGTCCCAAATGCATGGTGTGATTTCGATGGTACACCAGTGCCTGAAATATGTGGTAAGAAACAATATATGGACGATCAGGAGCAGCCAGAAGATGGCTCGAGAGTGTTATCAGATAGCTCTATCCTCGAAAGGAGTTCGGGGAGAAGTATCAGAAAAGGCATAGCAATGAAAGGGGACTTCCTCGGAAATCATTCCCTATGATGATCCGAGGGAGACCCCCAGATTTCTGGTTCCAGAAGAAGATTCTGAAGAGCATAAGTTTGCAGATAGAATTTTTTTGAAGATTGGAGTAAAATTTTCTTTTGAGTTCAGAGAAAGATTGATTGTGTTTTTATCAACGAAGTTAGATATGTTTGCCTGGTGTGCACAGGATGTGACGGGAGTACCACCAGAGATAATATGTCATAAACTTGCAGTACGGCTTGATGTTCGACCTATTGTCCAGAAGAGGAGACCAGTTTCTCAGGAGAAGTCTGCAGCTATTCTTTCGGAAGCGGAAAGGATATTGAGCATAGGCCACATTCGAGAGTCGCAGTACCCCGTATGGTCCTCGAATCTAGTCTTAGTCAGGAAAAAGAATGGCAAGTGGAGGATGTGCGTGGATTTCACGGACCTGAATAGAGCTTGCCTCAAGGATCCTTTTCCGGTGCCCCGAATTGATCAGTTAGTAAAACTCGACTTCGGGAAACCGATTATTGTCTTTCATGGATGCTTATTCAGGGTATAATCAAATCAGATTATATGCAAAAGATGAAGAGAGCACATCGTTTATCACCGGGATAGGATTATATTGTTACAAGGTTATGCCATTTGGCCTGAAGAATGCAGGGGCCACTTATCAGGGTTTGGTCAACAAAATCTTTGAGGGACAAATTGGTAGGAATGTCGAAGCCTACATCGATGATATGCTTGTAAAAAGTTTGCAGGACGAAGATCATTTTTCTAACTTAGAAGAAACTTTTAACAATCTAAGTAAAGTCAATTTGAAATTGAATCCAGAAAAGTGCATTTTGGGGTACGATCGGGTAAATTCCTTGGCTATATGATAAGTAAAAGGGGCATAGAAGCTGACCCGGAACAGATAAAATCTTTGACAACTATGACGCCGCCTTGGAATATCAAGGAAGTCCAGATTCTAATAGGGAGATTAGCGGCATTGAATAGGTTTATTTCTTGATCATCGGACAAATGTGCACCTTTCTTCAAGGTATTACGAATGCGAAACAGTTTAATTGGACCAAGGAGTGTTCAGCCACTTTTCGCAAAATTCAAGAATATTTGATGTCCCCTGATATACTGTCTAAACCATTGGTGGGGGAAAGATTAATTGTCTATGTGTCGGTATCAGATTGTACAGTCAGTGCCGTTTTTGATGAGTCCGAATTCAGCATACTCCCCGGAAGGGTAAATCAGTCTAAGTCTCTCCGAATACCGGACAGACTACAAGGACATAAACCGGACATATCATTTGGACCGGACAAATCAGTTTGAACACTGTAACCATAAGGCTGTTCGAACTATGACTAAAGTACTAAAAAACCTAAACACTTCCTGACTAAGCTACCTGCCCTCCTGCTTAGAACTAATGGGTCTTTAAACATGACCCGGGTCCATTAAACATGACCCGAAAGCCCATAAGGGCCCAAACATCATACTATAAATACCCAACCACCAGCATTAACTATAGGTAATGAGAATTAACTGCTACCAAGCTGCTTAATCATCTCTCTACTCTCTACACTACCGTTAAACACCCATACACTACCGTTAAACACCCATACAAACACCCATACACCACCCTGAAACTCCACTTGAAATTACTAGCCTACCCTCATGCAACTTTTATCATCACCAAATTGGCGACCACAGTGGGAGGCAACGGTGCCTGAATCAAGCATTCGAAACCAGCAAAAAGACTCTGTCCGAATGAATCCGGACAATCCAGAAGTGCCACCAGCTTTGCTCGAAGTGGTGGGAGAGAATGACGAGTACACTATCGAAGAGCGTGACAGGCTTCGGGCTGAAATAGAAGCTCTGAGGGCTGAAAAGGCCAAGATAGGCGTGAAAGAAAAATCCAAAGCATCAGTTGCTCATCATATTGATAACCCTAGAGAGCCTGAGGCTTCGAAAACTCATGTGAGCACCAAAAAGACACATGCCAGTTCTAAGAAGTCTCACCGGTCCAAGCCTGTGGAGAGTTCTGAATCGAGTTCAGAATCTTCGGGCAGCTCTTCGGACAGTGAGGGAAATGAAAAATCCTTGTCCTCTAACAGTGATGAGGGTCGAACCAAGAAAAATCAAAAGCAGGTTAAGAAATATTCAAGAAAAAAAAATCACCATGGAAGAATGAAAAGGCATATTGGAAATGGGTCATCTCACCACCGGAGATATACGGACAAGATGCTGATGGATCCTTTTGCTCTCCACGATGAACCAGGTATCTTTGCCACTCCAAATGAGGATACCGTGTTCAGTCGTGGAAGGAATTGGAGGCAGTCTCCACTGTCTTCTAAAATCCTGTCCGGAAACCTCCCCAAGAGGTTTGACAGTACTAAGATGGAGAAGTACGACGACAGTACTGATCCGGACAATCATCTGGAGCAATTCAAGAACTTCATGATGAACTTTGATGATGATGATAAACTACTGTGTAGGGCGTTCTCCCAATCTTTTACGGGGAGTGCTCTGAAATGGTACAACAGCCTGCCTCAAGGTTGTATTAAAGATTTTGATAAGTTTTGGGTGGCCTTTCGAAGGGAGTTTGTAGGGAGTAAGGAGCTGAAGGGCAATGGAGACACAATAATCCATTGTGCCCAAGAGCCAAATGAGTCCTTGAAGGAATACATAAGTCGTTTTGTGAACACCAAGAATGGGTTGGCTGATTGCTTCGAACAGGTGGCAATAGCATCCCTAAGGCAAGGTTTGAACCCAGAAAATCTGGCTGATTCGGTGACTAGAAAGAAGGCCATGACCTGGGGTGGGGGATTTCTGAATCAAGTTTGCAAGCAAATAAACGTTGATGAAACAAAGAAAACCAGGGTGCACAAACAGGTGAGATCCACCCCGGTGGCGCCAACTCCAAATCAAAACCAGTCCGGGAACAAAGTAAGAGAAACCGGACAGGGGCATGGTAGGGCAAAAGCTCAGTCTCAGCCAGCTGCTCCTGCCCAAAGTCAGCAATCCAGAAACAAAAGAGGGCCATGGGTCCAACCAGAGTGGTTTGGAGAACTCAAAGAAAGTGTGGCCACCATTTTCGATAAAACAAAAGATAAGGTGCATTACCGGAGACCGGCAACCTTGCAGTCTCCCAGGGAGCATCGTAACAACTCATTTTGCCAATATCACAATGATATTGGCCATACCACTGATGATTGCATAGCGTTGAAGCAAGAGGTTCAGAACTTGATTGAAAGGGGAAAGTTGGGAGCATACGTTAAGAGAAGAGGAGGCAACAGGCCTGACAACACTCACCGGGTTGGTCCGATTAATGCTGCCCCGGAGGGGGCCATGGTCATAGTTGAAAGGTTTGATGTGGATTCTGAGTACCTGGATCCTGATCCAACTCGAAACAGGGTGGGTGCTATAGAGGAATGTTCTAGGTCGGTCTCCGGGCTCATTAAATTCTTTGAGTCACTTACAATTTTCGGAGGGGACTCTATGACAGCTCCTACTGCTTCTTTGAGGAAGAGGCATGTTCATAATTTAGCCTCCCAGCTAGAAGGAGGCATGACATCTTATCAGTCACCGAACTCATTCCCATTCATAGTCTTTGATGAGGATGATTTGAGAGACATTGCTGGCCCTCATGAGGATGCTGTTGTCATAGGAGCATCTATAGGGGGCAATGAGATAAGGCGAATTCTGGTGGATACTGGAAGCTCTGCCAATATCCTTTTCCTAACCACTTACAAGAAAATGAAAAATCCAGCTGTGATTCAAAAGTCGGACAGATCAATCGTGGGCTTCACGGGCAGCTCAGCCGATGTGATCGGAGAATTTGAAGAAGAGGTGTTATTGGGAAGGGGCCCTTTCAAGAAAATGGTTAGAATACTTTTTATCGTGGTGGATTGTCCCACTTGCTACAATGCTATACTAGGAATATCTTGGCTCTCTAGGATGCATGCAGTGGCTTCAACAGTCCATCAGTGCTTAAAGTATGCTGTTCAGGGACAGGTTGGGGTTGTCCGGAGCAGCCAGAAGATTGCAAGAGAATGCTATGCCACTGCCTTGGCTCCTCGAACGCTGGGGGCAGTCCGTATAAACGATCAATAGCAGTTTGAGGGTCTTTCTGGGGGTGAGGGTGAAATCGATGACCCCAGAGAGACCCCTGGAGTGTTGATTCCAATTGAAGAAGTTGAAACACACAGTTTGGAAGAAGGCAAAAGTGTCAAGATAGGGTCCAAGATGCCAACAATGTTGAAAGAAGAGATGTTGAAATTCTTGAAAGACCATCAGCACGTATTTTCTTGGTGCAATGCTGATGTTACTGGAGTTCCATCAGAGGTGATATCCCATCACCTATCTGTCCGGAGAGATGTGGCACCAGTGGTTCAAAAGAGAAGAGCTTTCTCAAAAGAAAAGGCCGATGTCATAGTACAAGAAGTTGACAGACTCACAAAGATGGGGCACATTAAAGAATCTCAATATCCTTTGTGGACTGCCAATCCTGTCCTGGTGAAAAAGAAAAACGGAAAGTGGCGCATGTGCATTGATTTCACAGACCTCAATAGAGCTTGTCCGAAAGATTTGTATCCAGTTCCCCGGATAGATCAGTTAGTAGACTATACTTCTGGGAACAAGCTGCTCTCCTTCATGGATGCCTTCTCCGGGTACAATCAGATCCAAGTAGATCCAAAAGATCAAGAGCATACCACATTTGTCACTGATAGGGGTCTACATTGCTACAAGGTGATGCCTTTTGGCTTGAAAAATGCTGGGGCTACTTATCAAAGGTTAGTCAACAAGGCATTTGCTGATCAAATTGGAAGAAATATAGAGGTTTACATTGACGATATGATGGTGAAGAGTGTGGATGAGCAGCTACACTTATCCGACCTCCGAGAAACTTTTGCCAACTTGGTAAAAGTGAATTTAAAGTTAAACCCTGAAAAGTGTGTTTTCGGAGTGCGGTCCGGGAAGTTCTTAGGGTATATCATAAGTGAGCATGGAATACAGCCCGACCCGGACCAACTCAATGCCTTACTCCAGATGGAGCCTCCTCGAAACATTAAAGAAGTACATCGATTAACGCGGAGATTAGCTGCCTTGAACAGATTCATCTCCAGGTCTTCGGAAATGTGTGCTCCATTCTTTCAAACTTTGAAGGTTTCCAAAGGGTTCGAATGGACCCCATAGTGTGGTGAGGCTTTCAATGAAATCAAGAAACATCTCTCCTCTCCCAAAACTTTGTTCAAACCCGTTGACGGGGAGACTCTTATTGTGTATCTGGCCGTTTCAAGTTGTGCCATCAGTGCTGTGTTGGTAAGAGAGGTCGATGGTTGTCCCTACCCAGTGTACTACATCAGCAAAAGCTTGATTGATGCTGAGAGGCGTTACTTGAAACTCGAAAAACTGGCATTAGCTCTGGTGATAGCTGCAAGAAAAATGAGGCCTTACTTTCAGGCTCATCCTATCGTCGTCCGGACATCTTTCCCTTTAAAGAATGTCCTTCAAAAAACAGACATTTCAAGTAGAATGACGAAGTGGTGAGTGGAGTTGGGGGACTTCGACATAGACTTTGCTCCCCGAACAGCAGTAAAAGCCCAAGCTGTGGCTGATGTTCTGGTTGAATTCCACTACGATAGGGATTCAGAGCAACCTACTGATTCAAAAGACAAGAAAGTGTGGATTGTCCGAACAGACGGAGGGTCTAGCACCATGGGATGTGGTGCAGGAATATGTCTCACTTCCCCATATGGGGACAGCATGTACCAAGCTATTTGTTTTGCTTTCAGGGCGTCTAATAACGAGTCCGAATACGAAGCAGCTATAGCTGGGTTAAAGTTGGCCCACATATGTGGGGCTAAAAGGGTCAAGCTTCTAAGTGACTCCCAGTTACTTGTCCACCATGCCTTAGGCCAATCTGAGGCTAGAAAGGAGCAGTTGGTAAAATATTTACTCCTTCTCAAAAATGAAGCACTAAAGTTTAAAGCTGTTGTTTATGAGCACATTCCCCGGGCAGAAAATGAGCTAGCAGACTCATTGGCAACAATAGCATATACGGAGTCCTACCCATGGATCCATGTGCTTGAAAGCCCTTCTATTCAACTTAGTGAGGGTGGAAAAGAGGAAGTTTTTGAAATACAAGCGAGTCAACCTCAAGACTGTAGATCTCCTCTCATACAATATATGTCCGATGGTATTATACCTTCAGATAATTCACAAGCCAGAACATTGAAACACAAGGCTCGTGGTTTCATCATGTTGAGAGAAGTGTTGTACAAAAAATCCTATAGTAAACCTCTCCTACGCTGTTTAGGGGATAATGAGTCACAAGTGGTCCTCTCTGAATTACATGATGGTGAAGGATCAGCCCATTGTGGGTTCAGAGCTTTAACAAGAAGAGTGTTACTCTCCGGATACTATTGGCCATCAATCATGAAAAATGCTAAGGAGCTGGTAAGAAGGTGTGACCCATGCCAGAGGTACAGCAATGAAATTCATGTACCAGCCATTCCTTTGGAGTCAATTTCTGAGCCCATCCCTTTTGCTCGATGGGGATTGGACTTGGTTGGGCCTCTCCCTGTGGCGTCCGGAGGGCGTAAAACTATAATTGTGGCCATTGACTACTTCTCAAAGTGGATAGAAGCAGCTCCCCTGGCAGGGACGATGTCGAAAGCTGTCATAAAATTCATTCTGCCCAACATATGTTGCAGATTCGGTGTCCCACAGAAGATAACAACAGACAATGGGCCACAGTTTGACAATAGAGAAATGGAAAGCTTCTGTGCCTCAAGGGGTATACAGCACTGCTTTTCTTCACCTTTCCACCCACAAGCCAATGGGCAGGTTGAAGTGGCTAATAGAACTATACTGTCCGGTTTAAGGAAGAATCTAGAAGGGGCTGCTGGGAAGTGGCCTAGTTATCTACAAGAGGTCTTGTGGGCCTACCGGACGACGCATGGGGCTGCAACACAAGAGTCTCCATTTGCCTTGGTCTATGGAATGGATGCAGTAGCCCCCATAGAAAAGACACTCCCTTCCTTTCGTATTCATAACTTCTCCGGACATGCTAATGAGATGGCCGTCAGAAATCAACTTGATTTGATAGAAGAAAGACGGGTTAAAGCTCATCTTAGAGTGGCACACTATCAGGGCTTGATGAGAAGCAGGTTTGCTTCTAAGGTTAAAAGAAGATATTTCCAACCAGGGACAAAGTATTAAGGAGGGTCTTCTTGCATACTAAGGAAAAGCTCTTCGGAAAGCTGGCCCCAACCTGGGAGGGTCCGTACACTGTAGTTGAAAGAATCAAGCCTGGGACTTATTGGTTGGAAGACAAAGATGGCAGGGTTTTAACTCACCCTTGGAATATTGAACACCTTCGAATATACTTGGAATAACACTTGTGTAAATATTTACTTGTTTAAACATCCATGTAAATATTTGGGGGCATACCTTCCCCTCTTCGGTGGCACAGAGAGCTTTCAATGAAATTTGATGCCTTATTCAAAATTTTCTAAGTATTTTCAAAATTTTATCTCTTGTCATACTACCCGGACTAAAAGGTCTAAGGGCTATTTAAACTCTAGCCGGAGAATTTTAACACTCTCACAATGCAATAACTCAAAGCTACTTAAATTCCAAGCTATTTAAACTAAAACAAATAATGAAAGAAGATGATGGTTGAGCAAAATAGAAACATTCATTCAACAACTTAAAATTGCCTTCGCCTTCCAAGGACTTTTTGAACAAGTTAGGGCATAGTACAAAAAATTTGTCCGAATAATACCGGACACCACAACAAAAATAGTGCCTTGGCCTTCCAAGGACTTTAGTTTGAGTAAAGGATAAATAAAGTACACCATGAATTAAGGTTGAGCCTTTGAAGATGGCTCACCCTCGTCTACTTTCTTGCCTTTGATGTCGCTCCCCCCTTCGACCACTTTTTTGCCCTTGGGATCATTCTCCTCTTCACCTGGGCTCTCTCCGGTTTTCTCTTCATTATCAGAAGAGGACTCACCAGAAAATCCCTCATCAACCATAGTATAATATGGAAGGTCATCATCATCCACATAGAGCCATAAGTTCCTCAGTCTCCTCTTCGGGAATTTTTCGTGAAAAAGGAGAACCATATCAGACTTCACCCTTTGAATCATTAGCTCTTCGTTTTGTATCATCTCCCTGGCATAGGCATTGATCTTGGCCTTGATTGTGGCCTCTTGGTCCCTTACCAAAGCAGCCTTCTCTTCAACAGCCTGAGTCACTGCATTTTCTAAAGCAATCTTGTCAGTGGTCAGGTTGGTGATGAGCTTCTCCTTTGCTGCAGTTTCTCCCCTTGAGGTTGTCAGGTCCTTCTCCATACCGGACAGCTTATCCTGAAGATCTTTTATGGTTTCTTCTAGGGTAGCAACTTTTGTGTTGCTTTCATTTTGCTTCCTCTTCAGCTCCTCATTTGCTTCCTTAAGCAAGTCAGCATTGGTGGTGGCAGTGCGGAGGTCTTCAGACAGCTTTTCCTTATCAGACTTGAGGTCTTTGATAGTGTCTGCTTGACTCCAGACTTGCCTCTCCAATGTGAGCACTGGCTGCACATTACTAAGCAAGGAATGGGCTATAGTGTCCTTCTCACTAGAAACCATGAAAGTCTTACCATTGAAGTTGACCGTATTGGAGCTACTCGGAGGGATGTAAGGCCCTGCGAACTCGTCTCTAGGAAGGCCAAGGAAATATTCACCAAGTCCACCCAGACCGGTGATGTCCACTTCATCCAAATTAAGTTCTCCCCCCTCGACTTCATCAGTATGAAACTCTCTGGGGATCTCTTCGGCCAGCGTTGGGTCAGAGGGGCCAGTGGGAAAAGAGGGCTCCGGATCCCGGAGGGCGAGTTCATCTCCTTGTGAAGTCTTTTTCTTCTTAACTACCCGTTCAACACTTTCACTTGCTTGCTTGCGAGTCCTCTTGGGAGCCTTTGGAGGTTTTGGAAGGTCTACTTCCTGCCTCTCGGTCTCCTGCTCCACCACCTGCAAGAGGGTTGCATCAATTTGAACTTGGGCTGGCCCCTCTGGATCTGTTGGGGCATCCTTCTCAGCATCATCCACCACCTTTTTACCTCTTCTTCTGCCCTTCATTTTGCTTGGAGCTTTGGCCCGGGCAGGCAGGTAGAGTGTCCCATCCAGTTTGTAGGACCTTCTCAGCACAATGTCTTCATCGGGCTGGGTGGTGAGCTCCTTCCAAGTTAGGTCTCTCCGACCTGTGGTGTTCCACAAGTGAGACCTTGCTAGATTTCCAGGGGTGAAGGCCTTGTGAAATCGATTCTCCCAATTCTCTGCGGCCCAAGCGTTGATTTTACCACAGGTAGTCTGTCCGGCCTTCAGATAGTCTCCGAACTTCTTTGGCAGCTCTGTTAGAACAAAAGAGAAACTGGTTAATACAAACTTAACTTAAAGAAAAGGGAAAAACGGACAGAGACTCAAGTTAAGAAACTTACGATCACTCCTCCACCTACTCATGAGGAGGCTTGGGTTCTCTCCGACCTTGATTTTCTTGCCATTTTCCCATGAGCCACTGACAAACAAGAATTGGCTCCTCTACTTACTCTCCGATTCCAGGAGATCATCAACAGCCTTGAGATCGTTCCCCATGTTGAAATGGTAAAAGGGGAACTGATGATGCTTGCACAGGTTGGCCACTGCTGCGAACTCTTCCATAGGAAGAGGGATCCCAGATAACCTAGACGCCATGATACATGACATTAAGGTGAACCAACCATTGTGGCTTAGCTGTGTTGGGCAGAGCTTGACCAGGTGGAAGTAGCGCACGATCTCCGGGTCTAGTGGGAACCTGAGCCCCCAGTTAAATAACTCCGTAAAGAAGACTATCTCGTTTCGTTTACAGTCCATTGGGGTCTCCGGATCAATGGGGATCCTTATCTTCACGTTTTCAGGGATCCTCCATTTGGTGCGCATTCTACCCAGATCAGAGGTATGGATGAATGCATACTTGGTCTTATGCAAGGCCAAGAGGTACTTAAACTCGACTTTGTGGAAGCACGGCCCCACTCTCCCCACAAGGCACTCCGGCAGGTCCGGACGCCTCAGATACAAATTTTATTTGCCCTTTTTGACAGCAACAGCAGTGGTATCAGCCTGTCCGGAGGACTCGGACTCAAAGGGGACCTCTTCAGTAGAGTCCTCCATTCTCTCCTCCATAATTATTGGGGGGACTTCTGTGGAAGTGGTTCGGGGAGGATTGAAGCTTGGCATAGCCTGCCCTCCGGACTGTTGACTGCCCGTATTCATCCGACTTCTCACCTCAAGTTGGGTTTCTGAGGCAGAAGATTCTCTAGGGGGTGCTGGGCTGCTGGCCTCCGGACCGGACGGCCTCTCCCAGGGAGCTCTAAAGGGCACTCCAGACCCAGAGTCACTATTTTTTGCCCCCGATTTTGAGGGAGTATTCTTCGAGGTTAGTCCTTTGACTGGCCGGCTAGGCCTCTTAACGACTAGTTTCTCCAGGGAGTGGTCAGAATCAGACCCCATAGCTATAAAAGGTGAGGTTTTCCTAACGCTTGTAGCGGTGACTCCTAGTTTCTCCAGGGAGTGGTCAGAATCAGACCCCATAGCTATAAAAGGTGAGGTTTTCCTAACGCTTGTAGCGGTGACTCCTAGTTCAACAGTAGGTATTGGCTCCTGGACTGAGGAACCAAATACTATGGGAGAAAGGGTGGATTGAAAGAGCTTTTTGGGCTTGGTACCTTTGGAGGAGGATGAGCCTCGATCTGATTCTGTAACAGAAGCAACCGGTCTATCAACTGGTGATGATGGTAGCCCTGCTGCTATTCGCCTTTCTTTTTCGACCTTCTGCGCTTTCTCCAACTCTGAAAGGTTGAGCCAACCACCTTTGATCAATGCTGTTCTTGCTGTAAACATAAAACAACCAAGGGAATTTTAGTTCTAGAGAGAGAAAGCTCTGAGTAAAATTGCAGAGTAAGAATTGAGAGAGATACTAAAACAGTGAAAAATGAATGTGAATTTATAGTAGATTTGAAAAAAAGGAGTTGATTCCTAGGAGAATCCGAAAAGTTGGGTAATAATTAAAAGACGACGCTGATGTCATTATTGGCAATTAAAGAGGTTACTTGTTAAAGAAGGTGGTGCAAAATTCAAGATGAAAAAACGGCTGGAGTGACCAATCAGAAAGCGACACGTGTCCCACTAACTCTGGTAAAAACCGTTTGGAATTCGTGACGTTTGACCTGTCCGGGTATACCCACTGTACTGTCCGAATTAAGAACCACTTCATTCATCGGACTGTTTTTCAGTTCTTTGACAAGGACACTTGCTCAAACACCTAAAAAAAGGGCTCCTGATGAGTCTGAATTCAGCATACTCCCCGGAAGGGTAAATCAGTCTAAGTCTCTCCGAATACCGGACATACTACAAGGACATAAACCGGACAGATCATTTGGACCGGACAAATCAATTTGAACACTGTAACCATAAGGCTGTTCGAACTATGACGCCGCCTTGGAATATCAAGGAAGTCCAGATTCTAATAGGGAGATTAGCGGCATTGAATAGGTTTATTTCTCGATCATCGGACAAATGTGCACCTTTCTTCAAGGTATTACGAATGCGAAACAGTTTAATTGGACCGAGGAGTGTTCAGCCACTTTTCGCAAAATTCAAGAATATTTGATGTCCCCTGATATACTGTCTAAACCATTGGTGCGGGAAAGATTAATTGTCTATGTGTCGATATCAGATTGTGCAGTCAGTGCCGTTTTTGATGAGTCCGAATTCAGCATACTCCCCGGAAGGGTAAATCAGTCTAAGTCTCTCCGAATACCGGACAGACTACAAGGACATAAACCGGACAGATCATTTGGACCGGACAAATCAGTTTGAACACTGTAACCATAAGGCTGTTCGAACTATGACTAAAGTACTAAAAAACCTAAACACTTCCTGACTAAGCTACCTGCCCTCCTGCTTAGAACTCATGGGTCTTTAAACATGACCCGGGTCCATTAAACATGACCCGAAAGCCCACAAGGGCCCAAACATCATACTATAAATACCCAACCACCAGCATTAACTATAGGTAATGAGAATTAACTGCTACCAAGCTGCTTAATCATCTCTCTACTCTCTACACTACCGTTAAACACCCATACACTACCGTTAAACACCCATACAAACACCCATACACCACCCTGAAACTCCACTTGAAATTACTAGCCTACCCTCAGGCAACTTTTATCATCACCAGTTTTACTCCGGGAAGAGGTCGATATGTTGAAACCCATCTATTACGTTAGCAAAAGTTTGCTGGAAGCTGAGAAAAGATATATTAAGTTGGAAAAGGTAACTTTTGCATTGGTAACAACTGCTCAAAAAATAAGACCATACTTCCAAGCCCACCCTATTGTTGTTCGAACGACATTCCCCCTGAAAGGTTTGTTACAGAAGCCGGATATATCTGGGAGAATGACGAAATAGTCAGTCGAACTGGGAGATTTTGACATAACATTCGAGCCTCGGACGGCAATAAAAGCTCATGTTTTGGCTGATTTCTTGGTCGAATTCCACTCAGAAAGGAACGACATGGAGATTATTGACCACTCAGATCAGACGAAATGGTTGGTTCGAACGGATGGGGGGTCGAATAATTCTGGAAGTGGTGCAGGTGTCCAATTAATTTCTCCAGAGGGGATAGCCATGTTTCAGGCTATTCGATTTGGTTTCAAGGCAACCAATAATGAGGCAGAGTATGAGGCAGCATTAGCGGGTTTACGATTGGCTCGAATATGTGGAGCCAGAAAGATTAAATTGATCAGTGATTCACAGTTGGTGATAAATCAAGCTTTGGGCGAGTCTCAGGCACGAAAAGATACACTGATCCAGTACTTAAAAGTATTAAAAGACTTGGTTGCCGAATTTGATGGGGTTCAATACAAGCATGTTCGAAGGGAGGCAAATGTCGTCCCCGATTCTTTCGCTAGCTTCACGATCGGAGGGTTACCCATGGGTCCTGATTCAGGAGCATCATTCGGTTACGGCCGGTACAGAGCATTCAATGAATATTAAGGAAGTAAGCCATGTGATCAAAAATGATTGGAGGTCAGAAATCGTAGACTTCTTGGAAAAAGATAGTTTACCCACAAAAAAGTCCGAGGCTAGGAGGATCAGGTTCAAGTCTCATGGTTACATCCTGTTAGGAGAAGTCTTATATAAGAAATCTTTGAGTAGACCATTACTTAGGTGTCTGGATAAGGACGAGTCGCAGTTTGTCCTGTCAGAATTGCACGATGGGGAAGGATCAGCTCATTGTGGGTATAAAACGTTAATTCGACGGGTGTTTTTGGCTGGTTATTATTGGCCGAAAATCTCTTCTGATCCGAAAGATTTGGTAACGCGGTGCGATACGTGTCAGCGATATGCTAACATCATACACAAGCCTCGGGTGCTCTTGGAAATTATTTCATAAGCAATTGCGTTTGATAGGTGGGGCATTGACTTAGTTGGGCCCCTACCAATGGTGCCCGGTGGAAGGCAGACCATAATAGTAGCAGTGGATTATTTTTCCAAGTGGGTGGAAGCGGAACCTCTAGAAGGAACAAAATAAAAAGATGTAATCAAGTTCGTTGTCTCGAATATTTGCTGTCGTTTTGGGGTACCGATAAAAATCACAACGGATAATGGGACTCAATTCGATAACAAGGAGTTTAAGAGTGTTTGCCTTTCCAAGGGAATACGACAATGTTTTCCCACCCCGTTCCATCCCCAGGCCAATGGTCAGGTAAAAGTGACCAATCGAATGATTTTGGATGGGTTGAAAAAGAATTTGGAAGGAAAGGCCGGAAAATGGCCCAATTATTTACAGAAATTATTATGCGCTTATAGGACGATGCCTCGAACAACAACTGCTACATCTCCATTTGCCTTAGTGTACGGTATGTATGTTGTTGTCCCTTCAGAAATTGTCTTCCCATCGTACCGGGTGGCAGCTTACACAGAAAATTTGAATGATCAAAGCAGAGCCTTGAAATTGGATTTAGTGGAAGAGAAAAGACGACGCACACAGCTAAAGTCCTTGCATTATCAAATATTGATGAGAAGTAGGTATGCTTCTAGAGTAAAGCACAGAGATTTCAAGGTGGGGGACAAAGTGTTACGAAAAGTTTTTCTGCACACCAAAGAAAAGAGTCTTGGTAAGTTGGGGCCAAATTGGGAGGGCCCTTATGAAGTAACGGAGAAAGTAAAGCAAGGAACGTATAGATTAAAAGACAAGGAAGGGCGGTATCTTAGGCATCCATGGAATATCGAACACTTAAAATTGTATCTGGAATGAGGAACAAGTTAGCATGTAATGTTTATCTTTTGTGTATTTTCAGGTTTACAAAAACAACGCATACATACTCTTTCCTACCCTGTTAGGCACATGAAGGTTTTAACGAGGTGTCATTATAAGCTGCTCAATAAATTTGCATTATTTGGCCTCGAATTATTCTTTCTGAGACGATATTTTTTGCCTCGCATTATTTTTTCTGACACAGTATTTTGCCTTGGATTATTCTTTATGAGCTTGCCTTAGCAACCATTCAACGCAAGTTGGCACACAACTATTTTCTCATATAAAAAATATGAAGATTAACAAGTTATTAAAATTATCATTTCAAAAAGTGGCATAGTCAAAAATTCGAAGAGGACACTCTTTGGAGCAAGTCCGATGGATTACAAAAATTGCCTTACAAAGACTTATACACAAAGATTGCCAAACATACTATGATTTGTCTTACAAGATTTGTCTAGTCAGAATGTTCCGAGGAGTCGCTCTCCTCGTAATCCGATGACTCACTATCACTAACCACGATGTTGGGAGGACGGAGTTCGAGGGAGACGAGCTTCCAGAAACTGCCTAAATTTTACTCGGGGTATTCTTCATGAATTTGGGTAATCAACCTTGCTCGGATGGTAACATCTCGAGCATTGAGATTGTTTGCACACTTAGCCGCATAGGCATTCACAACTTTTTCTTTCTCCTTCTCAACTTGTTTAGGAAAATCTTCAATTCTTTTCACTAATTTTTTTCTGTCCTCCGTAACTTTCTCATAATCATCACAACAATCTCTAAATCCTTTGCATGCCATTTGGTGAGATTTTTGGAGTTCTGTCAAAAGTCTTTCTTGAGCCCCTGTTTTCTTTTGGTAGAGGTCTCTTTCTTCCTGGCAGCATCTTTCGAGCATAATGACGTGATTTTCAGAGGCAGACAATCTTTCATACAGTGCATCTTCTTGACTCTCCACAATGGCGTGTTGTTTCTTTGCCTCTTCAAGTTGCGAGGAAACAAGAGACACCTTGAACTTGTAATGGTTTTTTCGGTCTTCTAGATGCTGCATTCTTCTTCCCACGTGGACAGAAGCATGAAAAAGGTTGCGAATACTTAGTTAAAATTCATCATGCAGAGGAATTTCGAAGGAGCTGGAGGGCGAGCCTAGTGCTGTGGGGTCAAAATTCGAAGACTAACCAGTTAGAATATTAAGATCAATATTTTGAGGAGGATCGCTTCGGGGAATTGAGAGTGGTGCCAATGTAGGAGAATTTTCAATATGAGAGGGACTTGAAGTCTGGGTAAGAGGAGAATTGGGTGTCTGACTTGAATTTTCTCTAGTTTCTTTTTCAGGCTCACTTGATACCTCATGGGGTTTAGTGTCTTGGGCAGTTTCTTGGACATCATCCTGTGTTTTTCCGTCCTCGGATAATTCTTGGATGGGCTCCAAGACAAAAATTTTCTTTCTTTCTTTTGTCTTGCTATCTTTCTTCTTGCGAGGGTGGACAGATTTCTTTGGAGGGGAAATTGAACTAGGTGTAATAGTATTGGCCGGAGAGGATGGCTCCTGATTGGAAACTAATCATTCAGTGTCTGACTGAAAGTCTATTGTGTAAACTTCCTCGGTGGATTCACCAAGGTGACTTTTGGCACGAGAGCGCTTCGAAAGATAGATGACTATATCTTTCTTAGTCACTCGCTCTAAAACTTCTTGTTGTGAGGGAGGGGTCATCAGTTCTTTAAGGGTCAGCCGGTCAAGGGGGTCCAACCTCCAGAGTCGACTCATGGCCAAGTTGTTATTCATAAAGCACAAGCGGAATTTGTTTTCCCAATGTTCTTTGGCCCACTTGCTAAGTTTGGTGAAGACGGTGGTGGCATTCTCCACATAGTCTGTGTATGGTTTTGAAATGCCCGTCATAGCTACAAAAATCTTAAGTTAGTACATCATTATCCGAGGAGAAAAGGTAAATGAAGAAGTTAGTGGACTTACATTTGTTGGTCCACAAAAGAGATAGCTTGTGTGGATTCGAAAGAGTCGATTCTGACCCTGTCTCCCAATGGCCTGAGAAGTAGACGAATTGTTGCCTCTATTTCTTATCAGCTTCCAACAAGTCTTTCAATACTTTTTGCTCTCGGTCAAAAGTTAATGAGTAAAACGGGAAAAACGGATTCCTTGCTAGGCCAAATAATCCGATGAGCTCCTCTAAGGAAAATTTGTTCCCCGAAATCCTCGAAGCCATGATACATGCCATGAGTGTGAAACACATATTTAGACCGACTTGTGAAGGGCAGAGGTCGATCTTGGCAAAGTATTCAATAAAGAATGGTTCTAAGGGATACCTCAACCCCCAGTTCATAATTTCGGTGTAAACAACTAACTCATTGTCCCTAACTGATAAAGGAGTCTCACCTTCCGAGGGGAATCTAATGTCGATGTACGAGGGGATACACCATCGGGTCCTCATCATGGGCTCCTCTGAAGGCAAAAAGTACTTATACGATATGTTGTGCAGTGCAACCATATGCTTGTTTTTTATTCCTCGAATGTTGTTGCCTGCGATGACATCAAGTTCTAAGGGAAGAGTGATGTCTCCCTTAGATTTAGGATCGATCCGACGAGCTTGTTCTTCGGACATTGTTGGAGGAGCGGTAATCATTCGACTAGAAGACTCCGAGGGAATTTTAATGGCTTTGCTCTGCTCTGTAGTAGGAATCGGTTGGGTTGCTGGCTCAGGATTATCCGAGGCAATTGCTTTCCCTTTATCAGTCAAGGATTTGTTTCTCATTGCTCGCACATCATCTTCATTAATGGTGGTTCTTCTTGGATAAAATCGAGGGCTCCCGGTTGCTGTTATTGAAGGGATGGCTGGAAGGCTCGACCCAGAGGTGTCGGTCCTCAGAGGAGGATTTTCAACTACTAAAGTCAGAGGGGGTTATGGGGTTTCCGAGGGAGTCCCTTTGGCACGCTTGCGCTCCTGCGAGTTTGTTCTCTCCTTATGATGTCTTTTTCTCTTCCCAGAAGAATGTTTGTGGTTCCTATCTTTACCCATGAGTTCGAGGGGGCTGAGATCAGAAACTTGACTTTGTTGCGATATTTTGAGGGGTATGATGGCAGCAGAGTTTTCCGGTGGAGGCCAGGAACCGTCGAAAGTAGTGACAGAAGGTTGGGGTTGAGGCTCAACGTATTCACCAGCAGCAACTCTATCTTGGAACTTTTTACTAATTAGAAGCCACTCTGGAATTCGACGAGGTTTATAAGCCAACTTTCTCTTTCTAGAAATTTTGGAGTGAAAAGTTTTGAATGTCAATGAAGGAGGTTAGTATTTATAGAGGGAGATGGGATTTTAGGATAAGTTAGGCTTGGGGACATTTTCCTTTGTTTGCCTAGGGGCATTACGGGTAACATAGGTGCAATTTTGTTGGTTCGAAAAACGAGAGAGAAGATGAAGAGGCAATCTAATGATGAAAAGTATTGTGAACAAGGATAAGATCTCTAAATGGATTTGGTGGCAAGGAATTACGACTAATGACGTCATGAAAAAGGTGGGAATTTGTTAATTGAGGTGTGCCAGTTCGCACTGATAATTTTGATGAGTCCAATCCTTGCAATTTATTAGCCTAATATGGGAGGCTATATAATGTTAAGACAATCAAATTCGATGAACGAAATTGATGAGAGACATGGTTCAAGATTTGCTAAGATATTGCAAGGATTGGGGGGGGGAGGGGGCTACTAATTAGTATTGCATGAAAGGTATTTTTCGAAGAGGTATTTTTCGAAGAGACATTTTTCGAAGAGGTATTTTCCGAAATATCATTTTTCGAGGACAGTTAAAGAGTAGAAGATATTCGAAGAGTAAAGATATTCGAAGAGCAAAGATACTTGAAGAGTAAAAAATATTCGAAGAGCAAAGATACTTGAAGAGTAAAAGAGCTTCGAAGAGGAAAGCTGTTCAAAAAGGGAGGCTGTTCGAAGAAGTATTATTCGAAGAAGTGCATTTTCAAGAAGAATTGAAACAAACAAGATGAAATTTGAAGATGTATTTACAGTCCCAGTAAAAATATTTTTACTAGGAGGCTACTGATGAGAGAGAATAAAAGATGTATGGGAAAATTGTAAGGAAGTATTTTTATTGGGGAAGTATTGTAAAAAAGAACAATAAAAGTAGTTATTATGAATAAGTGAGGAAATATAGGGACTAAATGTGTAAGAAGGTAGGAACTAAAGTGTGTGGGGCCCATTATTATACTATAAAAGGACCACACACGAGTGGATAATCTGATGGATTAATAGATAATTAATTTCTCTCTCTACATGGATTAGTTATCACTTTCTCTCTCTAAAAAGGCTCCTTAACAAAGAATTTAATACTATTTTGACACTAAAAGATTCTCGTAACACATAATTACCCTAGATCTATTTTTGAATTCTTCAAGCACAAGACTCAAACATGGCAAATATTTGAATAATTAGCCAGAGTAAACATGCAAAACATGTTATACAACGTATTAAAAATATGTTGTTCCATCATAGATACATACATAACTGAACCAAATATTCTTTTAAGTATGTGTACATGAGTATGATATTTAAAACCTCTGAATCTGTTAATTACACATCTATATTGTGTATATACAACAATCTCACTTGAAAGCATCACAACAGAGAAAAAATCAAAATGAAAATGAAATTATATATACAGTAGTTATGTGGCTCAACCACTTAGTTATTCAAAAAATAAGATGTAAATCTTTGAATTTTAGGTAAAATAAAAAAAAGAATCACCTTAGTTGGATAAGTGAACGTCAAGTTATGACCTCTTAAAATCAAATACCAAAAGCTGAAACTACCCGTACGAGGTCGGGACCACATCAGGGGTGATCGCACTGAATTATTATTCGCCGCGACGACCATGATATTAGGCTCGGCGAACTACACTTGTACCGAGTTTTCCGAGGCGATCGTCATTTTATCACAGCGAAATCTTTAATTTCCAAAAAAACTGAAACCTTATATTTTGCATCACGGTTCTTGATTTTTTCTGAAAACTTGACCTGCAAATAAATATAAAAAAAATATACAAATAACATTTTTATACCCTCGATCATACCAAACAGTTCCTAACATGTGATTCCATGTTCTATATCACCAACTTTATAGATATGAAACACATAAACATAAAAAAAAATATACAAATAACATTTATGTACCCTCGATCATACCAAACAGTTCCTAACATGTGATTCTATGTTCTATATCACCTACTCTAGAGAGAAATCAATAAATTTAAAAAAAAAATCAAAAGAAATTTTTTTCCAACCAAATCAATTAACAAAATACATTATTAATAAAATTTAGGAGACTTAATTATACATTTCATATTAATATATGAAGAGGAATCAATTGTGGCTCTGATATCACTTGTTAGAACACATTATTTAACTAGAAATCTAATTCCTCTTTATAGTAGAAATTAAAAAAGATAAAGAGCATCTTACGGTTTTTTCTTAATGATTTCAAACACATATATTTTCTCATTGTTAGATTCCCTCTTGTATTTAGGGTTATAGCAAAAGCCTTTTTGTGAGCTATGTTAGTAGAAAGAGATGCAGACTAGGGTTTTTCTACTGGTTTGAGAGTTAGTATCGATATGTTTTTAAGGAGTAGAAAATATAACCTATAATAGCTTTGTGAAAAATAAATTTTAGAGAATAGAGAGAAAAACTTTATTTTTTAAACTATGAGAAATTATTTTATTAGTTCTAAAAAGAACTAGAGTTTTGGTTTATATGGAAGCTGTGGAATAAAAATTTCTATATAATAAAACTCGCTTAATATATTAAATAAAATAATACATTTTAATTTTTTTAGTTAAAAGAATACAATATTTTCCTTATACTTAATGGTTTTATTTCGGAGAATGTAACTTTTTTTACTTTATTGTTTTATTCAAAAGAATAAAATCGTTTTTTTTATTACTTATTCATTTTCTCAGATAATTTTTAATCAAAATATTTTACAAACTCTTAACCCCAATACTTAATTATTGGATTAAAATATCTTATCTCTATATACGATTTACTTTAACCCGTATCCATATTTTATTTATAACATCATAATAATAATATTTAATAAATAATAATAATATTTTTTAGTCCAATATTTTAATTGATTATTTTTATTTGAATTTACCGCAAAATGTGTAATACCCTAAATTATATATGATGAAACATTTCAATTTTGGATTTCCTTGCATTTATAACTAAATAATCATTCTTATATTAAAGATTTATTTAATTTGAAATTAATTCTTTTAAAACAACTTAAAAAGATACCACAATGCTTCACAATGCTTGAAGTAGTTGTGAATGAAAATAAATTATGAAGCAAACTAAATTACTTCGTTAAAAAGTATAAAATAAACCATATATGTTTAAAATTATTTTTGGGTGAAGCTGTTTCTCCCATAGGATTTTTTATTTCCTCCATGATTAAAAAAACTCCATGTTGTTATTTCCTCCATAAAAGAAATAACATATTTGTCATTCTTTTATATTTTACCCATTTATTCTACTTCTTTCATTTTCAAGAACACATTAACTCTCATCTTACATCAACCCATTAACTCCCAATTTCCCATCTTCCATCAACCAATCTAACCCCATTAACTTAACCCTAACCACACCCTCTAGCATATAAATTACTCATACCTTTCTTTTCCCCTCTTTTAACCTAACCCAGAAATCAATCAAAAAAAATAATAATTCTCTCCTTATAGATCGACTAAACCGAAAGAGCAAGAGCTTGTAAAGAACTGAGTTAATGTTCTAACATCATAACCAGGTTCGTATCTTCTCATCTCGTTTTTTTAACTTTCGGTTTCATGTCTTATCTTCTAATCTCGTTTTTTATTCAGTTTTACAGTTTTATATCATAATCTCATTTTTTAATCTGATCTGGTTTTTTTTTTTGTATCTTCTATGTATTTTGGTTCGATTTTGGGTTTTTCATTAGGGTTTTTCATTAATGTTTTTCATTATGGTTCATGTTGCTTTGTTTTAAGCCACAACCATAAAAATCCACCATTTTATTAGAAAGAGAAGAAACGGACCTAATTCTGAGATGCCATCTTGTAATTAGGTGCAATTGTTTTTTTAAAAAAGACACATGATTTCGAGACAACATCTCGGAATCAGGTTTCTTTTTTTTAAATAACGAGCACCTGATTCCGAGATATTGTCTTGGAATCAGTTGCTTATCGCTCAGAAATGCAGAATCGGGATTAGCTCTAAAATCAAAAGTTTCGAAGTGGTATTGTAAAACGTAAAAACAAGATTAAAATAACGAGCACATGTTCGTTGCTTGAGTGTTTTTCTCTGGTAAAGTTTGGTTTCTTGATTTTCCATGATTAATCTTCGATAAAATTGAAGTTTTTTGTTTTAGGGTTAATTTTAGAGGTCAAAATCATATAGGTTGGATTAAAGTTGGGTTAATGATGTGTTTTTTACTATAAGGCTTTCTATTTGATTAATGACATCTAATGTTAAATTTGAAAGTAAAGTAAGGGTAATCTTGTGAAAACAAGTGTCAAGTATTTTAAAAAATTTAAATCATGGAGGAAATAAAAAATCCTATGGGGATTATTTTTAACTGAGGGTAATTTTGTCAGATGTTTTGTGGTATTTCAAGAGTATTAAATGTTTAAGTGTTTTGTAATGAAAGATTTAAGCTGTCTGGTTGTATAAATGTTCATTACCCTCATTAATGAAAGTGGTTGGGTATTTATACCTTTAATTATGGGCCATATGAGCTTTCGGGTCAAACTTATTAAATCGGGTCGAGTTCAAAGACCCATTAGTTTATTAAGCAGATTAGCAATTAGCTTAGTCAAAAGGTGTATAGTGTTTTTAATAATTTTGTCCTGTCCGGATACTTCAGTGGGTGATTATTGTCTGAATTACCCCTGTCCGGTTTCCACAGTGAGTGGTGAATAATTCCAGACTCATCAGTAGCTCTTTTTTTAGGTTTTGTCGAAGGCCTTTGGCAAGACAAAAAATCCTCTTAGGCACTAGCAACATTCTACGGACTGTGTATGTATTCAGCTCAGGGTTTATCCAGACCGAATACTATTTAGAATTTCAAGAGTTCTGCTAGGGATCGTGGGACACGTGTCACATTTTGATTCGTCTCACAAGCCGTTTTCTTCCTAGAATGGTGCTCCCACTAATCCCAAAAAACAACTTCTGCATTTAATTCTTATGACGTCAGCGCCACCTTCAATCATTACTTTTGCCTTTTCGTTTTCTCCTAGGTATTTGGTAACTTTTTTGCCTTACTAGTATAAATTACTTCCTTTTACTATTTTACCATCTTCATCACTTTGTTATTTCTCCATTTCAGAGCTTTTTACTTCTTTTCTCAAAATCTTTCTTGTGTAGGTTTATATTCACGGCGAGAAACGCTTTGGTGAAAGGTGGTTGGCTAAATCTTTCAGAATTAGAAAAAGCGCAAAAGGTTGAGCGAGAGAGGCGTATTTCTGAGGGTATTCCAGTTTCTCCAATCAGTAAGCCCGACACACCATCCTCAGAAGCTGATCGAGGATCATCTTCTGCTAAAAGTGCCAAACCTAAGCGTTTGTTTCAGACAAGCCTCTCGCCCATTCCGTCAGGCTCCTCTGTTCAGGTGTCTCGGCCCTCTATTGTGCAGGATAAAGAAGTATCAAGTACAAGAAGACCCTCTTCGTTCATTGTTATGGGGTCAGACATTGAGAAATCTTCAGAAAAAGTTACTCTTCGCCGGACAGGCCGTCTAGTAAAGGGTGAGGCAACTGTCTCTCAACCCAAGTCCCCAAAGTCAGGGCCCTCTAAGTCTGGGACCAAGGATAAAGCCACTAGATCAGGGGAATTTATTAGAGTCCCAAAAGACAAATCCTCTGGTCCGCAGGGTACTAGAATTAGCTCTCATAATGAGCCCTCCGGAACTGAGCCCTGCCGGACACCAGACCCCTAAGAGAGGCTGATGCTCAACCGTCCGGACAACCTACTGAGCCAGCCACCAGCACTCTTCCACCAACAACAGCTGATAAAACTTCCATGGTGATGGAGGACAGTATAGAAGATGCTCCATTTGAGACCGATGTTTCTGGGCAGACTGGGGATGCTGCCACTGATAAAAAAGGCAAAGGCAAAGAGAAAATATGTCTGAAACATCTGGATCTGCCGGAGTGCCTGGAAGGTAAGGTGGGTCCTTGTTTCCACAAGGTCAATGTCAAGTATCTGATGACCATTTAGAATATCAACTATGTATATACTCATACTGCCGAGCTGGGCCGGATCCGGACACAATGGGGGATCCCTGAATCCGTAAATGTGAGGATACTAGGCACTCCGGAGACCCCAATAGACTGCAAACTCAGCGAGATAGTCATTTATATGGAGCTGTTTAACTGGGGGCTCAGATTTCCTTTGGATCTAGAAATTGTCAGGTATTTTCACCTGATAAAACTCTGTCCAAGCCAGCTGAGTCCCAACACTTGGTACACCCTTATCGCCGGTATTATGGTATCAAGGCTCTCCGGAATACCACTTCCAATGGAGCAGTTTGCTGTTGTGGCCGGCCTTTGTAAGAACCATCATATCTCATTCTACCACTTTAATATGGGAGACAATTTTAAGACGGTGGATGACTTGCTTGAGTCAGATAAAAATTGGAAGACCCAATTTCTATTCATCAGCGGAGCATGGGAAAATGGGAGGAAAATCAAGGCTGGTGTTAACCCTAGTATACTCATCAGCAGATGGAAGAGCTCAAGTAAATATCTCATTATGTTTGTCTTTCTTTCTTTGTAAAATTTTTGTTTTTGAGCTACTTTTTTTTTGTTAGTGTTGCCGAAAGAGTTCTCCGATTACGTGGAAGAGGGGCAGGCCACATGTGCCAAGTTGAACCATTGGGCCGCTGATAAATAGATAAACCATTTCCACAACTGCTTCACCTCCGGCAATTTATTGAGGTCCCATCTCTGGAACACAACGGGCCGGAGAGACCTTACTTGGGAGGAGCTGATCACACCACCCCCTCCAGCTGTCATCCTCAAAAGAACAGATGAGAAGGATGGAAAAATGTCTTTGCTTGCTAGAGTTAAATCTCCAAGCAAGATGAAGGGTAATAAGGGAAAAAAGGGCAAGAAGAAACAAGCTGCAGCAGAGGTTGTTCAAGGTGCTGTTGAGGAGATCACCCCAGCGAGTCAGGGAGTGCAGGCCCAAGGGGGAATTGATGTTACTCTACTTCAAGTAGTTGAAGATGAAAGTATTAGGGAGGCATGTGAACCTCCAGATCCTTCAAAGGCTCCTAAGAAGGGCCGAAAACGGGGAGAAAATAGTGAAGAGAGGGCATCCAAGAAGAAGAAAATCTCATCGGGGGATGAAGGTGTCCTCCGGCCGACCCAACAGACCCCACTTTGGCAGAGCAAATCCCAAGTGGTCTACACGCCAGAGAGGGTACCGGGGGGGATATCAATATTGACGGAGTGGATATCAGTGGCTTCCAAAACATTGGCCTTTACTTTGATGACCTTGAAAAAGATGACTTTGTTGGCCCCTACCTTCCCCCAAGTTCCTCAAACATGGTTACTTTCAATGGTAAGTCTTTTACTGTTTCAGGGGGAGAACGACACGGTGACCACTCCTTGCTGGGCCATATTCAGCCAATGCTCAACTTGGAGAGGCAAGTACGAAGTCAAACTCCCCTTATCATCACACTCAATGCAAACACAGAGAGCTTATCTATTCATCTCCTTAACGTCAATCAAAGTGTTGAAGCATTAAGAAAGGAGCTCGAGGAGTTAAAGAAAGGGAAAAAAGACTTGGCCACCAGGCTGGCCACTTCGTAGATGGTTAACACAGAGCTCCAAACCAAGTATTCTGGCTTGGAGAAGGATCTCTCCACTTCGAATGAGGAGGTGAAGACCAA
This sequence comes from Limnanthes douglasii subsp. nivea, assembly GCA_036936605.1. NCBI lineage: Eukaryota > Viridiplantae > Streptophyta > Magnoliopsida > Brassicales > Limnanthaceae > Limnanthes > Limnanthes douglasii. The sequence goes on from JAUPFV010000005.1 coordinate 67,360,399, forward strand.
GGATAATATTGTCCAAGCCCTATCCAGTGACAAAAATTCCCTGGAAGGTGTTGTGTCCAAAGTTACCAAGGAAAAGGAAGATTTTATAAAAGAGCAGGAGAAGACAATCCAGGCCAAGGTCGATGCATACACCAACGAGGTGATAAATTCCCTAGAAGAAAGATATGTCGAAGTTAAATCCGACATGGTCTTGCTTTTTCATCGAACATTCCCGAAAAGGACACTTGGTACTCTGTGGCAACATGTGGAATATGAAGACCTCCCATTCCATACTATGGCAGATGGCGATAATCACAACTACTCGTATGGATGATACTACTGAAGAGGAAGAAGAGAGCGGAGAGAGCTCCAGTGATGAACCCAAAGATCCAAAGAAGAAACAAAATGATGCAGGAACATCTAAGGGAAACTAGCCCTAAGGTTTTAACTATTTTCTGTTGTTTTTTTATGACACACCAAAGTCCTTGGATGGCCAAGGCATTTTGTAATTGTGTCCGGTTTGAGTCCGGTCAAGCTCTTTCTTTTTAAACTTAAAGTCCTTGGATGGCCAAGACACTCTTTATGTTTTAATATCATCCTCCGGTGTTAGCCGGGCAGTTTTACTTTGCTAAATTCTTGCTTTTTTCATATTCGCTCAATCTTAATGGTTGGTGTTTAAATAGCTCATAGTTATTTTATAAGTATTTTAAGATGAGAGTGTTTAAATTCTCCGATGACAAATGTTAAATGGTCATCATTCTACTAGATCTATCCGACCTGTCAAAGATACTTAGAAGGCTTTAAATAAACTGTAAATCAAATAACTCCGAATATTTTAAGAAGGCATCAAATTTTATTTTAAAACCCGGACACCTCACTAAAACCTCTTCGCGCCACTAGGGTAGGAAATAGTGTGCACCCTAATATTTACATGGACTTTAAACAATTAAATATTTACATAACTTTCATTCTAGATACATCCGGAGGTGTTCAATGTTCCATGGGTGGTTCAAGACTCTTCCATCTTTGTCCTGAAGCCTGTATGTTCCAGGATTAAGCTTTTCAATGACCACATAGGGCCCTTCCCAGTTTGGAGCTAGCTTGCCAAACTACTTTTCTTTAATATGTAAGAAGACTTTTCTAAATACTTTATCCCCCGGTTGAAAATCCCTTCTTCTGACTCTGAAAGCAAACCTGCATCTCATTAAACCTTGATAATGGGTGGCTCTAAGATGAGCCTTAACCCTTTTCTCTTCTATTAAGTCCAATTGACTTATGACTACCACTTCATTAGCCTGTTAGGAAAAATTGTGGACTCTGTATGATGGAAGAGTTGCCTCTATAGGAGCAATCACATCCATACCATATACCAAGGCAAACGAGGATTCCTGTGTAGCAACTCAATGAGTAGTCCAGTAGGCCCATAGTAATTCTTGTAGATAGCTTGGCCACTTTCCAGCAGCCCATTCTAAATTATTTTTGAGACCGGACAGAAGGGTCCTGTTTGCCACTTCAACCTGACCATTCGCCTGTGGGTGGAAAGGAGAAGAGAAGCAATGTCGAATGCCCCTAGAAGCACAGAAACTCTCCATATCCTTGTTATCGAATTGTGGCCCATTATCTGTGGTTATCTTTCATGGAACCCAAAATCTGCAACAAATATTAGATAAGATAAATTTTATAACAGCTTTCGAGGTAGTTCCTGCCAAGGGGGTTGCCTCAATCCACTTTGAAAAATAATTAATAGCTACAATAATAGTTATGCACCCTCCGGACGCCATTGGTAGAGGTCCCACCAGATCTAGTCCCCAACGAGCAAAAGGTATTGGCTCAGAAATCGATTCTAAGGGGACAACTGGGATATGAATTTCATTACCATATCTTTGGCATGGATCACACTTCTTTACCAATTCCTTGACATCTTCCATTATGGATGGCCAGTAGTATCCGACCAATAAAACTCTTCGGGTTAAAGCTCTATAACCACAGTGTACTGACCTTTCACCATCATGCAGTTCAGACAGCACTATTTGGGACTCTTCAATCCCCAAACAACGCAAGAGAGGTCTACTAAAAGACTTCTTGCAAAGGATATCTCTTATGATTAAAAAACCACGAGCTCTATACTTCATTTTTCTCGCTACTGCTTTTTTCGGAGGCAAAATGCCATCTGAAATGTATTGAAGAAGAGGATACCTCCAATCTTTAGGTTGAACCACTTGTATACTTAAACTTTCCTCCTCTTCCTTGCTCTTATTGGGTTGAATGGATGGGAATTCTTGCACATGAATCCAGGGGTAGGACTCAGAGTATGATATGGTTGCCAAGGAGTCAACTAGTGTGTTCTCCGATCTGGGTATATGCTCATAGCTGATATTTTTGAAGTTAGCTGCCACCTCTTTAAGGATGAATAAATATTTAATCAACTGCTCATTTTTTGCCTCAGATTGACCTTGGGCATGATGGATAAGAAGCTGTGAATCACTCATCAACCTAACTCTTTTGGCTCCACAAAGCAAGGCTAATTTCAAACCAACTATAGCAGCTTCGTATTCAAACTCATTGTTTGAAGCCTTGAAAGCAAAACATATAGCCTGGTATAACTTGTCGCCGTACGGAGAGGTTAAACATATCCCAGCACCACAATCCATGGTACTTGATCCACCATTGGTCTAGACAACCAATGTCTTCTTAGTTTTTCATCTGTAGTTTGTTTAGTACTTCTGTCCGAATGGAATTCAACTAGGAAATCAGCAACAGACTGAGCTTTGATTGCAGTTCGAGGGGCAAAATCAATGTCATAGTCTCCCAATTCTACTGACCACTTGGTCATCCTGCTTGATATGTCTGCCTTTTGAAGAACATTTTTCAAGGGAAAAGACGTCCGGACGACAATAGAATGAGACTGCAAGTAGGGCCTCATCATCCTGGCAGCAATTACCAAAGCTAGTGCTAGTTTCTCGAGTTTTAAATACCTTTTTTCAGCATCCATCAGGATTTTAATGATGTAGTACACCGGACGAGGATAATTGTCCACCTCTCTTACTAACACCACACTTATAGCATATTTGGAGACTACTAAATATATATACTTATAGCACATTTAGAGACTGTTAAATATATATACAATGTTTCTCCATCAATAGGTTTAAACAGGGTTTGGGGGGAAGATAAATGCTTCTTTATTTCATCAAAAGCCTGGTCGGACTGTGGAGACCAGTTGAAGTCTTTAGCACCCTTTAAAGTTTGGAAAAACGGGGCACATCTGTCCGATGATCTTGAGATAAAACGATTTAAAGCAGCCAACCTTCCTGCCAACCTTTGCACCTCTTTAATATTCCGAGGAGAATCCATCTGTAATAAAGCATTAAGCTGGTCCAGATCAGGTTGTATCACTTTCTCACTTATCACATGCCCAAAAAACTTCCCGGACTGTACCCTAAAAACACATTTTTCTGGATTTAATTTTAAATTAACATTTACCAAGTTGGAAAAAGTCTCTTGGAGATCTGCTAAGTGTAATTATTCTTCCACACTCTTTACCATCATGTCATCAATATAGACTTCCATATTTCTTCCAATCTGATCAGCGAATGCTTTGTTCACCAACCTCTGATAAGTTACCCCAACATTCTTTAACCCAAAAAGCATCACCTTGTAACAATGGAGGCCCCTATCAGTAACAAAAGTAGTGTGTTCCTGGTCCTTCAGATCCACTTGTATATGATTATAACCGGAGAAGGCATCCATAAAGGACAGCAACTTGTTCCCAGACGTGGAGTCTACCAACTGATCTATCCGGGATACACGATACAAATCTTTTGGGCAAGCCCTATTAAGGTCAGTAAAGTCGAGGCACATACGCCATTTCCTATTTTTCTTTTTCATTAACACTGGATTGGCTGTCCATAAAGGATATTGAGATTCCTTTATGAGTCCCATCTTTGTAAGCCGGTCAACCTCTTGTACTATAACATCAGCTTTTTCTTTTAGAGAAGGCTCTTCTTTTCTGCACAACAGGTGCTACATCTCTCCGGATGGATAGCTGGTGTGATATAATATTCGCAGGCACTTCGGTTACATCATCATTACACCAAGAAAAAACATGTTGGTGGTTTGTTAAAAAAGATAACACTTTGCTTTTTAGTTCTGATGTCATTTTAGATCCAATCTTGACACTTCTTCCTTCAGCCAGAGAGTGAGTTTCAACCTCTTCAATCAGTTTTAAAACAACAGGGGTCTCTCTGGGGTCATCAATTTCACCCTCCCCCAAAGGGACCCCCCAATTGCTAATCTTCATTGATCTGAACGGCCCCCAAAGTTCCAGGGGCAAGTGCAGTTGCATAACATTCCCTTGCTATCTTTTGACTACTCGGGACAACTCCCACTTGTCCTTGAACAACGTATTTTAAACATTTGTAAACTGTTGAAGCTACAACATGCATCTTGGAGAGCCAAGATCTTCCCAAGATCGCATTGTAGCAGGTGGGACAATTTACCATAACAAAAGGTACCCTGACCATTTTCTTGAAAGGGCCCTTACCCAACAAAACCTCATCCTCGAACTCTCTGACTACGTCCGCAGAGCTTCCAGTGAAACCCACAATAGACCTATTTGAACGTTAAATCACTTCCAGATTCTTCATTTGTTTGTAAGAACTCAAGAAGAGGATATTGGCTGAGCTGCCAGTGTCCACCAAAATTCGCCTAATGTCATTGCCCCCAATTGATGCTCATATTACCACATCATCTTCATGAGGACCAACAATATCTCTCAAGTCATCTTCATCAAAAACAATTAAGGGAAAGGAATTTAGGATTGATAACAGGCCATGCCTCCCTCCAATTAAGTAGCCAGAGTGTGAACATGCCTCTTCCTTGAAGAAGGAGTTTGTGCAGTCATTGTATCTCCCCCAAATATGGTAAGTGGCTGAAAAAAACTTATGAGTCCAGACACCGTCTTGGTATGCTCTGTTATAACACCCACCTTATTCCAGGCTGGATCAGGATCAAAATACTCTGACTCTACATCGAATCTCTTAATAATTACCATGGCCCCGTCCGGGGCCGATGTCCCTGCATTGTTTGCTAGGCCGGTCCGATGAGCATTATCAGGCGTATTCCCACTTCTTCTCTTAACATAAGCACCTAATTTTCCTCTTTCAATCAAATTCTGCACCTCTTGCTTCAAAGCGATCCAATCTTCTGTGTTATGGCTAATATCATGGTGATATTGACAAAAACAAGCATTACGACTTTCCCTTGGAGATTGAAGCGCTGTCGGCTTCCTAAAATGCACCTCATCTTTTATTTTGCCATAGATGGTTGCCACATTCTCTATTAATTCGGTAAAAGACTCTGGTTGGACCCAAGGTCCTCGCTTATTTCTTGACTGCTGACTCTGAGCTGGAGTCGGGTGAGATTGAGCCTTGGTCCTGTTGGGACCCTGTCCGGCCTCCTTAGCCTTGTATCCGGACTGATTCTGGTTTGGTGCAGCTGGGGCAGATCTCACTTGCCTGTGCACCCTAGTATTTTTTGTTTCATCTACATTGATTTTCTTTCCCACCTGGTTCAGTAAACCGCCCCATGTCATGGCCTTCTTCCCGGTTACCGAATCGGCCAGATTGCCAGGGTTCAAACCTTGTCTTAGAGAAGTTATTGCTACTTGCTCAAAGCAATCAACTAATCCATTTTTTGTGTTAAAAAAACCGACTTATATTCTTTCAATGATTCATTTGGCTCTTGGGCACAATGGATAATAGTGTCTCCATTGCCCTTCACCTCCTTACTTCCAACAAACTGCCTCCGGAAGGCCACCCAAAAAATATCAAAATTTCTGATGCACCCCTGTGGTAGGCTATTATACCACTTCAGAGCACTCCCCGTAAAAGATTGAGAGAAGGCTCTACAAAGCAACTTGTCATCATCGTCAAAATTCATCATAAATTTTTAAATTGCTCCAGATGATTATCTGGAACTTTGCTCCCATCATATTTTTCCATCTTAGTACTGTCAAACCTCGTAGGAAGGTTCCCAGACAGTATTTTGGAAGACAATAGAGATTGTCTCCAATTCCGGCCACGACTAAAAATATTATCTTCATTGGGAGTTGCAAAGATACCTGGTTCATCATGGAAAGCGAAAGGATCCATCAATAGCTGGTCAATATGCCTCCGACTATGGCTATGAGATGACCATTTACTTAGATGCCTCTTCAACCTTCCATGACTATCCCTCTTTTTTGAATATTTTTTAACCAACTTTTGCTTCTTTTTAGACCTGCCTTCATCACTACTGGATGACCTGGACTCCTCATATCCATCCTCATTCTAGGAGCTACTAGAGGATTCTGACTCCGAGCTCTCCACCGGTTTAGACCGGTGAGACTTCTTTGAGCTAACATGAGTCTTTTTAGTACTTAAATGGGTCTTTGCTGATGGGTCATGCTCCCTTGGATTGTCAGTGTGGTGAACGGCTGACACCTTTGATTTTTCTTTCAAGCCTAACTTCATCTTTTTAGCATCCCTCAAGGCTTCTATTTCAGCTTTCAACCTTTCTCGTTCTTCGATTGTGTACTCATCGTTCTCTCCCACCACTTCTACCAAAGGTGGTGGCACTGCGTGCTCGTCCGGATTCATCCGAACAGTTTTTTCGTGCTGGTTTCGAATGCTAGATTCAGGCACCTTCTTCTCCCACTATGGTTACGAATTTGATGAGGATTATTTTTTACTGAGGGTAATTTTTTCAGATGTTTTGTGGTATTTCTATGGGTATTAAATGTTTAAGTGTTTTGTAGTGAGAGATTTAAGCTTCCTGGTTGTCTTAAATGTTCATTACCCTCATTAATGAAAGTGGTTGGGTATTTATACCTTTAATTATGGGCCATATGGGCTTTCAGGTCAAACTTATAAAATCGCGTCGAGTTCAAAGACCCATTAGTTTATTAAGGAGATTAACAATTAGCTTAGTGAAAAGGTGTATAGTATTTTTAATACTTTTGTCCTGTCCTGATACTTCAGTGGGTGATTATTGTCCGAATTACCTCTGTCCGATTTCCACAGTGAGTGGTGAATAATTCCGGACTCATCAGAAATAGCTTCACCCATTATTTTTTTGCTCCACAAAAATAATTTTCAATAAGTTTCTCACAACTAAATTAATAAGTTTTATAAATTTATTTAAAATATTTGTTGGCTATATTGTAAAGCCTAGTTTTTGCAACTATATCATAAAACACTTTTCAGAAGATAAATTTGTTTAATATTCACAAAATTATTCTTGAAGTTTAATTAAATAATATTTCACATGTTCAATTATAAGTATAGGTTATTTATGGAGAGATTCAGCTAACAAGTGTCGTAAGGAGACATTTGAATATGAATAAAATGTAAAGAAAGAATTAAATGAAGGTGATGTTGAAGCGTCCAATAAAGAAAAATAGTTTAAAGAGGAAAATATATGAAGAAAACTTATACAGGAAAAATATATGAAGAAAACTTATACCAAAGAATTAATTAAGAAGCATAAGTAGAAGATGTTGAAAAAGAACACATGGAAGATATATTATACAACAAAATTTTTAAGAAAACTTATACGAAAGAATTAATTAAGAAGCATAAGTAGAAGATGTTGAAAAAGAACACATGGAAGATATATTATACAACAATTTTTTTATGTGAAGGAAGACAAAAGAATAGTGAACATGTTTGAAATAAGAAAAGCAATATAGATTTTTGTTGAGGTTGATTAAATCATCCTACCGATTTCTGGTTTCAATGACGGAGAAGTAATAATAGATAATTTTGAGGTACTTTGAAAGACAAAGAAATAGTTAGTAGTTCGCAGATCCAAGACTCTTACAAGGTTTGAAAAACAATATGTTCTTGACGTATAAAGTAACTTATCAAGAATATATCATCAACAAAATAGAATTTAAAATGATGAGCTACACTTTAAGCATAACTCTTGCTATTTCTCTTTTCCAACTTACTTCAACAATGCACCGAGTAAACCTCAACGTTGTTGATAACACATTGAAAAAAAAAAATTGAAGCCATGTTGGTTTTTAATTCAAACAAAATAATCCATATGGAGAAAGTACATAATATGTAAAATATAATGTTTCAGTTACATATCAAGAGCCTAGAGCATTGTAACCTGTATCAGTTCCACAAGAAGAACAATCTGAACAAATACAACATGTACCACAAGCAGAAGATGAATAATAGGAAACCTATGATATCATGTTTTTTAAACAATTAGAAGATTTGGAACTCATTGGACAATTAACTACCAAACAAATATATTTATTAACATTACTGATGTCAATAAACTATTTATGCTGCAGAAATAGACTAATGAAAATTAAATTAAGTGCATGGTCATATCCTCAAATGGACTCTTTTGTCACTCTAATAAATATATGGTTCATAGCAAATGAGAAAAAAATGACTATAAGGTAACATATTTCAATTTTATACTAATTTGTCTCTTTGTAGTATGTTAAGTTATTGATTATGGAGTTTTTTTTGTTTTTCAAACTGAAATTTATTAGTTTTTTTTTCCAGTTTCCCTCCATTACACCAAATAAGAAATAAACCATACACATTTACATATTTTTTCGACTTATTTGTGAGTCTGTTTTATAGCTTATGCATTTGCAATTGGTTGATACTTGTTTATATATAAACAAGTAATTGATGTTTGAAAGTTTTTCGAGTAAAAATATATTATCTTTTAAAAAATATTCTGGCCAAAATTGTTTAGATTTTTTTATTATTCATTTGGTTGTTACAATGGTTTTACCATTAATTTTATATAAAATTCTTACAAATTAATATGAAATAACTATATATGTTATTGGTACGTACATTTTGATTATTAAAACAATTTTATGTTCATAAAGGTTTAATTGTCACTGTTGCAAAAACAATTTACGACATAAAAATAAAAATAAATGATTTTTTAACAACTGTTTTGCTTTCTGCAAGACGGATATCTACTTATAATAAGAAGGCGCCAAAGAAATTTAGACAAATTCTACAAGACCTAAAAACTGTACATAGTAAAGAATCATCAGGACTGTCTGTGGTGTGGTGATAACTATTAATATGCTTAAAATCACTTTTTTAACCCATTAAGACATTATTGCAACTATTCATATGTAGGTTTGGTATCGTCCGGTATTGTTCGGGATTTGATTGAACTTTGGATGGTTAAGTTTAGGTATTGTTCGGGATTTGACTGAACTTTGGATGGTTAAAGTTTATTGTATCGGATCAGATTTAACTGGATCATTAAGGTTTTGGTCCGGTTCGATTCAATCCAATTCGGTCCGATTTCGATTTGGTTTATTTGGATATAATTAAAAGAATAAAATTATAATTTAATTTTTAAAATTTTATTTAAATAATAAATAATATAAAAAATAAATTTTATAAAATTTGAAATCTAAAAGTTAGTTATTAATTTTTATTAGTTTATTATTATCTAATAATTTTAGCAATCTAATATACATATAAAGTAATTATATATATAAAAAAAATCTAGCCCCTAATGGGATAGTCGAGATGGTTGAGCATGGTGTGCTTGTAACTTAAATGTTATGAGTTCGAGTCCTTCTACATACGCTTTCTCGGCTGAGTCTGTCACCTTGTGTGATTTACCTTCTGGCGTTGGTTTGCAGGCTATCTCATCAACTGAGGGTTTATCCTGTGCGCACTCATTGCACTCAGAGCACTGAAGGTTTATGTGTTAACTGACTGTTTTATGGATTGGATTATGTAGGGTTCTATCAGTTTATCAATTTTGTCAGTTCGGTATTATATCATTTTATCGGTTTGGTCTCACGTTGGTTTCACTAGTTTTATCAATTTTATTGATTCGGTTATTTATTGATCTCAGTTTTTAAAATACAAATCGTTAAAATTCGATTCGGTTCGTATCCATTCCACTCCGATCGATTCTCCATTATCACGAAACATTAAGGCCCTACTCACCTCTCCTTTAGTTTATAAAAGAACCTCAATGTTTCGGTCTATGTCTATGTCACTAAAGTCGTGCAAGACAAACTTGTAGATTTTCATTGTATTTTCCAGTTTAATGCTCAAAGTGGCAAGTTATGCATTGAAAATTCCAAGTAGAGTGAAGCAAGCTAATTTCATGGAAGTTTCAGAGAACTTGTTATAGAATAGGGAGAGAAAACTTGAGAAGGAAGGAGACAAGGCACCTAATATATTCTTAGCAACTTTTACTTGGTCGTTTGTTGTTTGTTTCTTTCAGTTGAATAGGTCATTCTAACTAGCGACTAGATACTTGCACTACTATAAGATGTAGAGTTTCAAGTCAAGAAGTCCGAAATGTTATGGTAGATTCTTGAATTTGTTTTTTAACGTTATTTATTCTTCAAAGTCTAATCAATGTGATGTCTAAAAACTCAATCTTTTGGCAATTTAATTGAAAACTAATCTGTATAAATATTAAACTTTTTGGAGATAGAAGTTATAAATGGTCTTAAGTTTAATTAAATATGATTTTAATGTTGATCAATTTGCACCTACATTTAGTTGTAAATCTCCATCAATTTGGTCTATGAATATTGAATACGATTAATATCTATTAATCGATCAAGTTAGTCGGCGACTGATGTCGATTTAGTTGTTTTCATCAAAACCGTAAAAATATACTGTTCTTGTTTTTAGCATAGATAACAATATCTATCCATATTTTGAAAATAGCTTCATAACAAAAAGAATACTGAGTTATAATCATTACCGTACCGATTATGTAGAATAAGAGAGCTGATACATATAAGTTTTGAAAATTTTCAGATTTTAAAGAGTTCACATTTTGCACCAATTTTTTTTTAAAACTTAATTCATGGGATTATTCCGTTACTTTGAAGTCTCAGTAATATAGATAACATATTGTGTAGGTCTAATAAATTTTGAATTATATACATCATTAAATAACTGCACTTTATAACATCATTTATTTTATGATATTTTCGAACAATATTTTTAAGAGTTTGTAAACAAGTATTAATAATAAGATGTTTAGGTTTGTGAGCAAATTTGAATAGTTCATATACAAAACATAAAATGATATATATTATTTTTTGAGTGTTTATAGACATTATATATGTTTTTTTTGTTTTTTTTATAATAATATATTTTTTATTTTTTGTAATTTTTTTGAGATAATTTCGACTTCAAATCTTTTTGGTCATTTCGAATTTATGTATACCAATCAGATTTTTGTGGAAAACGAATATTTTTCCAAAACAATCAAAATAAGTAAAAAGATTCAAACTAGCGGATGTCGAATTTCAGAAAAAGATTTGCTTCGTACAAAAATGAGAGGTTGGAGCTAATGTCTCTTAACCTTTAGCATCAGAGGCTCTTGCAATCGTTTCCACTGATTTTGAGACAACTGAGGGAGAGGAACAAACTAATAGTTTTCGATAGTTGCAAGAACAATTAGTCTCTGAGACACCCATAGTCAAATCTGTTATGCATCACATGCATAATGAGGAATAAAATAATACAAGTCCTGAAACGTTGAGGGACTATTTGTTGAACGGAACTCAAATGATGAAAATCATTTCAACGTGTCTCACAAGGAGGACAGAGAAAGGTCGGACCAAGGGTTCTTAGGCCGTAACATAAATCGACAACAAAGTCATTGAAGCAAAAGAAGAAGTCGAACTTCTAACCGAAGGCATAATTAAAAAGAGACTGGTGTTAGGAAGCCTTGGAGACCACGTAACAAACAAAATGAGGAACCAACGATTCCTCTAATTGCGGAAACTAAAACACCACTATCGAATGGAACACAGTCGGGATACCCACTTCCTCAGTCACAGTATCAACAATTCCATGGGCACCAACTGATATTTTAGTAGGCCCAAGTAGCCAACAAGATATTTCATGAATTAAGAACAGATCTCAACCTTCCAATCGTGGAGACCCCAAATCAACCATCGAGCGTAAAAATGGTTTCCACCGAACTTTGGACATGAACAATCACATCGAGAAGGTATTTATAAAATGAATGGTGAAAGGGGTTGGGGTTTTTCAAATAAGGGGTTTGAAAGGTCGACGTGTGCCCATTCGGTGAGATGTAAGTCGACAGATAATGAATGCCTAGTAGAATACAAATCGACACTTGTAGTGTGTCAGAATCAAGTAGCACGCGCACTAAGAAGTTTCTATAATGTTTTATTTCATTTTAGAGTTATAGATAATAAGCTACTTTAAAGTTTAGATGACTACCTGGTTGAGTTGATTCCACCAAGAAATAATTTGAGGCGATCTTTAAAATGATAGTCAAAATTTTGAGGAAATCATAGAAATGATTGCGATGAGATTTAAAAATGACAATCAAATTCTTCAAACGATCATAAAAAAAGGCATGTGATATTTTAAAGCAAAGAAAGATGGAGTTTCTATTTGAATTATCATGTCTAACAATTAGTCATTATTTATAAATTTTCACAAAGACGAAGGGGCTACTGATAATGATATAAATAATTCGGGAATAAAAGTAATTATTAAAAGTATTTGAGTTTGAATGTTGTATAGTTAAAGAATATATTTAATATGCAAAGTAAATTTTAGGGATTGAGAGTATAATTTACCATAATTTGTAACCGAATATGTTATTTACGCCCATTGCCTATAAACAGAGGAGGGAGATTGGAAATAAAGGGTCTTAACAATTTGACTAAAAATCTCATTCACTTTTTGAGTAGCTTGAAATAATTTCTCTCACTACTTTCTTTTTTTAGAATTACTTTAGACATTCAATATTTACACCAAATATTTTATATTTAACATATTTACTTTAAATAACTCAGAAATACGGTCATCATTACCTTTGAAGAGGTTGGCTTTCTTCCTCCTCATCAATTTCACCCACTTTGAAAATAGAATAAATCCAAGATTTTTCCAAAAAGATATTGATAGAAACACCAGATGCTTTAGAAATAATATTTTAGCAACTGGATGATACCTTCTCCAAAGTACGTCCCTTCGTGTTACTATGAAGATTCCTTTGAGAGTGAGAATTATTTAATTTATCTTCATTAAAATATTTGTTGCATTTACCCATATTTTTATAAGATTTATTATTCATAAATCCATCAAAAAAATATAGAATTTCCTCGACCTTTTCGTTGTGCCACAATTTGGTCAATAAAAATTGTTTAGATACCAATATAGAAGAACATGAAAAATAAAAATTTCCGACTTATTTTATTAGGGTAGAATACCTCTTTTACATAAGCTCCAACATTAGATATCAAATGGAATATTAATAACCGGAGTTGAAAAAGAAAAATAGGCTTAGTAAAAATTGAATAAGTACTGTATTAAGGAAAGCAAATTGAGAAAATAAGTACTCACATTCATCATTCCAAGAAATATTAATATAATCTTGTGTATTATTGATTTTACGGCCAATTACCACTAACATAGCCAAATCTATATTTCCAGCATGTAGTGAAATAAAACAGCTTCATATTGGCAGAGATCAAACGGATTTCCCCAACCCTAGGAAATCTAAGGTGCGCATTGTTAGAGATTTTCCAATCTTTAAACTTTTGAAAAGATCAATTTTCCGAAGAAAAAAAAATCAATACAAACGCTTTAAAACTTAGTCTATGAACTCAGTCAACCAAAATCTCCTAGGGTCGATTTTGACAAACAGAATATCAGAAGCATCCATATTAGTCTATTGAATAATTGAAAAACTCATAGTTTCAAAATTATGTTATCGAAAGAGTTTGTTAAATATGTTATAATACATTAACAAATAAATGACAAGTCAAATATGAGGAAATAAAGAAGAAAGAATGAAGAAAAAAAATAGAACATAAAATTTAATCCAAGCAAAAAAATTAAAATCCAACCATTGATCTTCTTTGAATTAATGACATAGATTAAAGGATAAATGATATGGAATAAAATAAAAGAAGAGACATGATTGAGCGCCATCAGTTCACTTACACTCACATTCAGTCTATAAAACAACTATGATAATGGTAAATATCATACTTCTGGATTTTTTTGTTTTTATGTCCTTAATATCTTAATGAATTTCAGCCTAATCAGGGAAACTCACCTAATCCTGATTGTGGAATGCTCAATCAGTCCGCGCATTGCCCTCTTACCCTAATTCTCCGGTGGTCTGGAAGATAGAAAATAAGGTGTTAAACACGATGATATTCCATGTATAAAAAACATTAAACTCTATATATAATAATCTATATTCAAAGTGTAATCTTAATCTACTAAAGATCCACTTACAACTTCACAATAAAGAGGAGTGAACCGGTCTTGCTAATGCGTGGCTCGGTCTGCTTCCAACGAACTCAAGGAAAATGATAAATCCCTTCAAAAAGTTGCATAAAGCGCAAAGAACGTTTTGGTATCTTGCGATATAAAGTGAAGGTGGTCGAGGAGAAGACATACAATGATATTAAAGAACTGGTCACTTTTAAATTCCAATTCAAGGAGGACAAAACCAAGGTTCTTGCAATTCTCTAAACTGAAGTAGAGAAAGAGAACAAAGCATCTCAGTAAGCTTTTAGGCATAATGGCTTAACACCTCAGAACAAATTAATTGTTGACCAACCAAAGTTGGAAGATCCTTCAGGTCCAAACTTATAAAAAAATGTTGACAAATCAAAGTTGAAAGACCTCTCATGTCAAAACTTATAAAAAATTAATGTTGACCAACCGAAGTTGACAGATCTCTCAGGTCTAAACTTATAAAAAAATTAAATGTTGACCAACCGAAGTTTGAAGACCTCTCAAGTCCAAACTTATAATAAATTTAATGTTGACATGGAATGCTGTAAGACGTATAATAAAGGCAAATTATTTGTATTGATGAATCGGGTAAATATGCACCTTATTAAAACATTCATGCGCCACCAGGGTAGGAAAAAATGTGCTACCAATCGATACGTGCAAGATAATGAGAATGATGTACAATATCTTAATATTTACTCTAGGTACAATTTAACATGTTCGATGTTCCAAGGGTGTTGAATCGGTATGTTCTCGGCTTCACCCTTTCTGTCACGACATGCGAGCCTTCCCAGTTCGGAGTCAATTGATCAAGTCTTTTCTATTTTGTATACAAAAATACTATCCTCAGGAACTTATCTCTGATTTTAGATCCTCGTCGTATGACCTATGATGCATACTTGTTTTGCATCAGAATCTGATATTGTAAAGAGTTTATATGCGCTCACCTTCTCTTGTTTTCGATCAAATAAAATTTAGCTCGTCTGCCCTCATCATTATTCTATTCGGAATAATGTTCGACACGATATGAGAGGAGCATGGTATCTGACGAGGTCACAACGTTCATCCCATTAACTAGTGCATAAGGTGATTCCCTGGTTGCAGTGTGAGGATTTGTTCGATATACCCATAACACATCTTGCAAATAATTCGGTAAGTTTCCAACTTTCCCTTCCAAATGTTTTTTGAGGCTGTCAAGAATCATTTATTTGTCACTTTGACCTGAACATTAGCATGTAGAAGAAAGAACACAAAAAATAATTGATTAATTCCCCGGGGGGGGGGGGGCAGAAAACCTTCATTTCTTTATTATTGGGCCACGATCCATTATCCATGTTCAATCTCTTCGGGACACTGTATTTGACAAGATGAATTTTATCAGATCTTTCTCACTTATTAAGGCTAGCGGTTCAATCTCTTCGGGATGCTGTATTTGACAAGATGAATTTTATCACATATTTCTCCCTTATCACAGCCAACGGCTCTGCTTTGACCCATTTGGAGAAATAATCCATTACGACTACTATTATATGTCTTCCAATCGACACCTTGAGCAAAGCCCCCACTAAATCAACCCCTCATCGGTCAAACGGAAACACTTCAGTAGTGGATTCGAGCTGCACCGTAGGACTTTGAATCGAATTAGAAAATCAATGAATAGTGTCACATCTTTTAAATAATTATCTGGCATTAATTATAATCGTGGGCCAATAAAACCTGCCAGCAAAACTCTTCTTGTTAAAGCTTTGATTTGTAGTGCGCCGACCTTTCCCCTTCGTGAAGCTCAAGAAATACCATTTGTGACTCATTGTTGCCAAGGAAACACAACAAATGTCTTGTTAAATATTTCTTGTAGAGTATTACACTAAGTACCGTGAAGTTGTTGGCTTTGAACCGCACACTCTTATCCTTTTCCCAGTCAAGGGGTAAAATATTCTAAACGAAGAACTCTCTAATATCGTGCCTACAATCCCTGTCAATATTCGTTGATATTTGGTATGTTGCATCCGAATAGAAGATTTGTTATAAATTATTACTATCAACGGGTTCTCTTGTGTAAATATCCATAGATAACAACCAGAATAAGTCGTAGTCACTAAAGATTCAAACACTATGTTTTCATCCTGTTGACGTACTCGTACTTGACGCTCTCACATACCGTTGCCAACACTTTCAACGTTGTTACATATTTCACCAAATGGTCTTTTCTAGGCTCACATAATCTTGTCGCATGATTAACTAACAAATATGATTCACTTATCAACCAACCCAGCTTGGCTCCACAAACATGTGCAAGTCTTAGTCTTGCCAATGCGGCCTCATACTCTACTTTATTATCTAAATCTTGGAACCCAAAGTATATTGGTTGATACATTGCTACTCCCATTGGGGCGGTTAACGGAACTCCTACCCTATAGCTAGAAATGCTCGACCTTTCGTCGGTCCGAACAACCAATTATCTTTTCCTTCTCTTGATCTATCTCTATGTATGTCCATTCAGAATGAAATTCAACCAAAATTCTGCCAAAGCCTGACCTTTAATCATTTTTAAGGCTCAAAATCGATGTAAAAATCGCTCAAATCGATGCACCACTCGTTCATCTGACCCGACTCGTCAGATCATTGCTAAACATTCCTCAAAGGAGAAGATGTTTGAACCATTATTGAATGTGCTTGGAAATAGGGTCGCAGTTTGTAGGTTGCGGTTACCAATGCTAGGGCGAGCTTCTCCTATTTTAAATACATATTTTCAGCGTCTAAAAGGCTTTTACTCACGTAATAGAAGATAATTATCGGCCACATGAATTAATACCGCATTTACTGCATAATCAGACACTGCGATATAGATGAATAATTTTTCTCACGGGCTTGGCTTGGTCAAAACTGCGGGAAACAACAAATATTCCTTTAAACTTAGGAAAGCCTTAATTCTTTACGGGGTCCAAATGACATCTTTTCCCTGTCTAAGCACTTGGAAAAAATAGAGAACATTTGTTTGACGGTCTAGATATGAACCTACTCAGAGCTCGCAATCTCTCAGTCAAGATATACATTTTCTTAATAGTCCAAGGATGAGCCATAGTGTTCAAAGAATTTAATTTTAATGGATCGTCCTCTATTAATTTTTCATTAATCATGTAACCCAAGAATTTTCTAGATCGGACTCCAAACGTGCATTTTTTTGGACTCAACTTGAAAATAATTTTATTTAGATTGTTAAACGACTCCTCTAAATCCGAAAAATAATCTTCATCCCTAAAGATTTTCACCATCATGTCATTTATGTAAACCTCAACGTTACGTCTGATCTGACCTTCGAATACTTTGTTCAAAAACCT
Organism: Limnanthes douglasii subsp. nivea; assembly: GCA_036936605.1. Classification (NCBI taxonomy): domain Eukaryota; kingdom Viridiplantae; phylum Streptophyta; class Magnoliopsida; order Brassicales; family Limnanthaceae; genus Limnanthes; species Limnanthes douglasii. The sequence continues at coordinate 67,378,028 of JAUPFV010000005.1, forward strand.
CAGATAAGTTTCATTGACGTTCTTCAACTCAAACAACATAACTTTATAACAGTGCAAACCTCTCCCAATTATAATTGAAGTACTCTTCCTGATTTTTAAGGTCTAACTTGATTTGGTTGTACCCCGCATATGCATCTATGAATGATAATAATTTGTTTCCCCAAGTGGATTTCACTAGTTGAACAATGCGGGGATTTGGGAATGGATCCTATGGACATGCTCTGTTCAAATTGGTAAAATCCACACACATCCTCCACTTTCTATTTTTCTTTTTAAGAAAGATTGGATTAGTTGTCTATAATGGATGACAAGATTCGTGGACGTGACCTATATTTGATAGCTTATCCACCTCGGCAATTATGGCCTCTAACATTTTTTTAACAGAAAGACCTTCTTTTCTGAATGACCGATCGAACATTTCATCGAATCGTAAGAATTTGACAAATTATCTCTTCGGGAACCCCTGTAACATCCCCACACATCAAGAAAACATATGTAATTTTGTTGACAGTAAATAGATTAATTTCTCATGCACCTCCAGAGGTAACATAGTACCAATTTTCAGAACCTGTCCACCACAAAAAACGTAACTCTCACAATTTTCGTCGGAGATAAAAAACCTGAGGGGCCTCCCTCGAATCATCCACATGACCATACTATAAACTCAAACCTGGTAACTACTAATCTTTCTTGGACTCGATTACCTTACTGGTCCTAGGATCCAAAGTTGTCCGATAACACTCCACGACCGTCTTTTGATTACTCCGCACAGTTCCCACGTTATTCCCTACTACATATTTCAGGCATTGATGGACAATTAAAGCTATCACATACTATAATAAATAATACCGACATTTATTTTTGAAAGGGACCTCAGCCCAACTCTGTCATTCCTTCAAACTCTCCCACTACCTCAGCAGTCATTTCGGTAAAACCCACAATTGTCATATCGGACTGGAGAATGGTCATAGTATTTTATATTTTCTCATAAGATTTCATGAAAAAAATATTTGTAGAACTGCCCGTGTCGATCAGTACCCTCTGAACCTCGTCTCCAAAACTTTTTGACATAATTACCATTGCATTCTCGAGTAGCTCCGCGACTTCTCCCATATCATCATCGTCAAAGTATAATATTAGAGAAGGGTCCCTATAGAGGTATGGCGAGGGCCCAGCTTCCAACTGCATGGTTAAGCTAACAATGTGCCTCTTACGAGAAAAATTGGTAACCCCTGTCATGGTATCCTCATAAAAAATGGTTAGCGACTCAAAATATTTTCATAAGTTATTGAAATTTCATTTAGGTTCGGGATCTTCTATGATATTTATCCCCCTTTTCGATCCCTCGTAGGATCCAAGTACTCTAAGGTTATGTCGAACAAGTCAATGGGCTCCGAAATAACCAGGATGTACTCTTGCTTCGGGGCTACCATGACTTATTTTTCCTGTCTGATTCTGTTGGGAATGCTTCTTAACAAATATCGTCAACTTTCCATTCTCGATTAACATTTGGTTTAATTTTTCAATGTTATGTAGTCTTTCGTATCATGCTCGATGTCATCGTGATAATTGTAGTGCTTGTAACTCCAATTTTCCCTTAGAGTCTAGATCGGGAGGGGTTTGCGGAATCGTATATGATTTCTTGCCTTATCAAATTTAGTTTCACACACTCAATCAACTCACGGAAGAGAGGAAGTCAAACCCACTTGTTGGGCACTGACATAGCTACTGATTGAACATTTTCCACCTGTTAAACCGCCTTTTGGTTTAGGTGGTAATTGGTTTGACACTCTTGGTTGAAAATATGATGATTTATGGTAAATCTAGATCGGTTATAGTTGAGAAATTTGCGCATGTGCTTGTTGGTAAATCACCATAAAAAACTGTGAACCCTGCTCCTGTTAAGCCAAAGAAGCCATCTCTGATGCACGAGTCTCATCTACTAATATCCGCTTTACAACTTGAACTTAAAAAGCTTTGAACGTGAAAGCCTGTTTCTTTGCAACGATGTCCTTCATAACACAGGGCAACCGTCCTAGCCTAAATGCTGCTAGCATAATGGTTTCTTCACTGACCTCAATTTTGGTTTTTATATTAACAAATCGTCTCATATAATCTCTTAGACTTTCCCCAACCGTTTGCCGACAGTTAATGATATTTTCCTCATTAACTTGAAACTTCTTGCTTCCCACGAATTGTTATCGGAACATGGTCTAGAATATTTCAAAGTTCTTGATGCAACTTTGCGTTAAATAATTATACCATTTTGAGGCTTCATCCTTAAATGTCTATGAAAATGTGCAACATAATAGTTTGTTATCGTCATTAAAACTTATCATAAATTTTTTGAACAACTCCAAATGATTGTTTGAGTCCTTTTTCCATCAAATTTCTCTAACTTAGAAATATTAAAATGCCTCGACATATGCTCAGATAAGATATCAGCAGATAACGGAGATAAGCTCAAGTTATGTCTGGTTAAAACATACCACACCCAAGACCTTCACTTGGGGCCACGTATAAACCCTCATCGGATGGATTTTTAAAATAACTACTTATAAGATAGCTGAGGCTCTAACTTCCCAAGGGGAACTGGACATGGGGAGTCATTTTCTCTTCTCATCCAATAGTTATTTCCATATCTTTATTCACCGAGACGGGGGGTCCTTTTTCCAGATACTCTTCTTCTTCTTCTTCTTCGAATCTCTAGATCAGTAAGAAACTCAGCATCAATATGTACGTTTTCTCGAACTTTTTTTCTCTTCCTCCCGCGTCGTTTTTTCTCTTTTTCATTGGCAAGTAATGACTCTGACATCTTTCCACATTGTGATCACGAGACTAATGCGTGTCCTCTATTTTGATTTTCTCTGGGGATAGTTCCCTCCAAATATAGGACCCAAGTATTTTCTCGACCATTGCAACCTCTTTTTCAGCATTTAACTTTGTAATGTCTTCCAACAACTTAATCCTTAGTGACACCAATGGAGACTGTTCTAGCTGTTTCTCTGCATATTGGTCAGTATAGTGCTGCTCTTTGATTTAGTGTTCCTCGAATCGATGGTCCTCGAAAACATATCTAATCCCCACACCCTTTGCCCTGATAGCGGGGTCTTCTAGTATGTTTGTATTCATATCTCCCGGTAAGTTTGTAATTAGAATGATGACTTAGGAGAAAACAACTTTGAATATCAATATTTTCCCAATGTGGTCACCAATGATCGCTCCAGAAATACTTGGACCCAAATCTGCTACCATATATTACTGGAACCAAGTCTAGAGAAAGAAACACGATATATATATATATATATATAGAGGGAGGGAGAAAAAAATGCCAAATGGTTGAAGTATATTAATTGTTCATCATTCCCCAAAAAGGTAATCCTGCTTTGTATAGTAAATATGGTGGGTCAAACCTACATGGATGACCAACTCTTAGATTATTTCACCTTTTTATTATATTAAACTTACTCATCCATTTACGATTACATTATATACCCTCAATATTATATATTTATGTCATTCTATATTACAAACTCATATATTTAAACAAACTCGTCCACAACTTGCGTGATCCGACCAGGCCAGATAGCTCACGCCCTTACCAATACTGAATAGAACATGATATAGCATATACATGTTATAAATAAAGAACCACATGTTTCACAATATGATTCTCGCCTTCCGTGATAGTTTTGTCTATTGATTCCTGTAAAACACAACACACCATGCAAGTTTAGTGTTACTGAATATGGGTTTCGAGTGTTAATGAACTTGTAATTTTACTACAAATAAACATGCGAGTTTAGTGTTAATGAACTTGTGTTTCTAGGTATAGTGAGCATGCCTTTATACTATATAAAAAACATGAGATTCTAATTATACTAAGAATTTGTTTCTACTATAAACAAACATAAAGATAGAGACATACATTTATCAAATTATTTGATATTGGTTTGGTTTTTGTTTTTGCCAACTTTTCTGGAATTTTCGTCCGTAAAGTATGTTCTCATGATTCTTGACTCTGTTTTTGCACCATCGGTGTAACGAAATTTGAATCCTCCGTCGTGGTTTATATTTCTTTGTTGTCACATTTTAGCCGAAAAATAGTCGTGACGTCATTGGTCGTTACTTTGACCAGTTTGGACCCAATTCTGAAAGCTTCGTCTTCTAGCGAGTATGTCTTTATAATCTCGGTTATAAGCATATATATTTTTGCATAAAAAATGTCTCATTGCAAAGCTCATAAAAAATCTTCAAGATTGTATAGAAAGGGGTTTTCTTCGTAGCTTCCATGTGTTCGGTAGTAATAATATTACTTTTCTCTTTCATCAATTTAGGATGCTAACTAAACTAGATGTGTATAAGAAAGCTCTAAGAGACATTTGTTCTTGTAGAAACAAGATTCAGCATTGGTTGATTAAACAAGCCACAAACATGCGAGTTTAGTGCTACTGAATCTGCGAGTATGGGTATACTAAAGATGCTAGTCGCGAATCTAGTTCTATCAACCATGAGAGTCTAGTTCTACCAACCATGAGAGTTTAATGTTGTCAACCATGTGAGTCTGGGTATACCAAACATGCAAGCACAACCAGAAATGTAACATGTGTTTCATGTTTATGACAGATAAAGAAGATGTGAGTCTAGTGTATGCCCGATAAAGAAGATGCGATTCTAAATTTGTATCTCATGTGCACGTTGGAAAAAAAACAAAAATGGAGTCTGAAAACATTAAACTAAGATATGAGACAATACATTACAACATAATTATAAAATGTAAAACATTATATGCATCTCAGAACCCTAGAAACTACTCTGAAACCCTATGTCTACCAAAGGAGAATGTAAGAATGATCAATGATACCATAAAAACACCTAAGAACAATCTGAGTTTAACAAGTAATATAGATTCCAAACACTGTCGAAATAGAAGATATAGCTACAAATACATAAGCCTGGTTGTTAATGACCATCATAACACAATGAAACATTTTTTTGGTTATAATGGATATCTATCTTTTGATTATATTGGAGTACCTAACGCATAGTCGGGTTCAAAATCACTATTTCGAGATGATGAAGAAACACCTCAAATGTTCTAGATGATTCGTCGGAGTTTCGGTTAAACCTTCATCGTCGATTTCGGGCGTTTAAGGTTTTTAGAGTTGAATGAGTTTTTAGAGGAAATCAAATACTGAAAAATTTTAGTTTAAAAAAATAAATAGTTTTCGACTTGAAACACCGTATTCATACTAATAAGAATATTTTTGTTTATTTTTATAGTTCATATAACTATTGATAGTTTGTTTCTTTTTTTTTATTATATATAGATAAAATGGTTACATAAAATAACTATAAATAAATAAAAATACTTTTTTAATCGGTTTAGTTTGGTTCTACATATATGTATATGTATGAACTCAATTAGAATCCAATTTTGAATCTTTAGATACTCGAATCAATTTTAGTGGACACTAAAATTGATCAAACCAACAATTACGTCTAAACCTATAATAATACAATCGAAAAATGTGATCCACCCATATAATGTGGTCCACATCGTATAAATACCACCATCGAAATTTCATGTGGTTAGATCCATATTTTGATATTGCCTATCTATTTCCATCAAAACCGGAGACGTAAAACCACTAGTCATGATCACATTTATAAAATAAATGAATCCACACAATATATTCATATGTGTGGGACTATCAAAAAATATAAAACGATTCAACATAATGAAAACGAAAAATAATGGATTGTCTTACCAGATATGAAACTGAAAACATATTCATATCATCTGTTCATACTCTATGGAGTATAGTATAGACTAGTAGTGGTACGTACAATGTCTTCTTCGCAATTTCCTTTCTATTTTCTACGTAACTGCTAACTACTATTATCAACTCAATTCTCATTAAAAACGATTCTTAAATGTCTCTACTAACTTCGGGTCGTTTTATAAATCAGATTTTCATACACGTAACGTATTTAAATTTTAGAATGCTATGTATAATAGTTTATTACAATTTGGTTTTATATTCCAATTTGAATACGGTATCATATTCAAACGAAAACCATTCTAAGTTTTATTAAATATACAGTTTTTTTAAAATTTATATATTTTTTAGATTTAAAAAAATAAAAAATTAAAACCACAAATAAACGAATAAAAAATAGTCCAATATATTTCAAATATTTATAATAGTAGAAATTTAATACGATGATCTATTATCTAGTTTATGTAATAAAAAAAATCACCCAAAAGAAATATTATAAATTATTTTCGAAAGTTTTTTTATATATTATATTTATTAAAGACCAATATAAATCTTTAACAACTAACCTTTAACAACTAATTAGTATATTTTAAGAAAAAAGTTGGTTTTTTTTTGTTTTTTTAGTAGTTCTAAGTCTTAAAATTTTGCAAGCCTAGTCTTCCGCACGCGATTGCCACATTAGATGAGATTTCTGTTTTATATTTGGTCTCCTAATTTTTTATCAATAATTATTCAGTTTTTGAATTTAAATATTATAAAAGTGTGTGGGGTATTATCGACAAAAAGTTGGAATGATCAAATGCGTGACAAAAAAAATACTATTTGAAATGGCACGAGTGAGTTTTTAAGTAATTGGATATGTGAAGACTAAATATGAAATTTTTTAAAACGTGATTCAAATTCTAAAATAAATGAAGAAAAATTAGTTTGATATCCACACAAAACAAAAAATTAGGTGTATCCTTGAACAGATTTTGATTTTAAAAAAATCGGATATTACAACCGGACGAATCTCACATCTATAAAATAGATGATTTTTTGTAAAATTATAGCAATAATCTATTTTTTACGGCATTTTTTAAATTTGTGGTATTTTATTTTATCTTTCCAAAACAAAAATCATCTCATTTTAACAAACTTTAACTATTTTATTATTTTTATGATATATTATAATTTTAGATTAAAAAAAACATCAAAATTCATTTTAAATAAATAAAAAATGATCACTTTGAATAATTTTAACAAAATCTAATAGATGATAAATTTAGAAAAAAATATATTTTAATTTTTTTTAGAACAATATGAGAAATTTGACGTGTTTGTTTTTAATGGCAAAAGTACTATTTTATGCATTAAATAATTATAAGACTACTCAATGTTGAAAGTTACAATAATTTGGCACAATTGAATATCCAGGTGCATCTATATAAAGACATCCCCTGCATAGACCACAACACAACCCACCAAATTCATAACTCAATCTCTCTCTTTCTCTGTCTTTTACTCACTCTGTTTTTATTCTGCAAAACAAAATGGAAAGCTTGTCTAAATGCGAAGCCAATTATGTCGCCTTAACTCCCTTAACATTCCTGAAGAGGGCTGCTTCTTCTTACGCCGACAGAACCTCCATCATTTACGAACGAACCACTTTCACTTGGCTGCAGACCTATCAACGTTGCCTTCGTCTTGCTTCCTCTCTCCGTTCCCTTAACTTACACAAAAACGATGTGGTATGCTCTGCTCTCATACAAAAACAAACATGGAACTGTATCGCTTGTGTATCGTTTTTTAAAGACTTTGTCTTGTGCAGGTGTCTGTGCTTGCCCATAACATTCCGGCCTTGTACGAGATGCATTTTGCAGTGCCAATGGCCGGAGCTATCCTCAACACGATCAACACAAGGCTAGATGGCAAGACCATCGCAACAATTCTCCAACATTCCGAGGCTAAAGTCTTCTTCATTGACTGTGAATTGGTGCCATTAGCCAGATCAGCGCTTTGTTATCTAATGGACAACGCGAACGAATCTTCTCCACCGATTCCTTTGGTGGTAGTCATAGACGATGTGGACTCCCCCACCGGAATCCGACTAGGCCAGTTGGAATACGAAGAATTAGTCCGGATGGGTGACCCTATGTTTGTTCCGGACGATGTTAAGAATGAATGGGATCCGATCACTTTAAGTTATACCTCGGGTACGACCTCAGATCCCAAAGGAGTAGTGTATAGCCATAGAGGGGCTTATTTAAGTACTCTTAGTTTGGTTATGGGCTGGGAAATGGGGACTGAACCGGTCTATCTTTGGTCTCTCCCTATGTTCCATTGCAACGGTTGGACTTTCACGTGGGGAGTCGCGGCCCGGGGTGGAACAAACGTTTGCATACGCAACACCACTGCCTACAACATCTACAACAACATATTGTTGCATAACGTCACTCATATGTGCTGTGCTCCGGCTGTTTTCAACATCATTCTTGAGGCGAAACCACACGAGCGACGCACGATCAGAAACCCGGTTCAGATTCTCACAGGAGGAGCACCGCCCCCAGCAGCGTTGTTGGAGAAAATCGAGCCCCTAGGATTTCGTATCACACACGCTTACGGCCTGACAGAAGCCACCGGGCCAGCCCTTGTATGTGAGTGGCAAAAGAATTGGAATACTCTTCCTAAATCTGACCAGGCCCGATTGAAGGCCCGACAAGGTGTCAGTGTACTAACTCTTGCTGATGTGGATGTCAAAGACTCGACCACGATGGCCAGTGTCCCACGAGACGGGAAAACAATGGGGGAGATCGTTATGCGAGGAAGCAGCGTCATGAAAGGTTACCTGAAGAACAAGAAAGCAACGTCTGAAGCATTCAAGAACGGATGGTTTTGGACTGGAGACATAGGAGTTATACACCCAGACGGATATTTAGAAATCAAGGACCGATCCAAAGACGTAATTATATCGGGTGGAGAAAACATCAGCAGTGTCGAGCTAGAAACCGTGCTATACACACACCCAAGTGTTTTAGAAGCTGCAGTTGTGGCTATGCCACATCCAGATTGGATTGAAAGCCCTTGCGCTTTTATAGTCCTTAAGAAAACCAAGGACGGTGTCAAGGAATCTGATATCATATCGTTTTGCCGAGCTAATATGCCGTCTTTTATGGTCCCTAAGAAGGTAGTGTTCATGGAAGAGCTACCAAAAACATTAAACAAGATTCAGAAGTTCAAACTGAGAGATATAGCTAAAACGTTTGTTGTTTCGGAGACAACTCAAAGGAAGAAGAGTAGCCAAGTTAGTACCAAAAATGTTCGGTCGTACCACCACGGACAAGAACAAGTTCTTGCATTGTCTCGCCTATGAGTTTATATCCTTCTCTCTTTTCATCAAATATGTGTTATGGAAATAATGGGCAATTAGTTCTGTGATGCTTGTTTCTGATTTTTTTGTTAAGAGTTTGAATCGATATTCAAACATATGTATGTCTGTAAGACTGTAACATAATATTACTTGATTATATAAAATATCATCTTCAAGTGTTAAGATATAGGTAAGTTCATTAGTGTTTAAGCTATAACAAAAAGGGGATGTAGCTCAGATGGTAGAGCGCTCGCTTAGCATGCGAGAGGTACGGGGATCGATACCCCGCATCTCCATGTATTTTTACTCTTTTTTTTAGTTCCGTAAAACGGTGGCGTTTGACTTCTTTTTGTTACATAAAACCATGAAATTTTTACAAAATCTAAGAAACATAATACTTTATTTGAGCTTCTAATCTGGATCGCCTATAAGATTACATATACAAATGCTTTCTTTTTCCCAACTAAAACTATAGTAGCTAAGCTTCATTCATATTCATCACTATTGTCTATACTTTGCTTGATGGGCTATCCAAGGATTTTGCATAAGCAATTGGTAAAGTCACAAGCTTCTTGACTTTGCTGACATAAGCTCTCTTCGTGAAGTTGTTGTAGTCATTAGCTTCTATCTCATCTAGTATCTGGCGGTATATCAGCAATGACGCCAGTACCTTAAGTCAAAGCAAAATCGACCAGTAAAGAAACTGATAAAATTCGGGCAAACGAATAAAAAAAAGAATGAGGTGATGACTTACAGGCCATCTGCTAGCTGCGCTGAGCTCTGCCACTCCTTTCTCTGCCTCCTTGAAGAACATCCGTGCCCTCATTATTTGTTTACGCATGAAGTTTCGCCATTTATCAGTCACTTTTCCAGCAAATATATCGTCGTCTGATAGCCCATCATTTGCTAACTCGTCCTGTGGTAGATAAATCCTTCCTCTTTGTGCACTGCGGGTTTACGTAAAAATAGTGCTCTAGGGTGAGAAAAATATAACTAATCAACATTTTTTTTCTTAATTATATATTTTGTTGTTCTAGTTTGGATCGTCCTTTATTCGATGCAAACACGGTCTCACATAATTTTTCCGATTGAAGCGAATTATTTAGTTGCAAACCCACAACTAAATCACACCTCTAAGTTCAAAGTTACTTACTCTTCTCCGACATCCCTGAGGATGTTGGTGAGTTGATTAGCTATACCCAACGCCAACGCAGCATTGTAGACACTCTCTGTCGAAGCCTTAGATTGAGGATCAATGCCCATAACCGGAACACTCATCAGACCAACTGTCCCAGCAACATAATAACAATACAGATAAAGTTCGTCAAAATTCTTGTATCTTGACTTCCTAAGATCCAGTCTCATACCCTCAATCATATCTCTAAACGGCTGCAGATAAATAAGTACTAATAAATCAGATGAAATGAAGACACCATAGACCTGAAGCAACAAATCAAAGTTAATAATTTGAACAGACCTGAATATCAACCGGAAATCTAGCAACGGTATCGGAGACAGCAGCATCATACAAATCAAAGGGACGGCCTTCGAAAAGATCCTCTAGTCTTGCTTCCCATCTGTCTAAAGCTGTTGGTGTAATATGAGAAGAATTTGGCCCGTCGACAAGCTCATCTGTTCTTCTGCACCAAACTTCGCACACAAGAAGCAATTTTTAGTTCTTTCTTTAAAGATTGACTTGAAGACAAAGTCTCAATAAAACAAATGAACTCACCATATATAGCCCAAATAGCTCTTCTTCTATCAGGTGTCATAAGCAAAGTTCCTTAAAAAAAAGAACAATCTATATCAAGTCATGTCTGGTTTCATCTTCAATACGAATACAAATATTTTTCTAACTGTGAATTATAAAATTAAATTTGAGAAAAAACAAAAACTAATCAAACGGATTCTAATCTTTATATAATCAAACATTATAAAAAAAAGAGTGGCTTTTTTGGGGATGCAATGTTTGGATTATCGAGATTAAACAAGAATGGTAAATCAGAATCGATTTAAACAAAGTAGAGAATATTCTAACCCAAATGGAAAGTCTTGGCATATTCAGCACAAACTTCACCACAACGATCATAAGCTTCACTTAACAAGCTCAAAGTCCTAGGAAGTACAATATCAGGTTTCACATCTAGATCTCGACCCCTACCCGACTGTAACTCTCTCTTCACTAACGCCGCTTGTCTCAATACAACATTATACACCTTCTCCTCAGACGAAACGGCCGTCTCTCCGGCCACCGCACCCGATACCGCACTGCTTTTAATTTTGTCCTTGTCCGAAACAGCACAGACCGTGTGGTTCTTAACTCGTGAATCTGAATTTAGAGTGCATGGATTCAATATCTGGGTTCGACCCATTTTCGATTTGGGATTCAACAGTAGATTTCGTTCACGAGTTGCTAGTTTGTTGCCGAGGAGACCGCAACAATTGGATAAATCTATGTTTGTGGGTGAAACCCATAGCAGAGCTGCAGACATGTCTGAGAAAAAAAAACTCTAAATGTTGTGGTTCTTTGTGCTTACAACTTTATCTGTTCGCTGTTATAAAACCCAGAAACGGAAACATCAAAAGAGTTTCAAATATAATACTTTACTCTAGTTGAGTATTAAAAATGGAATCTTTACGAAAATTAGTACACAAGAATCTTCGAACTTTTATTGCAAAATCTCAGTTTGGAGATACACGATGTGAAAAATGATTTTATATAGAGAGAAACGTATAACTTAAAAGTGACGGAAAATGAAAGAAACCTACCTCTTGTACTTGTTTTCACTGAGGAAGCCACACTCAAGAGTAGGGAGAGTTAAGAGGGAGAGATTTTGAAAGTATACACTAATAAAAATGTAGCCTTTTTATTTGATTTTTCTAAATGGTTATCAAATCTTCCAGACCTTTTTAGAGTTTTTTTTTTTATTTTTTCCTTGTAGTAGTGTTTATGTCCTCACACTCACAAGTTGATTTATTTTTTAATAATATTTATTTTTGTATTGCTGTTTGGTTCCTGGCCAAGAGATCTTCTTGTCTGAATTTAGACCTTCTTTAGTTTTCTATGGACTGCATTTTTGTCTAATTAACACTCCGCTCCACTGTCCGTCTTGGGTTGGATTCAAGTTCGTCCAACTCTGTGAACAAGTTTAATTTGGTTACATGTTCTATATTTATATATCCGTACCACTTTTTATTTATTTCCACAGTTTATAATATAAACTTGCGGACATTTGATTAGAGCAGAAAATATCACAATTGATGTTTTGGTTTTCTCGATTTTGTATGTAAGCGTTTCGACCAAATTTTTGAATGATTTTTCATCATTCTACTTGATATTTTTTACTTATCATATCATTTTCAAAAATCATGGTGATTGAAGAGATGAAAGAAAAATAAAAGATCAACATACTCATCATCTAATATTTAAAAAAAAAACTGGAGAGTATGATCAAAACAAAAAAAATTAGGATAAAATCGACAAGATCTATGTAGGTTTCAAACATATTTTACACGCAATGTCTTACAAGACTGTTGCTACAGTGCCTCAACACCTATAAGGTAGTCTTCATAGTAGAACAGTTCCACGATGGGAAAAAATATCCATTATAGATACGAGGCGTTACATAGAAGAATCTCACTACAAATTTATTATTGGTCTACTACGATGGAGGACACCAAGAATAAAGTCAAGCATTCTGATACATGCCAGTGTTTCTCCAACACAATACAAATCTCGACCGTAGTACTTGAAACAATATATGAAGTCATTTTTTTTATCGGTGAGGCTTGAACATCGTAGGACCATTACCCAAAACTTGTGAAAAATGAAAATATTTACTACTAGTAGTTGTTTATTTATCTGGATGGGTAGAGGCATATATATTCGTCAATATCACGACTACATAGGTCATATATTTCATTCGCTGCAACATCTGTTACATACGACATATTACGCGTCACAATAACGGACAATGAAACTCAATTTTAGAATGTCAAACTCGCATGGTTCTGCGATACACTAAATACTAAACAAATTTATCCATTCATTCTCATCCTGAAGAAAATGAGCATGTGAGAATAAAAAAATAAAACCATGTGTGGTGGCATAAAAAAATGTTGGAGGGTGATCCAGATAACCATCTAAACTTCTTACAAATAGTGTTTTGATTATATGGAACTACACCACATTCGATCACACAAGAAATGTCATTTGCTTTGATGTATATCATAAAAGAAGTGGTCCATACTGAAACTGTCATACCTTCCAACGGAATCTCAACATACGATGAGAGAATTAATTCATAAACAAAAAACATCAAACTCGATGTAATTAAGGAAAATTATTTAAGACTCGCCATAGTTGTCACGTGGCGTTGTGGCGAGGTGAGGCGAGGCCTCATTGCCTCAAGGTGGGGCGTGGAGGGACCCTTAGCATGGCGCTCGCTGTGGCGATCGTGGTGCGCCAAAAAATGTGTGGCGAGGCGCTCGTCATGCTGCGCCACACTAAGTTCGATTTAAGAGACATGTGTCTCAATTACCCTTATTTCTTTATTCCCCAATCAGTCACACTAAAGCGCTCGTTATGGCTTGCCCAACGCCGCTTAAATGATTTGGTGTATATAAAGTACAATAGAGCATTGAAACGACATCATCAATTTCTTGGAAAAATCGATCCAATTTCTTTGAGTGATATTGATGAAAGTAATTAATGGTTGATTGGTGAACCTGAAAAATATATAGTTTTTGATAGTGTTGTCATTGACGATGATGATGAAGATGTTTTGGAATGAGTTGATGTTGGAGTTGTTGAGGTTGATGAAGTAGACTACAATCTTCGATCTAAGAATCTATCGTCTTCAAAGGCTCTCACAAGAGACCAGAGGCTTGTTGATAAAGACTCTGAAGAAGAAGATACTCCATTATGGGATATAAATAGAGAACATTGTGAAGATGAGAGGTATGGAGATGTTGTCTCAGGAGATGATGTCTTTTAGTCTATGTTTGTCAATTGGCTCTGATGTTTTAAGAATTATCTAATTGGATGTTTTATAATTGGATATTTTAGTTTATGCGCTTGTTATTTGATTCTGATGTTCTAAGAATTATGTAATTGGATGTTTAAGCTATTATTGTTAGTTTAAATGTCTCAATAGTACTATTTAAATTACAGTTATGTGTTATAAAAATATTATTCACTGACACTGACGACTATGAGACCCGCCTTCGGTTTGAGCACTATAAGATTCTCATACGAAACATATATAACTTTGAGGTTTGATTCAACAACTTTGAGATTGATGGAAAGATCATTCTGAAAGCTCGTTCTACATATCAATGAGAAAATACTTGGCAACATTACCCAATTGGGAGGGTTTATACAGTATTGAATCTAAAGTAAATTCAAGCATGTACTAGTTTTTAGATGAAAAAGGAATAAAATGGCATCTTTGGAGTATTAAGCACTTAAATCTATATCACTACTGCTATGAGCTTCGGTTATTTATAATGTTAATGTGCATGTAAAAGATTTATTATACACTGGGTGTACCTATCATACCCTGATGGTGCGGAATGATTTTTATAAGGCACTTATCTTTAATAAACATTTATTTTTACCTTTACCTGTTTTTTATTTTATTTTATGCGTTTGTATTATTATTATACATTGTGCAAGGAAACAAGCCAGATTGGATGATATAAGATAAGTATGAATGCCCAAATGTAATTTACAACACTTCAAAATACTTTAGCATGCCTTCCACAACATAAATAGATAAGTCTGGACATAATATTGAGCCTCTCGAGGTGATTCGGTCTTTATTACAAACACAGTCAAAACTGAATAAAATTAGGATTTATATAAATTTTCAGCCTCTTAATAAGCTTCAAGAGCCACGCATTTCAAATAAAAAATGGGATATGAGAATGAATAAAACTGAAAGGTTGTATGATAAGGCAACACTAGTGATAACATTCAACCTAAAAGGCTTTGATTTGAGAGTTCCATAAAAAAACATAATGTTTGAAAAGGCAAAGGTAGGTGAAAATTTATACAAACAATACAACAAAGAAAATAAAGAATAAAATTCTGATCAAACTTTTGTAATCCATTTTATATGAAATAAAATTATGTTCATCAAAGATGATAATAGTGGAATTGGCTCAACCTAATTACTCGGTTTGTTAAGACGAGAATCACGTTAGTTTGTACCTTGGATGAAAAGAAATAATAAGAGAATATAATATGCGTTATAAATATGTTTAGTTGCACGATATTGGAATTAATATCATTTAATAATGTATATTATTTTGTATTTTTCGTATCTTTGAAGATATCATCCTCTCATAAATAGTAGAAGATTCCATGTACTATTAATTCTACCAAATAAAAAATATTATACTACTTTATCTTCAATTATCGTATTACTTTATTCTCTAACTTATCAATTTACACATTCGAATCCACCTATCAGATTTTACCACACCAAATTGGCATTGTTTGTAGAAAGTGATTGTTACTATCAAGATTTTCTTCCAAAAACTTAAAAAAAAAATTAGCGATACATAAAAGAAATTGATGGTGAACTTAAATGTAGATGTTGATCTGATCGTTGATGAAGACAGACTAATGGGATATCTCATGCACTCTGCCACCAGCTCCGACAGATCCTACCATGTACTTCTAACAACTAGTACTAGACTCGTATGAGGAGATCACTAATAATTTTAACTTCTGCATGTAATATTTTTTACTCATGCTTTTGTGAGTCGTGAGGATAGAAAGGAAAGACGATGATGCAATGATCTCAATGATAAGAAATGCTACAAGACAGTTACCAAGATCTCATTCTCATGAGCAAACCATGAGAAAAACAATGATGAATCATTTCGAGGATCCTCCAGCCAAAATGGAAGATGTCGACGTAAAAAATAGAGCAAGTGAATGAGGAAAACATCTATCTCTAAACCCGTTGGTGCATAAAGATATGATAAATTCCTAGAATAAATTATCTCTAGCTACGGGCTTGGTGAAATGCATGTGAGACTACCAACAAACATTTAGCTCCACCGAATGACCAATTACTCCCATCACTACCACCAAAACTTCAACCTAATTGAATTCTCTGATGTTCCATCCAAATCTCTAATAGCATTCTACAACATTATAGTCAAATGTCCAATAATATACCTCTCATGTCGCTGAGCAACCAGTAATATCTCCAATTTCCTAGAGCGTAGTCAAACCTCCAACATTCTTCTTGGGCTCTAGCCAAGCAATAATGATGTACTTCAATACTATGGAGTGTAGTCGAACCTCCAACAAGTTCAACGGGGATTCTTCATGCATATTAGCACGATCTGACACCACCACTACGAGTTCAGCAGACTGAGTATCATATTACTCCATATTTGAATCAAATTTAACATAACTATGTACCAGTATACCTAAACATGAACTAAATATACATGTAGGCCCTAAATACTATGAAGGGAAACCATCAGTAAATTTCAACCCAACCTTACAGGGTTCAAGTGAACCCCTATGAGACATCCCTACAACTCAACCAGACTCATACCATGATCAGTACCTCTAGAGGAATTTATAGGTTTTCTTAAACATGAATGATGCACTACATTTGATGAATCAGGGACATGGGACAGGGCACCAACGTGCTTATCATTAATTTAATTAACAAACAACAGTCGGATCGTGCTATCTTAGAGTATGATGAGGATTTGCATGACGAGAAATATATTTTAGCTCCCCACATTATGTACAAAATCTGCCATCAAACTTACTCCACCACAAAATGGATAAATACAATGTTAAGGGAGATCCAAAGCACAATACCTGAAAAATTAAAAGATAGATAATACGATAAGGGGTAAACGATAAGATGAAGTCCAAATGATTCTCAGTGGCTTTCTGAGACACCGCATTGACGTGGTTCAATATTTTTCCCTAGGGGTACATAAAAAATTCCAAGATTTTTAGAACATACTTTAAAAATAATTTCATTGGTCCTAAAGTGATCAATATAGATGAAGACTACATCATCCACTACAAATAACAGCTGAATGAGACTTTACAAGAATACACTAAGAGGTTCATCGATAAAAAAACGAGTTACAGGGTTGTCACCACTTTATGATGGTCGTATCATACATACAAGAATATTGCAATGAACTCTATCAGATGTCATAATGAATAATAATATACTCAACCTTGGAGACTTAATTAAGCATGTAGAACATATCAATGTTGAGGAGATATTTAGAAAATATAACGATAAAGACACGACAAATCCAATTACATACCCTTTATACCATCATCTAGCGTAAAGCAATGAATGCTTGATAATGGCTTAGAAAAATCCATCCTTAGAAAATGCATTTTCCAGTAATTCTACAATTCCTAGGAAGAACTTATCGCAATGGCCAGGAATCATCTTAATGTGCTTCATCTGCCTAGTTGCGCGCATCGGATAACAAGTTACGACGATTTCGAACGAATTTATCATCGCTTCAATCCGAGATATCAATAAAACGGGTGATGTATTCATAGATATTGATACGAAATAAATTCATTATAAATTGTTACAAATCAAATGTTAGTGTTTTTCTAATTCAAATTAAAACAAGTGAAACATAAAATGGATTAAAACTAAGACTTACATTGGTATCTCTAAACAAGGATCTGGTGTGATTAATATTCTTTCTAGTGTGTCCTTAATGCATCTGGGGAGGATCTGGTGCATATCTGCACATGTGTGGTGAGATGTAACATAATCAATGCATTTTAGACAAAGCATAAAAAATGATAAAATATTCATGCCTCCAACAACTTAATAAAGCTAAATAAACCAATGGTACTATGAAATGTAGCCTGCCAAGCATATTATACAATTGGCTTGATATCATCTGACCTGATTATAATTTTCTATAAAGTTGGGATGCTCCATTAACTTAAGATAATCAAGTGAGACAATATTATTAATTTTATTGGCAAATATGAAACAACCAAATACAAACATGAGATAAGCCTGGGTGGCACATATGATGTGACACTTAGAGTAATATGTTTCATCCTACGAAAGTTACCACTATAAGTGTTCTTCAGCCATAGAAAACAAATAACTATCAGACTTATACTCTCATAACATAGCCTATTATGCAATACAGTTGTCCGTATACCTATTTTTCTCGACATAAAATCGGTCTTCTTTATTTGCATATAAAGTTAACAGTAGTTAACAACTTCCCATCAGTTGGAAGAATTTTGATCATATGGACATCATCCAATGTGATCGGCATCTCCCCAAAACTGAAATGGAATGATGAATTTTTTTGTGTCATCACTCGATAAATGCATCGACAATATCAACATATGTATATCAACATTGCCGACAATTGATAAGTGGGTCAAAATGTGTTTGCATAACTCATTCTTTAATTAATGTCTAAGTATCCAAATCTCATGAATGTATGTTATCATACATTGTGTAAGTCAATATGGAAGCACGAGGTTAAAAAACATATATCATATTAATAAACAATAATAAATCTGAACAATAAAAAGAATAATATATCGAAATATGTGCGTGTATATATATACTTACATCTTCTTTGAATACGTGGTACATCTCATGGTTAATATAGTCCATGTATAAATTTGAAATATTAGGTAAGACGACACGAAAAATCTTGTCATTTGTGGGGGGGTATACACCATATTGCTCGCTCTGTCTCTCGTGGTATTTTGAGTTGGATCCGCCTTAGAAGCCTCGTTAAAGGTTGTTCTCTTACGACCGCGCACCGAACATGAAG
Source organism: Limnanthes douglasii subsp. nivea (assembly GCA_036936605.1). Classification (NCBI taxonomy): domain Eukaryota; kingdom Viridiplantae; phylum Streptophyta; class Magnoliopsida; order Brassicales; family Limnanthaceae; genus Limnanthes; species Limnanthes douglasii. Next base: position 67,396,991 of record JAUPFV010000005.1, read on the forward strand.
GTGTCAGATAATTAATTAGGCGCTCATCATCATCATCGATGATCGATGGACTAGCGGAAAATTGTGTACGACGAGACATAAGATAAAAATGGTTAGAACAAATTATTTATGAACCAAAAATGTATAACCAATAATATAAACTATATTATCAATAATTTAATAAAACTAAACATGAAAATAACAAAACTAAATGTATAGACTATATATAAAACATATATCAAAACATATAGACTTTGTTAGGATTAAGTTATTAAGGTATGCTTTGGTATATATTAGTTAAGGTGCGACAATTCTCGTCATTGGTTTAGGTAAGGCGTAACACTTTCTATCAATAATCTCACTAAAACCTAACTATTTTCGTCACCTTTTTTTGCTATGTAGTAGCGATTAATGTCATTATGCTAGCTCGATAAATAGATATTATTTAAGTGAGAATCTTTAAAGTCGAGCGACGAACATCAACACATTTGTTCGACCATAGCAGAAATCGCTCACGACAACAATCGTAAACTCATAACCTAACTCTATCAAGTATATACCTCAAATTTGACAAAAACAAAACATTCATAACATACGTAAGCATCAATCTTATATTATACAACGAACCAAATATCAACCAAATGAATTAAACTATAACAAGTTAACTTTTTAATATTCAAACAAATAAAACCTAAATATCTAATCATCTAAAGAATCAAAATCAAAATCCAAGTATAACGTAGTGTTTGAAATACATACGCTAACGATTCTGTAAAGTCCAGTTATAGAAAAAATAAACTTCTGATATTTATAGTGGTGAGAGGTTTTCGGATGAATATGAAGTAGGAAAAATATTTTTTGTGAGAGATCTAACAAATATGATTATATAGCTATTCTTTCATAAAATGGTAAAAATAAAAATGGATAAGAGATATAAAAAATTATTGACGAGATTGAATTATAAAAGATCAAACAAAAACTAACGAGATACAACATAGTCATAATCCAATTTTAACTTTGACAATATTATTTGAATGGTAAAAAATAAAAAAAATTATAAACATAAATTGGATAAGAAATTAGTAGTACCATAGGGTATAACTATAATATGGGGCTTTCATAATGGATCTTCATCTAAAAAATATTTGTTGATGTAAAAGAGATAGAGTATCTACATACTCTTAGTTGGTGGTAAGCCAGCCTTTGAGACAAGCATATGCCAAAAAATGAAACCTCATCCATAATCTAAAGGGACTTCAATACCATATACTACTATTTGAGAAAGTTACATTTAAACATAGAATGTAGTTGTTGATGTTTTGATATCTTCGGCTTTTGAAAATTCAAGGACAGGAGTAATCATACAAGAAAATCCATATATTACCTTACCAAAAACATTATTTTCAACAATTTATGTTTTAGTATTTATGACAATCGAATGAGATGAAGAAGAAAAAACTGGAGAACCTTTATTAAAAAATATTTTATAAAATAAATACTTAATGAAGATAACATTGAGACAAGGCCTGTAAGAATGAAATCAACGAGATATGTGTAGATAGTCAATTCCTTGTACAACTATGAACTTATTAAACTCTTTCACAGTTGTCTCGACCCCGATTAAACAACTTTTATAGTGAAGGAAATCTATTATTGAGACGGAAGTGCCCAATGTGACTACAAGGCATTGCATATAAGAATATATCTTCAAAGTTAACACTGACCTACAATTATGAATCATCCAAAAACGTTAGTGAAGAACCATGACAATTTGCAACATTTCTTAAATTCAATACAAGCCCCAACCACTAGACCATAAAAATAAAGACAAGTCCTTTTTAAAAATGGTCATTAACAATTTAGGACCTCTTCTAATAGCTTCAATATAAAGGAATATTTCACTGGTAGCGGTATACTACTACTCCAAGTGGGTAAAGGTACAACCACTTGTACAAATCATAGCAAAAAATGTCATTAACTTCCTAAAATCAAACATAGGTTGCCCATATATGTACAAACTAAAATTCAACCTCAATTCTAAAATGAACGACTAACATGGTTCTATGCAACAAGAGGTATAAAACAAATATTTCTTCTTTTTTCATCCATGGAAAAACAAAAAAATAGAGGTCACCAATAGAACAATAGCAAATGGCATAAAAATGTTGGAAAGAGCATCAATGAATTAAAATGATTTCTCATAGTAAGTTACTGGTCATTTGGAACCACCTCAAGATCTGCAATGACTGAAACACCCTTTCTTATGGTGTTTGGGATGAAAGAAATATTATCAATTGAAACTGTCATGCCTTCATACATGATATCAACATATGTAAAAAGAAGAAACTTTTAGGAAAAACATGTAGAACTTAATGTGATTGAAGAAAAAAAATAAAATCTCACTTAAGATTTAAGCATTACAAAACTTTGATGAGAAACAAATACACCTCCAATGTTCACTTCAGAATCTTTGAAGTGGGAGACAAAATCCTCGAAAAATAATTTCTTCATATAAAAGATAAAAGTCTGGGAAAGTTAGGTTCATACTACGAAGTTTCATATATAATAAAATCAAACGTTAAATTAGGAGCATAAAACATTTTAAATGAGAAAATTAGTTTCGACACTCATGGAATATAGAGCGTCTTAAGATCTACAACTCAGCTTAAGCTTCAACTACTAATTTTATTATTTCTATAACTATTTATTGAACTCTTATTTGGGTTATATTTTTTCCTAAAGAATCATCCAACGTTAATAATATATTTTTTCATTTACAAATTCGCATATTATTTTCGTAAAAAAACTCTATGGAACTTTTGATATTCTCGAACAAAGAAACATCAAGTGGGGGATAGTTCAAAACGTATTTCTTAAGACTCTATAAATTATTTCCATATATCATACACAAAAAATAAGTTTGGGATGGTTCTCAAAGTACTCACCAACACGTCATGGAGTCTCAACATCCCTAGAAACGATAATTTTGGGATGGGCTCAAAAGTAGTCATCAACACTTCATAAATTCTTAATCTTAAACAAATAAAACATATAAGTTAATTCTAAAAGTAATCGTATGTTGTCCAAGTACCCATCCTTCAAACAAAACAAAATTATGTGCATATGATTTCAAAAGTAATCATTAAATACGACAGGGAGTCATGAATCATTCGAACAAACAAAATTTGGACAATTTTGGATTTAGTCAAAACAATGAGCATACAAATTCCTTCTTAAAGTTCTCTTCAAAACTGATCATTATGTTTGGAACAACATAGTCTAGGAAAGATAATGCTTTCTTCCAAAAACAATCTTATGGATGAAAATGAAAATATATCCTTAAAAAAGCCCAAATTATTAAAAAAATCAAAAAATAATAACTGCTTAGACTATTCTCAAGCCAATGCAAGAGAATGAAGGTACAAGTTACTTCAAAATTTATCAAATCGGTGGGAAATTTTGTTCAAACAAAAACCTTATGGCATATCAAAATACAAAAAAAAATATGAAGGAAGAACATGTTGATCAGTGGAAACAACAGCTTCAGATTCTACAACAGAAGCAATAATTTTGGTTTGCTCATAGGAAAGAACAATAGTTACTTGGGCAAAAAGAGAATTATCTAGATCTACAAGAGTAATATAATAGAATTCTTCACTTGCAGTACCCAAAGTAAATGTTCCACCAACCTTTTGATTCTTAACTTCAAGAAGAAGATCGACAAGTCAAAATCAACCTTTCTCAACAGTATAAAGTGGCCTATTTTCACCAACGAAACTTGTCCAACTAACATTATTTATAATTTTCTCATAAGGAACATAATTCCACTAGGAATATAAGTTCAATTTTGGAAAATTCTCATAAAATACAAGAGCCAGTTTTTTTGTTGCTTCGTCAACTACCTTTTGCATGCAAGCCTCTACTTATTTCCCAAACTCATCGTGCTCAGTGTCAAGTGTATATGCTAAAATATGTTTATGAGTCAATATTTCAATCAAACTCTTCTATAACCTCTCTTTTTTGCTATAACATTTTTTCACAAGTGTATCATGATTTTTATGTTCATTAGCTCAAAGATTTTTTTTTATTTTGAATTTGGAAGAATATATCTCAAATTCATAAGATATAGTTGCAACATTGATATTTTATATATAAGAAATATCACTGACATGAGTTCTGAATTTACAAGAACAAGAAAGTTTATTTTTAACAACATTCTCTCAGTTTTAAGTTTCTTCTTCATTATTTCTTTGGCCAAAACTCAACCCTCAAATGTTTCTTAGTTTCACCTTTGGCCTGAAGGCCAACCTTCAAATTCTTTGTAACTTCAGTTTTAGGGTAGATTTTTTTAGCTCTTAGCCCCTCATGAATGGTTATGCTACAAATTCTATTCATGTCCAAAGTTCAAGGATTGATGGGGTTGGACTTTTAAAATCTTGATGCACCATAATAATAGTAAGGTGAGTATGTAGCACCCTCAAAATAATTGAAGTAACAAAATGAATGAATACTTCTAAAAATTTCTCCAGAAAGAAAAACCTAAGTGAAAAAAGTAAGAGGATTTTGGTAAAAGTAGAATCAATGCCAAGTTGATTAACAAAAGCATCAAAAAGAATTTTATTAGCTTCAACGAGATGATTTCCTGAAACATCATCAATATTTTCACCAAATTTGTTGGTAACAATTGCAGCAAGTGAATAAGTTTTATCAACAAAGGCATAAACTACAGTATGAAGTGTTGGCTCTCCATCAACAAAACATTATATACTAGCATTATTTGCCTAAGATCCTCTAACGAATCTTTATTCTTACGCTTCGGCTTACACCTTTTCTTCAAATGACGGATGGACTTGGTAAGAAAATTAAAATATATTTTCTTTCAAAGAGAATCAAGATTTAACTTAAGATAAATATCACATATCTTCATTTTTACCTTCCAAACATAAACGAGAGACTCCTTTCAAATATCGCAGATATAACAATAAAATTATTTATTAAAAGAGAGATATTATCATAAAATTAAAGCCTCATTAAGATATTACACTCTAACAACAACACATCTTCGAGCATAAGGTTTAATAACATGGTTTGTTAGATGATAAGGAGCAACGGAATAAACTGTAAACTAGAGAAATTATTTAAGTAGATACATGTTAAAGAGAGATTGTTATCATGATATCGAGAATAAAAGATGCAAACTTAGTAGCTAACGTCTCAAGATTTGAAGCATCAACCTCAAAATTCTTAGAATTTAAAGTTTTTGCATCTAAAGCTTAATCACTCGAAGTTTTGGCTACTTTTGAAAATAATCATTGTTAACTTGGCTTCCAGAATGAACACAAGTGCTTATTTTGGATAATATAGTCCGATTTTCTACCAAACAAGTTGAAGCTTCTCTAGTAATATGAGTTTTATATAGAGGATCTCATGTTTCATAGCAAGATATGAATTAACATCAACCTTATTTCTCTTTGAATTATCAGCCTTAGAACATTTGGTAGAAATAACAACATTTAAAGACTCGGCAAGACTGAGACTCCTTTTAGAAGTCCCAGTTTTGGCAGACACGCTCAAAACTAAAGTACAAGCAACATTGGTAGGCCTAGGCCATAACTCACTAGCTAGGAAATTCTCGGACACAAGGATGACTTTGTAATCATAGAAATATGTTGCAACCTCTTTGACAAGCTTGTCCTACTTATTCTTGGCATAATAAACTCGATATTTGAAGTAAGTAGAAATAAATGGGCATAAAATAGACAGGAAATCTAAATATATATACTATTATGAATAATAATAAAAATTTATAGCAAAAAAAAATACAGAAGAAGAATATACTTACATTAGGTGTGCAGACATAAGAGCATATATGTTTCGTCTCTTTTTTGCCAATCTCTTGAGACATACACAAATTCCTTCTTTCACGTCTTTTTACAGTTAGGAATATTTTTAAGAAGACAAACACATGATGCCATAGTAAATAAAATTAAGTAGTACATTTATCAATATTTGTTTTGCCAAGGCAAAATAAGTACGAACCTTAAACTTTCCTTACACTTGTTGAGAAATAATAATAACACCCATCAACAACCTCCAAACATTGGGACAAAGTTGGTTGGGACATATGCAGGTTCTTGTGAAATAAATTCAGCAAATCCTTGTTAAGCGGGAACTAAAGCCTAATAACATAAGTAGATTTCTTATTCTTGCTATTTTTAGAACAATCAAGTTACTGTCAATGTTAAACTGAATAACATAAGTAGATTGTTCTAAAAGTAGCAAGAATAAGATAAGTGGATTCTTGTGAAATAAATTCAGTAAATCCTTGTTAAGTGGGAACTAAAGCCTAATAACATAAGTAGATTTCTTATTCTTGCTACTTTTAGAACAATCAAGTTATTGTCAATGTTAAACTGAATAAAGTATATGTCTATGAGATAACTAACTACTAATAAATAGACAAAAAAAGGAATACTACTCATATTGTCAATGTTAAACTGAATAAAGTATATGTCTATGAGATAACTAACTACTGATAAATAGACAAAGAAGATGAATACTATTTTTACTTGAACTATTTTTCTTTCGGTAAAATATAGTTTTTTTATTCTCGAAGGAGGCTTGGACCGACAAACGGTTTTTAACGAGGTAAGTTTAAGGACATCATACCTTAAGACTCTCACAAGTCCAACCATAATCAACCCAATAGTTCAACTATGTAGACTATTAGTTAGGCATGAACATTCAATTTCAAGACTGCAAGACAATCAAGTTTCGACATATAAGAAAATATTTCAAAGCTCTAGTCCTCCATCCATACTCTCGCGATGACAAAATGATACTAATGATAATGTAAATTGTATAGGTTAATACCCATTTTAATGTGATAATTATACTTTATAACTTTGGGTTGGAACTTATAATTATAAGATTAAAGCCATGAATTTTATATTGTAGCACAAAAAAACAAAACGAAAAACTCAAAAACTACAAACATGAGAATCGTTAGATTCTCTAGCAATCATATTCTCTTCTAAACTTTAGATCTTCTACATTTTTCTCCTAACAATTACAACTCCAATTATCTTCGATCATAACAACTTTTATGCTCTTATCGTGTAATTTAAAGTGATCACCTACTAAATTTCACTCTGTTCCACAAAACTTGTTATTATAATTTATTCCTCTAACAAACTTTAATCTTTTACCAAACAACATTCAAATCCAAATAAATTTCACCACTTATGAAGTAAAATCTAGAACATATAATGATTTTCAAATAAAATAATAATTTCATAAATACTAAAAATACAATTAAAGCTGATAAAATTATGTAGAAATCTGTTTTTCAATTCAATCTGACTCGGGGATTTTTGGTTTTTAATTTTTTCGACTTTTATAAAATTGATATAAAAAAAATCGGGATAAAATTAAATTAGATTAAATATATTTTTATTTTTAATTTTAATTCTGTGAACCATTTAAATAATCAAATAAAATTTGGTAAGGCATGGGTTCTTCTCGTTTGGATTCCCAAATGAAATAACCATGTCAAAATTTACGTTGTTCGACTGTAACACCACTAGACCGAAAGAGGAAGAAAAATGAACCTAAAAAGGAAGAAGAACACGTGGAGCGAATGAGAGAAAGATAAGCTTATCAACACCACAGGGAGTGAGCACGTTGCATGCTAACATTGGTTTGTTTTATAAGAGACCACCGGTGGTGCGGATGTGGTGCGGCGGGCCCACCGGTGTGTTTTTGGAGTTTAATGTACGCGGTATATGGTAGTGGAGCAAACACGAATTCTGGGTTGGGATCATGCACTTTACACTACTACCATTTAGGATGATGAAGGAAGCAGCGTTATAAAAGAAACAACAAAACTATTTACACTTAATCACATCAATATGAATATATTTATTTACTTATAGATAAAAATAAATTTAAAAAATATTTATTTACACGTCATATCAATTTTAATTTTTCTTTTCTAACTATCTTCCATAATTTATTTATTTATTTACCTATTTTCATATGCTGTAAAAAAAAAAAATTCCATACACATATGGTAGCTATTTTTTTTAAGTATAAAAGTTTGTAATGTTTGGAGCTGTCCAAATCTGATTAACCTCGACTTATCATACTAGAACCGTTAATTCTTAATTTATATTATATAGTTTTGTCTTTTTGATATGAATACCGCGTTTTTTTTCTTCATTTTATCGAACTCATTTATGTTTAAAAAGAGTAAATACTTTTGCTGTACCTGAACAATAATTCGGTGTTTAAGAAACTGAGACTTATCGGAACTCGAATCTGCAACCGAGATATGAGAATGTCTATGATTGGTATGAGTATGAGCATGAACATGAACATCGTGTTTGAGATCCTTAACAACATCCACGATTTGATACAATTCGTGTATATTGTTTTTTAAGTGAACTTTGTTATAACATGAATTCGCCGTCGTTTCGACCATCAAAGTAACCATCGTCGACAGCATCGTTATTGTTCCATGGTTTATCTAAACACGACGATGTTAAATTTAAAAGGCCTCTGGCAACATGTGGGTGAATTGAGTTGAGAGGATAACTCTGACGACGAATGCTTTCACAATGAAGAAACAGATTCGTCTCCAGTTTCATCAATGGAAAGAATTTTCCGATAACCGGAAAACAAACACCTCGTGCTCTTGCGAACAACACGAATATGATTGCACCGATTTTGTATTTCAACGATTCGTTACGGTCATCGCTACCGGATTCTTCTTCATATTCACACGTGCATTCTGATGACACGAGAGAAATCATGAAGAAGAGAGTAAAGCTGAAAAATGCTAGCGAGCTCCTCATTTTCCTAGTTTTAGAGAGAGAAAATGAGAAACTTGAGACCAGTGGTTAAGAAAAATTAGAAAGACACGCGTTATTTTATAATGATATTGAGAAATATTGTAAATAATAATTCTTTCAATGTTTTATAACACTTTTATGTAAAACTCATTTTAAAAAATTAATTTTATTATTATTATTATTATTACAATATATATATATATATATATATATATATATATATATATATATATATATATATTGATCAGTAAAATACTTTTATAGTAAATATAAAAAATATCATTAACATATCATTCATCCTCTTTTATATTTCATGAACTCAATTTTTTGACCTGCCGTGTCTTTTTCATGAATTGAAAAAAAATATCTTGCCACGTTTCACATATATTGAGAAAGTTTGTCCCGCCACACTTATTGATATTGGAAGAAAAAAATTAGATTGTGATTAATAATTAAAAATAATATCGGTAGTTGATGACATACTTTAAGATTTAGAATTTATTAGTCCGAGGAAACTACACATATAACACTTTAGAATAAACTGCAAGCAATTGACTGATATCTACACTAAAATTCTCAAATTCAAAAAAACTGTCATGTCACGTTTTATTCATAAACTGAAAAACTATGTCATGCAACGTTTTATAAGTGAACGTGGAAAATGTTGTCATGTCACATTCTACATCGATTGAGAATATCTATCATGATACATTTATTCATTGATAAAAAAATTCACGCTTGTTCATCAATAAGAAAATTTATCATGCTAATTTTGTTTTCTTGCCACTAAGACAATTTATCTTGTCACGTTCTAATTTGACTAAAAAAATCTCCACACTTAATCCATCGATGAAAATATTTTTCATGTCACGCTTGTTCATCAATGAGAAAACTTATCATGCCAATTTATTAATGTAGTCAGGTTATTTTTAAAGACTAATGTATATTTTATTTTGTTGGAAAAAATTATTTAAATATAGTAGTATTTTTCACAAAATCTTATAAAATTTAACATGTTTTACATGAAAGATCACATATCCTAACATACGAATCTTATAAAATGTGACATTAGCTTACCTAAAATATAACATGTCTTGTTTATAAATGTGAAAACAATTAATGTAGTTTATAAAGGGAATTTTTCCAACAACCATTAAGTATCAAACTTATTTACCAATAAAACTCCAAACTTTGTAAAATACAGATAACTATCTAGTGATAAATTCGTATTTATAGATAACCACCTGATGATATATTAGTATGTACTGATAACCACTTGCTAGTCTAAAATACAGATGACCGTTTAAAAATATCGTATCTTTCAAACCATAGCTCTAGATAAATATATGAAAATATCATTGGTTTTATTTTTTTTAAGTCAAACAAAACTAGATCCATGAAATATATTCTTTGATTTTTTTTATTGTGAAATTAAGTGTAAATTGGTTACAAAAAATGTTGTTTAGTTGCAGAATCATGTGTAATTTGGTTGAAAAAGAAAATATTATTTAGTTTCAAAATTACGTGTACTTTGGTTAGAAAAGTAATTGTTGTCTCGTTGCAGAAATACGTGTGTTATAAATATAATGATAAATTGGTTGTGAAAATTGGACATTGGTTGCTAAATAAATCTGATTGTGTGAAAAAAACAAAATACAAACTTGTTTTTTTGTGTGAAATAAGTGTTAATTGGTGTAATTACGTGTAATTTGGTTGTGAAATAAGTCCAAAAAAACAAATGTTGTTCAATTGTAGAATTACGTGTAATTTGGTTGCAGAAAATTAGCTGTTGTTTGGTTGTGAACCTAGAGAATTTTTTGGTTGTGAATTTGGCCTTGAGAACAACTCTCCAAACATATCATTTATGGTTTTGTTTTGTTCGTCTTTAAAAAATAGAAATATATGTGTTTTAAATTATTTTTCTACGCTACTACGGTTTGAAATATATGAAGTTTTGATGGTTAAAAATAGTCAATTGTTGAAGCATATACGTGTTTCTGTTTTCAGTTGTATTGTTAGAAGAATTTATGTTGTAGGTAGTTTTTGGTAAACTTCAAAATCAGGTGGTTATCAATAATTTGAAGCTTACCTAGGTGGTTACAAGTAACTTAACTTTAGAAAAAATAATGTGTATAAATATAATTATTTTTTAAAACTTTTTTAATTTTTTTTTAAAATTTGCTTGTGTAACTCAATATAGTAGTATATTCACAAAACCTTAAAAAATCTAACATCCCTAATATACAAATCTTATATAATTATTTATATAAAATATGATGTGCATTACATAAAATTTCATCTACCCCAACATACAAATCTTATAAAACATAACCTTACCTTACATAAAATATAACATGCATTCTTTATAAATTTTAAACCAATTAATATCGTGAATTTATTTTTAAAAACCAATGTGTATAATTATTTTTTACAAAAAAAAAAATCAAATCTCTTTGCAAGACAATTTAATTTTTCAAAATTTTAAAATAGAACAATTATTTAAATATAGTAGTATCTTCATATTTTTTTTTATAAATCTAACCCGACCAAATTAAAAATCTTATAAAACCTTACATGTCTCATATAAAATCTGATATGTCTTATATAAAATCTCACATATCCTAACATACAAGTTTTTTAAAATCTGACATCACCTTTTATAAATTCTAACATGTCTTGCATAAAATATTATATGCTATATTTTTATAATAAATATTCAAAATCTTAAACAAAGTTTCAAACCGGATTGTATAAAGAATGAAAATTTCTTTTTTCAAATTTCTCATGCCAATATCGCAATATGTACACAAAATCTTACAAATTCTTATATGCCTTAAATCTGACATGTCTTACATAAAAATCTTATAAAATCTATTTTAGATAACATCTTGTTATATATTATTCGAAATCGCATCAAACAATATATAAAAAATCCCAGAGAAATAAAGAAACCATTTTCTAGATTCACCTAATGAATAAACAGAAAATCAAGAACACTTATGGGTTTGCATGTTGCTTTCCATCTAGTATTCTCTTTTGTTCTTTTTCCGTTCTTTAACGATTCTGCATATTGCTTTAAGAAACCTGCAGAACGAGTTAGTCAGAGGGAAAAATTTCCAGACACTCAAGGAAGCGATCGTCGGTTTGATTAGGGTTTAGGATGATGAAATTCCTAAACCTAGCCCCTTACTTATAGTCTTTACAATATGAAGCCCAATATTGTAAATCTTATCATTTATTACTTCCTTGTGTCCATGAACATAACCCGATAAATTAATAATTCAATTTATATCCCTCATTTATTAATTCATGCTTAAGTGTTGAGATTTGGGCCTTCTTCATCACAGTGCCCAAATTCAACTCGCTAACCACACTTGAGCCAATAACGTTTTTTTCACACATAGGTCCAATTTAGTTAATTAAATAATTAACTCGATTACTTTTGATTTGTACTTCCTTAAGACAATAACCAAATATGTTTATTTAGCATGTCGGTCCAAATTATTTTCGATCTAGTAATATATTAAATAAATATATTCCAACAATCTCCCACTTGGACCGCCACTAACTATTAATGAGATCCCTATATTAATTATCAATGGGCAAATGGTACAACCCTGTACATGACTGATAACAATAAAGGACTAAAGAACTCTTTCTCGTAATATGAACAATAGGATGCAACAGTAATCACATTACCATTATCAATTAATTACTTAGGCCAATTATGGAGTGTGGTCTTATGGCTTGTAATCGTACATATCTACTCTTAAATGGTTCATACTTTGAAGATCCAATACAGTACAGATATCAATAGATATTTCCAAGTATATATATATTGCAATAAACTTTAATGTGGACAATACTGTAAAATATAACATCGGATCCTATTACAAACTCTCCCACTGAAACTAATAATCCTCTAAATCAACTACACCCATACTGATGGTGTGTCCTTAGAAAACCATAGGCAAAACCACATTTGTTAAAGGATCTTAGCTATTATGGAGTTTGTGTTGATGTGCTTAATATTTATCTGACCCATCGGGACATGCTCTTTAGTGTGTATACGCATCCACCAAAATCCGAGTCGAAATACCCAATGATCTCCAGTTTATTCGACTTTACAAATGTCAACATGTGCCTATTTGTTCCTTACGGATACTAGAGAACCCCTTTAACTACTTTCCAGTTATCCATGCACTAACATATCTTTCCAACATATTTACAGTAAAGTAAATGTCTGGTCTATTACAAAATTGAGCATGCATTAAACTCCCAACTGCCGAAGCATAAGGGATTGTTTTCATTTCCTCAAACTCAAGTTTTTCCTTAGGACATTAACCCATACTAAGTTTGTCACCCTTTGTTATATGGGTACTTAGGGGTTTGCAGTCTGCCAATCCGTAACGTTGTAACACACTTTGAATGTATGTCTTTTGTGATTATCCAAGAATACCACGAGAGCGATCCCGATGTATTTGGATTCCTAACAAAAAACTGGCATCACCAAGATCTTTCATATCAAACTTGTCTGATAGAAATATTTTTGTAGTGTGTAACAATTCCTTATTGTTCGAGGCAAGCAATATGTCATCCACATATAATATAAGAAATATGAAATTACTTTCACTGAACTTGTGATACAAACAATCCTTAACTGAGTCGATCTCAAAGTCTTAACCGACTATCACATCAAGAAATTTGTGATACCATTGATGAGAGGCTTGTTCAAGCCCATAGATGGATTTTTTAAGCCTGCAAACTAGATCTTTTGAGTTACTTTTACAAAGTCTTCTAGTTGCACCATATAGACCTTTTCCTCAATATTACCATTGAGGAAAGCAGACTTAACATCTATCTGATGAAGCTCAAGATCAAAATGTGCAACTAATGTCATGATTGCTCTTAAGGAATCCTTCGTCGATACCGGGACGAAGGTTTCTTTAAAATCAATTCATTCACGATGAGTGTAAATGTTCACTACAAGATGTGATTTATGTCTTTCCATACTATCCAGGGAATTACGTTTGGTTTTGTAAACCCATTTACAACCAATTTCCTTTTTCTATTCAAGTAATGGGACAAGATCTCATACCGTATTGTCTTGCATTGATTTAAACTCTTCCTTTATAGCGTCAATCCACTTCCGAGAGTCAGAGCTAGCCATGGTCTGTTTTTATGATGAAGGATCGTCTACAGTTCCAGCACATAACTCATCATGCTTCTTAAGATAGACTATAAATGCTGGACCTATAGTATTCTTCCTTTCTCTCATGGACCCTTTTAAGGGAATTATTCTCTCTTGTTGCACTTCTTGAGGAGGTAGATTTTGATCATTATGAACGATTTCATTTTAATTCCCTTGTGGAATATTATCTTGAGGTTTATCTTATCCTACTTGGACCATATCTGTATCCTGGTTAGAGCCCTCAAGTGGAGCATTAGTGTTAATTTGAGGATTACCTTATTCTAATGGGACCAAAATGATTGGCATTACAGCCCAATCTTCTAATACCTGAGTATCCCCATTAAAACCTTCATATAACTCTATGGATTCTTTCTCAAAATCAACATATGATCCCTTATTCTTCCCTTCAAACTCAACATCCTCTAGAAACTTGCATGTTCCTGTCTCAAATATTGTACCAGTGAGAGACTCATAAAACTTAAACCCTCTGGAATGTTCGGAATAACCTATGGAAAAACAGCTAACTATTTTTGTTTCCATTTTATATTCTTGAGATTTGTAAGGGCTCGCCTCAGCTGGACAACCCCACACATGCATATGCTTTAAATTGGTTCTACGCTTGTTCCAAAGCTCATATGGGTATCTAACAGTAGTCTTAGTGGGTACTTGGTTTAGTATATAAAGGACACATTTGACGGCTTCCCCCAAGAGAGATAATGGTAGAGATGAGTGATTTATCATGCTTCTAACCATATCTTTTAGTATTCGGTTCCGTCTCTCAAATAAAACATTTATACAAGGTAAACCTAACATAGTGTATTGAGTGAGTATTCCACACTTCTCTAGGTATTGTGCAAAGGTTCCTGGATGTTGTTCACCAGATCCGTCATATCTGCCATAGTACTCGCTACCACGATCAGATCTAATAGTATTAATGCTCTTACCAAGTTTTTTCTCAACCTTGGTCTTAAAAGCTATGAACTTGTCCAAGGCTTTAGACTTTTCATGAAGAAGATAGAGGTAACTGAAACGAGAGTAGTCGCCGATGAATAATATAAAGTACCGCTGCCCGTTCCATGATTCCTGTCGAAACGGTCCACAAATGTCGGTATGTATCAACTCTTGGACTTCCTTCGCTCTATATGCCCATAAATTTTTTAACTTTAGTTTGTTTCCCTTTGATACACTCGACACATATACCGAGGTTAGAGTGATCAAGGGGACCTAATAAACTTTCAATAACAAGCTTGTCCATCATGACTTTGGATATGTGACCTAACCGCTTGTGCCACAATTTAGAAGATCTTTCAGATTTAGTAATCTTGTTTGGTGTACTTTGTGTATTCACAACAATGTTGTGATTATTAAAAGTATTTAACAAATATAAATTATCGTCTTTAATTAAATTTACATTTCCCACAATCACATTATTTAGAGAGAGTGTAAAATAATTGTTTCGTATCAGACAAAAGTAACCTTCCAAGTCTAAAACTGGAAAAGAAATTAAGTTCCTCCGAAAAGTGGGAACATATATTACCTTCTCTAAAAATAATACATGTCTAGTGGAAAATTTTAAATAAAAATCACAAATAGCTAAAATATCACACGAGCTCCCGTCTTCCGTAAAAATAGATCTTTCATCCTCACATAACATCCTTTTATTTGACGTACTCTTTAAAGAAACAGAAACATGAGTTGTTGCAGCCGAACCAACCCACCAAGTATTTCTTTTCACGTAAACTATATTACTCACTAAAACAACCAAAGATGTGAGAATACATTTGCTTATCAAATAAGCTCGGCGTGTCTCTCTATCCTTCTTCAGATGTACTATCTCTTTGCAGAAAAAACATTGACCTACAGTTTATTCCTCATAATTTTTCTTCTTTACCGGACATTGACCTGGTCCTTTGCCATCTACCTTTCGTTTAGGCCTTGCTTCCTTTGCAGATGTAATCACATTATCCTCAGGCGACATGCCTTTAAGTTTTTCCTCCTCTTGTGCAGCGTGAGAAATCAACTCATTGATTTTCCATTTTTCTCGCATGTAGTTATAGGTGGACTGGAAATACTTAAACCGGTATGTCAGTGAATAAAATGTGAATCCCACTATGAATTCCTCAGGTAAGTCTAAACCGATTGCCTTTAACTTTTGGCCAATCATCGACATTCCCAGAATGTGCTCCTGGATTTTACCTTTGCCATCATACTTTTTAGTAGCTAGCTCGATGAGCAAATGATGCATCTCTACCTTCTCATTTTTGGCAAAGGCTTTATCGACCTTCGCGAGATATACCGAGGCAGTTGTAACACCGTTAGGGACAGCCCCACACAATGTTACTGGTATCCCCCTATAACAAGAGAGCCATGCATAACTTATTTGACTTCTCCCATTTTTCATCAGCCTTAGTTTCCTCAGGTGTACTTTTCGGACTAAGGGGGGATGGTTTGGGATTTGACTATGCATGGTCGTAATCATGTATAGATAAAAACAACAATATAACTTCCTTCCATAATTGGAAGTCTGAACAATCCAACATGGGTGGACGGTTCCCCAATAGATTATAACCGGTGGAAACTATAATAAGAACAAACGACAGAAATCACATTTAGCATCTTAACATATAACTGAAAACATATGCATGAACATAACAAATACATGTAAAACATAAAATTCCATGATAATTGATACCAAAGGGCAAATCATACTAACATGATCATTATTTTAATTTCCACGATCATTATATTAATTTCCTAAGTACCAATGAGACCTTCCGGAGGGCCGATGTCATTTACTTAGATTAAAATAATCCTAATTTAATTTTCTTAACTACCGGTGAAACCTTTCGGAGGGCCGATTTCACCTACTTAAAATAAAAAAATTGCAATGATGAATTTAATTTATCCTAAGTACCGATGAAACCTTTCGGAGGGTTGATTTCATCTACTTAAAATTAGAATCAACAAAAGGACCATTTTCAGTAATTTTCTCCCGTTCATGATTAATGTAAACCCAAACGTGAACCTTCCGGAGGACCTGTAATATTTGAATTTAAATTAATCCATGAACCTTTGGAATCCTATGATCCATAAGAAAATTAATTTTAACCTTCTGGAGGACCGATTAAATTAATTTTTTTAGTTTCACCTACCGGTCTACGAAACCTTAGTCATGCATCACAATTTAATCATTCAAGCATATACAATTTAATTCACAAATAAACATACAACAATTAGCATACCAAACACACCATATTTGTTAAATAAACCATGTCATATATTTTTAATTAATTAATTAATATTATTATTTCGGTGAATAATATTTTTAATTAATAGTGTTTTTAAACTTATTATTCATCATCCAAAATTACTATTGACTGCCTAAAAATGAAAACAAATCTCATAACCTGATGAATAGTATCTCTGATGAATAATGCTTTTTTTTAATATTATTATTCATCCTCGAAAATACTGTTCACACACAGTTCACATTCCGAAAAACACTATTTACAACACTATTACTGCTGTCATCGCAACAATAGTGTATTGCGAATTATCTTGCAAGTTGCGGTGTTCATCCACAGTTTATGCAGTTCGCTGACCATTGTGAACATCGTTGGACAACCTTCGATCAACGTTAACATCAGGGGTTTAATTTTGATTCGTTATATTAGGGTTGATTTGATGCTAATTTGGGAAGATGAAATTCCAAACATCAATCAACCCTAATTTAACCCTCTTCCCCAAAAAAACAAAATCCTCAAACTATCAAAATTACAATTTATTCATATATAACAGGAAAGAAAAATTATACATGATTTTTAATACGAATAAATCACATAACATGCTTTTCATACAATTCCTAAATCAATGCCCTAATTAGCTCAATTAACACATAAGCTTTATGGCATGGATTCTTTATGATGAAGAAAAATAGGCATCTTTATCTATCAATACACAATTCAATAATTCTACCGAATCCAAAAAGGAGTTAACCTGGATCTGATACCAAATGTTATATATTATTTGAAATCGCATCAAAAAATGTATAACAAATCGCGGAAAAATAAAGAAACCATTTTCTAGATTCACCTAATGAAGAAACATAAAACCAAGAACACTTACGGGTTTGTCTGTTGCTTTCCATCTAGTATTCTCTTTTGTTCCTTTTCGTTCTTTAGCGATTATGTATATTTCCTTGAGAAACCTGTAAAATGAGTTAGCAGAAGGGAAAGATTTTCAGATACTGAAGGAAGCATTCACGTGTTTGATTAGGGTTTATGATGATTAAATGCTTAAACCTAGCCCCTTACTTATAGTCTTTACAATTTAAATCCCAACGTTGTAAAATCCATCATTTATTACTTCCTTGTGTCCGAGACCATACCTGATAAATTAATAATTCAATTTATATCCTTGATTTATTAATTCAGGCTTAAGTGTTGAGATTTGGGTCATCTTCATCACAATGCCTAAATTCAACCCCGTTACCACACTGGAGCCCATAACGTCTTTTTCACCCATATGTCCAATTTAGTTAATTAAATAATTAACTCAATGACTTTTAATTTGGAATTATTTAAGACAATAGCCGAATATGTTTAATTAGCATGTCGGTCCATAAATATATTAAATAAACATATTCCAACATATCTTAGTTCACTTACTTCAAATCCTATAAAATATATCTTGCATGTCATAAAATTTGACATATTTATTTTTATTTTTTTTAAATAAGATAAAATATAGTAACGTGTCAATGACCTTGATAATGGTTTAATTTATATATTTTAAGGCGTTATCTATATGTCTTGTTGATAATAGCATGTCAGGCTTAAATCTCTGCATAGTCCCTTAAATATACCATTTTTTATTTATTTAGTCCATTGACTTCGAAATCACTCTTAAAGGTACATGGATTTGGAAAAATCTATAAATTTATTTCATAACACGTGGTTTTTTCCGTGGATATGGTGTCTAAATTTATAGATTTTATCAAATTCATGGACTAAATTTATATATTTTTCCAAGTCTAGAGACCTAGTATGGTGATCTTTAAGTCGAGGGATTAAATGTAATAAATCGGGATAATAAAAAAATTATCTAGCGATTTAAACATGCCGTATCAAATTGCCAATAAATAACTCGTAACTTTTCTCGTGTTGAAGATGGTGAGGATTATTTTAGACTCATGGTAATTTTGTCAGATGATTTGTGGTATTTTGAGGGTATTAAATGTTTGAGTGTTTTGTAGTGAGAGATTTAAGCTGTCTGGTTGTATTCAATGTTCATTACCCTCATTAATGAAGTGGTTGAGTATTCATTCCCTTAATTATGGGCCATATGGGATTTTGGGTCAAACTATAAAATCGGGTTGAGTTCAAAGACCCATTAGTTTATTAAGCAGATTAGCAATTAGCTTAGTCGTGTTTAGTGTTTTAATACTTTTGTCATGTCCGGATACTTTAGTGGGTAATTATTGTCCGGATTACCCCTGTCCGGTTTTCACAGTGAGTGGTGGTGAATAATTCCAGACTCATCAGTAGCCCCTTTTTTAGGTTTTGTCAAAAGTCTTTGGCAAGACCAAAAAATCCTCTTAGGCAATAACAATATTCTCCGGACTGTTCATGTATTCAGCTCAGGATTTATCCGGACTGAATACTTCTCAGAAGTTCAAGAGTTCTGCTATGGATCGTGGGATACGTGTCACATTTTGATTTGTTTTACCAGCCGTTTTATTCCTAGAACGAAGATAAGTTGATAAAATCCACCATCGTCATCAATACTTCACCCTAGAAGGACTTGGACAATCTTGAATGGGAGAGCATGCACACAATCTTGTTACAAATAGTTTGATTCATTTTTTCTGCAACACCATTATGTTATAGGGTCTTAGGTACTGATCTCTCAAGCCTGATACCATGAACTCTACAATATTCTTCAAATGACCTAATGTATTCACCACCTTTATCGGAGCAGATACATTTTAAAAAATCCAATTTTCCTTTCAACATTGGCATGAAACTTCTTGAATACTTCTAAAACCTGATGTTTGGTCTTCAAAGTAGGCCCACGCCTTTCTGGAATGATCTTCAATGAATGTAACAAAGTAAAACGATCGCTCATAGAACATACATTTGTATGTATTAGATGAAGAATATTATTCTTGTTGTGTGGTCGTCCTGCTCGAAATGCGACTCTGTGTTGTTTTCCTGCTAAAAAATAAGTGCATTGTTTTAAAGGAATATTTGGTAGAATATTTTATTTTGTGAGAATTTTAAGTCCCTTCTCACTCATATAACCAAGTATGGCGTGCCACATATTCACTGAGTCTTCATGCTTGATCGTATTGGCTTCCACTCCACTTGATTATTTTGTTTGCATATAATACAAACGATTAATCTTTTAACCTCTCGCCACGACCAAATTTCTTTTCTTAACTTCCAAAATCCATTGCCAAAGTTGTTTTTGTATCCCATGTCATCAAGCTGACAAGTAGAGATAAAATTAATACGGATATCTGGAACATGTCGAACATATTTTAATAACAGCTTGCAATTGCTGCTTGTTTCCAGTGTTGCATCACCTCGACCAACAATTTCACATCTTGCTTCATTTCCCATCTTGACAAAACCGAACTCACCACTTGTGTAAGTGGTCGAAATACTTATATCGGTCGTTACATGAAATAATGCTCCATAATCAATCATCTATGTGTCTTGGTTTGTGAGGTTGACACGTCAATCATAAAAAATAAGATATATTTCACCATCGTTGGATATGACAGCTGCATTTCCTCTATTGTCTTCATTAGTATTAATGCTCATGACGTCAGCGCCGCCTTCAATCATTACCTTTGCCTTTTCGTTTTCTCCTAGGTATTGGTAACTTTTTTGCCTTACTAGTATAAATTACTTCTTTTACTGTTTCACAATCTTCATCACTTTGTCATTTCTTCTTTTCAGAGATTTTTACTTCTCTACTCAAAATATTTCTTATGTAGGTTTATGTTCACGGCGAGAAACGCTCTAGTGAAAGGTGGTTGGCTAAATCTTTCAGAATTAGAAAAAGCACAAAAGGTTGAGCGAGAGAGACGTATTGCTGCGGGTCTTCCGGTTTCTCTAATCAGTAAGCCCGATACACCGTCTTCAGAAGCTGATCGAGGATCATCCTCTGCCAGAAGTGCAAACATAAACGTTTGTTTCAACCAAGCCTCTCGCCCATTCCGTCAGGCTCCTCGGTTCAGGAGTCTCAGCCCTCTATTGTGCAGGAGAAAGCAGTATCAAGTACAAGAAAACCCTCTCCGTTCATCGCTATGGGGTCAGATATTGAGAAGTCTCCAGAAAAAGTTAATCTTCGCCGAACAAGCCATCTAGTAAAGGGTCAGGCAACTGGCTCTCAAACCAAGTCCTCAAAGTCAGGGCCCTCCAAGTCTGGGACCAAAGATAAAACCTTTCGGATCAGGGGCACCTATTAGAGCCCAAAAGACAAATCCTCTCGACCTGAGGTCACTAGAACCAGCTCTCATACTGAGCCCTCCGGAACTAAGCCCCTTCCGGACACCAGATCCCTAAAAGAGGCTGATGCTCAACCGTCTGGACAACCTGCTGAGCCACCCACTATCACTCTCCCATCAACAACGGCTGATAAACCTTTCGGTGATGAAAGAGGTGATGGAGGACAATATTGAAGAGGCTCCATTCAAGACTGAGGCTTCCGGGCAGACTGGGGATGCTGCCTCTGAGTCCCAACGCTTGGTATACTCTCATCGCATGCATTATGGCGTCAAGGCTCTCCGGTATACCACTTCCAATAGAGCAGTTTGCTGCTGTGGCCAGCCTCTATAAGAACTATTATATCTCATTCTATCACTTCAATATGGGAGACTATTTTAACATAGTGGATGACTTGCTTGAATCAGAGAAAAATTGGAAGACCCAATTTCTATTTATCAGCCGGACATGGGAAAATGGGAGGAAAATCAAAGCTGGTGTCAATCCCAGTATGCTCACCAGCAGATGGAAAAGCTCAGGTAAATATTTTATCATGTTTGTCTTTCTTACTTTGTAAAAAAATTGTTTATGAACTATTTTTCTTTTTCTTTGGTTAGTGCTGCCGAAGGATTTCTCCGATTATGTGGAGGAGGGGCAGGCCACATGTTCCAAATTAAACGTTTGGGCTGCTGAACGTTGGGGATACGCTTTCCACAACTGCTTCACCTCCGGCAACTTAGTGAGGTCTCACCTCTGGAACACAACGGGCCGAAGAGACCTTACTTGGGAGGAGCTGATCACACCACCCCCTTCGGCTGTCATTCTGAAGAAAACAAAGGAGAAGGATGGAAAACTGGCCTTGCTCTCCAGAGCTAAATCCCCAAGCAAGATGAAAGGCAAGAAGGGCAAGAAAAAACAAGTTGCAGCAGAGGTCGTTCAGGGTGCTGTTGAGGAGATCGCTCCGGCGAGTCAAGGAGTGTAGGCCCAAGGGGGAATTGATGCTACTCTACTTTAAGTAGTTGAAGATGAGAGTATTAGGGAGGCAGGTGGACCTCAAGATCCTCCAAAGGCTCCTAAGAAAGACCGAAAACAGGGAGCAAATAGTGAAGAGAGGCTGGCCAAGAAGAAAAAAGTCTTCTTGGGGGATGAAGTTGTCCTCCGGCCTTCAGAGTCTCTTCCTCCAGCCGACCTAATAGAACCCACTTTGGCAGAGAAAATCCCAAGTGATCTACACGCCATAGAGGGTACCTGAGGGGATATTAATATTGATGGAGTAGACACTAGTGGCCTTCAAAACATTGGCCTTTACTTTGGAGACCTTGAAAAAGATGCCTTCGCTGGTCCCTACTTTCCCCAAGTTTCTCTAACATGGTAACCTTTAATGGTAAGTCTTTCACTGTTTTAGGGGAAAACGATACGGTGACTCACTCTTTGCTGGGCCATATTCAGCCAGTGCTCAACTTGGAGAGGCAAGTACGAAGTCAGTCTGCCCTCATCAACACACTCATTGCAGATAAAGAGAGCTTATCCAATGATCTTCTTAACGCCAACCAAAGTTTTTAAGTATTGAGGAAAGAGCTCGAGGAGTTAAAGAAAAGGAAAGAATACTTGGCAACCAGGCTGGTCACTACGGAGATGGCTAACACAGAGCTCCAAACCAAGTGTTCTGGCTTGGAGAAAGACATCTCCACTTTGAAGGAAGAGGTGAAGACTAAGGACAATGTTATCCAAGCCCTGTCCGGTGACAAGACTTATCTTGAAGGTGCTGTGTCCAAAGTTACCAAAGAAAAGGAAGACTTGATGAAAGAGCAGGAGAAGACAATCCAGGCCAAAGTCGATGCGTATACCAAAAATGTGATAGATTCCCTAGAAAAATGGTATGCTGAAGTTAAATCTGACATGGTCTTGCTTTTTCATCAAACATTCCCGAAGAGGACACTCGGTACTCTGTGGCAGTACGTTGAATATGAAGATATCCCATTTCACACGATGGTGGATGGTGATAAGAGAAACTATTCCAGTGGTATTGATGACACTAGTGATGAGGAAGAAGGGACCGAAGAGAGCTTCAGTGATGAACCCAAAGATCCAAAGAAGAAAAAAGATGATGCAGGAACATCCAAGGGAAACTAGCCCTAAATTTATAACTATTTTTTGTTTTTTTCTTATCCTTATGACATACTAAAGTCCTTGGATGGCCAAAGCATTTT
The DNA here is from genome assembly GCA_036936605.1 of Limnanthes douglasii subsp. nivea. Lineage (NCBI taxonomy): Eukaryota > Viridiplantae > Streptophyta > Magnoliopsida > Brassicales > Limnanthaceae > Limnanthes > Limnanthes douglasii. Next base: position 67,420,716 of record JAUPFV010000005.1, read on the forward strand.
TGTAATTGTGTCTGGTTTGAGTCCGGTCAAGCTTTTCCTTTTAAACTTAAAGTCCTTGGATGGCCAAGCCATTCTTTATGCTTTAATATCATCCTCCGGTGTTAGCCGGGTAGTTTTACTTTGCTAATTTCTTGCTTTGTTTTATATTCGTCCAATCTTTATGGGTGATGTTTAAATAGCCCCTATTTATTTTACAAGTATTTTAAGATGAAAGTGTTTAAATTCTCTGATGACAAATATTAAATGGTCATCATTTCACCAGATCAATCCGATCTGTTAAAGATACTTATAAGGTTTTAAAGAAATTATGGATCAAACCACTCCGAATATTTTAAGAAGGCATCAAATTTTATTGAAAAACCCGAACACCTCATTAAAACCTCATCGCGCCACCATGGTAGGAAAGAGTATGCCCTTAAATATTTACATGGACTTTAAACAAGTAAATATTTACACAACTTTTATTCTAGATACATTCGGAGGTGTTCAATATTCCAAGGGTGGTTTAAGATTCTTCCATCTTTGTCTTGAAGCCTGTATGTCCCAAGCTTAAGATTTTCAATGACCACATAAGGCCCTTCCCAATTTGGAGCTAGCTTGCTGAACTGCTTCTCCTTACTATGTAGGAAGAATTTTCTCAATACTTTATCCCCCGGTTGAAAATCCCTTCTTCTGATTTTGGAAGCAAACCTGCTTCTCATTAAACCTTGATAATGGGTGGCTCTAAGATGAGCATTAACCCTTTTCTCTTCTATTAAGTCCAATTGACTTCTGACTGCCACTTCATTAGTCTGTTCGGAAAAATTGTGGACTCTGTATAAAGAGTTGCCTCTATAGGAGCAATTGCATCCATCCCATATACCAAGGCAAACGGGGATTCCTGTGTAGCAGCTCTAGAAGTAGTCCGGTAAGACCATAGTACTTCTTGTAGATAGCTTGGCCACTTTCCAGCAGTCCCTTCTAAATTCTTTTTGAGACCGGACAAAATGGTCCTGTTCACCATTTCAACTTGAGCATTCGCCTGTGGGTGGAAAGGAGAAGAGAAGCAATGCTGAATGCCCCTAGAAGCACAAAAACTCTCCATATCCTTGTTATCGAATTGTGGCCCATTATTTATGGTTATCTTTTGTGGAATCCCAAATCTGCAACAAATATTAAATATGATAAATTTTATAACAACTTTTGAAGTAGTTCCTGCCAATGGGACTGCCTCTATCCACTTCGAAAAATAATCAATGGCCAGAATAATGGTTATGCACCCTCCGGACGCCATCAGTAGAGGCCCTACTAGATCCAGTCCCCAATGAGCAAAAGGTATTGGCTCAGAAATCGATTCCAAGGGGACAACTGGAATATGAATTTCATTACCATATCTTTGGCATAGATCACACTTCTTTACCAATTCTTTGGCATCTTCCATTATGGATGGCCAGTAGTATCCGGCCAATAAACCCTTCAGGTTAAAGCTCTATAGCCATAGTGTGTACTGACCCCTCACCATCATGTAGTTCGGATAGCACAATTTGAGACTCTTTAAGCCCCAAACAACGCAAGAGAGGTCTACTAAATGATTTCTTGTATAAAATATCTCTTATGACTAAAAAACCACGAGCCTTGTACTTCATTTTCCTAGCCATAGATTTCTCCGGAGGCAAAATGCCATTAGTAATGTATTGAAGAAGGGGATGTCTCCAGTTCTTGGGTTGAACCACTTGTATACTTAAACTTTCCTCTTCTTCCTTACCCCAATTGGGCTGTATAGATGGACATTCTTGTACATGAATCCATGGGTACGACTCAGAGTATGCTATGGTTGCCAAGGAGTCTGCTAATGTATTTTCCGATCTGGGTATATGCTCATAGCTGATATCTTTGAAGTTAGCTGCCACTTCTTTAGGAATGAATAAATATTTAATCAACTGCTCATTTTTTTTGCCTCAGATTGACCTTGGGCATGATGGATAAGAAGTTGAGAATCACTCATTAACCTAACTCTTTTGGCTCCACATAGTAAGGATAATTTCAAACCAGCTATAGCAGCTTCGTATTCAAACTCATTGTTAGAAGCCATAAAAGAAAAACATATAGCCTGGTATAGCTTGTTGCCGTACGGAGAGGTTAAACATATTCTAGCACCACAACCTATGGTACTTGATCCACCATCGGTCCGGACAACCCATACCTTCTTAGTTTTTTAATCTGCACTTTGTTTAGTACTTCTGTCCGAATGGAATTCAACTAGGAAATCAGCAACAGATTGAGTTTTGATTGCAGTTCGAGGGGAAAATTCAATGTCATAGTCTCCCAATTCTACCGACCACTTGGTCATCCTGCTTGATATGTCCGCCTTTTGAAGAACATTTTTCAAAGGAAAAGATGTCCGGACGACAATCAAATGAGACTGAAAATATGGCCTCATTTTCCTGGCAGCAATTACTAAATCCAGTGCTAGCTTTTCAAGTTTTAAGTACCTTCTTTCATCATCCATCAGGCTCTTACTGATGTAATACACCAGACGAGTATATTTATCCACCTCTCTCACTAGTACTGCACTTATAGCACACTCGGACACTGCTAAATATATGTACAATGTTTCTCCATCAATAAGTTTGTAGAGATTTTTGGGGGAAGATAAATGCTTTTTTATTTCATTGAACGCTTGGTCGCACTGTGGAGACCAGTTAAAGTCCTTGGCACCCTTTAAGGTTTGGGAAAATGGGGCACACTTATCCGAAGACCTTGAGATAAAACGGTTTAGAGCAGCTAACCTTCCTATCAATCTTTTTACTTCTTTTATATTCCGAGGATGATCTATCTGTAATAAAGCTTTAAGTTGGTCCGGATCAGGCTGTATTCCTTTCTCACTTATCACATACCCCAAAAACTTCCCGGACTGTACTCCAAAAACGTATTTTTCTGGATTTAATTTTAAATTAACTTTGACCAAGTTGGCAAAAGTCTCTTGAAGATCGGGCAAGAGTAATTCCTTCTCCACACTTTTTACCATCATGTCATCAATATAGACTTCCATATTTCTGCCAATTTGATCAGCGAATGCTTTATTCACTAGCCTCTGATAAGTAGCCCCAGCATTTTTTAACCCAAAAGGCATCACCTTGTAACAATGGAGGCACCCTATCAGTAACAAAAGTAGTGTGTTCATGGTCCTTCAGATCCACTTGTATCTGGTTATAACCGGAGAAGGCATCCATGAAGGACAACAACTCGTTCCCAGATGTGAAGTCTACTAACTAATCGATCTGGGGGATTGGATACAAATCTTTTGGGCAAGCTCGATTGAGGTCAGTAAATTCGATACACATACGCCACTTCCCTTTTTTTTTACTAACACTGGATTGGCTGTCCATAAAGGGTATCAAGATTCCTTTATGTGCCCTATCTTAGTAAGACGGTCAACCTCTTGAACTATGACATCAGCTTTCTCATTAGAGAAATCTCTTCTTCTCTGCACAACGGGTGCTATATCTCTCTGGATGGATAGTTTGTGTGATATAACATTCGCAGGTACTCCGGTTACATCAGCATTACACCAAGAAAAAACGTGTTGGTGGTTTGTTAAAAAGGATAACAATTTGCTTTTTAGTTCTGATGTCATCTTAGATCCAATCTTGACACTTCTCCCTTTCAGCCAGAGAGTGAGTTTCAACCTCTTCAATTGGTATTAAAACACCAAGGGTCTCTCTGGGGTCATCAATTTCACCCTCTCCCCTAGAGGACCCCACCAATTGCTAATCTTCATTTATCCGAATTTCCCCTAAAGTCCTAGGGGCAAGCGCAGTTGCATATCATTCCCTTGCTATTTTTTGACTACTCCGGACAACTCCCACTTGTCCTTGAATATCATATTTTAAACATTGGTGAACTGTTGAAGCCACAACATGCATCCTGGAGAGCCAAGACCTTCCCAAAATGGCATTATAGCACGTGGGACAATCTACCACAATAAAAAGTACCCTGACCATTTTCTTGAAAGGGACCTTGCCCAACAAAACCTCCTCCTCGAATTCCCCGACTACGTCCGTAAAGCTTCTAGTGAAACCCACAATGGACCTGTTTGAACGTTGAATCACTGCCAGATTCTTCATTTGTTTGTAAGAACTCAAAAAGAGGATATTGGATGAGCTGCCAGTGTCCACCAAAATTCGCCTAATGTCATTGCCCCCAATTGATGCTCATATTACCACAACATCTTCATAAGGACCAACTATACCTCTCAAGTCATCTTCATCAAAAACAATAAAGGGAAAAGGAATTTGGGATTGATAGGAGGACATGCCTCCCTCCAAATGCGTAGCCAGAGTGGGAACATGCCTCTTCCTTGAAGAATGAGTTGGTGCAGTCATTGTGTCTCCCCCAAATATGGTAAGTGACTCAAAAAAGCCTATGAGCAAAGTCACTGTCTTGGTATGTTCTGTTATAACACTCACCTTATTTCGGGTTGGATCAGGATCCAAATACTCTGATTCTACATCGAATCATTCAATAATTACCATGGTCCCGTCCTGAGCCAATGTCCCTGCATTATTTGTTGGGCCGGTCTGATGAGCATTATCAGGCCTATTCCTACTTCTTCTCTTGACATAAGCACCTAATTTTCCTCTTTCAATCAAATTCTGCACCTCTTGCTTCAAAGCGATGCAATCTTTTGTGTTATGGCCAATATCATGGTGATATTGACAAAAACAAGCATTACAACTTTCCCTTGGAGAGTGAAGCGCAGTCGGCTTCCTAAAATACACCTCATCTTTTCTTTTGTCATAGATGGTTGCCACATTCTCTTTTAATTCGGCAAACCACTCCGGCTGGACCCAAGGTCCTCACTTATTTCTAGACTGCTGGCTCTGAGCTGGAGCTGGGTGAGATTGAGCCTTGGCCCTGTTGGGACCTTATCCGACATCCTTAGCCTTGTATCCGGGCTGATTCTGGTGTGGTGCAGCTGGGGCAGATCTCATTTTCCTGTGCACCCTAGCCTTTTTTGTTTCATCTACATTGATTTGCTTTCCCACTTGGTTCAATAAAACGCCCCACGTCATGGCCTTCTTTCTGGTTACCAAATCAGCCAGATTGCCAGGGTTCAAACCCTGTCTTAGAGAAGCTATTGCTACATGCTCAAAGCAATAAGCTAATCCATTTTTTGTATTCACAAACCGACTTATATATTCTGTCAATGATTCATTTAGATCTTGGGCACAATGGATAATAGTGTCTTCATTGCCCTTCACCTCCTTACTTCCAACAAACTGCCTCCGGAAGGCCACCCATAATGTATCAAAATTTCTGATGCACCCCTGTGGTAGGCTATTATACCATTTCAGAGCACTCCCCGTAAAATATTGAGAGAAGTCTCTACAAAGAAACTTGTCATCATCGTCAAAATTCATCATAAATTTTTTAAATTGCTCCAGATGATTATCTGGATCCTTGCTCCCATCATACTTTTCCATCTTAGTACTGTCAAACCTCTTAGGAAGGTTTCTGAACAGTATTTTGGAGGACAATGGAGATTGTCTCCAATTCCAGCCACGGCTAAAGATAGTATCTTCATTGGGAGTTGCAAAGATACCTGGTTCATCATGGAAAGCGAAAGGATCCATCAATAACTGGTCAATGTGCCTCCAGCTATGGCTATAAGATAACCCTTTACTCAGATGCCTTTTCAACCTTCCATGCCTATCCCTCTTTCTTGAATATTTTTTAACCAACTTTTGCTTATTCTTGGACCTTCCTTCATCAGTGATGGATGACAGGGACTCCTCAATTCAATCCTCGTTCGAGGAGCTACTAGAGGATTCTGACTCCGAGCTCTCCACCGGTTTAGACCGTTGAGACTTCTTTGAGCTGACATGAGTCTTTTTAGTACTCAAATGAGTCCTTGCTGATGGGTCATGCTCCCTTGGATTGTCAGTGTCGTGAATGGCTGACACCTTTAATTTTTCTTCCAAACCTAACTCCATCTTTTTAGCAGCCCTCAAGGCTTCTATTTCAGCTTTCAACCTGTCTCGTTCTTCGATCGTGTACTCATCGTTTTCTCCCACCACTTCTACCAAAGGTACTGACACTACTTGCTCGTCCGGATTCATCCGAACTGGTTTTTCTTGCTGGTTTCGAATGCTAGATTCAGGCACCTTCTCCTCCCACTGTTGTCGCCAATTTGGTGAGGATTATTTTAGATTGAGGGTAATTTTGTCAGCTGATTTGTGGTATTTTGAGGGTATTAAATGTTTGAGTGTTTTGTAGTGAGAGATTTAAGATGTCTGGTTGTATTAAATGTTCATTGCCCTCATTAATGAAAGTGGTTGGGTATTTATACCCTTAATTATGGGCCCTATGGGCTTTCGGGTCAAACTATGAAATCAGGTCGAGTTCAAAGACCCATTAGTTTATTAAGCAGATTAGCAATTAGTTTAGTCAAAAGATGTTTAGTGTTTTAATACTTTTGTCCTGTCCGGATACTTCAGTGGGTAATTATTGTCCGCATTACCCCTGTTCGGTTTTCACAGTGAGTGGTGGTGAATAATTCCGGACTCATCAGAAGAGATTCATTCTCTGGCCACAACATCTTGACTATACCAACATACCTTTCACATTTATGTACATACACCATTACTTATTAATCAATAAATGTATACTACTTTTCACACCAAACAAAATTCTAACAAAAAATTTTAAAAAATATTTTAAGAAACAAATAAGAGGACATAAAACTAGTAAATGGAGATAAATTATAATAAAAACATAATAATAATAATAATAATAATAATAATAAAATAATAACCTACAAAAATAAAAAACTAAGAATAAATAATCGAGTAGGATATTGCATGTATTAAACTACGAAAGCGCAAAAATAAAAGTAAAGTTTCATATCCATAAAATAATCAAATTAATTCGAATTTATAATAAAAATTAAATATATAAGAAACTATCTACTAAATTTGAATAATAATAAAAGATCATATTGAGCATCATAAACAAAGATATAACACTAAAGTAATGAAGAAGACTAATGATGGCATTGAAAAATGAGTATTTTTGGAATATCTAAAAAATGATACATGATTTGTTCTTATTAAGTGGTGCATATCGATGGGCTTTACTTTCTACAATAGCTAAAAATGGTAACAATGGTAAGTTTTTTAAAATAAAAATATGTGTTTAAAATAAATAAATAAATTATGGGTACAAAATTACGTGTTAACTAGTTGTGTAATTACATACAAAATGGTTGAGTAATTAGGTTTTGGTTGTGAAATTAGTCTGGTATTGTGAAAATATAGGATTTTATATTGGTTGCGTAATTACGTGTTAGCCGATTGCAAAATTAAATGCAAATGGGTTGCGTAATTAAATTTTGGGGTGTGAAATTTTAGATTATTTAATTGGGCTTTAAAATAATTTATCCAATTTATACTTATTACCATTATATACTTTTAGTTCTTTTTCAAGTAACATTTATTGTTGTTAGTTATGAAGACGGTGATAGTTGACAATGGTTTTTGGAGATATCAAAGCCTCGTTTACTTGATCATCAAATCTTTATATTCGATTGTCACCCAAGTATTGTTGATATTGTCTTAACTACTTTGCCCCGATTTTTACCATTGATATTGTCTTTAACATCTTATTAGGAATCTAAAGCATAGGTTGAGACGTTCACTAAATAATTTCATGAAGAATATGGTCAATATTTTGAAACAGTTCGCTTATGCATCTAATAAGAGTTTTTTATTTATATTTACAAGAATTTCTTAAAGAGGGTGGTCAGAAATCCCTTACTTTTGTGGGAATCCTTCCTTTAGAAAGTATGCATACACGTTCTTTTAGGCAAACATTATGGTGATGGCTTCTGGTCTGGTTGAGTCTTTTAATAATCAAATCAAAGAATTTCATAGCAAGTCTATTTTAGAATTATTGGAAAAATTTAAGGTTATGCTTATGAATCAGATGTCAAAGTGTTATTCTAATTGTTTGTGCTGGAATAAATAGCTTTGTCCTGACATTGAGAATAAGATTAAAAATAACATGGAAGAAATTCATGCGTGTATTGTTTGATCGTCTATCGAAGTATTGTTTGAAGTTCAATCATAATTGGTTATGGTTGTGGATATTTCGAACTATAAATGCTGTTAAAGGGAATTCTAACACATAACACCAAGATAGTGATTTTATTGATTCAAGAAGATATTTCTTTTTCCTATTTATACTATTACATAACAGTTACAATCTATCATTTACTACATGATTCCATTAATCTCGCTTGTAAACTTCTATTAATGATAATGTCCATAGAATTGTGGCCATTACTCTAGTCATAGTGCGTTACGTGGTTTGACAAGTCAACAAGCATTAACTTCTTTATAACCTTTTCCTTAGTTGTTTATCTTGATAACTAAGCTTGATCGACTTTGTTATGATGCATCTGCCTCTGGAGACCTCTACTTGGTAATGACCTCCACTCGATATTATTTATGCTTGGTAAAGTCCTGATTGCGCTTATGTTTGATCATATCTCTTGCTCGGCTTCCTCTTCGATTATGCTCGGTAATATCCTAATCGAGCTCGTTTTAAGCAATGCCATGTGCTCGATTTTCTTATTAATGGGACGAGCCTCGATCATATTATATTGGTAGTCTCGTTCAACTCTTACTCAATTGATATTCGTAAAATAATCACAATTGTTATCGTAGGGGCCTCAGTTTGGTCGTCATTAATGGCCTTTTGGGCTACCTACGTGCTGTTTTATTACGAGGTCGATGTCCCTCAGTTTGACCTCGGTCCTTTATCGTTAGTTGCTCGTTCTGTTCACATCTTGCCCAGTGATCTTAATGTTGATATTAGCAACCTCATCAAATGTACTTGTGGTAGTTAGCAAATTGAATGTTTGCATTGTTCTCATGTATGTGCTGCTATATTTAAGATTCAGGGGACCTTCGACACATGAAGATTTATGATATAACACAAGTTCTTATAAATAAACTTACTCTTATAGCATACCAACTTTATTTACTTTTGGTGAATCTTCTGGTTCAAATTCATCTCCTAATGTTATTACACATAGCTTGAAAGTGAGAACTGGAAGACCCAAGAAGAAACGTATTCTATTCTAAGGTGCATAGTTGCTTCATAAAGTAGAGTGCTTCATAAGAAGAGATATACTTTATCCTAATGTGGTCATAATAGAAGAACATGTGAAGTAAATATATAAAACAATATATTTTTATATTTTTAATTGTATCATCCTAACTGGAACATATTCTTATAAGCTGCGGTGTAATATCATGGAAAAATATTAAGCAAACACTAATTATATCATCCACTATGGCGACATAATTTATTAAATACTTTAAGATATCCAACCAAGAATTATGACTATGAAATTTTATCATTGGATTACGTATTGTAGAATGGATTGAAGATCCCATGATGCTTATTGTGACAATACTTCTGATATTAAGTATTCTACCAGTAATAAAATGTTGTTTAATCCCAAACATATCAATATCAATTTTTTTCTTTTACAATAATATATAAAACTCGTTAAATAAGTATAGAGCATACCGTACACGAACTTGATGATAGCAGATCTAGACATTTTTTAGAAGCCAATGTGACTCTATTTTGGATTTTGTCTATTTCGTACTGTCGATAATTGAAAAAGCCCCATCCTCCCTCCGACTCCTCGTTTCAATGTCGAGGGGTTTAACTCGCCTTATCTCATATACATGGTGTTTGTTTCCACTTCAGGGTAGCGGTTTCGCATTACCATTTATGGTTATTTACGTTTTATTACTACATATAACAAACACATGTCTCTATTATGGATCAAGTGTAAGCGCACCAACTATAATGGTTCACGCGTTGCTTTATCTATATATTTGGACCCATGAACCTGCCTTATTTTTTTGTTGGAATAAATGCATTAAAAGAAATAAAATTATCCGTACAAATACATAGTGCATACCTCGAGGGATGGCTTAACGCCGAAGAGTAAAAAAACATAAGGAACCAAAACAAGGGCCTTAAAATAAACTAACAAAAGAAATGGAATGAAGCGAGTAAAAGATCGAAGATAGCATAATAACTTAGATGGGTACGACCACAAAAGAACCCACTAGTGAGAGTCGGTAACATGTGAAGGAAAAAAAAATTAAGTTAGAAGGAGTAAGGATGAAGAGGCAAACAAATCTTAGTTCCCAGAAAATAGAAGCGGAGATTGGCTAGCAAACAAGAAAAGATAGCAGAGGTAGGGCTCGGAGGGGAGCCAAAAATTCGGTTATTTCTTTTCCTCCATATACGGTAAATGGTAGCACTAAAGCAAGCCCATAATAGGTGCCGGTAGCTAGAGGGGGCCCAGTTGGAGGCTTCAAAAAGTCAAGAGATCCAATTAGAGTTATTATAGAAGGGCATCCCAAGGTTTACGCGATCGAGCTCTGAAAGGCTCCGGTGAAACTACAATCATAGAGAATATGATTTATATTTTCATCACCAAAGTTGCAGAGGACGCAAGATGGGGGAGTAACAATCCTCCAAGATAAAAGATTATCACGGGTGGTAATCTTGCATTAAATGGCAAGCCAGAGAATAAAAAAATACGACAGGATATTAAATTTATTCCAAACAAACCCCGCCCATCCAACACAAGGGATATGAGAGCAAATGGAATTATATATATATATATTTGACCATGAAGAAGGGAGTTCCAGCTTTGGCCACCCAGAATGAGATATCATCATAAAGAGCATTAGATGATGGAAGAGAAATGAAGATGTTGCAAATTTCCACGAGGTTGTTTCTTTTCCAGCAATAGCGGATCTCCTGTTGAGAGGCTACACCCAAAGTCCCCCATAGCTAAACTCAAAGTAAGTAGAACTCTTACCAAACCTCAAACCAGAAGGACGTGTTCTTGCCATTCGCGTCTAAGAGATAAAAGTTTCCTCCACATCTAGGAGGCTGATAAGCCAGAGGGCATGATCCAAAAAAAATTGTTTTTAATTTTCTCAATGTTAATCAATTGGTCCACATAAAATCTATAAGTTTTATTAATGATGGACCCGAGATACTTAAAGACGGTCGCATGAATCCATATTTTTAAGTCTAAAATACCAAGTTTACCCTAATGCGAGGGCACAATGACATTATTCCAGGTCACCTAAGTGAGCTTTATCTTAGACCGATCCAAAGGTAGCAACACAGGATTTGGGGGAGTTATTTAAAAACTCTTGAGGGTAAAATGAAAATAGAAGACCAATACAGTTGCCCCACAAAGAGAATAGATTTGATGAGCTGAAGGCGATCAACATAGGAAAGGTACTTAGAGGTCCAAAAGCCAATGCGAGCAGTAATCTTGTACAAGAGGGGATGCCAATCAGAATAGGAAAGACATCTAGTGATTAGGGGAACTCCGAGGTATTTCATAGGGATGTAACCAACCGTGAAACTAGAAAGTTTGATAAGGTCAGTCTTGAGGGTGGGGTTAATACCATAAAGGAATATCTGGCTTTAATCATGGCTAATTTGCAGCCCCAAGAGAAGGAAGAATTCATTAAGGCCTTCTTTGGTAAGGAGCAACAAATTGATATCACTGTGACAGAAGATCATTAAATCATTCGTAAAGTAGAGATTAAGAATTTTTAACTTATGACATTTCCAGTGGAATTTAAAGTTACGGTCATTACTTTTCTCCTTCAAGATATGAGAGAGAACTTGCATAACCAAAACAATTAAGAAAATGGAGAGGGGATCTCATTGTTAGAGCCATTTCCTACACTGAAAGAAATTTGAAGGGTCAACATTTATATTAATGTTGTATGAGGGAGTAGCAATGCATTGGATAATCTAATTGAACATTTGATCAGGGAAATCCATGGAGACCAGAATGTCAAAGATAAGGTGTCACCTAACATTGTCAAAAGCTTTCATCAAGTCAATATTTAGGGTAAATCTCTTTCCTTTGGAGTTAAGGTGGCAACCTTTGAGTAAATCTTGAGATATGAGGATATTATCCGAGATCTTTCTACCAACCACAAAAGCCGATTAGAATTTGTCAATCAAGTAAGGAAATGAGTTTTTAATTGTAAAGAGCAATGGGGCAGTAGTCTGAGGCATAAATAGGGGAATCAAATTTAAGGATGATAAAAATGGAAATACAATTCCAAATTAGGTCTATTTTACTGAAGTTGAAGAAATCCAGAGCTCCATTACAAATGTTGTCACCCACGACGGGCCACGAGTTTAAAAAAAACTAGAGTTGAAACCGTCAAGGTCGGGGGATTTGTTGTTATCAATGTTAAAAAGAGCATCTTTGATTTCTTCGCAGGTAATCGGGCGGGTCATGGAAGACTTATCCTCGACATTTACTTTATAAGAGATAATGGAGGAAACCCTGGAGAAACCCGGATACCCAGGAGGGTGTATGGTCCCAAACAAGGAGCTAAAATGTCTAGAGATTCCAGCAAGGGAAGTGATCAAGTTGTCATAAATATTAATGATAAAGTTGCTTTTGGTGTGAAGCAAGCGATTCTTGATGCTCTTTTATAGAAGAATTTGGTATTGCTATCCCCAAGCTTAAGTAAGTTTTCTATGAATTTTTGTTTGAGAAAGGATTCTTCCACTCTACTAACAAAAACATAGTCTGATGAGGCTTCGATTTCCTTAGAGATAAGGAAAGAATTAAAGAATCATTGGCAAGAAAGTTTTGGCACGACGACACATTTTTGTAACATATATATTTTTACAATATTTTAGCTTCTTCAAAGTATTATTTGGGTAGGATCAATAGAAAATCAGTGAAGCAACCGTCTCGCACGTTATTTACATTTCGTCAATTTTGGTTTACAGATAAGTTTTTTATATTGAGCACAACATAGTCTTTGATAACTAAACCTCGATGCATATACAATTATAGTTATTTTCAGCTATATAATCTTCCAAATCGGTCATCTATCTTTGTTGGTCGGTTGTTATATTGTTTGTTTACGACGATAACGTTTAGTTTTTTTTTATTCTAATGATTCTAACATTTTTCGTTTTGTTTTATTGTATTTGTTTGATCTAATTTTATCGATTTTTATTTTTCACAATTTTTATTTTACTCCATGTGTTTGTATTTTTTTTAATAATTATTTAATTTTTTTTTTAAATTAAACCATTTTTATATATAAAAAAAAGGTTTAAATTTATGAAATTGATATATACCCACCGGATCTTGGACCATGGAATACTTTTTCGGCAGACCTAATTCAGGAGATGCAAGATGAACAAATTGTTGGGAAAAGAAACACATGGTGGCTCCACATCTCATAACTTCAAAGTACAACGAGAGACAGACCATAACTTAGTACTCCAGAAATAATCACGTACAGCGACACAATCAGGAATAAGCAATATAAAATAATTCTCATTCGGATTTATAATATTTTATTCCTTTGTATTGAATCCATTATGTATTTCATTTATTAAAACAATTTATATCTAAATTTGTATTATATATGTTTCGGCCCACAGCCTTTATGTTTTTTATCTTACAACAGAATCTGTTGTCTTGAAATATGTATCTAAAAATACCCGAATAAATTTATTAATACTTATTTATTTAAAATTGAAGATATAATTTGGCGTCAATTCAAATTTACAATAAATACTTGAGTTTTTATTTTTTTGTTTATGAATGGTTTATAAATAATTTTATTTAAAAATATATATATAACATTTAAATGTTAAAATTTGAGAATTGGATTATACTAAATACTTAATATATATATATATATATATATATATATATATATATATATATATATATGAAAAAAACATATTTGTTTTAGAAAGAAAAGATAGCGCTGCTCCCAGAACCGTATCAAGAATCGATTCAATATTTGAATTTCTTTCTTCAATAATGGAATCACCTCCTTTTCCATCTGTTTTTTTGCTAATGATTCATGAAAATATACGATAACAAGATTTTTGAAGAGCAAGAATACCATGTTCTTCTTTCTAGAAACAGAGACAATAAATCAGGAAAGATACAAGTGATGAAGACATCCTGAAGCTGTTAAACCAAGATTTACATCTTAAAAGATAGACTTAACTCCTGAAAGCATTAAAATGAAAGATAATCATATATATTTTCAATACGATACAACAGTAAAAGACTCCTTAGTTCAACAATCTAAAGTTACTCTGGTCGGGAAATTTACGAGAGGAATTCCAAACAGATTGGTGTTGCACAAGTTCTTGAATTCGTTCAGGTTTAAAGGTCTTTACAATGTTCAAATCAAAGACTCTCATCACATATTCTTTGAATTTGACCTGAAGGAAGATGTGTGTAAATTCTGGGCTAGGAGTGTGTAAAACTTTGATAATGTTTTCATGAGGCTGCTTCGATGGACACCTGAGTTTAACAGTAAGAAAGAAAGTACTATAGCTCTTATCTGGACCAAGATTGAAAATATCCCTAATTTTCTATACAATAGAGAGAGTCTAACTTATATAATAAAGTCGATTGGAGATCCTTATAGAATCGACATTCCTGATAGAAACAGAGCTTATTCAAACTCCTGCTACGCTCTTGTGGAAATTGATGTCTTGAAGAAGATTCATCACCAAATTTGGATATGTTTTGGAAGTAACGAAAGTTACTGGTTGAAGGTTAAATACAAGAATATGCTTGATTTTGTTAAAAGGTTGTATTCATATGGGGCATAAGCTAAGTGATTGCAAAAAGAATATGGTCAAGAAGGATAAAAAATTTGTTCAGAGTGAAGATCAACCCTCTTATAGAAATGATCAAAGCAAGAAAAATGATACAAAGAAATGCAATCAAAGACAGAGTATAGGCCTAAGATTCAGTCAATTGTTATAAACAATAATCAGATTTATGACAACAATGAATCATCTATTAAAGAAACTCAAAAGTTACAAGAATCGGTTATTCCTGAAGACTCTGAAATAATTGGTGCATTACAATTGTTAGAACAAGATTTTGATCAACAAGAAGAAAATAATGACAACAAATCTAGAAGAAACTCTCCTCAACAAGCTAACATATGAAGCAATCCTGTTACTCCTCTTGCTGAAACAACTGTTGAATCTCCTGATCCAGGCTTTAGGGACATTCTGCAAAACAAGCTGAAATATGAGAGAAAAAAGATAAAACCAAGTAAAGTGATAATCAAGTCTCTTAAATGTACAAAGACAAACAGAAACTACAGATCATTATCTGATGATGATAAGGATACTTAACTGGAACGTGCGTGATATTCATAACTCTGCAACAATCAGGAGACTGAAGTCCATTATTTACAAAGAGAAGATTCAAATTATTGACATTCAAGAGCCTATGGTCAATAGGGAGAGGCCGCTTGATATCGTTGACACTCTGGGTTTTCACAACTTTACTTTTAATAATTCTAATAAGACCTGGCTAATATGGGATAATGATATAAGTATTGTTGTGCTTACTGACCATGATCAGTGTTTAAACTATGAAGTTACTTACAAAAATTCTAACATTAACTTTAATCTTTCAGTGATCTACCCTAAATGTCAGAGAATTAACATGTTAATTCTTTAGGATCAACTTAAGAAATTCTTTAATTCAGACAAGGGTTGGCTTTTAATTGGTGATTTTAACGTGATTAAGTCTTCAGAAGAGAAAATAGGATGCACCTCATTATGCCACAACAACATTGATGATTTCAATGCCATATTTAAAAACTGCAACCTTGAAGATGCTTCTTACATTAGATCCATGTTTATCTGGAACAAAAACAACAAATAGAAATGATTAAATCGAGTCATGTTCAATAATCAATGGACTGAAACATACAACAATACTCAGGTTATCCACATGGTCAAAACTTGTTCTGACCATCCTCCTCTATTCATCACAACAAACTCTTTTATTAACTTTAGTAATAAAAATAAAAGTTTCAAGTTCATGAACATGTGGATTAATGGACAAGATTTTTGGAAGCAGAAAAGTCACAATAGTTGGCTCAAGAAAGGGGATCATAATACCAAGATCTATCAAGATTATGTATCCAAAAAGAGAATGAAAACACTATCACGGGAAGTAAGGACAACAATATGTGGGTTTACAACCAGGAGGATATTAGCATCTCACCTGTGAACTTTTTTAAAGATAATCTCACAAAAAATCCTTATAAAAGTTGTGAAGAGGAGGCTATTCTTCTTCAAGACAAGATATTTGATAATATCCCTAAGATGATTACTCAAGAAGAAAATGACAATCTCATGAAGCTCTCAAATGAGGAGGAGATTTGGCAGGATATCAGCAGGTTAAACTCATCTAGTGCATCAGGTCTTGATGGTTTCAATATCATTTTTTACAAAGTGTGTTGGAAGATTATTAAGAGAGACCTTTTTTCTCTTTATTAACTCTTTCATTAAGGGTCAGAATATCCCAAGTGGCATCTTTGCCACTGGAATATGTCTAATTCCTAAGAAATCTAATCCTACATATTGGGACAATTACAGGCCTATAAGCCTTTGCACAATGATTAACATAATTCTATCTAAAATCATTAATAATAGGCTTGTTGATATCTTGCCTAAAATAATAACTAACAGTCAGGCTGCTTTTGTTAAGGGAAGATCTATCCATAACAATATATTAGGGGCCAAGGAACTGATTCATGATATCAACAAAAAACCTAAGACAAGAAATATAGTAATTTAGATAGACATGTCAAAGGCATTTGACAAAATGTCTTTCTCATTTATAACTAAAGTCTTGTCATTATTTGGTTTTTCAAATGACTTTATTTCTCTAATAAACAAGATGATAACTAATATCAACATTTCTGTGCTGATTAATGAAGAAGTTCTTGGTTACTTCACTCCAAAAGAGGACTTAAGCAAGGGGATCTCTTGTCCCCAAACTTATTTATCATTCGAGAAGAAGTCTTAAATAGAGGTCTACTTAATCTTTTCAGATCAAACAATAAGATGAGATATTCCTCAAGAACTGATACCTGGTTCCTAGTTTAGACTTTGCTGATGACATTTTTATCCTCACCAACAGCTTACACACCTCTATTGTTCTGCTAAGTAATTTCTCGGATATATACCAGTCAGTTTCAGAACAGGTTATTAATAAGACTAAGACCAAGATAATCATCTCTAACAAGCTTCATCAAACCAAAGTCCATATTCTTGAAGCTCAAGCCGATTTCAATGCTGACACCCTGCAAATCAACTATCTTGGTGTTAACATCTGCATCAACAACAAAGCCAAGAATTTCATAAACATTCTTGATAAAATCAACTCCAAAATCAATGAGTGGAATATCAAATTTCTCTCTTTTAGAGGGAGGTTAACTCTCATATCATCTGTTTTAATGTCTATTACTAGCTTTTGGATGCAAAACAGTACTATTCCTATATGCATTATTAAAAACTAGAGAACATTTTTAACATATTTCTATGGAGAAGTAATTATAATGAGAAAAACATCTATTGGACCTCCTGGTCTAACATTTGCTGTCCCTTTGAAGAAGGTAGACTAAACATCAGAAATATGACTGATATTCAGCACACCTTCTCCCAAAAGTTATGGTATAACTTTAGGAAAAATGATAGCCTTTGGGATAACATTATGAACAATATATATTGTAAACATACTCACCCTTATTATACTAACAACAATAAGCTTTCATCTTTAGTATGAAAAACAATTATAAGATAAAGGATGATGCTGAAAGAAATATGAGGTGGATTCTGGGAGAGGGTGAGGTAGATTTTTGGAGAGATGATTGGTATAATCAACAACCAATCTTGAATCCAAGCAATATTGGTGACAACATCTGGTACTTGAAAGCTAATGTTAACACCTTTTGGAAAGGCAATGGTTGGAACGTGGACCTCTTAAGCAACTGCCTTCCTGAATACATAATCAAACAGATTAACAAGTTTGTCATTAATTCAAACAATAAAGATCAGTTGATATGGAAGCTATTGAAGGACAACAACTTTAATACTAAACAAACATGGAATAGCATTAAGCACCATTCCTTCCTTATGGTCTTTATAAAAAGATCTGGAATGTGCTCACTCCCAGAAAGTATTCTTTCTTCCTTTGGAGGCTTTTTAAAAACTATATATCTGTTGATTCGATTATGCAGAGGAAACATATAAGTATGGAATCCAAATTCCAGTTCTGTTCTAACTTTGAAAATATAAATCACTTGTTTGTTAACTGTGATTTTGCTTGGAAGATTTGGATGCATTACAGTAATTTCTTTAACATTAGAATCAATAGATACAAAGTTTTAAATCATGTAGTCAGAACCTGGTTCCGGTTTTCAAAATCTAAAGTTCACATAACTCATTATATTCCTACTCTAATTCGTTTAATGATTTGGAAGAGTATAATTAATTATAAGTATAATGGCATTAGTGATTCTATTAACAAAATCATTGTTAAAATCAACAAGATTATAACTGGTCTTGATGTTTCTAAATTTTTAAACACAAAACACTGGTCTAATGCCTTGAATGCAGGTGTTAGCTTAATTTGTTACTCTGCCATGAAAGATACTTCTACAATTTCTTACCTCAAATGGTTAGCACCTGACAATGAGAGGCTGAAAATGAATGTTGACGCATCTTGCATCAGAAACGGCGAGTCAAGCGGGGGCATTGTCATCAGAATTACGAAAGGTGAAATTATCCATTGTTCCGGCTGAAGCGCAAGTTTTAATGGAAGGCCTTATTAACTGCAACAAGAACAACTGGACCAGATTATATATTGAATCAGACTACTTACTTCTAATTAATATCATTGCTAAAGGAAACGAGTCCTGGTTTCTAAGTCCTATTATCAAAATCTGCAGGAATTTAATATTATCAACGATGACTATTAAACACATTTTAAGAACTCGTAACCAGGCAACAGATTTTCTAGCAAAATGGTCTATGAAAACTAAAAACAAGATAAGTTTTCCATACTTAAAAGCTTCAAATCAATTGCTAGCCATTACCCTATTGGAAAGTTTAGGTTTAGGGTATATAAATGCAAACATTGAATAATCGAAATCTTCATAAAATATACTCTGATTCAAAATCTATATCTTCATATTTTCAGAGTTGATTCTTACGTCTTAAAAATTTGGAGTCATGCTGTTACGAAAATGTTTGTTGTCTTGATCTGCAATTTGCAGAAGCGAGAAGAAAGCCAAATGGAGGTTTATGTATTTTTTGTTAGCTTCAAGGAGGGTTCTTCTCTCAAATTACTGTTGAATCTTAAGATTGGGATAGTATACTTCAAAT
Source organism: Limnanthes douglasii subsp. nivea (assembly GCA_036936605.1). NCBI lineage: Eukaryota > Viridiplantae > Streptophyta > Magnoliopsida > Brassicales > Limnanthaceae > Limnanthes > Limnanthes douglasii. The sequence continues at coordinate 67,440,024 of JAUPFV010000005.1, forward strand.
CTCATTTCTTGGATGTCTCTCAAGCTCAGAGAATCCAGTTTTTGATCTGTTCTAGGCAAAGAATGTTGAGTCAGCTTTGATGCTAGGAAAGAAGATAATTCTCATTAAATGAGACAGTTGAACGATTAAGAATGGAAGATTTTCTGGGTAATTGTTGAAGAGAATCAGGTCAATTGATTTTTTTTTTCTGAAGTTGAATGTTGGACCTGTTAAAGTGTTGTTTGGCTTTTCGCTGGAGAATAGACAATGTGTTGGAGGAAAGAAAAATTTCTTTTTTAGCGCTCTGATATTTTGCGCTAAATTTTAAATTAGTCCTTGTAAAATGCTGATGCAATTTATTAGGTCCTCAATTTTAATAAAATTCTTTTTTCTTAAAAAGAATATATATATATATATATCATGATTGATGTTGTTTATGTGATTTTATTCTATATTTATAATATGGATATATATATATATATATAATTATAAAATATAATTATAAATTGTTGGCGATTGATGGTTATAAATTTTCTAAACAACTGGAATTTCAGGTTTTTTATAATTATATTTTGAATAATTATCTATCAAAACATCTTCCTAATTTATTTTATAAATATAAATTTTAACAAAATACATGTTGTATTTTCACTTTGATAATTTATTAGTTTTTTTGTTTTTTTGTCTTATTTATATTGGTAGTGTAGGATAAAATTTTAAATTAAGAATGAAATACAGATTATAGCATGTTAAAGTTTTTATATGTGTATAGGCCTGATCTTCTGCTTCCTCCGTCCTTCCTAAAGATTTTTTGTGCTGATCTTCATCTCCTTCCTCCTGATTTTTTCTAAAAGTCTTCAAGTGAAAAGGTTCCCAGCATTATCAAGCTCATATTAGAAATACAAATCCCAGTATGGAACAAAAACAACTAATTTACCACAACAATCAAGAAAGCCTTATGTAGAAACACTTTAAAATCAAAACGAAGAATTCGAATGTCTACCTTTAGAATATCACCACAAACCAGACCATATTTCAGTCCAATTCCCTTAACATGTCAAAGAAACTCTAGAAAGTCACAGAAAATACACTCTTGTGGGAAAGTTTAACCAACGAATTCCTAAAAGACAGATAGTTGAAAGGTTCTTCTAAAAAATGAAACTACAAATGTAGTGCAATATAAGTGTATGAGACTCACGTCATATGCTTCGTGGATTCAACTGCAAAGAAGACCTATGCAATATGTTGAGGAAAAATGCATGGCACATGGACAACTCAACCATGCGCCTGCTCAAATAGACTATTCAATTCATCACAAAACATGAATGTCCAGTGTGTCATGTATGGATCAGACTTGGAAATCTCCTCGAATTTATGTATAATAAAAAGATGATCCTTTCAATAGCTAAAACTATTGGAATGCTTTACAAATCAAGATCCCAAAAAAGCATCGATATTATCATAATTCTTGTTTAATTAGGGTTGACTTGGTTTTACAAAAAATCAAGGATGCTGGATCAATGCTAGTTATAAGGATCTTCCTAAATACTGTGATCACTGTAATCACATTGGCCATGATTACTTATCCTGCAACAAATCTCAAGAAAGGTTTAAAAATCCTGGAAAAACATATGATAAACCTTTGGCAAGAGAAGCAATTTCTAACAAGGAAGAAGGGAAAGATAATGTAGCTGTTGCAAACATGGGAAATAAATAAAAAAACAATGAAGTTTAAGTCTATCATTGTTGACAAAAACAAAGCAGCAGATCCTACAACTAACAACATCATTGTCACTAACAGAGAACATTCAAATCTTCAAGATGAAGAGATTTGGAAACACCTCAAGAAAATAAAGTCATTGATGCTATGAGGTCCTTAGAAGGAGGATATCAAATGGAATGTGAAACCAGAAGCTATGATTCCTCCCATGATGATGAAGATTAAGAAGTCTCCAAGTGACTCCTACCCGTAATAAAAAATGAATGTGACATAGATTTTCAAAAGATTCTGAATAAAAAGCTAAAAAATTCCAGAGGAACTAAGAAGGTGAACAACATTGCCATAAAATCTTTGAAATTCTCAAGGACAAACAAAATAACTAAGTCCAGATCAAGATGATCAGTATCTTAAAGTGGAACCTCAGAGGGATTAACAACAATACTACGGTCATAAGGTTCAATTCTATTATCTATAAAGAAAAAATCTATATGCTTACTATACAAGAACCCATGACAAAAGCTGAAAATATAATTTCAATCTGAAATAAATTAGGCTTTGATTTTTGTATAGATTATATCTCAAATAAGATTTGGTGCTTCTGGAAAAAAGATTTATCTGTAAAAGTCATTTTATATCATGACAAAATCACTTATAAATATTTGAATTTAATCTTAATCTAAACTTTATGCTAACTATTGTAAATGCAAAGTGTCAATCATATAACAAGGGGGGGCTTTGGAAAGACCCGAAACACATTTTAGACACTTCAGAGAACAAGCTATGGTCTATCATGGGAGATTTCAATGCCCTTACTTCTCCTGATGAAGATATAGGGCGTCTCACTTGCTCTATAGACAGTGTCGAGGAGTTCAATTACATGATGATAGAGTGTTGTCTCGAGGATGCTGGTTAGTATGGCTCCAAATTTACTTGGAACAAGAACTCCAAGTGGAAAATGCTAGATAGAGTTCTTGTTAACTCTAAATGGTCCAACCATTTTAATGAAACTAAAGTGATGCATATAGCTAGAAATTTCTCAGACCATAGCCCTCTATGCATCAACATTAGTAACAACAAAAACACATTCGATAAAAGCTTTAAATTTCTTGATATGTGGACCCAAGATCCCGAGTTACTTCTTTTTGTGGAAAGTAACTGGAACAAAAGGATTGAGGGATATCCCATGTTTGTTTTCTGGCAAACACTAAACATGCTTAAACATGGACTAAATGAATGGAACAAGTCTTATTTTGGGAACATCTTTGGTAAAGTGCAGGTAGCTGAAATAAAAGCTAAAGAGATAGAAATCATTTATCACACTCACAACAATCCTGACTCAAAATGTAGATTCTCTAACGCCAATGCAGACATTCTTCTAGCTCTTAAAATGGAGGAGATCTATTGGTACCAAAAATATTATACCAACTGGCTGAGTGATAACGATATGACTACAAAGTTATTCCACAGTTTTATGAAAAAGAAAAAGAATAACTTAAATAGTATCAAAGATGGAGAGGAGTGGCTTACATACAAAGCTCTCATTGGAAAATCTATTGCTAAGTATTTCAAAAATCTTATGCTTGAGTCTACTTACTCCTGCAAGGATGGTGAAGATAATATGATAAATAAAAATATTTTTAACTGTATTCCTAAAACTATCAATGACACCGACAATATAAGCCTTATGGCGGCTTCTAGTGAAAATGAAATCCATGATATTATAACCAACTTAAACTCTTATAAAGCTGCATGTATGGATGGATTCAACGGTTTCTTTTATAAAAATTGCTAGAATGTTATCGAAAAAGAACTTTGCCAAGCAATCACAGACTTCATTCAAGGTTGAAAAATCCCAAAAGGTGCCTTTGCTACTGGTGTCTGCTTAATTGCCAAGACTTCAAATCCTACCACTTGGAAAGACTTCAGGTCAATAATCCTGTGCAGTCTTCTCAATATAAACCAAAGGGCCTTTGTCCTTAACAATGCTATACAAGATCACATCCTTATAGCTAAAGAACTTATCTATGATCTTAACGGAAACAAGAAGTCTGATACTATTCTTATCCAAGTGGATATGTTGATTTTTTTATAAGCTCTCTCACACTTTCATTCTCAAAGTACTAAAACGTTTTGGTTTCTTTGAGTGCTTTATTAACTTAATTAAAAGTTTGATCAGCTTTGTGTTTGTATCAATGATCATAAACAACAGTGTTTATGATTTCTTCAAAACTAACAAGGGCTTAAGACAGGGGGATCCACTCTCCCCCAGTCTTTTTATCCTTGTTGAAGAAGTTTTCATCAGAGGGTTACATAACATGTTTAATGATAACAAAGATATGCACTGTTATTCTGTAAGCAATATGTTGATCCATAACCTTCTCTTTGTTGATGCCATTCTGATTTTTACAAACAACTTAGTGAATTCTATCATAAAACTTGGGAAAAATTCTTCAAATGTATCAGAATGTCTAAGGCAAATCTATTAACAAAGACAAAACCAAGATCATCCTTCCTTCTAGAATTAATAAGACCAAACTTGCAACTATGATTAACCGTTCAGGCTTTACCTCTAGCTCTTTACCAACTGATTACCTGGGGATCACTATAAACAACAACAAAAAATGCAGTAAATTCATCAATCTAATTAACAAAATCAACAATAGAGTTAAATAATGTGAATACAAAAATCTTTCATTTGCACGAAGTCTTACCTTGATAGGATCTGTTTTGATGCCTATCCCCAACTACTGGATCCAAAGCGCTACCATTCCCAAGGCTGTCATACAGAGAATTGAGAATATCTTCAATAAATTCTTATGGGGTTCTTCCTTAACTGAGAAAATAAATTACTGGACTACTTGGAAAGCTACTTACAAACCATATCAAGAAGATGGTTTAAATATACGCAATATTAATTACTTGCAAGATGCATATTCTTGTAAAATATGACTCAATTTCAGAAACAAAAAAGCTTTTGGTCCAACTTGATGCACAAGATCTACGGTAATAAGTTTTATCCTTTGCAAGATTCTTATACTAAACCAGGTTCTAGCATTTGGAGAAGGATCACTAAAATCAAGCACATTGCTGAACTAAACATTTCTTGGAAGTTAGAAAATGGAAACATGGAATTCTGGCTTGAAAATGGTACACGGATCCCCCTCTTATCTCTCTTAATGATAACTGCAACAATACAGGTTATAGACAACAACTTATTAAAGAGTATTGGAAAGACATGGACTGGGAATACAACAAGCTTAAAATGTTTCTTAAGGAAGATGCTATTGATGAAATCAAAGATCTTTCTATCAACCCCAACCAGGAGAACACCATAATTTGGAAACTCTCAAAAGATACTAAGTTCAACATAGAGTATACATGGAACCATTTGAACGCTAAGCACAACATATCTAATATTTATGGTAAAATATGGAACTCCGTAATCCCTAAAAAGTTCTTTTTTCTTTCTTGGATTTTCTTACATAATATCATATCGGTTGATATGATTATGAAAAACAAACACTTTAGTATTGCATCCAAAATTCAGTTTCGTAACAACATTGAAAGCACCAAGCATCTATTTATTGAATGTGATCTTTCTTGGAGCATTTGGTGCCATTATGCTACCTTCTTGAACATTAAAATTAAAAAACTTATGACTATACCACATATGCTTAAAGTTTGGTTTTGGTCCACTAATGCTAAGGTTCATATTAGAAACTTAACACTGATGATTCATGTTAGAGGACTCATCCTAAACCAAACTACCTAAAACTCAACACTGATGATTCATGTCAGAGGAATGGTGAATCAGGAGGACGCCTCATCATCAGAGACCACCAAGGTAACATTGTTTTGGGGGCTACTAATTTGTATGGTAAATTAAATCAGTTAATGGCTGAATCAAATGATCTACTTGATGGGTTATTTCTTTGAAAAAAGAACAACTGGACCAATGTAGAGATTGAAATAGACTCTCAGGTTCTAGTTAACATACTGCCCAATGTCAAATATCTTTACTACTTAAATCAAACTCTTCATTGTTGTAGAAATATTATATCTTCTAACATGAACATTAGCAACATTTTAAGGATCCAAAATATGGCAGCTGATTGGCTGGCCAAATGGACCTTGAAATGTGAAATAAAAACTCAGTTTTCTGATTTTCAAGCACCCAGTCCTCTAAAGGAAATTACATTACTTTGAAGCATAAATCTAGGTTACCTTAACATTGAATATTGATATTTTCCTGATTAGCTACTAACTCTTTGGCATCAAGTTATGCTTGACAAAAGCCACAATTGATCTGTTTTACAGGTTCTGTCGGCGTTAAAACTCAATCAAGATCATCTACCTCGAAGGCAGCTCCTTCGCTGTTGCAAGCTATTCATGGCTTATTCTTTGAGACTATGCCAAATTGTTAGAACACATGTTATATTCTCAAGTTTATTCGTGGCTACTATGCTTCAAAAAATCAGCAACTCTACCTTAAGCTTTGTTCTCTTGACTTTCGAGGCCTTTCTCTCATTCAATAGAATGTATTGCGCGTTGAGTTTGCTTGGGAATATCTCTCCAACTTAGATCGAACTTGGATCAGTTTTGAAGTTAAAAAAAGTAACAAAACTTTCATTGAAATTTTTGGCGCTCTTAAATGTTTTGATTCAAATATGTATATTGGTCAATTTACTCTTGTATCGAAACTTTAGCCTTTTTCATTTTGGCGCTCTTCCAATAGAATTCTAGTTTAATTAAAAAAAAACAGTTGTTATATTTGTGGAGGTGAGGAAATGATAGTATATCCCGTCTCATAATAGATTTAACAGTTTTCAAAATATAGTGTTATACATTTCATGTCATTACAATGTTTTTAGTATGGTATGACATGACATATTCACGCGTTACACCGGTGTTACATCTTCACGTGTTATATATTGCGCACAGTTACGTGTAACATTTTGTTACAGTGTTTCATTTAACACATTAGATAATTTATCATATTTTTGATACGTTTATTAAAAATTAATTTGTATGTATTAATTTATTCAAATTTTAATAAAGTAATATATGTATATCATAAGCTTTTTAATAGTTTATTATAAATAATTTATTAAATCTTCCAACAAATAGTTTATTAGATATTTAAACTATATTTTTAAAGTTGTTTGAATTTTGAGATCTTTCAACTACTATATATTTTTAATAGTTCTTTATATCTTTTAACTAATAATTATTAAAACTTTCAAGTATATATGTTTAGATGTTTTGAATAGTTTATTAGATATTTCAAACTATATATTTATATGTATATATATATAGATATATTACTTGTACAACCATAAATAATACAATAAAATATAAAAGATATTTTATTAACAACAAATTTTTTTATAATATTCGTATAAATAAAACAAAACAATTGATTAATTTGACCAAATAATAACGATGTTTAATACAATAAAATTGACAACATAACAATGTTTTTAATACAATCAAGTATTTTAAAAAAACTAATGAGTTTTATCTTCATAGTTGTAAGGTGATGCTGTAAGATTGGGACTATGAGGAAGATCAACATCCATATATGAAACAACCTCATTCAAATCCGTCTTAGCCATCATTAGTCGCATACATTCGCTTTGTTGAAGTTAGATGGTGTATACTTAACTATACATCTTCACGTCTTCAAAATGCATCCACTTTATGTATTGGTGATCAGACAATTATTGTTGTTAATCGCTTGGGAAGTGGTCGGCTGATGCAAAGCTTGTTGAGGAAAACCTGTAGGTGGAGTAGGTGTTTTGACAATGTTATTAGATTGTCATATATATGGAAAACTTTGTAAAAGTAGGATCATACCTCCCATTTCGACCGTAACTCTCCTTGCCAATAATATATCTCTCAGTTTCTTAAAGAATTCCTTCATATACCATAATTTTCCTAACTTTACGCGGAGTCCACCTACTAACATCTATCCCATTATTAACAAGAAAATAACTTATTATCATCTCATAAGGTAATTTTACGCCACCAACTCACAAATTCATATGCTCAATGATCAAAATAGCCAAACTTATTCTATCATGCATCATTATTATAAGAGGAGTTACAAATTTTTGAATAATGGACAATTTTGAATCATAGCTATTAGTAGGAATAAAACAAATATTAACTAATTTTAAAGCCAATTTACTACATCTATCCAGATTAGATCCACTAGCTTTGCGTCTACCATTAACTAGTGGTTACTCATTACCACCATGCAGTGTGTTCACTGCCTCGTCAAAGTTTATAGGCTAATCATCACCCCATTTCAAACGAGGATAACTAAGGGTCGGTAAATGATTACTCACATATAATGGTGCATTGGTAGGCAAAATTCATATACTAAGTTACTTTAAAAAACACTAAAATCGGATTTATTAATTGTTCACATCATACCCAGACCTTGGAGATCATTAAAAATTAGAATTCCTATTTCATAAAACTATTGTACTAATTTAATATACCAATAACACATAAATCTAGTAAGAGCTAACCAACTCAATCCTCTTTCACTATCAAGACAATTAAAAACATCTTGATACCTTGCATTTGTCAAAGTTCCTCGTATTCTAAATACATGCAAGAAAAATTATGGACTCCCCCTTGTGGCGTCTGATAGTTGTGAACATGAACCTCATCTTGGGGTTTATTTATAATACTCTCATAATATACTCCACAAAACAGTGAACTTGTCTCAGATCCTATTCTTCTTCTTCTCGATGATGTTTCATCATCAATTCTTCAAATTTTCTTAGACTTTTTTGAAGCCATTAGAAATTTGAATTGAGAAAACAAATATTTTAAGTAAAGTGGTTGTGAGAGATCTAAGAACATTGTTATGAGATTATTCAACAAAAACCACTATATTTAGATTTTTGTTTTGTTGTCACAAATCAGATTCCGATTTGTAATGGTTTTCTTTTCAAGAAACTGTTGCAAATCGGATATGCGATCTGTTGTTCTACCGAATATTAAATTTGATGGCTTACTAGATATCTGATTGGCTCTGACTATATATTTTTACAAAGTTTGATCAAATCAGATATCTGATTGGCCAAATTAGATATCAAAATTGATCAATTTGTATTTTTTCATTTAAAAAAAAATCAGATATCCATTTTGATGGTGATTTTTTTTAGTTTCTTATCTATAAATAAAAAAATAAAGTCACTCAATTCTCACTCACCTCTCAAATCATCTCTCAAATCCATTTTTTCTTGTAAAATCTTTAAAAACAAGTTATTATTAGTTCTCCAACATTGTTCTTCCAATATATTCTTTTACATTCATCTTCTACAATATTCGATCAATATTCGCAATCGATCAAATCAATCAAGTTTGCTTGGTGGAGGATTAAAATTACTGATTTAAGAGCTTAGTATCTTTAATTTTATTTGCGATATTGTTTGATATTTATTTTGATTACTAGTTTTTCTATATTTTCAAAATTATAAAACCTTTAAACTTATTTTTTTTTATAACTTTTAGTATATAAATTGATTTTCTTTTTATACATTTGTGTCATTATTCTAAATAAACCTCCTGAAAATTGAAATTCGGTTTATTGTGCTACATTATTAAGGTTTTTGAGACTTTTGAAAGATGCAACTAAAATCAAGATGAATTCAAGTTATAATAGAGTTTGTAATATATATGTAGTTCAATTTTAGAATATTTGTACAACTGGTGGCTGCAAAAGTATAAACCGTAAAATTCTTAATTCAATAAAATTTGTTTTTATCTTTGAATCTCATAATGTAACAATTTTTCTTATTTGTTTTACCATATTGAAAACAAATGAACTATAACAAGTTATAGTATAATCAAATTATTGCTATAATAATTTTATCACTAGTAAGTAATGATCAAAATATAACAACACTTATAATATTTAAAATCAAATCATAATAATTAAACCATAATAATAATCAAATTATAATGATAAAACTATAATAATCTTCTACTACTTCTAAATAATAATATACAAACAATATAACAATTTTTTTTTCAAACAATAACAACACTTGTACTAATAAATAATATCAAAAACAAATTTGTATTGACAACTTGGATTTATATATTTTCTGTATTGCCAATGATTTCTTTGTTTTAGTTTTAGTTTTAGTTTTGTTTTACATGTTATTACTAGTTTTTTTAATAAATATAAATTCGTGTATGATAGGATCAGATTATATTGGAAGTATGTTCAGAAAGAAGTTTCAGATTCCTTTTGAAGAATAGTTTGGACCATTAAAAAAATCATGATGTGTAAGCAGTGTGCCTGGCTTAGTAAGCTACGAGCTTGCTTCATCTTGAGTTGGGCCCCCAAGCACATCCAATTGACCCGAATCTATAACTGACATGATTAACCCATGTATCTTGAAAGTATTATAAATAAGATCAAAGGCAGCATCTATAGGGTGGTTGATTTCTCTTTCTTAAAAACATTAAATATAGCTCATATTTTCTCTCTATAAGACTCATCTAATAACTCTACATATTCCTAAACTACCCTCAGCTCAAATTTCACCATCACCAGATTGGAGACCACAGTGGGAGGCGTCAGGTACTTGAATAACTATATTCAAAACCACAGTTGCGGATCGTACCTCGGTAGTGGATTAAACTTTAAAATTATTTGATGCATGGATCTCGATATGCAAGATGTTCCCCTACTGATAATGAGGGGATAAAATGAGCATGGTACTATTTTTTATGTTAATCATAATACGGAAGGACTACAATTTATGCAAGAAGAACGCCATCAGCTGAGGGATGCAATTTATGCTTTAAGGGCCCATAAGCAATCTAAAATAGAACTAAAAGATAAATTCGCTAGTGGATGTGTTCTGACAGACGAGTCGTGTAACATCCCATGCAAGATAAAAGTGATCAATCTCTTAAGGCTCATATAAGTTCAAAAAAAGAACATCGGCTAAAGCAGTTAACAAACACATTGGATTCTTATGAAAATTCTGCCACAAAGTCTGATTCTGATAATTCAACTTCTTCTTCTAGTAGTGACCAGGACCGTCAAAATACGAAAGAAAGGTTAACCAAGAAGAATTCTAAGAAGAGGAATAACAAAGGGAAAAAAATTCCAAGGGAAAGTAAAGGGATTGGCAGATCACGAAATTGATCATCTATTAAGTGATTAGTTTGCTATCCAATTCGAACCAGGTATCTTTGCAACTCCTGATGAATATCATATGTTTAACCGTAGCCATATTTGGAGACAGTCGCCTTTGTCTTCCAAAATTCTCCGTGATCATTTTCCCAGACAGTTTGATAATTCAAAAATAGAAAAATACGATGGTAGTAATAACCGTGATAATTATCTTGAGCAGTTCAAGAATTTCATGATGAACTTTAATGATGATGATAAGTTGTTATGCCGGAATTTCTCACAGACTTTTAAAGAGAGTGCTCTAAAATGGTATAACAGCTTACCACAAGGGTCTATTAAAATCTTCGATGTGTTTTGGATAGCCTTCAAGAGGAAATTTGTTGGTACCAAAGAACTTAAAGGAAATTGTGACACTATTATCCACTGTGCGCAAGAACCAAATGAATCTTTAAAAAACTACATCAGTCGTTTTGTAAATACAAACAACAGATTTGCTGATTTTTTTGAGCAAGTAGCCATTGCTTCATTAGAGGGAAGTTTTAATGCATGGTGAGTTAGTCGATTTGGTAACTCGAAAGAAAGCTATGCTTTATGGATGGTTATTGAACCAAGTCGGAAAACAAATCACGGTAGAAGAAACCAAAAATTCTAGAATAGCACGCCATAATAGGTCTGCTCCAACTACTTTAATCCCTCAAGCTAGTACTCAATCCATGCCACAATAAATTACTGCCCTAAAAACTTCCGCCAGGGCTCACATCGGCCAAGGCCAAATCAGTCTAATCAGGCCAACCGTTTAGACCAAGAAGGAGTCAGTGGGTCCAACCTGAATGGTTTTCTGAACTAAATCAAAATATATCCACCATTTATGACAAAGCTAAATTTTTTGTTCATTTTTAAAGAATGACATAAATTCAATCCCCAAGAGAAAATCGAAATACTTGTTTGTGTAAATATCATAATGATGTAGGTCATGATACTTAATATTACATTTCCCTTAAACAAGAAGTAAAAACTTTGACTGAAAAAGTAAAGCTATCTGCCTATGTTAAAAAACAAAGAGGCAACATGCAAGTCAACATCCATTCCCAGCCTAGTCCAAGCACAACACCAACAACATTATTGAATGTTCCGGGGAAAAGTATGAAGGCATCTAGACAAGAAGATGTTATCTAGACCCTGACCCAGATTAGAACTAAGTTGGGGTGATAGTAGAAAAAAACAGAAACAATATCTGATCTATGCAATTTCTTTGAATCTTTAACAATTTTTTAAGGAGATACCATGACTGCACCCTCAAACAGCTCAAGAAAAAGTCATGTTAAGAACCTGACTACTCAGTTAAAAGGGAAGATGTCTACACATCTTTATCAATGACTAACTTCATTCATTGTATTTGATGAAGATGACTTGAGATATATTGCAGGCCCACATGAAGATGCATTGGTAATAGGAGCATCCATTGAGGGCAATACCATACGTCAAATCTTGATTGATACGGGTAGTTCATAAAATATTTTGTTTCTGTCAACTGAGAAGCAAACCAAGAATCCCTCTATCATTCAACATTTAAACAAGACCATTATAACTCGGCCGATGTGATTATAAAGTTTGAAAGAGAGGTCTTATTGGTAAAAGGATCATTCAAGAAGTTAGTAAGAGTTTTATTTGTAGGAGTTGAATGCCCAACGTCTTATAATAATATATTTAGTAGATCTTTGCTATCCAAGATGCATGCAGTAGCATCCACAGTCCACCAATGTTTAAAATATACAGCGCGAGGCCAAGTAGGCATTGCCTGAAGTAGTCAAAAGATAGCCCGATAATGTTATGTTATTTATTTTACCACAAAGTTGTTAGAAGCAATAAACGTTGATAAATAATAACAATTAGTGGAGCCTTCTGCCAAACTAAATGAGATGGAGGCTCCTAGTGCAGTTATCCCAATTACAGAAGTTATAATTCATCGCTTAGCCAGAAAGTAAAAGTGTCAGGGTCATATCTAAATTACAATCTAAATTAAAATAAATATTGTTATAATTTTTATCTAATAATCTGCATGCATTTGCATGGTGTAATGAGGATGTGACTAGAGTACCATCTAGTATGATTAGTCATAAACTATATGTTTTATCCGATACTGGCCAATGGTACAAAAAAGAAAAGCTTTTTCCAAAGAAAAATATGAAGCGATAGTCCAAGAAGTAGCTCGGCTAACCAAGATGGGACATATTAGAGAATCTCAATACCATCTATGGACAGCTAACCCAGTTCTAGTCAAGAGAAAAAGGAAAATAGCGCATGTATATTAATTTTACGGATCTCAATAGAGCTTGTCCCAATGATCTGTTTCTAGTACCTAAGATAGATCAACTAGTGGATTTTATTTCAGGGAACAAACTATTATCAATTATGGATGTTTTTTCTAGATATAATCAGATACATATGAATCTGAATGATCAAAATCACACTACTTTATCACCGACAGGGGTTTTATTGTTATAAGGTAACGACTTAGGGGTTGAAGAATGTTGGAGCCACTTATCAACAACTAGTGAATAAATCATTTGACAATCAGATCGGAAGAAATGTAGAGGTATATATCGACAATATGATGGTTAAAATCCCTAAGAAGGAAGATCACATATCCGACCTCTAAGAAACTTTTTCCAACCTAGAAGCCATCAATTTGAAGTTAAATCCTGAGAAATGTACCTTTTGGGTTTGATCTGGTAAGTTTTTAGGTTATATTATAACTAAGAAATAGATTCAAGCTGACCCATATCAGTTAAATGCTTTGTTGGCCACGAATCCACCTCAGAATATTAAAGAAGTTCATATACTAACTAGAAAATTGGCAGCATTGTACCGACTTATTTCAAGATCGTCAGATAAATGTGCTCAATTTTTTCAAGTCTTAAGAAATGTTAAAGACTTTAATTGGTCTCCTAATTGTGATAAAGCTTTCCTTGAAATCAAGAAACACTTATCCTCACCCAAAACATTATTCAAACTTATTGATGGCGAAATGCTTTATATATATCTAGCAACGTCGGAGTATGCTGTAAGTGATGTATAAGTACGAGAAATTGATAACTACCCCTCCATGTTTATTAAATAAGCAAGAGTTTGTTGGAAACTGAAAAAGATACTTAAAATTAGAAAAATAACCCTAGAATTGGTGGTAGCAGCAAGAAAAATAAGGCCTTACTTTCAAGCACATTCTATCATAGTTCGAACTTCTTTCCCATTGAAAAATATACTATAAAATGATGATATATCGGAAAAAATGACTAAGTGGTCGGTTGAGCTCGAAGATTATGATATTGAATTTGCACATTGGAATGCAAAGTAAGCTCAAGTTGTGGCTGACTTCTTAATGGAGTTTCATTCTAAGATGCATCGTGAAGAAGCTCAAGTTAGTAAGTTTAAGAAGGAATATGTGATTTGAACTTCTGATGGATCTAGTATTATGGGATGTGGAGCTGTAATTTGTCTAACTATATGATTTGTCTTTAGTACATCCAACAATATGATTTGTCTTTAGTGCATCCAACAATAAGTCAGAATATGAAGCAACAATAGTTGGATTAAGGTTAGCTCAAATATGTGGTGCCAAGAGAGTCCAATTGATAAGTGATTCCCAGCTTCTCATTCATCAACCATTGGGGAAATCCGAAACTAAAAAACATCAGTTAGTAAAGTATATAGGGGTGTAAAAACAGATTTAATTTGAGTTTAAGTGTGTCGCATGCGAATATGTTTCAAGGTTAGAAAATTTTACCTCATTCCTTAGCTATTATAGCTTACTCTGAAGCGTATCCTTGGATCCTTATGCAAGATTTTCCTTCCATAGCCAAAACCATAGAAATGAAGGATGAAGTGGAAAAAAGTCTACAGTTATCAAACACACTCTTTAAAGAATGGAGAAATAAGATTCAAGAGTTAATCATTAATGGTGTGTTACCTTCAGATAAGGTTTTGGCCAAAAAGATAAAGTATAAGGCTAATGGATTCCTAATTTTAAGAGTGGTTATTTAAAAAAATATTTTAGCAGACCTTTAGTGTGTTGCTTCGGATCCAATGAATCTCAAAATGTTCTGTCGCAATTACAGTATGGAGAAAGGTCATCACATTGTGGCTACAAAGTTTTGAGTAGAAGGGTCTTGTTGGCATGATATTATTTGCCTACCATCATGACATATGCTAAATATTTGGTGAAGAGATGTGACCTTTGTCAAAGGTATGGAAATGCGATCCATATACTAGCACTCTTCATGGAGTCCGTGTCCGAATCGATAGTTTTTTTATAGATGGAGACTTGACATAGTCAGACCACTTCTGATGGCTTATAGGGGTCTTCGTACCATGATTGTGGCAATAGATTACTTCTCCAAGTGGGTAGAACATGCACCTTTATCCGGAACAACATCGAAAGTAGTGATAAAGTTTATCATCTCCAACATATGTTGCCGATTTGGCATCCTAAAGCGTATTACTACTGATAATGCTCCTCAATTTGACAACAAAGATATGGATGTATTTTGTATATCAAGATAGTTCAACATTGTTTCACTTCTCATTTTCATCCTCAAGCCAATGGACAAGTTGAAGTGGAAAATGGAACAATTCTAACAGGTTTGAAAAATAATATGGAGGGAGCAACTGGGAAATGGCAAAGTTACTTACAAGAAGTACTATGTGCATACCGAACCACTCCTCACATAGCCACTAAGGAGTCTGCATTCGCTTTAGTTTATGGGATGGATATGATTTCGCCTATAGAAGTTACTCTTCCTTCCTTCAGATTTCAAAATTATTCCGAAGAGAATAACGAGATGGTTATGAGGGCTCAGTTAGATTTAATTGAAGAAAGAAGAGTGAATGTTTATCTAATAACTATACATTGTTAATGGAAATAACAAAGTAAACTGCCAAGTAGGAAATTATATTATCAAAGAAGAGAGAAATTACATTATCCAGGGTTCGAACCCGTTATTTATACTTCATCCAACGGTTATTCCCTATCACTCAACTATTTGACTACACTAACTACACGTTTTGACTACATTTACATTATGGGACCTGATTTTAAGGCCGTTACATAAATGGTTTGACTGACTCTTATATCGTGGCCCTAAGCCGTTACTTTGACTATCATCTGCTATGCGAGGTATCGAGTTGGTTATGCTCGTTTATTATCTTGGTCACTTGTCTAATCCTTTTCTTCTCGGTTATACTCTTTGTAGATTTATTTTATAAAAGAGACCGAGCAGAAGAGATCAAGCTCATGTTCGATCACTTCTCTTCTGCTCAGTGTACTTTCTGCTCGGAAATATTTCGACCTCGGTCATTCTCTGGTTAACTTCTCCTAACTTTGTTTTCTTTTATCCTTATTCGGCAAAATCCTCCGACTGACTGGTTCAACTTTATATGTGCTTCCTTTTGACTTCTTTACCAGCTTGGCCTATGATTTGCTCTGCTCAACTATGCATGATTATTATCTTCATCGGGAATTACCCCCTTATCATACTTTACCAATGCTTAATGAGAAACAGGTTTGGATCTAAAGTAAGAAGAATAGATTTTCAAGTTGGAGATAAAGTATTAAGAAAAGTGTTCTTACACACTAAGGAGAAAAGATTCAGAAATCTAGCTCCGAACTGAGAAGGACCATACGTCGTATATGAAATAGTCAAACAAGGAACGTACAAGCTTCTAAATAAAGAAGGAAACATTTTGAAGCACTATTGGAATGTTGAACATCTCAGGTTATACTTATAGTAAATTCATCTTGTAAATATTTACTTTGCTTTACTTCAATGTAAATATATGGGGGTATACTTTTCCTACCTTGGTTGCGCGGGGAGGTTATAATGAGGTGTTTGAATCTTAATTTATATATCATCCTTTGTCTTTTAAAAATCAGTGTCTTGGTTATTCTCAAATGGATTAAAGGCTTGATAAATATTTATTGCTTTCAAATGGATTACCTTTGAATGACTCAGATAAATTAAAGACTTATTAAAGATTTATTGCATTCAAATGGATTACCTTTGAATGGCTCGGATGCATTATAGATTTATTGCATTCAAATGGATTACCTTTGAATGGCTCGGATGCATTATAGACTTATTAAAGATTTATTGCCTTCAAATGGATTACCTTTGAATGACTCGGATGCATTAACGACTTATTAACGCTATTTTGCCTTCAAATGTATTACTTTTGAATGACTTAGATGGATTAAAGACGTATTAAACATTTGTTGTCTTCAGATGGATAACATTTGAATATCTCGGATAAATCAAATACCGATTAAGGCTTTATTAACTCTAAATGAGATACCTTTGAACGACTTGATTGGATTTAATATATTGCTTCACTTTTTATCATACTTAAGTAAGATCAAATATTAATGGAAGCATAAAAAATATGGAAGAACATAAAGTGGATAAAAGTAAAGATGACATAAAATACTAACTGGGTCATAAAAAAATATGATCTCCATAACAAAATGCCTTATGTACAACAAGGACTTATGCAAACAGGGTCACCAGAAAATACGATCCACAAATAACAAAATTCTTTGCACATTTCAAGGACTTTGGTGCAAAACACAAACATAATAAAAATGATTAACCTTAGGGCTCGTTTCCTTCGTTCTTCTTCTCAACTTTTCCTTTTTCTTCTTTCTCTTGTTGACCATCATCCAAATCTTCTTCAGCCTCATCATCAGACTCAAACTCGTCTGAAGAAAACCTACTTTATCACCCATAGACAGTGTGAAAATTAATTTTTTTTCATATGGTACAAACCTCCATAGATTCCCGAGACTCATTTTAAGAAAGGTCTCATAAATTAACATAACCATATCCGACTTGATGGATTTGTAACTTTGTTGCATAGAATCCAATACAGAATCAGCATATACATCCACAACAACGCCTATGTCTTGAGCCTTTTTCTCTTTTAGAGAGGTAATCTCATCTTTCTTCTCCTTGCGAAGATCCTGTAATTTTTTATTCTTAACGGATAATTGGTTGGTGACACTTTTATCTTTGGTCTGTTGTTCCTTTAAGGAGTTAATCTCTTTTGAGGTGGTAGACTGTAATTCGGTGTAACTGGCCTGCAACTTGTCAGATCAGGTCTAACTTGAACCAATTCATCAGTAAGATATTTCTTTTATTTACCTAAAGTCTCAAACTTGTTTTGTTGGGCCTTGATAGAATCCTCCAAGCCTTGGTTTTTAGATTGAAGGGAAACAATAAATTTGACCTGAGATCTAACCTACCTTTCCAAGTCAACTATTGGCCTTACATAGCCTAATACTGCATACCCCAGTGTACCAAGCTCAGTAGAAAATTCAAAGGATTCGCCACCATCCTTCTCAAATTCATCTAAATACAAGTTTCCTATTTCATCCAAATTGACATCACCTTCAACGAAAGGTTGGTAAGCAACATGAAACATTGGGGAAGAAGGATCGATATGTACGTCTTCTTAGGAAGGGACTTCGGTAAGTACGTTAGAGGAAATAACTTCGGATCAGAGAACCATATTCTTCATACTTTAGAGAATAAACATGTCTTGAATTAAATTGACACTATGTCTTCAGTTTATCATATCACCCCTTTGTTGTTTTGCCACTTTGTTTTGTGTTATTTCTTCTATTTATAATATTCTCAACAAAAATCCTAGCTTTACTTCAGATCATATGGACCAAATAAATCCATAATACTTCAAACGTTCAAAATTATTAAAAAAAATATTAATCGTTTATTGATAAGGGGAGAGTCTCCCGAGTAAGTACGAGCACGAGTAGGAAAGGCAGACTGTGAGCTTAGGATAAGAGGATAAATAAATGAGATAGAGGATGAGCTCTACACCAATGTCAACCTCAAAGAGAAGTGGAGAACAAGCTCGATGATACTTGAAGCAGCGGATTGATCGATCAGATTAAGGACGCGATGAACGGACAAGGGATGAGTTCGCACATAAACTAGCTTAAATCTAGTAGCCTTTAATCCAAGAAGAGTACGAGCTCGAAGACTGATGGTTGACCATGCGATCGGTGAGTTGGAGCTCTGCACGTCAGCATAAATTTTATCGAGCTCAAGGAATGGGCCAACTCGATTTGACACGTAATCCAGTCAAGGCGTTTCTTTATTTATTGTGTAACACATGTTTTGATTATTAAGTCAAACCGTTTCAAGTAGTTGTTCCAAAATCATAGGAGAAGTGATATTAGTGAGTTAGTGGTGCATTAAGTGTGAACAAGTGTAACTTCCCACTAACTCATTGCATTATCAATAGGAGGAACCTATCAATGAATAAGATGATCCTTTTTTGCGTTATCTCTTTTCTGGCTAAAAAATTTAAGACTTACTTTGGTAGAACTTGTTACTGCCGTAAAAAGTTTTGGCGTCGTTGCGGGGAAAATATCTAATCATTAACCATGGTGGTCACGAGGTCAGGAATCGAGAGAGACAACCAGGAAACAAGTGAAGCGACGATGAACAGGAGAGGAGCGATGAATCAGCCAACTGGTCAAGGCATCCTGTATTTCGTCCCTGTGACTTCTTTATTGGGGTAATCCCTTGGCGCCCCTAGGGGCGGTCATGACGGAGGAGCTCCGAGCCAAACCACCACTGTCCCCCCGAGTAGAGGTGCAACCGCAGAAACCGGCGGATGTAACAGGGGCTCAAGAAGCTGTGTAAGCAATCTCAGCGGCTGACTCGGCGGTTCTCCAACTAGAACAGAGAATCCAAAATCTCTAGGAGGAACAGTTGAAGATAATATTTGAGCAAGATGAGAGGGAACAAGCCATGCACGTCACTATGGCAGAAACGAATGACGTTATTCATGCCCTCACTGTTAAGATCAAGAGAACAAGCAAAGTGCATCAACCGTCCGACCCGGAGGCTAGCAAAGTTAACAGAACAGATCGATCGTCCAAGCGGGATCACAAACAGGAGGGTGAATGAGAGAGTGGAGATAAGAACCTGAGCAAAGGTCCGCAAGAGGAGGCAAAACAGACACCAATCAAACGAGCTTGGGAAAATGAGGACCTCCACTACAACCAGGTCCGCCCGAGACTGTCGGCTTATAAACTCAAAGAGTCACCGTTCTCCAAAAAGATTCTCGAAGCCCAGCTCCCAAAGAAGTTTGACCCTTTCAGAATGAAAGCTAATGATGGAACTGGAGACCCATTTGGAGAAATTTCGAAATATGATGATGTCGTTCAACCCCGATGACTCAATGCTGTACCGGGCAGTTTTCATGACACTCAAAGGCAATGAAATGGATTGGTTCAACAGCTTGCCGAAAGGATCCATCCATGACTTTAATGGGTTGTGGAAAATGTTCAGAGAGAGGCTTGTCGGTAACAAAGAGCTTAAGCGAGAGCGGGATTCAATGATGGACCTCTACTAGGGACGAATGAGTCTCTTAAAAGTTTTGTTAGGAGATTTGTTCATGCTATGAATGATTTACCAGATTTGGCCGAAAACATGGCGGTGGCATCATTGAAACGAGGGCTCGGCCGAAAGGGTGATCTATATGCAGATCTCATCAAGTTCCTAACCGAGAATATGGGGGATCTTCTCGCCAGGGCGGATACTTTTATTAGAGTCGATGACGCCAGAAGGGGTGGGTCCCATGAGCGGTGTGGATCAGATTCCAAAGAAGGCGGATCAAAATGGGAAATGGTTGAAGAGCAACCTAGGTGGGATTACACTAGGCGACCTCAGCATCTCGATCAACCAACTAGATGTTTCACCCCATTAACTAAAGCTATCTCCGTGATCTATGACCGAACGCGAGGGAAAAAAAGTACCAAGCTCCGCGCATGATGAGCACCCCATGATTTCAAAAATCTAATCAGTACATTTGCACATATCATAACGATCATGGGCATTCCACGGATGAGTGTTGGCAACTCAGAGAAGAGATTCAACGATTGATCGAAAATGGGGAGCTGATACAATATATTGAACGATCTCATCTGAATCGTCGTGAGGAGATCCATTCTCCAAACAATGAGGAACCAGCGAATAGAGAAGAAACATAATCTAACAAACAGCAGTGGCTTCTCACCATATCAGGAGGGAACTCGGCTATAGCCCATCAGGTAGCTTCAAACAAACAGGCTAAAAACGAGCTGGACATGTACGAAATAGATGCAAATTCCTATCACAATTACAGAGATCCAGTGACTGATCTCACGTTTAATGACAATGATCTCAGAGGTGTCAGTCTGTCCCATGAGGACGCTTTAACTATCCACCTAGATATTAGAGGAGTAACGGTGATTCGAGTGCTGGTCAATGATGGGAGCTCGGTAAACATTATATTCAAAAGCAGTTTCGACCGCATGCAGAATGTACCTCCATATCGGCCTACTCAACGTACGTTGGTCGGCTACGAAGGTAAAACTTGACAATACGTTGGGGAGGTGGAGCTACTGGTGAAAGTTGTCCATTTAGCCACGAAAAACAAGCTAAAGACAATTTTTATAATCTCCGATGCACCAAGCCCTTACCATTCTATAATCGGAAGACCATGGCTGTATAGGATGGAGGCAACGTCGTGCACATTCTGTTAATGCATAAAATATCCGGTGGGAAACTTGGTGGGGACAGTACGAGGCAGCCAAAGAACCGTGCGAACATGCTACGCCATTGCGTCAGACCCGTCCAAACCTCTCTGATAGCAACTAATTGGCAGGGGGGAACCCTGAGCCAGACACGCTGGATCTTACCTCGTCGGACCTAGTGGACAACCCACGTGAAAATGAAGACTCAACTGACATGGGTACTAAAATTGTAGACACGTTTATAGCTGAAGGTTGGATGCTTCAACTAGGGAAGGACTTGTCTCAAGACTTTAAGGTACGTTTAACTGCGTTATTAGCAAAAAATTTAGATATTTTTGCTTGGGAGGCAACTGATGTTTCAGGAGTAAGACCTTCAATTATAAGTCACGAGTTGGCTATCAACCCTTGCGCCAAGCCAGTACGTCAAAAGAACAGATCATTTTCAGTAGAAAAGCAGGCAGCTATATCAGCTGAGGTGACCAAATTAAGTTGTTTGGGACAAATTCGAAAAACAAGATATCCGGTCTGGATAACCAACCCAGTTTTGGTAAAAAATAAGAGTGGCTCTTGGAGAATGTGCGTGGATTCCATCGACCTGAATCAGGCATGCCCCAAGGATGTTTTCCCATTACCACACATCGATCAATTATTCGATTCAGCCATGGCTTGTGAATACTTATCATTTATGGATGCATACTCTAGATATAACCAGATTTGCCTTCACTCATTCGATCAGGAGCACACAGCTTTTCAAACCGAGAGAGGTCTCTATTGCTACACGGTTATGCCTTTTGGTTTGAAGAATGTGGGTTCAACATATCAACGACTAATAAATCACATCTTCCAAGATCATCTCGGGGGATATTTAGAGGCATACATTGACGAAATCATTGTTAAAACTCATGAGGAGGCACAGCACTTCGAAATATTGCAGACTATTTTTGATTTATTACGAAAATTTAACCTCAAGCTCAACCCAAACAAGTTTTCTTTTGGTGTAGCCAATGGAAAGTTTTTGGTCTATGTGGTAAGTCAACGAGGTATTGAAGCCGAACTCGTCTAACTAAATGTAATCCTGTAAATAGAACCTCCAAAGAATATCAAGGAAGTTTAGTGTCTCACGAGAAGGCTAGCAGCTCTCTTGAGGTTCATCTCCCACGCATCGGACAAGAGCCATCATTTTTTTGAAGTTTTACGGGGTGCTAAGAAGTTTTGTTGGATGGAAGAATGTAGCAAAGCTTTCGTTAAGCTCAAACAATATCTCACTTCGTCAGAGATTATGTCTGCCCCTTTCCCTAAAGAGCCCCTATTTATCTACCTGGCGGTATCACCGTTTGCTACGAGTTCGGCTCTAGTGCGTGATCAGAATGGGGTGCAGAGCCCGATATATTACACAAGCAAGACACTAACAAATGCAGAAACAAGGTACTTGAATCTCGAAAAACTTGCTATGATTTTAGTTATTGCAGCTTGGCGAATGCGGCCATATTTCCAAGGGCATGTAATTACGGTATGGGTAGCATTTCCTTTGCGAACAGTATTACAGAAGCTAGATGTTTCTGATAGGCTCACCAAATAGAGCATCGAGCTCGACGAGCATGACATTCATTTTGAGCCACGCTTAGCTATTAAGGGACACGCAGTCGCATATTTCCTTGTCGAATTCACCTCCTCCAGGAATCAATAGATTGACACAGAGAATCAAGGAGCGATTAATTCATACCAGTGGACTGTTGAAGTTGATGGGCGCATATTCTACGTCAAGCAGAGGAGCAGGAGTTGTCTTGCGATCCTCAAGTGGTGATGAGATTAAACAAGCAGTTTGCTTTAATTTCCCGGTTACCAATAACATGACAGAGTACGAAGCTTCTCTCTGTGACATGAAATTAGCCTTGATATGCAGAGCTCAAAATATTAGGGTCATGCCCGATTCTCAGTTGGTGGTTAACCAGGAACAGGGTACCAATGATACAAGGTGGGAGGGAATTAAAGAGTACCTTGTTATACTTAACGAGTATAATCCAAATTCTCCTGTGTTTCATACGAGCAGGTCCCACGAAAAGACAACTCCGCAGCCGATATTTTAGCCAAGATTGCAGCTTTGGGAGAGTATCCCACAGTTTCACTCCAGCAGCTCCCCATGACCGAACTCATACTAACAACGGTGACCATCAATTCTATTGCAAGCAACGTCGATTGGAGAACTCCATACCTATAGTACTTGAGCTATGACAAATTTCCAGCAAAACAAAAATGAGGCCCGAGCACTGTAGATCAAGGCAACTAAGTTTTATATTCTCGAAAATATCTTGTATATGAAGAGTTCAACTCGTCCATTGCTCTGATGTCTTGATCGTGTGGAAGCTAATTCGATATTAGTTTATCTCCACTCAGGGGAAGCAGGCGCTCATTATGGCCACTGAACATTAATTCGCTGGTTCCTCCTAGCTGGGTATTATTGGCCCTAGCTAGCAGTCGATGCGGAAAGTCTCGTACAAAAATGTCATAAATGCCAAGAGTATGCGAACACACAGCATAGACCAAGTGAACCTATGCAGAACGTTCCTGTTCTATGCCCGTTTGATAAGTGGGGAATTGATCTAGTGGGCCCTTTGCCAATGGCCACACGCAAAAGGCAGTTTCTTATCATCGCAGTAAATTATTTCTCCAAATGAGTTGAGGCCAAAGATCTATTCCGAACACGTGCACATGAGGTATGTGAATTCCTCCATAATCGAATTCTAACCCGATATGGAATTTCGCGGATTCTAATGACATATAACGGCCCGCAATTCCAAAATTCAATACGTACCAACATCTGCAAACGATATGGGATTCTCTAGCATTTTACACTCCTTATTATCCCCAGGAAAACGACTAAGTCGAGGTAACTAACAGGACGCTACTCGAAGGACTTAAGAAAAATTTGGAAGGCGTCAAGGGCAAATGGCTGGATAAGTTGGTTGAGGTGTTATGGGCATATTGAACCACTCGTGCTCAACGACAAGAGATACACCATTTGCATTGATATACGGTGCATAAGCGGTTATTCCAACAGAGATCATAGTACCAAGCCACATAATCGAGCACTATGAAGAGGAGGAAAACCTAATAGCTAGGTCAACCTACTTAGACCTCTTGGATGAAAGATAAGACCAAGCAAGGGTACGAGCAGAGCACTACAGAAGCTTGATGAGGGGACGCTTCAATGGTCGGTTAAAGCTATGCTCTTTTAAGAAGGGGGACTTAGTCTTAAAGAAGGTATTTCAAGGCTCCAGCAGTGGAACATGTGGCAAGCTGGGACCAAATTGGGAAGACCCATACACGGTTATATCTACAAGGCACCATGACGCGTATATATTGGCAGATCAGAGTGGCCGAGCACTCAAACACCCTTGGAATGTAAATCACCTAAAGTTGTATCGCTAGAATATTTAAAATGTACTCATGTGCTATTTTTCCTCCCTGATGGCGTGGGAAGGTTTTTTTAATGAGGCACAAAGAACAACATTTTGCTTTTTCAATATAATTTATACTTTCGCCACTATGTGTTTGTTGCAAGTTTTATTCTTACAATTAGCGAACGAGTCAATGAACATGCCATCCTTGGCTATACAACAGACCATATTGAGTCCAGACTAAGTGACTATAAACACGAACGGGCTAATTGGCCACGCCTACAGGCTACGTAATGTCCATACTGACCTCTCCACAAACAAGCTATTATGACAATTATTGTCTAAGCTACGCAATGAGCCCTACTGAGCTCGAGATTGTAAGGATCACCACAAAGTACAGCAAACACATACTCCACATTTTCTCCATAAATACTCATGGCAGTAATCATATTGGCATAAGATAAGTCACAAATAAGTTCAGTGTATCTTCAGAATGCTTCAAGAAACACAAAGTCTTGGTTTACATAACATAAAAAAAGAACACAAAGGAAACAAATACTATCATTACTTAGCCCACCGGGAATGGGGCAGCTTTCTATGTTCTAAAGGAGTGCCATAATCTATTGTAGTTGTGTCAACTCCGACAGTTGGTGCAGGTGGCAAGTTCACATCTTGAGGTGGTACAGAGCCTTAAACCAAAGACGCAAAAGATCCTAACTTTAGCCCAGGATTCAAAGCCATCAGCTCAGCTATAACTTTCCCATTTTCTTTTGCTATCATCTCTCTAGCCACGGTGAACATCTGCGACTCCCTTTCATCCACAGCTGCTTCTAAGTTTGTCTTCCACTATTGTCGTTCTCGCTCGAGCTCTGCACGTCCCTCTTCCAATTGAGCAGTTAACTTGGTAACATCAATAGTAATTCGACGGATCTGTTCGAACATAAATGAAGAGGGGCGCGGCATGATGATTTATTTAGGCAACAACTCTTCACGGGCGCCCTATGTTGATTAGGCATGATGCCTTTATCATCACCTTTGGTTTTCTCCATTGTCTCCGCCACTGGTGGCACAGTACCATCTTCCATATTGGAATCATACACCCACTATTTCATCCTTGCAGTAAGCTCTGGGGGGATAACCTTTTTCTTTTGAATCTCGTCTATTTTATCCTTATCATCCCCCACCAAGTCAATAAACTCCTCCCCAGAGTTTGAAATCTGCCCCTCGCCTTGTTTCTGTGAAGGCTGAGCTGGGGGAAAAGTTTTTCCACCAGAAGTATCTCCTGTGCTGTCACCATCATCATCTCTCAGTTGTAACTTCCTCATAGTGAGAGGAACAACGTCTTCAATAACCTTTTGTTTCTTGTTCTAAGGCTTAACCAAAGAGCCTGAATTAGTGTCCTTCTCTTCTCGTTCTACTTGCACTTTGCTAGTTTGAGCAACTTCTGGAACCTCAGGTGTTTCCATTTCAACCTGCTCGACTTCCTTCCCCTTATTGCTCACTATGTCATTTTCTGTTTCGTGTGGTTGGGTAGGAGTGAATGATGAATCCACTACCTTACCACCCTTTTGGGAAATATGTGGTACTGCAAGCCAAACCCCGGGGTTGTTATTCTCCCGATATCTCTTCTTGATTAGCACCCTATTACGATCTATTGTGGCTTCTGACCCATCTGTCATGGTAACTTTACCGTTTGGTTTGATCTTCAACTCCAGAATGGACCACAAGCCTGATTTTAGGTAATTGTAGCGCGTAAATAGCTACTTGGAATCATGCTGCCACGCCTCGCAGGCTAAATTCCAAATTCGAATCAAAGGGTTTACGTAATCTTTAGCTCTCCCTTCTTTCCACCAGCTTTGGTTAGCTAGTTCACCTGCACAAACAAAGATTTATCAGCAACTACTTAATAGGGCTCCAAGCTAACTCAGCGTTTCAACTAATCCTACTAACACTTACAGTTTATTTTCCAGATCCTCTCTAATTGAAGATTTAAAGTAGAGGTTTTGTGCTCCTGATTGCCAGATACAAAAACGACAGAATTTTTCCAATTCCTATTAGAGGTGGGGAGCTCGACGATCTTCTTCATCCCTTTGAAGTGGGTGTAAAACAAAGGGGTTTGGACATTTTGGTAACGTTAGTGGCAGATAGTGGGTCTGCTAAGTACACATCAGTCCTTAGTAGACGCAAGCTCAACACTACGCTAAGTAATAACCTGCATCCGTTTGCAGAGAGTTGGGTAGGGCAAATGCCCAGCACGTTAAAGTAGTCACGAATTAATTCGTGAAGGGGCAATCTTAATCCTCAATCGAACAGGGTAGTATAGAGACATGTTTCTGTCTCTTGGACTTGATAAGGGTGCTCGCCTATAGCGGGTGATCTTATGATCACATCCTCAATAGACGTATTTAGAGGCTATCTCCGAGAAATATTTCTCTAAAGCATTGGCCTCCTCATATACAGGTTCCACAGTTTTATTTACTTTCGTCTTTGTCGCCCTTTTTGGTGCCATAGCTTTTACTGAAACTGCAATGAGGTAAGGATACGAATCAACATGTTTATAGCAGGCAAGGGCGATTGATTTGATGAAGGAAAGATATGCGCATTTGGGAATAATTTACTCACAGAAGTTGCACTCTAAATCTAGGGTTCCACGTTGGGCATAAATTGAAATGATTATATGTGTTAAGAAATAATGTACCTGGTTGGTGATGGAAAATGTAACATAAAGTATTTTGGTTGTCGTTGATATCTCCTTTTCCAGCAAGAACGAAACGCGATGTCTAAAGAGTTTCTACTTTTTCTTTCAAGTGAGTAAACACACAAGAAGTTAGATGTGTAAATACTATTGCAAAATAAGTGTGTGACATCACCATTCAGTTGAAAGTTGTGCCAAAAACTGAAGCGCCAGCCGCTGTCTCCGAAGAACGGCGGTGTCAGAATCGTTGCAGTTATATCAACGACACGTGTCAACAGATGGAGTCAGAAGACATTTGGAATAACCACGGGGCTACTTATGGGTTTTAATTTAATGATAATTTTTATTTGACAGGTTTACTAATATTTTTCTGAAAATTAATAAACCTATAAACTAGGGTGGAGCTCTGATACGGGGAGATTCTCCCGAGTAAGTACGAGCACGAGCATGAAAGGCGTACTAGGAGCTTAGGCTAAGAGGATAAATAAACAATGAGGCAGAGGACGAGCTCTACGCCACTGTCGACCTCAAAGAGAAGTGGAGAACAAGCTCGATGATACTTGAAGCAGCGGATTGATCGATCAAATTTAGGACGCGATGAACAGAGAAGGGATGCGTTCGCACATAAACTAGACGACCATAAATCTAGTCGACTTTAATCCAAGAAGAGTACAAGCTCGAAGACGACTGGTTGACCACGCGATCGGTAAGTTCGTGCTCTCAATGTCAGCATAGACTTTATCGAGCTCAAGGAATGGGCCAGCTTGATTTGACACGTAATCCAGCCAAGGTATTTCCTTATTTATTGTGTAACACATGTTTTGATTATTAAGTCAAACCGTTTCAAGTAGTTGTTCTGAAATTATAGGAGAAGTGATGTTAGTGAGTTAGTGGTGCATTAAGTGTGAACAAGTGTAACTTCCCACTAACTCATTGCATATAAATAGGAAGAACCTATCGATGAATAAGATGATCTTTTTTTGCCTTATTTCTGGCTAAAAACTTTAAGACTTACTTTGGTAGAACTTGTTATTATTGCATTATAAATAGGAAGAACCTATCGATGAATAAGATGATTCTTTTTTTACTTATCTCTTTTCTGGCTAAAAACTTTAAGACTTACTTTGGTAGAACTTATTATTCCTATAAGAGTTATAGTAAATCTCTAATACAATAAACACTTCATATTCAATCAATTTAATCAACAAATATAATAAATACCCAATACATTTCTAGATTAAATATATTAATAAACAATTGAGAGTAAAAACATATTTAGAAGCCATATGAAGAGTACTAGTTCCAACCAGGAACAAAACATAACAATATTGAAGCTGGAGATACTGCTTCGGCCCATCTCTATAGTGACATATTTTGGCCTGAGTCCATGTCCACATGCTTCAGCCCAATATACGGTAAACCTTTTGGAACATATTCTATAACAACATTATTCGACCCAGTTCACACCTTCGGCCAAGTAGCATCAAGTCATACCTTTGGCTCGGTGTTTTCGCTTTTTGCTCATTAGTCACAAGTTTTGGTAGTTTTTCTCAACCTTTTAGATTCCAGCAGACATATTTGCATCTAAGTCATGACTTAAGCACCACTCTAGGAGTTTTAACAATTTTTTCTATACATGTCTTCGGTTAATCCATCTTCGATCCATATAGTCCTTCAACAGTATTTATGTTGACAAGTTAATTATAGTCTACACCTAAGAATATATATATATATATATGACTAAAAATATCTTACATAATGAAAAATAAAATATCTTATTGATACTAAACTATTTTTTCTAGTTTGAATTAGTATATATAACTAATCATATCGTACAGGCTAATATCTATTGAATGATATATTTGACTTAGTCTTTATTATTATGTTTATTATCTAGAATGAGCTTCGAGC
This sequence comes from Limnanthes douglasii subsp. nivea, assembly GCA_036936605.1. Lineage (NCBI taxonomy): Eukaryota > Viridiplantae > Streptophyta > Magnoliopsida > Brassicales > Limnanthaceae > Limnanthes > Limnanthes douglasii. The sequence goes on from JAUPFV010000005.1 coordinate 67,469,493, forward strand.
TCTTGTTGATTGAAATTTATGGACCAAATAATTTTCACCCTTATCGGTAGCCTAACTAATCTTTGTGAAAGTATTGAGAAATGACTAACATCTTGAATTTCTTTATTCGGTACATTTACCAAACCTTATGAAGTTAAACGCTTCTGCCCAATTTTTATCAATCTATCCGAACTACTGAACCAATTATGGTTGGACTTGTAAAATTTTTGAGGTATGTTGACCCTATTTTTGACTCATTAAAACCCTTTCGCCGGTCATATACCATTTTCTGATTTTAATATATATTTTTGAAATAGAAAGTTTACACATATTGTTAGCATTTCGTTTCTTTTGGCTTTACTAGTAGCCAAAAATCTAGGAATCAACCATGCTATTAACTTTGAGAATGGTAGGAAGCTGTATGCAATTTTTCTTTTGATGTAATTTTTTTTATTGCTTATATCTATAAGAGATTAGCCCTCATAGTCATTTCAAAGTATGAAATAATGGCTACCACTATTGCTGGATGATATAAGGAATCAATCATGATTATGGGAGTTGGGATGGCTGATACATCTATGTTCAGTATTACAACCAAAGCTTATGCATTGAATAACCCCTGTTGTTGAGAGGTTAGAGAAAGATGGTGGGTCGGATGTAATAAAAACCAAAGCACTCTTTCAAACGGATAAATACATGGACATGACGTGTTATAAATGTTTAGTCCCAAATATAGAAGGGTTGTGACAATTATAAACCTTTAGACCATTAAGTTTTGAGAAATAAAGGGTTGTGATAGTTATACCTTCAAATATAATAAGTTTGTTTCTTTTCCTTTTAATTTTTTTTTCAAAATTCTTCATGCTTTTTCCAATTTTTATTATTTCTAATTTAAGCATCATCGTGCTTTACAACATTCAGATTTATTTTTGTATTTATTTTGTATCTTGGAAATTTAATTGTGGTATCTTGATTTGTTTTTTCCTTCAAAATGGTCAGAATAACACATCTAAGACATGTTGTTCATCATCAAGGTGATGATTCAGACAATGTAACAAATGCTCGTTTTGGTATTCTTTCTCCTAGTAGACCTTAATAGGTTGTAAATCTAATTTCTTATTACATGAATTATCTCTCTTCTTGAGAAATTGAAGTATATAATATTTAGACATTATCTATAAAAGTTGATCCTTCGTTTGAGATTGTTGAACTGCTCATAACTAGTTGTTCTTTAGCATTAGTTATGACTAAATCAACGAGAATATCTGGAATGCAGTATGTGATAAGTTTTCATAATTTCATTAAGACTACGAGTATAACTTAGTATATTTATAAATATATAAACCCACATTTTTATAGAGACAAGAAATAGATTTTTGGATTTCATAGAAGGTGCATATTTAGTTTTCTTAAGCCGGTGAAACACCATTACATGCTAAGCTGCATAAGGTTATTTTTTTCTTATATTATAAAAGTGAGTGTTAGGTTTCATTTATGTTAGGACATGTTGAAATTTATTTTAATAAGATCTGTTACGAGAATAAAAAGTTCTACTACAGTATAGCCTTCAGTATTTTAGTCAACAAAGAGATAAGCCAAAAAAGATCACTTTATTCGTCCCTATTTATAATACAAAAATTAGTGGGTAGTTACAGATGTTTGCGCTTTAAGCGCCACTATCCTACTAACATCATTATCCCTATAATCTTGGAACAAATAACTAACACGGTCTGACTCAAGGGTTAAAATGTGCGTTTATATAACAAGTAAGAAAACGCTAAGTCTAATCTGTACTTTAAGCCAAGCTGAGCTACACCTTAAACGCAATCAGGTATGCTCTGGTTTGCAGAGATCAAGCTTACTGGTCACATGCTCAACTTATCATCTTTAGGTCCTCACTCAATCTTGAACATCTGTTCATCGCGTTCCCAATCCAGTCGATCAACGCTTTCCCTGATGTCTTCGAACTCAACCTGTTCTTGAGTTCATCAACGTTGTATTTGTCTTTGAGCTCGGTCTTCTGATGAGCTCGATATGCCTTTGAGCTCATCAACGGTGTATTTATCCTCGATCTCGATCTCCCTTTGAATTTGTCAATGTTGTCTTTGAGCTCGTTAACGTTGTATAGCATGTCCTTTTCTTCATTGTTTGTCATAATCCAAGTTCGCAGTGCTCCTACTCGTGCTCATACTTATTTGGGGGAATCCTCCCTTATCAAGGCTCGCCCCTAGTTTATAGGTTTATTAAAATAGCAATAAGCCTGTAAATTAAAATATTTAATTAAATTTCTTACTTATCTGCATGATAATTTGAACCGTCTCACATTTGTCTCTTTCTAACACGTGTCGTTGATGCAAGTGACGGTTTCTGACATCGTCGTTTCTTGGAAATACCATTTGGCGATTCAGTTTTCTGGCACAGCTTTCAAACAACTGATGACATCACGATTCACACGCCTATGTCAAAAGCGTTTAGTCACTTAAACACTTACTGTGTCCTTTGGCTAAAAATCACCAATTTCAAAAAAATTTGCTTCATCGTTGCTGGAAAACTCTCTCCATCTTCAACCAAAAAACTTGTTATCATCTTCTTCAACATTACTCAAGTAACGTATTTATTATGAAGTAACCATTTTGTGTTGAATGCTGGAGATAACCCTAAATTAAAGGTTTCAAACTTCTATCAATAGGCGTTTCCCAAAATCAAATCGCTTGCCCTTTCCATTACAATCATTCTGATTCATATCCTTGCCTAATTGCAGTTTGTAGAAAAACCATGGCACCAAAAAGGGAAACAAAGAGTAAAGTCGACAAAATTACGGAGCCCTTATACGAAGACATCAACTATTTAGAAAACTATTCTCTCAGATAACCCCTAAGTAGACTAACTTAGATGATGATGGAATCGTCATCCTTAGGGACATATGTAGCATCCATGAGGATGTGACTATTAGAGATCCCGGTCTAGGCGACGATCCCTATCATACACCGGAAACGGAGACCTGCCTTTTTACCACTTTATTTGACTGGGGGCTGAGGTTACCACTGCCTGAGCTCATTCGTGATTACTTCAGTGTGCTCGGTATCTGCCCTACGCAAATGTCTGCGAATAGTTGGACGCTATTGCTTAGAATAGTCATCGGCTCACGCCTTCTTAATACTGAAATATGTTTAGCAGACCTACTATCTGGCATTGATGTAACGAAATAGGCCAAAACCCATTTCTTTTACACCCACTTTAAAGGGATTAAGAAAATTGTTGAACTCCCTTCCTCTGATAGGAACTGGAAAAAGTCTTTCATATTTGTGTCGGGTAATTAGGAACATAGCACCCCCACCTTAAACCTTCAACTAGAAAGAAAATGGAAGAGAAATTATAAGTATTATCAGCTTCCAGGAGATAAAGATTTGTACGAACTCTTGTATAATATTATATCTCTTTTTCTTTCAGGTGAGCTGTCCAATCAGAGTTGGTGGAAAGAAGGGAGACCACTAAACTACGTGAATACTTTGATCAGAGTTAGTAGCTTAGCTTCTGAAGCTTGGCAACAAGATCCTAAGCAATTGTTCACATGATACAACTACTTGTAATCAGAATTGTAGTCGATCCCCGAGCTCAGTGTCATAGAAAAAAGAGAAGTGAGAATAGAAAACGGTTCATAAGCTACCATGACTCACCTCATATCACTTTTAGAGAAAAATATGTGTGAGAAGAACAACGATGGCATCTGGCTGGCAGTGCCTCAAGTAACTCGAAAAGCTGGTGAAATTGGGGATTCATCCACTGCTACTGCTCTCTCTTGCAAGCAAGGGAATGATACTATAAAAAACAAAGGAAAAACTGTCGAGCAAACTGAAAAATAAGTACAGAAAGTGCCTGAAGCTGCTCAGCCTACTAAAGTCCGAGGAAAAGGAGAGGATGAAGATGAAGAAACCCTTTATGGTGCTCTCGATACTCAGAGAAAAAAAAAGCAAAAGGTGATTGTAGATGTTGTTCCCCTAAGGACGAGGAGATTTCAACTCAGAGATGAAGAGGATGGTGCTGAAGCTACTTCCAAGGAAGGAGCTCATCCTCCCAATCCAACAACACCATAAATTGGTGAAGAACAAAATCCATAGGCTGCTGATGATATAATTGACCTAGTAGAGACTGGAGCAAGAAATGATAATGATGCTCAGAAAAAGCAAACGACGCCCCCAGCTCACACAGAGAAAACTCAACAGCTGGTGCTGAGCTCTTCTGTGGACAATCGAGCACCATCAGTGGAAACCACTGAAAAGAACAATAATGGAGACAAAGTAGCTGAGTCCAGCCAGCAAAGGGTGCATGTAGGAGAGCGTTCAAAACTGCAAGTTCTTCGCCCTTCCTCTTATACGTTCGACCAGCTTTGTAGGATCCCTGACTTGTCGTACTATGATAAAATGTCTAATGCAGAGATCTTGAAAAGGTAAACTGAGTTGTCGATCCAGGTAAGAATCACTAAGTTACGCATATGTTAAGTTAAGGATTTGAAAATTTACATCTAACTTTCTTGTTTGTATAGAGATGCATCATAACTTGTTTATACTAGGTTATCGAAATATGTCCCCTAACGAAAAAACTGCCATGGAGAAATGGAAACCAAAGCAATGTTTTTTGGCTCAGCTAAGCACAACATTGCTGAGGTGATCCTCTTAAGGCATGCTTATACCTCGGCCAAGACCTTCAAGCATGAGGCCTTAGAAGCAAAAGCCAAGTTAGAGAAGGTAGTTGCCTCCCTGCAGGAGACTGTGAAATGCAACGATCAGAGGCTAGCGACTGTATCCAAAAGCCACAAATTAGTGCTGAACCAGAACAAAATTTTGTTAAAGAAGAATAACGATCTGGCAAGCACAAAACGCAAACTTGCTGGATCGGACCAACAATCAGGCAAAGGATAGAGGAACAAGCAGATCGAATTGCAGCTCTGACTACTGAAGTGGGCAAGTTGAGCAAAGAAGTGGAAGAGGAGCGTGCACAGCTCAAACGAGAGCGGGAACAATGGCAAGCAAAGGTAGAAGCAGCTGCTGAAGAAAGGGAAATACAAGTGTTTACAGTTGCAACAGAGATGATTAGCAAGGAAAACAAGAATGCTATTATAGAACTAGTAGCCTTGAATCCTGGCATGAACATGGGATCCCTTGCCCATCTAGCAGAGTCGGCAATATTGAGCTCGCTCGTGGCCCCTCAGACGAACACCAAAACTAATAATTCTGTTGATATTTCAAAACGACTGCCACCCAGTAGTGTTAAGTAATAAATATTTACTTGCACTGTTTTGTTGGACTAATTTCCCCTTTGTTTGTTGTTTAAAATTAAAACTTGTGGTACTGCTCGCAACTCTTGGGTTTATTTATTTAAAAAATGTTTGAATTAATGCATGATTTACCTTAGTTATTGCTATAAATTTTTGTTGTCAATTATGGAATATGTGTTTGCTGAGCTTTCTGGAGATCCGTATAACCTCGAGCTCAGTAGGGCTCATTGCGTAGCTTAGACAACTTGTGTCACAATAGCATAATCGCGGCGAGGTCTTACGGACCCTATTGTGTAGTCTGTTCAGACTTGGTCTTTGACCAGTTCGCTAATATACCCAGTACAAAGTATAGGCATAGTTTGGCCATTATGTAGCCTGTAGGCGTGGCCAATCAGCCCGTTCGTGTTTATAGACACTTAGTCTGGACTCAGTGTGGTTTGTTGTGTAGCCAAATATGATGTGTTCATTGACCCATTCGCTAGCTATAAGGATAAAACTTGCACAAACACACATTGGCGAAAGCATAACTTATATTGAAAAATTCAAAGAGTTGTTCTTAGATGCCTCAGTAAAAAAATCTCCATGCACCATCAGAGAGGAAAAATAGCGCATATTTACATCTTAAACATTTTGGCGATACAATTTTAGGTGATTAACATTCGAAAGATGCTTGAGTGCTCGACCATTTTAATTTACTAATATGTACGCGTCATGGTGCTCTGCTGAAATAACTGAGTAACGACCTTCCCAATTTGGCCCTAGCTTGCGACCTGTTTCGCTACCAGAGCTCTGAAACAACTTCCTTAAGACAATATCTCCCACCTTGAAAGAGTGCAGCTTCAGACAAGCATTAAAGTGTCCCCTCATAAGACTTCGATAGTGCTATGCTCGGACTCTAGCTTGATCTTGTCGCTCGTCTATCAGATCCATGAATGTTGATCTAGCTACAAGATTTGCCTCCTCTTCGTAGTGCTCAATCCTATGGCTTGGTATTATAACGTCTGCTAGAATAACTGTGTCTGCACCGTATACTAAAGAAAATGGTGTATTGCCTGTTGTGGAGCGAGGGGTTGTTCTGTACGCCCATAGGACCTCTGCCAATTTTTCCGACCATTTACCTCTAGCTCCCTCTAGCTTTTTCTTAAGCCCTTTTAATAGTGTCCTATTAGTCACTTTGACCTGTCCGTTTGCTTGAGGGTATTAAGGGGTGGAAAAGTGCTGAAGAATCCCATATCGTTTGTAGAAGTTCATAAGGATTGAATTTTAGAATTGAGGTTTGTTATCTGTCATTATCATCCGTGGAATTCTATATCGGGTTAGAATTATGATTATGGATGAAATCACATACCTCCTGAGCCCGTGTTCTGAATAGGGCGTTAGCCTCAACCCATTTCGAAAAGTAATCCACTGCCACAATAAGGAACTTTTGTTTTCTTGTGGTCATTGGCAAATGACCCACCAGATGTATTCCCCATTTATCAAACGGACATGGGACAGGGATGTTCTGCATGGGCTCGCTGGGTCTATGCTGCGTGTTCGAATATTCTTGACATTTATGACATTGCACTACCAGATTCTCAGCATCACTTGCTAGCTCATGCCAATAGTTCCCAGCGAGAAGAAAACGACGAAGTGTTCGGTGTCTACAATGAGCCCCTGTTTCTCCCGAGTGAAAATCAACCAATATAGAACTAGCTTCAGCGCGGTCAAGGTAGCAGAGTAGAGGTCTGGTTGAGCTTTTCCTATAGAGAATATTGTCAAGGACATGGTATTTGGTTTATCTGATCTGCAACGCGCGAGCTTCACTTTTACTTGTAGACAATGTTCCTTGGTTCAAGTATTGGAGGTATGAAGTCTGCCAGTCGTCGTCATTAGTAATTAAATTGACTGTTGCAGCTGCTGATATGAGCTCTGTTGCGGGGAGTTTTTGGATTAAAATTATTGGATGCTCTCCTGAAGCTGCGGCCTTAACTAAAGTGTCGGCTGCCGAATTATCCCTTCGTGAGATCTGCTCATAAAACACGTTAGTGAACTTAGACTCATACTCCTTGAGTATCACAAGACACTCCTTGATACTGTCTTGCCTGACATCATAAATACCCTGTGCCTGATTAACCACCGACTGAAAGTCAGGTCTGATCTTGATACTTTGAGCTCCACATATCAAAGCCAGCTTCATGCCATAAAGGACAACCTCATATTCTGCAGCATTATTTATTACCGGAAAATTAAAGCGTACAGCTTGTTTGACCTCCCCCCCCCCCCACTTGGAGGTCTAAGTATAATGCCCACACCTCCTCCTATTGTAGAAGATGCACCATCGACCTCAATGATCCATTGGTCGAGCTCAACCGCTTGTCCGTATTTTATCTCAACCTGTTCTTCCTTGGATGAGCTGAACTCTGCTAAGAACTCTGCAACTGCTTGTCCCTTTATAGGTACACGTTGTTCGAAATGAATGTCATACTCACCGAGCTCGATGCTCTATTTAGTTAACCTTCCATAAACATCGGGCTTTTGCAATACTATTCGTAAAGGATACACTGTTCGTACCGTAATTATATGCCCTTGAAAGTACGGCCTCATTCGTCGAGCAGCAACAACCAAGCTCAAAGTACGTTTTTCAAAGTTTCGATATCTCGTCTCTGCATGTGTTAGCGTTTTACTTGTGTAATATATTGGGCATTGTTTTCATTTCTGATCGCGCACGAGAACCAAACTAACAGCAAAGGGTGATACTGCCAGATACATAAATAACGGCTCTTTAGCAGTGAGTGCAGACAAAATCTCATGGGAGGTAAGGTACTGCTTGAGCTCGACAAAAGCTTTGTCATACTCTTCTGTCCATGCGAACTTCTTAGCACCCCGTAATACTGCAAAAAAGTGACGACTATTGTCTGATGCACGAGAGATAAACCTCGAAAGAGTTGCTAACTTTCTTGTAAGACACTGCACTTCTCTACATTCTTTGGTGGTTCCATCTATAGAATTGCGTTAGTTGAACCGGATTTGCCTCAATACCTTGTTGAGTTACCACATAGCCCAGAAACGTGCCTTTAGCAACACCAAACGAACACTTATCCGGGTTAAGCTTAAGATTAAACTTGCATAATAAATCGAAAATGACCTATAATATATTAAGGTGTTGCGCTTCTTCATGGGTTATAATGATCATATCTTCAATATATACATCAAGATGTTTCTCTAAATGATCTTAGAAATGTGATTTATCAGCCGCTGATATGCCGATCCTGTATTCTTCAGCCCAAAAGGCATAACTGTATAACAATAGAGACCACATTCGGTTTGAAAGGTTGTGTGCTCCTGATCGGACGGGTGCATAGGGATCTGATTGTACCCTGAGTACGCATCCATGAACGATATGAATTTGCAACCTGAAGTCGAATCGACCAGCTGATCTATCCTTGGTAACGGGAAAGCATCCTTGGGGCATGCTTGGTTCAAATCATTAAAGTCCACACATATTCTCTATTGTCCGTTCTTCTTTTTTACCAGAACTGGGTTGGCTATCCAGACCAGGTACCTTGCTTTTCGGATATGCCCCAAACGACTTAACTTGTTTACCTCTGCTAATATAGCAGCTTGCTTCTTAACTGAAAATGCCCTGCGTTTCTACCGCACGGGTTTGGCACAAGAGTTGATAGCCAATTTATGGCTTATGATTGAAGGGCTTACTCCCGAAAAATCAGTTGCCTCCTAAGCAAACACATCTAATGTTTTTGCTAATAAAGCTACGAAACGTACCTTTGAGTCCGGAGATAGCTTGTTTCCCAATCGAAGCATTCTACTGTCAGCTATGACTGTATCCACTATTGTAGCATGTAGTAGTTGAATCCTCGTTTTTCGTGGATCATCTAATGGATCTGGCGAGGTGAGATCTAAAGTTGTTGGTGTAATGCCTCTCTCGTCATTTAATTGCTATTGGATAGGTTTGGATGGATCCGACGCGATTGCATAACAAGTTCGTGCAGTCCTTTGGCTGCCCCGTATTGTTCCTGTCGAGCTACCTACTGGATATATAATGCATTGTGGAAATGTGCACGGCTTCCCTTCCATCCTATGCAGCCATGGTCGTCCAATAATTGCATGGTAAGGGCTCGACATTGAGAGGATTTTCCTTCGTAACCAACCAATATCCGCTGAGTAGGTTGGTATGGTGGTACGTTCTGCATACGAACAAAGCTGCTTTTGAAAATAATATTTTTCAAGCTTCCTCCATCAACCAGTACTTGTGTTACCATTACCCCTCCAATGTCCAAGTGAATAGTCAAAGCGTCTTCATGTGGTAAACTAACACCTCTGAGGTCATCATCATTAAATGTGAGGTCGGCTACTGGGTCCTTGTAGTTTCAATAAGAATTTCCATCTATTTCATAAACGTCGAAGTCATTTTTAGCTCGTTTGTTTTGAGTAGACCCTTGACCTGCAACCTAATTCCCCACCCTGATATGGTCAGTAGCCACTATTTATTTTTTGATTTTAGCTCTTCTCCAATGGTCGGTATGTCAGTATTCGGAGAACAAACTTCCTCACGTCGATCCAGTTGAGATTGTTTGATATATTGGATCAGCTCGCCATTGTCTATCAGACGCTGAATCTCTTCTCTTAATTGCCAGCACTCATCCGTTGAATGTCCGTGATCGTGATGATATGCGCAGTAATACCGATTAAATCGCTGAAATCCAGGAGCGCTCATTGCGCGTGGAGCTTGGTACCTCGTACGCCCATTTGTGCGATCATAAATCACTAAAATAGCCTCAGTCAACGGGGTGAAGCGCCTATTTGGTTGATCGAGCTGTTGGGGTATTCAGTTATAATCCCTCCTTGGTTGCTCCTTAGTTTTTTCCGTTCTGATCCACTATCTTTGAAATCCGACTCGCGCTGCTCAGATAACCCCCCTCTTTTGGCATCATCGAATCTGATAAAGGTATATGCTCTTGTGAGTAGGTCCCCCAATGTTCTCAGTTGGGAACTTGATGAGATCTGCATACAGTTCCCCTCTTCTGTCGAGCCCCCGTTTCAAGGAAGCCATTGTCACGTTTTCGGCTAAATCTGGCAAAACATTCATAGCATGAACAAATATTCTAACATAACTTTTAAGAGACTCACCTCGGCGTTGATAAAGATCCATGATCGAATCTCGCTCATGCTTAAGCTCCTTGTTACCAACGAACATTTGCTTTCCAAAGTCTTGTAAAATCACAGATGGACACCATTGACAAGCTGTTGAACCAATCCATGGCGTTACCTTTGAGGGTCATGGATAGTGTTCGGCATAACATTGCATCATCAGGGTTGAAAGCCATCATTATGTTTCTGAAATGCTCCAAATGCCTCTCCGGATCCCCTGTTCCATCATAGGCTTCCATCCTGAATGGGTCAAACTTCCTTGGAAGTTGAGCTTCTAGGATCTTCTCAGACAATGACGATTTCTTCAGTTTGTAGGCCGACAACTTCGGGCGGATCTGATTGTAACGGAAGTCCTCATTCTCCCGAGCTCGCTTGGTCGACGTCTATTTCACCTCGTCGCGCAGTTCTCTGATACGATTCTTTCCCCCACTCTCGCCATCGTCTTCCTGCTTGTCATCTCATTTGGAAGAACAATTTGTCCTGTTGACTTTGCTCGCCTCTAGTCCTGACGGTTGATGGGTCTTGCTCGTTCCTTGCGTCTCGTTCAAACGCTATTTTTAATTGTTCCTCCTGGAGGTTATGGACTTTTTTTTCTAGTTGGAGAACCACCGAGTCATCCGCCGGTATGGCCTCCAAAGTTCTGCGAGCCCCTGATGCATTCACTGGCTGATGGAGATGCACCTCTTCCCTGGAAACGAAAGTTGGCTGAATTGGCGGTCCCTCTGTCACCACTGTTTCTTAGGGTATCGTGGGATTGACCTCTTGATGAGCTATGGGACCGGAATGTAGGATGCCTCGCCATGCTGGTGGACTTACGGTTCTCCTCTGGTGTGTTGTTGTTTCGCTAGTTTCCTGATTGCCTCTCTCGATTCCTGACCTAGTGACTACCATGGTGATTGGTTAAAGAGTTCCCACAGACGGCGCCAAATTTGTTACGGGAATAACAAGTTCTACCACAGTAAAACCTTCAGTATTTTAGTCAAGAAAGAGATAAGCAAAAAAATATCACTTTATTCGTATATAGGTCTTCTATATTTATAATACAAAAATTAGTGGGCAGTTACAAATATTTGCGCTTTAAGTGCCCCTATCCCACTAACATCACTATCCCTATAATCGTGGAACAAATAATTAACACGGTTTGACTCAAGGGTCAAAACGTGCGTTTATATAACAAGCAAGAAAACACTAAGTCTAATCTGTACTTTAAGCCGAGCTGAGCTACACGTTAAACGCAATCAGGTCTACTCTGGTTTGCAAAGCTCGATCTCACTGGCTACATGCTCAACTTATTCTTTTTAGGTCCTCACTCAATCTTGATCATCTGTTTATCGCATTCCCAATCCAGTCGATCAACTCTTTCCCTGATGTCTTCGAGCTCAACCTGTTCTTGAGTTCATCAACATTGTATTTGTCTTCGAGCTTGGTCTTTTGATGAGCTCGATATGACATTGAGCTCATCAACGGCATATTTATCCTCGATCTCAATCTCCCTTTGAGTTCGCCAACGTTTTCTTTGAGCTAGTCAACGTTGTATAGCCCGTTATTTTCTTTATTGCTTGTCATAATCCAAGTTCACGGTGCTCCTGCTCGTACTCATACTTATTTGGGGGAATCCCCCCTTATCAAGATCGATATTTATATGTATCAAATCGTACCAAATTTTGGGTGCGTACTACTGGAAACCTTTATACTTTCTTAGAAAATGATGACCATTTCAGTATTAACAATTTCTTGGCAATGGACAAGATTTATGGGAGAAAGGTTAATTCTTTCTTATTTTAATATTATGGATTGTAGGGTGAAGATCCTTACTAAGCTTCTCGATTGAAAAAACATTTAGAAGAATTAATTTATGTATGTCTCATGCTATTGGGAGACACAGATAAAAGAATATGTTCTGGTTTTATCTCATACTTGGATCTCTAAAGGTAAGTTATATATGTTACATATTTGTGTACTATAATTTATGTCTATGTATGAGTATTAGCTTCATTTGGATTTGTTTTAGATATTGAATCCAATCTCATAGCTAGATTACAAGAGTCGGATATCAAACGAGGGTAATATACTAAGATTTTGCATGAGGTAACTATGTTTTCCAATTCTCATAATGCCCTCATTGTTGTTGAGTAATTTTTTACTTGCGGCATGTGGCCCAGTGTTTATGTGTTAGTTTATTTTACTTTTTACAGATAATGTGGTGATTTCAAAGGAAGTTTTATAAAAATATCATCAAATTGAAGGTTTCTCCCAATGTCTTCAATATGAAGGGTTATCATATGAATTGAGTTGTTTTCAAGTATTCTCAACCTACAAAAGTTATTTTCAAACCTTTTAAGGTTGGGGCCAAATATTCTGAAGGCGTTTGACCTAAGGATAAAAAATATATAGCTTCTAAGAGTAGCAATGAGCACTGAATCAAAGCTAGAGACGAGGATGTGCTAAATACCAAGTGTATTAAATTTCAGCTACCGAGACTTTTGTACTAAGGCCATTGTTGCCAAGACCAAAAGGGATGAGATGAGTCTCAGCTCTGTATATGAGAAGAAATTTACAACTTATCCTCCGAAAAACCCTTTTGAACCCTTTTATTATTGAAATTAATGATGTTGGTCCTTTATATCCAAATGTGGTAGTTATGTATTAGAATAAGAGAGTGCTTTTCACATCTATTAGCAATAAATTTACTAACTATGAGCTCCAGTGGATAGATGAAAAGACTCATATGAGTACTAAATAACTTGTAATAGTTAAAATAGGTCTCGGTTTGTGTGGACGTTCCATCTTTTATTAAAAAAGAGAAATGTCTCATTTTGAAGATGAGGTTGAAACCTAATTTCAGGGTCATAAAGGAGAAATATGCTCTTTAGCCTTTTGCCCGAGTTGATCATTTGAGGGAATATTGTTTTACCAAAAACAAGGGAAATCAGGATCGAATGAATCTTCCAATACCAAGAAACATAATGCCAAGGGCGGACCAAGTATGAATCTTGAAAGGCCAATTATTGATAATGTTGTAGCTTTATCTTATGTGAAGTCAAAGTCCACGTATGGTGCCATTGTAGATGTTGAACAACCAAAGGATGTAAATATTGAATTCGAAGCTTTCTGAAAAACATATACAACTTATAAAATAGTTATAATTGCTGAGAATCTAAAGGTGGAAGGGGATTCATACGTAATTATTGAAGAGCCAAAGACTTTAGAAGTTCCAGATGATGCAATTACAACTTTCGAAGAGTCAAAGGTTAAAGATGTTTGTAGATTTTATTTTCGAAGCTTTTAATAGACTTGTATTGATTCTTACACCTCTGCAACTTATCGCTGATGATGATGAAGTTGACGGAACCCTCAATATGAATATTGGTGAGATTATGTATATGCGCCGAAGATGTTAACAATTGTAAGTCTTTATGCACTTTCAATTGATACAATTGGTATATATTATTTAAGTATGATAACTATTAATGATGGAGCTTTGTATGTATCTTCCTTTATATATGAAGTTTCAAATTCTTTCTTGAAGTATATTTCTTAATTAATTAATCAATTTATTGATATAACAAGCAAACAGAAGCTAGCAATCCATTTATATCTTATAAAATTGGCTAAAAGGAAAATAAACATGGGATTGAAGGTAAGATTATGATACTACTTTTTATTTTGTTGAGGGTTTGTATGTCATATGTTGATTGTTATTGGACCGATATTGTAGATTGTGTTGAATGCATTTAACTCAGTTCAAAAAGGTTGTGATAGCCTAGTTGCCTATGTTCATGATCTTTGGTTAATCTTAGAGTTGAAAGCTTTACTCTATCGTAAAATTAAGGTTGAAATGAGATTAAAAGTTGAGTTACAAAATAAAGTTTTTGTCGAAGAAAAGTTGAAAGATGAATTGCAAACAAAAAATAAATGTTAGATTCAATTTGGGATCTAGATATAGTCTAAGGCACTACTAGTGCTCATGTTGTAAAAAAGAACCTTTATGTCTAGATTTGGTGGTTTGCTTCATAAAATGAACCGTGCTCGTGCTGTAAAACAAATTGGGTAGAATTTAAAATACTTGTTTGGCAAGTAAAATAAAACCAACACATTAATAAAACATAGAAAAATGAGTATGTTAAGTTTTAAAACAATTTTAGCCAAACGTGAAAGAATACAAAAAATAAAGTTGGATAAATCATTCAGTCAAAACAATTTTTTTGGTGGAAATACTAGAGGCCAAATGTATTGATTGGCCTTATATTGAAGCCAAATTCTAGAAAATTTACTAACGTATTCTTATGGTGCAATATTAAAATCTCAGTCCAAGTTGGTTCTTGCATTTCATTGGGAATTTCAAGATCTGAAATTTGACCATTTATACTACTATGTTCATGAGACTCATATGCCAACAACTTGTGAAAGAACTGACTCTCCGGATCATGAGACTCTTGAATATTAAATAAAGGGAATTTATAGTCTTTTTAAACTTTTTGAAGAGATCGAGGTACAAAAGTTTGCACACACTATTTTTAGATTATGAAAGGGACGATATTTCGAAACCTGTTACTACTCAAGTAATTGTGCTTCTTAAAGATACAAATTATATGCCTTCATCTATTCTAGATAAAGATGAGTTATCTACTCATACAACCAAAGATGAAGTTCATGCTTATACAACCAAAGATGAGGCTTTTGCCTTTCATCCTAAACATATTCTTCCTTATGAATTATTTATATTTTTGCTAAGGAGACTTATGTAAGCATGTAGACATTAATATTTTGAATCAAGTCTTCATTGTTGGAATAGTTTCAATTACTTGCGTTTGGTTTTGTTTTTGTAATTATATTTAATATTAAAAAATATCTTACTTGACATTTTGTTATTCCGTTTGAAGTGGTCAATTTCAAAGGTGTATACCTTATAAAAAAACATAGGGTTCTTTATTGCATTGTATCTTGAATATTCAAACTTTTTTTGGGTTCATGACTCCCATTAGGACTAAAAAATGTCATATACTTTGTTTTTTTGTTTTATAGAGGGATGCGTATAATCTCTAAGTTGCTGAAGATTAACTTTTTACTCGAGATTTATGTTTTTTTTGTTTGGTTTTTGAAGGATTTCAAAGCGCCCAAAGTGCTAAAGACTACAGTTTCATCTTAGGCTTTTTTCGAAACTCCCGAAATGCTGAAGATTATATTTTCATTGCACAATTATCTTCTTTATATGTTAAATGGGTGACGAGACTCTTGAAGGTGCTGAAGATTACATTTTCATCTCAGGCTTATCGTTTATTTTGTTTGTATTTTATTTAAGACTTCTTGAAGCCCTGGGGGTTACTTTTGGAACCATCTTATTTTCCAATATATAAAAAAATGAATTATTATAATAATTTATGTTTATGGATAGAAAAGTTATAGTAATTATTGGATGTCTCATTAAAAACTTAATTGCGCCACCAGGTAAGGAAATACTACATCCTAAATGAAAGCTCAATAAATTTGTTTCGAAAGAATAATTAATAATTAATCAACCGAATATTGAGGAGGATGGTCGAGAGTTAAAGGTGTTATGCTCCATGGGTTTCAAATCTATTTTCCTTATTCATCCAGTAGTTTATATGTTCTCAATTTACTTTGGATTCTAATGTGTAAGGCTCTTCCCCATTTTGGGCTAGTTTGCCAATAATTTTATCTATTATAAGAATGAATATTATTCTTAGGACTTGTTCCCCATACTTCAAAGCTTCCAAAGCAAATTTTGGAATTTTATATAATGCACATCAGACAAATTTGGTCAGTTTACTGCAACTCCTTTCAACATCTTTTTATTCTATCTGATATGCTTTAATTGGTAACCTTCTCATGATCGTTTGCTTTGGTATACAAAATGGAATAGAAAATTGTTTGATACTTTTTGTTGCGTTAAACCATGCAAGTCTTTCATTCTGGAATTAGTTCTTGTTATTTGTTGGGATGAATTTTAGTATTCCACAGTAGAAATATATACTTGATATGAGGAATTTGATGACGTTCTTGTCTTCGGCTGCTACTATTATTATTGAGGTAACTGCTCTTAGGATTTATTTTAAAAACTTTCCTTGGGTTATAATACTTCGATCTGGCCAAATCTTTATTTTTTTTTCTTAGAAGCTTTGTTATGTGGTTTGGACTTTACTTGTGCCACTATATGCAGCTCATCGTTACGTGTCAATGGAGGGTAATACTGGTACACCATTAGAATTGACATGTCTCTCTCCAGCATTTTTTTTACAACCTCTTCAAATATAATATATCGCTCTACCTTAGCGAACGACTCTCTTAAGTTACGTTCATTTTTCTTCATGATGACATTTGATAAATATCTCAATAATATTTCTTGCATATAAACCGCAACTGCATCCAAGTTATGATGATCTCATAACTCACTCTTTGTGTCAACAAGTATACTTTCTCAATTTTTCTTGGCCTTTTCTTGTAGTTTATTATGTAATCTAAATCTCTTTTTATAATATCAAAACAAATAAAATGGCTCCTAAAGACCGTGTGTATTATCATAAAGATTGTAATATAGACTGAAGAATGTTATTGAACCATATCAAGGAACTTCCCTTTAAGGTCATGGCGAATGTCGTATAATTCACCTTATCATCCACTTTTTAGCTCAACATATGTCTCTTAAACTATTTGATATGATGATCAAGACCATTATTACCACTGAGCTTGTTCATCTTGTCATTGCCAATAAATCATTATTGTTAAGAAAAACTATTAGTGTGTTTATCTTTTTCTACAAAATGAAAGGGTAAGCTTGATGGTATTCTAGCATTTTTCTTATCTAAAAATGAAGATTAATAGTTATAGGGTGTTAAATTTGTGTTGTTACAGTGTAGTAAGGGTTCCCCTTCACTGATAGTTGGTACCCGAGGGTTCCGTTGACCCATGCAGGATGAATGTGGTGTGTGTTGGTTCTTTCAATAAAATGTGGTCGGGTATGAGGGTATTCTAGATGCAAAGTTGGGTCGACTAGTGGTACATGAGAAAAATTATGCTAAGTGAGATACAATTATCAAGGTGTCTGGTATTATTGATAGTTTGGTTGGATCTCATGTTGAGTAGTAGGGGCTTGTTGATAGCCCAATGGATCCATAACTGGGTTGTGGAAATTTTTGCTAATTAGGTTAAACCAAATCATCTAATATCATATCATTTTGTATCCAAAATTTCCATTAAGGGTTGGTTGGTGCTATAATCATATTATATTTCTTCCTTTCACTTTTTTCTTTCGATGTCAGATTCTTGTTCCTTCTCCACTTGTTATGGAGACTACATCAACACTTCTCGATCATGTGAAGGATCCTTGATCCAAATTCTCCTAATGAAGATCAGCCTTGAATCTATAATGGATATTGCACATGTTTATAATGATTTAGAAACGCACTCTAAACATTAGGCTTGTTACATTCTCTTATTCTCATTAAACATTTTCTTCATAACAATACATATTATATTTCAGTTATGAAGTATGAGTGAAAAACATTTATCACAAAATACTATAATTTTTATCTTGTTTCTCCTATAATTCCCAAGCTAGTATCTAGAAGTCTGTAGCTGAAGTGGTTAGAACAGCTACAACTAGATTGATGCTCAAATATCATATGATTTGTTTATAATACCAATCATTAAAGCCATATTATAATAATAACTCACTCGGTATGATACTTATCATCCACACGGGGTACCTAATAAAATTATTCAAAGAAGTTCAAACTTGACCTCCTCTAGAAATTTAAAGTTAAGAAATAGTATCCTTAAAAATATCCACTAAAAATAAAAAGAATATTATATTTTTAGATCATATAGTAAATATTTATTAACATAAAGAGCCATGTGGTGAAATAGTAAATGACTCGTCGTGTTTCCAAAAATTCATGAAAAGTTATAATTTTTTGTTGTGGATCAATGTTATTAAGGAAGAGTGTATGTTAATTTAAGATAACATAATTCTGGAGCTTGTCCCATTACCTTAAAAAATGATGTCGATTGGTCGTAAGTGAGTTTACAAATCCAAACCAGATTCTAAAGTAATATAGATAAACATAAAGTATAAGTCACAATAATAAGTTATACTCAATGTAAATAAGTTGAATTTAGAAATACATTTTATCTAGTTCATGAAGGACTGTTTTAGAAATGTCATGGTATTAGTTGCACACTTTGATATAAAGCTTCATCAAATGGATGTTAAGACTTTTTTTCTTAATAAAGATATTTTGGAAAAGGATTTATATAGTACTACCTGAGCAATTTTGTAGTAGGTGACTTAAAGTTCATGGTATGTAAACTTAAAAAATCTACTTATGACATTAAATAGGATTCTCGACAATGTTACCACAAATCGCTTGAGGTAATAGGCTTATTTATTTTTGTGATGAACTCGGTCGAGGACTGTGGGTATGAAAAGTTCTGTATGAGTGAGTTCATAGTTACTACACCCTTGAAAATATCTCTTTTGGAGAAAAATTAATTGTAAAGTAATATCTAAAGATAAAATTTGAGATTGAAAAAATGTGCAAGGTCTTATATGTTTTGGTTGTCAAGATTTTGATGTATGCTCAAGTTTATAAAAGGTCAAACATTGGCTGTGTTGTCGGGTTGTTAGATGGTATGTAAGTCATCTAAATATTGAACACTAGGAATATATCAATAAGTCTCTCCATTATAAGCAGCAAACAAAAAGATACATGTTGTCATATACGAAATCAAGAAAATATGCTGATCATTGGGTATTACGACTCATATTTTAGTAGGATATATTGACACATTTGGGAGAATTTTATGCATCATATTCATATTGTTTGGATTTATAATATTATGAAAATGTATGAAGCAACATTATTTGTATCCTCTCTACGGCAGTAGAATTTTTTGAATATTTTAAAACATCCAACCAGTCATTATGGTTATTAAATTAAGTCACTATAGAAATGATAGAAAGTTCTTTAAGGCTACGTACAATATGACAATAATCCTACAGTTAAGTACCAAAAACTTGGCTTAGTCCAAACATATAGATATCATGTTCATGTCTGTTGAAATAGAGTTCATAGATGTTAAATAAGTATAGAGCACATAAAACTCCTTGGTAGCAGATCTAGTGATACCTTTTGTTTTTTTTGGAAACATATCATTCAGATAAATGTTGTTTGTTTAAAAGATCATTAATTTCATTGGGAGTTTTTAAAATGAACCGATATATATTTGTCATTTGGTTGTATACACTTTGGTTAATTACAATACATGGTTTAGTTACGTTTGGTTTGGTTTATTTGGGGCTGGGGGTAGTTTTGTAAAGTATTTTAGTAAGTTTGGGGTATTTTGTGTCTAGTGTGAGGAGTAGTGAGATAATTAAGCAGCCTACTTGTATTAAATGTTGATCACCCTCATTAATGAGAGTTGTTGGGGTATTTATACTCTTAATTAATGACCCATGGGCTTACCGGGTCAAGTTTGTGAAACCGAGTCGAGTTCAAAGACCCATTAGTTTTTAAGTAGATTAGCAAATAGCTTAGTCAAAAGTGGTTCACATTTATCCTGTTCAGATTTATAGTGGTGTAATATGGTCTGAATTACCCCTTCATGGATTAATTGGTAGGCTGTGACTGTAATATCCGAACTTATCAGTAGCCCCTTTTTTAGGCCTTGCACAGTATCTTTAGAAGGTTTAAAAAATCTACCAAGTCAATATCAATTTCGTCCGATTTTCTTGTGTTGTCCGAACTGACAAGCTTATTTTCAATACCAATTTAGTTCGAATTTTATCAGGACTGATTTTTCTTCCCAGAATTATAAGAGTTTCTTCTTGTACCGTGGGACACATGTCAGCATTTGGTTTGACCTACCAGCCGTTATTTTTCCTAGATCGCTGCACCCACTAGGTCTAGAAAGTTACCTAGGTTTTGATTTTTCACACGTTTGCGCAGCCCTTAATCATTGCAAAAAACCCTTTTCAACTTCTCCTTGGTAACTGCTATTTTTTATTGTTATGTATATATATATATATATATATATATATATATATATATATATATTACTATTCCATTGTCTTCCACACTTAAAGCTTTCTTAGAGAGAAAATCATCTTCATGTTCAAATTGTTCTTGAGAAATTACATGTTCACAGCCAGAGACGTTTTAGTTAAAGGTGGTTGGTTGAATTTATCGGAGTTAGAGAGACTAAGAAAGGTAGAGAGAGAAAACCGTATTGTCGCCGGTCTCCCCGTTTCTCCAAGTGAGAAAATCAGACAGCCAAATCAGGACGCCGATCAAGGGTCATCTTCTTCCAAAAATCCTAGACCCAAACATCTCTCATTTAAACAAAACCTTTCACCCCTCCTTTTTGGTTCTTATGTACAAGAATCTCAACACCCTGTTTATAAGGAAAACGTTGTTTCAAGCATCTAGAAAACCCTCGCCATTTATAATAATGGGTTATGACACAGAAAAGTCATCGGAGAAGATAACCCCTCACCGGACACCTCGCCAAACCAAAACTCAGTCCACACCATCAACGCCAAAACCCTCCGGATCGGAGGTATCTAAAGCAGCTATCCAGGCCAAGCCCTCCAGATCACAACCTCTATCAGACATTAGGCACTCAGAGGCAACAAATGCTCAACAACCCGAATAGTTTTCGATGAAGGAAACTGAACAACCTTCCTCAAAGGCAATTGAAAAACCTTTCACAATGATGGAAGAGAATATGGAAGATATCATCGAAGATGCCTCTTTTGAAACCGAGGCATCAGGTCAGACATGGGATGCTGCTTATGACAAGAAAGGTAAAAGTCAAGTAAGAGTTTGCATGACTCATCCGGACTGGCTTCCGGAGTGCTTAGAGGCTAAGGTAGGCCCATGTTTTAAACATGTCAGTGTCAAATATTTTCTAGCTTTGCAGAACATCAACTATGTCTAAACCCATACTGTTGAGTTGGGCCAAATATGAACCAAATGGGGGATTCCGGAGTCTATAAAGGTAAGGATACCGATTACTCCGGAGACCCCTATGGACTGAAAATTGAATGAGGTGGTTGTGTACACCGAAATGCTGAACTGGGGACTCTGGTTCCCTCTAGACCCAGAGATCATTAAGTACATCAATTTGGTCAAACTCTGTCCCAGCCAGTTAATCCCCAATGTCTGGTACACACTCCTTGCCTGTATCATGGCATCCAGATTGTCAAAGATCACTCTTCCGATGGAGCAGTTTGATGTTGTAGCAAGCTTGTGCAAGAACCATCATATTCCATTCTACCAATACAACATGGAGAATTGTTTTAAGGTTGTGGATGACCTGTTAGAGTCCAAAAAACCTTGGAGGATACAATTTCTATTTGTTAGTGAAACATAGGAGAATGACGGGAAGATAAAAGCCAACACCAACCCTAGCTTGCTGACCAGTAGGTGGAAAAGCACTGGTAAGTTTCTTCTTCTTCTTCTTTTTTACTTCTTAAACTACAAGTTTTATTATTCTGACTAATTAGTTACTTCTCTTTAGTTCTACCAAAGGATTTCACCAGCCATTTGGAAGAAGGGAAAAAGACTTGTGCAAAGCTCAATGCATGGACTTCGGAACACTAGGGGAATGCCTTCCACAATTTCTTTACATCGGGAAATTTTGTGAGGTCTCACCTGTGGAACACCACAGGCTGGAGAAACCTTTCATGGGAAGAGCTAAACACCCCTCCTCCTGCTGATGTGATTCTAAGAGGGACAAAATCCAAAGACGCCAAGCTGTTCTTGCCTTCTAGGGCTAAGGCTCCCAGCAAAATGAAGAACAAAAAGAGGAAGGCTACAACAAAACTGACTCAAACAGCTACAAAAAGGACGGGTTCGGGGAACTAGGGGGCATTGATGTGGCTCTGCTCAAAGTAGTAGAGGTCGAAACAGTAAGGGAAGCAGGAGGGTCAAAGAACCCACCAAATCCTCCTAAAAATGACATGAAGCGCAGGGCCAACAGCAATGAAAAAACTGCCAAGAAGAAGAAGGTCACCTTGGGGGAAGAAATAATCCTTCGCCCTTCGGAAATCCAACCACTACCATCTCCTGTTGACCCTACTCTGCAAGAGGAGATCCCAACAGACCTTCAGTCCGGAGAGATTGCTGGTGGAGGGAACGATGAAGTGGACCTCAGTGCCCTTCAAGACATTGATTTGTACTTTAATGATTTTGAGAAGGATGATTTTGCAGGTCCTTATTGTCCTTCCAGTTCCTTAAACATAGTGACATATAATGGGAAATCATTCTCCATATCTGGAGAGCAAGATGCCTTAATCTATGTCGTCCTTGGTTATATACGACCATTACTTGATCTGGAGAGACATGTGAAAAGTCAGACCAACCTTATCAACTCTCTCCCTTCTGACAAACAATCTCTGTCAAACGGTCTCCTAAGTACTCAACAAAGTATAGAGGCACTGAAGAGGGAGAATGAGGATTTGGAAACCAAGCTAGCTGCATCGGAAGCAGCCAAAACTGAGCTCCAAACTAAGTACTCTGACTTAGAGACTTCTTCCTCACAGACCCTCATAGCGTTGAAGGAGGAATTGAAAACTAAGGATGGTGTTATTCAAACCCTAACCAATAAAAAAAACTAAGTTGGAAAGCACCATTTCAGAGATGGCTAAGGAGAAAGAGGCCCTGAAGTGTCAGCAAGAGAAAGCTATCAAAGCATGTATTTATGAGTATGCCAATGGAGTAGTAGACTCCTTAGAAAAGAGAGATGATGAGATCAAATCTGACATGGTATCGCTGTTCCATGAGACCTTCCCTAAGAGGACCCTTGGTCCCTTATGGAAATACGTGGATTACGAAGACCTCCCATTTTATACTATTACAGATGGTGACAAGCACAACTACTCTAGTGGATTTGATTCACTGATGATGAAGAAGGTACAGGTGAGATTTCAAGTGCTGAACTCAAAAGTCCTAAAAAATGTGATGGTGAAGGAACATGTGAAGGGAACAATATCTAAGGTTTTATCATGTATTCTTTTTTGTCTTTTTAAGCAATCAAAGTCCTTGGATGGCCAAGACATGTTTTGTACTATTGTTCAGTTTAAGTCCGAATAGGCTTAATTTATCAAACTTTCCTTTTTAAAAATATTATTTTAATATTTCATGGCTAATGTTTAAGTAACCCCTAGAATTTCAGAAGTATTAAAGTTATAGTGTTTAATATCTTCAATGACATGTATTTAATAGCCATAACTAACCACCAAGTTTATCCGATCTACTAAAGATGCAAGGTATTGAACAAGTGATTTATACTTGAATTGAATTGTAGTAAAATCACTCCGATTGTTTTAAGAAGGCATTATATATTATTGAAAAAAATGCCGGACACCTCATTAAAACCTCCTTGCGCCACCAGGATAGGAAAGAGTATGCCCTCTAATATTTACATTGGTATTTAACAAGTAAATATTTACACGAAAACTTTATTCTAAATATAACCTGAGATGCTCAACATTCCATCGGTGCTTCAATGATGTTCCTTCTTTGTCTTGAATCCAATATGTCCCATGTTTGATTTTCTCACAGACCTCATAAGGGCCTTCCCAATTTGGAGCCAATTTCTCGAACTTCTTTTCCTTGGTATGTAAGAAAACTTTTCTTAACACCTTATCTCTTGGTTGAAAATATTTTCTTTTGACCTTGGAGGCAAATATGCTCCTCATCAATCCTTGGTAGTGAGCTGTTCTTAAGTGTGCTTTAACCCTTCTTTCTTCCACTAAGTCCAAATAATTCCTAATTTCTATCTCATTAGCCTATTTGGAATAGTCGTACACTTTGTATGATGGTAAGGTAGCTTCTATGGGGATAATTACATCTATCCCATACACTAAGGCAAAATAAGACTCTTGTGTAGCAGCCCGATGAGTAGTTTGGTAGGCCCACAATACTTCTTGTAAATAGTTTGGCCACTTCCCCGCAACATCTTCTAAATTCTTTTTTATCCAAACAAAATGGTCCTGTTTGAAACTTCAACCTGGCCGTTTGCTTGTGGATGGAAATGAGAAAAAAAATGTTGAATACCTCTAGAGGCACAGAAATCCTCCATATCTTTGTTATCAAACTGCGGCCCATTGTCTGTAGTAATCTTTCGGGGGACTCCAAATCTGCAGCATATATTGGATAACATAGA
This sequence comes from Limnanthes douglasii subsp. nivea, assembly GCA_036936605.1. Taxonomy (NCBI): domain Eukaryota; kingdom Viridiplantae; phylum Streptophyta; class Magnoliopsida; order Brassicales; family Limnanthaceae; genus Limnanthes; species Limnanthes douglasii. Next base: position 67,494,088 of record JAUPFV010000005.1, read on the forward strand.
TTTAATGACAGCCTTCGATGTGGTCCCTGCCAAGGGAGCTGCCTCTATCCATTTTGAGAAGTAGTCAATAGCCACCATAACAGTTTTCCACCCCCCGGCTTCCATAGGTAGAGGTCCAACTAAATCCATTCCCCATCTGGCAAAGGGTATTGGCTCAAAAATAGACTTCATAGGTATTGCCGGTACATGAATTTCATTCCTATACCTTTGACATGGATCGCATTTCTTTACCATTTCTTTAGCATCTGCCATTATGGATGGCCAATAGTAACCAGCTAATATGACTCTCTTGGTTAGTGCCATGTACCCACAATGTGTTTAACCCTTCCTATCATGCAGTTCAGAAAAAACAAATTGGGATTCTTCAAACCCCAAAAAACGTAGAAGAGGCCTACTAAAAGATTTCTTATAGAGAATTCTCCTCATTATCAAAAAACCACGTACCTTGTACTTAATCGTTTTTGCCACAGATTAGTCCGAAGGCAAAGCCCTATGTGAAATATATTGAAGGATGGTATATCTCCAGTCTTTAGGTTGAATCACATGTATGCTCATTCTTTCCCCATCTTGTTTGCTTTGACTTAGTTGTATAGACGGGCATTCTTGTGTGTGAATCCAAGGGTATGACTCATAATATGCTATAGTTGCTAGAGAGTCTGCTAGTGTATTCTCCGATATGGGAATATGCTCATAGCAAACACCTTTGAAGTCTACTGCTACTTCTTTCAAAACTAGTAAGTACTTCATCAGTTGTTCCTTCTTCGCCTCAGACTAACCTTGATCATAGTGGATGAGCAATTGAGAGTCACTCATTAACCGAACTCTCTTAGTTCCACACAGGAGAGCCGATTTTAGACCAGCTATAGCTGCTTCATATTCTAACTCATTGTTAAAGGCCTTAAACCCAAAGCATATAGCTTGGTACATTTTATCATCATGCTACTTCATATTCTAACTCATTGTTAAAGGCCTTAAACCCAAAGCATATAGCTTGGTACATTTTATCATCATACAGAGAGGTTAAGCAAACTCTAGCTCCACAACCCATTGTGCTTGATCCACCATCAGTTCGGACCACCCATTCTTTCTTGGTTTTATCTTCTGAAGTTTGTTTAGAGTTCCTGTCCGTATGGAATTCCACTACGAAATCAGCCACTAATTGAGCATTAATAGCCGTTCGGGGGGGGGGGGGCAAAATCAATTTTTGTAATCGCCCAATTCTACTAACCACTTGGTCATCCTGCTTGATATATCTACCTTTTGAAGAACATTTTTTAGTGGGAAAGATGTCCGGAAAAATGATAGAATGAGATTGAAAATACGGCCTCATTTTTCTTGCTGCAATCACTAAGGCTAGTGCCAACTTTTCCAACTTTAAATACCTCTTCTCAGCATCTAATAAACTTTTGCTGATGTAGTACACCGGACGAGGATAATTGTCTACTTCTCTTACCAGAACTGCACTTATAGCACATTCTGACACATCTAAGTATACATAGAGCTTTTCTCCTTAGATGGGTTTGAAAAAAGTCTTTGGCGAGGGTAAGTGTTTATTTATCTCAACGAAGGCCCGTTTGCACTGTGGGGACCAATTGAAGTCTTCAAGTAAAGAAGTTAACCCAGATGGAGACGTTAATCTTGGAACTCTTTTTAAGGCTTCTATATTCTCAAAGCCAAATCAACACTAACTAGCGTGCAAAAGTTAGGATTATAGTCTACAGATTTAAAGTACACAAGGTGGTGGTAGGTTCAATAAATAATATGATGAGAAGCATTGGCAATAATAAGTTAGAGGAGAAAATGATAATGTTTTTGCTAGCTCAAAAGAAATAAAATAAAAAAGGAAATAAAGGAAGAAAAACTAGATTGAAATTGAAGAAATTGAAAACCTGGTTTTCCAACATAGAAATTTCCATCATTAGAGCCCATGCCCATAATACAGATTGTTGAAAGTCCATCAAATGATAACATCGTTTGAATATATATAGCCCGATAAACCTGGTTTAAGGGCTATCTCTAACCTTAAGTGTTTACAATGTCATTCAGCGGTGGTAATTCTATTCATGGCTTTGATATGTCCTCGATAGCTCAAAAACCCATTCTGCACTGCAGGAATATCAAATGATAGTTGTTATTGTGGCTGCCTAAATCGCCCAACAAAAAAGAATTATTGTTCTTCTAAGGATGGTAAGCTTCAATCATCTAATTGTGAGGAGGAAAAAAAATCTTGGACAATTGATTGCTTTATTTAGAACGAATTTAACAGAAGAAGGGTCTAGCACTAGTGTTATAGGTAGCTCAGTTCAAGCTCTACTAGGTTCTCGGACTCATAACTTCATTATAGCTCACTAGTGAATCAGCAACTACAAACATTGCAGGCAATTGAGCATCATAAGCAGATGGAGGTTCGAAACAAAATATTATCTATTTGTTATTCGTCAGACCAACACATTCTTTCATCATTAACTGTGGCAATGAGGAACGATACACTAGCTAATACAAATGAAACTTCATCAATAAACCAAAGATTTTCATAAGCTTCTTCTTCAATTGAGTTGTGAATTATGCGACTCTTGAAATTCAACAAAAGTGTTGTCTCAATCTTTAGTACCTTATTTCATTTTAGTTTCAATGTAATAACCAAACCTAAATTGTTAGAGTCTTATTTGTGAAGTTTTCTTTTCCATCAATATAATTGTCATTTGATTAAAAAAACAATCCACCATTTATTTATGACATAAAAAACCATCTATGTAAGAACACTGACCATCCAAAAAAACATATAAAAATAAAAAAAAATATTTTATTTAAAATTTTGGTACAATAGGATATTACTGTGCAATTGATATTGAATATAAATGTTTTATCAATTTTTAGTACAATACGATAAATTAAAATTATCGTAATTCGATAAAAGATCGGTACGATTGGGTTGGACATCAGTATGGTCGGGTAAAATAGAAGAAAAATCAATATTAGCCAAGTCCCCAACCAAACAATATAGTGTGTTTGGTGTAATATTTACTCCAAATCGACAAGTATCTATTTAGCATTACACATCATATTAAAAAAAATTATATAAAAAATTTATATACATAACTTGCATAATAGTTGAATGATTCAAGAATATATTATCATTTTTAATATATAAGATATTTTTATTTAAACTTCAAGATTTTTGGATCCATGGCTAATTCATCATTTTTGTGTATTCATGATTGATTCATCCTCTTTCAAATATGAAACATTTAGGATATCCTAACAATCCGTCATTGGTATACTAGAACCGACATTATCGTAAACTTGATTGATTATACTATTCTGAATTGTTGATGTTCAATTATTCTCAAATATGAAATTTCATAACTTCTCGAAGTATTTTTTATCACACTATCCGACAATAACAAAATATACATCAAGAACTAATATTAATATAACCAAAACAACATTAATATCGATCAAAGGGCTAAAACGTGGCCCACAAGGGGTAGCCGAGTTGGTTGAGTAAGGCATGCTCATGACCAAAGGTCATGAGTTCGAGTCCCTCTACATACGTTTTTTCGGTTGAGCCTATCACCTTGTGTGGTTTACCTTTTGACGTTAGTTTGTAGGCTATTGCGTCAGACCTTCCGAAAAAAAGAAAAAAAACTGAAACGTATATGATTTCACATTAAATGTCAAATTCTATCCATTTATATATTTCATCTCTAAATTTTATTCCAAACTCAAAAAAAAACTTCCAATAGTCATGTATTTCATCTCTAAATCGAATTCCAATTTGCAAAAAAGCTTCCAATACCCACTAAATCAAATCACCTCAATAACATCATTGAAATCAACTCATCAAATTTAAAAATATATTAGATTTTGAATGTATTTACAAAAAAGCTTCCAATACCCACTAAATCAAATCACCTCAATAACATCATTGAAATCAACTCATCAAATTTAGAAATATATTAGATTTTGAATGTATAAAAAACAAAATATTGACCTATATATCAACTCATCCCATTTCAAAATATATTAGACCATTGATAAATTTAAATATATATCAAAACTAGACATTCTAAAATAATATATTACTGAAAAGATATATAATTTGTATTTTTCGAACCGATATTTTTATCATGAACATTGATAAATCAAATATTTAAAAAATAAATATAAAATTAAAAAACAATTCAGAAAAACGTGAAAATCAAACTCGAAATTCTTGAAAAATATAAGACGTTGAAATTTAAAAAAAAAACAATCAAAATTTTAATTAGATCATTTTATATTTCAGTTTTTGTTGTGGGCAAATAAATATTTTCTGGTCCCAATATAATTTCTGAACGAATTTTTAATAAAAGCTTCTAGTAATGTTGTTGATAGCCAAAGATTCCCTAAATATAGGGAAAGCCAAACTTTCCTAAAATTACAGGAAAAGAAAATATAAAACTTAAATTTGTGAGATTTATATATAACCACCTGATCTTGATCTTGGCACAGATGATTGTTTTTTCGCCCTAATTAATTCAGCATATGCAACTGACTTAATTGCTGAAAAGAAACACATGCTTAAAAAATACAGATGGCCAAACCTTCCATAAAAATATAGAAAAAAAAGAAAAGAAAAGAAGAATCTTAAATTTGCAAGATTGATGTACGACCACCTGAGATCGCCAGCGTTGAGTACGTTTTTTCGCCTGACCTAATACAGCATATGGAAGTGACTTAACTGCTGAGAAAAGAAACACATAATAGCCCCACGGGCCAAGGCCACATCCATAAGTACTTCCAACTACAGTGAGAGACACCCATAACTTCGAAGTACAGGAGGAACACAGCAAATTTACAGAGGAACAACACCCGCTAGGAATGAGCTATATAATCCTAGTCCGGATCGCGTTGGCTATTCAGCATTTTTTTATTAATTTTTTTCAAAACAAAAACTAGTAAAATTTTGTAGGCTAAATATCACTATTAGTCTAATGTTTCGTGTTTGTATATGTTATTTTTGTTTACCATTCTTTTTTTATGTTTCAAAAATTTGTATTATTAGTCCCCGTATATGTGAGTAGTAAGAAACTAACATGTGTGAGTCCAAACATCTAACATTTTTCATTATTGGTCTTCAAAAAATCTAAAACCTTAATTCGAGAAATATATAGTCTTTCTCATAAATCACTAATTCGAGAATCATATTTTTCATATTTTTGGGTTACTAATAGTGAGACAAAATATTAATGTTTTGGATACCATATGTCATTACTGCAAAGTTTTTAAACATATGAGATCAATGAGAAACAAAAGTGAACATAGAAGACTAATTTGATGCAAACAAAAAACATGAGAGACTAATGATGAGTTTTAGCCATCATTGATGAATAAGTAATATTAAATAATTCATAAACAATCATTTTGTGTATACTTCCTACAATTAAACTTAAACACTAGTTTTTCCTGCTGAAAATTAAAGTTTTGTTTTAAAAAAATGTCTATCAAAACAAAAATCATAAAATATTGGATAAAATTCAAATATCGGAAGGGATAAACAGATAAAAATAATAATCGCACTATAATTTAATTGTGAGTCTTTTTTAAGACTTTTTGGAGATTTCACGGTTGGATTTGCACTATAGTTTAACTATGAGTTATTTAAGGGTTTCTGGCTACATTCAGGGTTGGATGCGCATCGCTACTACATACGCTCTGTATTAGCAGTTCAAACCTTCACGTACTGGCAGTGCAGAGAGTACATACACCGTCTCGAAAAACTGAAAACCATTTTGGCAATACATATATCATTATGCCAACAATTTGCATATCGTGTATAGATATTATAGAGGTCTTTGACTCTCAATTTTGACTATTAGTTTTTATTTTGTGGATTGATTTTACTCTAATCTAATGCAATTTAAAATTGTAATAGAAAAATGATACCAACAAATTGTTCGAAGAATTATAGTCCATTTTTTTACTATAAATTAATATTATAAACAAGAAGGATTATGTGAGTGGGTATTCTAAAAAATACCGGAGACGACCATGAGTTCATTATTATACTAAGGTGTTGTGATGATGCAAAAAGTATAAAGACTCATAGAATGTTCTTTGAATGTGAGAGATATGGATCGTATAAAATATTAGTGGATCCAAAGGATCATAAAAAGAAGTTTATAGAACAAAAAAATACGGATGCCCTTTCAATCGTAAGGGAACTATGATAGCTCATGGCGAGTGATACTTAGAGATCAAATACGGGATTCACAATCATGGTAATGCAAAAAAACAAATAAGTTAATTCTTACTCGGGGCGCTTCCATAAAAAAATTTGCATTTGTACATAATTCTTCATACACGGTTATTCGTCCGTGCGAAATTTTGAGCATAATGAAAAAATTAAACCCTAAGAATTTTTTGTTTATGTGCACTGTATACAAAGAAAATAAAAAACAACTGAACGAGGAAATAAGTGGTCAATCATAGTTGCAATAACTGTTAGGTGTGGTGAATTAAATACTTGAATTGTCTAAGTAAATTGAGAGAAGTCACAATGTATAGAGAGAAATAGGTTTTCGAGAGAGAAAGTCGAATTGCAAAAGTGATCTAGCTCAAAAAGCCAACCCCTTTATTAGATCAGCCTTGGTCTTTATATAGAGGCATAATGACTTAGTTTTTAACTGAAACAGTTACATAAAATGGATAATTATATGCTAGTCCCTGACTAAAATACAAATCTATAATTTTCTAGTCTAATTTTACAATATTTCATAAGAAGTTCTATTCTTTACATTTCAGTCCACGAAGTTCTATTTTCTTATCAGTAGCCCCCTTAGTTCTCATCTAAGTAAATGAATGAGAACTAACTAGCCTCGAACATACTCTGAGGTGGGGAGAATCCCATTATCCATAATTCAAAATGCTTTGAATATGTTATTATACCATAATTTAAGTCAATTGCATCGAATTATTTTAACATGAAATCACTTCCTTACATTATGATTCAAAGAGGAAAACAAATATATGGTGACACTCTAGATGCCAAGTCTACCTCTTAGCAAATAATGACACCCTAGGCACTAGGTCTTCCACTAGACCCATAGTGTAACAGGCGTGAAATACTTATCTACGTAAATTATTCAATTATGTCCAATCACTGTCCACCTCTTCCACTTCGCGATACTTATTTTCTCTTTTTATAAATATCACTATGACCCATTGTTTGATTCATAAGCAAAATTCATTGAGAGAGAAACTGCAAAAGCTCAAAATTCCTTTGCTACCTTCAACAACTTCTTCAATCTGATGGCTACCTTCAGCGGAAAACTCATCTTTTTTCGTTCAATCTTGAAGTAGTTTATGAGAAAGTATCCAAAGACTAGGAGATCTAAATCCATAATTTCCAAAAAAACCCTAAATCTTCAAAATCGGATAACAGCTCTTCAGAGTATCAACCCTCTGAATAAGACATATCTTTGTCAGAATCTCTCTCATTTACCTTTCCCTTTCTAGCCTCCGTATTCATTCCTCGAATTTTAGGTTTTTACTAGGGTCAAGATTTTGGAGAACCTGATCTCCGGGTTCACTCGTTCCCATAGACGGCACCAATGATAAGTCTCAGAATATCTAGGGTGGATTATCGAGTAATGTGTATTGTGAAAGGGTGTCAGGCGAATAAGTACAAAGTTCTAGAGAGAGAAGTAGTCAAAATAAAGTACCAATGATTAGGAAGAACCTTTTTTCCCAAAAATGGATCTTTCCTTATATAGTGTCAGGGGTGGGCTCCACTGTCACATGTACTCTAATTACATGTTAGCCCCCATATTTACATTTATATCTTACATTTTCTATCCTTACAAATAGGCCCCTATAGATTTATACATTATCAATTGGACCCCTTATTAATCTTGGCATTTTATGCCCTTATCAACGATAAATTTGCCTTCCAAAATCTTGCTTTTCACATTTTCCTCTTACAGAAGAAAGTCAATCATTAAATACTCAAACACCAAAGACGCCTCGAATCTCACCCTCTCTTACTGGAACATCATCTCGAATCAGCCGTAAGGCGAGCAAATCTTCTCCAAGGAAATTTGAAGAGACTGTTTCCTCAACTAATCCACCCAAAACTCATCCTCCTAGAACTCCAAGAAGAAAAAATTTCATAGCACTGGGTGATGATGCCGATGTCACTTCGAATGTTAATGTTGCTTCGAATCCATCAACCACTTCTCCTAACCTGAGGGAGATTGTTGAGACAACAACATCATATCAACAAAATCCCTCAAATGACCCTCCTCAAATGATGGACGAGGCATCTGAAGAATAAGGCGATTTCGAAGATACACAGTCAAATAACGAAGCTGAAACAGAGGAAAAAGCTTCGAAGGAATCAGAAAATACTGCAAAAGGAAAGGCTTGTAAAACGAGAAAAAAGAAAGTTACTGACACAATATCCAAGGAGTTGCGTGCATCAATAGGTGAGAACTTGAGGCCTCTCAAAGCGCATTACATATTGGCTTTGAAAAATATTTCATATACATATTATGAGGAGAGGCAATCAGCAAATCTAAACAAGCATTGTGGAATGTGAGAAAATATTACACTTTGTCTTCCGAAAGAAATGGAAACACTTTTAGATTGTAGAAAATATGCACTAGTAGTCTTCCTAGAGATCATCAACTGGGGTCTTCGATTTACACTAGACCCCGTGATAATTGATTAATTTGAACTTTTAGATCTATGTCCAACCCAGGTGTAACCAAAACAATAGTTCACACTATTTTTATGATCATGGCTTCTCGCTTGTGCAAAATTCCTCTCTCCATCGAGGACTTTAATTATTTGACCAAACTATCGAAGGATCGGTGCTTCCATTTTATTATCTTGCCTTAGATAATAACTTAAAGACAATCGATGACCTATTGGAAGCATACAAATTTTAGAAACATAAATGTTTCTTCATCTCAGGGGCTTGGGAGAATGGAAAAGAAATATCTGAATCCAACCCATCTAGATTGAACCTCGTATGGAGAATTAATAAAAAGTCCTTTTATTTCATTCATTTGAATTATTTTCTAACTGATGCTATCTTTATTTTTAATCAAATTATATATTATGAATAGAACTTTTGAGGCGCTGTGCACTTCGTTGAGAGAAGCAAAAGATACATTTATCAAGCTCATTGTCTGGGCTGAAAAAGAATGGAATAATATTTTCCACACAACTTTCGAACCTATTAATTTTCTCAACAACCACCTGTTTCCAATCAAGTTTGGATCTCTCCCTCCTGAGAATTTGATGGAGCAACCCAATCCTTTACACATTGTCAGGAGGTTGGTCCATCTTGACTGCAAAGTATTTTTACCAATTCGCAACAGATCGGATATCCATCTTCCTCAGAAGAAGAAAACAAAAAATAATAAAAAGGTAACTAGTACATCTGGTGCTAGTCCTTTAGTAGATCTGAAGCCAAGCGTTCGAAGATGAAAACAAAATAAAGCAACGTCTCCACCATCGAAGAAGAAGTAGAAGACGGACCTTCTTTTAGAAAGAAGAAAACAATTACTCTTTCGAAAAAGAAATGTACAACTAAAATGACTCCCCAAAAGAAAAGGAAAAAGAAAGTTGTGGAAATTGTCGAAGAAGTGTTGTTCAATGGCGAAAACGTTGCAGTCACAGAGAATCAATAAATTCAAAAAAAAACGAGGCATGTGTTGAAGGAGTTGTCAATCAACAGAAGGAAACCGTGGCTTGATCGAGGTGATGACCACTTTGATCCTGATAACTTTATCAACTTTGAGGAATCTCAAGAGCTTGCTGGAGATGAGAATCCCATCGTTAAAGAAATTCAAGATCACCTGCATAATCTTGGCAGAAGATCTGCACATGTTACCTTTGAAGCCACATATCCTTAGGTTACTATTCATAAAACCTCCCTAGCTCTCATACATCGACCTAGCCCGGTGGGATTTCCTCCCACAGATCCATTCGAAGATGTTCTAGCCGCTTTTCAACCTTTTACTGATCTCGCTGCTGCAACACAAAAACCGAATCCACAAATCAAATCCTCCCAAATTCAGTTAAAACACATGGCTAAAGAGATGGTGCACTATAAAAATGCTGTTGTAGTTGAGAAAAAATGAGGGACATCTTTGGAAACGTCGTAAAAGATCAATTTCAAATGGCGAGATCTGAAGTAAAAGATGAGATACATATTTGGGAACCTTGTTATTTGTATTAGTTATTCGAAGTGAAAATATAACATGGTATTTAAAATAACATTACAATGTATAACACTTTGAATATTATAGTGCGTTTAATGAATGTATCACGTCAAATATTATAGTGCGTTTAATAAACGTAACACTTCGAATATTATAGCGCGTTTAATGAACGTTGCACTTCAAATATTATAGTGTGTTTAATGAACGGAGCACTTCAAACATGGTTGCTTCTTCGAAAAGTGTCTCGACACTTCGAAATATTCTACTTTTGGTCAACTTCAAAGATGATCAGTCTTTGACTAGTTACCAAAATAGTTTAAACAAGTATTCGTAAACAACCATTGACCAAAAAATTTATTTTATTGATAGCTTTGAATATGTACATAGCACCTCGTTAAAACCTCCCTCGGCCAACAAGGTAGGAAATAGTGTGCTAATTAATCAAAGAAAACAATTCCAAAATACAACATAGTCATTCCCAATACAATTTTAGATGTTGTATATTCCAGGGATGTTGAAGTATTCTCTCCTGATTATCACATAAGTGGTAAGAGCCTGGCTTTATCCTTTCAATAACCATATAAGGTCCTTCCCAATTCGAGGCCATCTTGCCAAGACTTGTTTCCTTGGTATGGAGGAATACCTTTCTTAACACTTTATCATCCACCTTGAAATCCCTCCCTTTCACCCTCAAATTATATTTATTACTCATAAGAGTTTGATAATGAATTACATTCAAGTGAGCTCGACCTTTTTTCTCTTTAACCAAATACAAACTTGCTCTTTTAGCTTCATCATTCAAGTCTTCGGAATAATGAGCTATTCTAAAATAAGGAAATTTAGATTCTACATGACTAACAGCATCCATTCCATATGACAAAACAAAATGAGTCTCTTTGGTAGCTTCCCTAAGGGTTGTTCGATAAACCCATAGTACCTCTTGCAAATAATTTGGCCATTTTCCAGCTGCTTCTGTCAAATTCTTCTTCAAACCTTCTAAAATAGATATATTTGTCACCTTTACTTGTCCATTTTCTTGGGGATAAAAGGGTATGGGAAACATTGCTTGATCTCCTTCGAAGCACAAAACAAAGCCATTTTTTTATTATTAAATTCAGGACCGTTTTTGTAGTAATTATTTAAGGTACTCCAAAACGACAACAAATACTATTTACAATGAACTTAATCACGTCCTTAGCTTTTGTTCAAGACAATGGTTCTGTTTCTGCCGACTTCGTCAAATAATCCACTACAACAATGATCATTTGTCGTCCTCCAGAGGCCATCGGCAAATGTCCCACCAAATCTATTCCCCATCTATAAAATGGAACGACTTCGGTAATAGACATATGTGGAACTGCTGGTTTATGAATAGAGTTAGCAAACCTTTGACAAGTATCACAGCTTAGAACCAAATTTTTAGCATCGTTCATAATCGAAGGCCAACAAAACCCTGCAAAAAAAACTCGACGAGTCAAAGCCTTGAACCCACAATGCATTGAACTTTCTCCATCATGCAATTATGATAAAACTTCATGTGATTCTTGTCTATTCAAACATCGCAATAATGTCATACTCAACGTATTTTTATACAAAAGCCCATCTAATAATTCTATATAGCCAAATGCTTTGCTTCGCAATTTCTTGGCCAATTTCACATCTTCAGGCAGCTCTCCTCTAACCAAAAAAATCAAAATGTCAGTTCTCCAATTGCCTCGGACTGTATATGGGGTGACACATACTTTCTCAATATGCTCACACTGCTCTGAATGATTTAAAATCAATGGATTCTCCTGTAACAAAATCGAAAGATATTCTTCCGTGTATGCTACAGTCGCCAAAGAATCAGCAACTGTATTACTCCCTCGATTTATATGCTTTACAACAACATGATCAAATAGAAGAGTCAGATTTCAAAGCTCTCGAAGATACAAATACAAATAGTCATTTTTCGCTTCAGAAACTCCAGACACTTGATTTTCTACCAACTGAGAATCTGTCTCTAATCATACCAAAGTTGCACCACATATCTTTGCAAGCCTCAATCCAGCCAATGCAGCTTTATAGTCAACTTCAGTATTCAACGTATGAAATCTAAATTTAATAGATTGATGCATCATTTCTCCAGATGGAGCAATCAATTGCAAATCCAACATTACATCCCAAAACACTAGAACTTTCATCAGTTCGAACAATCCACATTGAATTATCTTGTAAAACATCCTTGCTAATATCTTCATCTGATCTGCTCGAATGAAACTCGACAAACAAATCTGCCAGGGCTTGTACTTTAACTACTATCTGAGGCAAAAATATGATGTCAAAATCTCCCAACTTAACTAAACATTTAGTCATCCTCCCTGAAATATCGGGGCATTGTACAAAATTCTTTAATGAAAATGAAGTTCGAACCTCAATGGTATGAGCTTTAAAATAAGGACGCATTTTCCTAGCAGCCACCACTAATGCCAATGCCAACTTTTCAAGCTTCAAATGCCTTTTTTTTGCTACTATTAAACTCTTGCTGACATAATACATCGGCTTTGGAATTCCCGAGTCTTCACTTATTAATGCTGCAGTTACTACAAAATCCGATACCACAATATACAAAAAGAGTTGTTCTCCACTCCGAGGTTTGGATAATATCTCTGGTGATGACAAAAAATCCTTAATACTTGAAAACGCTGCTTCATAATCTGAATTCCACTCAAACTCATTTGGTCTTCGTAACATCTGAAAGAAATGGAAACATTTATCTGAAAATCTAGAAATAAATCTGTTATGCTGCTAACCTTCCTATCAAAATTTGCACTTCTTTGATAGTTCATGGTGATTTTATAGATACTACAACTTTTAACTGCTCTGGGTCATCTTTTATCCATTTTTTCACTAATAACATAACGAAAAAACTTCCTTGATCGAACTCCAAAAGTATTTTTTTTTATTCAAATTCAGCCTTATTGCCCTTAAATTAAAAAATGTCTCGTCTAAATCTTTCAATTGTGCATCGTGTGCTAAGATTTTCACCATCACGACATCGATGTATAACTCCATATTTTTTCTGATATGAGTAGAAAATGCCTTGTTCATTAATATCTGGTATGTAGCCCCGACATTCTTTAATTCAAAAGACATATCTCTATAACAATGCAAGCCTTTGTGTATGATGAATGTGGTACATTTTTATCCTTTGGATCTATCTGAATTTGATTATATCCTACAAAGCATCCATAAAGGTCAATATTTTATTTCCCAAAGTGGAATCAATTAGTTGGTCTATTCAAGGGACGAGAAACGGGTCTTTAGGACAAGCTCGATTCAAGTCTATAAAATTAACACACATTCTCCACTTCCCATTATTCTTCTTGATCACTTTTGGGTTCTTCGTCCATAAAGGATATTGTGACTCCCTTATATGTATGACCTTTGATAATCGGTCCACTACAGAAACAATAACTTCTGCCTTTTCTTATGAAAATTCCCGCCTTGTTTTAATAGCAGGTTTCACCTTCTGATTAATGGCTAGGCTATGACAAATCACTTTAGTTGGAACTCATGTTACATCCTCCGTTTTTCAAGAGAAAAAAATCTAAATTGTGAGATAAAAATTGTAATAACTGTTGACGTGAAATTAGGGTCAGTAAGGTTCTTATTTGAAGTACTCTTCCCTCAGGAAAAGCATATTCCTCTATTTATTTACTTACTGTTAATGATCTTGGGGTTTCACTCAGATCATCAATCCTTTCCTAAGATACCGAAGTCAACACCCCCCTCTCTGACTGCTATTCATTCATTATATCACCACTGCTAGATCCTCGGATCCGAAGATCAGTGGTGTAACATTCTCTAACAACCTTTTGGTCACTTTGGACGACCCCTACAGGGTCTCCGATGACATACTTGAAATATTGATGGATTATTGATACAACACTATATATCCTTGATAACCAAGATTTTCCAAAAAATGGAATTATAGCTTGTTGGACAATTCTCCACAATAAAATCACTTGAACCTTCTTCTTAAAAAGTCTCTTTGCCAGAATTACATCCCTCTCGAATTCCCTGATTACTAATGCAGTCACTCCAGTAAAACCGATGATAGTGCATTTTGATTGGGAAATTCGATGAGTATTACGCATTTTATCATAAGTCGCTTTAAAAAGAACGTTCCCATAACTCCCCAGTATCTATCAACACGTGTCGAATCTCAACGCCAACAATCTCTGCTCCAATAACCATCACATCCTTATGTGGCCTACAGTAGCCCGTAAATCATATTCATCAAAAAATGATAAAAGGAATGTCTCTCTTACCGTAAAGATGGGTAGATATTTTTCCCTCTATCTGAGTATCCAGAATCACTATGTACCTTTTCCTTGAACTGTGAGTGTTACCAGTCATAGAATCGCACCCGAAAATTGCCAAGAACTCAAAATACTTGCGAAGGATTCGAACATGACCTTGATTTATTGGTTCTTCAGTTGGCCTTAACTCTGTTTTGCTTCGTTTGCTCCAATTTTACTAATAAATAAAAAATAACCAAATGAGAGTATTTTTATTCATAATTAATTAAAACTATTAATTAAATTAGTATAAAAGTAGTATAAAATCAAGGATAAATATCCTTTGATCAACCCCCAAACAGGAAAATACTATGGTTATGACTTGACCATATAATGGGTTTGATATAGATTCTGAATATCTTAACACTGATCCTGATCAAGGTAGTATCATGGTAATAGATGAGCCCGAAAAAATAGGAAAGATTTAGAATTTATGTGAGTTTTTTTAATCATTAATTATCTCGTCGATTGATACGATGTCAGGGCCTTTGGGTTGTTTTGAAAAATGCATATTGTGAGTTTGGTAACCGAGCTACAGGGAAAATGTATATCTATCTTTACCAGGATTTGATGTCGTTAATTGTATTTTATGGTGATGATTTAAGAGATGATGCTGGACCAAATGAGGATGTTATGGTGATCAGAGAAGTAACCGAGTGAACTGAAATTCGAAGGATCCTAATTAATATAGGTAGCTCAACAAATATTTGTTTTAATGTCTACCTACAAAAAAATGAAAAACCCTCCAGTTATACTCTGATCAAATAGAACGATAGTGGGGTTCACATGAATACTAAAAATGTAACATGGGAGTTTAAAAATGATACTATTATTCGGAAAGACCCTTCAAAAAGATAGTAAGGGTACTTTTTATAGTCGTGAATGACTCGACTTCGTACAATGTTATCTTTGGTAGATCTTGGTTATCGAGTATGCACAATATTTCCTCGATGCTCCATAAGTGTTTGAAAGATATGTTAGGGGTTAAATTAGGGTTATTCGTACTAGAAATAGAGCGACTAAATCGTATTATGTTACCGATTTGGCTCCTAAAACACTCTAGCCGCAAAAACCAACAAATAATAGCAATTACCTGAGTCCACTTTGGAGTAAAAAACTATGGGTGATCTGAGAAAGACTCCCAGTTCGGTTATAACCGATGAAAATAGTGAGTTACATACTTTTTCGTATGGAAAAAGTGTAAGAATTGAATCCTAGTTGCCACCGGAGTTAAGAAACAATTGGTATCTTTTTTAACTTAAAACTTTACAGATGTTTACCTAGTGTACCGATCATGTAACGAGTGTCTCTATAAGCATTATTTTCCATAAGCTAGCAATACAACTCAATGTATGCATGATATTAGAAAATAAAGAACTTCTTTAGTGGAAAAATCTGAAGCTATTGTTGCGAAGGTAAATCGATTAACAAAATTATAAAATATCGTAGAATCTCAATACCCTTATAGACAACAAGCCCGATAATTGTGAAAAATAAAAATGAGAGGTAGTGTATGTGTGTTGACTTCACATATTTAATTTGGGCTTGCCTGAAGGATTCATTCCATGTTCATAGAATTGATCAACTAATAGACCCGAGTTCTATTAATAAGCTGTTATCTTATGTATGCTTGCTTTTTTAGAGTATAACCAGATAAAAATGGGTCTGAGGGACCAGGTCAACACCATGTTTATAATGGGTATGGGTGTAGGCTGCTATAGATTAATTCCCTTTGGTTTAAAGAATGTAGGGGCTACTTATCAACGGTTGGTGAATAAAGCCTTCGCTAGCCAGATCGATATAAATATTAATGTTTATATTGATGATATGGTGGTGAACATTATGAGTGATGAAGACCATTTATCTGATCTGAAATAAAAAATTTCTAATCTAAAATCCATCAACATAAAATTGAACCGAGAAAAGTATATACTTGGGGTGCGGTCCGGAAACCTTTTGGGGTATATTATTAGTGAAAAGGTATTCAAAACAACCCAATGCATTTGGATGCTTTCATTTTCATGGATCCTCCGAGGTCTAACAAGGAAGTACAAATATTAACTAGAAGGGTAACAACTTTGGAAAAATTTATATCAAGGTCTTTGGATAAATATGCACCATTTTTCTAAGTATTAAAAAACACAAAAGAGGGTAAAAAACCCTGTTAGTCCTCCATGTTTACCACTTGTATCAACATAGTCCTTTTCGTTCACTTCTGCATAAAACTCATCCCCTTCGAATTAAAAAAGTGCAAATATAGTCCCCCCGAACATATAAACCATTTAAAAACAGACACGTGACACTTAAATTCTAAGTTTTGTATCACTTTTGATCCCTTAATCTCAAGTTTTGTATAACTTTTGGTCCCCCAGAATATGCAGAGAGATTAATCATGCAAATTTTTAAAATGAAGGGGGATGGGTTTTATGCAGAAGTGAACAAAAGGGACTGTGTTGATATAAGAGGTAAACATGGGGGACTAACAGTGCTTTTTAGTCTACAAAAGAGTTTAATTGAACTTCAGAGTGCAACAAATCCTTGCAAGAATTAATGAACATTTATTTTCTCTTAAGACATTAACCAAAGTAACTACATGAGAAATTTTGTACATCTACATGGCAGTGTAGGCTAAAAATCACCATTAGTCCTCCATGTTTTATGCTTGTATCAAACTAGTCCTCTATGCTCACTTTTATCTCCCACTGATCCCCTATGTTTTGGAAATTTAAATTATTAGTCAGTCTGCACATATGAGTACTAATAAGCTGGCATGTGGCAATCTAAATATAAATTTTTTGTCTCATTATTGGTCCCCTAAAAATCTAAAACCATAATTTTAGAAGCACGTAATCTTTCTCCTAAATCCCTATTCTGAAACCATATTATTCATATTTTAGGGACAAATATTGATGTTTGGGTTGCCACAAGTCATCTTCTCAATAGTCACATGTGTAGGGGACTAATAATGCAAATTTCTAATATATAAGGGATTAATAGGAGACAAAATTGAACATTGAGAGACTAGTTTGATACAAACACGAAACATGGGGGGACTTGGTTAGATAAGTTGAAAGGTATTTGCGACCAATTGATCATATAAGTAAAATTTTGCTAGATGCTGAAAAAAGTTATTTAAAACTGGAGAAGTTAGCTTTAGCTCTAGTAATTGCAGCTCAAAGATGATGTCATATTTTGAAGCCAATTCAATTATTATACAAACATTTTCCCTGTAAAAATATATTAAAAACAGACATTTTGGGTCGGATGACTAAGTGGTTGGTGGAGCTATGAGATTATGATATTGAATTTGTGAACATCAACTAAGACACAATGTTGGCAAACATTTTGGTTTAATTCCATTCTGAACGACTAGAGCTAGAGCTAAATATTGATGAACCTCTAAGTGAATGGACAGTTTGGACATATAAGGGCTCAAGTATTTCAAGATGTGGAGCAAGAGTTTACTTGATATCTCATTTCAAATATTCAATGTATCAAGCAATAAGCTCCAGTTTTAAAGCCTTAAATAACAAAGCAAAGTATGAGGCAATATTAATAGGGTTAAGGCTTGCACAAGTTTGTCGTAATTAGTGATTCACAACTTCTTATTAATCATGCTTCTGGTCAGTTTGAAATAAGAAAATATCATATGGTAACAAAATTAAAGGCATTGGGAGATACAACTATTTTATTTGAACATTTAGACTCCGAACACGTTCCCCGGGCAAAAAAATCGAAGGCTGATTCTTATCTACTATTTTTTATATCGAATGATATCCATGTATTTTGATACAAGAGAATCTATTGATAATGACAGACTTTAAGCATAGGTTAAACACGTAAGAAGTATTCCAAATCTCAACCATCATAGTTAAAGATTGGAGGTATGAGATTCAATAATTTACTAGTAAATGGACTCTGCCGATTGATGAAATATTAAAAAAAATTAAGGTTCAAAGCACACGGTTTCATAGTCCTCGAGGATATCCTCTGTAAGAAGTCTATAAGTCGACCGTTACTACGATGCCTCATAACTAATGACTCCCAGATGATGCTATTTGAATTGCATGAAGGGGAGGGATCTACATATTATGGCTATAAAACCTTAACCCCATTAGTTTTGTTGGCTATATACTATTAGTTTTATATTATGGCAGATGCTAAAGAATTAGTCCGAAAATGTGATCTTCGTCAACAATTTGCAAACGCAATACACATGCTAGTTTTACCAATAGAGTCAATATCTGATGCATCACATTTTAGTATATGAAGCCTGATTTGGTTGGACCTTTATCCATAAAATTTAGAGGTCTACAAACCATTATCATGGTTGCTTATTATTTTTCTAAATGGTAGAATTATAACCTATGTCCAAAACTACATCCAAAGAGTTATTAAGTTTATATTTTCTAATATATGTTGTAAATTCAGATTCCTAAGAATCATTAAGATAGATAATGGCCCTCAGTTTGAAAACAATGATATGGAAGCATTGTTTACTTCCTGAGGCATTTAACATGTTTTTCATCCCTTTTCCACCCCGAGCCAACATGCAAGTAGAAGTTATTTTGTACTTCCTAAGGAATTCAACATGTGTTTAGATGGGTAACTAAACAAAGTCCAAGTTATTTACAAGAAGTTTCGTGGGCTTATCGTACTACATCCCAACAACACATGAATCCCCATTTACATTGGTTTATGGGATGGATGTACTGACACCAAGTGAGTCTACCCTCCTGTTTTTCCAAGTTAAAAATTACTTCACATAAGATAATGATATAACAAATAGAGCTGAGTTATCTGATTAAAGAAAAGAGAACAAGGGTAAATCTAAGATCTTTACAGTATCGGACCCTGATGAGAAGTAGGTATGCGTCTCGCGTATGAAGAAGAGAATTCATAATGGGGGATAAAGTTCCGAAGAAGGTTTTTCTACACACTAAAGATAAAAGTCTAATGAAATAGCGCCAAATTGGGAAGAGCCATATTCAGTTATTAAAAAAAATTAAACCCGGAACTTATCGTTTAACATAATAAGAGGGTAACTCTCTTCGAAATTTGTGGACTATTGAGCATTTAAGACTCTAACTAGAATAATTATAAGAAATTTTTTTTGTCATCTCTTTCAATTTTATTATGTATATTATATTTCTATGTTGATTTTCTCAAGAAAATATACGATGACACACACTTTTCTACCATGGTGGTTTGATGAGGTTTAAATAAGGTGTCTGAACCACTTGAATGTTATGACTCACTTTGTCATTTATCATTCGTATTTTATTTTCATTGATTAATTCACATTATTTTTTTGCATCACAATTAAAAGGTTCCAACATTAGTTGGTCAAGTGTAAAGGTTCCAATGTTAGTTGGCCACAATTAAAAGGTTTCAAAATTAGTTGGTCACAATTATAAGGTTTCAATAAAGTTGGTCACAATTAAAATATTCCAAAAATAGTTGGTCAAGTGTAAAGGTTCTAGCATTAGTTTGTCATAATTAAAAGGTTCAAACATTAGTTCGTCATAATTAAAAGGTTCCAACAATAGTTGGTCAAGTGTAAGGATTCCAATATTAGTTGCTCACAGTTAATAGTTTCCAATAATTATTGGTCAAATTTAAAGGTTTCAAATAGTTGATCACAATCAAAATATTTTAACAATAGTTGGTCAAGTGTAAAGGTTCCAACATTAGTTTGTCACAACTAAAAGGTTTCAACATTAGCTGGCCAAGTTGATCAGATTTGAATAGATAATGGTATAAACATAGGTAATCGTTTTGATATATGATTGGTAATTGATTATCTTCGATTGAGAAATAACTGAACAAACTATTCAAGAAATGATAAATTAGTTTAAATATAAGGAATAAAATAAAAGCAGTCATTCATAGAATTTTGAATAACAAAATTTATTGACCATGTTAAGGACGTATGCAAGAAAAATCTGAACGTTGCTAAAAAAAGACTTGGCCATACCAAGGACTTACAAAAACCGACAGAGAAACAAAAAATTGATGGAATAAAATAAACGCAATTACCTTCGGGCTCATTGCCTCCAACATCATCCTCTCGGAGCTCCTACATTCAGAGCATCCACCTTCACTCTCAAAGTCACTTTCATTATATATATCCAAATGAATGCCTACTTTATCTGCAAAATCCATAACATTAGGCCATAATTCTTCTGGCGCCAACCCGCAAAGATATCCGAGGTTTAAATCTATGAATTCCTTGTCAAAGTCCAAGACTATGTTGGACTTGATCGACGCATCTCACTTCGAAAATAAATTTAAACATTTATCTGCGTACTCATCCATATCAATTTACATATCCTTCACAACTTAACTTCTAAGTTCAATTAGTTATTTCTCGGCTTTCTTCATAACTGCCGAAGATCCCTCGCATCTTCATGCTCTTTTACTTGATCTTAGAATCTCCAGACTTCTTCTGTATTGGGTACCTCCAGATTAGTAATCTTGGCTTCCTAAGTAGTCTTTTGATACTTAAGATATTCTTTAACATGTTTGAGTTGATTCGCTAAACCATCGAAACACTTATTTTGCTATTCGAAATCCTTCTTATGGTTCTCACAATCCTCTTTGAGGAAGGATATTGTGTGCCTTTAGTACTCTTACCTCCCTCTCCATCTCGACAACAGGCTTCACAAAGCCTAACACGACATAAGCAAGGGTCTCCTATTTTTCCAATTGAAAAGGTACATCGTCGAACTAAGCCTTAATAGTTGATTGCAATTAATATTTGGGCTGATCAACTTCCATAACATTTGCGGTCTTTTTCTTCTAACTCAACCCACTATCATCACATTCCTCTTCCCTGTGACTGAGAGCTCTCATCATGGTCAGAAGGTAGACTTTGCCATCAAAAGGCCTATATTCGGTCAAGAATAACGGATGGACGAGGTGAGGTAGTAAACTCCTTCCATGACACATTGATATTGGCATTAG